>CM077158.1:91334319-92824729 GCA_039583875.1 Platanthera guangdongensis | reverse complement strand
TATGAACCTTAGAACCCAAAGTAGTAAACTTGGGTCCTTGGTGATTGTTAGTTTGCAATTGGACATAGATACTGAGAACTTTCCACCAGGTAACTTGCTACGTCAACTTGGCACTGGCATGACCACCTGTGGCCAACAATCCAAGGCCAAATTCGGATGATATCAACCTCTGCCACAACACCTCGCTCAAATAAAATTTGTGTAACTCTTTGCTTAGGTACATGCTCCATTGTGCATGAATTTTGGCGACGCATGAACTAGTGTGGATGTATTGATTTGGCTTTGCCTGCTATGAGGGAGGAGTCGTTAGCAAAATGACTTTATCATGACTAGATAAAGGAGTGAGAAAATAAAACTTGAAAATGATCCCGTCATATGATCGGTAACATCAAAATCAATAATCCATTTAGATGAGGTGATGGAAGCGGTGTGGCACACTGAGTATAACTGATGATGAATCACTTGGAGATCGTGCAGGCGCCTTAGAGCATCAAGTTCATCAACAGACGAAATCAGAAGATGGTGCATGTATAGCAGACTCATAGAGTTCAGCGGTATATGCTATATCAGGTTATCATGAACCCAATTACCGAGTACCACCTCATCCTGGATCTTGTCCTGAGATCGTCATGTTCAAAGTTGTAGAAAAAGCTCCAAACCTTGTATATATTTCTTGAATTAATAATTACAAGTATGAATACATTTATATAGGAGAAGAAGAAAGAGAGAAATCCTAATCCAAGATGTGGGACTAAAACAAATAGAGAGAGAAGAGAGAAGAATGGGCCCCTAGATGGGCCCTAAAGTAGCTTTTCTAACACTCCCCCGCAAGCTGGAGCGTACAAGTCGTAGGCACCAAGCTTGGATAAAAACTGGTAGTATAGTGGCGGGAGAGAGCTTTAGTCAGGATGTCAGCAACTTGGCTTGCAGCAGGAACATGCTCTAAAATCTATCTTCTTTGCCTGAACCTTTTCTCGGATAAAGTGACAGTCAACTTCAATATTCTTTGTGCGTTCGTGAAAGACTGGATTCTTGGCAATATGGATTGCCGCTTGACTGTCACAAAATAGGGTCGCTGGTGATGAGAGACGAACACCCAAGTCTCTCAGAAGGCTCTCAAGCCAAGTTAACTCGAAAACAACAGCAGCCATAGCGCGGTACTCAGCTTCAGCAGAAGAGCGAGCAACCACATTCTATTTCTTGCTACGCCAGGTTATGAGATGTCCACCGAAGTAGGTACAAAAACGGTTGTGGAACGCCTATCATCAATGGACCCGGCATAGTCAACGTCAGAGTATGCGACAAGGGATAAAGATGTGGATGGCTTATACACAAGCCCTTGTCCTGGAGCGTTCTTGAGATACCGAAGAATGCGCTCGACAGCTTGAAGGTGAGATGTCCTCGGGGCATGCATAAATCGACTCCGACTCCTACGACAAAGGAGATGTCTGGTCGAGTAACTGTAAGGTAGATCAATTTCCCAACCAGGCGTCTGTAGTATTCCGGATTCGTAAGCAGCTTATCGGAGTCAGAGCTATGGGCCGATAGCCTGTGATTAGCGTCCATTGGAGTATCTGTAGGTTTGCATCCCGAATAGGCAGCATCATGAAGAAGGTTCATACAATACTTCCTTGGGATAATACAAGACCATCAGGCCGTCGTGCAACCTCAAGCCCGAGAAAATACCGTAGGTTACCAAGATCTTTGGTCTGAAAGGCGGAGTTCAACTGTTGCTTGGTATGTTGTATCCCTATAGTATCGTCGCAGTAATGAGGATATCGTCAACATAGACAAGAAGAATCACTGTTCCGGTTGGCCGGTGTCGAGTGAAGAGAGAGAAGTCAGCCGAGCTCCTAGTGAAGCCAATATCGCGGACTACCGTGCTAAATTTGTCAAACCAAGCACGCGGGGACTGTTTGAGACCATAATAGATTTCCGAAGATGACAAACCGAGACTCCCCCGTGGTCTCAAACCCGGGAGGTTGATGCATATAAACAGTCTCCTGTAGATCACCATTGAGAAAGGCGTTTTAACATCCAGCTGATAAAGAGGCCAATGACTGTGAACAGCCAAGGAAAGAAGAACTCGGACCGTGTTCAATTTGGCCACTGGTGAGAAAGTTTCCTCATAATCAAGGTCATGTTGCTGAGTAAAAACCCGGACCACGAGGCGGGCCTTGAGACGCTCAACGGTGTCATCCGCCGCATGTTTAATAACAAAGATCCACTTGCAGCTAACACAGGATTGACCTGCAGGAAGAGGAACCAGATCCAAGTGTGATTGGCCCAGAGAGCCCGCATTTCATCTTCCATGGCCGCCCGCCATCCGGGGGTGAAGAGCCTCCTGTACAGAATTAGGGGTGGAGATAGAGGATAAAGAGAGAGCACTCTGACGGAGGTCCGGAGAGAGGCGGTGAAAGAGACAAAGTTGGCCATCGAGTGGGCAGTGGAAGCAGATGTCGGATCCGCAGGTTGCAAAACATCATTAGAGCAGGGCAGCTCTCGTAGGATAGTAGACGAGGAGGACGTCGAGTGTACACACGAATGACTGGTGGTGTAGGTGGGATGGGTGGGGAAGGTAGAGGTGGGATGGTGGAATGGACGGGGATAACAGGTCGCGGAGAGGTGGCGGAAGAGGAGGGTCAATAGAGTGAGAGTAATACGGTGATGTTCGGGGAAGGTGACATCAGCAGAAGTAACCACCTTGCGATCCGTGGGAGAAAAACAAAAGATAGCCCTTCTGAGTTCGAGAATAGCCCACAAACATATATTTAGTGGCACGGGGAGCAAGTTTGTCAGTGGACGGACCAAGATGATGAACAAAACATACACACCCAAACACGCGTGGGGTGATGGAGAATGGAGGTTGGGAGGGAAAAAGGAGATTGACGGGAACCGCAAAATTGAGGATAGATGAAGACAGGCGGTTAATAAGAGTGCAAGCGGTTGAAACCGCAAAATTCCAATATTGTTTTGGAACATTCATCTGAATCATAAGGGAGCGGGTGACCTCGAGCAGGTGGCGATTCTTGCGTTCAGCAACGCCATTTTGTTGGGGGTATAGACACAGGAGGTCTGATGGATGATCCCAAACTCCGCACAGAGGTGAGAGAAGGTATGACTAGTGTATTCCCGGGCATTATCGGTGCGGAGGGTTTTAATGGTGGTGGAGAACTGGTTGCGAGTTTCAATAAAAAAGGTACGGAATACACCGGGTAATTCAGAGCGGTCACGAAGGAGATACAGCCAGGTCACCCGAGAGTAGTCATCGACAAATGTGACAAAGTAACGGTATCCAAAAACACTAGGAATTTTGTAAGGGCCCCAAATATCGGAGTGAACAAGATCAAAGGGAGCAGGACGCCGAGAAGGATGTGGTGGGAACGTAGAGCGATGATGTTTTCCATAGATACAGGACTCACACGTGAACTCGTGGAAGGACACGTCTGGGAGAGATTTTTGAGGATGTTGAGAGGAGCATGACCCAGACGGCGATGCCAGTCAATGGAGCTAATGGACGACAGCTTAAGATATAAAGACCATTCGACAGATGCCCTTTTCCAATGATGGTTTGCGTCTTGCGATCCTGCACACAACACACGAGTTAGAAGAAAAAATAACAGCACAATCGAGGTCAGCAGTGAGTCGGCCAATAGAGAGAAGGTTGAACGGAGAGCCCGGAACATGAAGAGCCGAGCGAAAAGTAATGGAAGGGAGTGAGGTGAATATCTGCAGCACCAGAGACGGATGTGTCCCCACTAGCAACAGTAATGAACTGGGGATGCACGGAGTTCAAATATTGGGGTGGTTTCCGTGATGTAATGTGGTGAGAGGCCCCGGAATCCAAAATCCAGGATGAGTTGTGAGCAAGGCAGAGGTACCACCATCGGAAACAGGACACCACAGAGCCCGGAGGACAGCCGATCATTATGCAAGGAGTACTCCGCAGCGGTCACGGTGACAACGCACCAGCAGCAAGAAACGACACGACCAGCGCGGTAAGAACAGAGGCCGCAGCGGCTAGAAACAAGCAGGCTGCGCGGTTAGGAGAAGAACGCAACAGAAGCAAACACCTGGCGAATAAGGAACGAGACCGGGCGGATAGAAACAGATCGGGCCAAGGTAAACACGGCCTGAGCGGGTCGAGAAGCGGCAATGGGGAAAAATCGGGAGGAAGTCGCAGCGAGAAAGACCAGGCCGCAGCGAGGAGCAGTCCGCGCGGTCACACCAGCGATTAGGCAGAGGGCGACCAAAATGCGGAAAGGGAAGTTCGCACGCGCACAGCGGGAAGCAAGATACAACGAGCTAGGAACTCGAGCGGTCAGGATACGAGACCGCGAGTAAAAACAACTCAAAGCAGAACCGCAGCGGACAGGAAGAGAGACCGCAGCGGACAAAAGGAGAGTCCACGGCGGATAGAGAAGTGGGCCCACGTGTCAGAGCAGTAGATGGCTATAAGAAGCCTGAGGAGGGTGGAACCGCGGAGAGGGAGACAAGAAGCGGATGCAGAACGAGCAGGCCGCAAAACCGCGTGGATAAGGAAGAGCGGTCAGACCCGCAGTCCGCAGAAGAGGAACCCGCAGAGACAGGCGGGTAGGCGGGTAGGAGGGAGACCGCATAGCAAGCTGCGAACAGGAAAAAGAGCGGACTGGGAGACGAAGTCCGCAGCGGGCAGAGACAAGCCGCGTGGACAGAGAAGAGAAGAGCTGGAGGAGACCGCGACCAAGATGCGGGTGAGAGAGGAACAACCCGCACGGTCAGGCGGATAGAGAAGGTAGGATGCGGCGAGCTGGAACAAGCCGCAGCAGACTGAAGACAGGCCGCAACAAGGAGGGAGTCCGCAACGGACAGCGGAGAAAAAAGGAGAAGGTGGCCCCACGGATGGAGGAGGAGAAATGGATATAAGGGAGGGATGGTGGTGGAACCACGGGAGAAAAGAGAGCAACAGGAGGGAGCGGAGAAAGAAGCGGACTGAGATGAGCAAGCCGTAGAAGGAAGCGGCTAGAAACAACCAGCCCGCGGGAGGCAGATCGCGAGAGGCAGGCCGCAGGAGGCCGCGGGAGGCGGACAAACAGAGGAGACCGCGATGCTTCAAACCTGGCTCTGATACCATGTAGAAAAAGCTCCAAACCTTGTATATACTTCTTGAATTAATAATTACAAGTATGAATATATTTATATAGGAGAAGAAGAAAGAGAGAAATCCCAATCCAAGATGTGGGACTAAAACAAATAGAGAGAAGAGAGAAGAGAGAAGAATGGCCCCTAGATGGGCCCTAAAGTAGGCTTTTCTAACAAAAGTAAAATACTTCTTGATGCAAACCTGTTTGGAAAAATATTAATGATTTGGTATATCATGTTAGTGCAATGCACTTTGTTGTATAGAGAATTTTTCTCTTATTTTGTTTCTAAAAAACCGTCTAGAAGAAGCTAGAAGGAAGTTGTCAAGATTTAGCTAAATCCATGGAAGTGTTCAGTGACCTTTGACTGGACATTCACTTAGCAGGGGCTCGTTCATTGATCGAAAGATCAAACTGATTACTGGACCGGGGGTTCATTGATTGGTGACCCGAACGTTATCCGAGCTAAATTCTTGTGAGTCTTGTGCGCTGACCGGCTAGAGCTCTTTCTCCACCTGTTAGCTGACCGAACTCAAGATCGTTGACCAATTTGTCTCTTTTCTTTCAAGCGGTCCCAGAAAGAAAGCTTGTGTTGAATGACACTCAACAGACAAGTCAATCAAATATTCATTCAAAGCTTAGATTCCAGAAGGTTGAAAAACCTATATCAATGTTCGATAATCGAACACCTTATGGTCGCTGCCCGAGCCATTCCTTCATCAACGCTCAACAAAGGAAGTTCAATCCCTGAAGAACAAGATCCTTGATCGTCTTCACTGACCGGTGTTCGCTGACTGTGCTCAGCAATTGCGGACCGCTGTCCAAGGATCAAAAGAAAGTCCATCCTATTGAAGAACCAAAGTAAGCGATCACTGATCACTGAGCGAAGCTCTGTGATTGATGACCGCACTGTCCTTCCAGCAACATTCACCGAATGAAGATTTTCTCTTGCTGAACCAGATCCAGATTAATGTTCGCTAACCAAGTGCTCAACATTCATTGATCCAGACTGAAGATTTTGTCAGGATTCAAATAGACATTGTTGATCAGAAAAGAAAGGCACCACTTTTTGCCGCCCCATTTTTTTGGTCCTTGTTCCTCCATTGAAATGGGACTAAAAGTTTCTCTTATCATAAAGAAACAACTCTTTGAAAAATCTTCCCCAAACCCTAATTCCTGGCGGCTATAAATTAAATCTCTTTTCTCTTGATATTCAGGTAGAATCACTTCCTCTCTTAGTGATACCTACTTATTCTAAAGCACTCAAATCACTGTAAAGGTTTGCTAGTCTCTCCCTTCAAAGGAGTTGTGGATTGGTTGGAGTCTCTAGATAAAGATTCATTGGGTTCGAGAGTCTCTAGAGGAAAAGATCCCATCACCTTAGTGAAGGTAGTGCTATCCCACAATGACTGTGAAAGAGAGGAGAACTCATTGTTCGGGAAACCTCTATAAAAACCTTTCATGTCGTTTGAATGCATTGCTCTATAACTTAGATTTATATTTCTGCAAATATTTCTTTTTACTACATTTGTTATATTATATGTTTCTGTTTGATATGTGCTTAGTGTTAAAACAAGTTATGATTTAACATGGATTTTGGAAAGATATTTAAATTTTCTATTCACCCCCTTCTAGAGAAATATTCAGATATTCTTTTTCGCACTTTCACAACCTTCCACACTCTGAAAAATAAGATGTGACATTCCTGTTTCAGTTAAAGAATATATTGAGTGAGTTCAAGCACTTGGATAGAGTTGTCTATTTGTGGGTAGGTCTCACAAGCATGATTATAGATGTCGTATGTTGAATCCATAAGCATCTAGCTCCTATATACCATAAAGGGCATATCGTGAATATCGTGAAGAATTCGTAAGACAACTAAGGAGTTATCAAAAACTCACTTCCTCCATGACGGATCAGACATTAGGTGTCTTAGTAACCGTCCCATCAATGCAACTATACAAGTGGTGGCTACACATAGCTTGTTGAGCAACACGAGATCATTCAAGGTAGTTGGTCCCTTTCCAGTCGTACAATAATGATCTTCAACAAACTAGAGTGGTCATGAGTCTTCTGAGGGTCACTCATTTATGTCATCTGAACACTGAGTGACTAAGTTGAAGAAAACCCATGGAAACACAACTTGAATGGAAACATGAAAAACAAGTAAAGCAATCACCTCAGCATATTACACTTCACACCACCCTAAAACTTCATTTGTCGGATAGAGTTGCATGTTGAGGAAGATATGAGACAACCCCGACAATCGTCTATGTGGGAAAAAATGTCTGGTAACATGTTTACCAGATCAAGAGCTGGATCTGAGAGAGCTAGAAGGGGTGGCCTAGGTTAAAAAAAGTGTTGGAGGACTCGGTCTCTGGATGCAGGAGATGTACCGATTAAAAAATTGCCCCGGTTCTTGCATCTAGGCATCAGCAAAGTCGTCATGCGCACATGACCCCTCATATGAGGTCGCCGAGAGGGTCGGAAAGGTCGGATCGGAGAATGAGCAGGATTGACAAGCAAGAGTTACGAACGCGTGGGACCTGCCTCCTTTGCTCTTTTACCAAATCGAGTGGAACAAAACAGGATAAAAATAGATTGATCTCATTAACCCCACTCTTGCCCATATATATACATGGTTAGGATAAAATATAGACAAAATTACAAAGGTTTCATTATCTAACTCATTATGTTGTAACATATGTAATAAGAGGAATACTAAGTGTTCGTTCGTTGGACGGAATTGAGCTCCCTGGCATTGGAATTGAAGGTCAAATTCCAATTTTGTCATTCGTTTGCACACTTGAACATTGTAATTGAAATTTTAAATGAAAACCTATGGAATTCATTTTGAACTAAAGGCAATTATTTCTAATTTATATAAGAATTGAATAATTCTGGCCAAGACGTGTTTATGGCATGTGGCATGTGTTTTTTGCTCGGGGCGTGTTTTTTTGCCTGACAAATATTTTTGCACATACGAGCATTGTACATTTGGACGCACGTTTTCTTCCCATGCTTGCATATTTTTGCCCGGGTGCGCATTTTTCTTCGTGGGCACGTTTTTTCGCCCAGCCACGATTTTTTCGTCAGGGGACATTTTTCTCTCTGAGGCGCGTTTTTCGCCAAGTGCGCGCATTATTTCTCCAGGACGCATATTTTTTCACCAGTGCATGTTATTTTGCCTTGACATGCGTTTTTTCACTCGGACCTGCATTTTTCTCCTCAAGGCACGTATTTTCACCTGGTTAAGCATTTTTCACACGCGCCAGCGTTTTTCGCACAGACGAGCATTTTTTGTACAAACGCGTGTTTTTTCGCCCGGGCGCGCTTTTTTCTCCTCCGCTCGTTTTTCTCCCTGGCCCGCGCTTTTTCGCCAAGGCGTGCATATTTCATCTGGGTGCATGTTTTTTGTCAGTGCGTGTTTTTTTCGCCCAAGTGCGCATTTTTTCACATTAACTTGCAGGTTTTCGCCTGGACGCGCATTTTTCGCCTGGATGCGCTTTTTTCGCCTGAATACGCATTTTTCTCCCAGGTGAGCATTTTTCGCTCGTGCCCGCGTTTTCACCTTGGGTACACATTTTTTTTCACCCGGGTGGACTTTTTTCACATCGCTCCTTTATGCCCGAGTGCACGTACTCTGTTCGGGGCGTATTTTCTTCCTGGGAGTGTGTTTTCTTCCTGGGCACACATTTTCTGTCCTGAGCGCACGTTTTTCCACCTGGGCACACATTTTCACCCGGCACCCGATGTTTTGCTCGGACGCGCGCATTTTCGAGCAGACACGCACTATTCTCCTGTCCGCGCGCATTTTCACCCCGCACCTGGGCACGGTAATTTTGCTTGGGTGCATGTTTTTTTCTGGCCCGCGTATTTCTAAAATTGAATTTTATCCAACAAACGAACAACAAAATAGATCAATTCCACAATTCTCCAATTCTATTTACTAGGCGAACACTATAATTGGAATTAGACCAATTCTAATTCCTTGAAGAATTAGAATTGACCTCAATTCTAATACTCAATTCAATTCCATCCAAACGAACGATACCTAAGAGATTTGATATGCTAATTCAACCACGTATAGCAATCATCCTTTTTTAAAATAATGTTTGTATATGTTCTTTTATATCATTTCTTTTCATTATATGAGATACAATTCAACAAACTAGTAGCCGAGGGTTTAGGGATTGGAATCATTATATGTCGGCCAACATTGCATTAGATATATAATTGTTTTCGTTTGGAGGCCTTAGAATGTCTTTTCACAAAAAATATCATTGTGAGTTTAAAGAAGTCGTTCTGTAATTGTTGTGCATATGATTATTAAAATAGCAATAATTTATTCTTGAGTGAAGTTCGAATTTGACGAAGTACATCACGAATTGATTATAGCATGCGTAGGAGTCGTAAGCTATTGTTGTGGTACTAACTATGCATTGAATTGTATATCAAATAAACGTTCTAAATTCATCCTAATATTGAATTTCATACTGTCTTTATTACTACGTATAAAGTAAATATTCATATTGTATAATAGTTCTTTTTATATTTAAAAATGATTCACTTTTCTAGAAATAGAAGAATGTAAAATTCCAATATTTTATTACTTCACATAAAAACTTCAAAATACAAGTATTTATACATAAATTTATAAGGAATGAAAACTCAACTCCAAACCAAGATGTGAGATTAATTTGTACAAGAGAACAAATGGGTCTTTTTTGGGCCTTTTTACATGATTCTTCTACAATCCCCGCTGCTGGAGCATATAGATCATATGCGCCAAGCTTGGAAATGAATTGTTGGTATGGTGGGCAAGGTAAGGCCTTGACTAGAACGTCATAAATTTGCTCAGCAGGGAGTACATGCCTCAAGTCCAGATTGCAAAGTTGAACCTTTTCCCGAATGAAATGATAATCGACCCCAATATGCTTGGTACGTTCATGAAATACGAGATTATCGGCGATATGGATGACAACTTGACTATCTTGTTAGAGAACAGTTGTAGAGGGTGTTTTACACCATAGTCAATAAGATGACACTTCAACCACATGAGTTCAGAAACGTCAGATGTCATTGAGCGATACTCAACCTCTACAGAGGTGCATGCCACCACCATTTACTTCTTGCTTTGCCAGGTGACCAGGTGTCCTCCAAAATATGTGCAGTAACCACTCGTAGATCAAAGATCATCGATGGAACAAATATAGTCTGCATCATAGTAGACAATTATTTATAAATAAGAGGGTTTATACACAAGCCCTTGTCCCCAAGCATTCTTCCAATACTGAAGGATTCGCTTAATAGCCCGGAGGTGGGATATCCAAGGAGCATGCATAAAGTGACTGAGCACCCCAACAACAAAAGATATATTTGGTCATGTGATAATCAGATAAATAAGCTTGTCAATAAAGCGGCGTAGCAGTCCTGATTAGGGAGAAGCAAATCATAGTCGGAGGCAGGGGTGGATCCAAGAATTTCAACAAGGTGGGCCAGATATCATCTTCCTGTAGCCAAAAAAAATTAAACATCTTCATCTTACCATAGCCATTCTTCCTCATTCGGCTACCATTTTTGATGTAAAAGTAGTCAAAATTCATTACCTCGACGAGAAATCCAAATCCACTAATCTTTTTTGCAAAATTCTTGGGGGGTGGGGGCCTCCCCTTAGATCTGCCCCTGGTCGAGGCATGAACACAAAGCTTGTGGTTGACATCCATTGGCGTGCCAGTAAACTTGTATCCTGAGTAGCCGACATCGTGGAGAAGATCGAGACAATACTTCCTTTGAGATAGGACGAATCCATCGGATGGACGAGTTACCTCGATACCTAAGAAATATCAGAATCGACCCAAAGTTTTAGTCTGATAATGTGAGGCTAAGTTCTTCTTGATCATAAGATCATCGCCCGTAATGAGAATATCATCAACATATATAAGAAGTATCACCGTGTCGGCCAGACGACGACAAGTAAATAAGGAGAAGTCTGCCGAGCTTTAAGTGATGTCAAAATCTCGAACAAACTGACTGAACTTATCAAATCACGCCCGAGGAGACTGCTTGGGGCCATAGAGAGATTTTTGGAGGTAACAAACAAGAGACTTCCCCGTGATTTCATAGTAGGAGATTGTTGCATATAGACAATCTCAACAAAACCACTATTAAGAAACATTCTTGATGTTAAGTTGATGCAACTGCAACTGACGATGGACGGCCATGGAGATCAAGAACCGTACAATATTCAACTTAGTAATGTAGGAGAACATCTCTACATAATCAAAGCCATATTGTTGGGTGAAACTGCGGCCCACAAGATGAACTTTGAGTCACTCAACAGTCTCATCAAGATGATGCTTCACAGTGAAGACCCATTTAATCCCACATGGGATTGTCTAGGAGGAAGGAGGACAAGGTCCCAGGTCCTAGTTGGCCCATGAAAAGACCCATTTTTCTCATGTATAGATTAGTGCCACATCATAGTTTGGAGTTGAGTTTTCACTCCTTTCTATACATTTGTGTACAAATACTTATATTTTGGATTTTTTGTGAAGTAATAAAATATTCAAATTTCACATTATTTGTTTCTACATGGTACTTGGTACCAGAGTGATGTTGTTTCTCATAGATATATGATTCATATGTAAATTCAGGAAAAAAAATCAGGAAGTGTTTTCTGCAGGATAGGATGATGAGCATGCTCAAGACATTGGTGTAAATCAACAAAACTGATAGATGAGAGAACCGAGGTGGTAAGGTCCAGAGTGTAGAGTCCATTGAACAGTCATCCTCTACCAATGATATTTCGCATTCGTCGATCCTGCACCATAAAGGTAGAAGTAGAAAAGGTGATGGAGCAATCATGATTTTAATTAAGACGACTATCAAGAAGGAGATTAAATTGAGAGCCAGTAACATGAAGAACAGAGCAGAGAGAGGCAAAGTGAGATACACATCACCAGAGCCGCAGACCCGGGTGATGTCACCATTGACCAACGTGATAAACTTAGGACAAGCAAAGTTTGTGTACTGAGAAGGTTTCTGTGGAGTAATGTTATTCTTGATCCTTATAGTTCACTATCTAATGGGAAAACACTATATGCCTTCGTTGGAGAGGCGGCGGAGCCGGAAGTCCGAGTAACCGGCTCCTGGGGATGCTGTAGCTCTTCGCACAAGATGTCAATGTCGAAGCTGGATGTTGTAGGAACATCCACCGCTGTAGATGTGTGGTCCTGAGAGTTGGAAACCTGCGGCAGGAACCCATGTTTCCTGTAACAGGTGGCATCAATATGATTTGTCCGGTCACAACGAGTGCTGAAGTGCATGTTGTTCCCCTTAGAGCGATTCTGACCATCACGCCCACCGCCTTGAGACCCATGGAGGCCTCTATGAGACCTAGTAGGTGGAGAGAGAGCTTCAGTAAAATGTTGGAGAAGAACAGGAGAGGGTGTCACTGAGACATCAGTGGGTGGCATCACCTTCAAAATCATAGAGCAGACAGTAAAGAGAGAGGGAATGGTAGGAGAGAATAATATGTTGGCACGAACATTGTATATATGATGGGGAATCTGTGTCATCATCAGTACTATGCCAACAACTTCCTTCAAAACTAGTTATGTTGCAAAATCCAAAGTCAGTGGCTGGTGTTGGATCCACTCGTCGATGAGGGTCTTGTACTTTGCAACAAAGGAGGTTAATTCTTCATCCACGCCGGGTTCTGCTGTTTGGAGGTCTGTAAAGATATCGAACTAATGTTGGAGGTTGTCCTTCCCAGAGTATAGGGACTGAAGTTCATCTCACATGACTTTGGCAGTCTCGTGGTACATATTCATGCAATATGCTTCTCTCCATGGAATTTAGAATCCATAACTGAACCCGGCCATCGTCCTGGAGCCATTGCTATGTAGGCTCCACAGGCGGGTCACGAGTCAGATGATGTAGCAACCCCTTGGTTTGAAGAATACGACGCACCGAGCGAACCCATTCGACAAAGTTCTTCTTCCCAATGAGGGAAATGGTTGACATGCGCAGTTCATCGCTGATATCAAAGAGAGGCCGGACCAAGGATTGCCAAAATGGTGGACGAGGCTCCCACAATGTTTGTCCCCATGGGATTAGACATTTCTGGCTCTAAGGATGGCGAGATCTGAAGGAACCTGCAGGGAGGGTGGGATTGGTGAGTACTTTGTTTGGCGAGAGTGATAGTGAGCTCAGAAGATCATAGATTTTAGGAAGCAGTAAACCGAAGGCAATGAATGATGAGGTAGGAGGATGTGAGCTCAACAAAAGCATGAAGCAACGATTTCGACGAGAACAAAGGAAGAAGTGGAGCGACTTCGCACACAAGGTCCGATGCGAGTTCGCGTGGCGCACTAAAGCGAACACAACGGAGACTATAAAGAAAGAAAGTAAGAGCTGCGAGCTCTGGGAGGATGGGAGCTGCGAGAAATCTGATGGGTGCGGCGCTTCCTGAGGCCCCCGGCTCTCACAATTGCAGAAGTCGACAAGTAGAGAAGCTGCCAATTCGGAGGCTTCGAGCTCTGGTAGGCAAGAGTCAGCGATTGCGGAAACAGGATCATGACCTGACCTTAGGCAGTCGAGGAGCTGCAGTTTCGAGGGCAATTTGGACCAACGAAACCTGTGGAGGGAGCCGAGCGCCAGAGCAAGAGGAATCAACGAATACTGAGAAGTGGCAGCGAATTTAAGGGTCTTCTGGCTGGCCTACAAATGATGAGGTGGGCTGGCACATTTTATGACGAAGTTCGGGCGTTGAAAAGGAGCGAGTACCTAGAAGTATGCGGCGAGTACCCGACAAGTACCTAAAATAAAACCAAGGGTGAAAAAAGCAAGCCCAATCGGCGAGAGCGGGAGCTCAATTGTCGAAAGTTCGATTCTAAGAATCGGACTTTGATACCATGTAGAAACAGAGAATGTGAAATTCCAATATTATAATACTTCACATAAAAACTCCAAAATACAAGTATTTATAACACAAATTTATAGGACGGAGAGTGAAAACTCAACTCCAAACCAAGATGTGAGACTCATGAGAAAAATGGGACTTTTCATGGGCCTTTTTACATGATTCTTCTACAACTTTTATATTTTAAAATTATAAATTAATATACTGCCAAACAAAAATTTCTTTCATTTTATCAAAATTAAAATATAATGCATTAGTCCTTATCATAATTATAAAACTAAATGTCAAAAACCGTAAGGCTCCGTTCGGATCGCAGGTTTTGATTTTGAAGAATTGGAATTTAGTAAAACCAAAAAACATCAGGTTTTGGTTTTCCTGAATTCCAATTCTGTTGTTCGGTTGCAGGAAGATTTTGAGTTGCAGGAATTGGAATTTGACAATTCTGTTGTTCAGCTGTAGGATGAAATTCATTCACAGGAATTGCATGAAATTGAAAATTCTAATTAGAAGTATAAAATTTGCATGCTTAACAACAACACAAATTTTAAAACAACATGAACCACAGATCCATCAATCACAAAATGTTCAAGTCAACAAAAGTTCACAAGAATTCACAGTCTACTAAATAGCGTACACACAAAAGAACGTCATTATCATGTCATCATAACTCATAGAATTCCACGTGAAGCCACGTCGTCCTGAGACGCTCTGGTAGAGCCATGAACGTGTCAAACTTCAGTTGACTGGCACCTAGAAGATTCATTGCTTTCACTAATTCGAGCTCCTGCAGATCTGGTAGTTGTGCAAGTGTCTCATAGATTTGAGCAGAACTTGTTACCAACGGTGTTTCCCTGCTTTTTGTAATGGCAGACGCTGTGTGCTCCATACTATCTGCCATTTTATTTATGGCGTCTGCTATTGCCTCACCAGGAGTTGGCTTCCTCTTCCTCTGCCTACTGCTCCCTCCAACTGAAAGCTCTGCTTCCATGTTGCCATCTTCTCCTACTGTCTCTACATCCATCGCAACAATTGTTTCATTTGTTGTCCCCGCAAAACACCTGTAGCCTTGTCCGTGCCACATAAAATTCCAAGGTCTGACCAGTTAATGATAACCTTGTCTCTGTAGTGCTTCACAGTTGGATGAGCCTGCATAACATGATAAGTTGATATAAACTATATTATAAAAAATTTAAAAAATAGTTGAATGCTTAAAATTAAAATACCTTAACATAATTGGCTCATACTTCCTCACTATCAACTTAGACTGTATTTCGTTCCCAATCCCATCCGAAGCCACTTGTGTCCAACATTGCAGATACCTCTTTGTAATATTTATTCAACGTCTTGAGTCTAGCCATGATCTTCTCCTTAGTGAAGTCCATATTATGTAAATCTTTCATTACCCTTATTACTGCTGTGAAGGCTTCCGCTTTCCATCCATTCGGGGTTTTGTGACCTTTACCATGCTCCTCTAGCAATACATTGGACAGAGTTCGATCCATTTCATTTGTCCAATGTACATATGATTTTTCTTTCCCTTTATCCATGTTGAAGCAATTGACTTTTGAACCCTCGTATATACATCTAAGTAATGAAGACCGTAGCACAATATTCATATCATGTTCTACGGGTTCAAGAGGAATATATTGTAATGCCGCCCAAAAAGCATCGAGTGTTGTGAGATACTCGCATTTCAGAATATATTCTTTAATTAGTTTCTCTCTCAACTCGGCTGGATCCATCTAACATATGCCAATAAAATAAATGTAAATACAGTAATTAAAATCAATTTATCCACATAAAAAATAGTAAAATAGACTGATTAAAAAGATAACCAATGTTAAAATCTTAGGGGCACACCAGACAATCTAAAAAGACATTCAATAATAAAATACAAGGATTCAGAAGACATTCAACAATGTTACTAGTAGAAAACAATAATGATTCAGAAAATTGATCATCAATCAAATGGTGGTCGGATTCAAAACCTAATAATTTAGACTGAGTTATTCTACAATATTTTCAATCGTGTTAACTAGCAGTTCTGGATAACACATAACAAAAAATGCTACAAAAATCTTGAGCAGATAAGTTCTGAGCTTTATAAAAGAACAAGAAATTTGGTGGTAAATAAAATTTATTCAAATGCATAAATGAGGAAACATAGACTGTTACCAACTGCTGTGACGGAATGTTACCAGCGATGAGGAGGTTGGTGATTCTAGGATGGTTTGGCGACGGTGACGGACGACAACAGCGGCCTTGGATCTCGATATTCTGGAGAGAAATTGGAAAAATCTCATGTAACAATGAAAAAAACAGAAATAAAAATACCTACTGGTGATAGTAACGGCGATAAGAAGATGAAGAGGAATACAAAAAAAAATGAAAAAAAACAGAGGATGGGTAGTAATGGCGTCCATGAATTCTCCCTCTTCTAAACCTACCGGCGACTAAAACCTACCAGCGAAGCGGGCGAGGACTGCTTCTACCAGCGACTGAAAAAAGGGGGCAGAATGCTTGCCTCTACCGGCGACTGAAGCCTACCGGAGAGCGGGCGAGGGCTGATTTCGTCAAAAAAAGGACCAAAAATCCTACCGGAAGTAGAGAAGAGGAGGAGGAGGAGGAATGAAGCTGGCAGAAAACTCACCGCCGAAGCCGGCGAAGGACCAGTCGTAGTCCACGCGGGGAGAAGAGAAGAGTCGCGCGAGAATTCTTCCGTTAAAAACTAGGACGTGGAACAAGAAATGGATAGAGCGTGCTCCTAAAAACCAGGGTTTTGACAAATTCCAAAACTGACTGCAATACCTGTGAACCGAACAACAGATTTAGGCTTCATTTGTTTTAGCGGTGGCGGGTCGATCCGGCGGGTGGAAACGGAGAGTTCGAACCGGAGGGGGGAGGTGGCTGCTCCAAATGGAGCTTTTTGGGGCGTTTCTCAAGGCGGGCGGGTGGAAACAGAGCAAACACCGCTGGAGGTTCATTTGTTTATCCTCCTTCCGGCGGCGTTTGCCCAAAATGGAGTTGTGAAACGCCCAAACAAATAGAGTCTTAATTTATTTAAGCCGAAAACCAATTCCACGACTCAAAACCCTTGGACCGAACGTCCCCTAAATTAGTTTCTGCAGTTATGTCAGTCTCTGGCATGTTCATGAATCACATAGAATATCGCATGGGGGCACTTTCCCCCTCCGCTAGTTATATCATCAAAATCAAAAAATACTTTCTGATGAAGGATGTATACTGTCATATCATGTATTATGAAATTTTTCTGGATTTGTTTGTCTCTAGACCCCCACCTCTCCCACTTCCCTACCACTTCTCACATGAATACTGTTGAATGATATATATAAAGGCCCATTTAGCCTCTTAACTAGGATGTTTAGTCCTACATCTTGTAATAGGGATTTCTCTCTCTCTCTTTATATATATATTTGTACTCACACTTGTGAATTGTCATTCAAGAAGTATATACAAGGTTTTCTCCCCTTCTTCTACATGGTATCAGAGCCAAAGATTCGGCCTATTTTTTTTCTAACCGCCCCCTTGCCGGTCTACCTGGCGGTCTCTACCTTCCTTAACCGCACCGTGTTGCGTTCTCAGTTGAGAAGGGAAAATAACTCTTATTCATTCATAAAAGGAGACTCCCCATACCTTTATATGTAGGGGAGAAAGGTACAAAGACAATAGTAACCTTATGGGTAAAATACAATAGAAATGAAATAAAAATGACTTGATTTCAACTCTCCCCCTCAAGTTGAACGGTAGATATCCGTCATTCCGAGCTTATGAGTATCATCAGTGAAGACATCGGAACCTAGACTCTTGGTGAAGATGTCAGTCAGCTGGTCTCTGGAGTGAACGAACGGTGTGACTAAGCTTCCTTTTTCAAGATGATCTCTGATGAAATGCCGATCCACCTCAATGTGCTTAGTCCTATCATGCTAAACTGGATTGTGTGTTATGTTGATGGCAGCTTTGTTGTCACAGTACAGGGATATGGATGCTTCCTCCTGGAGCCCCAAATCTTGCAATAGGGTACGTAACCACAGGGCTTCACAGAGGCCTTGAGACATTGCCCGGTACTCAGCCTCGACACTAGATCTTGCCACCACATTCTGTTTCTTACTACGCCATGTGACCAGATTTCCTCCAATGAAAGTGCAATAACCCGTTGTAGATTTTCGGTCATCGTGGCATCCAGCCCAGTCAGCGTCAGTAAAAACATCTGTCCACAAATGATTGTTCTTAGAGAACATTAGCCCCCGTCCCGGGGACTTCTTCAAATACCGGAGGACACGGTAAGCTGCCTCCTGGTGTCTGACCCTTGGGGCATGCATGTACCTACTCAGGATCCCAACAACATATGTAATGTCGGGGCGAGTATGTGAGAGATATAAGAGCTTTCCCACCAATCTTTGATAACTGGAGGCATCTGTACGATCACCGTTGCTATCCTCATCGATCTTATGGTTTTCCTCCATAGGGGTGTTTGCAGGAGCACAACCGAGGAGACCGGTCTCCGTTAGCAGGTTCAACACATACTTGCGTTGGGAGATAAAAATACCTTTGTCAGAACGGGTCACTTCAATTCCTAGGAAGTAGCGTAGCCTTCCCAAGTCTTTCACTTCGAACTCAGCTGAGAGACGACCCTTCAACTTGGAGATTTCATCTGTATCATTTCCTGTGATCACGATGTCGTCAACATAGACAATCAGAACAACAATTTTCCCTTCATTCCTCCTGACAAACAAGGTATAGTCCGAGTGTCCCTGCTTGTAGCCAAACTGGATCATGGCTTTGTGGAATCTACCAAATCATGCCCTCGGGGGCTGCTTTAGCCCATACAAGGACTTCCATAGGCGACAGACAAGACCCTCTTATCCCTTCCTCACAAAGCCTGGTGGAAAGACCATGTACACCTCTTCCTCGAGGTCACCGTGTAAGAACACATTTTTGATGTCCAGTTGATGAAGCTCCCAATCTAAAATCACAGCACAAGATATGATCACACGTATAGAGTTCATCTTTGCAACATGTGCAAAGGTCTCTTGGTAATCAATCCCCTGAATCTGGGATAACCACGCGCAACCAACCGGGCCTTATATCGTTCGACTTTCCCATCCGGATTCTGCTTGACTGAGAAGCCCCATCGTGAACCAATGGGTTTCTTGCCAAGAGGGAGAGGGATGATATCCCATGTGTGATTCTTCTCCAGAGCGGTCATTTCTTTCTTCATTGCTTGAGCCCACGTTGGGATGCCAAGTGCCTCCTGCCATGTCTTAGGAATAGAGATCTCAGACAAGGAGGATATAAAAGACTGATGAGGCTTAGAGAGATGATTATAAACAACATGGTTAGAAATGGGGTGTTCGGTACATCGGGCCTTACCTCTTAGCTGAGCAATAGGAACATGTAAATCAGCATCAGGATTTGGGTCCAAAGACAGCATCGGCAGCAGCGGAGCAATGACGGGCTGTTCACCTGGTTTTTGACGATGATAAACATGAGGTAGCGGTGTGATGAGAGACGGATGATGGGAAAGAGGTATATGAGAGATATCTGGAGTGGATGGTATAGTGGAGGGTAAATGAGCGGTACCAATCACAGGAGGAACAATAGGAAGTGGAACGGAACCAATACCATCATAATCCTCCTCGCCCTGACGATAAGAGGGAGTCGAAGCTAAGTAATAAGATTCGTCTTCGCGGAACGTCACATCCATAGTACAGTAAGTACGTCTGGAGGGTGGGTGATAACACCTGTACCCCTTGGTGGTGGTAGAATAACCAAGGAAAACACAACGGAGAGCTCGGGGATCAAGCTTGTCACGAAGTGGCTGATGAACATGAACAAAGCAAACACACCCAAACACGCGGGGTGGAAGAGAAGAGGTATGAACAACAGTCGTAGAGGACAGGCGGGCTAGAGGGGTAGTATACGCAAGAACCCGTGAAGGAAGACGGTTGATAAGATGAGTGGTCATCAGGATTGCATCACCCCAATAGGGTTTCGGAAGGTGCATGGAGATGAGGAGATAACGGGCAACATCAAGAAGATGCATGTTTTTGCGTTCAGCCACACCATTTTGGGTGGAAGTGTAAACACATGTGGTCTGGTGGATGATGTCATGTTTTGAGTGGTAGGCCCCAAACTCACCCCGATCATCACATTCCCCCCATTGTCGCTTCGAAGAACACGAATGGTTCCATTGAACTGTGTTTGTATCATCTTATGAAAAGTTTGAAAAACAGAAGCAACTTCGCCTTTCTTCTTCAGAAGATAAACCCACGTAGTGCGAGAAAAACAGTCTGTAAAGGTAACAAACCATCTATAGTCAGTTAAAGAGACAATCGGGGAAGGTCCTCAGACATCAGCATGTATAACAGCAAAAGGAGTACTACTAGGAGAAGATAAATGAGATGTTGAATGACGAACATGTTTAGACATTACACATACATCACATTTCAAAATAGGAATAAACTGAGATAAAACAGGAAACAGTTTCTGAAGATAAACAGGAGACGGATGACCAAGGCGCAAGTGCCAGCGGTGAGCATCAGTAGCAGTAGCAGCTGAAGAAGAAAGGGCAAGAGATGATGGTGTAGTATCCAGGTAGTACAGACCGCCACGTTCCTACCACTGCCAAGTATCCGCTTCATACCCAGTTCCTGAAAAATCAAGAATCAGAGAAAAAGGTTACAGAGCAGTTAAGGGATTTAGTAAGGTTGCTAATAGAGAGTAAACTACAGGGAAATGAAGGAACATGCAATACAGACGAGAGAGAAAGAGAAGGGGAACATGAAAAAAGACCCTTGCCAGCAATAGGAGACAAGGTACCATTGGCAGAGACAACCTTGTCCTTACCAGACAAGGGAGTGTAGGAGGAAAAACCTGTAGAGGACCCGGTCATGTGGTCAGTGGCTCTAGAATCAATGATCCACTCAGATGGAGGAGACACATCAGCATGGGCACTGGACATCGCAGCAGTAGCAAACAAAGAGGAAGTACCACTCGGAGTAGGAGCAGACTGAGAGTGAAGCAGGCGGCGCAGTGCATCCAATTCTGATGTGGTGAAGTGATCCCGGAGCTGACCGGGAGGGCCCTCCTGTATCTCTGTGGAATAGGTAGTATCATGAGAACGGGTACCAGTCTGACGGGATCCACCACGTCCAGGGTCACGACCCCGTCCACGGCCACGGACATATCCAGGTGGAGCAAGGTGTGGATGAAGCTTGAAGCACACTTCACGAGAATGACCCCGACGACCACAATGAGCGCAAGTGGGAACCGTGTTGGTATGACTGGAGCCAATACACCCAGTACTCGTAAAGGCAGAGCGGTCTGGAAGAGGAGCCGCGGTGCTGAGAGAACGTCGACGGTCTTCATCGCCAAGAACCATACTGAAGGCCTCACGGAGAGATGGAAGCGGAGACCGATGAAGAATATTGGTGCGAACCATATCCAGCTCCATCCCTAAACCCATCAAGAACACATGTAGGCGGAACCGTTCGTCGCGCTTCTGCAACAGGACTGCATCGGCAGTGCAGGCAGGTGTAAACTGGTCGAAATAGTCCAACTCCTGAGATATGCGCTCGAACTCGGAGTAGTAGGTGGAAAATGTCATAGATCCCTGCCGTAGCTCCAACATACGGCGGGTGAGCTCATAAACCTGAGTGGAGTTCCCAATCTGAGAATAGGTCTCCCGGGCTCGAGTCCAGATCTCGTAGGCGTCAACATATAACTGCGATATACCTTAGGGGACATAGAATGCAGAAGCCAGGATACCACCAGTGAATTTTCTGAATCCCACCGCGGCCAGGAAGAATCGGCCTTAGATGGTGCCACCTTAGTTCCATCGATGTATCCAAACAACTGATGACTACGGATAACATGTTGGGCTGCACAAGACCATTCGAGGTAGTTCGTTCAATCCAGGGGAACAGTGGTAATTTTCAAGGAGCCAGCATGGCCAGAGGGCCGCTGAGGTTCACCCATCGGGGAAGTCATGACCACCGGGGATATAGAATCAACCGCAGTTGAGGAATCATCCATGACGAAGAACGGTAGGAACAAAAGGGCAACAAGCTAACCGCACAAAGGAAAAAGGCAGCAGGCACGATCAGAAGGCTGACTGCAACAACGGATCGAGATCTGGGGCATCGGCGATGGCACGACGTCGGTAGCGGGACTGCATCGGTAGAGGAGCAAGCAGATCGGGGCAAGCAGATAGCGGCAGCAGAGAGCGGGATCGGGATCAGGCAGATCGGGCTGATGCGGCTTGATCGGAGCTTCAGCGAGCGGCGGATGCGGGCTGATCGGGCTTCAGCGAGCGACAGCAGAGCGCGATTGGGAGAGCGGGATCGGGATCAGTCAGATCGGGCTGATGCGGCCTGATCAGAGGTTCAGCGAGCGGCGGATGCGGGCTGATCGGGGCTTCAGCGAGCGGCAGCAAAGCACGGCAGCAGCGAGCTTCGGAGCGACGACAACGGGATTCGGCGATGCTTCATAAGGAGACGGCCGGCTCCTTCAGCATGCCTCGCTGCCATCGAGAGAGCTGTCAGGCTCCATGCGTGACGGAGGCGAGCAAAATCGCGGGAGAGGGGGCGGCCGAAAGAAGAGATCGAGAGAGCGGCGGCGTGGAGAAATTAGGGTTCGGTTTTTTTCTTCCCTTTCCTCTGATACCAAGTTGAGAAGGGAAAATAACTCTTATTCATTCATAAAAGGAGACTCCCCATACTTATATATGTAGGGGAGAAAGGTACAAAAACAATAATACCCTTATGGGTAAAATACAATAGAAATGAAATAAAAACGACTTGATTTCAACTTTCTCTTCTTTCCTGCCCGCTTCTTTCCCTCTCCGTGGATCCACTTCCCCCTCTTCCCTCCCTCTCTTCCTTCTTTTATACCCTCTCAAGTCTGGTCCATGGACCACCTTGTCGTGCGGTCTTCTCCCCTTACCGCGCGATCTGACCGCAGGTTGCTTCTCAAAATCTGCTTCGTGGACCACCTTACCTCGCGGTCCTCTCTACTTGCCGCGCGATCTGACCACGGATTGTTCGCTTACCGCTGGGTTTGTCTTCTCTCCCTAACCGCGCAGACTGGTTTCTCTTGTCGCTGCGGTCGTCTCTCCCTAACTGTGCGGTCTCCTCATTTCTTAGGCCTTCTCCCTTGATAGTGCGGTCTGGCCTTACACCATTGCGGACTGTTCTTTGGCCTCTCTTGTGTCGGGTACTGCGTTTGTCCGCTGCCTCTAGTCGTCGCGGGTACTGCTTTTGTCTGCTGCGACCTTCTCTATCCGTTGTGGGCTCCGTTTCTGGTCGTGCCCCTGCTTGCCGCTGGTGTGTTGCCACCGTGAACGCTACGGGCTCCGTTTCTGGTCGTGGTCTGTCTTGCCGATATATTCTAGTCACGGCGACCTTCTTGTCGCCGGCCCTCTCTAGCGTGGACTCCTTCCCTAGCCGCTGCTTCTCCGCTGCTCCTGCCTATCTGCGGGCTTTTATTCCCGCTGCGGTCGGGCTCTGCTTTGTCGCCTGTGTTTTTTCTTCGGATTGTCCGCTTCTCCTGCAGTTGCTCTCTGCGGTTTGTCCTTGTCGTTGGATGCTATCTACTTAGCCGCTGGGTCTTCCCGGAGTCTCTTTGATGTCACTAGCTGCTGCAACTTTGCCCTGCCGCACAGTTTGCTTCTTAGCCGCTGCTTCCTAGCTCTGATCGGACGATCTTCTCCTCTTGTCGCTACGGTCTTCTCTTCTCCGAGCCGCACCGGTCTCTTTCTGTGCCCGTGCGGGTTGCTTGTCGTGCGGGCTTTTCTTGCCGCAACTTCTCTCTTGTCGCTGGCATCCTGTCCCAACTCTGTGCCTAGCCGTCTCTGGCTAGCCGCCTCTGATAGCCGCGGGTTGGGCTTAGACGCGACCTATTCCGTCTTCTGGTGCCCACAACTGCCCTTTAGCTATCACTACTGCTCGCTCCTCGGTTCGTCGAGGTTGTTCTCCTGGTCTCCCAGGCTGGCCCTTGTCATGGTCATCCATGCTCCATATAGTGTTCATGCCGACATTGCCGATTTGTGCACTCAACTACAGCGACTACAAGAGTTAACGTGTGGTTCATCTGGATCTATTGTGTCTATTTCTGATGGGTGTATTTCCTTCCTTGCCCACAGTTCCTCTTGGATTATGGACTCTGGGGCCACACATCATATTACCCCATCAAAACCATCCTGATACTTGAATTCTGCGCATCCTAAGTTCATTACTGTCGTCAATAGGGACACTACTCCAGTCTCTGGATCTGCTGACGTAACCCTTACCTTGGCTCTCACTCTTCACTCGGTTCTTCATGTTCCTAGCTCGCCCTTCAATCTCCTCTTAATTAGCCGTCTTATACAAAATTTTGATTGTTATGTGACTTTCTCCTCCACCTCTTGTGTTGTGCGGGATCGCAAGACGCAGTCTATCATTGGAAAAGGGCATCTATCGAATGGTCTCTACATTCTTGACCCCTCCCCTCCGACGATTTGTCCCTTGTTAGCTCTTCTGAGTGGCATCGTCGTCTTGTACACCCTCCTCTAAACATACTCTGCAAAGCTCTTCCTGTTGTCTCCATCCGAAAATTCACTTGTGAGTCTTGTATCTATGGAAAACATCGGTCTACGTTCTCGCATCATCCCACTCGGACTGCTGCTCCCTTTGATCTTGTTCCCTCTGATATCTGGGGACCATACAAAATCACCAGTGTTTTTGGCTATCGTTACTTTGCTATCTCTGTATATAATTACTCTCAAGTGACATGACTGTATCTTCTTCGTGATCGCTCTGAACTATCGGGTGTTTTCCGTGCCTTTATCACTGAAACTCGCAACCAGTTCTCCATTATACTGAAAACTCTTCGTTCTGGCAATGCCCATGAATACACTAGTCATGCGTTTACCAACCTATGTGCTGAGTTTCGAATCATCCACCAAACCTCATGTGCCTATACCCCCCAACAAAATGACATTGTTGAACGCAAGAATCGCCACCTTCTTGAGGTTACCCGCTCTCTTATGTTTCAAATGAATGTTCCCCGACAATACTAGAATTTCGCGGTCTCTACTGCATGTTCTCTTATTAACCGCATGTCTTCCTCTATTCTCAACTTTGTGGTTTCCTTCAACCTTCTCTTTTCCTCCACACCTCCCTTTTCAGTCACCCCTCGCGTGTTTGGCTGTGTGCTATGTTCATAATCTTGGCCTGTCCACAGACAAGCTCGCTCCTCGTGCCATGAAATATATGTTTGTTGGTTACTCCCGTACTCAGAAGGGTTATGTCTGCTTCTCTCCTAAAGATCGCAAGGTTGTTACCTTTCTCGCAGATCAGCCATATCATTCTCAACCAACTGGTTCTCTCCTCCCACCACTCCTTCTGCGGCCTGATATCCCTTTTACTTCCAACCTTCCGCCTCCCCTTCCTACACCACTCCCACCAAACCCACCTCCTCTTACTACGCCTCTTCCTCACCAACCACCTATCACTCGTGTGTATATTTGTCGCCCTCCTTCATCCACGACCATATGGGAGATGCCCTACTCTGATGATATCTTGCAGCCTGCAGATCCGGCAACTACTTCTACTGCACACCCAATGGCGAATTATGTCTCCTTCCACCGCCTCTCTTCGGAACTTTGCCAGTTTGCTCTTTCTTTATCCTCGATTACCATCCCTACATCTGTGCAAGAGGCTCTCCAACATCCGGGATGGCGAGCCGCTATGGACGAGTAAATGTCTGCTCTTTGGGCAAACCACACTTGAGATCTTGTCCCTCTTCCCTCTGGACAGACTTGCGTGGGTTGTAAGTGGGTGTCCGCCCTCAAACATGGCCCAGATGAGACGGTTCAACGTTTGAAAGCTCGTTTGGTAGCTCATGGTTTTACTCAACAACAAGGTCTAGACTATGATGAGACTTTTTCTCTAGTTGCCAAATTGAATACTGCTCATGTGTTGATCTCCCTTGCTGTTCATCGGCACTGGCAGTTGCACCAATTGGATGTCAAAATGATTTTCTTAATGGTGATCTGCAGGAAACCATCTATATGCAACAACCTCCCGGGTTTTAGACTACTGGGGAGTCTCTTGTCTTAAGAAGTCACTTTATGGTCTCAAACAGTCACCTCGGGTATGGTTTGACAAATTCAGTCAGACTGTTAGTGCGGCTGGGTTCACTCGGAGTTCAGCCGACTTCTCATTATTCACTCGACATTGTCCAACAGGCACAATGATTCTCTTGGTGTATGTTGATGATATTCTGATTACGGGAGATGATCTTACACGAATACATATGATCAAACAACATCTGACAACTATGTTTCAAACAAAGGACCTAGGATGCCTTCGTTACTTCCTTGGTCTCGAGGTGGCTCGGCGACCTGATGGACTGGTATTATCTCAAAGGAAGTACTGTCTTGACTTGTTGCATGATGTGGGCTACTTTGGATGTAAACCTGCCGACATCCCATGGATAGTAATCACAAGCTCTGCGCTCATGCCTCAGACTCTGATCTACTCCTTCCAAACCCTGAGTATTATCGTCGTCTTGTGGGAAAACTGATATATCTCACTGTTACGAGACCTGATATATCATTTGTTGTTGGGATTGTCAGTCGATTCATGCATGAGCCACGTATCTCTCATCTCCAGGCAGTTGAGCGCGATCTTTGATACTTGAAGACTGCTCCTGGGCAGGGACTTGTATACAAGCCCTCTTTGTCTCCCTTATCTCTGAGTGCTTATTGTGACGCTGATTATGTTGATTCATTGGATGATCGACGTTCCACAAGTGGATACTGCACTTATTTTGGAGGACATCAAATTACCTGGCGTAGCAAGAAAGTCTGTTGTTGCTCGTTCATCCGCTGAGGCCGAGTATGGTTCAATGGCAACTTTTGTGTCTGAGCTCACTTGGCTTGAGGGTCTCCTTGATGATTTAGGAGTCAAGCTTTCTGCACCGACCATTTTATTTTGCGACAGTCAGACTTCCATACACATTGTCAAAAATCCTGTTTTCCATGAACAAACGAAGCACATTGAGGTTGATTGTCATTTCATTCGAGAAAAGGTTAAATTAAAGAAGGTAGAGTTAATGCATGTTCCAGCTACCGAGCAAGTTGGTGACATCCTCACCAAGGCCTTACTGCGACCTCTGTACTATCAATTCTTGTCCAAGCTCGGCGCCTACGATTTGTACGCTCCAGCTTGCGGGGGAGTGTTGAATGATATATGTAAAGGCCAATTAGTAAAGGCTCATTTAGCCTCTTAACTAGGATGTTTAGTCCCACATCTTGTAATAGGAATTTCTCTCTCTCTCTCTCTCTCTCTATATATATATATATATATATATGTATGTACTCACACTTGTAAACTGTCATTCAAGAAGAATATACAAGGTTTTCTCACCTTCTATAAATACTAATGCCTTCAAAAGAAGTTTAATTGCATGTCTTCCTTGATTGTTAATTTCATTCACATCAAATCAAGCTATAAATCATTTCATAATATTTTTTAAAAATTCAGGTGGAGAACAATCCATATGATCCTAAATCAATGGTTTTCATGGACTACCGAGATCACGATAAGAAAAATCGGGGATCTTCCTTAAATGAATATCCAACATTTCTTTATGTCATGCCAATCACATCCAGTAGAGTTTTCTACGAGGTTTGCTTATTAATTTAGTTATCCTAACACTTTTCCATGATCTGGTATTTTAAGTGTAATCTCTTTACAGGAGACTTGCTTGGCTTCAAGGAAGGCCATGCCCTTCAATCTTCTTAAAACTAAGCTAATGTCCCGCCTAGAAGCTATGGGTGTCCGCATTTTGAAAATATATGAAGAGGTAATTAATCCTTTGAAGAAGCATGTTGGGAAATTTGATTTTCTTAAAGTTCTAGGAACCTATACAGTTTCTCCATTTATTATAAAATGAAAATGCTTTAGATTTTTCTGCTAAATTAATTAATTGATTTTCTCAGAATCTTCAACTTCTTTCATTTAATAGTGTGGAAGAATGCCCGAATTTTATTAATACAACATTACAAGTATGTGTATAAATATATAGGAACAGAAAAACAAGGGGAATTCCAAACCAAAGGTGTGGGACTAAACAAGAAGTCTAAGTGGGCTTATAATTGGGTCACACAAGTTGGGCTTTTTACATGATTTTTCCTAACATTCTCTAACACTCTCTCGCAAGCTGGAGCGTACAAATCGTAAGCACCAAGCTTGGACAAAAACTGATGATACATTGGTCGAGGTAACGCCTTGGTGAGAATGTCAGGAACTTGCTCCAAAGCAGTAACACACTCTAATTCCAATTTCTTCAGTTGAACCTTCTCTCGAATGAAGTGACAGTCAACTTCAATGTGTTTAGTTCGCTCATGGAACACGGGATTCTTGGCACTATGTATAGAGGCCTGACTGTCAAAAAACAGAGTTGCTGATGAGGATAGTTTGACTCCCAAGTTGCCGAGAAGACTCTCAAGCCAGGTAAGTTCTGACACAACAACCTCCATTGCACGATATTCGGCTTCAGCAGATGAGCGAGCAACAACAAATTGCTTCTTTCTAAGCCAGGTGAAAAAATTTCCTCCAAAGTAGGTACAGAAACCGGTAGTGGAACGTCGATCATCAAGGGAGCTCGTATAGTCAGCATCTGAATACGTAATAAGAGATAGAGAGGCGTATGGCTTATATACAAGTCCTTGTCCAGGAGCAAGTCTTCAAATATCTGAGAGTGTGTTCGACTGCGTAGAGGTGAGAGACCCGCGGAGCAAGCATAAACTGACTAGCCACTCCAACAGCAAATGAAATATCGGGTTTTGTAACCGTTAGATATATCAGTTTTCCTACAAGACGTCGATACTACTCTGGATTCGAAAGTAGTGAATCAGAGTCAGATCCATCAACACACAAATTATGATTAACATCTATAGGAGTTTCCGCAGGTTTGCACCCTGAGTAGCCAGCATCGTGAAGAAGATCAAGACAGTTCTTCCGTTGTGATAGGACCAGGCCATCAGGTCTTCTTGCCACCTCAAGACCACGAAAGTACCGAAGATTTCCCAGTTCTTTAGTTTGGAAGACAGAATTCAAGTGTTGCTTAACTTGTTGTATCCTTGTGGAGTCATCACCAGTGATCAGAATATCATCCACATAGACCAGGAGAATGATAGTCCTGGTTGATTGATGACGAGTGAAAAGAGATAAGTCAGCCGAGCTCCGCTTGAATCCAACCTCACTAACTATCTTACTAAAATTTTCAAACCAAGCTCTAGGAGGGACTATTTGAGACCATAAATAGATTTTTTGAGAAGACAGACACAAGACTCCCCCATGGTCTCAAACCCAGGAGGTTGGTGTATGTAGACAGTCTCAAGAATGTCGTCATTTAAAAAAGAATTTTTGATATCCAGCTGATGGAGAGGCCAGTAGCGATCAACATTTAAGGAAATCAGGACCCGAACGAAGTTTAACTTGGCGACAGTGGAAAACGTTTCATCATATCAAGGCTTGGTTGTTGAGTGAACCCTCGGGCCACAAGCCGAGCTTTTAGGCATTCAATAGTCCCGTTCGAAGCATGTTTGATTGCAAAGACCCATTTGCAGCTAACACATGACTGATCAGGAGGAAGGGAGTCCAGATCCCAAGTCTGATTTGCCCAAAGGGCAGTCATTTCCTCATTCATAGCCGCACGCCACCCTGTATGTTGAAGAGCCTCCTGCACAAAGTTAGGTATAGAGATGGAGGACAGAGAGAGCAAATTTGAGGAGAGGTGGGGAGAGTCGATGTAGAGACACATAATTCGCCATGGGGTGAACCGTAGAGGTGGTTGTCGGATCGACAGTCAGGGAAATATTACTAGTAGAAGGCAGCTGTTGGAGGGCACAAGAGTTTGGAGTAGGGCGAGTGTAGACACAGAGAGGTTTAGATGGAGAGGGTTCTGGTTGTGGGGTGGGAAGGAGGGGAGGTAGAGAAGACGTAACAGGTGGGACGAGGTAAGGGAGGTGGGAGTGGAGGTTCGGAAGGAGAGGAGTGAAACAGTTGGTTCTCGAGGAAGGTAACATCGGCCGAGATAATCACTTTGCTATCAAATGAGAGAATAACACGCATATCCCTTTTGAGTGCGAGAGTATCCCACTAACATACATTTTATCGCACATGGGGCAAACTTGTCTGTTGGTGGACCAAAATTATGAACATAACAGGTGCATCCAAACACACGAGACAAGAGGGTAAACGAGGATTTGAAGGGGAGCAGAAGAATAAACAGAGTGGCAAAGTCGAGGATGGAGGAAGACATGCGATTGATGAGATGACAAGCTGTCGACACAGCGAAGTTCCAGTATAGGGTGGGGACTTGCATTTTTATCATGAGTGATCGAGCGACATCAAGAAGATGATGATTTTTCCGCTCGGCCACACCATTCTGTTGAGGAGTATAGGCGCACGATGTTTGATAGAGAATGCAAAAATCCATACATAAATTAGAGAATGTCCGACCAATATATTCTCGTGCATTATCAGTGCGAATGATTTTTAAGGGAGTGGAGAACTGAGTACGAGTTTCATTAATAAAAGCACTAAAGATAGCGGTAAGTTCAACAAGATCGCGAAGTAAATTCAATCAGGTTAAGCGAGAATAATCGTCAATAAAAGTGACAAAGTAACGGTAACCAAACATACTAGGGGTCTTATAAGGTCCCCAAATATCAGAGTGCACTAGAGATAAATGAGTATCACTCCGGTTACAGGCAGGACTAAAAGAAATACGATGATGTTTGTCAAAGATACAAGATTCACAAGTAAACTCATGCAGGGAGATGTCTGGAAGAGCTTTCTTGAGAATCTGGAGGGGAGCATGCCCAAGGCGACGATGTCAATCAACAGATGAAACGACGGAGAGAGCAGACGGAGGAACATCCAGGAGATAGAGCCCATTAGACAGTCGCCCCTTACCAATGATACTCTGTGTTCGCCGATCCTGCATAGTAAAAGAAGGTGAGAATGTAATACAACAATCAAAGTCCTGAGTAAGTCGGCTAACAAAGAGTAGGTTAAATGATGATTTTGGAACATGAAGGACCGAGGAGAGAGAGAGAGTAGGTGTGAGTGGTATATCAACATCGCCAGAAACCGGGGTGGTGTCATCATTGGCCACGGTGATGAACTGGGGATGAGTAGTCAGCAAGTATTGAGGCGGTTTCTGCGAAGTAATATGATGTGTGACACCTGAGTCCACAATCTAGTGGGAGCTCCGGGAGAGGCAGGATATACCTTTATTTGAGATCGATGCAACGGATCCAGAGGAGCGAGTAATCACCCCTTGGAGATGTTGAAGCTGGGTGCGGATTGCATTGATATCATCACGGGTGGAGGAGGCAGAATTCGTGGCAGTAGTAAGAAGAGATGGCTCAGCTATAGTGGAGGCAGCAATATGTGGTGGCAAACCATGTTTGTGATAGCAGGTCGCTTCAAGATGACCATCTCGACTGCAATAAGTACACTTAAAGGAGGAACTTCCAACACGCCCACGTCCCCGAGATGAGTGGCGACCTCCACGTGCTGAAGAATCACGAGCTGAAGGAGCTGGTGTAGGGTGCTGGAGGAGAGCCGAAGACAGATTCACCGGGGCCTCCGATGGTGGTGTAACCTTCAGAAGCATAGAGCAAACATCTGATAGAGAGGGAGTTGTCGAGGAGGAAAGAATCAGATCCCGAACACTGTGCAGATGAGAAGGAACACAAGCCATCATCATGGCAATCCCGATTGCTTCTTTCTGTGCTCGTTGTGTAGCTAAATCTGTGATTGGGGGCTGATGTTGTATCCATGCCTCAACAGGAGTCTTGTCCCTGGCAACAAAGACGGTCATATCCTCTGGTGCCCCCGAACCAAGAAATTGGAGATCAGTAATGATGTCGAACGAGTGTCGGAGGCTGTTCTGGCCAGAATAGAGTCTGTGGAGTTCCTCCCACATTGTCTTGGCCGTGTCATGGTACATGACCATCCTGTAGGGCTCGGTGTCCATGGAGTTGAGAAGACATGATTGGACACGACCGTCATCACAGAGCCACTCATCGGTGGGAGCAGTACGAGTAGCCTGTGTCAAATGATGAAGAAGCCCTTTCGTATGCAACACACAGGGAATAAAGTGCACCCATTCGACAAAGTTCTGCTTCCCGCTGAGAGTGATGGTGGTGATCCGGAGTTCATCACGAAGTTCCAGAACAGGAGCAGCAGCACGAGCTTGAAGAGAGGAGGCAGGAGTTGTATCCATGGAGGCAGCTCGGCAAGGAGAGCCGGCGAAATATGCAGATAAAGTTGGCGGCGGCTAAGACACGGCAGGCGGCGAGCAAACCGCAACCCAGGCCGCTAAGGAACAGAGAGCAAGGAGAGTTGCAGGCAGAAGACGAAGAGCAAGGAACCGCAAATAGAGCGGTTAAGACTAGCGGTAAAGACAAGAAACCGCAGTACCAGCGGATTTAAAGCTATGAGCCTCAAGCAAACTGCAGGCAGAGGTCGCCGCGACTAGACGAGTTCGCAGCGACAGAGATCACAACAGGCAAAGCACGCAACGGGCAAGGAAGATGAGCAGCGGCTAGAAGAACACGCAGCAGGTAGAGCGCCAAGCGAGAGGTCGCATCGGCTAGACAAACAGAGATTGCAACAAGTAGAGCTCGCCGCGGGCAAAGTAGAGGAGCTGCGGAGAGAAGAGCCCACACCAGGTAGAGCTCGCGGCGGCTTCGACGAGATCACAACTGGCATCCCGGACAGCCCGGGATAGAGGAATGTGAACAGTGGATCAGCGAGAAGACCAGGCAAAAGGAGCTCGCCGCGGGCAGGGTAGAGGAGAGTCCGCATCAGGTAGAGCTCGCAGTAGCTTCACAAAGTTTGCGGTTAGCGGCAAGGGAGGGAGGCCACGAGCAGGGAGTAGTATAAAAGGCCAGAGAGAGGGGGGGGGGAAGGTATGTAGAAACCACGGAAGAGAATGGGGGGAAAGAAGCGGCTAGAAATAAAGGAACCCGTAAGCCTGTGCGGGTAAAGAGAGACAATCAGGAGGTGTGGTCAAAGATATCTTAACTGCAGGAAGGATCCTTTTTCCTCTGATACCATGTGGAAGAATGCCCGAATTTTATTAATGCCTCCAAAATTACAACATTACAAGTATGTGTATAAATATGTAGGAAGAGAGAAAGAAGGGGAATCCCAAACCAAAGGTGTGAGACTAAACAAGAAGCCTAAGTGGGCTTATAATTGGGTCACATAAGTTGGGTTTTTTACATGATTTTTCCTAACATTCTCTAACAAATAAGATTCTTCAATAATTCTGGTTGAAATCTATTATATATTGCTTCTGTTCACTGGTACTGCAACTTTCGCACTAGAGAAGGAAGAAAATGTGCAAAATACTAGAAAAATTACATCAGTTTCACTAGATGAGGCTGACTTGTTCAGCAAGAGCATTTGAATTTTCTTTTGGGGTCTACATGGATGATTCCTCCTCGGTTAGAGCACTTCCTGTCAAAACCATGAACCAACGATCCTATGAGCTTGGTGCCGTGATACCAACTTGATATGTAAATCACTTGCTGCCTTAGACAAGAAGTTGCATGACTTCACCTTAAATGGATTTGGAGTCCTGCGCCAACTTTCCTCCTAGTGTACTATGCAGACGGCTGCCTATCCCTTTCGTGGACCTAGTGGGAGATCGCATTCCAGCATTTTCTTGATATTCTCTTAGGCAACACCTTGCCCATCAATACCCTTACCACACTTGGAGAATCTCATAGTTACTGCCATGGTTTATGTGAAATTGCGGGAAACGATGCACAATAATTTTTATTACTTCACATAAAATATACAAATACATATACACATTTATATGTGGGAGGAATGACACCTTAACTTCAAACCACAATCTACACAATATTTTCCTAAATTATGGTCCATTGAGATGGGTCTTTATATTGGGCTTTACAAGCACTTATTATACACTCTCCTGCAAACTAGAGCGTCTAGATTGTAGGCGCTAAGCTTGGAAATGAACTAACGATAGAGTGGAAGAGGCAAGGCCTTGGTAAAGACGTTAGAGATTTAATTGGCAGCGGGAACATGTCAAAGATCAATTTTGCTGAGTTGAACTTTTTCTCAGATGAAGTGATATTCTACTTTAGTTTGCTTGGTGCGCTCATGGAATAGTGGATTCTCGACGATGAAGAGTTTGATTATCGTAGTAGAGGGTTGCAAAAAGAGGTGAGAGACCAATATCAGTAAGAAGACTCTCTAACCAAGTGAGTTCAAAAATGACAGAAGCCATCAAACGATACCAAGTCTCCGCAGATGAGCGTGGCGCAACCGTTTGCTTCTTGCTACAGCTAAGTGAACAGGTATCCTCCAAAATATGTGCAATATCCACTTGTAGACCAACGATCATCGAGAGTGCCTACAAATTCTGCATCAGAATAGACAATCAATGAGAGATAAGAGGATGACTTATACCCAAGCCTTTGTTTTGGAGCTTTCTTCAGATATCTGAGGATCCACTTGACTACGTAAAGGTGGGATGCCCGAGGAGCATGCATGTACCAAATAACCATGCCAACAACAAATGAGATATCTGACCATGTAATAGTCAGATAGATAAACTTGCTAATTAGGCATCAATAATACACTAAATTAGGAAGAAGAGGATCAGAGTCAGACTTGTGAGCATAAAACTAGTGGTTTGCATCCATAGGTATGTCAATGGGCTTACAACCCAAGTAGTCACCCAAATCTTTGGTCTGAAAAGGTCAGACCAAGTGTTTTTTGATCATAGAGATAATATTCAAATCATCACCCATAATGATAATATCATCAATATACACAAGAAAGATCACCATGTCTGCTTGACAATGACATGTAAATAAGGAGAAGTCTACCGATCTTCGAATGAATCCAAAATCCCAAACAACCCAGCTAAATCTGTCAAACTAAGCTCGACGGGACTGCTTTAGGGCATCGATAGACTTTATGAGGCGACAGATAAGAGACTCCTCCGTGATCTCATATCTAAGAGGTTGCCGCATATAAACAGTCTCTGTTAAATTATCGCTACAAAAAGCTTTTTTGATATCGAGTTAATACAAATGCCAATGACGATGGATTGCCAAAGAGATCAATACCCACATCGTATTCAGCTTAACTACTGGAGAGAATGTTTCTTCATATTCATTGTCATATTGTTGAGTAAAATTGTGAGCCACAAGTCATGCTTTGAGCGCACAATTGTCCCATCAGGATAATGTTTAACGAGGAATAATAATTTATATCCCAAGTGGGATTGGACAGAAGGAATTGAAACAAGGTCCCATGTTCGATTAGCCTATAGGGTCTTCATTTCATCATCCATCGCGGCTTGTCACCGCAGATGCTAGAGAGCCTCTTGCACAAAAGAGAGCTGGAAATAAAAGACAGAGAGGCATAAAATTTTGAAGATCTGTAGATAACCATCGATATAAGACATAATGAGAAGGCGGGTGCGCTGCATGATCTCTCATATTTTGAAATCAGTTGGGGCGAATGTCCCAAGGAATTCCGACGAGATCGGCGACGAGCGTACACATTAAGAGGAGGTATCATTAGCACAGTTGGTGGTAGTCAGTCGATAAAGATGTTGAGATGCGGTATAACAAGTGGTAAGTTATCAGGAGGAGACACAAAACAGAAGGGTTGATTATCAAGTATCTGACAAAGATATATTTGGTTGCTCGTGGTGCCAGCTTATCCACGGGATGATCAAGATGATGAACAAAACATACACACTCAAACACTCTAGGAGTTATGGGAAAGAGAGTAGTAGATGGAAACAAGATATAGGAAGGAGACACAAAGTTCAGAATGATCGAAATCATGCAATTAATTAAATAACACATGGCAGTGATAACGAAGTACCAATAGATCTTGGGAGCCTCCATTTAAAACATGAGAGATCTTGCAACCTCAAGAATGTGATAGTTCTTTCACTCCGCCGCATCATTTTGTTGTGGTGTATAATCACATGACATTTGATAGATAATACCCAAGGTATTGTTAGTTTTTTGGAATTCATGACTAGTGTATTCGTGAGCATTATCTGTTCGAAGAATTTTAATGAGTCGAAATTGCGTGCGAGTTTCAGAGATCACGCAGTAGATAGACCTATGTCATGCGAGAATTATCATCTATAAACATAGCAAAGTACTGATATCCAGATAAACTGTCTGCTTTATTTGAGCCCCAAATGTCCGAATGAACTAAAATGGAGCATCACTCATAGTATATTAAGGGGGAAAAGTAGAACGATGATGTTTTTCGTAAATACAAGTTTCACAAGTAAATTCAGAAAATGTAAAATTAGGAAGAGCGTTCTGCAATATTGTAAGAGGAGCATGACCAAGACGCTGACACCAATCAACAAAAATGATAGAAGACGGAACTTAACTAGGTAGGTCCAAAATGCAGAGCTCATTTGACAGCCGACCTCTACCAATGATACTCAACATCTGACGATCCTGCACCAAAAAGAAAGAAGAAGAAAAAAGTGATGGAGCAATCATGATCATGGATAAGTTGATTAACAAAAGAAGATCAAATTGTGAACAAGGAACATAAAGTACATATCATAGAGAAATAAAAGGAATAAGAGGCACATCTCCAAATCCGCTAACTAGAATGGTTTCTCCATTGGCGACATTGATAAACTTGGGACTAGTGGTGTCCGCGCCAGAGGGTTTTTGCGAAGTACTGTGATTTGTGGCCCCAGAATCCACTATCAGAGTGGAGCTAAGAAAAATACGATATACCTTTATAGGATGTCGAGGTGATGGGCTCAGAAGTACGAGTAACCAACCCCCGAAGATGTTGAAACACTTTTCTCAAGGTGTCAATGTCCAAGCAGGGCGTGTTGGGAACATCCACCGCAGGAGAGGCGTGGTATAGAGAGATTGACGACTGATGCGGGAACCCATGTTTACTGTAGCACATTGCTTTTGTGCAATTTGCTGGCTACAATGGGTACACATACAAGTTCTTTATCCCTTGGGATGATTTCATCCATCACTCCCACCGCCTCGAGGCCCATTGTGGCCTCTAAAAGGGAAGGAGTCATGGAAAAATCGTTGGGCGGTGTCACATTCAGAACCATTGAGCAAACATCAAATAAAGATGGAATGATTGAAAAGGATAAGATGTTGGGACAAACACTGTAAAGATGGGGTGATAGTTATGCCAACATCATTGCTATGCCAATGGTTTCCTTCTAAGCTCTTTGGGTTGCTAAATCCAGAGTAGGAGGTTGATGTTTAATCCATGCCTCGATGAGAGTCTTATGTTGCACCACGAACGATGTTAGGTCACCATCCAACCGGGTTCAATAGTTTGGAGGTCCCAAAATAGGTCGAACTGCGGAATAAGGCTATCTTCTTAGAGTAGAGATACTTAAGTTCATCCTGTTGGAGCCGACGGTTCACATATCCTTAGTTTGATAATATCAACTCTCATGTTGTATTTGATTATATCTTGTGTTTGGTAGAGTGTGCAGCTTTACAAGTCCAAGAAATTCAAGGAGCCCTCCTCAGGAACCTAACGCCGAGCGGTAGTAGTTACCGTCGGGCGGTAGCCTGAATTAAATGGACAAGGCGCTCGGGAATCTACCGCGCCGCGCTAGTCCTACCGCTCGCGCTAGCTCGAGGAATTAATTCGTCCAGGCTCTCGGGAACCTACCGCGCAGGCGCTAGCTTGGTACCGCGCCGCGGTAACACACTCAACGCTCGTTGAGACAGTGGCGTTGAGAGCGTTGAGACGGAGGCGTCGAGAGCGTCGAAACAGAACTACCGCCAGATGCTAGCTTGGTACCGCGCCGCGGTAACACACTCAACGCTCGTTGAGACAAGCGTTGAGAGCGTTAAGACAAAGGCGTCGAGAGAGTCGAGATAGCCGGCCTTCCGCGGGGCGCTACCTACCCCGGCGCGCTAGCATTGGAAAAAGGAAAATATTTGTTTTGAATATTTTTCTAAATTTGGAGGACAGCTGTCAACATCAAGCGCGCGAACCTACCGTCATGCGCTAGCCTTACCGCCGACGGTAGCTTATTTTCACAAAGACGTATATAAAGGTGCCTCGTTTTTTGTGTTCCTGACCAAGACAAAAAGAGATAGAGTTTTGTGATTCCTAGGGTTCGGTCGCCTCTCTCGTGTCTGTTCCATCATTTTCGTCAAAGGAAAAGAAGACCGCCTCCCTCCCGTTCGCGCACGAAGAACTCCGGCGAGCCAAGAACTACATCGACTACAAAGAGACGATCAGTCGCAAACACACGAAGATCTGAAGCACCGGTCGCGGATCACTCAATGGAGGAATCATCAAGAGGGAGATTTTAATCGCTTTAAATCCTTTAAACTTTTATTGTATTCTTTTTCTTTCTCTATTTTGCTTGTAGTGAAGGAAATCGACCGAGGAGGGTCGTCAGAATTCGGGGTAGGATTCCGTGAGAAATCGTCAAGGGGAAGGGACGTCTAGATTGAGTGATCTAGCGGGGCTGTAAGACCCTTCCTTGCATGGAGGTGAAGAGCCGGCTCAAAGACCTTTCTTGGAGGGAAAAGGAGAGAGTCAACCGGTCCGTGAAGCAGGTCGGTATAGAAAACCAAAAGTTCACCGCCTTCGATCTCCGGCGTCACAGAGATCAAGTTTTGTAATCTTTAAAAAAAATTGTTGATTTTACTTTGCAATGAAATTCATTTTCTGCGTATTCTCTTGCATATTACTGCTGTGAATGTTAGTGTGTGTTATCCTGAAGAGTGCATAGATCTTCAAGGGTGAATCTGCCTAGAAAAACGAGTTCAGAGACATACCGCCGTGCGTTAGATACTTAACGCCCCGCGGTAGCTTCTTGAACTAGTTTTTCCTTGGAACGAAATAATTCGAATTTTTGATAAACGACGCAAACCTTATTCCCCTCCCCCCCCCCTCTAAGGTTGTGCACTAGATCCAACAAATGGTATCAGAGCAAGATTACTTTAAAAAAGGCTTAACAACCTGAAGTAAGATAGGCAACGCGGTTCCCGCATTTCCTGAGGGACAGGGTGTGAGTAGACCCCCACTGTTCATGGGGAGTGACTACAGTCACTTGAGAACGCGAATGAAAATCTTTCTGATGACACAAAGCATGGGCGTGTGGGCCATGATTGAGACGAAATACACTGCACCCACCACCACCGTAGGTGATACCGTCTTGGTCAAACCACACGATAAATGAGATGACGATGACAAGCTTAAGATGTACGAACAATGTCAAAGCAATGAACTCTTTATTTTGCGCATTGGATAAAACTGAATTTAATAGAATCTGTAACTGTGAAACTGCATATGATATATGGCATCTACTTGAGCTTACTCACAAAGGTACCTCGCAGGTGAAGGAGGTGAAGCTGTTCCAACTCGAATCTGAATACGAATAATTCCGGATGGAGATCGACGAGGAAGTGGACAGCATGTATACTGTTGAAACCGAAACCCGGCTTCCTGTGGAGCTCACCCTTGGGGAAGGGGGTGGTCTCGCGCCTACTTTGTTCCTGCAAGAAAAACGACGAGAGCAAGGAAAAAACAGACCCAAGGGCTCGGCAGGGAGGTCCCACCACAAACCCGGAAGATCTCAGAGCGCTTCCCCTCCTTAGCCTGAAGCCGAGCTAAGGTACCCTCAGAAAGCACTAAAAGATTTTTGGGGCGAAGAGCACAGAGAGAACCTGCTTTCTGGGGTACCCCTTGGGTCCTATTTATAGCTTTTGAAATCCGGACTGCCAATAACCAAAATAACTGATCTGAAATTACCAGGAAACCCTTGGCTGGGCCTGCCAACAGCCAAACTCCGCTGTTTTGAAGGGCTATGGGCAGACCAGCAGGGGTAAAACAGTAAAAAGTACCTCTGGCCCCCAGGCGAGCTGGGACCCCTGGCCACCTCGGCATGCTCTGCTCGCCCGCTGCGCTGAGCTCCACTGCGAGGGCGCGAGCTGCAGCCCGCTCGGCTGCTGTTCCCGATCTCTGGCCGGCGGATGCCGAGCTCAGCCTCGCCCCTGCCGCTGCCGAGCTCGTCTGCTGTTGCCGAGCTCCCCTGCGACCTTGCTCGCCGGACACGGGGTTGTACACAATCCCCGCTATTTTCGAGCTTGTCAAAAAGCTCGGAAAGAAACATCCAACCCGAAGTGTGCGGCGAGCTCTGGCTGGCGAGTTGGAGGGAATCTTCTGGTGGGGGCCACCTGCGGCTATATATATGCACCTGCTATGCTGCCTGGCTCTTGCCATTCCCCCTGCTGCCTTGCCAAGATGCCCCTTCCAAGGAGATTCAAGAGCGCATAGACCGAGCTCGCCAGGCTTCCGCGGCTCGCGTTGCCGCGCTGACGGCGGTCCCCGCGAAAGTTCCCCAAATTGATTCTGCCGAGCCGAGTTCCAAGAGGACAAAGCTGTTCCCCGAGGCAGCCGAGCCCATCTTCCACGACCTGAGAGCCACCCTGGCTCGCGAGACCGGCTCCTCTACTCGAACTATTCCAGAGAATGACAGGGAGGTCGTTGTAGTTGGCGATGATCAGGACGGCCAACCAGATGGCGAGGGCACCGCCCCGCGGGTCTCCACGCCGCAAGGTGAGGCCGCGCTCGCCACTTCGCGATTCTCGGCACCGGACAGCCATCCCCGGGATCCGCCGCTCCTCTTCGGGATCCTGCCTGTGAGCTCGCAGAGGCCGACTTCGCCACCGGGCTCCCCTCCTCAGCAAACTGACGCGGCTGCCGGGAAAGGTCGGGCGTCCATTCCCACCCCGGCTTTCGAGCTCATCTCGCCGGGGGCTCGCGGCCCAGGTCGCGGGAAGGACCTGAGGTTTGTCCCTCCCCGCATCTCCTTTGAACCGCCGAGCTCTTCAGGTCAGCCTCGCTTACCCCTGTTCTTCGCAAGCTTTTGCTCTGCTGACATCTGCCTTTACAGCTCTTCCCAGTCAATCGGCTGCCGAGGAGTCTTCGCGGGCAGCCCACCACTCTCCCCTCCCGTCTCCGAGCTCGCTGGACTCTTACCTGGGTCCGGAGGTGGATCAAGGCGAGCTGATGAGGAGGGAGGTCAAGCTCCTCAAGAAGCTGGTGTGCGGACTGCGCGAGGTGCAGGGGGTCAACGAGACGCTGCAGCGCGACTACGCGCGCCTTGCTGAGGAGGTGCGCCTCGGCCGAGCTCGCGAGTTGATGTCTCCCTCCCGACTCCTGGATGAGATAGACGACGGTCTCTTGGTTGCGCAAAGGAATTCCGGGAGGATCCGCGAGTTACTCCGCGCGCGGCAGCTTGGGGGGCGGGGATCGCGAGGCCGGGGCAGGTAAGTTTGCGGGCTCCTCTGCCGAGCCGACCGTCGCTCGCGTCCCGATGCCCTCCCTGTTCACGCGCCTCCTTTTCTGTTTTGAACTTCCCCCTTCTGTGATGAACAACTCTTAGAACATTCTTAATTATGTTATTTAAATAAAAAACCGTAATGTTTTGACTTAGCCTCAGTTGGGATGCGCCGGAAGTCGGCGAGCTGGGGTGGCGAGCTGGGGTGGCGAGCTGGGGCGGCGAGCTGCGCCGATGTGACAGCCTGCCTCAGATTCCTTTTCCTATAAATAGCCCCCCCCCCTCACCTACCCCCGTACTGTCTTTATTGCTTTGCTTTCCCTTCCTTTTCTTTTTCTGCTCGCGCAGCGCTTCGCTTCTTCTCTGCGATCATGGGCAAGACCAACCCGGACGCCGATGGCCGCTCCAAATGCGCGCAACACTTCGCGGATTACTGCTTCTTCGACAGCCACACCAGCGAGGAGGAGCTCGCAGAATTCATAGCCCTGTATGTGCCGCCGGGCTTTGAGGTGCGCAGGCCGGGGCCGGGCGAGGCCATCAACACGTTCTATGAGAACGAGCTCGCATTCCCCATCTCGCACTTCGAGGTGGGGCTGCGACTTCCCTTGTGGCCGGAGATCCGACAGATCCTGAAATACTACGGGGCCGTCCCCGCGCAGCTGAACTCAAACGCCATCGCCATGATGGTGGCGTTCGCGAGCTACCTCCGGCGGGAGAGGATCGAGTTCAACCTGACGGTGTTCAGGAAACTCTTCTCCTACAAGGCGACAACGGACGGGGTCGCCTACTTCGGCGGCTCCTTGATCAAAGTTCGCGAGATCGCGAACAAGCACCATACCTGGATGACCAAGATCGCCTTCATCAAGGGCGATCTCGGCAACATCCCCTACTCGCCGCAACAGAAAGGCGAGGAGGTGTACCGCCCGCCGGCCGTGTCCGGCAACGACGCCGAGCTCCACAAATTCTTCCTCCACAAAGATTTCGAGGTCGCCTTCCTGCGGAGGGGCCTCGACGCGCTCCCCCCGGTTCTGCCCGGCGAAGGTATGCTCTCCTCATCTTGCCGAGCTCGCCTACTCGCCGAGCTCGGCACATCATCACATCTGAATTTTCTAACCTTTCCAAGTATTTTCCTACAGGGGAGCGAATAATCCCCGCGAACCCGCCTTTTGCGGACCCGGGGCTTGATACTGACCCTCTTGCTCGCGAGAGGGCGGCGGCAGGCAGCAGCCTGCCGAGACGAGGCGGCCCTCTCGCAGCCCTCTTCCGGCAAGAGGCGATCTGAGGACGCGGGGTCGAACCCGCCATCCGGCCCCCGTCAGATGAAAAAGATGCGGAGAGCCCTGCTAGCTCCGCGGGGGCAACAACATCAACATCAGTCCAGCCCCAAGTACATCAGCTCGTCGGAGACTCCTCCCGACGCGTCACCGGGGAGCCCGCTGAAGGAGACGACCAGCAAGGGCCGAAAGGGTGGCAAGGGCCCTTCCACCTCGGCTGCGATCTCCCCTCCTCCTTCGGCGAAGAGGACCGCCGCGAGCGCGCGCCGCCGAAGCAGCCCCCTCTTCAACTTCGGCGCGCTGGAAGGATTCCGCGGGCGAGCCCATGCTGCAGTGGGACGAGCTCGCTCATCGAGTCTCCGTCTCCACTCTGCACCCGTCCTGGCACGACCGCGAGCCCGCCACCGGTCACGCCTACGCCCTCGGCTTCGGCCTTTATGGCCGGGAGGATGCCGAGGCCTACAAGAGGACGACCCTCGGCAGCTCGGCCATGAGGGTCTGCAGTCCCACCTGCGGACTTTGGAGCTGCACCACATGTTGGCGCGACGCAGCTTTGCCATCAGCCACCAGCTCGAAAAGGCCGAGCAGGCTCGCGACCTCGCCAAGGAGCAGGGTGCCGATCAGGCGAGGCGGCTCGGCATCGCGGATAGTCTTCTCGCCCAGACTGCTGGCGGGCTGGTAAGTGTTACGCACCGCTCTCTTTTACTTAGAAAGCTTTGCTGCCGCTAAGTGGGCTTTCTTCCAGGATGCCAAGGCGGCGGGCGAGCTCCAGGCTCGCAACACTGAGCTGGGGGAGGAGAACGGCCGCCTGCGCGCGCAACTGGCCGCGGATGCCGACGCTGCTGGCGAGCTCCAGGCTCGCAATGCCGAGCTCGGGGAGGAGAACGGCCGCCTACGCGCGCGCCTTGGAGAGCTGGAGGGCGCGAACGCGAAGTTGAAGGGGGAGAACCAGCACCTTCTCGGCGAGGTTCGTCGCCAGGCGGAGATCTTCTTCCCGTCGCACGACATCGATCCCACACTCCCCTACAAGAGCCCGCGTATCTTCGGCGAGGCCGACCTCGTTGAGAGACTGCGGATCAACTCAATCCAGACCGCCGAGTGCACCCTCGCGATGATGAAGGACTCCGGGGTGCTGGTGGAAGGGTGTGGGGAGATCTCTGCTCGGGACCTGATGTCGAGTCTGTTTCCGGCGACGCCGCCCAGCGAGAAGGAAGATAGCCTGGACACAATGTTCGGGAAGAGCTTCCAGGACCCTTCGGGCGACGGTGGGGACCAGCCCGGCGGAGGGGGCGAGGCCAGCTGACAGCCTTGTTTTTATTATTTTTTCTCTTTCCTTTTTTGACTACTCGCCGTGGCGAGCTCCCTGTACATTTGTGAATAATCAATGAAAGTTTTTTGATCATACCGGTGCTCCTTTACTATGCTTGTTGTGTTATGAATGTATGCGAGTGCTTCCTCCCGCGACCTCGCAGGGACAGGTTCCGCGAGTAGAGTGATTATGAGAGCACGCACGCGAGCGAGACGCGCCTGGGGTGTTCGCCGAGCCCCAAACGATTTCCCCTGGCCCGGCTTGCCTTCCTTTGGCGAGGCCCGGGCTTGCGGCCTACTCGCCAATGCCGAGCTGGAGATGACGAGCCCAAACACGCCCATGCAGAGCCCTTCAGCCCGGCCTGCCTTCTTGACTGTGCCGAGCTGAGTTTGTCGAGCCCGAGCTCGTCCTGACAGGACCCTTCCCCTTGGCTCCTAACCACAGACTGGCCTGCACCTGATGGCTTTAGGGCCGACATCATCGAGTGACTCCCAGCCCTGCCAGCTAGGTGAGAGCCTGACAGCGGGATTTGCGCGAGGCTAAGGATGACACCGAGTGACTTCCAGCCCTGCCAGCTAGGTGAGAGCCTGACAGCGGGATCTGCTCGGGGTCCGATACTACCACCATCGAGTGACTTCCTTCCAGCCCTGTCAGCTAGGTGAGAGCCTGACAGCGGGATCTGCTCGAGGCCAAGGATGACACCGAGTGACTTCCAGCCCTGTCAGCTAGGTGAGAGCCTGACAGCGGGATCTGCTCGGGGTCCGATACTACCACCATCGAGTGACTTCCAGCCCTGTCAGCTAGGTGAGAGCCTGACAGCGGGATCTGCTCGAGGCCAAGGATGACACCGAGTGACTTCCAGCCCTGTCAGCTAGGTGAGAGCCTGACAGCGGGATCTGCTCGGGGTCCGATACTACCACCATCGAGTGACTTCCAGCCCTGTCAGCTAGGTGAGAGCCTGACAGCGGGATCTGCTCGAGGCCAAGGATGACACCGAGTGACTTCCAGCCCTGTCAGCTAGGTGAGAGCCTGACAGCGGGATCTGCTCGGGGTCCGATACTACCACCATCGAGTGACTTCCAGCCCTGTCAGCTAGGTGAGAGCCTGACAGCGGGATCTGCTCGAGGCCAAGGATGACACCGAGTGACTTCCAGCCCTGTCAGCTAGGTGAGAGCCTGACAGCGGGATCTGCTCGGGGTCTAAGGATGACACTGAGTGACTTCCAGCCCTGTCAGCTAGGTGAGAGCCTGACAGCGGGATCTGCTCGGGGTCCGATACTACCACCATCGAGTGACTTCCAGCCCTGTCAGCTAGGTGAGAGCCTGACAGCGGGATCTGCTCGAGGCCAAGGATGACACCGAGTGACTTCCAGCACTGTCAGCTAGGTGAGAGCCTGACAGCGGGATCTGCTCGGGGTCTAAAACACATCACATTCTATTACACAGGCTAGTTACAACATTGTCAGAGGACTTGAAGAAATTTATTATAATCAAAGTGTTGCTTACATGTTTCAGGGGAAAAATCGTTTGAGGTCGTCACCACTCCAGGTGAGATTCAGGGTCTCGCCCTCTACATTTTGGAGTCGGTAGCCCCCTGACCCCAAGGCTACCTTTACAATGAATGACCCCTCCCAGCTGGGATTGAGCTTCCCTACGGATGCCGACCTCCCTGCCGCATTTACTTTCTTCAGCACCAAGTCCCCTTCCACGAACTGCTTGACCCTGACATGCTTGTCAAAGTACTTGGCCATTCTTCTTTTTACCTCCTCCTGTCGGATAGCGGAAAGGTCCCTAACCTCTTCCACCATGTCAAGGGAGAGCCTCAGTTCTTCCTCATTCTCTGCTTGTCATTCCTCACGGCCTTCTTTGGCCGCCACGACTCGTGGCGTTTGGACTTCGAACTCTATGGGGAGCACTGCCTCGCACCCGTGGGAGAGTTTGAAGGGTGTCTCTCCCGTAGCCGTGTTGGGGGTGGTCCTTAGGGCCCAAAGAACCGCAGGGAGCTGCTCCACCCAGCTCCCCTTCAGATTCTCCACCTTCTTCTTGAGGAGGTTGACGATGATCTTGTTTGCGGCCTCCACCTGCCCGTTACTCCTGGGGTGATGGACCGAGGCGAACCTGAGATCGATCCCAAGCTGTTCGCAGAAGCTGGTGAACTCGGCACTGGCGAACTGGGGTCCGTTGTCCGTGACGATGGCTGTGGCAGCCCGTGGCGACAGATGATCTCCCCCCAAACAAATTCCTGATCACCTGAGAGGTCACCTTGGCCAGCGCCTTCACCTCCATCCATTTTGAGAAGTAGTCGATCATCACCAAGAGGAACCTTCTCTGGCCGCTGGCTTGGGGAAACGGCCCAACCAAATCCATTCCCCAGATTGCGAAGGGCCATGGGGCCGTGATACTACGGAGCTGTTGGGCCGGCTGCAGCTGGAGAGGGGCAAACAGTTGGCACTTGTGACATCTCCTTGCGAATTCTGCAGCGTCCCGGCCTAGGGTGGGCCAGAAATAACCTTGCCTGACTATCCTCCCTTCCAGGGTCCGACTCCCGGAGTGATTCCCACATTCCCCGGAGTGGACCTCCTCCAAGATCCTTCGCGCTTCTCCCTCGGTTACGCAGCGGGCCAGCATCCCTGAGAGGGTCTTTCTGTATAGCTGCCCGTCCTGGAGGAGGTAGTATGCTGACTTGTGCCTCAGCTTCTTCTTGTCCACCCCCCCGGATACTCTCCTGTGGAGAGAAAAACAATCACTGGATCCATCCATGAAGCTTGCTGATCGACTTCCATGAGCTCTCCTTCTTCGATGGAGGGGCGAAACAGGTCGGTGATGGTGCCCCCCACCTGGGGACCATGCTTAGCCAATTGATCGGCTTGTTCATTCTCTTCCCTGGGCACGTGTCAGATGGTGAAAGTTTGAAAAGTGCCAATGACCCCCTTCACCTTGGCCAAGTACGATCGCAGGGTGGGCTCCCTTGCCTCAAACTCCCCGTTAATCTGGGAAGCCACTACCATGGAGTCGGTAAGGACCTCCACATCTGATACCCCCCAGCTCCCTGGCCAGGCGCAGCCCTGCTATCACGGCCTCGTACTCGGCCTGGTTGTTGGTAATGGGAAAGTGCACCACCACCGTCTGCTCGATCCGGGTCCCTTGAGGGCTTTCTAGGATCACCCCTACTCCTAAGGAATGCCTTCCCGAGGCTCCATCCACCCTCACCTTCCAAGGAGCCGGGCGAGTGAGTTCTTCCTCCGCCACTTCAACCACGTAGTCGGCTAGGAAGTCGGCCATCGCCTGAGCCTTGATCGAGAGCCGCGGAATGAAAGAGACGTCGAACTCGCTCAGCTCCACCGACCACTTAGTCAACCTGCCTGAATGCTCCATCCCCTCGAAGATGTTGCGGAGGGGATGGTCGGTCACCACTCGGATTGAGTGTGCCTGGAAGTAAGGTCGCAGTCTCCGAGCCGAGATGATTAGGGCGAACGCAAGCTTCTCCAAGATCGGATACCGGAGCTCGGCCTTTCTCAGGACCCGGCTGACATAATAGATAGGGAGTTGTCTCTTTCCCTCTTCCCGAACCAAGACGGAGCTCAGTGCCTCTGCCCCGACCCCGAGATATAAGAACAAATCCTCCCCCTCCTTCGGCCCTTGGAGCAGCGGAGCCTGTGTCAACTGCATCTTGAGGGACTGAAACGCCTCCTCGCATTCCTTGGTCCATTCGAACCTCTGACCTCCCCTCAGTGTTTTGAAGAAGGGGGAGCATTTCTCCCCTGCCCGAGAAAGGAAGCGACTCAGCCCTGCTAGCTTCTCTGTCAACCGTTGGACCTCCTTTGTATTCTGCGGGGACCCCAGCTCAAGGATAGCCTTGACCTTGTCTGGATTCGGCTCGACCCCCCCCGCGGGGGTGAGGAGATGCCCCAAGAACTTTCCTCGGCTGGCCCCGAAAACACACTTAAGGGGATTCAACCGCATCTTGTACCTACGCAGGGTGGCGAAGGTTTCCTCCAGGTCCCGGAGGTGGGAGTCCACATCCCGGCTTTTGATCATGAGGTCGTCCACGTACACCTCCAAGTTCCTTCCCCTTTGCTCCTTGAAGACCATGTCCATCATTTTCTGGTAGGTAGCCCCAGCATTTTTCAGCCCAAAGGGCATCATCTTGTAGCAGTAGCATCCATCCCCGGTGATGAATGAGACATCCTTGATGTATGGGGGGTGCATCCTGATCTGATGGTAACCTGAAAAAGCATCCAAAAAACTCATTACAGAAAAACCGACGGCTGAGTCAACCAGCGCGTCGATCCGAGGCAAGGGGTAACAATCCTTAGGACAAGCTTTATTAAGTAAGGAAAAGTCGATACACATCCTCCATCGGCCATCCCCTTTTTTAACCATAACCACGTTGGAGACCCAGCCGGGATACTGAATCTCAGACACGAAGCCTGCCTTGAGGAGTTTCGCCACCTCCTCCCGGATGGGTTCCGCCAGCTTGTCCGCGGTGGACCTCTTCTTCTGCTGAACGGGGCGTGTTCCCGGGTCCAGGTTGAGGCGGTGGCAAGCCACATCCGCGTCAACCCCCGGCATCTCCGCGGCGTTCCAGGCGAAGATGTCCACGTTCTTCTGGATGCACTCCAGCATCCTGCCTTGGTCCTCCGGGGTCAGCCCTCCGCTGACGCGAACCTTCTCCACCTTCCTCCCCCGGGTGAGCACCTCTAGCTCCACCACTTCCTCTGCCGCCTCCAGCCTGGGCCGCTCCCCCCATCCTTCTGCGTCCCCTTCCTCCGGAACTGGGGCTTCTACCTCCATCTCTCCTCCCCCGGCCCTTACTTCGGCCACCTCCTCCAGGTCTCCTCCTGCCGCCTTCTCCACGCAGTCCTCCACTCCCAGCTCTTCCCCTCCTGCTCCCTGCTCGTCCTCCTCCATTCTCCGCCCCATCTCCTCGGCTCCCTCCTGCCAAGAGATGGTGTTCACCGCAGTGACATAGCACTCCCGTGCCACCTTTGGGTCCCCCCTAACCCTGACCTGCACCCCCTCAGCGTTGAACTTCAAACACTGGTGGTAAGACAAGGTGACGCAGCGGAAGGCGCTGATGAGAGGCCTCCCGAAGATGGCGCTGTAGCTGCTGGGGGCGTCCACGATGACGAACTTGCAGTTTCGGGACTGCCCCCCCAAGGTGACATGGAGTCCAATTCCTCCCTCTACTTCCTTCCTTTCTCCTGAAAATCCGAACAAGGGGCCATCTGAGGCCAGCACCCTCTTTGCCTCCACCTTCATCGCGTCGAACGCCTTTTTGAAGACGACGTTGACGGAGCTCCCGTTGTCCACGAGGATCCGGGAGACGGTGAAGTTCTCGATGGCCGCCTTGATGACCAGCGCATCACAGAACGGATCCTCGTGGTCTGGCAGATCACTCCTGGAGAAGGTGATCCTCTCCTCCGGTGGCGGGGTTTGGGATGTAGAGGCGACGCTCCGCCGGTACATGGTGTGGAGGCTTGCCTTGCGGGAAGCCTCGATCCCCACTCCCCCGTGGATCACCCCGATCCCTCCTCGGGTCCCCACATCCACCCGGTCTTCACACCGGTCCTCCTCCGCCCGAGGCAGGACCTCCTCAATCCTCACTTCCTGTCGCGCCTCCTGCTGCTGCTGCTGCCGCTCCCTGTTTCCTCTCATCTCGAGGAACTCCGGACAGGTGGCCGTGGCGTGCCCCTCTTCCTGGTGGAAGTCGCAATAGGGCAGCTCCACCCTGACCTCTCTTCTTCTCCTTCTCCATGCTCCCCTCCTTGCTCCCAGGGCTATGGCCATGGCCTCCTCTTGATCGGGGAGCCGGGGCCTCTGGCCCTGCCTCCAGCCCGGGGGGTGGAACTGGTCTTGCCTTCCCTGGTAGTGGTCCCTTCCGAAGTTCCCCCTCTGCGGCCCCTGGCCTTGCCACTCAGGCCTCCATCCCAGCCGCCGGTCGGGCTCCTGGCGCCCCCACCTCGGTTGCTGCTGCCCTTGGAGCTGCCTCTGCTCCCTCTGCCTGGGCTCCCCTCTTCTCTCCTCCTGTGCCTTTCCTCCTCTCGATTCTTTCTCCTCCTCTGTGGCCCACCTGGCCAGTTTCCTTGCAAATTCTGGGTTCGACGCCTCCCCGTCGACCTCTCTCGCCGCCCTCTCCATCAACTCCTCGTAGGAGAGGGGGGGAACTCTCTTCAGCTCCATCCGGAAGAAACCCTGCTGCAGGCCCAGGGTAAAGGCCATCATCAGACTATGGCCCGGCATCTCCTGGACTTGAGTAACTTCCTCCTGGAATCGGTCCACATAGCTTCCCAATGTCTCGTTCACCCCCTGCTTAATGTGAAACAAAGACTCGGACTCCTTCTTCCTCTTCTTCGAAGTGGTGAATCTCAGCATGAATCCTCGGCGCAGGTCCTCGAAGCAGTAGATGGAGCTGGCCGGTAGCTGGTGGAACCACTCCCTTGCCTTCTCCCGGAGGGTGATGGCGAAGAGCCGGCACTTGAATCCGTCCGACATCTGACGGATGGAGACCACGTCCTCGAACCATTGGACATGCTGTACCGGGTCTCCCTTCCCAGTGTAGTAGGACATCTCGGGCTCCCTGAACCCATCGGGAACCGGAGCTGAAGAGACCAGCTCGCTGAAAGGGCTCCCTCCTCCCACTGGGCGAGCTGGCGAGTCTCGCGAGCCCAGCTCGCCGAAGCGACCTCGGCCTGCCGAGCCGGGGAAGAGCTCGCGCCGGGGAGCTCGCACCCTCGGCCTTCTCGGCCACTTCCTTCCCAGCTCGCCTGCCGGGAGCGTCCTCGCCCAATGAGGGGGCGACCGCGATCTGGTTTGCCGGAGTCGAGCACTCGGCCCGCGTGCCGAGTGCGAACTTGACCAGATTCAGCACCTCGTTTCTGAAGTCTTCGAACATTCCCACCGTTGCGAGAGGCGGGGGGGGGGCGGCGAGCTCGGCCTGTCGGATCCTTGTCCCGTCATCGAGCTCGCGGAAACTTTTCTGCGCTGACCACTGTCCACGCTCACCGCACCAAAATGTTGAAACCGAAACCCGGCTTCCTGTGGAGCTCGCCCTTGGGGAAGGGGGTGGTCTCGCGCCTACTTTTTCCTGCAAGAAAAACGACGAGAGCAAGGAAAAAACAGACCCAAGGGCTCGGCAGGGAGGTCCCACCACAAACCCGGAAGATCTCAGAGCGCTTCCCCTCCTTAGCCTGAAGCCGAGCTAAGGTACCCTCAGAAAGCACTAAAAGATTTTTGGGGAGAAGAGCACAGGGAGAACCTGCTTTCTGGGGTACCCCTTGGGTCCTATTTATAGCTTTTGAAATCCGGACTGCCAATAACAAAATAACTGATCTGAAATTACCAGGAAACCCTTGGCTGGGCCTGCCAACAGCCAAACTCCGCTGTTTTGAAGGGCTATGGGCAGACCAGCAGGGGTAAAACAGTAAAAAGTACCTCTGACCCCCAGGCGAGCTGGGACCCCTGGCCACCTCGGCATGCTCTGCTCGCCCGCTGCCGCTGAGCTCCACTGCGAGGGCGCGAGCTGCAGCCCGCTCGGCTGCTGTTCCCGATCTCTGGCCGACGGATGCCGAGCTCAGCCTCGCCCCTGCCGCTGCCGAGCTCACCTGTTATTGCCGAGCTCCCCTGCGACCTTGCTCGCCGGACACGGGGTTGTACATATACATGCTTCACCAAGATTGTGAACGCCTCACGATCTCTCGGGAAGAGCTATTCAAATGGAGATCTGGTGAGGAAGATCTTGCGATCTTTGCCTCCTCGCTTCAACCCTAAGGTGACTGCGATTGCTGAATCACATGATATCAGCACCCTGTAGATAGAGAGCCTCATTGGAAACTTGAAGACACATGAACTGGAGTTGAAGATTCAAGCTGAGGAGTATCCCAAGGAGATATAGAAGAAGGGGTTGGCACTGAAGGCCGCAAGGGAGAGAAAGGCTGCTGAAGAATCTGAGGAAGACGACGAGGAAAGCCTCTATGTCCGGGAATTCGAAAGGTTCATGAAGAATCCCAAGAGGTCGGGAAAATTCAAGAAATTCCTGAAGAGAGGAGCTGAAGAAGACAGAAGGTGGAACAAGCCGTCAAAGGAGACGGAGAACGATGATGAGAAGTCCCAGCCTGAGTGTTATCACTGTCACAAGCCTGAGCACATAAAGAGGGGATGTCCAAGACTTCAGAAGGAGGAAAAGGAGAAGCAAAGTCGGCACAAAGAGAAGAAGAAGGTGCTGAAGGCGCTAACTTGGGACGAGGATGGATCTGATGAGTCGAGCACCTCTGACTCGAGTAGTGAAGACGAGGAAAATCTGTGCCTCATGGCGAGAAATCAAGTTGAGTCTGACGATGAGTCCAGTGTCCAGAGCGACATTGAGGTAACTTCACCCTCCTATAATGAACTTCTTGAGATTTATGAACACCTATGTGAGATGTTAGATAGTGTTATACTTGAGAAAAATCCATTAGAAATGAAAACAAGAGAATTAAAAAGGATTTAGAAAATTTAAAAAATGAGTTAATAAAATGTGGCAAACAGAAGATCGAGTGCCTAGAGTGTCCTCGCTTGATGACAAAGATCGAAGAACAAAAAGCAAGTCTCTCCAAGACATTGTTGAAAGCCAACAATCTCACCAATGAAAAGAATGTTTTGGAGAAAAGACTTCAAATGTCTCTTACGAAAATAGAGGAAAGTAAACAACAGTTCGCTAATCGGTGTGTTATACTAGTTACTGAAAACATCGCCCTAAAGGCGAGGATCCATGATCTCAACTGTGCTATCAAGACATTTGGAATAGGGCAAAAATCACTGAACATGTTGTTGGGTGCACAGTGTCATGCATCTGAAAAATTTGGACTAGGATATGTAAGTCCAACGCTACCACCGAGCGGCAATAATGGTCAAGCTAAGACAAACAAATCATAAGAAATTACCCAATAAAATCAACAGTTCTGAAAGATTATCCTCATCCTCAAGCACGAGCTCTAAGAACACGATAAAGCCAGCATCCACTGCCTATGCTTTGTGTGCAAACTGTCAGAGGTTTGGTCACACATCTGGGTTATGTCTGAGGAAAGGTAACAAGAAAGCTATGCAAGTCTGGCTACCAAAGTCTTTTACCTATCGTATGGGTGGAATAACTTGGGTAACCATATCTTTACCCTCATCTTCTTTTTAGGTGTGTTGACAGGCTAAGGACAAGGAGAACGTGTGGTACTTGGACTCCGGGTGTTCCAAGCACATGACAGAAGATAAAGACAAGTTCCTTAGCCTGAAGAAGAAGAAGGGTGACATGGTGACATTTGGGGACAACAGTAAAGGACACATACTTAGAATCGGCAGCATATGTAACAAAGCTTTTTCAATTTCTAATGTACTGTTTGTAGATGGACTTAAGCATAATCTAATTTCTATTAGCCAATTATGCGATAAGGGTCTAAATGTTATATTTGAATCCTCTACAAACACCTGCAATATTATAGATTCTAAAACTAATAGTGTTTTACTTGTTGCTCGTAGAACCCATAATGTTTATACTGTTAGTTTTGAGGATATATCTGCTTCGGATTTGAAATGCTTAGTAACCAAGAATGAAGAATTAGATTTTTGACATATGAGACTAGGACACTCAGGAAGTAAACTTGTTGTCAAACTATCGAAAAATAAACTTGTTCGTGGACTTCCAAAACTAATCGATAGTTTAAACTTTTTATGTACTCCATGTCAAAAAGGAAAATTCATTAAAACCTCATTCAAAAGTAAAAATGATATTTCCTCATCGAGACCACTTGAACTCATTCACATGGATCTGTTTGGTCCACTTAGTACATGTAGTTTAGGTCGAAAACAATACACCTTTTGTTCTTATTGATGACTATTCGCGTTATTGTTGGACGATCTTCCTTACGAACAAATCCGACACGTTCCTTGAGTTCACTAATTTATGCACTAGACTCCAAAATGATAAGGAACTAAAAATAAAATGCATAAGGTCAGATCATGGGGGGAATTTGAGAATGAAAATTTCACAAACTATTGTAATAATTTAGGAATTAAACATGAATTCTCAACCCTACGCACTCCTCAACAGAACGGGGTAGTGGAACAAAAGAACTGCACGCTTCAAGAGTTAGCACGCACAATGCTCGCCGAGTTCGGCTTGCCTCGATATTTCTGGACTGAAGCGGTTAACACATGTTATGTGATGAACCGAGTCATGCTTCGCCCCATTCTTAAGCTAACTCCGTATGAGCACTATTTCAATAGGAAGTCGTCAGTTTCATATTTTATAGCCTTCGGTTGCCCGTGTTTTATTCTTGTTAGAATAACCCATGTATTGGGCCCATCTTTTGGGCCCATTATTGCTCTCTTCTCTTTTTGTCCCACATCTTGTATAGGATTTATTCTCTCTCTCTTCCTCCTATATATTTGTATTCTCTCCTTATATTTACATAATCAATACATACAAGTTTTGAGCTTTCTCCACATGGTATTAGAGGGAGGTTCGGTCTCTCGCGGCCTCTTTTTTTTTATCCGTCCCTGTTGATCTCTCGAGGCCTGCCTCCCGCGACCTACCTCCCGCGGCCTGTTTGTCTCTGTCTGCTTCCATTCTGCGGCTTTCCCATCTCAGACCGTTTCTTTTCCGCTGCCTCCAGTTGCTCTCTTTCTCCCGTGGTTCCACCCCCTGGCTTCTTATAGCCATTTCTCCTCCTAATCCGTGGGGCCACCTTCTCCATTATTCTCCGCTGTCCGCTGCGGGTTCCCTGCTCGCAGACGGTTCTTGGTCGGTGGCGGACTGCTCCTGCTCGCCGCGGCCTATCTTCAGTCCGCTGCTCTGCTCTCCGCTGTTGTCTATCTGCGGTCTGCCTTGCCCGCGACCTGTTCCAGCTCGCCGCAACCTGTCTTCTCTATCCTCTTGAGTCTCTCTACTCGCGGTTTCCTTCTCCTCAGACCGCTGCTGTGATCCGCCAGACCGTGCGGGCTGTTCCTCTCCCGCATTTTGGTCGCGGTCTCCTCCTGCTCTTCTCTTCTCTGTCCGCGCGGCTTGTCTCTGCCCGCTGCGGACTTCTTTTCCCAGTTCACTTCGCCTTTGGTCGCAGCCTCCTCCTGCCGCTGGTGTTTTCACATCTTGACCGGGCGGTATCTGCTCTAGTCGCGCGGGCTCTCCTCTCTTGCGGACTGCTCTTGTCCGTCGGCCTCTCCCTCTCTTCTTGCGGCCTACTCCTGTCCGCTGCGGACTGCTTCTTGTGCTCTGACCGCTGTTGTGTTCACCTAGACTGTGCGGACTCTTTTCTTTCCGCATTTTGGTCGCGATCTGACTAATCGCTGGTGCCGGCGTGACCGTGCAGACAAGTGCCTTTTCCGCATTTCTTAGTCGCGGTCTCCTGTCCTTCCCGCAGCGGCCTTGTCGTGCGGCCTCCTGCTCTTTTCGCAGCGGTCTTCCTAGGTGGTCTGGTTCTGCGGTCTGCCTCTATGGCTTCTTCAGGTAACTCTACTAGCTCGGCGGCCAGTCCGCTTATTGACCACCCGGCCTGTCCGACAGACCACCCGGTTTGCTCTGCTGAAGTCCGTGATGAGCTAAGTATCACTACCATCTCCATTTATGGCAAGAAAAACTTTATTCCTTGTGTACACTCAGTTCGGCGGGTTCTTCGGGCCAAGGGTCTTCTGCCTCACCTTACTCAGACACCTCCGTCTCCTCTTACGGATGATTGGCTCCGCAATGATGGCCGCGTTCAGACTTGGATCCTGAATTCATTGGATGGTGAGCCTTATCAAATGGCTATGTACCACGACACCGCCAAGGATATGTGGGATGAGCTGCATTCCTTATACTCAGGCTGCGACAACCTTCAGCATCTCTATGACATACTCACTGATCTCTTTGCTCTCGACACTGGCGGGGCTTTGGATATGATCTCGTTTGTCGCTCGGGCTAAAACTCTTGCTGAAGCCTGGATCCAGCATCAGCCGCCCACCAACGATCATGCTGCTCAGCGCGCTCAGAAGGAAGTCGCTTGCATTGCCATCATCATGGCCCGTCTTCCATCTCATCTTCAGAGCCTTCGTGCTCAGGTCCTGGCTGCTCCCACCACACCATCTTTCTCTGATGTATGCTCCATGATTCTCCGTGTCTCACCTCCTCCAGATACTCCTGCTCCTTCTCCCTCGGCTCTTCTTCAGCAGGCCCCTCCGCTCCTACCATCCCCTCCTACTTCTGCTCGGGGGGGGGGGGGGGGGGGGGGGGGGGGGGGGGCGCTCGGGCTCTCGGGGTCGTGGCCGTGGTGGCCAGGGACGGCCAAAGTGTGCTCCTTCTGTGGGAAAGATGGTCATCTTGAGGAGACCTGCTACAAGAAAATTGGTTATCCTCCTCGTCTGACGGCTTCTGTTGTTATTGACGTCAATCCTCCTGATCTTGAGACCGTCCGTCTTCAGCTCCAGCATCTCCAGGGCCTTCTCAACCCACCATCGGCCTCCGTCGCCTCCGTCTCCAACACATGTACTGCTTGTCTCTCCACCAGCCTGGGATGGATTGTGGACTCTGTTGTCACTCATCACATTACTTTGCGACGGCCTGCCCAGTACTCGGATTCTCCTTATCTGAAGTCTATCACTGTGGCCAATGGGGCGCTGGTTCCTGTCTCCGGCTCGGCAGATCTTTCTCTCAACCAGTCCATCTCACTTCGCTCGGCTCTTCATGTTCCGAGTTCGCCATTTAATTTACTATCTGTTGGTCGTCTTACAAGTGATCTGGATTGTTCCGTTATATTCACTTTCTCTTCCTTTATTATACAGTATCGGCGGACGCGGACTACCATTGGTAAAGGCCAGCTGCGGAATGGGTTCTACCTTCTCGATGAATCTCCCACCATTCTGTCTTCCGTCTCTTCCACTGCATGACATCGTCGACTTGGGCATGCCCCTCTACCGGTCCTCCAGCGGGCTCTTCCAGATATCCCTTTTTCTTCTTTTCAGTGTGACTCATGTATCCTCGGCAAACAACCGCGTTCTTCTTTTCCTTCGCATATACTCGGAGTGCTACTTCCTTTGATTTAGTACATTCTGATGTATGAGGTCCGTTTAAGATTCTCAGTATCTCTGGTTTTCGCTATTTTATCACATTTATTGATGATCACTCTCGAACTACGTGGCTGTACTTACTCCGTGAACGCTCTGAGCTTCCCCGGGTTTTTCGGGCATTTGTGCTCGAGACCCGTACACAATTCCACACCACCATCAAAATCCTACGCACCGACAATGCTCGTGAGTACACCGGCCACGACTTTACTTCTTTGTGTTCTGAATACGGGATTCTACATCAAACCTCATGTGCGTACACACCCTAGCAAAATGGTGTTGCCGAACGGAAGAACCGTCACTTACTCGATGTCGCCCGCTCACTCATGCTTCAAATGCATGTTCCCAAGCCGTATTGGAACTTTGCGGTTTCGACTGTATGCTTTCTCATCAACCGCCTCCCTTCCTCTGTGCTCAATTATGCTACTCCGTTTAGCATATTGTTTCCCTCCACTCCGGCTTTTCCTCTCCCGCCTCGTGTCTTTGGCAGCAGCTGCTACGTCCACCGTCTGGGGCCCTCCTCGGATAAGTTGGATCCCAGGGCGGTGAAACACATCTTTGCCGGCTATTCACGCACCCAGAAGAGTTATGTCTGTTACTCTCCCACTACTCGCAAGATCTTCGTTTCTGCTGACGTTACCTTCCGGGAAGACCAACCGTTTTTTCCTGCTCTTTTACCCGCTGATCTACCACCAACTCCTCTCCCTCCATCCATCTCACGCCCCGTTATTCCCGCTACTACACCACCTTCGTCATTTTCCCCTTCCCCGGCTCCTGCTACCGCCAAACCACCCGTTATCCGTGTCTACACTCGTCGCCCTCCCAGTTCTGTTGCCCCTCTGCAACCAACCTCTACCACGGATACTTCGCGTCCTTCTGATCAGGTACCACCTTCCACTGCCATCCTCTGGCCGACTACGTCTCTCTTCATCACCTCTCTCCCCTTCTGCACACATTTGCTACTTCTCTCTCTTCGATTGTTGTTCCTAACTTTGTGCAGGAGGCGCTTCAACATCCCGGCTGGCGGGCAGCCATGGAGGAATAAATGTCTGATCTCTGGGCTAACCAGACATGGACCGTCGTACCCCTTCCTCCGGGTCAGAAACCGGTTGGATGCAAGTGGGTCTTTGTCATCAAACATGTTGCTGATGTGACGATTGATTGTCTGAAGGCTCATCTTGTGGCTTGTGGCTTCACCCAGCAACAGGGGCTCGACTATGAAGAAACTTTCTCTCTGGTCGCCAAGCTCAATACTGTTCGCATCCTCATCTCTGTCGTTGTTCATCGCCAGTGGCCCCTATTTCAACTGGATATCAAGAATGTCTTCTTAAATGGGGATCTCCAGGAGACGGTCTACATGCAACAACCGCCCGGGTTTGAGACCACGGGGGAGTCTCAGGTCTGCCGCCTTCTAAAAGATTTGTATGGTCTCAAACAATCTCCACGGGTCTGGTTTGAAAAATTCAGCAAGGTCCTTCGTGATATCGGTTTTACTCGCATCTCGGCCGACTTCTCGCTGTTTACTCGTCACCGACCAACATGGACGGTCCTTCTGTTAGTATATAATGACGACATCATCATTACATGAGATGACTCACAAGGGATACATGCCGTCAAAGTACATTTAAACTCGGTTTTCCAGACAAATGACCTGAGACCTCTATGATATTTTTTGGGTCTTGAGGTTGCCAGACGACCAGATGGGCTTATTCTATCTCAACGGAAGTACTGTCTTGACCTTCTTCATGATGCTGATCTTTCAGGGTGTAAGCCAAGTGATACCCCTATGTATGTAAACCACAAGTTGTGTGCTCAGGCATCTGACTCGGATCTACTTCTCCAGAATCCTGAATATTATCGACGACTCGTTGGAAAATTGATCTATCTCACGGTTACCAGACCAGATATTTCCTTTGTTGTTGGTCTTGTCAGTCGGTACATGCACTCTACTCGAAAATCTCATCTTCAGGTTGTTGAACGTATTCTCAGGTACCTAAAAACAGCTCCTGGTTAAGGACTTGTTTATAAGACTTCTTCGTCTGCTCCAACTTTGGTGGCATACTCAGATGCTGATTATGCTGGTTCTCTTGATGACCGGCGATCTACTCGTGGTTTTTGCACATACTTTGGAGGACATTTGGTTACATGGCGAAGCAAGAAACAAGCGGTCGTTGCTCGATCATCAGCTGAGGCAGAATACCGGGCAATGACATCTGTTGTATCGGAACTGACGTGGCTTGAAAGTCTTCTCACTGATCTGGGTGTAAAATTATCGTCTCCAGCTCTTCTCCTTTGTGATAGCCAAACGACTATACATATCGCCAAGAACTCAGTCTTCTATGAAAGAACGAAGCACATTGAAGTCGATTGTCACTTCGTTCGAGAAAAAGTTCAAATGAAGAAGCTCGATCTAAAGCATGTCCGAGGTACGGAACAAGTTGCAGATGTACTCACAAAGGCTCTTCCCAAGGCACTCTTCTATCAATGCTTGTCCAAGCTTGGTGCATACGATTTGTACGCTCCAGCTTGTGGGGGAGTGTTAGAATAACCCGTGTATTGGGCCCATCTTTTGGGCCCATTATTGTTCTCTTCTCTTTTAGTCCCACATCTTGTATAGGATTTATTCTCTCTCTCTTCTTCCTATATATTTGTATTCTCTCCTTGTATTTACATACTCAATCAATACATACAAATTTTGAGCTTTCTCTACAATTCTAAACACTAAGGATCAGTTAGGAAAACTTGACGAAAAATCAGACCATGGCATCCTGTTAGGATATTATAGTACGAGTCGTGTTTATAGGGTCTATAACAAACGAACCTTAGTTGTTGAAGAATCGACTCACGTTCACTTTAACGAAAATTCACCAACCGTAGTCCCTAGGCAAAACGAAGAGGAAATTGATGACGATGCATAGTTAGAAGCTAAGAGTGAGGAGAAAGACGTGTCGAATGAAGTTCCAATTCATGTAGATGAATATAGGCCTCCAAGTACTCTAAATTTCTTAAAAGAGCATCCACGAGAACTAATAATAGGAGAACCCACACATGGGATTAGAACTCGATCGGCATTACATGAATGCTTTTCGAACTTGTGTTTCTTATCTGAAATTGAACCCAAGAACATCTCAGAAGCCTTAAAGGATGAATCATGATTCTTGGCTATGACTGAAGAGTTAAACCAATTTGAGAGAAGTATAGTCTGAGTGTTAGTGGAGCGTCCAGATAGACATCCAATTATTGGTTTGAAATAGGTTTACAAAAAAAACTTGATGGTGACTCTAGGATAACTAGAAACATAGCTAGGTTGGTGGCATAAGGTTACTCATAGATAGAGGGCGTGGATTTTGCGGAATCATTTGCACCAGTTGCACGTCTTGAATCCATTCGTATGTTCTTAGCATTTGCAAGTTTTAAACAAATTAAATGATATCAAATGGATGTTAAGAGTGCATTCTTGAACGGATATATTAAAGAAGAGGTGTATGTCGAGCAACCACCCGGATTCAAGAACGCTGACTACTCGAATCACGTATACAAGTTGGTGAAAACCTTATACAGATTGAAGCAAGCACCTCGCGCTTCGTATGATAGACTCACGATTTTTCTACTAGGACATGAGTTTAGGATGGGTAGGGCGAACACCACTCTCTTTGTGAAGCACGAGAATCTTGATTTAATTCTTTTACAAATTTACGTGGATGATATTATGTTTGGGGCAACAAAAGATAAATTATGTAAAGAAATTGTTACTTTAATGCAGTCTGAATTTAAAATGAGTATAGTTGGAAAGTTATCTTATTTCTTATGTTTTCAGATTTCTCAACGTAACGATGAAATCTTTATAAGTCAATCGAAATACATAAAAGATATGCTTGTGCGATTTGTTTTGAGAATCTGAAACAAGTCAAGACTCCAATGAGTGCTCTCTAAAATTAAGAAAGGATGAAAATGGTATTTCGGTGGATCAAACTATCTTTAGAGGAATGATCAGATCAATACTCTGCTTCAATGCATCTAGACCCGATATTATATTCGCGGTGTGTCTGTGCTAGATATCAAGCCGATCTTAAAGAATCACACTTGAAAGTGGTTAAACATATCTTTAGGTATCTTATAGGCACCCAAAATCTTGGTCTTTGGTACTCACACCACTGATTTCACACTTTACGGGTACTCTGACTCCGATTATGCTGGATGTTCACTCGATCGCAAGAGCACGAGTGGCACCTGTCACTTCCTTGGTCCGACACTAGTCTCATGGTCGAGCAGAAAACAAAACTCGGTTGTCGTCTCTACTGTTGAAGCCAAGTATATTGCCCTTGGGAGTTGTTGCGCACAGGCAATTTGAATGTCTCAAATGTTAGAAGACTTTGGCCTAATTTGTAGAAACGTTACTCTTATGTGCGACAACAAGAGTGTCATAGACTTGACCAATAATCCAGTGCATCACTCACAGTCAAAACATATTGACGTTCGTCATCATTTCATTCGGGATCACATTAAGAAAGAGAACGTGAGAGTAAGCTTCATTGGCACCGACGACCAACTAGCTGACATATTCACAAAACTCCTCCCAGATGTGCGTTTCTTGTTACTACTTGAGCTGGGTGTTTTGGATCTTTTTCCTAGTCATGGTGCATTTGTCTGTTTTTTTCTTTGGTTGTTTTCTGTTTCTATTTTCATTTTTTTTAATATATATATAATATATATATATATATATATATTATATATATATATATATAAATGAAAAAATGAAAAAAAACAACAAAAACATGTCTTTACCTATTTCTTCTTGTTTTTGTTTTTCGTTTTTTTGCTTGATTTGTTGTTTATTTCGTTTATTTTTTTTTGCTAGATCAGAAAATACAAAAAATATATATATAAAACCCCCCAAAAAACTGTGGATTGTTAACTCTTAGGACACACATGGCTAGAACTTAGAGCATAACGATTACGTACAATGTTGGACTTAGACATGTTAATCCTTGTGAAAATTGTCTACATATGTCATGATGTGTCGAATCTATAGGTGCTTAGCTACTGAGTGCGAGTAGATATGTAGTGTTCATTGAATATGCCTTTAGGTATGTGTGAGGATTTAGATAGCGGAATGATGTCACACTATTCACACATCCCTAGACAGAGCACTCTTGTATAAAGTATATGCTTACATGCTATAACTTGTGATATTGTGTCTACCACGTTAGAAATAAGTTGAAAAATCAATGTTACGATACATATGCGTTTTTATAAATAGTAGAATTTTGGGGCAAATCTCTAGTGGTCAAGTCATGTGTATACAAGTTAAAGTGTATCTATATATGTGGGTAGATTTCGATTGATTTGGGGTTCTTGAAATCTGAACACAATAATTTTTGAGTTTGATAGCTCAACGCGTATAAATAACAAACAATGAATCCTATCAAGCCTTGAGTCAAGGATACCCCCAAGCACTACTCACTTCTCTTGATAAGTCTTTATGAGCATTGTGAGGATGAGCACTTTGGTCCAAAAATCGTTTCGATCTTGTGCACAGACTAGTACCTTAAGCTTATGTCCCCTAGTTCTAGTCTTGATATCTCTTAGATAGCATCGTGACGTGATTTTTCACCTTATTTCTCTTGCGATAGCATTTTTACTTACTGAGATAAACCATGTAATGAATGTTCACTCTACTTGGTGTTTGTCTTCTGATGCTACACGTTCACACGTCATTGCTCTATCTAACGCTTCCATGCATAAGAATTGGACTGACACGGCACTGTATATTTATAGCACGCAAGTTCGAGCACGCGATTTCTATTCATGACTTGTACAATGTTCTTCTGTATTCATTCTATAACTCTTGTAGCATTGTACTCTACCTTGTTATGTGCTTAGTCTACTTGTGTTGTCCAATCTCTTGTAACTCTGAACGGTTATTTTAAAACTATTTATATATACTGCACTCATCTGTGTGACCTCTATGCTTAATATTCTCTGATTTCGTGTTTGGTCACTCATATTGTTTCGCCTTTCGTTTCACTTTCTATAACGTGCACTGTTTACTTTCTTTTTCATGCTCATTATATACTGTTTTTCGTTTCTCCCGTGCATGTGTATGTTTGTTTTTGGTCTAGCTCATCCCATTTTGATAATATCAAAGGGGGAGAATAGATGGTTCATGAGTCATGGGTAAGTGTAGATCACATGTAGGGGAGCTTAGTTCACTGTGTGCACGTAGATAGGGGAGGCATGTAGAACACATATATTGGGGGAATGCATGTGTAGGGGAGCTATATAGAACCTGAAACCTGAGCTTTCAAGACTATCTCTTATATATATGTTGTATCATGCACTTCATCATTATGTCTCATGAATGAGACTTGATATTATCAAAAGGGGAGATTGTTGGAGCCGACGGTTCACATATTCTTAGTTTGATAATATCAACTCTCATGTTGTATTTGATTACATTTTGTGTTTGGTAGAGTGTGTAGGTTTATAGGTCCAAGAAATTCAAGGAGCCCTCCTCAGGAACCTACCGCCGAGCGGTAGTAGTTACCGTTGGGCGGTAGCCTGAATTAAATGGACAAGGCGTTCGGGAATCTACCGCGTCGCGCTAGTCCTACCGCTCGCGATAGCTCGAGGAATTAATTTGTCCAGGCTCTCGGGAACCTACCGCGCAGGCGCTAGCTTGGTACCGCGTCGCGGTAACACACTCAACGCTCGTTGAGACAGAGACGTTGAGAGCGTTGAGACAGAGGCGTCGAGAGCGTTGAGACAGAGGCGTCGAGAGCGTCGAAACAGAACTACCGCCAGACGCTAGCTTGGTACCGCGCCGCGGTAATGCACTCAACGCTCGTTGAGACAGGCGTTGAGAGCGTTGAGACAGAGGCGTCGAGAGCGTCGAGACAGCTGGCCTTCTGCAGGGCGCTACCTACCTACCGTGACACGCTAGCATTGGAAAAAGGAAAATATTTGTTTTGAATATTTTTCTAAATTTGGAGGACAGTTGTCAACATCAAGCGCGTGAACCTACCGTCGGGCGCTAGCCTTACCGTTGGCGGTAGCCTAATTTCACAAAGACGTATATAAAGGGGCCTCGTTTTGTGTTTTCATGACCAAGACGAAAAGAGATAGAGTTATGTGATTCCTAGTGTTCAGCCGCCTCTCTCATGTCCGTTCCATCATCTTCGTCAAAGGAAAAGAAGACCGTCTCCCTCTCGTTCGCGCACGAAGAACTCCGGCGAGCCAAGAACTACATCGACTACAAAGAGACGACCTGTCGCAAACACACGAAGAACTGAAGCACCGGTCGCGGATCGCTCGACGGAGGAATCGTCAAGAGGGAGATTTTAATCTCTTTAAATCCTTTAAACTTTTATTGTATTCTTTCTCTTTCTCTATTTTGCTTGTGGTGAAAGAAATCGACCGGGGAAGTTCGTCGTAATCTGGGGTAGGATTTCTTGAGAAATCGTTCCGGGGAAGGGACATCTGGATCGGGTGATCTAGCGGGGCTCTAAGACCCTTCCTTGCGTGGAGGTGAAGAGCCGACTCGAAGACCTTTCTTGGAGGGAAAGGGAGAGAGCCAACTGGTCCATGGAGCGGGTCGGTATAGATCTCCAAGGGAGAATCTGCCCAGAAAATCGAGTTCAGAGACATACCGCCGCGCGTTAGATATCTAACGCCTCGCGGTAGCTTCTTGAACTAGTTTTTCCTTGGAACGAAATAATTTGAATTTTTGATAAACGACGCAAATCTTATTCACCCCCCCCCTCTAAGGTTGGCCACTAGATCCAACACATCCCACATAAGCTTCGTTATTTTGTGGGGCATAATCATTCGATATAACTCATTGTCCATAGAGTTCAGTATCGAGGACTAAACTCAACAATCATCCCAGAGACATTGCTCGATGGGCTTAATTGGGGGATCGCGAGTCAGATGAAGAAGAAGACCTTTAGTTTAGAGTACTCGGCGCACCGAAAGGTCCCCTCAACAAAGTTCTTCCCAATGAGAGATATTGGTAATTTTTCAGCTCATCTCAGACTTAATAAATGGAAGCTAGAGCAAGGGTTGGAATGGTTGACGAGGTTGAAGCAACATTCGCTCTCATTTTATGAATATATGCAAGCCTGTCAAGTAGCAAGCTCAAGCCAGTGGCGAACTCCGATCAGGTGCGAGCTCAAGCCAATGCCGAGCTCAGTCACAAAGAGTGAAGCTGGGGACCAATTTTGGCGAGCACTGATTAGGATTCGATGAGCCAAGAAGTTCGGCGAGTAGGTGAGATCGTTGGAGCGAGCAAGCTTGACGACCAGGAGAAAAGAGATCTTATACAAGGTAGAGCAAGTGTGCTTGGCGAGCAGGAGTTAGCGAACTCAATTTAAGAGGAGGCGAACCAGGGAGATTGGCAAGAGGGGGAACTTGTGAGATGCAGGAGTATTAGGAGGCGAGCCAGGGAGATCAGAGGATGAAAAATCGTGAGATTCGATGAGCAAATAGAAGGATGGGCAAGCTCAAGCCAGTGGATAGAAAGCAAAAGGGGGGTTCTCTGAGCAGACAGGCGAGGAAGTAGGCAGTTTGCTGAGCAGACAGGCAATTTGGAGAGCAAGCTCAGGCATCGTACTTAAGACGCGGGCATGTGATTCGGCAAGCAGACGAGCCGAAGGGCGCTTGTTTACAAAATGAAGTTTGTCGGTCTATGTCAGGAGCAATAATGACATGGAATAAGGAAGCAAAGGGACTTGGAAGAAATGTAGAGAAATAATAATTCGAGATATTCTTATTCATCCACATAGGGGTATATTTAAAGCATTGCAAGAGACTCTTAAAGACGGGCAAACAATGTGGGACTTATACTCACTCACACATAAATATTAATACTAATAATCTCAATACTCTTCCTCAAGCCGAGGGGGAAACCTCCAGTTTGGACTCATCAAATAAAGGCAATGGAGATTGGCGATATGGGACAAAAAAACCAGATGAGCCACTAGGGAAATTTCAAATCGGGGATATAGCCACACAGGACGCAGACCCACACATGATGCAGGACCCACATAAGACGTAGATTCGCTGGAATCAGGTCAACCAAGAGAACCTACACACACAATATGCAAAAGAGAATGAAAGTTGTGAAGCGAATCATCAAACGTGCAACCGGGAATTTTCCGTCGGAGATTATCCGTCGGGGATAATCCACAAAAAGGACGGTCCGACACGACAGTCCCACACGACACAGTCTCATGTGGCACAACCCGTTGAGATTATAATACCAACATCAATCGTGCCCCAACACATGGCCAATCAAAAGAAACATGGAGATATGCGTAGCAACATGCGACATAAGGCTGAAGTTCGTGTGGAACAAAGAAGAAAGGTTGGGTAAGATCATCTGAGTCGCTTTCGTCCTAATCACTCCCCCTCACGTGGAAAAACACGTGCATGAAGGCATACAACACAATAAAACTAAGACACAAATAAAAAACCACTAAAAATAACAAACACTCCATCACCATCATCGACGAGAGAAACAAGCAGTGGGATCCATGGCGGCCGGCAGGATCATCATAGGCCAACGGCTGGTGGCTCACACCGGTTGACGACGGGAGAAACAAGACCAGTGGTTGGTGTCTCAGACAGGTCGACGGGAAGGAGAAATGGCTGCCAGATCCGATGGAAGAAGAAGATACACTGTCGGAATAGGAGACCACCGGACGGGATCGACGGGAAGAATAAGTGACATCATCGACGATGAGCTGTAATAGGAGACCTTCAGAAGGTATTAGCAAGACCGATGGGGTCGCAGTGGAATCCAGGATCGTCGATGTTGACGGAAGATGGGAGCGTTGTCGACATTGGTAGGTAGATAGAACGGTAGAAAGAGACCTCCACGTCGAGAGGTACGAACGCCGTAGGGAAGGGTGGGTTCCGCTCCCGTCGATGGAATCAAGCATCAATTCCGTCGACAGGAGCGGAGGCGGAGCAGGCCGGGGAGAACCCTAGCAGCTCAGTCAACCAGAATAGAAGCAAGAGGCATAAGCTTGAACTTTACAGGCTACTTAGGGAAAATTAGGGTTTTAGAAGCTAGGAATTATTAGCACACTCTGATACCAAGTTGGAAGAAATGAAGAGAAATAATAATGCGAGATATTCTTATTCATCCACATAGGGGTATATTTAAAGCATTACATGGGACTCTTAAAGATAGACAGACAATGTTTGACTAATGCCCACTCACACAAATATTAATACTAATAATCTCAACAAAGAGTTCCCTTAGTTTTCTAAGTTAGGGTATGATGCTTCCCTAGAGCTTCTGCATAGACAACGACAATAAAGGTCCACAGTTTCCCCAAAACCACCATCTTTTGAACCCTAGTTGAAGTATTTGGTAACCATACGGCCTCCCCGGTCCATCGAGCTCGTGGAGTCTTGTCCCGAGCAATGAACACAGTTGCCGACCGCTGCTCAGGACCCTTGGAACTCTGATATGTGCTCTCTTCTCTAGTGCCACAAATGTTCTTTCCAACTACACCTGTTCCAAGAATGGATGTCCTGAACCCCCTGACAATCATGTACTCTGCGTACTATCCAAGCAAAGGCCTCTCCTAACATAGTGAGTTAACACTCAATTGGGATATTGACTTATGCTTCTCTTTCCCATGCTTGGAGAAATGATGAAGATTTATCTCTTTTATTCGACGGGATTATTTTTGTGTGAAAATGTTGTTTTGTTCAGTTCAACCCCACTTTCTCTTCATAGGGTTTTAAATGAGGGTGAAGTGTAAATCTTATTCGCCTCATGCTTATTTAGCGTAATCTCGACTGTACTGGTTCTTCCACTTTTGTAATGCCTTTTCTTTTTTAAATAAGGTTCCTACAACAACCTTTGTGTATCCTTCTTTGTTCCCCCCCCCCAAAAGATGACAACAAGAACATTTTGTTTTCATAACCACTTATTGGGCCATGTTTCGAACCTTTCCATGCGCTCTATCTCCTGCTTTCCATAATGCCACATGGAATCCTTTGCCAACAATCTCGTTGTTCCTGCAATGAGAGCTATACATAGGAAGAGACAATAGTTGCGTACCAGCGAGAGAAGAAATTTGACCAAAGTATGCACGCAAGAATATTCATAACCAAAAGGCTTTCAAGAAATTTCCATTGCAACTTTTTCTTCATTTATTTGATTTATATTGAATAGCGAAGGATTCACAAATCCGAACAACTATGTAGCTTCTTTTTTAGGATAATATATTAAAACTAAGCGGTCGACCATTCGATAGTGCAAGGCGATTCTTTGGATCAAATCACTTTAAACATGTCTTCTCTCCCTTAGTTTTTCTATGTAGTCTTTGCAGCTCGACTGTGTTATGGGTCCATAAAACATCATTCATCCTTCATGAGCCAGTTTATTGTGTCATTATTATGAGTTTATATTATGTGTTTTAATATTTTATGCCAAGTCCAAATGTAAGACTTATTACGCTTATGCCACAGTTATTGAAATTCTTTTTTAAGGGTAGCTATACATCTAGAGGGGGTGAATATGTTTGTTTTAAATTTTTTTGAATCTTTTTTGACTTTGTGCTTGTTGTGTGTTTAAGTTAGTAGTTAGCTTTCAAGATCACAAAATAACACACAAGATTTATAGTGGTTCCTCTATCTAGGGTACATCCACTTTCCCTCTTCACATATCTAACAGTGTGCTAGATTCGGCTAACTCCTCATTTATGCTCGGCTCCTTGAGATTACACCTCAGATCTCTCAGTATCTTACAACTCAGAGTTCAACAACTCCTACAACTCAGATCTTAACCAAGATCCTACCTAAGATCCACTCCAAGATCCTACCTCAGATCCACTCTAGGACCCTACCTCAGAGTTCAACAACTCATACATCAGACTGCTTCACAGTCCTACAACTCAACCTTTATAAGTCAGACTTACAACTCAGATCTCACAGAGGTCCTACATGTTTGAGTAAAAGTTTGATGAAACTAACTCTAGAGAAAAATCTCCGTCTTCTTCCTGGACTATGTAGAAAACAGTCCTTCTTCACAGCAACTAAAAAGTATATCTTCAATGTTGTATCAGCTTGTGCTGTGATGATCTTCTGCAGAGCTCTGCTCCTTCAAGCTTGAGAAAATTTGAGTTCTGTGTAACAGACTTAAAGATGAACAGTAAAATGTCTTGAGCTCTGCTAGTTGACTTTTGCAGAAAAAATAGGGTTTTTAGAGATAGCAAAAAGTTCTCGTAAAGATTGACCCTGCTCTGCTTTTATATGTCGGTCATGACAACGGATCTATGACTCTTTTAGAACTCGACATGGGCAACTTTAATTGTTTCTTTATCCCCGATAACTCTGTCGGAGCAGAACGACGTTCTTTGTCTTTTAGTGCTCTATCTGCTTTAATTTGAATGTAAGAATACATCAGCATATTTGACGTTCTCCCTGTGGACTTAGAAAAAATCTTCCCGACAACTGGTACAGATGTTGAGTGTAGTTGTGTGACTCAACGAATTTGTTGTAAGCGGTTAAGTCCATAAGCGTTGAGTGAACTGCCTTCACTCGACGCATTTACCCTTAGCTAAATTCTGCCATACTGAAGAGACGTTGAGTGAATGTTGATCACTCAACGCTTTTGACTTCAACTCTATTTCTTAAGCAAACGTTGAGTGAACTGCCTTTACTCAACACATTTGCACTTTGACAGCTTCCCTTCTGCAGGAGTTGAGTGATCGGCCTTCACTCAACGCATTTACACTTAGCAATATTTTTGAGTAGGCGTTGAGTGAGCTGTCTTCACTCAACGCATTTTCACTTGGATAGAATTTCTTGAGTAGGCGTTGAGTGAATTGCTTTCACTCAACGCATTTGAACTTAGCTGAATTCTTTGAGCAGACGTTGAGTGAACCTTTTCACTCAATATATTTGTACTTAGCCAAATTTCTGGCTCTCCGAGGTGTTCTGTTTTTGTTCAGCCAAATCTCTGACATATATAACTCGTCTAATTATTGAATAGTAGACTTCCTGCATATATGAACTTGAACACATATCAAATAAATGCTTGTGTATATTATTGACTTATGACCTTCTTCAAATCAGGGAGATTGTAGTCAATGAACCCAACAATCTCCCCCTATTTGAAGCAGTCAGAACCCGAGTCAATGATATACACTAACTCACAGAAATAATAATTTCACAGAATAAAGAACATAAAATAGCACACAGATAAATTTTGATTAACACAAAATTGGATAACTATTCATAGAAGTGTGCCAACAATAATAGTTCATTTTCCTAAGGTCCTAAGGAACCAATTTCAAATATCATTGTTAGACATCAGGTTCCTTAATGACTATGCCCCTGCTTGATCTTTTTGCAGCCTTCTCCTCAGCTTCTTTATTCTTTTTTCTCTGCCTCTCAAAGTAGTTGTATGGCTTTGAAAAGTATCTGCTAATCTTTGTAAAGTATCTATCTAAACAGTGCCATCTCTTTTATCTCTTCTGAATTTTCTCCTCACTTCTTCTTGTCTTTCAAACTTGTCCCATTCAATAGAGCTTATGAGTTTGACCCTGTCAGTATTGTTCTCTTTAATTTGATCCTAGACAGATAGGATGATAGTCCTTGATTGAGGACTCCATAGTTCAAAATCTGGTTTGGTCTCCATCTCTTCTTTATGCCTTTCTTGTTCTGCTTGGCTTGTTCTTCCTCATCTGCAATGAACTTGCCTTTGACCTTGGACAGCTGTTGAGTGGTGGGATTGAATGCAGGCATAGCAGATTAGCTGCAGCTGTATCACCAACTGATTCAGCCCTTCAACATCTCTGTGGATCACAGACTCATCATATATGATGGGTTCAAGGCCCAGTGCAACCCTAATAACATTTGAGGTCCAGATTGCATGATCAACACTGACCTTTATCATTGACCTCTCCCCCTTTATGGCTTCTTTAGATACAACTTTGCCCAGGGAGGTGGTCTTGTGAGCCAAATGATTGACAGCTGCAGTGACAACATTTTTCACCTGCAACATGTGGGTGCATGCATCCATTTTCCTCTCTAGAATGACCTTGTTGGTTTTCATGATGTCCTTTTGTACTTCATGCACCATCTTCATGTTCTCAGTAGTAATGTATTGATTCTCAATGATGTCATTTTGCTTATGCTCAATCCCAGCAAGCTTTTCTTCTATGTATATAACTGTTGGAGCTACCCTCTTGAAAAATGTCACTGTGTTGGCCTTCAGTAAGTTCACTTCAAATCTGATGGATTTGATCGCAGTAGATAGATTTTGTCTCAGTTTTTTTATAGAATCATCCACATAATGCTCTACTTGTCTCATCTGCTCATCTAATAGTCCTTTTAATTGAGCCTGAAAGGTGGAGGACATCTCTATAGATGGTTGAGTGGTCCCTGGAAGATTGACATCTTCAGCATCCTTGCTTATATCTCCCCTAGCTTGTGAATCAGCCACTTCAAACTCTGAGGAGTGAGCAGGAATACTAGCAACATGCTCATCAGCATCTGATAACTCAATCACATTGTCAGATGAGTCTCCCCCTCAACCTCAGCAACATCTGTATCACTTTGATGTACATCAGCATCTGTCCTTGGGACTTCTTCTTAGACTTGCTCCCCCTGAGAGTCAGAGGGTATCTGATCAATCTTTTTCTGAAGATTCACTAGAAAATTGTCAATCTGGTCCTGTAGACCAACAGGAGATTGTGCTTGCTCCCCCTCAGCAAGAGCATCTAAACTCTGGGTCTCCCCCCTCAATATCTACACAAATCTAATCCACAACAGCAGCAACTAATTTCTCAGCAGGTTCCACTAGGGTGTCTTCTATTTGAGATACACTGCTTGGCAGGGTTCTTACAGCAGGCTCAGAGGACATTGAGACCTGTGCACTTACATCATTTGCGATCTCTGTAGTTGATTCTGGTAACTCTGGATCATGAGGTTCTTCACCTTTGCTTTCAGAAGAGCTACAGCTGGAGCTCTCTTCAGTGATGGTAACAACTTTTTCTTCTGTTTTTTCTCTGCAGGCTGTGGGTGAGGTACCAAGACCCTTTCCCACCTATCAAACATTCTCATGTCCATCTTCCTCATGTGATGGATCTTAGCTCTTAGCCTCAGATTAAGCATTCCTGGAGCAGAATTCAGCAAAAACAAATAAAGTATTCTACCCAGATTGGGTTTTGGAATACATTCTGCAATCCTCTCAAAAAGTATCTTCCCCCAATCTGTCTTCTTTGTCAGAATCACTCTTGTCATCAGTTCAAACATTTTCCTTAAAACCTTATCATGTGACCCAGTCTTACAGATCAATGCCTTGTTGATCACATTTGCTAAGAACATGCCTTTCAGGTTCATTTCCTTCCTCATGATGGATCCTGTGGTGTGCTTAGACAAGTCACACCATTTGAGAGCTGTTCGAGAATGTGGAAAGGCGCGTACCTGCCGTGATTTACACGAGATAATAAACGACTGTGATTAGTCCCTTGAATTTGTCGTATTCTGACCTGTCAGAATGTATGCGTTGAGTGCACTCGATGCACTCAGCGCCAGGAGTTAACTCAACGCACTCGATTTCTGGAGTTAACTCAGCATTCTCAACGCCTGAACAGTTAGTCTTTTTCTTTCATATCTACCTACAAAAGGTTAACCTCCAAATGCACGCATACATGTAATAGAAATATATTACCATACTAGTGCTGCTTCAAGTTCAACATACCCAATTCAAATTTGAAGGTGTTTAATTTGGCTTCATCAAGAGGCTTAGTAAAGATGTCAGCCACTTGTTTGTTTGTGGGGACAAACTCAAGGCTGATATTTTCATTCTCAACATGCTCTTTAATGAAATGATACTTAATTTCAATATGTTTGGTCATGTTATATGAAACAGGATTCCTAGCTATTGAAATTGCACTAGATGAATCACAGAACATATGAGTTTTACTTAGCTGTAGATTGTAATCTTAAAACTGATGTTGAATTCATAGTAGTTGTGCACAACAACTTCCAGCTGAGATGTACTTTGATTCTGCTGTGGAGATGGCTACACTAGTCTGTTTTTTGCTGCTCCAAGACACTAGCCTTCTTCCTAGAATCTGACAGGTGTCTGATGTGTTTTTTCTGTCTTCTTTACAATCTGCAAAATCTACATTTGAATACCCCTATTAGTTTAAAATCATTATTTCTAGGGTACTACAGAGCAAGATCAGGTGTGCCCTTGAGATATCTCAGAATTCTTTTGGCAGCGGAATAATGAGACTCTTTAGGGCAGGCTTGGTACCTAACACAAACACATGTAGCATATATAATGTCTGACCTACTAACAGTTAAATAGATGAGGGATCCAATTATGCCTCTATATATGGTTTCATCAACTGGTTTCCCAGTCTCATCATTGTTTATTGACATATTTGACCCCATAAGAGTTTTCATGATGAAGATATTCTCCATTCCAAACTTTTTGATTAATTCCTTGGTGAACTTAGACTGAGAGATGAATAATACATCCTCTGACTGTCTAACTTAGAGGCCCAAGAAGTACTTAAGTTCACATATACTGCTCATTTCAAATTGCTCTTGCGTAAGTTTAGCAAACTTGATGTAGGGGTAGGCTAGTGGTGCTCGGAAGCTAGGACTCTACGTGCACGTGTGAGGGAATATGCGAATGCGATGCTACATGCAATGAGCAGTCGGAAAGCAATGACTAATAATGTAAGCAATAAAAGTCAGCAACACCACGCAGTTAATCGAAATAAAAAGCAATTAAATAATTTTGACAATTTGGCAACGGTTTCCTCCGCACGGAGGGCCTGAGCAAGCGGCGGCGACTAATTCCACAATAAATATTAGCGTATAGAACAACAACTACCAAATTATGATCACAACACAAATATAGAAAAACGACCAAGTGCCAATGTTAAGTACAAACATAATACCATGAAATACTCACGATGCAGTGGGCTGATCCGAGGCGATGGAGGATTTGACGAACCGGATGCAAAACGAGCGATCGGAAGTGGAATCGGAGGCGACGCGGCGATGGCGGTGGCTGCCTTCGGCGAAGAGTGGCGGTAACAGACGGTAAGACGGCGGATCCGGCCACAAATGAGTAGATCCGGGCCGGGGGAAAATAGATCCGATGATTTGGAGCGGATCCGAACAAAAATGGAAGGTTTGGGTGGAGGGGATAACGGATCGGAGTGTCGGCGGATAAATCCGCTAATTTTGGGACGGATCCGGGCTACGGGAGTGAGAATATGTAAGTGGAGAGTAGATCAGGGGGAGGTAGTGCTAGATCAATTAGATCTAGAATTTTCGGAGTGTTGGGGGTGGGATCCACGAGGGGAAGGAAAGGAGGGGGCGAGTAGGGCTAGAGGGGCCCTAGGGGGACTCGGATTTGGGCAAGGAGGGGGCTGGGAGGTGCTGGCCTGTAGCAGCCTTGTCGGCCAAACAGGGGAAAACGGGGGGGGGGGGGGGGGGGGATCGGAAATCTACAGGTTTTACTGTAGCCAGAGGCGGAGTCGGCTTCAAAACCCTGTAGCAGAGGCGGAACAGGCGTGAAGGTCCTGTAGCAGTCGGCTGCTATACGGGTTCCTGGATGGGTTCCGGAGGCTGAAACAAGATCTCGAGGGGTGGGAAATGAAGGTGGGGGAAAGGGGATACCTTGGGGGGAAGCTTGGCGGCCTAGGAGTCGTCACCTAGGGTTCCACGGCGTCGGCACCGGGGAGGGATCGCTGGAATCCGGGAATAGATCTCTCCAAATTCTGCAATCCTTTGGAATCAGCCCCTAGCATCTTATTTATAAGAAAAACATAATTTAGGACATCCCCATCAACGGCTATGATTGGTCGGTGGGTTAGTTCTTGAAATACATCAAAATACACTCAAAATATTTAAAGTAATATAGTGATTTGACTCGCGACGACGTCCCGGACGCAATCGCGGAGTCCGATCGGCGATCCGATCAAGTCTTCCTGCACGAGTACATGTATGTGGGCCCCGCCTTGCGGCGAGCTCCTCCAAGTGCATCCGATGGCTCCCCATCAACTCCCCCCGACTGAAAGGCCTTCATCTCCGATGAATGGAGATGATCGTACTGAAGTCGAAGTCCGGGGGCGAGCCGATCTAGCTCTGCCGGTAGGATCCAAGTGTCGTCTGTGTCAGGTCGGCCCTGCCAATGTACCAGGTAGCGGCAACGCGGTCCGTCCGAAGTGGGAACAAACTGGTGGGATCTGATCTCTATGATGCTCTCATCTCTCGCCTCTCGGAAGGTGGGTCCCGGTGCGATCGGTGGTGCCTGCGGGGGAACCAAAGTGGACGAAGTCCCAGGTGGATGAACGGCAACGGTGGGTGGACTAGGATCGCCAGTAGGTGGTGGCAAAGTGGACGGGTAGTATTCTGGCGACAGTGGTGGTGGGGGTGGCTGGGCATCTCCCCCGCTCGGGTCCACATACTCATGAGGCTCATAGTATGGAGTCAGGTCCTCAACAATCAACACAGGGTGAATTCCCATACTGGCCGGGATGTCAAGCCGGTAGGTTGGTCCCAATACGACTAATTATGGAATATGGACCTACTCGCCTCGCGCTTAAACTTCTTGGCAGGCCCCGAAGGGAGCCTCTCGGGGCGGACTCGCACCATTACCTACTCGCCTCGCGCTTAATTTTGGGACGGATCCGGGCTACGGGAGTGAGAATATGTAAGTGGAGAGTAGATCAGGGGGAGGTAGTGCTAGATCAATTAGATCTAGAATTTTCGGAGTGTTGGGGGGGTGGATCCACGAGGGGAAGGAAAGGAGGGGGCGAGTAGGGCTAGAGGGGCCCTAGGGGGACTCGGATTTGGGCAAGGAGGGGGTTGGGAGGTGCTGGCCTGTAGCAGCCTTGTCGGCCAAACAGGGGAAAACGGGGGGGGGGGGGGTCGGAAATCTACAGGTTTTACTGTAGCCAGAGGCGGAGTCGGCTTCAAACCCTGTAACAGAGGCGGAACAGGCGTGAAGGTCCTGTAGCAGTCGGCTGCTATAACGGGTTCCTGGATGGGTTCCGGAGGCTGAAACAAGATCTCGAGGGGGTGGAAATGAAGGTGGGGGAAAGGGGATACCTTGGGGGGAAGCTTGGCGGCCTAGGAGTCGTCACCTAGGGTTCCACGGCGTCGGCACCGGGGAGGGATCGCTGGAATCCGGGAATAGATCTCTCCAAATTCTGCAATCCTTTGGAATCAGCCCCTAGCATCCTATTTATAAGAAAAAACATAATTTAGGACATCCCCATCAACGACTATGATTGTCCGGTGGGTTAGTTCTTGAAATACATCAAAATACACTCAAAATATTTAAAGTAATATAGTGATTTGACTCGCGACGACGTCCCGGACGCAATCGCGGAGTCCGATCGGCGATCCGATCAAGTCTTCCTGCACGAGTACATGTATGTGGGCCCCGCCTTGCGGCGAGCTCCTCCAAGTGCATCCGATGGCTCCCCATCAACTCCCCCCGACTGAAAGGCCTTCATCTCTGATGAATGGAGATGATCGTACTGAAGTCGAAGTCCGGGGGCGAGCCGATCTAGCTCTGCCGGTAGGATCCAAGTGTCGTCTGTGTCAGGTCGGCCCTGCCAATGTACCAGGTAGCGGCAACGCGGTCCGTCCGAATGGGAACAAACTGGTGGGATCTGATCTCTATGATGCTCTCATCTCTCGCCTCTCTGAAGGTGGGTCCCGGTGCGATCGGTGGTGCCTGCGGGGGAACCAAAGTGGACGAAGTCCCAGGTGGATGAACGGCAACGGTGGGTGGACTAGGATGGCCAGTAGGTGGTGGCAAAGTGGACGTAGTAGTATTCTGGCGACAGTGGTGGTGGGGGTGGCTGGGCATCTCCCCCGCTCGGGTCCACATACTCATGAGGCTCATAGTATGGAGTCAGGTCCTCAACATTAAACACAGGGTGAATTCCCATACTGGCCGGGATGTCAAGCCGGTAGGCGTTGGTCCCAATACGACTAATAATGGAATATGGACCTACTCGCCTCGCGCTTACTTCTTGGCAGGCCCCGAAGGGAGCCTCTCGGGGCGGACTCGCACCATTACCTTCTCGCCTATATTAAATATTTGTTCTCGCCTTCGCTTATCTGCATGGGCTTTATAATTATCATTGCTTATTATTATTCGTCGGCGGACCGACTCATGCAAATCATGCAAATGCTGTGCAAATGACTCAGCAGACTCACTAGGGCGGGACTCTAGAGGGCTCGGGACAAGGTCTATAGGTTTCATAGGGTCGTATCCTGAAACTACGTGAAATGGACTCAACCCGGTGGACCTATTGACTGAGCTATTGTAGGCAAACTCGGCGATCGGCAAATCTAAGTCCCAACTACCTACATGCTCTCCAGCTTTGATACCAAATGATGTAGGGGTAGGCTAGTGGTGCTCGGAAGCTAGGACTCTTCGGGCACGTGTGAGGGAATATGCGAATGCGATGCTACATGCAATGAGCAGTCGGAAAGCAATGACTAATAATGTAAGCAATGAAAGTCAGCAGCACCACGCAGTTAATCGAAATAAAAAGCAATTAAATAACTTTGACAATTTGGCAACGGCTTCCTCCGCACGGAGGGCCTGAGCAAGCGGCGGCGACTAATTCCACAATAAATATTAGCGTATAAAACAACAACTACCAAACTATGATCACAGCACAAATATAGATAAACGACCAAGTGTCAATGTTAAGTACAAACATAATACCATGAAATACTCACGATGCAGTGGGCTGATCCGAGGCAATGGAGGATTTGACGAACCGGATGCAAAACGAGCGATCGGAAGTGGAATCGGAGGCGACGCGGCGATGGCGGTGGCTGCCTTCGGCGAAGAGTGACGGTCTGCGGGAGGTGGGCCATCCCTCGGGCATTGCCCTCGACGTGGAGGAGCGTCAAGGTCGTCCTCAAGAGAATCGTCACGCTGTGTCGGAGTGTCCCTGACATCCTCTAAGTGGCCTAAATGAAGGTTCACCTCGGCAAGGTCATGACGCACATCATCGAACTGGGCTCCTATGGTGTCAAGGCGACCTAGGACAAGCCGTTGGAACTCAGCAAAAGCGGCGTCCGAATTCGAACTCGTCGCTCGGTCCTCAGTGTTCTGTGGTTCTACCATGCTTACTCTAAAAGTCCTACCACTACGGAGCATGCAAGTGGCCTAACCTGGCTTTGATACCAAATGATGTAGGGGTAGGCTAGTGGTGCTCGGAAGCTAGGACTCTACGTGCACGTGTGAGGGAATATGCGAATGCGATGCTACATGCAATGAGCAGTCGGAAAGCAATGACTAATAATGTAAGCAATGAAAGTCAGCAGCACCACGCAGTTAATCGAAATAAAAAACAATTAAATAACTTTGACAATTTGGCAACGGCTTCCTCCGCACGGAGGGCCTGAGCAAGCGGCGGCGACTAATTCCACAATAAATATTAGCGTATAAAACAACAACTACCAAACTATGATCACAACACAAATATAGATAAACGACCAAGTGCCAATGTTAAGTACAAACATAATACCATGAAATACTCACGATGCAGTGGGCTGATCCGAGGCGATGGAGGATTTGACGAACTGGATGCAAAACGAGCGATCAGAAGTGGAATCGGAGGCGACGCGGCGATGGCGGTGGCTGCCTTCGGCGAAGAGTGGCGGTAACGGACGGTAAGACGGCGGATCCGGCCACAAATGAGTAGATCTGGGCCGGGGGAAAATAGATCTGATGATTTGGAGCGGATCCGAACAAAAATGGAAGGTTTGGGTGGAGGGGATAACGGATCGGAGTGTCGGTGGATAGATCCGCTAATTTTGGGACGGATCCGGGCTACGGGAGTGAGAATATGTAAGTGGAGAGTAGATCGGGGGGAGGTAGTGCTAGATCAATTAGATCTAGAATTTTCGGAGTGTTGGGGGGGTGGATCCACGAGGGGAAGGAAAGGAGGGGGCGGGTAGGGCTAGAGGGGCCCTAGGGGGACTTGGATTTGGGCAAGGAGGGGGCTGGGAGGTGCTGGCCTGTAGCAGCCTTGTCGGCCAAACAGGGGAAAACAGGGGGGGATCGGAAATATACAGGTTTTACTGTAGCCAGAGGCGGAGTCGGCTTCAAAACCCTGTAGCAGAGGCGGAACAGGCGTGAAGGTCCTGTAGCAGTCGGCTGCTATACGGGTTCCTGGATGGGTTCCGGAGGCTGAAACAAGATCTCGAGGGGTGGGAAATGAAGGTGGGGAAAGGGGATACCTTGGGGGGGAAGCTTGGCGGCATAGGAGTCGTCACCCAGGGTTCCACGGCGTCGGCACCGGGGAGGGATCGCTGGAATCCGGGAATAGATCTCTCCAAATTCTGCAATCCTTTGGAATCAGCCCCTAGCATCCTATTTATAAGAAAAACATAACTTAGGGCATCCCCATCAACAGCTATGATTGGCCGGTGGGTTAGTCCTTGAAATACATCAAAATACACTCAAAAAATTTAAAGTAATATAGTGATTTGACTCGCGACGACGTCCCGGATGCAATCGCGGAGTCCGATCGGCGATCCGATCAAGTCTTCCTGCGCGAGTACATGTATGTGGGCCCCGCCTTGCGGCGAGCTCCTCCAAGTGCATCCGATGGCTCCCCATCAAAACTTCTTGCAGAGACATCATCAGTAGAGCCAAAAATTTTGTCATCAACATAAATTTTGACTAGTATTATTTTATCATTGACTTCTCTTAGGAATAATGTCTTGTCTATCTTTCCCCTTGAAATTTGTTCTCAAATAGAAAGCTAGATAGAGTTTCATACTATGCCCTAGAGGCCTGTTTCAACTCATACAAAGCTTTTTTTAACTGAAATACATAATGAAGAAAGTCAGGATTGACAAAACCTGAGGGTTGCTCAACATAGACCTCCTTTTTAGATCATCATTCAGGAAAACTGACTTAACATGCATTTGGTTGACCTTAAATCCCTTATATGCAGCATATGCAAAGAATAATCTTATATCCTCTAGTCTAGCAATTGGTGCAAAAATTTGATCAAAATCAACACCTTCCTCTTACATGTATCTTTTGACAACCAGTCTAGCTTTGTTTTTGATGATAACATCATTTTCATCAAGTTTGTTTCTAGAAATCCATTTAGTTCCAATGATGTTATGTTCATGAGATCTGAGAACCAGCTTCCAGATATTGCATATCTTAAACTGGTTCAGTTCTTCTTGCATAGCCACAATCCAAAATGGGTCTATGTTGACATCTTCAAACTTCTTGGGTTCAACTTGAGACAGAAAGTTTGCGTACATTGCAATGTCGAGGCTTCTGCTCCTTGTTGTAACACCCTGGCTTGCATCCCCAATGATTAAGTTTTGGGGATGATCTCTCAGATGTCTGATTGCAGCTGACATCTCTTCTTCAGCATCTTGAACCTCAACTTTAGGGGCCTGAAGATCATCTACCATTTCTAATCCACCTGGACCTTCTTCTGGAATGACCACACCCGCATCCTCTTCTTGTTCAGCAGGAGGTGTGTCATTGATGGTCTGTTTGTCCATCCTCAAATCTGCACCTATAGTTCTAAAGGAGCTTGACAGCTCACTGTGAATCATAGAGGTCTCATCAAACACTACATTAACAGACTCTTCTACAACTTGATTTTTTAAGTTGTAGACCATATAGGCTTTGTTGTGGTTTCTATACCCAACAAAAATTCTCATAGGATTTTGTAGCAAACTTTGTCAAGTAGGACTTCTCATTGTTTAGCACAAAGCACTTTGATGCAGGACGGTGTGTTGGGTTTACGCACCTGTCGGCTATTTCTAGGAAACCCTAATTGTATGCAGCGAAATATGATTTTAGCAAGTAATTGAAGCGAAGGTTGCGCGAATTTATGAGTCCTAAACAACTTTTATCAAACACGAGAAAGGCTATTTTGCTTTAAAGAAAAGATTTTCTTAAATTGAGGGTTCAATTTAAATCCAGGGAAGGAAACTCGCAATTTCGTTCCGTTCCCTTTGCTGCAGCCAAAACGGAAATCGTGAACTCCAAATACGTTCCCGTTTGGAGTTCTCGACGTAGCGTTTGCTGACAAAATTTGGCGAAAACCCAGCAATGAGTCTAATAAGTCGTAAGAGAAAATGAAGACACACGCAAAGAAAGGGATTGAAGCAAATTACCCACGGAAAGAGTCGTCTTTCCGTATCTGAAGTCGATGGCGATCATGCGAGGAGTTCCTCGTCACCTTCGATCTCCACTCCCAGGTCGGCCGCCTTCGCATACGGGCACCAAGGAAATTAAACACTCCCTCACACGAGGTGGTTCCACGGAATCACTCAACAAAGTAAGGAGCCACAAAATAAACACGCCTAAAATTCACTCGCACTTCACGCTCGAAGTGGTTCCACGAAATCTCAACACTATGGTGGTTCCACGAAATCTCAAACACTAAGATATACTCTAATCTCTTTGCTATTCTCGGATTCTACAAAGCACAGTTCCACAATTGCAAAGCTCCTCTCAAGGAAACCATCAACAAATAATATATTAAATGAGTACTGTTCATCTTCCTGGAGTTTTCACGGAAACAGCAGCAGCAGGTTCTCCTATTATTTTCCACAACATTACAGCTTTCAACAGTAAACCTTCTCACAACAATTATCAGCTATCAACAGCAATGAGAAATCTAACGTGACTGAAATTTACAGGCACCAGCACTCGCAAACGCAAACAGAGGCACATTCAAGCAACAAAACTCATCATAATTCTTCATCAACAACCTAAGAAATCAATACTACAGGACTCAAAACTGAAAGCAATAACAGCACAAAATATTCATAATATTCATCCACTCAAGGGATCTTACGAAGCTAACTGAAAACGGGAATCAAATACACAAGAACTCTCAAATCATTCATCCATCAACCAAAACGAAATACCAGCATTTCCCCTTTTTATAGGGTCACAAACAGAGAGAGAGAGAGGAAAGAAAACAGCCATGGCGGAACCGAGCGTCGTGGGGCGGTAGCCGTGGCCATGGCGGAACCGGGCGGTTGTCGAAGGGCGGTTGTCGAAGGGCGGTTGCTGACCGGGCGGTTGTCGAAGGAGTGGAACATCGTGAAAACCGCAACTCCCGCGGGCATCAATGGCGGAGACGGAGCGTGCCTGGACCGAGAAATAGGGCAGAGAAAGTGGCCGCCTTTTCTTCCAGACTTTGCTGAACCGGGTCGGGTAGGGGTATGTGATATTAGCAATATATATATATATATATATAATTGTTTATATATAGGATATATATATATACTTATAAAATTTATATGTATACATATATATTAAGTTTTATCTTGTATATATATATATACACACAAAACACAAAGCACAAAGCGACATTTAGGGCCGATAATGGTCTGGACGGGTGCGGCGACGGGCACTTTTGCGACGCCCTGATCTGGGCTGGTCTCCACCAACTCTCCCCCTCTCGAAATCACTCATCTCTGGTGAGTGTTCCGAGCGGTACTGTTGTAGAAGATCAGCATCCATGCGCTGTAACTCCTCGGCCAAGACCCAACTGGTCTCTGTCTCTGGTCTGTCATGCCAACGAACCAAATATCTCTGAAAACCACCATCAGTAGTGGTCACTGTCTCGTCATCCAATATCTGCTCGGGAACTAAAATCTGTCGCGGAAGTCGATCAGTAGCTCTGGGAACTGGTAAAGTAGACTCATCTGGGATCTCATGCTCCACCTGTAAGCTGTCAGTGAAAATTGGAGAAACTGCAGTGGACGTGTCAGTAGCGAAATGAATATCGGTATGTCCTGAATGTGCCTCCTCACTCTCACTCACCAACCCAGAAGAATCAATTGGAGGAGAAGACAATGGAAAATCTACAGACTCATGCGGGTAATCGTGAAATAAAGTCAGATCGGCTACGTTAAAAACAGGATTTGCTCCCCAAACGGAAGGCATCTCAAGTTCATACGCATTCTGCCCAATCCGTTTCACCACTCTAAAGGGTCCAGTTCTACGGTCAGCTAGCTTCTTTACGGTTCCCGATGGTAACCGTTCCGGATTTAGCCGAACCATCACTAAGTCATCCTCTTTAAAACTAGTAGCTCTCTTGTGCTTGTTTGCTTGAGTTGCGTAAAGATCATAAGTACTATGCAACTTCCGCTCAATCTTTTTATGCAAATCATGCAGATGCAATGCATACTCATGTGCAAACTGGCTAGTCCTAAATGTGTGTGGTAGTGGTGCTAAATCTAGTGGCACTCGTGCAGTGTGACCATGAACAACCTCATTAGGTGATAAACCCGTGGATCTATTCTTCGAATTATTGTACGCTAACTGGGCGTGTGGAAGAATTAGATCCCAATTTCCCTTGTGATCTCCTACCAAACATCGCAATAAATTTCCTAAACTTCTATTCACAACTTCAGTCTGACCGTCAGTCTGCGGATGGTAAGCGGACGAAAATAGAAGTTTAGTACCTAAAAGTCTCCAGAATGACTTCCAAAAATAGCTGGTGAACTTAACGTCTCGATCGGTAACGATAGTCTTGGGTATTCCTCGGTGTGCGACAACCTCTTTATAATAAATACGGGCTATATGAGAGGCGTCATCCGTTTTGTTGCAAGGGATAAAATACGCCATTTTAGAGAACCGATCAACCACCACAAGTATGGAATCGTGTTTCCTAAAAGTGCGCGGCAACCCAAGCACAAAATCCATGCTAACATCATCCCGAGGAATACTGGGGACCGGTAAAGGTGTATATAATCCAGCGGGTTGTTTATTGCCCTTCGCTACCTGACAAGTGCGGCAGCTACTGACAATTTGAGCGATAACCCGCTTCATCCCGGGCCAATAGAAGCGCTCTTCTACTAAGGCTATCGTCTTATCGCGTCCAAAGTGTCCACCTAAGCCTCCGCCATGTAATTCTCATATAATGAAATTTCGTAACGAGGCGCGGGGAATACACAGACGGGTCCCACGAAACAAATATCCGTCTCGAATCAGATAATCAGTCTCATCGTGATGGGGATCCGAACGTATCGCATCATAGATACCGCTAAAATCAGGACAACTAGAATAATCATCCTTGACACGCTCAAATCCTATCACCTGAATACGCATCTGTGATAATACAAGGGTGACTCGACTGAGGGCATTGGCAACCCTATTCTCCGTTCTCTTACAGTGTTTGAGAACGAAGGTGTATTCTTGCAAATATGATACCCACTTAGCCTGTCGAGGGTTCAACTTCTGTTGCGAATTGATATAACGTAACGCCTGATGATCAGAGTGGAGGACAAACTCCTTAGGCAACAAATAGTGCCTCCAATGACGTAACGTCTGTACAATCGCATAGAACTCGCGCTCATAGTTGGAATAATTCAGTTTCGGGTCGGAGAGCTTTTCACTGAAAAATCCCACGGGGTGACCCTCTTGACTAAGTACACCTCCTATCTCAACTCCTGAGGCATCACAAGATACCTCGAATACCTGACTGAAATCCGGGAGTCTCAAAACAGGTGCAGTGGACATTTTATCCTTGATAATCTCAAAGGCTCTAGCTGCCGATGGTGCCCACTGAAAACTCCCCTTCTTCGTACATTCAGTAATGGGTGTCATTATCGTACTGAAGTTCTTAATGAATCGACGATAAAATGTGGCTAATCCATGAAAGCTACGGACATCGTGAATGTTCTGAGGGGTCGGCCACTCACGAATCGCTCGAACTTTCTCGTGATCCATAGTGATGCCAGCGGAGCTCACTATATATCCAAGAAAGATGACGAACTCGGCCATAAAAACACACTTCTTCAAGTTGATATACAGTCGTTCGGCTCGCAGGAGCTCGAAAATGGTATGTAGGTGAATCAAGTGATCATCCTCAGTCCGACTATATATCAAAATGTCGTCGAAATAAACCACTACGAACTTCCCAATATAGGGTCTAAAGACCTGGGTCATCATCCGAGCGAAAGTACTAGGGGCATTGGATAACCCAAAGGGCATCACAAGCCACTCATAAAGGTCATCCTTCGATTTGAAGGCCGTCTTCCACTCGTCTACTTCGCGAATGCGAATCTGGTGATAACCACTACGAAGATCGATCTTAGAAAAGATTGTGGCTCCAGTCAACATGTCCAACATGTCATCCAGTCGAGGTATCGGGAATCGGTATTTCACTTTAATCTTGTTGACAGCACGACTGTCAACGCACATACGCCAAGTACCATCCTTTTTCGGGGCAAGGAGGGCAGGCACCGCACATGGACTAAGGCTATAACGGATGAAGCCTTTATCAAGTAACTCTCCGATCTGCTTCTGCAGCTCCTCATGGGCGGCAGGATTCAATCGGTAATGCGGTAAATGTGGGAGGGAAGCTCCAGGAACGAGATCTATCGCATGCTGAATACATCTCATGGGAGGTAATTCAGCCGGAAGCTCCTCAGGGTGTATATCCTGGAACTCCTCTAAGAGTCTCCTAGCAGGTATAGGAATAGACTCGTACCTCTCTAGTACGTCAGATGCCTGTAAAACTACTAAGGCATAATAAAATCCACCATCGAAGCTCTCTCGATGGAAATCAGCGCCTCATATAATGCTAAGAGTCTTCTTCCTTTCAGTGGGAGGAAGAGATTCTTTCGCACTACTACTCGTGCGGGATGTTGGTGATGTGGGTCGCACCGGGTTCAACACTACTCTCTTTCCGTCTAATAGAAAGGAGCACGTGTTGGACCTGCCATGTATGAGTACATCTCGGTCATACAACCAAGGTCTCCCTAGTAATACGTGGCACACATCCATAGGCATAACATCACACCAAATCTTATCGGTATACGGACCGATAGTGATGGGCACTAAACATCTCCTAGTCACAGATAAGGTAGTCTTGGTGACCCAAGCTACCTGGAATGGGGAAGGGTGTGGCTCAGCAGTGAGTCCCATGCGGGCTAATGCTGTCTCAGCTATAACATTCATACAGCTCCCGCTATCTACTACTAAACAACACACTTTCTCCCCTGCCTTAAAGTAGGCCTGGAAGATGTTTGTCCGCCAATAATCGGCTGATTCCTTGGGTGTGGATAACATGCATCTCACCACTAGGACGTCTGGATCTAACTCCTCATCACTAGGCGTACCGTACACTTCATCATTCAAAATATGTGGGTCCCTCTCGACTCCAACTTCTTCTATAGGTTCATCCTCCTCAGTCACCTCATGTATAACTAGTGTGCCTCTTCTCTTAGGACAATCCCTAGATATATGGCCCATCTGCTGGCACTCATAACATCGGATCTGTGAATGGGTCACAGTTCCCATGGGGGCTTTTCCTTTCAGATCTCTCGTAAAGGTTGGGGTTGTCTTCGAGGCACTCTCCTTACCTTTCGATTCATCTTTCTTATAAGGAGTGTTTGCTTTATTTTGAGGTTTGAACCGGGAGGTTCTCTTCTGATGCTCCTCTATATCGATGGCGATAGATACAGTCTCAGCGAAGGAGTAGTGACCATATCGAATCAACTCATCGCGAATCTCAGATCGCAGTCCACACTTAAATTTAGATAATGTATCTCATGGGTGTTCGACTACGTTGCACCTAATCATAAGATCCTTCATCTCAGCTAAATAATCAGAAACTGATTTGGACCCTTGACGTAGAGACGTCAGCTCGTCTCGTAGACGAGTCTGGTAGTGCTGGGGAATGTACTGCTCCTCCAATATGGCTTTCATGTGGGCCCAGTGTGTAATGGGAGGGCGTCCATTCCTCTCAATAATATGTTCCTCACCTATCCAAAAGATTTTTGCTCGCCCAGATAACCTCATCTTGGCAAACTGAACCTTCTGATCTTCCGTCATACGGTACCAATCAAAGTAGGTCTCTATGTCTATAACCCAGTCTGAAAAGACTTTGGGATCCATAGATCCATCATAAAGTGGCGGCTCTAACTTTACTACACGTGTAAGATCCGGTCGCCTATCCCGGGGAGGATAGTTGTAATCATCGTCGTAAGGATCACGATGGTCTCGACGCCGTGGGGGTGGCGGTCGATGCCAATCTCTAGGTCGATCATCACGATGCATGGCCGGTATAGGCCTACGATGGTCTCGTGGACGCTCTTCTCTAGCTACGTCATTATAGGGTCTCTCCTGATAATGATCTCGCGTACCTAGGAAAGGCTCACGCGGGGTTTCAGGAATATTTCTCTGGAAATTCCTACCCTGATTGTACTCAAATTCATATCTATCCATGGGATTTCTAACCTCTTCCTCGAAAAGAGGGTTTCTTCTAAGTGCAGACCACTCTCCATAAGGTGGGGGAGCCTCATAATGGGGTCGTACTGAATGCTCATCTCTAGCTAAAGGTGGCATTGACGTTCGAGGTGATACTTCTAAGCTATTCACCCTGACACTAAGGTTTGCTAGCCCTTCTCTCATTTGGTAAACACTTTCGGTCATCGTTGCCATTTGGTGGGCAAACGGTACAAACCACGGGGGTGGTTCATTCCCTTCGATCCCTCGACTCGGTTCACCATGTTCAACTCGACGCATCTCCGGGTTTACCTCGTGACGGTGTTCAAGTGGTGAATTGTTGTGTTGTGAACTCATACTTACTATCCTACCACTACGCAAATGCATGCAAACAAGCAAATAAATGCAATGATAATAAAAATATAAATTCCCCTTTTTTTTGACAAATATGTTTAAAAGCTATGTGAGTTCCTATTCTACATAGGGCGGATCCCGAAATTTAGAAAAATTTTGGAACCTCCCCTCTGATACCAAATTGATGCAGGACGGTGCGTAGGGTTTACGCACCTGTCGGCTATTTCTAGGAAACCCTAATTGTATGCAGCGAAATATGATTTTAGCAAGTAATTGAAGCGAAGGTTGCGCGAATTTATGAGTCCTAAACAACTTTTATCAAACACGAGAAAGGCTATTTTGCTTTAAAGAAAAGATTTTCTTAAATTGAGGGTTCAATTTAAATCCAGGGAAGGAAACTCGCAACTTCGTTCCGTTCCCTTTGCTGCAGCCAAAACGGAAATCGTGAACTCCAAATACGTTCTCGTTTGGAGTTCTCGACGTAGCGTTTGCTGATAAAATTTGGCGAAAACCCAGCAATGAGTCTAATAAGTCCTAAGAGAAAATGAAGACACACGCAAAGAAAGGGATTGAAGCAAATTACCCACGGAAAGAGTCGTCTTTCCGTATCCGAAGTCGATGGCGATCACGCGAGGAGTTCCTCGTCACCTTCGATCCCCACTCCCAGGTCGGCCGCCTTCGCATACGGGCACCAAGGAAATTAAACACTCCCTCACACGAGGTGGTTCCACGGAATCACTCAACAAAGTAAGGAGCCACAAAATAAACACGCCTAAAATTCACTCGCACTTCACGCTCGAAGTGGTTCCACGAAATCTCAACACTCTGGTGGTTCCACGAAATCTCAAACACTAAGATATACTTTAATCTCTTTGCTATTCTCGGATTCTACAAAGCACAGTTCCACAATTGCAAAGCTCCTCTCAAGGAAACCATCAACAAATAATATATTAAATGAGTACTGTTCATCTTCCTGGAGTTTTCACGGAAACAGCAGCAGCAGGTTCTCCTATTATTTTCCACAGCATTACAACTTTCAACAGTAAACCTTCTCACAGCAATTATCAGCTATCAACAGCAATGAGAAATCTAACGTGACTGAAATTTACAGGCACCAACACTCGCAAACGCAAACGAAGGCACATTCAAGCAACAAAACTCATCATAATTCTTCATCAACAACCTAAGAAATCAATACTACAGGACTCAAAACTGAAAGCAATAACAGCACAAAATATTCATAATATTCATCCACTCAAGGGATCTTACGAAGCTAACTGAAAACGGGAATCAAATACACAAGAACTCTCAAATCATTCATCCATCAACCAAAACGAAATACCAGCATTTCCCTTTTTTATAGGGTCACAAACAGAGAGAGAGAGAGGAAAGAAAACAGCCATGGCGGAACCGAGCGTCGTGGGGCGGTAGCCGTGGCCATGGCGGAACCGGGCGGTTGTCGAAGGGCGGTTGTCGAAGGGCGGTTGCTGACCGGGCGGTTGTCGAAGGAGTGGAACATCGTGAAAACCGCAACTCCCGCGGGCATCAATGGCGGAGACGGAGCGTGCCTGGACCGAGAAATAGGGCAGAGAAAGTGGCCGCCTTTTCTTCCAGACTTTGCTGAACCGGGTCGGGTAGGGGTATGTGATATTAGCAATATATATATATATATATATATATATATATATATATATATATATATATATATATAATTGTTTATATATAGGATATATATATATACTTATAAAATTTATATGTATACATATATATTAAGTTTTATCTTGTATATATATATACACACAAAACACAAAGCACAAAGCGACATTTAGGGCCGATAATGGTCTGGACGGGTGCGGCGACGAGCACTTTTGCGACGCCCTGATCTGGGCTGGTCTCCACCACACTTGCTTTCAAAGATTCTAAAATAGACAAGATTTGTTTTTCTATCTTTCATAATCTCATAGGGAGTCTTCTTGTGGTACTTGTTGATAGTGACCCTATTTAGAACATGACAAGCAGTGTTTACTGCCTCAGCCCAGAAATATTCTGAGAGAGAGATGTCACTAAGCAAAGACCTTCCAGCCTCTATGAGAGTCCTATTTTTCCTCTCTGCATTCTCATTTTGTTGGGGTGTTCTTGGAGAAGAAAACTCCTGAAAAATACCTTGCTCTTTGCAGAACTTTGTCATGCTTTCAGATTGAAACTCTGTGTCATGATCATTTCTAATTTTGATCACAGTACAGTCATTTTCATTCTGAATTTGCTTGACAAATGTCATAAAGCTATCAAGGGTTTCAGACATTTTCTTAAGAATGAACACTCATGCAAATTTGCAAAAGTCATCAACTATCACAAGAGTGTAAACTTTCCTGCCCAGACTATGAACTGACATAGGACAAAATAAGTCCATATTCATGAGGTATAGACATCTCTCAGAATCCTTGGACCCGATGTTTTTAAAAAAGGCATTTGTTTGTTTGTCCTTTTGGCATGCAGAGCAAATGCCATTTTTGCGTATTTCAGATTGGGTCCATTTCAGGCCAGCTCTTCGCTGAAGAGCTTGCTGATAGCCTTGTAATTCAAGTGAGCAAGCCTTTTGTGTCATTGCACACAATAAGAGTCTTTCTCATTTGCAATAAGGCACATTAGAGAGTGAAATTTAAGCAATAAATATTTCTACTTCTAGTGTCTGTCAGAATGACCTCTTGGTCACTTGAGCTTTTGATCAGACACTTATCCTTGTGAAAGACAATAACATAGTCAACATCACAGAGTTGGCTTATGTTGATCAGATTGTGTTGCAATCCTTCCACATATGCTACTTTTGTAATGGAGACTATATCATTGGTAATCATATCATAGCCTTTGGTAACTCCTCTCTCTGAACCACCAAATATGACTTTGGGTCCATTCCTCACTGGAGTGAAGTCTTTCAGATAGTTTCTTATTCCAGACATGTGTCTGAAACATCCACTGTGCAAGTACCATATTGACATTTGATGGGTGAAAGTCTTTGTTTCAAGAATAGCTATACACCTAGAGGGGGTGGTGAATAGATTTCTTAGTCTTTTTGACTACTTTTTGATTTAGGTGTGATGAGTGTTCAATTATTAAGTTAGCTTTCAAGAATGAGACACAACACACTATGATTTATAGTGGTTCCCCAAGTTATGGGTGTTGTAGAAAATTATGGGCAAACCTTGTATATACTTCTTCATATCTCAAATACAAGAGTGAGTACAAATATATAGGAGAAGAGAGGGAGAAAGAATTCTATACAATAGATGTGGCACTAAAGGAGAAAGAAGAAATGTGCCTATAAATGGGCCTTTACATTATCTTTCCTTATATCTACTAACACTCCCCCGCAAGCTGGAGCGTACAAGTCGTAGGCACCAAGCTTGGACAAGAACTGGTCATACAATTTGCGAGGTAATGTCTTGGTAAGGACGTCAACAACTTGTCCAGAAGCAGGAACATGTTCAAACACAGGATTCTTTGCAATATGTATTGCAGCTTGACTGTCACAAAACAGCGTTGAAAGTGAGGACAATTTAACTCCCAAATCCAATAGAAGACTTTCCAGCTAGGTTAGTTCTGATGTAACAGCCGCCATCGCACGGTACTTAGCCTCAGCAGACGAGCGAGCAACCACTGTCTGTTTCTTAGTCCACCATGTGATAGGATTTCCTCCAAAGTATGTACAAAAACCAGTAGTAGAACGTCAATCATCTAACGAGCCCGCATAATCCGCATCAGAGTATGCAATAAGAGAAAGGGAGGAAGATGACTTATACACAAGTTCTTGCCCAGGGGTTGTCTTCAAATACCTGAGAATGTGTTCCACTGTCTGAATGTGAGAAACTCGTGGAGTATGCATAAACCGTCTGACCACACCAAACGCAAATGATATATCTGGTCTCGTAACTGTTAGGTATATCAGTTTTCGCACAAGACGACGATAGTATTCCGGATTTGGAAGTAGAGAATCAGACTCAGATCCCTGAGCACACAACATGTGGTTTACTCCATCGGAGTTTCCGTAGGTTTGCAACCCGAGAGACCAGCATCTTGCAGATGGTCAATGCAATATTTACGCTGGGATAAGACAAGGCCAACAGGCCGCCATGTTACCTCTAGTCCAAGAAAATATCGAAGATTTCCTAGATCTTTGATTTGAAAGATAGAATTTAAATGTTGTTTAACATATTGTATCCCAGTTGATTCATCACCATTGATCAGAATATCGTCCACATAAACCAAAAGTATTATAGTCCCAGTTGATTGATGACAAGTGAAGAGAGAGGAATCTGCCGAGTTTTGTTTGAAGCAAACCTCACGAACGGCCTTGCTGAATTTTCCAAGCCACGCCCGTGGAGACTATTTGAGACCATAAATAGATTTGCGTAGTAAACATGCACGAGTCTCCCCAGTAGTCTCAAACCCGGGCGGTTGATGCATGTACACTGTTTCAAGAAGATCGTCATTCAAAAAGGCATTCTTGACATCCAGCTAATGAAGAGGTCACTGGCGATGAACAGCTAAGGAGAGAAAGACCCGAACTGTATTTAATTTTGCGACTGAGGAGAACGTTTCCACATAATCAAGACCGTACTGTTAAGTAAAACCCCGTGCCACAAGTCGAGCCTTCAAGCGATCAATTGTCTCATTCGCGACATGTTTGATAGTAAAGATCCACTTGCAGCTAACACAACTGTGGCCAGGAGGAAGAGACGCAAGATCCCAAGTGTGATTACCCCACAGAGCAGTCATTTCTTCATCCATGGTCGCACGCCGCCCCAGATGCTGGAGAGCTTCCTGCACAGAGTTAGGTATAAAGATAGAGGAGAGAGAGAGCAAAGGTAAGAAGAGGTGCAGAGAGCCGATGTAGAGAGACATAATTGGCTAAGGGATGAGCCGTCGAGGGGGATGCCAGATCAACAGGCCGCGAGATCACACCGGTAGAGGGAAGCTGCTGCAGGGCATCTGAACGTGGAGGACGACGAGCGTACACTTGAATAATAGGAGGTTTGGAGGGGACTGGTGGTGGTGTAGGAATTGGAAGCAGATGAGTAGGGGGAAATGGTGGAAGCGGAGACGTTACTGGAACTGTGGGCCGAGGTAGCGGAGGAGGAGGAAGGGGATCAGAAGGACTGGCGTGATATGGTTGGTCTTCATGAAAGGAGACATCAGTAGACACAACCACCTTACCAATGGTAGGATAAAAACAGACATACCCCTTCTGAGTGCGGGAGTACCCAACAAACATAATTTTGGTAGCACAAGGGGCTAGCTTGTCAGTGGAAGGACCAAGGTGGTGGACTTAACAGGTACACCCAAACACACGAGGGGTGAGAGAGAAGAGAGTCGTGGATGGGTAAAGGAGAGTTAATGGTGCCACGAAGTTGAGGATAGACGAAGACATGTGATTGATGAGGTGACAAGCAGTAAAAACTGCAAAGTTCCAATAGAGAGGAGGAACCTGCATTTGGATCATGAGAGATCTAGCCACATCAAGGAGGTGGCGATTTTTTCGTTCCGATATGTCATTCTGTTGAGGGATATAGGCACATGAACTCTGATGTATAATACCGAACTCAGCGCACAGATTAGAGAAGGTGCGACCAGTATACTCTCGAGCATTGTCTGTACAAAGTGTTTTTACATAGGTAGAAAACTGAGTGCGAGTCTCCGTAAGAAACGTACGAAATGTAGTTGTGAATTCGGTACGATCACGAAGTAAATGCAACCAGGTAACCCGCGAGTAGTCATCTATAAAGGTAACAAAGTACCAATACCCAAAAACACTAGGGACCTTATAGGGCACCCAAATATCAGAATGTACTAATGATAAAGGAGCAGCGCTCCGAGTACATGAAGAAGAAAAAGATACACGGTGTTGTTTGCCGAAAATACAAGATTCACAAAAAAATTCTTGAAGAAAAACAGTAGGAAGAGCTTTCTTGAGAATTGGAAAAGGGGCATGCACAAGACGACGATGTCAATCAGTGGTGGAGACAGTGATGAGAGCAGATGGAGGAACATCGAGAAGATACAGTCTGTTAGACAGTCGTCTTCTACCAAGTATATTCTGCGTTAGTCGATCCTGCACCACAAATGAAGAGCGTGAGAAACTAACACAACAATCAAGATTTTGTATAAGACGGCTAACAAAAATTAGATTAAAAGGAGAGTCTGAAACATGAAGAACCGATGATAAGTAGAGGGCAGGAGTAAGAGGCAGATGAGTAGTGCCAGAAACCGGGATCGTGTCACCATTAGCCACAGTGTTGTGTTTGGGGTAAGCAGTATCTAAATATTTAGGCGGCCGCTGCAGAGAGAGATGATGTGTAGCACCCAAGTCCACAATCCAGTGAGAGTTGTGTGAGAGGCAAGATATACCTTCATTGGAAATCGAGGCCACAGAGCCAGAGGAGAGACTAACCATCCCTTGAAGCTGATGGAGTTGAGCACGTAACACAGCACTATCATCACTTGTGGTGGAGGAAGGTGTGGGAGCGACCGTTGCAGTAAGGTGGGGGGGCGGGCCATGTTTGCGGTAGCAGGTGGCCTTCAGATGACCATCCCTGCCGCAGTAAGGGCACTTAAAGAGGGTTCGACAACCACGACCGCATCCCCGAGACTGGAGACCACCACGATCCAGTGGACCACGAGTAGATGGAGAGAGAGTGGTCACGGGCTGCTGAAGAAGTGCGGGAGAAGAAGGCGGAGCATCCGGAGGAGTAACTTTCAGAAGCATCGAGCACACATCCGAGAGGGATGAAGTAACAACGGATGATAGAACATGAGCGCGGACACTATGAAGATGTGAGAGAACACGGGTCATCATCATAGCAATCCCCACTTCCTCCTTCTGTTGCCTTCTTCTGCTGTCGTTGAGTCACCAAGTCCGTGGTGGGGGGTTGATGTTGGATCTAAGCCTCAACCAGAGTTTTAGCCAGCGCAACAAAAGAAGTGATGTCTCCAGTAACACCAGCGTCGAGGGACTGAAGATCAGTAAGAATGTCAAACAGGTGCTGAAGACTGTCCTTCCTAGAGTAGAGGGAATGAAGATCTGTCCACATAGCGAGAGCCGTCTCATGATACATTGTCATACGATAGGGCTCGGTGTTCAGAGAATTGAGAAACCAAGATTGAACTCGTCCGTCATCACGAATCCACTCATCAGTGGGTTCAGTGGGAGGAGGCTTGGTGAGATGATGAAGGAGACCTTTAGTTTGTAGCACACGCCGAACGGAGTATACCCATTCCACAAAATTTTGTTTGCCACGAGAGAAATAGTGGTAATGCGTAGCTCATCCCGAAGCTCAACAGGAGCAGCACGAGGATAGCCCGAAAGAGGAGAAGAATCAACAATAGTGGTGGAATCGGATGTCATATTCCTGAGCTGCGACTAGGCACAGTAACCGGGCGGCAAGAAGTCACGCGGCTCGTCAAACAGAACCAGCGGTTACTACCGAAGTAACGCTAAGAACAAGTAGACGTAGCCGCGAGGGCAACAACGGTAAGAAGAGGTCGCAGGAGGCAACGACTAGAAGAGGTCGAACGTGACTAGAAGAGATCGCGCGATAAGCAGCGACTTCCAGGTAGAGAAAGAGGCCGAAGCGGAGAGAAGAAGTCGACAATCCGCGACAGTTAGATTGTGGCCATCAAACCGGCAAGAACAGACCGCGTGGTTAAACAGACCACAGCGATGAACTGAAAGCCTCCAGCGGCAGAGCGGCAAAGCAAGAACGAGACCAGCAAGAAGAAGAGGTCGGCGAACAGGCACTATACCGAGCGGTAAGAAGCAGACCGCAACATGAGCAAAGGCCGGATGGTTAGCAGCAGACCGCACCAAGAGAGGAGGAAGCAGTCTGGGCGAGCAGCCAAGGCGAGCAGCCAAGAAAGAACTCCTTGCGACAAGAAGACCGTGCGACAAGAAAATAAAGGAGGCCGCAACGGACAGAGAGTATAGTTTGTGGCGGTTAGAAGAAAAAACTAACCGTACGGGAGTGGGGTCCACGAGCCAGAGAGAGGAATGCTACAAAAGGGCTTAGAAGATGAGAGGGGGTGGATCCACGGGAGAGAAGAAGGAGGTGGTTAGAAATGGGGGAAGCCGCAAAAACCGAGCGGTAAGTAGAAAACCAAGCCGCCCAGTTAGACAGGTGTAGTGGGTGGTTAGATACAAGCCGGACTGTTTGCCTCTGATACCATGTAGAAAACAATGGGCAAATCTTGTATATACTTCTTCATATCTCAAATACAAGAGTGAGTACAAATATATAGGAGAAGAGAGGGAAAAAGAATTGTTGGGTCCATTGATCCCAATGTCCTGGACTTGAAGAAGGCATAGCAAACAATGCATACACATGTGGTGATCTAACTTGTGTTCAAGTTTAATGATTGCAGGATATCCTAGTAGCAATGATGGGACAGATAGCCTAAGTGGCTAAGTCAGGTAAGTTCTTACCTAAGTGGTGGAAAGACAGAAAACTGTCTAAGTCCACAGGCGTTGAGTGAAGATCATTCACTCAACGCCAGATGACGTATGTCACTGAGTGAAGCCTATTTAGTCAAATCATAAAGTGGCAAGCCTAGAATGTGGTCAAGTACACAGGCGTTGAGTGAAGTCAACTCACTCAATGTCATACAACAAAAGGTTGTGAGTCAGGCTAATACAGTCAAAGCCTAAATAGAAATGAGCTGAAAAGTGGCCCAAATCCATAGGCGTTGAAAGAAATTGTACCTAATCACCTAGAGGGGGGGTGAATAGGTGATCTTAATCTTTTTAAACTTTAAGACAGATTTAATCACAGAATTCACAGAACTATAAACAGCATACACAGAATCAGACATACACAGAGTACACACAGTTTTATAGTGGTTCCCCAAGGTCTGGGTACATCCACTTTCCCCTTTCGTCTATCTAGTAGTGTACTAGATTCGGCCAAACTTCTCCACTATTCCTCAGATCCTCAGATCTTACACTCAGAACCCCAAACAGGTTCCTACAACTCAGGCTCAAAGCCCTACCACTCAGTCTTCACCAAGACCTACACTCAGCCTTCAACAAGGTCTACACTCAGCCCTCAACAAGGCCTACACTCAGAGAAATGAATCTCCTACACTCAGGCACACAGGCCCTACCACTCAGCCTTTATAATTTCAGGCTTACAACTCAGATCCCTAAGGATCCTACAAGAAATTAAAATTACAATGAATATAACCACAACTCAGATTGAGAGAGAAGAGTTGTCTGGTTTCTTGAAGAGTTCTGGGAAGAACTTTGCTGAGATCAACCTCCCTTGGCTTCCTTCAAAGCTTCTTGAATTTAGAACACAGTAGGGTTGAGTCTCTATGCAGATGATCTTCAATCACTGCTGACTTAAGAATCAGATCTCAATCTGAAACTTTCTTCACAGTCTGGTTCAACAGCTATCTTCTTAGAAATAGCTCTCTCTCTCCAACTTCTTAGATCTTCTGATCACTTCAATTGATTCTTCAATGAATTGCTTGATCTATCTCTGTATCTGTAAAGGAGAAGGGTCTTTATATAGACTTTCTCCAAGGTGACCGGCTGATCCGGTTTCTAACGATCTTCTGACAGCTCTGACAGTTGCAGTAGACCGGCTGGAATGGCAGTTGTCAAGTCATCCAGTCACTTCTTGAATTTTCTGTAAATGTCTGAAAGTGTCGAGACAGTAAGTCTTTAAGTGTCGACACAAATAGACTAAGTGTCGACACTAGTCTTCATGGTGTCGACACAACTCCTTGTGTTGTAGAAATTAGTTCACGACACTACTTCTTTAGAATGTGTCGACACTGATATTGTGTGTCGACACAACTCCTTGTTCTTTAGTACTTAGTTGAATTCTGCTAAGTGTCGACACAACTCCTTTGTGTCGACACATCTTCTTGTGTTGATACTTGCTAAGTGTCGACACATTTTCTTAGTGTCGACACATGCCTTCTGTGTTGATACTTTTGTTGTGTGTCGACACATCTCCTTTGTGTCGACACTTGTACTTAGACTTCATTGAAATTTGCTGAGTGCCGACACAGCCTCCTAGTGTCGACACTTTCTTCATGTGTTGAGACTTTTGCTGTGTGTCGACACATTCTTCATTATGTCGACATTTGGACTTAAACTCTGTTGAAGTTTGCTGAGTGTCGACACAGCCTCCTAGTGTCGACACTTTTGATGTCGACAAAGTTCCTCTGGGTGTCGACACTGCTTCTAAGTGTCGACACTGATTCTCTAGACATTTCTTCATTGAGTGTCGACACAGCCTGTATGTGTCGACACTTTCCTTCTGGTGTCGACTCTGCATTCCTGGTGTCGACACAATTACTCCAAGTGTCGACACTGCTTCTCTGGGTGTCGACACAAGTCTTCTTAAGTGTCGACACTTTTCTTCTGGGTGTCGACACTTTTCTTCTGGGTGTCGACACATGGACTTAGAAACTTTTCATGCTTTCCCTGCAATTACTTAACCTGCACAACTCAACTCAAAATTCATCAAATACATCTTGATGTATATCATTGAGTGGGGTGAGGCTTCTTCAAATCAGGTACATATTTTCCAATGTACCCAACAATCTCCCCCTATTTGGAGAAGTCATAACCCTTAGTCAATGATATACACTATACATAACAAATTCACAGTATGATGTAAAACAATATTAAATGACAGGGTAAGTACATAAACATGTATAAACAAAACATGTATACACAAATATATCAGAACAGTAATGTAATAAATTTAACACATATCAAATTGTTCTAACAACTTCAACATTTTTATTATTCAAAAGTTTACAGAAAGTTGAATACAACTGATTACACATAGTATACTTAAGAAAAATTTCTATCCTAAGGCAGCTCAGGCTCCTTGATCACAATGCCCTTTCCTGATTGTATCTTTGCTTGGACAGGAGCTTCAGTATCTTCAGCAGCAGCAGGCTTCTTCCTTTTAAGATCTTTCTTTTTCAATTCTTCAGCCTTGATCTTTTGTCTTTCAAAGTAATGATAAGGCTTTGAGAAGTACTTGTTAGGCTCCTGTGCAGTAGGAGGTAGCTTTCCCATCTTAGCATTTCTTCTATATTGAACAATAGTCTCTTGCCTGTTCTCATGTTTCCTCCACTACAGTTCAGAATACCACTTGTTTCTATCATGGATATTGTCCTTGGCAGCCTTCCATGCAGTCAAGATGATATTCCTGGAAGTGGGGCTCCATTGTTCAAAATCAGACCTAAGTTCAGCTTGCTCTCTGAATCTTTTCTTAGACAATTGAGTCTCTTGTTCTTTTAGTAAGGCCTCTTGTTCTTTCAGTATTGCCTCTGGCACAGGCTGAACCACTTTCTCAATGATGACATTCTGAATTCCCTCAGGAGGACTGTACATAGTCTGGATTTCTTGATGTATCATGTCAAAGTCTAGTGGAGGGTATATTACTTGAGCCACTTCAGCTTGCTCCCCTTCAAGATATGCAGGATTGATTCCAGACTCAGCCACATTGTCATCATCACATAAGGGTGGATATCCCAGGGTGGCTCTGATGGAATTTGAAATCCATTTGGCATGATCAGAGCCTGCCTTGACTAATACCCTCTCTCCCTTTATGACTTCTCTCTCAATGTGATCTCTTAGATCATCTTTCTGGAATCTTATCTGGGCATTCAGATAGTTTACTCCATCTTTGTAGAAAGGTTTCAACCTTTGGAGTTTTTCAGTTATTAGCTTCTGAGAATCCTGAAGTGCAGAAGTAACAGCAGTGATACCTTCTTGTAATGCTTTATCAAATTCTGCCTTGGCTGTAGTCATGACTGCAGTATGAGCAGTAGCCAGATTCTTCATTTCAGTTACTATTGTATGATGAGAGGCTGTCAAATTGTCATTCATCCTGATTTGATTTTCCAGGACATAGCATTGCTTCACTTCTAGCTCATCAAGTTTTGTCTTCAGTTTCTCTTGATGTGTGGCCAGATAGACTACTGCATTTCCTCCCTTATGGAAGCAGTCAGTCATTTCTTTCTTATTCAGATTCATTTCAAATCTGATTGACTTGATGTCTTGGGTCAGATCAAACTGCAGTGACTTATGTCCTTCATTCATATAAGATTGCAAAGCCTGTCTTTGCTCATCCATCTTTATCTGTAATACTACCATCAGAGAACTGTAATCAGTAGATGGGGCAGGCTGTGGAGCAATGGTCTGTAGGGCTTTCTTATAATTCTGGCTCCTTCTCTTAAAGACTTGGAACTTTCTCTTCTTGGCTCTAACAGCCTCTTCATCTTCAGAAGCTGATGTGCTATCAATATTCACTCTATCTTTAGGACTAGGATGAGAATCCTTCTCAGTCCTTTGTGGTTCTTCAGCATCCTTTGGCTTCTCTGTCTCTTGTGTAGCAATTTTCTCTATATTCTCCATATGCTCCCCCTCAACATTGACCTTCTCCCCCTCAGCAGCAGCTTTCTCTTTCTCAAAATCTGTTTGGAGAAGATCTGGGAATAGCTCCTCTAAGGTAAATTCCTGTTGTGGAAGGATTGGTGAATCTCTTATCTCATCAACCACTTGATCAGCAACTGATGTGTCTTCCAGGACAACATCCTGAGGTTGACTAAGAATCTGAGGTTGCTGATTAACATCAGATAATGTGTCAGACATAACTTCATTCTCAATAGGGAAATCTAATTGGTTGATTTCAGTTATTATCTCAAGTATAGTTTGAGTAACTTGTTCACTCTCTAGTAGAGTTGGCTCTTCCACAAGTGGAGGCTCCCCCTGGATTGAATCCTGGTGAATTGGACTTGCTGAGGGTAGCTCCCCCTGCCTCTCTACATCTTCTTGTCTTGCTGGAGATTTTCCAGCATTTCCAGTTTCTTCCTCATCAGGAGTAAAAACAACTTGCTCTTCAGAGCTGCTTGAGGATTCTTGAGCCACAGGGGTTGTCTTCTTCTTCTTTTTCTGGGGTGTTTCCTTCACTGGAGATGACAGTTCTTTGGTTAGTACTCTATCCCACGTAGAGAAGATTCTCATATCCATCTTCCTCATGTGGTTAATCTTTGAACCTGCAGCTTGATTCATCACTTCTGGAATACTTCCAGCTAGGTATAAACTCAGTATTCCTCCCAAATTGGGCTTTTTCATACTCTCTTTTATTTTCTCAAACACAACTGCAGAACAATCAGTTTATAGTTTGAAGATAATCCTTGTCATTAGACTAAACATATGAGCTGAAATTATGTCATGCCCTCCAGGCTTGCACAGTATTACATTTCCAACTATTTCAGATAAGAACTTGTCTTGCATGTTCATTCCTTTTCTGTTGAATACAGATCCTATTTTCATGTTGGAGTCCAGTCCACACCATGTCAAGGCTTCTCTAGTCTTAGAAGCTGAAACATCTTCTTCCTCTTTAGTTCTTGGTAGCTGAAGTACCTTTCTTATACTTTTAGGAGAGACCTTCACCTTTTCCCCGTGAACTCTTGACTTAATCTTGAGTCCTGATTCATCTAGTGTTGCGTCATTCAGAAATTCGAAGACTTCCTTCTTTCATATCTTGATCGGTTCTGAAACAAGAAATTCTAACCCAGTCTCTGCTATTAGGGTTATCACGCGTTTGATCTCAGGTTCCGCGTCATCAAAAGCGTGGCGCACGAGTTCATATCCTTCATTCACATTCTCTTCTAGCTTGGGCGCCATTAGGGTTTGAAGAAATTTGAATTTAGAGAAGAGAGATGTCGACACACAAGTTTGGTCTCGAAACTTTGGTGAGCGTGTCGACCAACAATGGCGAGAACCTATTTATACCTTTCTAGAATCGAAGATGAAAGGGCGCGTCAAAATACTTAAATTGTGTCGACACTGTTGAAAAGTGTCGACACTTACTTCTAATGTCTCGACACCACCTTGGATGTGTCGACACCTACACTGCATGTGTCGACACAAATTCTCTGAAGTGTCGACACAGACTTCCTAAAAGTGTCGACACCATTTCTCTGAAATGTCGACACCACTTCTATGTGTCGACACAGATAACTCTATGTGTCGACACCATTTTAGTTAGCCAATTTAGAAAACTTATTCTAAGTTAATCATCCCTAATTCAATTTTGAATTTATTGAATTTGGTTTCATCTAAATGTTTAGTATACATGTCAGCTAGCTGATTATATGTATTAATATAATCTAGTGAAATATCTCCTTTTTCCACATGTTCTCTTAGAAAATGGTATTTTATTTCTATGTGCTTAGTTCTACTATGGGAGACAGGATTGTTTGCAATAGAAATAGCACTAGTAGAATTACAAAATAGTGGTGTTCTACTTACTTGAATACCATAGTCTTCTAATTGATGTTGTATCCATAGAAGTTGAGCACAGCAACTTCCTGCAGCAACATACTCTGATTATGCTGTGGAGATAGTCACACTTGTTTGTTTCTTGCTACTCCATGATATCAGTCTTCCACCTAGGAATTGACAGGTTCCAGTTGTACTTTTTCTATCTTCCTTGCAGCCTGCAAAATCTGCATCTGAATAACATGTCAGTTCAAACTCTCCATTTCTAGGGTACCAAAGGCCCAGATAAGGTGTGCCCTTTAGATATCTCAAAATTTTTTTGACTGCTGTCAAGTGAGATTCTTTAGGGCAAGCTTAGTACCTAGCACAGACACATGTAGCATACATGATATCTGGTCTACTTGCAGTCAAATAAAGTAGGGAGCCAACTATCCCTCTATACAAGGTTTCATCTACAGGTTTCCCTGCATCATCTTTGCATAAAGACATTGTTGACCCCATAGGAGTTTTCATGGTAGTGGATGATTCCATATCATACTTCCTTATCAATTATAGGGTGAACTTAGACTGGCATATGGATAAACCATCCTCAGTCTGTCTAACTTGGAGACCCAAGAAGAACTTAAGTTCCCTCATACTGCTCATTTTAAATTGTCCTTGCATTAGTTTTGCAAACTTTTTGCAAAGACTACTTTCAGTAGACCCAAATATGATGTCATCTACATATATTTGGACTAGAATGATCTTGCCTCTGGATTCCCTAAGAAATAGAGTCTTGTCTATTTTCCCCCTTGAGAATTTTTTCTCAATGAGGAAACTAGACAGGGTTTCATACCAAGCTCTAGGTGCTTGTTTTAACCTATACAAAGCCTTCTTAAGTCTATAAACATAATTAGGTTTAGTAGAATCAACAAAACCTGATGGCTGTTCTACATAGACTTCTTCCTTCAGATTTCCATTCAGAAAGACTGACTTAACATCTATTTGGTTTACTTTAAACCTTTGATAGGTTGCATAAGCCAGGAACATCCTTATAGCTTCCAGTCTGGCTACTGGAGTAAAGGTTTGATCAAAGTCAATACCTTCTTCCTGTCTATATCCCTTAGCAACCAGTCTAGCTTTGTTCTTCACAATAACTCCATGTTCATCCATCTTGTTCCTAAAGATCCACTTAGTTCCTATTATGTTGTGGCCCTTTAGTTTAGGAACAAGCTCCCAGACCTTGCATCTCTTGAACTGGTTCAGCTGCTCTTGCATAGCCTCAATCCAATGAGGGTCTAGGATAGCTTCTTCAAATTTCTTTGGCTCTATTTGGGATAGAAAACTGGAGTAGAGTACTGAACTTAGATTTTTGCTCCTTGTTTGTACCCCTTGTCTGAGATCACCAACAATTTGATTGGCTGGATGATCTTTTAGATGTCTATTTGCTGGAGGCATCCTATTTTCTGGTTGTGCACCTACAACTTCTTCATTCAGCAGCTCCTCTTGATCTTCTTCATCAACTGGAGTATCTTGTACTCGCCCTGGACAGCAGCCACTATCATGCACATGCTGACTTGCAGTAGATCCTTCTTCAATAGTAAGCTTGTCCATCTTCTCAGTCACACCTGTGGAGCTGCAAATACTTCTAGATAATTCATTGTTAATGAGTCTAGCTTCATCAAACACTACATGAACAGACTCTTCTACAACTTGAGTAGTCAAGTTGTAGACCCTATAAGTCTTACTGTTGTTGTTGTACCCAACAAAGATCCTCTCTTGGGATTTGACAGCAAACTTGGTTAAGTAAGACTTACCATTGTTAAGTATATAGCATTTACAACCAAAGATCCTGAAATAGGATAGATTTGGTTTTCTGTCTTTCACAATCTCATAGGGGGTCTTATTGTGGCTCTTGGTGATAGTAGCCCTATTAATTACATGACATGCAGTGTTTACTGCCTCAGCCCAGAAATATTCAGGGAGAGATGTGTCACTTAATAGGGTTCTACCAGCCTCTATCAAGGTCCTATTTTTCCTTTCAGCAATACCATTTTGCTGAGGTGTTCTTGGTGAAGAAAATTCCTGAAATATCACAAACTCTTCACATAGCTTTGTCATACTATCAGACTGGAATTCAGTACCATGGTCACTTCTTATTTTGACCACTGTATTGTCTAACTCATTCTAAATTTGTTTGACAAAACTATAAAAGATACTAGGTGTTTCAGACTTTTGCCTTAGGAAGAATACCCAGGAATACCTTGAGTAGTCATCAACTACCACAAATGTATAGACCTTTCTACCTAGGCTGTGAACTGGCATAGGACCAAAGAGATCCATATGCAAGAGGTATAAGCACCTTACAGCATCTTTGTTCTCAATGCTATTAAAGGTGGATTTGGTCTGCTTGCCTTTTTGACAAGCTGAGCATATCTCATACTTAATACACTTAACCTGAGGATCATTTCTCACTAATTCTTTACTATAAAGTTGACCAATTGTCTTGTAGTTAAGATGAGCTAGCCTCTTGTGCCATTTGACACAATGAGAGACTTTCTCATCAGCTACAAGACACACAGGAGAAACATTGTTCTCACACATAATGTCTAAACAATAGACATTTCTATTCCTATAGCCTGTCAGAATGATCTTTTGATCATTTGACCTCCTGATATGACAACCATCTTTGACAAATGAGATGTCATATCCTAAATCACTCAGCTGACTTATACTAATGAGCTTGTGTTTCAAACCTTTAACATAAGCCACTTGAGTAATTGTAATAAGGTTGCTAGAAATGTTACCAAAGTTTTTGATGATTCCTTTTTCAGAACCACCAAATGTGACTTTAGGATCATCCTTGATTGGTGTATAGTCCTTCAGCAAACCCCTAGTTCCAGTTATGTGCCTGGAACATCCACTGTCCAAGTACCATATTGGGGCATGACCACTTGGACTCACCTGCAAAACAGATTACTTTACCTTAGAACCCAAATAATTCTTGGGTCGTTCGTGCAAGTTAGTCTTACTCTTAACAAAACCACCTGTAGCTTTTCCAACAAGCAGTTTGCTACTCACCTTGGCACTTGAATTATGCCAACAGTGTATGGCAAAGTGGCCTATCTTGCCACATCACCAGCACTCAAATCTGTTGTACCTTTGTTTAGGTACAACCCTGGCTGTTTTATCTTCAGCAGGCTTCTTGTTGAGCACTGGGGCTTTGCCCTTAGACTTGGACTGTACAGTCCTGACAGGTTTAGTAAACTCCAATCCAGTTTTACCCTTTTGAGAAATGAACTCATCTATCAAAGGTAGAACAGACTTTGGTTTAGAAAACCTTGCTACTATTTCTCTCTCCTTCTGAAGGCTAATCTCCAGATTTCTGATTTGATCATTCTTGAATGTAATAGTCCCCATCTGAATAACAGTAATGTTCTTCAGTCTGGCTATTTCATTTAGTTTCTGATCAAGTAACTTATTAAAATCTGTTGCAGCCACTTTGAGATTAGCAATCTCCTTAGCCTGACTCTTGGCCAAGGATTTGCTTTTCTTCAAAGCTTGCAACACTACTCTATATTCATCAATTAATTGATGAATGTCTGCTTCAGATTCAGATCCACTCTCATCACTTGATGCTGATGAATCTGATTCTGAACCAGCACTAGAAAGTGAACTTGAAGAACAATTTTGTACCTGACTTGGTCCAGGCTGATCCTGGATTTTGTCTCCTTTTGATAAGGCCATCAGTCACTGGCACTGATTGTCCTCATGCTCATATATAGAGTTCATTAACTGGATGAACTCATCTTCCTCTTGTTCAGCAAACAGTCCAATATAAGTTTCAGCTTCTGAATCAGTTTCTGAAGATGACATATCAGACAGGCTTTTGTCCTTCTTAGCAACAAAGGACCTTTTCTTTTTGCCCTTGATTTGAATCTTCTTCTTATCAGTTGACTTTTTCCTCTTCTCTGGACAGTCAGCAACAACATGTCTATGTCTGTTACAACAATAACACACTATCTTTGAAGATATAGTTTTACTTGACTTGACCTTTCTCCTGTCATTCTTTGATGACTTCTGTGAAGTGGATGGCTTAGACCTCCACTGTTTCTTCTTTAGAAACTTCTGAAAATGTCTAGTGAAAGCTGCAAAGTCTTCATCACTCTCACTGCTTTCAGAATTCTTGCTTTCTGACTCATCTGTCTCGGTCTCAGCAACTTTTGGAGGTGGAGATGGAGACTTACTTTTATATTTCCTAGTGGCTTCTGTCTTGAAAGTCACAGCTCTTTCTTTGTGCTCAACTCTGGTAGTCTTCTCTTCCTCCTTCCTTACCATTAACTGCATCTCATATGATAACAGTTTTCCAAATAATGTTGGAGGAGGAATGTCTGCTAATTTGGCCATTTCCCTTATGGCATAAATCTTAGTATCTCAGTCTTTAGTTAGGGATCTCAAGAACTTATCATTCAGCTCATAATTGCTGAATTCTCTTCCATAGGACATTAACTCATTAACTATCCTATAGAATTTCTTGTAGCACTCAGTTATGCTATCAGACCTTTCTTGTCTGAAGCTCTCATACTCTTTGTTTAATAAAGACTTTTTGTCCTGTCTAACTTCTTCAGAGCCCTCCATGTACACTATCAGTGTGTCCCACATTTCCTTTGATGTTTTACAGTGAATTAAATTCTGGAATGTGGCATCATCAATTGCACTTACTATTATATTCTGGGCGCTCTTGTCCATATTGGCCAGAATAATCTCATCCTTGGTCATTTCAGAATAGTCTTTTGGAGTTCTCTGGTTTGCATCCAGAACTGATATTTTCATTGACACATATGGCCCTTCTTGGACTGTGATATAGATTCTAGGGTCAGAGGCTTTCATAAATAGTCTAACCCTTTCTTTCCAAATGTCAAAGATCTCCTTTCTGCAGATTGGCAACTTCATGGATCCTAGTTCTTTGTGATTCTCTGTTGAACTCATTTTCTTGATTTTCTTGATTATGCTGAGTCTGCATACAGGATCTTTTACTCAGACTGTTATGTCCTCTTTGAGTAACCTCCCTCTGATACCACTTGAAAGAAATTGTACCTAATCACCTAGAGGGGGGTGAATAGGTGACCTTAATCTTTTTAAACTTTAAGGTAGATTTAATCACAGAATTCACAGAACTATAAACAGCATACACAGAATCAGACATACACAGAGTACACACAGTTTTATAGTGGTTCCCCAAGGTCTGGGTACATCCACTTTCCCCCTTCGCCTATCTAGTAGTGTACTAGATTCGGCCAAACTTCTTCACTATTTCTCAGATCCTCAGATCTTACACTCAGAACCCCAAACAGGTTCCTACAACTCAGGCTCAAAGCCCTATCACTCAGTCTTCACCAAGACTTACACTCAGCCTTCAACAAGGCATACACTCAGCGCTCAACAAGGCCTACACTCAGAGAAAGGAATCTTCTACACTCAGGCACACAGGCCCTACCACTCAGCTTTTATAATTTCAGGCTTACAACTCAGATCCCTAAGGATCCTACAAGAAATTAAAATTACAATGAATATAATCACAACTCAGATTGAGAGAGAAGAGTTGTCTGGTTTCTTGAAGAGTTCTTGGAAGAACTTTGCTGAGATCAACCTCTCTTGGCTTACTTCAAAGCTTCTTGAATTTAGAACACAGTAGGGTTGAGTCTCTATGCAGATGATCTTCAATCACTGCTGACTTAAGAATCAGATCTCAATCTGAAACTTTCTTCACAGCCTGGTTCAACAGCTGTCTTCTTAGAAGGAGCTCTCTCTCTCCAACTTCTTAGATCTTCTGATCACTTCAATTGATTCTTCAATGAATTGCTTGATCTATCTCTGTATCTGTAAAGGAGAAGGGTCTTTATATAGACTTTCTCCAAGGTGACTAGCTGATCCGGTTTCTAACAATCTTCTGACAGCTCTGACAGTTGCAGTAGACCGGCTGGAATGGCAGCTGTCAAGTCATCCAGTCACTTCTTGAATTTTCTGTAACTGTCTGAAAGTGTCGAGACAGTCAGTCTTTAAGTGTCGACACAAATAGACCAAGTGTCGACACAAGTAGACTAAGTGTCGACACTAGTCTTCATGGTGTCGACACAACTCCTTGTGTTGTAGAAATTATTTCACGATACTGCTTCTTTAGAATGTGTCGACACTGATATTGTGTGTCGACACAACTCTTTGTTCTTTAGTACTTAGTTGAATTCTGCTAAGTGTCGACACAACTCCTTTGTGTCGACACATCTTCTTGTGTTGATACTTGCTAAGTGTCGACACATTTTCTTAGTGTCGACACATGTCTTATATGTTGATACTTTTGCTGTGTGTCGACACATCTACTTTGTGTCGACACTTGTACTTAGACTTCATTGAAATTTGCTGAGTGTCGACACAGCCTCCTAGTGTCGACACTTTCTTCATGTGTTGAGACTTTTGCTGTGTGTCGACACATTCTTCATTATGTCGACACTTGTACTTAAACTCTGTTGAAGTTTGCTGAGTGTCGACACAGCCTCCTAGTGTCGACACTTTTGATGTCGACAAAATTCCTCTGGGTGTCGACACTGCTTCTAAGTGTCGACACTGATTCTCTAGACATTTCTTCATTGAGTGTCGACACAGCATGTATGTGTCGACACTTTCCTTCTGGTGTCGACTCTGCATTCCTGGTGTCGACACAATTACTCAAAGTGTCGACACTGCTTCTCTGGGTGTCGACACAAGTCTTCTTAAGTGTCGACACTTTTCTTCTGGGTGTCGACACATGGACTTAGAAACTTTTCATATTTTCCCTGCAATTACTTAACCTGCACAACTCAACTCAAAATTCATCAAATACATCTTGATGTATATCATTGAGTGTGGTGAGGCTTCTTCAAATCAGGTACATATTTTCCAATGTACCCAACAGGCGTTGAGTGTAACTCACTCACTCAACGCCTTAGCATCACAATTGTTGAATAGCTGAGTTCAGAGTTCGTCGAACTAAGCCTTAAGTTCGTCTATCTAAGCTTTTACTTATTCGTCGAGCTGAGTTCAGAGTTAGTCAAACTGTGTTCTAAGTTCGTCGAACTTAAACTGAATTCTGAAACAAAAAATCTGGCTAAGGCAGAAAACGTTGAGTGAGGCGTGGTCACTCAACGCTCTCAACGTCATGATACAGAATTAGTTAAAACAAAAAGCGTTGAGTGAGGCATGCTCACTCAACGTTCTCAACGCTTAAGATGATGAAAGAAGAAATGGCTAAGGCAGAAAGCGTTGAGTGAGGCATGTTCACTCATCGCTCTCAACGCCTAAAATGCAGAATGTGGTTAAGACACAAGGCGTTGAGTCAGGTTTGTTCACTCAACGCTCTCAACGCCATGCATGCAGAAGGGGCTGCAGAAAGGGTTAAGGCAAAAAACGTTGAGTGAGCTTTACTCACTCAACGATGTCAACGCCTAGATAGACAGAACTGTCTAAGTACTTTGGCGTTGAGTGAATCTCATTCACTCAACGTCTATACTGCTGATGCTTGAATTTTAACTAAGTCTTCAGGTGCTGATGTCAGCAAGTCAAAAAGTCAACCATATTCAAATTGTGAGCGGCAAAGCCACAGTACATGACAAAAGGCGCTGCAGGCCTACTGTACGATAGTTATGCGTTAAAGCAAGGATGCAGTCAGTATTAATGGAGTGAGACTCACTGCTGAAAGAGTGTTTGGGTTATAAAAAATTAAAGGAGAAGCTATTTACAGAAAGAGCAGCCGTTACAGTAGTTCATACCAATCGTCATTGTTGTGGGTGTGACTGAAGAACAAAGAGCTCAAGACAAGCAAGTCTAGAGGCATATCAAGTTAGTTGTTGATATCAACATCTTCAACAGCAAGATTGTTGGTGTCATCCTCATCTGCACCAGCTAGTAAGCTCAGGGTGATTCACTGAGAAAGAGATAGCAGCTAGGGCCGACCCTTGCTGCAGGTGATTCACAGATCCAGCCAAAAAATCCTAAAAAACATTCTCTTGGGGAGCTGTGAAGAAGGAGATAGGGCTAAGAAGTTGGCTCAGCGCAGAAAGGTGCAGAGAAGCTAATCTGCAAGTTGCTTCCAGCATAAGCCAAAGCATCTACATCATTAATGTTGTGAAGAAGAGAGGGCTGAGCTTTTGGTTCAGTTCAGAAAGGGGCAAAATAGTGTTTTGCAAGTCACTTCCAGCTCAAGTGGATATACTTGTTGTTGTGAAGTAGTTGGGGCTAAGGTGTTCTTAGTCCAGAAAAGTAGACTCAGGAAAACATTCCTGGTATCAAAGTTGGGCTGAGTCTAACTCAGTCAAGGTAGATTGGCACAGAGGAATTCCTCTTGTGTCAAATCAAGAACCTCAACAACCCACTTCTTTCTTGCAGGATCCTTTGTGGATCTGAGAGGTAGGAGCAAACTTGCTCTGAGGTAGGATCCAGAAGTGGATCTGAGTTGTGGGGCTCTTTAGCCTGAGCTGTGGGATCCTTTTGGATCTGAGGTGGGGCTGTCCTCCCAGCCTGAGTTGTACGGCCTCTGGGCCTGAGGTAGGTGATCTTTGAATCACGGAGTTGTAGTGCCTAGTGCCTGAGCTGTAAGTCTTGGAGGAGACTGAGAGATCCTGAGGGATCTGAGGTGTAAGCTCTTTGGAGCATTGTTTTGGAGAAGTGTCTTGACCAACGGGAAATTGGCAAGGTGGGAGGAGAGTGGATGTACCCAAAGATTGAAGAACCACTATAAATCTGTGTGTACTTTATTATGTTGCTTTTCTTTGTGCAGGTAGCTTGTCTTGAAAGCAAAATTTAATCTACCAATAAAGCAGCTAACTAAAAGAGATTCAAAAATAGTCACTAAGGACTAAGAAACTTATTCCCCCCCCCCCTAGTTGATTTAGCTATCCTTGAAATAAAGACTTTTAAGAATCCTATACAATAGATGTGGGACTAAAGGAGAAAGAAGAAATGGGCCTTTACATTATTTTTTCTTATATCTTCTAACAGGTACATCCACTGCCCTCCCACCTTTCTAACAGTGTGTTAGACAAGGCAGTCTTCTTCAAACTCAGCTCAATGAGCTTACAACACAGATCTCTCAGGATTTCTCAAATTACCTTCAAGTCCTACCTCAGTCCACAACCCTACAACTCAGAGTAAGTTCTACTCCTACAGCTCAGTGATCCTCCAGATCACCTACCTCAGGCACCACAAGATGCCCTACAATTTAGGCTAGAAGGCTAGCCCTATACTCGGAGATAATATCTCCTACAGCTCAGATCTGATTCAGATCCTACCTCAGGCCAAAGGCCCTACCTCAGATTCTCAACAGAATCCTATCTCAGAGAATATATCTCCTACCTCATGCATACAAGCCCTACCTCAGATGCACAACAGGATCCTACAACTCAGCCTTTATATCTTAGGCTTGCAGCTTAGATCAATTAAGATCCTACGGAAAGAGAGATTGTTGTTGATGATTGACTCCAAAGATAATGTTCTCTGAGTCTGCCTTTCTGGACCGAGTAAACTCAACATTAACTTTGACTCCAGAGAAATGATTCTCTGATCCTTCTTCTTCCTGAACTGAGAAAGCTCAGTTCTATCTTCTTCACAACACCAAGAATAGATCTTCAGGATGTTTCTGCTTGTGCTGAAAAGATATCTGCTGAGCACTGTTCCTTCAAGCCTTTTATGTGGTTGAGTTGATTGCAGTGGCCTCTACGAAGCACGGATACGCCAAAAACAGGGCCATACCCGTACCGGGTACGTTTCCGGTACAGATACGCATACCACACGCGCCGGTTCGCTATTATCGCCATTTTAGGTTATTTGGCCTCATTCGCTGCCGCTCCAGATCCCGTGCTGCTCCCGATCTCGCTCCCATCCCGCTCTAGATCCTGTGTCGCTCCCGATCCCCGCTCCAGATCCCGTGTCGCTCCCGATCCCCGCTCCACGCTCCAAATCTCATGTCGCTCCCGATCCCTGCGCCCGTCCTGCTCCAGATCCCGTGTTCGACGATCCCTGTCGATCCCTGCTGTCGACGACTGTTGCCGGCGATGTGTTCTTCTTCTTCTTCAGTTTCTGATGCAATTAAGCACACCTGATCCACATATTCCGTTGGTATTTTTTGAACACATATATTTATATGATTTTATTATTGATGAAAATAAGCTTACACAGTTAATCTTTAGCCATTGGTGTTCCTATACAGACATACACATTATACTAAATTTTATTGTCTTTTTTTAAAAAAAAAATATTACAAAAGCATGATTCATGTTTGTTGTTGTAGGTTTTCTTTTGTGATGCATATGCATGTACTTTTAAGCATGTAGTACCAGCGTACCACTATAGGATGACAACAGTTGTTTGTTTTGTTAGAATTCATATAATCATTTTTTGTGTTGAATTTTTATGATAAGTATACTTTCAAGTTTATTTATTGAGTCAAACATGTTCTGAATTATTTATTGAGTTAGAATTCATCTTTTTCTTATTACAACAATTATATCTTAATCACGATCTCCTATTAGTGTCACTAGTTCAACTTCTACCTCAGCAACAAGTAGATTTATTTCTGATGATGCAAGTAGGGATGATAATGTGGCACTTTGAGATTATGTATCTCTTATCCATAGTAGAGAAGTTGGTGGCGGAAATAGAAAATGGAAATGCATTTTTTATGAGATAGATTTCAGTGGCTCGTATTATAGAGTAAAGAGTCACTTGCTAAAAATATCCGGGAATGATATTAGGGTATGTCCAAAAGTAACTCAAGAGTATTTAAAAAACTTCAAAAAGTGGTTGCTACATCAGAAGAAAAATGCAAACTGGCTCACAAGGTATTATCATTTCATAATGCAAGTCAAGCTTCTCAATTAGTTGGGGAAACGAAAAAAGAAGAGGGGGACCTATTGATATGACTTTTCAAAATAAAGCTAGAGATGAGTTAAGGAGTCACATAGCCAGGATGTTCTATTCTGGTGGTTTGTCATTTCATCTAGTGAGAAATCCATATTATGTTAGCTCATATAAATTGCTGCAGGTTTTATTGTTTTGAGAATTTATAATTGTATTTGTGATATATGTGTATATAGTTATTAAATTTAATACAGCGTATCCTATCGTACCCGTATCTTTGATTTTAAAATTTTGTCGTACCGCCGTACCGGATACGTATCGTACCCAATACCCGTACCCGTACCCGTACCCGTACCCGTACCGGTGCTTCCTAGAGTGGCCTCGAAAAACACCAACAACTTGGTTTTGCTCTGCTTCTTCTTACTCAGAAAGAGAACTTTCAGATCTTGCTGTTGAATACAAACTGATTCTTTAGTTCTTTGTTTCTTCAACCAGCTAACTCTTGTCTGTTGATCACAGACTTACTGTAAGAGCAAGTTCTTAGCTATTTTCAACTCAGTCGAGATGAAGAAGATGACCAAAAAACTTCTTTTAATTTCTCGGAACTCTCCTTTTTATCGAACTCCGTCCAACGGCTCTTTGTGCAGTATGGACCAGCCGGAGTTGACAACTGCAACACTTCTTTTGCATTAAATGATGTACTAAAGGCAAGCGGTGCCTTTTGTCGTCTATCGTGCAATTCCCGCAACATTTGAATTATTGATGACGTCAGCATGACTCAGAGCATGTAGACCTGATCATTTTCAGACAATCTGCATAGGCGTTAAGTGAAGCCTTGTTACTCAATGCAGAAACACTTAGCATAATTCCGCATCTTGAGGCGTCGAGTGAACACTTAACTCAACGCTTTTGACATTTGTTGTCTAACGGTTAAGACGTTGAGTGAGGCTTCATCACTCAACGCTTCTGGACTTGGTTGAAATTTCTTTGTATGAAGGCGTCAAGTGCAGCTTCTACAATCAACGCTTCTTGACTTTGTCTGTTTTCTTGATGAGGCGTTGAGCGGTCTTTCTTCAATCAACGCATCTATACTTGACCTGAAATCCATTTGAGTAGGCGTTGAGTGAACTTCTTTCACTCAACGCTTCTGTCCTTAGACAGATTTCTTGTCAGCAGCACTGAGTCTTTGACTGCTTGAGGTTCTGTCAACGCTTTTAGCCTCTTGACGTTGAGTGAACTGTCTTTACTCAACGCTTTTGGACTTAGCCAGTTTTCTTGTCAGCAACACTGAGGCTTTGACTGCTTGAGGTTCTGTCAACGCTTTTAGCCTTTTGGCGCTGAGTGAACTGTCTTCACTCAACTTTTTTGTCCTTAGAGAGATTTCTTGTCAGCAACAATGAGGTTTTGACTGCTTGAGGTTCTGTCAACGCTTTTAGCCTCTTGGCGTTGAGTGAACTGTCTTAACTCAACGCTTTTGGACTTAGCCAATTTTTGACTTGTTCAGCAACCTATCTTGAGTCCAACTATCATTGTGACTCTGACTACCTGTCTAATCAATGTAAAAGAGTACAACCTGCATACAATGAACTTGAACATATATTAAATACATTGATGTGTATACCATTGACTTGTGTAATTTCTTCAAATATAGGATATTGTGATCAATGAACCCAACAATGGGTACTTGGACTACCCTACAATCACAGATTTATTTTACCTTAGGTACCGAAAAGGATTTGGGTCATTGGTCCTTATTAGCATAAAACTGAACACTTCTTCCTGCAACAGCCTTGATAGGAAGTCTCAACTTTGCACTTAGCACACTTGTGTTGTGTCCACAGTCTATGCCGTGTCACGCCCCTAGGTCACGCCCGTGACCTAGGGCGTGTTATGTCTGTTTCAGAAAACGGCGGGAACTCGAAACGCCGGGGGTTAATCTGGCGGTTGCAGAAGAGGTCACGCCCCTAGGTCATGCCCATGTCCTAGGGCGTGTAAGCTTGGAACGACTTACGACGGAAACTGACTTCTTGATGGCTGAGTCACGCCCCTGAGCTGGATGTCACACTTATGGGTCACGCCCGTGACCAAAAGGTCATGCCCGTGACCAAAAGGTCATGCCCGTGACCAAAAGGTCATGCCCGTGACCAAAAGGTCATGCCCGTGACCAAAAGGTCATGCCCGTGACCAAAAGGTCATGCCCGTGACCAAAAGGTCATGCTCGTGACCTAGGCGTGTAAATTTAAACTGATGTGTCACTGGAATCTGGAACTCCTTCGGCGGGTCACGCCTGTGTCCAGTGTCACACCCCATGTCACGCTTGTGACTTGGGGGCGTGTAAGCTGAATTAGCGTGGAAATTTCTCTGGAAGAAGGCATGGCCCGTGACATAGGTCATGCCCCCTTGTTGTAACAACCCGGTTTTATAACTAAGATAATAATAATTATTATTATTTATAAAAACTTATTTCTCCTCTTATAATAAAACCTAACCCTCTCATATAACCCGAGCCGCCCCCTCCCCGTTCTTTATTTTTCCCGCATCCCGCAAAACCGCAGGAAAGCCCGTCTTCCGCTCCCGTCTCCAGCCAGCCGCACGCAGGTCGCCGCCTCCTCCTGCTCCAGGCGCCGACTCCTCCGGCTTCTCCTCTTGCTCTGGTCTGCGACTCCCCCCCCCCCCCTCTGATGCTCGGGCTGGCAGCCTCCTGCTCCTCCAGAGGCCGACTGCTCCCTTCCCTCTTTCTCCTAGGGCCGGCAAGGCCTCCTCTTTGTCGATTAGCGAGGGCAGCCGCCTCTTCTCCCTCCAGCAACCCTAATTTCGCCTCTTATTCTTCGTCTTGGCCGGGATTTGTGGCGAAAAATGCATAGGGTTTGGTTCCCTCTCCTCCGTGAGCCCGGATTTGTTCTCCTTGGGTAAGAACTCACTTTTTGCCTCCTCTTTTTAGTTTCCCTAATTTTCTTGGGAATTATTTGCCTCCAAATAATTGGATTAACCTTGTGTTTCAGATTTTCGCCTCCTTATGATTGCCTAATTGTGATAGGTTTGGATTTCCAGCGCCGCTCCTCGATTCAGTTGGTAGGAATCATGTGCAGATCTCTCTGAATTAGGGTTTCCCATAACTCAAGCATCGCCAAGTCTCCGCTTCTGCGTGGTATCTCTCGTCCCCTCACTCATGAGGGAGGTAAATTTTTTAGTCTCTCTTATTTGAATCTTGCGATAATTTATTTCTCGTGCTAACGTTAGGGTTTTTGATAACTCATTATCGTATATGGTGGTGCTTCAGCAGGTCTGATATTAAGTTTTCCGATTTCGCTTGTGCCGCAATTTGGTCTCCTCCGTCAGCTTCAGCTTCTTTGAGGCAAGTAGAGATCACATCTCTCTTGCAAATATTGAAGTTAATTGTTTTGTCTGATCTTATGTTTATATTGAATCAACCCTTGATAGTTTGTTTCGTCAGAAAAATTTAGACATTGAATCATTTATTAGACTTGTTCCTAGTTTGAGGTTCACGCGATAGAATTAGCACGAGTCGTGAATGTAAATAATGATATTTGAGTAATTGGGAGACGAGTTAGTGAATGATAGTTAATTGGATATTCAATTTGAGGATTTGCATTTTGTTTGATGAATAAATTGAGGACAGTAAGCTTGAGTACGAGCATTAATAGATTTGAATGATCATTGTTAAGGCTCCTGGTTAGGGATTTAAAGATGGTTGAGTTATGTCACGCTCATACCGTACACACATTTGAATTGGAAAATCATACTTGTAGCAAATTATGAATAACAAATATATGTTTGGCACTTCTACATCATGCTCGGTAGTGAACGCATGTTTTTCTTGAAAGATAACTGTATCCTATAATTTGTTTAACCGAGGCGAGTGTTCGATATCTCCGATCCGACACCTGTCAACTTATCTCTACAATTTACTCAATAAATCTTTTTGATATTATGACCTTAACCCCTCGAACTCGCAAGAGTCAAAACTCACTGTTTGATTCCTGCTGTGGCGTCGAATCCGGTTTTTGATGTCTGTCTGGTTTCTGATGTATGTCTGGTTTCTGATTTCTGTCTAGTTTCTGATGTCTGTCTGATTATAAGACCCGAGTAAATCTTATTTCCAATCTGATCTTTCTCGTTGACGTGAATCTGTTTCACCATCTGAAGTTTCCTCTCATAGTGTTGTCATAAAATAATATGATAAATAATCTCGTATGAAACTCGAAAACAAATCCGTGGTTATAAGCAAATTCTTGAATTGTAGCGTCTAACTAGGCATCTGTCTGTTGTCATGGTCACGGCAAACATGATTACTTTTCCGATAAGACTTGCACTCAGATCTGATCGTGATCCATGTGCGTCCGCTATAACACCTACACTCTTTCATCGATCACAGCTTACAACCTATTTCATGAATAATTTTAGGTTATTCTCCGAAGTAGTCTAATTAACTAACTTGTTTTGTTTAGTTTTTTGTTTGTTTGTCCCGGATAGTTTTGCTTCATGAGAATCTGGAACTCATACTTTTCTGCTTCTATTACTGTTCTGTACTTTACTTTGCTCATTCTGTTTATTTCAATGTTCTGAGGATTTTCATTTGTGTTTTTGAATTGCTTTAGCTTTCGCGTCAGCGCTGCCAGGTTCTTGGGCCTGATCTGCATCAAGTTTCTGATTTCCGATGATTGATCTTTTAGCCGTGTCAGGTTTGATGTTTTTGATTCACTTCTTTTACTGTCAGTGGTTTTCTTTATGTGATAATTATGAACAGTAATACATGGACAACTGCTAGGCTATATAAATATTTATGTACTAGAATCTGAATTTAACGCATGTGCACTCTCTGTTGTATCATAATGGCATGAAAACTATAGTAGTAGCCTGTAAAACATGAATTTTACAAAATACATATGCATTTAAAATTTTGAAAGCTTCCACATAATAAAAACATGTTTCCCCCAAAAATAACTACTTTAAAACTATTTTCAGTGTTCTCTGCATTCGCCTTAGCAAACATGACTTTTTTTCCGCCCATGTCTGTGGCATCACGACTTGTCCCGAAGCGCACTCTGACTTTTGTCGGGACGGGTCGTGACAGTTGGTATCAGAGTCAGGTTTGTTTTAAAAGATAAAGTATTTTGTAATTATCAAATATTTTGAACTTTATTATATATAAAATATATATATATAAACATATATCATTGCTTCACTCAGCTTGTCATTATTTGTTGTTCGCGGATGAAACACGCACACACTCACCCATAAGCATGAGTAGTATGCACACGAATGTTAAGGGGTTTTGGGCAAACTTAACATTTTTGTGCATATGAATTTTCACTAGGATATACACCGCTTGCGAATATTAAATTGTATGGGCGGTTTAATATTTTCAAGTGTGCTGACATTAGAGTCCTAATATGCATGACATGTTAAGTGATATGAGCGTTAACATGGCATGTGTATTCATTCATTTGCATGCATATCATAAATCATTGCACAAGTGTTAAGCCAAGAACAACAATAATGATTGTACATACATGGATTTACTTTCTGTTTGACATCGCACATATTTACATTGTTGCACTTGCATGATTATTGTCTAGAGTTGTCCAATGAAAATGCTGTAATTATTACATAATTTATGTACTTGACAGTAGAAAATGTGTTTAAATTTCTAATTGCTAGTTCCCGATATTTGTAAATAGTTCTTGTTGTTTCGCATGTCTGTCAATCTTGTCTGGTCATCCTGTATCTCCTTTTAGATAACTTCTAAGTTTCAGTGATGCTCTGCTGAATTTCTTCAGCGTTGTCTTGTGATTCTCCAACTCCAGTTTGACTCGCTCCTGTCGCTACTCAATCATCCTCCAACTTTTTTTCTCCGTTGACGTTCTATATTCGTTCTGTGTAAGATCTTTTGCTCCCGGATTCTCGCATTCTGCCGCTCAATTTTGGGCTAATCAAAGACAATTCATGTGCTCCCTGAAGTCAATCTTTTGTATATGTCTGAACCGCTAAGCCTAAAGAGTTCTCCTATGAACTTGAATCTGACCTGCGTTGCAAGTATCTGCAACTTTTCTCTTGATCATAGTAAGTCTCTGTGCTTGTTCTTTTATCTGTTTCCGTGTATTCATAGTTAACTTTTATGCCTTGATCTGCAAATATTGTTGGAATGAATGTTATCTGAATCTTCGTTGTTTTTGGCCTCATTCAGATAATTCTCAGAAAGTTTCGGGACGAAACTTGCTAAGTAAGGGAGAATGTAACAACCCGGTTTTATAACTAAGTTAATTATTATTATTATTATTATTATTTATAAAAACCTATTTCTCCTCTTATAATAAAACCTAACCCTCTCATATAACCCGAGACGCCCCCTCCCCGTTCTTTATTTTTCCCGCATCCCGCAAAACCGCAGGAAAGCCCGTCTCCCGCTCCCGATCCCGTCTCCCGCTCCCGATCCCGTCTCCAGCCAGCCGCACGCAGGTCGCCGCCTCCTCCTGCTCCAGGCGCCGACTCCTCCGGCTTCTCCTCCTCTTGATTTGGTTTGTGACCTCCCCCCCCCCTCTGATGCTAAGGCTGGCGGCCTCCTGCTCCTCCAGAGGCCGACTGCTCCCTTCCCTCTTTCTCCTAGGGCCGGCAAGGCCTCTTCGTCGATTAGCGAGGGCAGTCGCCTCTTCTCCCTCCAGCAACCCTAATTTCGCCTCTTATTTTTCGTCTTGGCCGGGATTTGTAGCGAGAAATGCCTAGGGTTTGGTTCCCTCTCCTCCGTGAGCCCGGATTTGTTCTCCTTGGGTAAGAACTCACTCTGTTCCCTCTCTTTTTAGTTTCCCTAATTTTCTTGGGAATAATTTGCCTCCAAATAATTGGATTAACCTTGTGCTTCAGATTTTCGCCTAATTGTGATCGCCTAATTGTGATAGGTTCGTGATTTCCAGCGCCGCTGCTCGATTCAGTTGGTAGGAATCATGTGCAGATCTCTCCGAATTAGGGTTTCCCCTAACCCAAACATCGTCAAGTCTCCGCTTCTGCGTGGTATCTCGCGTCCCCTCACTCATGAGGGAGGTAAATTTCTTAGTCCATCTCTTATTTGAATCTTGCGATAATTTATTTCTCGTGCTAACGTTAGGGTTTTTAATAACTCGTTATCGTATATGGTGGTGCTTCAGCAGGTCTGATATTAAGTTTTCTGATTTCGCTTGTGCCACAATTTGGTCTCCTCCGTCAGCTTCAGCTTCTTTGAGGCAAGTAGAGATCATCTCTCTCTTGCAAACATGAAACTTAATTGTTTTGTCTGATTTTATGTTTATATTGAATCAACCCTTGATAGCTTTTTTCGTTAGAAAAATTTAGACATTGAATCATTTATTAGACTTGTTCCTAGTTTGAGGTTCACGCGATAGAATTAGCACGAGTCGTGAATGTAAATAATGATATTTGAGTAATTGGGAGACGAGTTAGTGAATGATAGTTAATTTGATATTCAATTTGAGGATTTGCATTTTGTTTGATGAATAAATTGAGGATAGTAAGCTTGAGTACGAGCATTAATATATTTGAATGATCATTGTTAAGGCTCCTGGTTAGAGATTTAAAGTTGGTTTAGTTATGTCACGCTCGTACCGTACACACATTTGAATTGGAAAATCATACTTGTAGCAAATTATGAATAACAAATATATGTTTGGTGCTTCTACATCATGCTCGGTAGTGAACGCATGTTTTTCTTGAAAGATAACTGTGTCCTAGAATTTGTTTAACCGAGGCGAGTGTTCGATATCTCCGATCTGACACCTGTCAACTTATCTCTACAATTTACTCAATAATCTTTTTGATATTATGACCTTAACCCCTCGAACTCGCAATAGTCAAAACTCACTGTTTGATTCCTGCTGTGTCGTCGAATCCGGTTTTTGATGTCTGTCTGGTTTCTGATGTATGTCTGGTTTCTGATGTATGTCTGGTTTCTGATATCTGTCTGGTTTCTGATGTCTGTCTGATTGTAATACCCGAGTAAAGCTTATTTCCAATCTGATCTTTCTCGTTGACGTGAATCTGTTTCACGATCTGAAGTTTCCTCTCATAGTGTTGTCATAAAATTATATGATAAATAATCTCGTATGAAACTCGAAAACAAATTAATGGTTGTAAGCAAATCTTTGAACTGTAGCGTCTAACTGGGCATCTGTCTGTTGACATGGTCACGGCAAGCATGATTACTTTTCCGATAAAACTTGCACTCAGATCTGATCGTGAGTCATGTGTGTCCGCTATAGCACCTACATCTTTCATCGATCACAGCTTACAACCTATTACATGAATAATTTTAGACTATTTTTCGGAGTAGTCTAATTAACTATCTTGTTTTGTTTAGCTTTTTGTTTGTTTGTCCCGGGTAGTTTGCTTTATGAGAATTTGGAACTCATACTTTTCTGCTTCTATTATTGTTTTGTACTTTACTTTGCTCATTCCGTTTATTTCAATGTTCTGAGACTTTTTCTTTGTGTTTTGGAATTGCTTTAGCTTTCGTGTCAGCGCCGCCAGGTTCCTGGGCTCGATCTGCATCAAGTTTCTGTTTTCCGATGATTGATCTTCTAACCGTGTCAGGTTTGATGTTTTTGATTCACTTCTTTTACTGTCAGTGGTTTTCTTTATGTGATAATTATGAACAATAATACATTGACAACTGCTATGCTATATAAATATTTATGTACTAGAATCTGAATATAACGCATGTGCACTATCTGTTGCATCATAGTGACATGAAAACTATAGTAGTAGCCTGTAAAACATGAATTTTACAAAATACATATGTATTTAAAACTTTGAAAACTTCCGCATAATAAAAACAACATGTTTTCCTCAAAAATAACTACTTTAAAACTATTTTCAGTGTTCTCTGCATCCGCCTTAAAAGGTATGACTTTCTTTCCGCCCATGCCTGTGGCATCACGACTTGTCCCGATGCGCACTCTGACTTTTGTCGGGACGGATCGTGACACTTATCACACCCGTGACCTATAGGCCACGCCCGTGACTTGGGCGTGTAGGTAGCATGTGTACTAAGATCAACATTACACAAATCGAAGATCGAGATATCCTCCAAAGAAATTCATCAATGTCGATGGTCATAGACTTGTCATTTCACTCTCGTCATGACACTAATCTAACTCATAAGTGCAAATCAATAAGACTTACTATGTTGAAACGTAGGCTTGAGTTTTTGGTGTGGATAATCAAAGATAAAAATGACGGCTAGTCAAACCCAAACCTAAAGAGAGCTCGCACAAAATGGCTTTAAGAACATAGCCAATTCTCAAACCTTTTTTTTCAAATTTTTGTTTAATTATTTTTCTTTCTTCCTTTTTTTAAGTTTTTTCTAATATTTTCAAAAGAAAGGAGAAATAAATCGGCTTTTTTTCAATAAAAATAGTCACCATAATAAAATGGCTTCAAATCACGCACAAAGTTTTTTATATATAACCATTATTGAGCTCGGACTTAGGTGTGCAATTAAGATGTTTTTTAGGCCTTGGTGAAATATGTTGGGTCCGGCGTTCCTTCACTTGACCCGTGGCGCTCTTCTACTTATTTAAGAAATTAAGTAGCACCCTTTTCAACAGTCCGGGCTTTTGGAACAATTGGTTATGCGCTTGATCCTTCAATTGGTATCAAAGCAGGTCACGGGTTCAAGACCGGGGGGGCGCTATTAAATCCTATTTTTTCCCTTCTACCTGTGTGGGTCTGGCGGGTCAGGCAACCGTGGACATGTGGTAACCCCACCTCTGAGCCGTGTGGGCCATGTGGTAACCCCACCTCTGAGCCATGTGGGCCATGTGGTAACTCCACCTCTGAGCCGACGGGTTGTGCGGGACGTCGGGGGGGGGGATTGTTGGGTCCGGCGTTCCTTCACTTGACACGTGGCGCTCTTCTACTTATTTAAGAAATTAAGTAGCACCCTTTCCAACAGTCCGGACTTTTGAAACAGTTGGTTATGCGTTTGATCCTTCAAAATATTTGGTGGAACTAAAATAAAAGTTAGCGTAATGGGCTCAAAGTGGTTTTAGCAAAGCTAATAGATTCATGTTCCTCAATAGACGGTTTTGTGGGATGAAAGCCCAACACGTCCCTTTCCGAGAAATTAAATTTTATATTTTATAAATTGTTTTAAAAACAATTCAAAACAAAGAAAAGAAATTTTTTTTTTTGTATTTTTAAAGATTTTTCATCAATTTTTTTCGGATTTTTAACTAAAACAATAATAAGAAATCTCACACCCATACTTAAAAACAAACATTGTCCCCAATGTTTATGAGCCAAGTAGGAGTGAGAAAAGAAAAAGGAAAAAATGCATAGAAAATTAAATTACAAGAATTTAAAAGATAATCAATCGGTGTCTCCCAAGAGCACTTTTCATTTTTCGTTTTTTAAGCTAGACGGTTTTGGTTAGCAAAAAAGAAAATAAAAATTAAAGTGAACGGACAACTCCTTTAATTCACGATTAGGTGAATAAGCCGAAGTTGGTCGCCCGACTACTCCACTTATTTCTTGATTTTTCTTCTTGTGGCGGTCGGCTTGAAAATGTAAATTCAAATCATCTATACACATCTGAGGTGATTTGAATTTTTGTAGATGAGCAGCAAATGGATCAGGAACGAAGTTTGATTGCAACGGCTCTTCTTCTACATGAAAATTATTAGTATAAGAAAAATAAAAAAATAAACGTTTCAGAAAAATTTTCGTAAGGAGAAGCCTCTTGCGAAACTATATCAATAAGCTCTGGTTATTTATTTTCTAAAATAAAATAGTTATCTAAAATTTTATTAAAATTAAAATCATTGGACACTAAATTTAATTCCTAAATATTTATAGGTTGTGCATGAAAATTCACGAAGAGAAAGAGAAAAGTCGGGAGAAGTACAAGAAAAAACATGTTCTTCTAATTCACCTGATGTGCCCATATAATTAATAAATTCTTGAAATAATAATTTTTTTTCATCTTCGGAATAAGAAACGAAGGGGTACATGAAGATTCATGTTCCTCAATAACTAAATTATCTGAAGATGGAAAAAAATCATTAGAATAAGTATTAATAGTTTCTAAATTTTGGGGAGTAGAACGAAATTGAATTTGCGAAAATTCCCCAAAATTAGAAGAAGAATTTTGCGGTATGGAAGAAGAAAAATAATATATCGGGGCTAAAGAATTATTCTCATTACTCGGGAATTTTTTCGGGTGATCTTGCGAATAAGAAAAATCAACATCCGAGTTGGAAGAAAAATTATTTAAATCAGAAATATTACTCTCGTTAAAGCTCGAAAAATTATTTTCATGAAAATTAGTAAAATTAGTGAAATTTTAAAAATTATTTTCATGAAAATTTGAAAATAATTATCATTTAATTGAGAATAATTATTTTCATAATTATTATCAAAATATTGTGCATAAGAAAAATTTTGGTAATAATAATAAAGGTAACACTCCTCACTTCGATGAGTAGCACCACAATAAAACAATAAAGTTGGCGCTTTTGTGCGGCTTACAAACGATTAGTTTGTTTTGAAGCTCGGCAACCTTGATGGTCAAATGAGATAACTTTTTTGAAAAGAAAATAAATAACCTTTACTTAATAAAATTGAATTTAAAAAAAAAGAATGGGGGGAGAGGAAAAATAGAATGATAAAATTAATAAAATTCGTGCTTTCAAAATATCAACAAAAATAACTTCCCGACAACTGCGCCAAAAGCTTGATGCGTAAACTTTGCGATTAATAATATCTCCAAATTCTAACGAACAGCTATAGGCAAAGCATGTATCATTCATAGTATAAGATATTTTTTAAATGAAATATCAAGTGTCGTACGTTTTTCCAGACTCTGTTGATTACTTCTACGCACAAATTAATATTTTTTAACGGAATATAAAAAGAGGTTAATTAAACTATAAAAATGAAATGAAATAAAATATAACACTTGATCTAGAATCCATTTGTATTAAAATAAACTTTTATGAAATAATAAAGATGCAAGCTTTTATTACTTATTTCGAGACCGTGGAGGTTCCCAAACTACGAAAGCGCCTCTCCAGAATCACTATCGACTAAACTTAGGTTGATCGATAAGACCCCTTCAGTCAGTCGAAACCCTAAGCTTGCTTTAGGAGGTGAATCTTACTATTGGATTTGACTAATCCGGAAGATTTAATGTTGTCCTCTGCTCGATGAGTGCATGCAACTTCTTTTATCTTTGAGTGATCTCCTCGTATCCACAATCTCTCGGTAAAATCTAGGATACGGATGTAGGATCAAAGACATATTCATGTCATATGAATTCGAAACAACTAAATTCAAATATAAATCAAAGTGAGCAAAGTAGAGAACTTCATTAATTTGAGAAATATAAAACAAAGTTTATTTCATTACAAAGTTCATCATGATCCAGTGTTAAATAAAGATTAGTTATTCAACACAATAATAGAATTACATTGGAAAGAAAAGATTGCAATTGAAAGGAGTACTTGGATTAGAATTAAATAAAATTAAAGGTTACAATATGAAAAGTAAAATGCAGAAAAGTAATACAAAAATACTGAAAATTGTAGAAATGGAGAAAGTCAACCTTGTATATATGTCCACTGTGATACAAATACAAAGAATGAGTACATATATAGATGAGAGAAAGAGAGAGAAAAGTCCTATACACAATGTGGGACTAAAGAGAGGAGAGAAAAAGCAATAAATGCTATACAAATGGGCCTAATGTTAAGTGGGCTTTCCAACACTCCCCCCGCAAGCTGGAGCGTATAGGTCATATGCACCCAGTTTGGACAAACATTGGTTGAACAGAGTGCTTGATAAGCCTTTGTGAGGATGTCGGCAACTTGATCAGTTCCTGGAACATGCTTTAATTCAAGTTTCTTCAATTGAACCTTTTCACAAAACAAGTGACAGTCAACCTCGATATGTTTTGTGCGCTCATGAAAGACCGGATTCTTTGCGATGTGTATGGCGGCTTGACTATCACAAAATAGAACAGCAGAGGAGGGGAGTTTTACTCCCAAGTCAGTAAGGAGACTTTCAAGCCATGTGAGTTCTGAAACAACTGAGGCCATCGATCTGTATTCAGCCTCTGCAGAGGAACGGCCACCACAGCTTGTTTCTTACTCTTCCAAGTAATAAGATGCCCACCAAAATACGTACAGAAACCCACTAGTTGACCGTCGATCGTCCAGGGAACCCGCAAGTCGGCATCAGAATAGGCAACCAATGCGGGAGCAGAGTCGAGGTTTTGTAAACCACCCTTGGCCTGGAGCTCCCTTAAGGTATCGAAGAATCCGTTCAACCGCTTGGAGATGAGAAGCCCGGAGGGCAGCATGAACCTACTGACAACCCCAACTGCAAATGATATATCTGGCATTGTGACTGTTAATAGATCAACTTGCCCACAAGCGTCGATAGTTTCCGGGTTCGGAAGTAGCAAATCGTCATCCGAAGCATGAGCGCATAATTTGTGATTTGCCTCCATCGGGGTACACGCTGGCTTGCAACCAGACTGACCAGCATCTTTGAGAAGATCGAGACAGTACTTTCGTTGGGAGAGTACCAACCCGTCCGGCCGCCCGGGCGATCTCGAGACCAAGGAAATAGCGAAGTTCCCCAGATCTTTAGTCTGAAAAACAGTGCTCAGGTGTTGTTTTTGACGTCTTGAATCCCCTTTGAGTCTCCCCAGTGAGAAGGATGTCGTCAACATAAACCCAGAAGATGGTGCCAGTGGCCCGGTGTCGGGTAAAAAGGGGAAAACTGCAGAGCTCCGAGTGAACCCCATGTCCCGAACCACCTTGCTAAACTTGTCAAACCACGCCCGTGGGACTGTTTGAGACCATAAATGACTTTTTGAGAAGACAGACCCGAGACTCCCGCGTGGTCTCAAACCCGGGCGGTTGCGCATGTAGACAGTTTCCTGAAGGTCGCCATTCAAAAAGGCGTTCTTGATATCAAGCTGATGAAGGGCCAGCGGCGGTGCACAGCGACGGAGAGAAGAACGCGGACAGTGTTAAGCTTAGCCACCGGAGAGAATGTTTCCTCATAGTCGAGGCCCTCCTGTTGTGTGAAGCCACGGGCCACAAGACGGCCTTCAGTCGGGCAATAGTGTCATCCGGAGCATGCTTGATGACGAAGACCCATTAACATCCAACAGGGTGCTGACCGGGAGGTAAGGGAACCAAGACCCAGGTCTGGTTGGCCCAAAGGGCCGTCATTTCTTCGTCCATGGCAGCCCGCCAGCCAGGATGGTGAAGCGCCTCCTGCAAAGAGTTAGGGACTGACACAGAAGATAAGGAGGTGGCAAAGTGAAGAAGAGAGGGGAGGCGATGGAGCGAGACGTAGTTCGCCATCGGATGAGCGGTGGAGACGGGAGCCGGAGCAGCAGGGAGCAGAGCACCAGAGGGCGAAGCCGACTGCAGAGGAGCCACAGTATGAGGAGAGCGACGAGAATAGCCCGGATAACCGGTGGTGGTGGACGGACCGGAGGTGGGGAAGGGAGAGAGCTGAGGAGTGAGGAGCAGGAATGACAGGAACGAACGACGGGAGCGGAATGCAGAGCGATATCCGGAGCAGGGAAGAATGGAAGATCTTCACGGAAAGTTACGTCAGGCGGGAGACAGTAACCTTGCGCGGTAGTAGGCGAATAACATACATAACCCTTCTGAGTGCGCGAGTACCCGACAAAAGATCTGCTTGGTGGCACGAGGGTCCAACCTTGTCCGTGGAGGGAACGAGGTGTGAACGTAACAGGTACACACCCCAAACACACCGGGCGGAAGGGGAAAAGGCGGAGTTGTGGGAAGAGGAGGCTGAAGGAGTAGCATACTGGAGGACGGAAGACGGGAGGCGGTTGATGAGGAAGCAAGCCGTGGAGAGAGAGTAGTTCCAGTGCGGTTTGGGGACCTGCATTTGAAGCATAGCGAGCGAGCGACATCAAGAAGGTGACGATTCTTGCTCACGGCGACACCATTCTGTTGTGGAGTGTACGGACATGAGGTTTGGTGAAGAATGCCGAATTCAGAGCAGAGAGTGGCAAACGTATGGCTGGTGTACTCCCGCCATTGTCAGTACGAATAGTGCGAATAGGCGCAAAGAAACATGAGTGCGAGTCTCGAGTATGAAAGCCCGAATACGCGTGGAAGTTCAGAGCGATCCCGAAGGAGATATAAACCACGTCATGCGAGAGTAATCATCAATAAAAGTAAGAAAATAGCGATAGACCAGAATACTATTAAAATTTGTACGGACTCCATATATCGGAGTTACTAATAAAATAAAAGGAGCGGAGCTCCGAGTACAATGAGGGGGGAAAGAAGAACGGGGGTTTGCCCAAAATACATGTGCCGCAACGAAAAGCAGGGAGAGTGACATTCAGGAAGAGCCTTCCGGAGGACGGGAGAGGAGCATGTCCCAGACGGCGATGCCAATCCGAAGAGGAGATAGATGCGAGGACAGTAGGAAGTCGTCAAGAAGATAGAGCCCATTCTGCAGCCGTCCTCTACCAATGATAGTCTGCGTCTGCTGATCTTGTATGAGAAAAGAAGAAGAAGTAAATGTCACTGAGTAATTAGAATCAGTAGTAAGGCGACCGACAGAGAGTAAATTGAAGGAGAGCCCGGAACATGTAGAGTCGAGCGCAGGAGGAGAGAAGAGGTGAAGAAATATCAGCCCATCCAGAGACGGGAACCGACGCCGCATTAGCAACATAATGTACTTCGGGTGAGGTGAAGACAAGTACTGTGGTGGCCTAACAGAGGTGATATGATGAGTGCACCAGAATCACGATCCAGCGCGTGCCAGAGGATAGGCAGGCGATACCTTCATTGGAGATAGAGGCAGCAGAGGCAAAACCGAGGCAGGCGGACGGCTGAGCAAGCCATGAAGATGCTGGAGCTGAAGACGAACCTCGTCGAGCTCAGTACGAGAGGAGGCAGAGTCGGTAAGTAGCAGCAGAGGCATGGTGGACGAGGAGGTCGGCATGTTTGCGAAAGCAAGTGGCCTCAAGATGACCATCTTTACCACAGAACGAGCATTTAGGCCTAAACCGGTCCGCGCGACCCCGGCCGCGAGAGTCAGAGCGGCCACCACGGGCAGAGGGGGGAAGAGGCAATAAGGGAGCTGGTGCCTGTGAACAAGGGCCGAGAAGGAAGTCCGGGAACATCCGGAGGCGGGGAGACTTTGAGAAGCATTGAGCACACGTCGGAAAAGGACGGTGTAACAGTAGAGGAAGAGATTGAGCCCGGACACTGTGAAGATGAGGGGGTACCCGGCCATCATCATGGCGATACCCACAGCTTCCTTCTGGGTACGTTGAGCAACGAGATCTAGAGTGGGAGGCTGATGGTGGATCCAAAGCCTCACCAGAGACCGGGCTTGAGCAACAAAGGACGTCAAGTCGGTTGCGCCACTGCTGTCAAGGGCCGGAGAGCGGTGATGATATCATATAGATGTGGAGACTATCTTTGCCAGAGTAGAGGGTTTGTAGCTCGTCCCACATGCCTTTGGCCATCTCATGATACATGGCCAGCGATAAGATTCGCCATCAAGAGAGTTGAGGAGCCAAGTCTGCACACGCCCATCATGCGTAACCACTCCTCAGTAGGGACACCAATAACGGTCTGGGTCATATGATGAAGGAATCCCTTTGACTGAAGGACACGGCGAACTGAGTGTGCCCATTCCACAAAAGTTCTTGCCAGTGAGCGAAATTGTATGATCCGGAGCTCGTCGCGGACTTTCCTGTATAGAGGCGGGCGTTCAGGAGGAACTGCCGTACCGACGGAGTCTGCAGATGTAGACATGGAGGCCGCAGCGAGCTGAAGGAGGCCGCAGCGAGTTGAAGGAGGCCGCAGCGAGCTGGAGGAGACCGCAGCGGGATGGAGCAGCAGCCAGAGGAAGCAAAAGACAGCGGACTGGGTGAGGACGCGGCGACCTGATGAGGTCGCGGCGAGCTGGAAGAGGTTGCGGGCTGGGTCAGGTCGCGGCGGTCTGGATCAGAAGCGGCGGACAGGAGGCGAGCTGAGAAGAAGAGAGGACAGGTCGGAAGCAAGAGAGCGAGCGACGCGGGGTGGACCAATCCGCAAGACTGAAAGATCGCAGAGGGGCTAACTCGCGGCGGACAAAAAAAGAATCTGCCGGAGAGAGGAAGGAGAGCAGACGCAAAGCAGGCGGACTGCGGACAGAGGATGAAGATGAGCTTACGGCAGACGAAGGAAACCAAGAGGTTGAGGTCGCCGAGGTCGCGCCGGACAAGAGGAGGCCGCAGCGCAGCGAGTAAGGGAAGCAGTGGACCCCACAGGATGGCATAAATAGGGGGCCAGAGGAGGGGAGAGGAAGACGAGAGGAGAGGTGGTTCCACGGGAGAGGTGAAGAGTCACGGGAGAAAGATTTGGGACTGGAAAAGGTGGCGCAGGAGTGAAGCGGCCTAGAAGGTGCGACACACTGTCGCAGGCCGCAGAGGAGAGGTGGTTCCACGGAGAAGGCTGCGGACTGGATAAGGGAGGGCCGCAGGAGGTCGCAGGTCGTAGGGCGGACAGAGAAAAGGGGAGTCCGCAGGAGTCAGTAACCTGCCTCTGATACCATGTATAAATGGAGAAGTCAACCTTGTATATATGTCCACTTGATACAAATACAAAGAAGAGTACACTATATAGATGAAGAGAAAGAGAGAGAAAAGTCCTATTCAACACAATAATAGAATTACATTGGAAAGAAAAGATTGCAATTGAAAGGAGTACTTGGATTAGAATTAAATAAAATTAAAGGTTACAATATGAAAAGTAAAATGCAGAAAAGAAATACAAAAATACTGAAAATAAACACAGAAAACTCTCTAAAAACTAACTAGATCTGACCCTATCTGACTCCAAACTATCTAAAACTCACCCCCAGCTCCTGATATTGTCTGGAATTTATAGTGAAGTTTGTTGGTGAGTCATGCCCCTAGGTCACACCCGTGACCTAGGGCGGGTAAGGTGCTGAACCTACATCTTGAAAGTCCGGGAACGTTTGGAGAAAACCGCCAAAATCTGTTAAATTGCGGGCACGCCCCTAGGACATGTCATGTTTGTTTCAGAAAACGACGGGAACTCGAAACAACAGGAGTTAATCTGGCGGTTGCAAAAGAGGTCACGCCCGTGTCCTAGGGCGTGTAAGCTTGGAACGGCTTGCGGTGGAAACTGACTTCTTGATAGTGGAGTCATGCCCCTGAGCTGGATGTCACGCCTATGGGTCACGCCCGTGACCAAAAGGCCACGTCCGTGACCTAGGCGTGTAACTTTAAACCAACGTGTCAATAGAATCTGGAACTCCTTTGGTGGGTCACGCCCGTATCCGGTGTCACGCCCCATGTCACGCCTATGACTTGGGGGCGTGTAAGCTGAATTGGCATGGAAATTGCTCTGGAAGAAGGCACGACCCGTGGCATAGGTCACGCCCGCCGTGGCCTATAGGTCACGCTCGTGACTTGGGCGTGTACTCTTGATTTTTCTAGTTTTTCTTAGATTCTTCTCCTGATCAGTTTTTCAGCTTCAAATTGATAATTGCAGCCCAGATTAACTTGAAAATAGAAAAGAAATAAATTAGAAACTTAATTAATAAAATATAACTATAAAATAATTAATTATTAAATAAAAACTATATGAAAATAAAGATAAAATTAGTGTTATCATACCACTTGAAAGTCTTTTCTAAGGTAGATAAACACCTAGAGGGGGGGGGGAATAGGTTTGTTTTAAATTTTTTTGAATCTTTTTTGGTTTTGAGCTTGGTGTGTGTTTAAGTTAGTAGTTAGCTTTCAAGATCACAAAACAACACACAAGATTTATAGTGGTTTCCCTATCTAGGATGCATTCACTTTCCCCTTTCACCTATCTAGCAGTGTGCTAGATTCGGCTAACTCCTCTTTTATACTCGGCTGCTTGAGCTTACACTTCAGATCCCTCAGGATCTTACAACTCAGAGTTCAACAACTCCTACAACTCAAATCTTAACTAAGATCCTACCTCATATCCACTCTAAGATCCTACCTCAGATCCACTTCAGGACCCTACCTCAGAGTTCAACAACTCCTACCTCAGACTGCTTCACAGTCCTACAACTCAGCATTTATAAGTCAAACTTACAACTCAGATCTCACAGATATCCTACAGGTTTGAGTAAAAGTTTGATGAAATTGACTAGAGAAAAATCTCTGAGTCTTCTTTCTGGACTGTTTAGAAAATAGTCTTTCACAACAACTAAAAAGTATATCTTCAATGTTGTATCAGCTTGTGCTGTGAAGATCTTCTGCAAAGCTCTGCTCCTTCTTCAAGCTTGAGAAAATTTGAGTTATGTGTGGCAGGTTTGAAGATGAACAGTGAAATGTCTTGAGCTCTGCAAGCTGACTTTTGCATAAAAATTAGGATTTTTAGAGATAGACAAAGTTCTCGTAAAGATTGACCCTGCTCTTCTTTTATATGTCGGCCAAGACAACGACTCTATGCCTCTTTTAGAACGCGGCATGGCAGCTTTAATTGTTGTTTTATCCCTGATAACTCTGTCGGAGAAGAACGAGGTTGTTTGTCTTTTAGTGTTCTATCTTCTTTAATTTAAATTTAAGAATGACGTCAGCATATTTGACGTTCCCCCTGTGGACTTAGAAAAAATCTTCCCGACAACTGGTAAAGGCGCTAAGTGTAGTTGTGTGACTCAACGAATTAGTTGTAAGCGGTTAAGTTCATAAGCGTTGAGTGAACTATCTTCACTCGACGCATTTACCCTTAGCTGAATTCTGCCATACTGAGGAGGCATTGAGTGAATGTTGATCACTCAATGTTTTTGACTTCAACTCTATTTCTTAAGCAAACGTTGAGTGAACTGCATTTACTCAACGCATTTGCACTTTGACAGCTTCCCTTTTACATGTTTTAAAGTGAATGACCTTCACTCAACGCATTTACACATAGCAGCATTTCTGAGTAGGCGTTGAGTGAACTGCATTCACACATAGCAGCATGTCTTGCTCCACTGAGGCTTTGAGAGACTGAATATCTGTCGATGCTTTTTAGCTTCTGGCGTTGAATGATGTGTGATCACTCAACGCATCTGTACTTAACCAAATTTCTAGCTCTCCCAAGTATTATGTCTCCTGTCCAGCCAAACCTCTGACATATATAACCTGTCTAATCATTAAATGGTAGACTTCCTGCATATATGAACTAGAACACATATCAATTATATGTTTGTATATATTATTGACTTGTGGGCTTCTTCAAATCCGGGACATTGTAGTCAATGGACCCAACAGTTATCTTATTTAAAAACCACTTGGGTCATGAATGGAGTATCCAAGAATTGAGTTTTTCTTGTCTTTGTTACAAGATTGTGGTAGCTCCTTCTCTCCCGAGCACATCCCGCTTAGGAAACCGTGATTTTTGCTCCATAGTATTCTCATCCTACGTCATCTCCACCTCCGTCCACCCTCCGGCAAAGCAACCAATGTTCGGTTGAGCTGTAACAAGCGGTTGCTCCTATATTGCCAAAGTAACTCAATTAGATTCTTTCTATTCGAATTTGAATATTTTATCTCTTGATGTCCACGGAGCTATTGTAGAGAGTTTCCTTGGTAATTTCTAGGAGAAATTAAGTGGAAACTTCACAATCATGTGTGAAGATATTATTTCGACATTTTATTTAAGCAAATCTTGAAGAGATCCATAAGATTAAATATTGTCTTTGTACTCATGATTCATCATATTTTCTTTGTGATGAAATCGGTATTTAGCGGCTCTTTGAATGTCTTCTATGAATTTAACTTAGCGCTCATTTCATTCTTATCAAATGACTTTAATGTTGGAGGCAAGATAACTAAAGGAATGTGGCGTAACTCCCATGACAACTTTACACGGTTGAGAGAGTTATTCCTGCATTATAGATTTATAGTTGGTGAAAAAATATGTAGACAGGAAGTGATGACTGATGTGAAACTCTCACGTGACAGGAATTATTAAGTGGTTTGAAAGTAGTGGGTTTAGTAACTGAATAGTTCAAAACTATGTTCGTATGGAAATACCAAGATGTGCCTTTCTTCCATAGACATAAGTTTTGAGCTGTACTCGGATTTGACAACTTATGTATAGAAATCCAACCAGCCCTTCTTTTCTTGGTACCTCCTAGAAGCACACTGTCTTAATCTTCTAAAACATTTGATTGAGCCAAACTGTTGAGAAGCAAAATAGTGAAGACTCTTCCTACCTAATTCATGCACTAGAGCTCATTTTTTTGACTTCTCTAAGTACTAAATTTGTTGATGTTACCGTGATTCTCAAAGGAATTTATATTTTTCAATTTGCTTTTTAGGAATGGTCCTATATACCCGTTGGTGGATCTTTGCCAAACACAGAACAGAAGAACCTCGCATTTGGTGCTGCAGCCAGCATGGTGCATCCAGCCACAGGTGAGTAAACTATATTCCTAAAACTTCTTATCAAGATAATCAAGATCAGTTTTATCCTACTATTAAGGGTTGTCTTAGTGAATTTGCTGAGATCCAAAGTTCATCACTCGGTAGACATCCGTGGGGAAGATGACCACGGATACTAGAGCATTTCCTCGGGTTCCTAGGCTTGGTGCTCGAAGGAATGTGTTCAAATCTTATTTCGGTTTTAAAATATTCCAATTCCAGTTCTCTCATTTCGTCAAAGGAGTTTGCAAATGCAGCTCACGCAAGTTAAATTTTGCACAAAGGTCCAAACAAGCAAACAGTCTACAGAAATACTTCAACATAAAAAAATGTTTTATGTGAACTGCAAACATAAAATAAGATAGGTTGGCTCGAGCAGGTCGTCTCGACTCCGTCCATAACATGAAGCCTCCCTTCATTCTTCTCTCTCTCTCTATATATATACACACATACACACAGACACACAAACACAATGACATCTTTGTATTATTATTAGTGAAAATGTATTAATCTTAAAAAGCGTACACTAATATACATTCTTCTTAATAAACAGGATATTCGGTTGTTCGCTCCTTGTCCGAGGCACCCATGTATGCTTCTGTGATTGCGGATATATTGAAGAGTAATGCGTATTTCAGAAAAAATAGTATTATAGGAAGTGTCCAAAATCCTTCTGCTCTAGGTTTGCAAAGTCTGTGCTTTCAATCATTTATTTCAACAATATTTTGATGGATTATAAATCTGTTTTCTTTATCTCTAAACTACTCTTTATTTTCATGATATATTTCAGCATGGAGAACCCTTTGGCCACAGGAAAGGAAACGACAAAGAGCATTCTTTCTTTTTGGATTAGCTTTAATATTGGAGCTTGATATCGATGGAATTCGAACATTTTTTCTGACTTTCTTCCGCTTGCCACACTGGTATGTGCATCTCTTTTACACTTTTATATACACATTAAACTAGTAAATATGAAATACTGATGATTGGTGTTGAGAAGATAATCTCATATCATAAAACTTGTGTTTAAACATGATATTAACCACCCACTGCACCATCATTCAATCAAAAAAAGTTCATGTGTTATGGTCAAATTGTGAGGAGTAGTGTTGTGAATATGGTCCTACTTTAAAAAACTCATGTAATCTTCTGAACTTAATATAGATCATGGGTCCCTCCACCTATGCCAATTAATTTTAGGTTGGATGCAGAAGTTCTAACTGCAGAGTAGCAAATGGAACCTATAGCTACCATGATCTTTAACAATTTTCTATCCCAAATGATATTCATAATGTAACTTGCATAGTTTTGTAATTTCTTAAAGATACATCTCTCATCTGGAAACAAATTTGCATTTACATCCCTCTTAAATAATGCTTACATTCCCAAATTTGAAGAGGAAAACCTTGATGTTTGCAATTTTTTTAATACATTAAGAAATAAAACTAATATTTTTAAGTAGGCTTGACTTACATTCAACGGTTCAAACTATCAACATGGTCATTTATTGGGACCTCTCCTCTAAGTTTGCTAAATTATAGGTTGCACCCCTCTTACTTTTGAAATTACAAAAGCTCCCCTGCAATTATGCATTTCATAACATCTATGCATAATAAGACACCCCTGAAAATTTACTTCGATGGGTTTTTTGTGCTTGAATGCTATGAAATGTAAATGTTCAGAGGAGATTTTTATAATTTCAGAAGTAAGAGTGGTGCAACCTGTAATTATGCTAACTTCTAGGGAAATTTTGGTAATTATTCCACCATCAACATAAGTCTATCTTTTGTCATCATTGTACTCATCTGATTATTTCTCCACATTCGAAGAAACTTACTACCACTGTGATTCAATGCATTGGGCGCGTGTGTTATTAAGATGTCAGTGTTATTAAATGTTAATGTTATCTGCAATCATGTGTTTAGTTAAATTTTTTTGTTAAAAAGCATGCAAACAATTAAGTTGTATGCGATTAAGTTATTATTTAAATGCTAGAAGGGTACTAGCGCGTTGGGGCACAGGGGACTAGAGTACATGTGCTTGTATATATATATAGACACACACACGAGTGACAAGCACGGGTCTCCGCCCCTACTTCCAACCGCAACAGTATCTCCGCGCGACATTATCTCGGTCACGATATTGTCCCGGTGTGATGGCACTCCCGCCACTCGCAGGCTCCTGAGTGTTATACTACGCTCATTTTTGCGGTGGGCACGCGGTTTTGGGAGCGGCGGGGAGAACACATTGTAGTGAGAGCACGTTTTTTAAAATAAAAGAAGATCACATAAATTTTAAAAATTGTAATTCTTTTAATAAAGACGAGTAAAATCGGAAATCAAATGTTTAACCAAAATGTGTTTTTCCTATCTATATTACTAACCCAAATTTGTATGGATTCTTGTAGGATGTGGCAGGGTTTCCTTGGTTCCACACTTTCCTCAGTGGATCTAATATGGTTTGCCTTCTACATGTTCGCAATTGCGCCAAACAGTTTAAGACTGTCCCTCATCAGGCATCTCCTTTCCGATCCTACTGGCTCGACGATGATTAGGACATACCTTACAATGTAAAAATGATATATATTAGCTATATCTTCTAACTGGGATGCCCTTCAGTCCTTCACTGTACATAAGGATGATGTTCAGAATGCAGAATATTATTCCACATGTTTGCAAATTATAAAACATATACTTTGCTGCAGGCGCTTTCTTCGATTTTTTCCCGACTCACTGCAAGAACTCGTTAAGATTCGCCCGCCAATTTTGCATCGAGCAATTAAGAGATTCTCATTTGAGAAATTTGTTGGCACATGAGAGCGTGTAGATGGAATGCTTAAATTAAAGAGATCACATCTTACGCTTTGAAATATAAAATAGTGCACCTGTATGTATAGATAAATCCCAAAATTATATCTAAAATTATAAGACATTAGCATGCTACTTGATTATTAAGGGTTATTTCCTACCTTCCCTTGAATTTTGTGTAATCACAACATACGCCCCTCTAACTTTTAAAATTAAAATAATCTCCTTCAATATATACATTGCATAACATCCATACATAAAAAGAGCTTCTTGAAGATTTATTTCAAGTGAGTACTTTTGTGCATGAATGATAAGAAATGTAAATATTGAGAAGTGGCTTTTGTAATTTCAAAAGTTAAAGAGGTGCAAGTTGTAATTAAGCAAACTTTGAGGGGAGGTCCTGGTAAACAAACTTCTGTAGACTTATTGTGAAAGTTTTTGTTACTTTAAAAGATAGAGCGCAACTTGTAATTTAGCAATTTTATATGCGAGGTCCTAACAAATGACACTAATACTTAATATTCTCGACTACAATATCTTGCATGAACCTTTTTAAGGTTAATTTTGATATATATACGAGTGACAGAGACGAGCCTCCAGCTCTCGTGCCCCGCGCGACAGTACCCAATCGCGGCGGGCTTCGCCCGCCCCCGGCGTGCTTCACGCCTATATAATATAATTTATATTATATATTTATATATTTATCTAGTACTCAAAATGACCGTAAAAAAAATATACATAAATATTACAATTTTATTTTGTAAAACAATATATGTTTTAACCTAAAAATATTAATTTTGACTTAATAAAATTGATTGATTTAATGTCATCACCTCGAAAATATCACTGATATGCCTAATGACAACCTTTCTTGAATAGACCGCTGACATGCCTAATGACAACCTATCATAGTAGGTGTAGGAGCTCTACTAAAATCTTTTTGAATTTAAATGGATTTTCATCATTACTATTAATTTTTTGATATTGTAATTACTTGAATGGACATTGTATTTAAATTTCTTTGAAATAGATTATAATATATGTCAAGTCATTAAAATATAAAAATGAGGGCATAGTTGATATAGTGAAATGTACACACACACACACACACGATATATTTATTATACACTCGTGTTTTTTTAAGCTTAAAAAAGAGGCTTACATCAATCATATTGATGACTTTATATTAGATGTACAAAATAAATTATTTAAATGTCCTTGCCTGTAATGGTTAATCAAATAGCGTGATTTTGAATAATAATCTTGAAATAATACCATGGGGTTAATTACAGGACCTCCCATGCGAGTTTGTGTAATTACTAGAGCCACCCCTCTAAATTTCAAAATCTAAATTTCAAAATTACTAAGTCATGTCTTACAAGTTTGGTCTGTGTCCAAAATCTCCCTTCCATAGCCAAATTCGTGGATGCCCTAATCCGTCGATCAAGTCATCTAGAGCTGAATCATTGTCGGCATCGATGATACCCTATTAATACATCCTCATCAAAGTCGCAGATGCCATACTCTGTCACCCACGAATTCTCGAGCAGTGGCCCAACCAGCCACACATGAGGGTGGAAGCTAACGCGGTCGAGTGGGAAATGAAAATCAGCTTTGTTTTCTTAGGGTTATACTATAATCCAACCTAAGGATTGTGTTGATATTTTGTTTTTTAATGAGAGGATAATTTGAACTCTTCATAAAAAAACTGGTTAAAAGTTTTAACATGAGAGGGAATTCATAAACCGAGTAAATTTGTACTTATACAAACCCCCGGGGGAGGTCCCGGTAATTGAGCCAAATAAAATACAAGGTAAGATACATGAAATGCCTAGATCTTTGCATATTATGTTACAAATAGTAACCATATAATATTTTGTATGATAAACAAATCTAAATGTGATCTCCACATCATTATAAAATATCATGTAATATCCATCCCATGAGATTTTGATTACATAGACCTATATGTAGTCATGTACGTGTGTCACGCATCACTACTTGCATACGAACTATCCATGAGCGTACATTTTTATTACATCATTCACATAGCAATCACACGACATAATTACGAGATTTAGGCTTCATTTGGTTTAACGTTTTCGGGCGGCGTTTGGAGCAAACGTCACCGGACGAAGGGTAACCAAACGAAAGTCCGTCTCTGTTTGCTTTGTTTGCACCCGCAGCAAGGAGAAAACGCCCGCCACCGCTCCGTTTCGACCCCAACCTCCCACCTCCCACCCTCCAGTTCGAAAGCTCCGTTTAGACCTGCTTGCTCCTCCCGCCACCGTTAAACCAAATGAAGCCTTAGTTAAAAGGAATGGAAACAAAGTAGTGGGGATTCGTGAGAATCATGTGAAGATTTTGAATGCTAAATCAGTGGAAGGAAAATGAGACCATTGGCTCCGTTTGGCACGATATTTTGGCTTGGATGAGTTTGAAAAAAAAACACCACAATCATAGAATGTATGTTTGACATGACAATGATCATGACCGCCACCAAGAAAAGAACTAATTTTGAACATAAAATGGATGAAGTAACTTGGATGAGGTCAGGTGTTCACAAACAAGGTTCATAACCACTGCGTTCCACGAACAACGGTTCATAACCACCGTGTTCCACGAATGGCGGTTCATAACCATCACATTCACAACCACTACCACCGTAGCAAAGAGAGCCCATACCTAAAGAGCCATCGACATGTGAAATAATAATTTCTATACTAATTCACATTTTTGAGAGAATGGGTTTACCACATTAAGACTGTTTGGGGGGGGGGACTTATTTTCACAGGCCATGCAATTACGACCGCATGAATCAAACCTTAATTATGATCCGACTCATGCGGTCGTAACCGCATGACTGGTGAGAATAAGTCCCCCCAAACGGAGCCTAAGAGTAGAGCATAAATATAGCATGTAATATTTCTATAATCATGTATAGACTATAAGCACTATATTAATATGTAGAAAGATCATATGATCTACTCGAGCATATAAAGATCATACCATACATTCATTCTATAAAGGGAAGGACTTTTTTAATCTTTACAGAAGAAGAAATGATTCCCCTTGGAAAGTAATTCTCAACTGGCCCTTCACCTTCTCATCATTTCTCTACAGTAAGCCAACACCCAGGTTTTCAAAGAGTTACCACTGCTAAGGAGTTGGTCAACAAATAATAATTCATGACAAAATATAGGGTTAATTACTGGGACCTCCAATGGGACTTTGTATAATCATAGAGACCTCCCTCAATCTTTTAAAATCACACAAAAAACATATTTGAGTTAAAACATTAGAAGACACCCCAACCTCGCAATAATATATTGCTAGTGAATCCCTTCCAAAGGGGAGGCATATTATCCTAGATAACAAAGTTAACTTGGAGGGAGGCTTTTGTAATTTCAAAAGGCAGACGGGTAGGTCTCTGAAATTATGCCAAGTCCTAGGGAAGATACTTGTAAATAACCCTAAAATATAGCATAGTTTTGATGGTTAATTGTCTACTAAACATCTACCCTCACCAATCTTCCCCGCAAGATCTGAAAACCTTAAAAACAGTGTCCATATACATCCAGAAAGGCCTATTATAATAAATTCAAAACCACTGCAGATAGAAGATGCAATCCTTGCCATCATAAAAAAACAGACAACACAAGATCAGCAGAAGAACATTCTGATAGTCCACCAGCATTCTGCCTACAGGCCGAAGATTGCACTAAGTAAATTTTTTTTATTAACGGTACACTTACACAGCAAGGTCGAAAATCAGCGAAAGCCCTCGATTTTTTTTTTGAGGCGCAACCAAAGCCGTCTCCCAGACTTTTGCTAACCATCCTTCATAATGCTGTGCTGTGACTGAATTCCATGGCTAATCAAATATCTCAAAAACTCTCTCTTTAACCCTCTTTGATTCTCAAGATGCAAGTTGCCCGCAGACTACTTGCAATTTAGCATTTTTCAATGTAAAAAAGTGACAAAAGTTGTCCTGCGATGAAAACTTCGTATGAGACCTGTTCAAATGAATGTGAATTTATAAAGAAATATGACAATAGGTAAATGTGAGTAAATTCTAACGCTCCATTTGGCATGGTGGCGGCGGTCAGAACATGGGGGTTAAATTGTCATTCGTTAACGCCCACCTAAGGAACTTCATCCACTTTTATGTTCAAACAGATGATGTTTGTTAGGTAATCATTTACGAATGGCGGTTTAACCCTCATTTACGACCCCCACCACCGTGTCAAGCGGAGCCTAAATGAAGAGAGAAAAAAGAACTCCTAATAGATGTAGTCATGAGTAAAAAAAAAATAATTTAATCTGAAAAAGCATGCCATCTTTAGCACATTACTGTGAGTATTCATTGGGAGGTGTTGCCTTTTGTGGTAGAGTTTTGAATGCAGTTTTCATGATTGAAAATGGCGGGCTAAAGATGAGTATTGGAGGAACATGGTCAACTTTAACATTCTCCCTCCAAATTTGATCACCAGTAAGATGGATGGAACAAAGGTTCTGAAAAAATTTTAAAAAAAAAACTGAAGGTGATTCTGATGGAGATCGACCCATACGTGAGTATTCCCGTAGGAGTTGATTCGTTGTCGGTCCGAACGATCCGAGTTGGTGCATGTGTCCGGATGGCCGTTCCGGGTCGATTTTCTATATTTATTTTTATTTTTCAAGTTGTATTTGACACCCGATCTGTTCGGACATTCATGTGCAAATAACAGTTTGGAGGGATCGATAGTTTGTTTCAGTCTAGAAACCGTCGGTCCTCTCCAACTGGTGACGTCAAAGGGTCTTCACTCTCAGCCCTCCCTTCCTGTTGATCGACTCACCTCTGTTCTAGCCGACTCCCACAAACTGCAGCCCCATTGTTTCTGTGAACCATAAGCCCCGCCACTTCCTCTGGCCGCAACCTGCAAGTTCTTTTCCACCATAATCGCCAACATCTCCAACAGCAGCTTGTCGCCTCCTCACATACCACGACTTTCTTCTCCACCGACAGCCCCGATTTCCCCATCCCGCCGCCGACCATTATCCCAGTAGGTGGAGACACCTGAGGATGAGGCAAAGACACCGTAGCTAGGAATTGCCGCAGCGGCGGTGCTGAGGGAAAGGGCTGTGGCGGGCTCAGAACTGCAGGAGTACGACTGGGAAGGCTCGTCGGAGGCAATGCGAGCAGTGGGAGGTGGAGGATGGGGCGTCGACGCCCCCGGAGGTTGGAACCTGCGACGTTGCACGCAGGTGGCTCTCGGCATCGCACCGAGAGCAAGAGCCGAGCGGGGCCTTCTCTAAAACTCGAAATCCTCAATATCTTCCAATAGCCGGCTGCTAGGCACATATAGGGGGGAGGGTGAATTCGGTTAAATAAATCTGAAGGCCATGATTGCCGAATGGATAATTTTAAATAACTCTCAAAATACCACTCGGAAAAATAAATAAAAAGCATAAAAAGATGAAAAATGGAGCCGGTCACAATCACGGTCTTTGATCATCCGTCCTACGATCAACAAGATATCGATAATAATGAATCGCCCAATGAGATGTGATCGACCAACATCATGCTGCATTGGCGGGAATAAGCTTTGTACTGGAGGGAGGGGTTTAGCCCACCAAATTGCAGCCGGAGGTTGGCTGTCACATAGTAAATAGGTGGATGGATGGAATGACGAAGAAAAGGCGGTCGTGATTGTGGGAGACTGTTGTTGATGGCAAGGGAGTCAAAGGGGGTCGTGGCTGAGTTAGACTAACATATGGCTGGGCTATAGCAGTTGTGAATGTGTGGGGAGGAGAGTTAATGGGGGTTCAAATGAGGCAGAGACCGACCATGAGGAGATGGGAGGTGGCTACAGTACCATCAAAGGGGAAGTGGGGCGAGCTTCGGTACGTACCTGGACGACGGAGGAACTACTTTTCAAGCCATAAATCCTCCATTTCTAAACCTAATGCAAGGAATTTTTTTAAAAAAAAGGTTAAATGCCATGAAAGGATTGAATCATTTAATTGTGGTCTTTGCTCTAAACCTGTCCATAAAAATAAAATAAGTTGACAAAATAATATGAAAAAAAGAGTATCGCATATACGGACTCTGATCATCAAAAAGGCGATCATGTAAGATTAAAAAATTGACCATGAATTGGTTTTCGATGTAAATATCAAGCACACAGAAATATGACTCAAACTCTCTCATGAGAGTGTATGGACCAATTCGTCGGACACTCATATTCATAGTTTCCCCCAATAAAAATCTCTCAAATAATGTGTAAATCATCACCCAATCGCTATCATCGAGTATTTGCTCTCCCATGTGATTACCCACTCAAGTTTTAAAAAGTTCATTAAATATAACTTTACGTCAGAGTATGTCATACAAAACATGCGACATATGCAAATGAGCAAGGCTCGACGTGATAGACTGGCTAAGAGCATATTCTATGTAGTGATGAAGGTTCTTAAAAATGAGTAGTTTATCCGGAGGTTTTTTGGTCGGGGTGTAGAAATACTCGTCGAATGTACTGAGAACATTGACTGAGACATGAGCTATGAAATCATGGTATGACAAATGCCTCTTAAGGGATGTGAATCATCGAGAGGTTCACCGGGTAGTAGATAGAAATATTTGTCATGGATGATTCCAACACCAAAAGGAATGTCACATATGGTGACAGAAGAATGCAACTTGCGGGTGTGTCGGGTACTCTCAGATGGTAAAGCCTATCGGGTGGCTCTCCAGGAGGTATATAAGAAAAGTCGTCGCAAACACGATGATAACTCGTGCGAAGACACAAGCCATCCATACTATAAAGTGGATGCTTCCCGGAAAGGGGGCTCGCCAAATGGGTCTCCCGAGTTCTCAACTAAGGGCTCCCCGCGGGGGTCAACAATGACAGGATGGTCCTCCAAAGGAAAAGCGTCAATAACAGTAGTGTTCGTGAAAACAAGTGGGACACCCACAACAAAATCAATGTTAGACCCTTCACCCTCACTCCGTACATGACAACAAGTGGGGTCATCAATAATAGTAGTGTTCATGGAAACAAGTGGGACACCCACAAGAAAGTCAATGTTAGACCCTTCACCCTCACTCCGTACATGACTCGTCAGCACAACATGGGTACACTCAAATGAACGTGGACTCAAAGGTGAGTCTATGGTCGAGGTTGTGGCTAAGTCAACGCACAGGTCAGGGAAAGGGAGGGGTCTATCGCTACAATAGGACATATAAGTATAGAATCACCAGATCGCCCACACTCAACTCTCTTTTAGGGCCATGAGGTATGAGTTAGACTCAAACGATGGACTTAATGGGACAAAGAATCGCACTAGAGTGGGATAACTATGTATCATCAGTCATATCGATCGTGTCTAAGGAGGCACAAGTAGGCAGGGTGGTGTCCTTGGGCATATATAGAGAGATCTGATTCAGTCATGGAACTCTCGGATGGTCAGTTTCGGTGCGAGGTGAGTCCACTCGACTAAATCTAGCAAGAAGAATCTTAAGGACTGCAACCTGACACAAGGATAATGTAGGGAGAGTCAGGATGGTACGTCTGCTCAGGGGACAGGTGTCTAAGTTTTGAAGTGACTTTTAAGTTAACTACAGCAAGTCAACATCTCAAAAGATCTCAAGAAGTGAAGCTTTGCAGTAGAGACCAAAATCTCCCTGGAAGTGGTCATAGATGGCTCTGCATGGAGTTTGTTGCTCCTTTGGTGATGGTGTTCACTCTTAAATCAGTTGTTGTTCAAAACGGAATATTTTTCTAACTTCTTGTTCTCTATGCTCAGCTGAATAGAAATGAACGTCCAAGACGTGGTCATTAATTATCCTTAATTGTTTTTGTCAAAGGCAATAAAAATTCCTTGAAATTTCTTTAATTGCTCAGATTAAATGAGCAGGCGATTCATATATGATGTTAGCAAATACCTATGATAACATCTGATTCATGTCACCCAACTAGTAATGTGATACACACGAGTCGAAGATCTCTCAACTTGTTGTCAGCTAAACCAATATCGACGACTCTCGTCTGAGCTCAACGACCGTCTAGAAGTCAAGTTCGTAAACGATTCGTCGAAGTGAGTCAACGATCGTCGAATGGAGTTTGACGATTCGTCGTACTGAGCTCGACGAAATGACTTAATCTTCTGAAACTGAAAATCGTCTTGAGGGCAGCTTCCAAACCTAAGTACTAACCCTTAGACTCAATTCTAATTAACCTTTAGATCTATACAATGAAGTCAAAACAGGTTTCCTAAAAGACATAGTGATCCTGACCCAAATCAGTAATAGGGTGTTCCAACACAAGGTTCACCGAATAATTCAAAATAATCGAGATAATATTTTATATTCACAAATCATTAACTAAAATACTATGGACTCGATGAACCGTCAAACGATAGGGCCATAATACAAAATCTACACTCAAGATCTCTCTCAAACTGATGATCTGCGTGCAGTGCGTAGTAATCATCCCTAAAATAATCAAGTCATACCAAAGGTTCAACAGGGTCTGCTTGTGAGCGAGGAATGAGACAGCAATAATCATCGTAGTGATAGTCTTTAACATATGGAATCGTGTCGAGGGGTCGACATAATCTCTGTAACTTGTGGGCTGTAAATGAAAATAATCATCGTAATAACATGAGATCTATCTAAAGGGCTCTATGAGATCAAGTATAGATAGGCTAGGAATCCTCAAATAGGGAAGAGGAATGACGACGATAATTAGACATGAAGGAACCAAGGTTGTAAATATTGGGTGTCAGGGACATGTCGGTTCGAGTTTTTTAATGTAGGATGTTGGAAATCGAAGACAAGTCGAGGATATTTTAAAATATCGGGTTTCATTTCTTATAGTTAAAAAAAATATTTTCATGTATACTAATTATAATTATATGTTCTAAAAATAATAAAAACAAATAACAAATAGATGAAAAATGAGTCATGCATATTCCAAAATAAATACGAAGAGTATACAAGATAAAATATTATTAACAAAAACAAAACGATACATTATAAAAAAATATTGTATATTATACAATAATTTTATTGTGATAATACTAAATTTATAAAAAGTAAATAAGATTTCAAAAATGAACACTTTGATTGATTATAAGTCTCTCAATGCTTATAAATTTATATTAAAAGCATAAAAACAACAAGTTTTTCACGGTTTTAATTAATATGAAATAAAGAAAATGTGTAAAATAATTATACAAAACTAGTTGTAAAAAAAACGTTAAAAAATGAAACAATAAGTTTAATTGATTTAAACATACGTAATATAATATATATCTGTGTGTGTGTGTGATTTAAACGTATATTACTAATCTGCTAATATAACAAAACGTAAAATAGCAGACAATATGTTCAAAAGTTGTGTCGGTCGATATGTAAAAAAACAGCTATGTCCGCCAATATGTTACAAAAATGACAATCTATTTTTTAAAAAAATATATATTGTTTTGCCTTCAAAAATGACATGTTAGGGATATATTGGAGGAAATTTAAAATAATGGAACATATAGACTCAATGATTGCATATCAAAATAATCCTGAACTTGGGGCTCCTGTACCAACTGACGTAGGATAAATCTATAGGTGACAAACACGTGATGCCCTAACCTAGATGCGACAAAAACAAGTATGAGTATATGTAATGGGATCTATGACATCCCTAAAAGATGTGGAAGAAATACAGAGCAGGCTCCCTCACTCGGGCGGCATAAAAAAATAGAGATGTTTGGTTAAAAGCCCCCGAGAAGAGAACCGTTCTCCAGTCTCTCACACGTCGGCATGGCAGGCTCCCTCACTCGGGTGGCAGAAAAGAAGAGGAGATGTTTGGTTAAAATTCCCCGAGAAGAGAACCGTTGTCCGATTTCTCACATGTCGGCATGGCAGGTTCCCTCACTCGAGTGGCAGAAAAGAAATAGATATGTTCGGTTAAAAACCCCCGAGAAGAAAATCGATGTTCGGGCTCTCACACGCCAGCAGGGCAGGCTCCCTCACTCGGGTGGCAGAAAAGAAATAAAGATGTTTGGTTAAAATACCCAGAGAAGAAAACAATAGTCTGGACTCTCACATGCCGGCATGGCAGACTCCCTCACTTAGGTGGCAAAAAAGAAATAGAGATGTTCGGTTAAAAGCCTCCGAGAAGAAAACCGTTGCTCGGGCTCTCACACACTGGCAGGACAGACTCACTCGGCCGTCAGAGAAGAAATAGAGATGTTTGGTTAAAATCCCCCAAGAAGAAAACCATTGCACGGGCTTTCACACGCCAGCAAGGCAGGTTCCCACACTCGGATGGCAAAAAAGAAATAGAGATGTTTAGTTGAAAGCCCCCAAGAAGAAAACTGTTGTTCGGGCTCTCACACGCCGGCAGGGTAGGCCCTCTCACTCAGATGGCAGAAAAGAAATAGAGAAGTTTCGTTAAGGACCCCCGAGAAGAAAACTGTTGTTCGGGCTCTCACAAGCCGGTAGGGCAGGCACCCTCACTCGGGTGGCAGAAAAGAAATAGAGATGTTTGGTTAAAAATTCCTGAGAAGAAAACCGTTGTCCGGGCTCTCGCACGCCGGCAAGGCAAGATCCCTCACTCGGGTGGCAGAAAAAAATAGAGATGTTTGGATAAAAGCCCTTGAGAAGAAAACTGATGTTCGGGCTCTCATACGCCGGTAGGGCAAGCTCTCTCACTCGGGTGACGGAAAAGAAATAGAGATGTTTGATTTAAACACCCCCCCCCCCCCGAGAAGAAAACCACTATCCGGGCTCTCACAAACCGGCATGGAAGGCTCCCTCACTCGAGAGAGGTATGAACAAGCTATGGAGAGTGGGATGACACATGATAGGAATCATCATTGAAATAGTTGTTTTGATGGATAAATGAGAGCAACAAGGTGAAAGTTCTGTGATAATAGAAGTGAAAAGCAAGGTCAGGGTGCGAGCACGGTTGACCTCGCGTCGGTCGAGTGCGCACCACGCTCGCCCACTCTGGGCACTATGAGGCGCATGAATTTCACAGCCCACGATAAACAGGGCGAGTGCGAATACTCCCTCATCCTAATCGGCAAGTGCTATCATAGTTTACGAGCGCGAGTTCGATTCGTCTGCAAATACTAATACCTAAACCCGAGCGCTCGCCAGGTTATGAGCTAAGATGAATACCAAAATCTAAATAAAGTTAATTCCCTGTGAACATAGCAAGTGTGCGGGTATCGCCGACATCTCGCAGACCGAGCGTTAAGCGTACTCGCACACTCTTGAGTGTCGAACTATTTCCAGCGTACAAGTAACTTCGTCAAAGGCTTGCGAGCACGATTGCGCTAAGTCGAAATCTCGCTAGCTTGTTAGAGAAAATTAAGCATATCAATGAGATGTCGTATAGCGTCTAGGTTTGACATTCGGCGAGTTCAAGAGATCAAGACGAGTTGTCAGTCAAACAAATAAGAAAGCACGCGGTAAAAGAACAAAAAGCCTAAATGAGCAAACTCCATTTATACAAATGTTCTCACAAAAGCCTGGGTCTCGCCCAAATATAACAAAAAAGGAGACGCGTCATAAACTAGGGGGTGGGAAGAGTCTTAGGGTATTTGCCCAATGCGCCCTCGTCATCATCAAGGGGAGGCGAATACTTGTGATCTGACGAGGGCGAGCTGTCCTTGGGAGGGGGCAGGTAGAGGTCCGGGATGAGCAGGTCAGCAATAATATCGCTCCAGTCTTGCAAGGCCACGAGCTCGCGAAGTGTCTTGACAACAAACTCGGTGGACAAGATGACCAGGGTCCGACGAGTGGCCTCAACCTCGCGGGAAGTGAAATTTAGAGTCTTCGCACCCAGGGTAAAGGACTCGTCGCGCTCTAGTACTCGTGCTTTCTCCGAGACTCCGGCAAGATGCGAGTCTGTTTGACCATCTGCTCTGTTGCAGCAAGATCCTAAAGCAAGTCCACGTCAAAAAAGAAAAAAAAACGCATGCTCATCCAGGTAAAGAAGTAAGACTCACCAAGCCGCTAGGGACATCTGCGAGGAGATTCTCGGCAGTCTCGGCTCTCCTCTTAATATCCTCGGCCCGCTCCTCCGCGATCTTACTCTTGGCATTCGCAAGGGAATACTTCTTACTGAAGCTGAGCCTGCTACGCGACGCCATGTGTGAGAGCTCGACAGCACGGAGAAGGGCTCCGAGCTCTTATAGGAGAGCTTGCACACAATGGTCTTTTGATAGGCAGCAACGCCCTCCCTGTCGTACAACCCATAGGTGAGGCAATAGGAAATCTCGTCGGAGTTGCCGCCTTTGGTCCAAGAGGGATGGAGGGAAGACACAGAGACCCTGTTCGCCCTCCCGTCCAAGGAGAGTAGGGATCTCTTGCGCATTCATAGCCCTCTTCCACATGGCGAAATTAGGATGCGAGGTAGAAACTTCAGAGTCGCCCAGCTCAGCATCCTTCTGGGTCGGGACCTCCGGGTCGCCTGAGTCAGCATCCTTCCTCCCGGATTTCTGCTTCTGCCACGAAGAGGACGGGGGAGAGGAATTTATATCAACAATGTCCCTTTTCCCCTTGTCAGTGTTGGGGGCGAGCGCACCCAAATCAGAGGCACAAGCCTCCACGGCAGCCATAAAGGCTTTAAACTGGGGGTGGGTTTGACCTTACTCACGTAGGGAGGGTGCACTAGGATTTGCCGCTCGCCTGAAGAAGAAATCAAAAAGTATGTGTAAAATCTAGCCCTATGAGGGGGTGAGCAGGGGAAATAGAAGTAAGCGAGTAATAACATACCTTCTCCTGACGACCTCGAAGTTCTTCCCGGCGAAGAACTTATAGAGTGTCGCTGCCTCTCCAGCTACATGAGGAGCCCAGGGGTCAACGTTGTTAGATGTCTCGTTGACCTTCATGTGCAAGCCGGTCAGATAGGTGACCCCATCTAAAGTCGCCCTGAATATAAAAACTTTGCGGAAGACGGTGAGGTAGAACTCCACCTTCTCCTCGCGCAGATAATAGGTGACGGCACACCACGACCGACATGTGCGTATTCCCGCAGGAGGTGGTGATCCGTTACCTGGATGGACGATCAGAGTCTGTGGTTGCGTCCCGATGATGATTCTGAGTTAAATTCGTATTTTAATTTTTAATTTTTGAGTTATATTTAATGCCTGATAAGCCAAAACAACATATGTCGTCCGATTTAGGGTAGTTTAGATGTGGTTATGTTGTTGTAGTTACTGTGGAGTTTATAAATAGTCAGTGGCGGTTCGTTGTGAGGGTATCGTGGGTTTTGCAATTGACGCAAACCGTCGGTCCTGCCTCTGGAGCGATTCTGGAGTTCCCTCTCCCCGGTGTGACGCCGAGGCTGCCGTTCCGCCTCCATCTTCGCCTATTCCAGCTCGCCGCGAGTTTACTTCACCTTCCCCGACCGAGATCCATCGACGTAAGCCACTTCTTCTCCTTCCTACCGTCGGTTTTCCCTTTCCTGGAGTTCCCCGTCTTTATCCCCTCCCGCTCTGTTCGTCCACCACAAATCCTAGCCTTCATACTCTTTTCCCCAACCACTATACCTTCTATTCCCTTGAAGCAGAGCCATTCCACTACTTCCCAACCCCTACAGCCACTTCTCATTGATTGTTCATTGCTGTCAGCCCCTATATCGCCCCAACCGTGAGTCTCTACAGCCACTCTCTTTCCCCTACATCCATTCCAAACCCTACCCAAGCCACAACATGCCCCTCACCGTGAGTCTTCATCCAACATCATCTCCCTAAAAGTCATTAAATACCCCACCCAGACCACCATCTGTCCCGATCTGCACCTCCGACGCCTTCCCCGCTTGTTGCGACCTTAGGGACCCGTCGCCAACCGCCACCGTTGTCGTTATATGTGTGAAGTATGGTAAAAGTCATATTTTTTAGTTGTTTATTCCGGTCAAACTTGTACTATGCTAGATTGTTATTTTGTTGTACTATTAGTTCATTTGTTGTAAAATTTGCGGAACTTATTCTGTGATCGCTTGAAATATTTGCGTCTCTTTCGTTCGCTAAATTAATAGTTTATTCTCTTTTAATCATTTGTGGCGACTGCATGTTCCCTGCTGATAAATTTTAAGTAATTAATTATTTGTTGCAAATTTTCGTAGCGAACCACTTGTGCACTTGCTTTACACTTTATCGTATTTAGGATTGCATTTAGAGAGTCCTCCCGAGTCCATTGACCTACCACTGCATCAAATTGGTATCAGAGGCAGGTTTGGGCCACATTTATATGTGTAGTGGTAGGAGTATTAAAGTTGAGTTATGTCCAGTTATCGTCGTCGCTCGTCTCCTCTATTTGGGGATCTCGAGTCTACCTATATCCGACCACATAGAGCCCCTTTAGAGAAACCCTCATGTTATCACAATGATAATTATCGCTCCTCGCACACCAGTCTGAGAGATTGTGTCGACCCTTCGACGCAACTACGAAATACTAGAGACGATCACCACTACGAGAGGTCCTCACGTTATCATCATTACACCTCTCCGCGAATTTATGATGATAGAGCGAAGTATCGTTCAGGTCGTCGTCGTTACACATCTCCTCTAGTTGAGGAATCTGAGTTTGGTTGTGTGCGACCTCCTCAGCACGTTCAAAGCTCTCATGCAAACTCACGACCTGATTATGTTTGGAACTACCATTTAGATGACCCTCAGGAGCCCTATAGAGATCATCATCGCCAGGATCATGACACATGTCACATCATTCCTAGTGCTCCACAAGTACAGTTACCTGAGGCCGAATTTCAGCGATTAGTTCCTAACCGCTTTGATCTCTTAGATGCTCAATTTGACCACATAAGATCTACATTAGGAAGAAAGCCTTGGGATTTGAGTCAAGCTCTCGATGTGTCTAGTAATGCTCCCACTGAAATGAGAGACCCGACATCTGATGTTGATTCATCCTGTCCGAACGAGACTTATATCTCACTTGATCTTGGAGTCAACTCCAATCCTGATCGTATGATACAGACAGAGAGTGATACTAGTGTGGTTTGTGAGCATAGTCATGAGTGTGAGGACGAGCGGTCTAGTGACACGGTGATGGTATATCTACTCTTTGTATCTCACTTAAACTTAGAGTACCCTTTGGTTAGGGATCCAGTTCTCGACACTATACTGAGTGACCCCCATCTGGGTAAAGGTTCTTCATACTCTGCCCCTGTCACTATCTCAATCACATCACCACTGAGAGCCGAGAGCATAGTGACGACTTCAGAGTGACTGCCTCACTCACATATGAGAACACTACCTCTTTCAACGATACTCATCTGGAGGTTCATGAGGATAACATTGACTTGATTGTAGGTGACCTACTCACTCCCACATACACTAGTGTTATTGGTGCCTTCCTCTTGGTGGACTATCCTATCATTAATGACCTCCGCGGGTTTAAGTCATCGAGAGGCTCATTTGCAGAGCTTCCTTGCCTGCACCTTAGTGATGGGTCAGGTATCCGCGCTAGTGGTCACCTCACACATGATGATTATTGGTATACACCCCCTGGTGAGCCACCTGACGAGCTGTCATTTGAGAGGTACCCTTTAAACTCATGTGTTGCACTATTCTGTCAACATCTACGACGTTACTTCGGGTGATGACTTTATTCACGCCAAATATTTTCATCGATCATCTGGAAGACCTCCCGAGAATTTGTATCGTTTAGGAAATCTTTGGGGTATCCTGATTCCGCGACTCACTGTCAATATCTCAGTTAGTCAGTTGGGTGATCCTCGTACACTTAATGAGTTCTTCTACACCCCGCCCAAGAAACCTCCAGATAAACCACTCATCCTTAGAGACTTTCATTGTTACTTTACATATGTGTCTTGTCAGTTTGTCGTACTAGTCGCCAGTCATTTGTGTTTGTTGCATCATATGCATGGTCATTCACATATAGTGCCCGACTCTTCTATGTTGCATGATTTGAGTCCATCGTATGATTTGCATCATTCCCAGGAGTCAGTAGTCATTCATACAGCATGTGCATGCACTTCACGAGTCCGTCCGTAGGAAGATTGCAGCTAGTAATGATTATTATAAGGATCAAGCAGATCAACACAGGCGGGAACAAATCTTTGAGGCATGAGAACAAGCATTAATTCGCATTCGATCTGAGAGGGTCCCACAGGGACCAGCAAAAAAATTAAGCGCACGCAGAATGGGCCCCTATACAGTTGTGTGGCGAATTGGTACGAACGCATATGAGATAGACATCCCTCATGGTATGGGCATTAGTCGAGTATTCAACGTAAAGGATTTGACTTCTTACTACTAGGAGCATGTGTACGTGGACCCACTCACCACACCTCTACTCGAGCCTTCATATGTCATAACCCCGCCACCAGAGCATTCTCCTCATATTACCCCCACTGGTACCTCTTTGTTGCCACCAGCGACGTCGTGACATGCAAATCGAGTTGCACCACCAACGGTTCCACCGACATCATTGTCAGACGGAGACACATCATTGTCAGACGGAGATACATCAATGCCAGACAGAGATACTTTGGTACCATCTGCTTCTACAGACGACGTGCTTCAAATCGTCGGTCATGACTTCTACGCCGCGGGCGGGCGAGATACCCTGTGTTATCTTGTCCGTTGGAGCGGCCGGTCCTTGCACGATGCTACTTGGATTTCCTCGGAGGAGCTTCAGAGAATGGCCACACGACTGCTCAGCGAGTACAGCCACCTACACGCATCGAAGTTGAGTGCCTTTAAGCCGGGGGAGTTGACGGCGCACCACAACCGACATGCGCACATTCCCGCAGGATGCGGTGATCCGTTACCTGGATGGACAATCAGAGTCTGTGGTTGCGTCCCGAAGAATATTCTGAGTTAAATTCGTATTTTAATTTTTTAATTTTTGAGTTGTATTTAATGTTCGATAGGCCAAAACAACATATGTCGTCCGATTTAGGGTAGTTTAGATGTGGTTATGTTGCTGCAGTTACTGTGGAGTTTATAAATAGTCAGCGGCGGTTCGTTGTGAGGGTATCGTGGGTTTTGCAATTGACGCAAACCGTCGGTCCTGCCTCTGGAGCGATTCCGGAGTTCCCTATCCTCGGTGCGACGCCGAGGCTGCCGTTCCGCCTCCATCTTCGCCTATTCCAGCTCCCCGTGAGTTTCCTTCACCTTCCCCGACCGAGATCCATCGACGTAAGCCACTTCTTCTCCTTCCTACCGCCGGCTTTCCCTTTCCTGGAGTTCCCCGTCTTTATCCCCTCCCGCTCTGTTCGTCCACCACAAATCCTAGCCTTCCTACTCCTTTCCCCAGCCACTATACCTTCTATTCCCTTGAAGCAGAGCCATTCCACTACTTCCCAACCACTACAGCCACTTCTCCTTGATTGTCCGTTGCTGCCAGCCACCATATCACCCCAACCGTGAGTCTCTACATCCACTCTCTTTCCCCTACAGTCATTCCAAACCCTACCCAAGCCACTACATGCCCCTCACCGTGAGTCTTCAGCCAACATCTCCCTAACAGTCGTTACATACCCCACCCAGATCACCATCTGTCCCGATCTGCACCTCTGACGCCTTCCCCGCTTGCTGCGACCTTAGGGACCCGCCGCCAACCGCCACCGTTGTCGTTATATGTGTGAAGTATGGTAAAAGTCATTTCTTTTAGTTGTTTATTCTGGTGAAACTTGTACTATGCTGGATTGTTATTTTGTTGTGCTATTAGTTCATTTGTCGTAAAACTTGCGGAACTTCTTTTGTGATCGCTTAAAATATTTGTGCCTCTTTCGTTCGCTAAATTAATAGTTTGTTCTCTTTTAATCATTTGTGGCGACTGCATGTGCCCTGCTGATAAATTTTAAGTAATTAATTATTTGTTGCAAATTTTCGTAGCGGACCACTTGTGCACTTGCTTTACACTTCATCGTATTTAGGATTGCATTTAGAGAGCCCTCCCGAGTCCATTGACCTACCACTGCATCAATAGAAGAACACAACTAGCATGGCACTAGCGTTTGCGTTGATTGTGCGGGCACTTGCCCGAAGTACTTCAGAAACTGCTTCACCTCGGGCCAGAGCGGGAGGCAGATTCCAACCTCAAAATGGGGGAGAGGCAAGGCGAGCTAGTTCTAGTAGGTGTAAATGGACTCTCCTTCGTCTGGGTGGCGAACCGGGTACCCCGGCAGCAGGTGCGCAACTTTGAACACGAGATACTCCTCTTTCGACAACTTCCCGTTGGGGAAAAGGTGATCAGTGAAGTTCTCCACGCACCTCCCTCACCCGTCCGCGGTCTCTGAGTCACCGACCATTTAGAAGCAAGGGTTGAGGGTGGATGTCGCAAGAGTAGGGAGATGAGAGGGAGAAAAGAAAGGGGTTGGAGTACGCAATTATTGCGGCCAGGGGAGGGGGTATTTATAGAAAAAAGGGGGTGAGGGATCGTGGTCATTGACGCACTCCACTCGCCCTCGACCACCTTGCTCCCCAACATCACCGCGAAAACACGGATCTCGCCAAAAGCGAGCGAGCACACACCCTAACATCAAAAATTTCAGCATCATAAAGTTGGAAGACGGAAATGCGAGTGCAGCAGAACAAATAGATAAACTCTCGCAGGGCGGGGTTAAGCATAACATGAAAAAAATAATGTCAAGGTGTTTAACAAAAGAAAAGTAATGTGTGAGCATGCTCAGAGAGGGTGCCACCTTAAGACGCCCCGACCTCGAGTGCGTACCCTCGGACCACGCAAGATACTCTCGTACTAACAGGCGGCAGCGAACTCCTGGTGCATGGTGTGCATCTTGTCCTCTACTTACCGCAGATGGTCCTTCAACGGCACAATGTCAAACCCAAGGGTCGTCCCTCCAGAACTCCGTTGGACCTCTTCAGCGAGCAGAACGTAATCTCCTTAGTGCATGTTCATCTGCCGCTCTAGGGCCAGGATGCAAGGGAAGGGGTCAGTCGGTACCAATCGCAATCACTCCTCTCTGAGGCCTGTTGTCGTTCATGCCTACTTTAGGTCTTCTGATTCTTGTTTTAGGTCTCCTAATTCCTGTTTTAGGTCTTCATCTCCTTCTTCTTGATTTATTTCTGATGACGCAACAAGGATGATAATGCGTCACTCTGGGATTATGCATTTCTTATCCATAGTCGAGAAAATGGTGGCGAAAACAGAAAATGGAAATGCTCATTGCCCTCTTTATGAGGCAATTTGTAATGTCCTTGTTGATCGATGGATCAAAAGTTGCACACCACTACATTACATGACTCATTCTCTTAAACCAAGGTAATGTTTTTGCTTATTTGATATTTATCATTTACTATGATTTATTAATTACTATATGCTTTTATTTGTAGGTATTACAGTCGAAAATGGCTTGATAGAGGGCCAAATAAAGTTACTCTAAATACAGGTGAGAAAATTTCTTTGGAGAGGAATAAATGGTTATGAAGATATTTTTCTGATGTGACGGAGAGGAGTATAGTAATCAATGAGTTCTCTAGGTTCACAGGGTTTGACCAAGCTTTTAGTGAGTCAGATAGTTTGGAGAATAGATCCTCATTATTGCATAAAGATTAGTGGAGTTACTATAGAACTTCAGCACCTAAATTGCAAAAAATTGCTTTGAAGCACATACTCATTCATTCACTCATTGAGAAGAAACAAAATTCTATCACAACGAGCTGATGATTTGGTGTTTGTGCATAGTAATTTACGTCTATTATCGAGGAGAAATAAAATCTACAATCAAGAAAGGAGTAGAATGTGGGATACAGAAAGAGATGCATGGGCAAATCCTTTTGATGGAGTTGGTATGCTTACGATTGTCAACTTGTCTTTAGATGAACCAGAAATTGAAGATGTCTTGATCTCCAACAATACGGAGAAAGATTAAAAAAATGAGTGATGAATATCGTTAAATTTGAAATGATTATGAATATTTTATGTCTAAAAACTTCATATTATATTGCATTAGTTATGCACTTATACTTCAACTGATTATTTATGCTTCATATTTTATTGTTTTGAGAATTTATAATTGCAATTGTGATATATACATACATATATTATATTTAATATAATGTATCCCGTTGTACCCGCATCCTTGTTTTTTAAATTTTACCGTACCGTCGTAGCGGATACGTATCGTACCTAGTACTAGTACCCAAACTGATGTTTCCTAGGTGTTGATCCGAGAATACGAGGAAGTCAACATACCATAATTGAATTTTGGAAGGATGCGAGTACCGGTCACTTACCGCGCAGGGACTCAATACCCTTCCCCGGGCGAACGGGGGAGGGCTCGCGGTGTCGTCCTGAGAGGAGGTGTTCTAGAGGTGCACCTAAAGGTTTAGAGGGGTGTGTTAAAGACTTCCCCGCACCCCATCGGGGAGGAAGAATATCGGGACCCGGCACTGCGGGAGACGCGGTGACGGTAGGAACCGTGCTCGCCGAGGTGATGATGGTGACAGCGAGCTCTTGGGCGAGATCGTGGGAACGCGCTTCCCTCGGCGGGGTGGTTTAGTTAAAGTTGGTAAAAGGAGGCACTACAAAAAGAGAAACATGGAGGTGATAATGCTTATAAAATGCTGGTCGAGAGTGAGGAAATTGTTAGGTTACTCACCATGCATCTAAGGGCGAACATCCACGTTTAAACGGGTGCACGCGCCATCCAGTTCAGCATCAACCTGGGACCGTACGTCTTCCTCAGTGGCGAGGTGGAGCTGCAATGAGTACGATTACGTAATAGAAAAAACTTCAAAGAGGAAATCGGGAATGGTAAAAAAGAGGGGGCACGCACCTGGTAGGAGGTCCTAAGACCAAGACTGAATGCGGGGTGCTGCTGCCCGAGCGAGGTCCCCGCTTCACCTGTCGACTCGTGACTATTCTTCTTGATGATTCTTCTCTCCATGCGCCTCAGAAGAGCGTGAGGTCAGACCCAATGAGGCCGATAACAAGGCAGCATGTTGATCGAATCCACTCCACGTTCTTTGGGTGAGCAGCGAGGCGAGCTAAAAATTCCTTGGAAGGCAGCATGTTGATCAGGAAATTATTCGCGGAATCAGAAGCCCAGGAAAGGGGAAGCGAGAGGCGAAGAGGGTAGGGTGTGCTCTTTGAAGCCTGCCTCCCCGCTCATATCAAAAACAAAAAAATACCTTTGCTCGGTAATATATAGCTGTGCTGATCTCAGCCTGGGGCTCGCCAAAAGATTCCCTAGAGTTTGAATGTTTGCCAAATAGGGGGTTGAACTACCTTTTTGAGCTTAAGGCAAACTCGCAAAGAGCGGGGATTGTGTACAACCTCGTATTTGTCGAGTGGGCAAACCAGACCAGCTAATAAAGGGGAGTAGTTAACATGGAGGGGCGAGCGCAGCCTGGGACACCAGAGTACTTGCCGACTACGAGCGAGAGCACCATAGTTTGCACACACTTGCCCCAGTCTCGGGTGGGCCGCAAGTACCCAATATCATTGGGTACTCACTGCCCCTAAGCGAGTGTGCCTCAAACGGCGTATACTTGCCCCTCAGAGGTAATCTCATCACTCTAAGGATTTTGTGTTGGTCTGCCTTTAATAATAGAAAAAGTTAGGATCTCGCTATCAGCAGACCAATTTGGGTTGCATATAGTAGCACCAAAAGACGGGATCTCGCTATCCGCAGAACATTTTAAGAAAACTATAAATAGACCCCCAAGGGCGTCATTGGAGAGACTTTTTCTGGTTGGTAAGAGCTCCTGTCCAACATTGACCCAAGTTTCCGGGTTCAACACTAGAGCTTTTTAGTGCTCTCCTGGGTGCCTAGTTCATCCTTGGTTTGGGAGGGGAAGGTCGTCTTGAACTTCCGGGTTTGTGACGGGTCATTCTCGCAGCAGCTCTCGGGGTCTGTTCAAAATCATCCACCACTGTGAGTAAGGTTCTTTGCTCCAAGTGTCTGGTACTGCACTCGTACTCAGAATAAGTAAGCGCAAGCTAGACCCCGTGGTCCGAACTCTGTTGGTCCAGGTTTTCGGGTTCAACATGTAATATCTTATAATGATAGATCCAAGCAAATCAATTTATTTCATTTTCCCAGTAGGTTGTGGGAGGGAGGCCGGTTTGACATTGTTAGCAAGTTGAAGATGAAAGATTTCTTCTGAAATGGTTTGGAGGGATCAACAACCATATTCAAAGCTCAAAGATAGCACTCACTTGTGCAAAAAATGTCACCCCATATGGTCACTTCTCTCCAATGTAAATACAATTTGACTGCAAGGTGAAAAATAGAAACATCATCTTGAAAGACATTTAGAAATGAGCACCCGGAGATGACATAAGAATTGTTGGGACGTCTACAGCAGTGAACCTTGTCAAGCACATGAAGGTCCACTTGTCTCACCATGTAACAAAGCATGACGACTCTTGCTTCATGCCTTTCAGCAGTGAAACCAGGGGGTGGACCTCCAGGGTAGTTAGTGTTCTCTAGTCCAAACACACTTGCTCAAATTCATGTTCGAGCATGATGTTCACCGAACTACCAATGTCAATGAAGACATGATGCGTAGTGAAATTGGAGTCAAGGGTGTTGATGACTATGACATTGCGGTGAGGTTACCAATACTTGGTAGGTGCTCGCTTGAAAATGTCAACAGATCGTCTCCCGAGATCTGGATGTTAGCAATGGCTCTCCCTACAAAAATATTTGAGGTTGTCTTCTTGTTATTCCACTAATGCAAGTTGTAGATAGTGAAGATCATACTAAGAATCTCCTCTAACTTTGGTCTCAAAAGGGCCTTTGGTTTCATCCTTAACAGGTTGTTACATTCCAGACTCTAATTTACCAAGAAAATGTTTCTAGAGTTTCATTTTCCATATGAATGACTCATTGAGGTTGTGCAATTGTTGACAACATTCAGTGGTATGTTGTGATAGTGACCCATAGGAGAAGTTCGACCATGATATGGTTTGTCTATGATAATGTATGCATTCAATATTAATTGGAGTTTCAGTCTTCAGCTAGTGTGACCATAGGAGAAGGTATAATATGGTTTGTCCATGATAATGTATGCATTCACTATTAATTGGAGTTTCAGCCTTCAGCTAGCGTGACCACAGGAGAAGGAATAATATAGTTTGTCTATGATAATGTATGCATACCTGAGAATGCATATAGAGGGGAATAATGGTTTAGGCATCTCGTTATAGGGCAAACTCTAAGGGAATAGCCGCATAGGCAGAGAAAGGATTGCTCACTTTATGTCAGGGCATGGTCTTAGGCGAGTGGTGTTATTGGTGAATCTCCATAGAGGAATAATGGTTTGGGCATCTCGTTATAGGGCAAACTCTAAGGGAATAGCCGCATAGGAAGAGAAAGGATTGCTTACTTTATGTCAGGGCATGGTCTTAGACGAGTGGTGTTATTGGTGAATCTCCTGGGTCATATGGATTTGTTGCAACCACGCTCGTCAAGTCACATTGTGGTCCATGAGGATGTTCTTCCGAGCGAAGGGCAAAAGACAAGATGGGGTTGGTTTCCTTGGTGTTAATGCTCCCACATCTCAAAAGACTTTGAGTATTGACACTAAGGCTCTATTTGGGAAAGCGGTTGCGGTTGTGAAAGAAATTGTTATAAATGAAGATTTATAAATGAAGCTGTTAAAAATTGGTTGCCTCAAATGGAAATCTATTTGAATAGTCAGTGTTTGCAGAGTTGTTCAGAATAGAGAACCGTGTGGTAAAACAGCGGTGTGATGTTAATGTTAAAATCATACCAATAGATATGTTTTTTCAACAGTTTTTTATTTATTTTCATTTTCATGCTAATAATGGAGTGTGAATCAAATGACTTGTCAGAGAGATGTACATGCGCAGAGTTTTCTCGACTGAAGCTCAGCTCCTTAAAAACAAATCAAAAGCTTTCTCGGGTGGAGATCTGCATTGGAGTTTATTCTTCCTAAATTTCTCTCTTCCCTATCTCTCTAGCTGCAGCGAGACGCAATGGAAATATGGAACTTCTGCTCAAGCTTCAGTTTCCTGTTCTCTACTACCGCCATTGGAGTTTCTTCTTCCTTGCCGCTAGCTTCTTCTCCATGTCTGCCTTCAATATCGGGCGACACATAAGGAAGAAGTCTTTGTGGTTTCCTCTGCTCTTCTTCTCTCATTGCTAGAGTGCAGAGACGCCGCAAAGTTTAGGAGATCGATAGGTCGATATGCCGTTCAGAATTTTTCTCTTCGCTGAAAACGCCGATGACTGGAGGTTGGGGTCGCGGGTTGCTAACGGCGGAATTCCTAAGAGGATCGAAACGCATGCGTTCGGAATGGGAGGCGGAAAAACAAATAGAAAAATCTGAGGCGTTGCGTTTCGCGTGAACGGAAGGGGCCCTAAACGCCTATTCAAATAGGGCATAAGGATGCACTTGATTGGATCTTCCCATAGCTCGTGAAGAGTGCATGAGTGTATCTCCTCCACTTCTTAGTAGTGGAAAATTTGACGGTAAGCTTATTCTTGTAGTCGAAGTTGTTGATGAACTACAGAAAGAAGTTCATGAACCACTGGATGGCAATTTCCTTGAAGATAATGAAATTTGATCACCCTAGTGAGACAGTGGAGGGTGATAGTTGACATAAGGCAGTCAGACTGTCAGTATGGCCATTCTCTTTCAGAAAGGGTCAAGATAAGACTCAATGAACATTGCTTAAGATTAAATCAGCTACTACTGTGATGGGGAATCGCCATAGAGCACATATGGTTTATCCTTTATTAGGAAATCAGATGTTGGGAAATTCATCGAATGGAGCATGAGCTGGAGTGCTCGTTTACCATGAAATTTGGGTTGTGTGGATAGAGAGCTCCTTTACTGCTAAGTGAGGATAGGACAATGGGGCACTAGTGGTCATCGTAGAGCAGGTTACCGCGGAGTGTCAAATGAAAATACACGGGATCCACTAAGCATATCTAGCATGTAATCCAATCGAGGAATCGGAAAGTGATATTTGATTGTAATTTTATTTATCGCTCGATTATCCACACAAATACGCCATGTCTCATCTTTCTTAGGAACTAGAAGTGCGGGGACGGTAAACGGACTCATACTCTCTGATGCAGAACCCGGAATCTCACCAAGCCTGCCACCCGGCCCTGCGTCACACAGTCCGGGGGCCCAACAAGGCGCGACCTTGTGTGCTTTATCAGGGCCGCGGCCCATGCACCTCAACCTTCTCACGAGCCCAACCACAGGCGTCGGCAGTTTGTTGAAGCCGGGATTCGATCCCTGCACCCCCTTGATAAAGCATTCTCAGGCGAATGCTCATCAACCAACTGAGCCGCGGCTCAGTTGGTTGATGAGCATTCGCCTGAGAATGCTTTATCAAGGGGGTGCAGGGATCGAATTCCGGCTTCAACAGCCTGCCGACGCCTGTGGTTGGGCTCGTGAGAAGGGTTGGGGTGCATGGGCCGCGGCCCTGATAAAGCCCACAAGGTCGCGCCTTGTTGGGCCCCCAGGCGGTGTGACGCCGTGCTGGGTGGCAGGCCTGGTGAGACGTCGGGTTCTGCATCACTCTCTCTAACGTGACCCTTCGAAATCAGATCGGTCACCTGCCTATGTAGCTCCTCATGCTCTTTCGGACTCATGTGATAGTGAGACAAATGAGGTAAGATAACTCCTGGGATGAGGTCTATGCAATGTTGTATGTCTCTCATCGGGGGTAGCTGATCGGGAAGCTCCTCCGACATGATCTCAGAGAACTCATCTATGATGGGTCGCACCGTACTAGGGATGTTTAATGTACTGGGGGTGGTGTCTATACCGGATAACATATAGACGACCTCGCTATCCTTCATCTCCTCCTGGAATTGGGACCCACTCAGTAACATGGTGGCGAAGGGGAAGGATATTGCGGATACAACGGTAGAAGGGGGTGAAGTCCTCTCTGGAGCTTTGGGAACAAGATCATTCATCTGGGGAAGAAGAACGATCTTGCGACTATTGCGCTCGAAGGAGTGAGCGTTCTTTACACCATCATGAACTACGTGTCTATCGTACTGCCAAGGTCATCCTAGCAGGATGTTACAGACCTCGATAGTAGCTACATGACACCAAACAGCGTCCTGATACGTACTATTTATGGAAAACTTTACGAGACACTGGTGCGTGATAGGAATAGTAGTGCTAATAGTGACCCATGACAGACTGTAAGGTTTTCCTAAGGGCTGCGTTTTTAATTTCAGCTTATCCACCATGCGTTGAGAAATAAAGTTCTTCATACTACCGCTGTCTATAATGATGGAGCAGAAATGTTCATGTATGCGGGCAGTGGTACGAAAGATATTGTTCTTCAACCAGTCGTCTTCAGTAGGAGTCTTGGGAGTTAGGAGACTATGTTGGAGAATACACGCTAAGTGCTCAGGTTGTTCTCCCTCAACTTCGTACTCACTCTCTAACTCAATCTCAGGAGGGGTCGGATCAGTCTGGGAATCAGTAAGAAAAACTTCATACTCAGGCTCGAACCCAATCTCAGGATCGATGACGGCGACGAAGTGGCGTCGCGGGCACTCAGAAGATTTATGACCCGCCTCCATGCACTTAAAATATCTAAATGTCTCAGGCTGAGGTCTAGTGCTTATGACCTCCTTGCCTTTGGTGGAGGGGGCAGAGAGTGTTGGGGCGCTCGTGGACACTACCGGTCGAGAGGGCATGACGGGAGTGAAAGTGTGAGTCGGGTGGGACTTATCAGTAGTCTTGTTCCCAGTTGTTCGTTTCTGCAGTGCTTCTACTCTACGCGCTCTACTCGACACCTTTCCTAAGTCCTTGTAATTAAGGAGTTCTAACTGATCTATGATGGAATAGCGCAACCCGTTCAGATAACGGGAAACGGTCATGTCATCATCCTCTCGGAGGTCGAGGCGAGACTATAGGACTAAGAATTCGTTCGTATATTCATCCATTGATAACTTGTCTTGATGTAGGTTGTGGAACCTACGGTAGAGGGTCTGCATATAATCGGGTGGAGCGTATCGTTTTTGAAGTTGCGCCTTAAACTCTGCCCATGTGGTGATCGGAGGGCGCCTAAACTAAATCTAGTTCGTTCTAGCTGTCCCGACCAAACGAGAGCGGACCCTTTCAGACTAAGCGTAGCATACTCAACTTGCCTAGCTTGGGGCAATTGCTTTCAGGCCAGGAAACGATCCATTCTTTCGCACCACTCTAAGCAGCTCTCGGGCTCTATTCTCCCTTTGAAATCACATACGTCCAGCTTGATTCACATATCCCAACGAGGTTGGTGACGTCATTCGTTATGTGCTTCCGGGTCGGGGTGTGCGAGTACCCGAGGTCTATGGTCGGGGTCGTTTTCGACCACTAGGGCAGGTGTTCGGTTGACGTGCAAGGTTGCTTCAATATTATTAACCGAAGTGCGCAGTCCGTTCATGATATGTGTGACACTACCTATACCGGTGGTGAGTTTTTACTGTTTTCATCAAATCACACATGCGTTGGGTCAAATCTCCTACACTGTTCTCTAGTTGATCGACCCGCTATTCCATTGAAAAAATTCAAAACATTTGCTGTTGATTAAAATTTTATTTTAAAAAAGAGCGCTCCCGAGCGGGGGGAAAATGGTTTTTATGACGGAAAACAAATTCTTCTTTTTTTAAGAAAAAATAAAAGTTTTATAATCTTTTTTTATATAGAATAATTAAGATCGACGGATCGACCGATCCACGGTAGAAGTGAATCAATTATCTCTGATACCAAACTGATGTAATCCCAACTCTAGGGTTAGGAAAACCATTATTTTGGGCGAAATTATTTTGAAATAAAATAAAATTTAGGGCTGTGATTTTGGGAAACACGAGGGTCGAGCGGCCAATTAGAAATTTCGTGCGCGCAATTTAACGACGTCTCTATGGGCTTAAGAGTGTCGGTTAATTTCGCTCGAGTGTAACTCTAACGCGTTTTAGGGTTTCAAATCCTCCACGAAATCTATGCGACCACAAGCCGAAATTACAAACAACAATTTATGAAAATACGGTAAGCGAGTAGTTGAACGTTTGACGGCAAGCTTAGGATTATTTGCAAGAACACATAAAAATTAACGAGACAAATCGGAGTGGAGGCACCCAAAGGTTTTCCAAAGGAGGTTGGCCCGCCCAAATTCCGTCAGACAGGGGAGATGAGTATGTTGGCTTCTCCTAAGTCGCGGCGGCACGATTTCTGACGGATGCCAGAGTCGGGCGTCGGTGTCGACGACGATCCGCACGCCAAGGCGAGGAGCAGCGTTGGCAGGAGATTTGCGGGAGAGGCCGACGACGTACGGCGCTGGAGAGGACTCGCCGCTGGAAGGAATACGTCGGGAGCTCGCCGCTGGAAGGAGTACACCGGGGGCTCGGCGCTAGGAGGAGTACATCGGGGCTCTCCTGGGAACGGAAGCAGTAGTGTCGACATCGGGCAACCGAAAGGGGTGGTCGGCACTGTGCAGAAAACGAAAAAAACTCGTTTTCTGCTCTTGTCCAGAATTCCTCGATTTCTTTGCACCGGACCCTTTAATAACAGGGAACTGTTTTTGGCATAAGATTTTGCATAATTAATTTGCCAAGTGCCCAATTTTGGCATAAGATTCTTTTTGCCTAATCATCTTAATTCATTTGGCATGTGCAATCAACCCATTAACTGGCCGACTCCTCTATTATTAATTTAATTTATGTTTTCCTGAAATAGTCTAGGATTGCCGCCTCCGTCTTAATTACTATATTACCGGACCTCTTTATTAAAAGTCTCAACAGACGGTCAACCCGAAGAGCTGCAAATGGAAAATGAGAAACACATTTAGGCCAAATTAACCAAATACAAAAATAAACGACAAATGCAAAAGAGTAACAAAGCTAAGATGCATCGCATGGCGCATCAATAATGCATCAATAAGAAAAACAGATAGAGCCTAAGTAAAAAAAAATAGGCATGAGAAGAGTTAGACATAAAGGTAAAATGACTGAAAATTGTTCAAGATGATTTTCACAATTTTGACTTAGCACCTATATCACTGATAGGAAAGAGCAGAAATTGACCTCTAATATAATATGAATGAACGGTGTTCCATATAATTTTGTAGTATAGCTCTAACACTTTATGGAGCACTAAATAGGAATGAATAAAAAATAAACTCCAAATAATAAAAAATGAACTCCAAATAGTAGGTATATGACTATGATGGCGATGATTGATCAATAAGTAAACAAGTAATTATCAGTTTCAAAAACAAATAAATTATACACGATATCCTGTTTCATTACATATCCTAAATCCATCATAAAATTTCTTATTTGTTCAAACTTTCTATTCTTAAGTCTTAAGAAGAAAAACCAATCATAATCATATGATATGCACATATCATACACCATCTTAAATCTCTTTTATATCCTCCATAAACATGACAATGGATTTTAGATTTTATCATAAAATCCAAAGCCACTCCATAATGTCTAATGTTACTCACTAAACCATCAGTTGCATCATAATATATTTAATAAATCCAAGATATCTTTAAATATGCATTCTCTCTTTAATGCAAATTGATTCCTCAATAATGGTGTGACATTTATTCTAACCTCTCATCACATCTTTATATAGTTGTATACCCTAAAATAACCCATCAACACTAAACAAATTAGAGGAGTCAATTCAGCACATTGGAGAGTAATAAATGGCATTCTTTCCCGAATAAGCAGACAAAGCAGACTCATCAGACGAGCAGGCACCTATTGTACAGAGAGGCCAAGTTGTTATGACCTTACTGCAGGTCGTTGGCTTGGAAAGGCTTTCTAGGAGAAATGATGCAACATGCAACGCATCATTTTTTTTACCTAGTGCATCCTTTATAACTAAAGCTCAATTAAAAAAAATTCCTTAATAAAGCAGCACTTCCCTCAACTGTTGACCTAGCTTAGGATAAATCGAAAGAAACAGACTCTTTTTTGTTCTTTTTTGATAACAAAAGACACCCTTCGATTTATCTCCCGAAAACCAAACCGAGGTCATCCCGTCCTCGTCGCCGCCGCCAGACACCTAGCTGGAATACAGTGAACTTGCCTCTGCCAGCCGATATCCAGTCTGACGTTTTCTCTGTCAGGACGAGTATCTTGTGCATGCTTCTCTTGCTGCCTACTATTTTAGCATCATTCTTACTGATGACTTCCACTTCCCTTACAATCCAGTCACTTTCAGTACCATATTTCCTTCTTGTTTCCTTGATGGAGGTTGAAAACCTTCATCCCTCCACTGTTAGAACCAACCTATTCTTATTCTCTTGAACAGCTGAAGTAGGACGAATCTATATGATGTGGACTTACGATGCCCTGACCCTAAATGTAACACACGTGAGCATGCGATGAATGTAATTGACCGACGACGAACCCTAAAATGAAGATGCAAATGAATACAAGCACATGATCCAATGAACTAACGAAGGATAACCCCATTGCAATGTGTGTGCGATGACTCAATCATGCAAATATTTTCCGACGCACAATTAATTAAACAACTTAATTTTAAAATCTTGTGCAAGCGTCACAATTGATTACAAATATTGCAATGAAAGTAAACAGACAACAATTACATGTTAAATGAGAGTGCACTAAAATTAAAATGCAAAACAAATAAATCATTTGCACACCAATGGAGATATGCAACAATCAAATTAATTTATGTCAAGTATCACTAGTAATACGGGATATCCGAACAATGTGAATAAATGAGCACTAGAAGTAAAAGCTCACCAAGTATTCGATGTCAGTGGTGTTGGGAATGAAAGAACAGGGATCTACCACCTAGAGGGGGTGAATAAGTGTTTGGGTTGTATTTGACCATTTCTTGAACAAGTAAAGAAATATAAGCAATCACAGAATAATCACAGTCATAAAGGACATAGAATTTATAGTAGTTCTCCAATATAGGTACTTTCATTTTTCCTCTCCGCATATCTAGCAGTGTGCTAGCTTCAACAAACTTCTCCAAATCTCAGATCTCCTCCACAGATCTTACAGCTCAAAGTCCATGACTCTTACCTCAAGAACAAAATAGATTCCCTACCTCAGACTTCAAGAGAGAGTCCGACACTCAGATTCACTAGATAAATCCTACCACAGGTCCTCAATGACTCAACAGGAACCCTACCTTTGGCCGTCAACAAGATCCCTACACTCAGATTCAACAAGTGAATCCAAACTTAGGTCCTCAACCGGAACCCTACCTCGGTACTTTAACAGAGCCATACTCTTAGATTCAACAAGTGAATCCTACCTCAAGTTCTCAACAGGAACCCTACCTCAGGCCTTCAACAGAGCTCTACTCTCATATTCAACACATGAATCCTATCTTAGGTCCTCAATAGGAACCCTACCTCAGGTCTCAGAGAGATCTTATAGAATGATGATTAAATTTTCTTATTATAAAGATATGAATAGACTCACTTTGATCTACACTTGATTTGCAATTGTCTTCTTAGGCCTTGATGAAGAAAGTCTTCACAGCAGTAGTAGCAGCAGAAATTTTAAAGGATAGATCTTGTATATTGCTTCTTACAGATTGATTAGGAGCATTTGAAGATTTGCTCCTTCTGAAAGCAGTCTTCTTTTCTAGGTTTTTTGTCGACGCTGCTCTTGGAGAAATTATTGTTTTGTTGATTTGAACAAAGCTGTCAGGGTTTTCTCCTCATCTCTTACTTATATTTGTCTGACATCATTAACGGTAGTGAACGAAATAAAACATGTGAGATATCTTTTCAGAAAAGACTAATTTGATGTTAACTTTTGGCTCGGACAGCAATTTGAAATTCCGCAATTTTGAATTATCACAACGCTAATTTGTCTTGTCACGATACTATTTCATCTTTTCAAGATGCTACTTGCTCTTCTCATGCCTTTAGCAATACTTCAGAAAAAATGAGACTTTAACACAGCGATGAAGTTGTCTTCACGACGCTATTGCTCTTCCTCTCAACGGTAAACAATTTGAACTATTTCTCCTTCAGTGAAGAGTAACTCAACGATACTTGTTTAGTTGTTCCTAAGTGACTCCTCATTGCATAAATATTTCTCGGTTGAGGTCGTCAACACATGTCATGTCCTGAATAGGATCTCAATCACCAAAGATCACAAGAAGACTCCATATGAACTGGTGAGGGGCAAAATACCAACTTTTATCCTACTTTAAAATCTTTGGGAGCAAATGCTTTGTACTAAATAATGGAAAATTCGGTCTAAGAAAGTTCGCAGAAAAGAGTTGTGAAGATATTTTTGTTGGATACAACTCGCATAGCAAAGTCTATAAAGTATTCAACAAGAAAACTCATGATGTTGAAGAATCTGTCCATGTTGTATTTGATGAGACCAGCCTTATACACAAAGGCTGGCCTAGTTCCTCTATTGATGCAGGTTCGAATTTGGAAATAAAAAAGTTGTCTATTGAAGATAAAGATGAAACTAGTGAGCAGAATCCACCAGACATGATTAATGAAGAAGAAGAAGATCAATCCCTAGGAGAGATGCAAGAATCATCTGAAGAAACTCAGCAATCTGAACAAACAGCTTTGGAGACTCCACGAAGACTGCCTACAGCAACAAGACATCTCAAGGATCATCCAGAAAATCTGATAATTGGTGATGCTAGACAAGGGGTTGTCACCATGGGTAAAGTACATAATGAAGCAATGTTTCTGAGTTTTCTTTCCCAAACTGAACCCAAGAATTTTGAGGCAACTCAGATCCATCATGAGTTATTGCAATGCAAGAGGAGCCGAATCAGTTCAAGAGGTGCAAAGTCTGAAAACTTGTACCTTTGAAACCAATTGGGTCTTCAGAAACAAAATGGATGAGAAAGGAGTAATCATAAAAAATAAGGCAAGGTGGCATGAGGTTAACAGACAAGAAGAAGACATTGATTTTGATCAAACTTTTGCACCAAATGTTAGGCTAAATAAAAGCAATCAGATTCTTCCGAGCCTATGCTGCCCACAAGGGGTACAAAGTCTACCAGATGGATGTGAACTCATTTTTCCTGAATGGAGACTTAAATAAAGAAGTCTGTGCAGAATAGTCATCTGGTTTATCAATCTTTCTCATTCTGATCATGTTAATTTCCTTAGGAAAGTTTTATGTGTTAAAACAAACACCTAGGTATAAGACCACGTCGGGCTTTCTCATTGAGAATTTATTCTCAATGAGAAAGATAGACAAAACATTATTTCTAAGGGAAGTAAAAGAAAAGATTTTGCTATTGCAAGTTTATGTGAATGACATTATCTTTGGCTCTACAGATACTAGTCTTTGCAATAAGTTTGTTAGCTTAATGGAAGGGAAATTTGAAATAAGCAGCATGAGTGAGCTTAGGTACTTCTTAAGCCTCCAAGTGAAGCAGTCTGAAGATGAAATATTCATTTACTAGGCTAAGTTCACTAAAGAGTTGATAAAGAAGTTTGGTATGGTGAGTACCTCCACAATGAGGACTCTGAAGGGGTCAAATGTATCTCTCGACAAGGCTGAGAAAAGAAAACCTTTTGATGAAATCATGTACGGATGTATAATTGGCTCCCTGCTCTACTTGATTGCAAGTAGACCTGACATAATGTATGAAACATGTGTTTGTGCTATATATCAGGTGAATCCTAAGGAATCTCACTATTCTTCTGCTAAGAGGATTTTAAAATACATTAAAGGTACACTCAATCTTGGTTTATGGTACCATATGGGTAATGTTTTTGAACTAACTGGGTACTCAGATACAGATTACGCAGGTTGTAAAGAAGACAGAAAAAACACCCCAAGTTCATGCTAATTTCTTAGTAGGAGGCTAATTTCATGAAGCAGTAAGAAAAAAAATAATGTGGCTATTTCAATAGCAGAATCAGAATATATATCAGCAAGAAGTTGTTGTGCTCAGCTTCTATGGATTCAACATCAATTATAAGACTATAATGTGAAGATGTCCAAGAAAGCATTATTATGTGACTCATCAAGTGTTATTTCAATTACTAAAAATCTTGTATCACACAACAGAATTAAGCATATTGAAATTAGATATCACTTCATCAGAGAACATGTTAAAGAGGATATCTAACATGAGTATGTCCTACTGACAGACACGTGACAAATATTTTTACCAAACCTCTAGATGAAGCTAAGTTTAACATCTTTAAATTTGAATTATGAATGTTAAACTTAAAATAAACTTACTGAGAGAACATCGTAAAATTGTTTGTAAAATGTGTATAATGATCAGATGTTATATTCTTGGAAGTTAACAATGTATGCAGGAAGTAATTGAGAAATTTACATGAAACAACAAAAAAAACATGTTTGTGTCGTCGTGTTCACTAAACCGAATGAAGGTTGTGCGTCGTGACAACACGACGTTATGACTCTAACAGCCACTGGCAGTCAAATTAAATAACTTGGATCAGACAATCTCAGCCACTAGACCTGGGATAAATTTCTTAATCGTGGACGCCAGGTACGCGCCTCTTCGCATTCCAAAATAGACTATACATAGGAAAAATGTTTAGAATAAGGTTACACATTTTGCCCTAAGTCAACTCCACGACAAGCCCTGGTAGGCTAGTACATGCGACGACAGCTTCCACATTTCCTTTCATACTTCTAAATGGCTCGCAAGAAGGAAAAGGATTCTCTAAATATAGGATGTAAAGTCATTAAAGGAGGCTTCGACAACACTTCAGAAGAAACCAAATCAGTTATAGGATTGTTGGCAGACATAGGCCTGGAATACATTCTATCTTAATCAACAATTATCATGCACAGGGAAGTTCTTGAATTCTATTCAAATGCCAACCTAAGTTCATCTGCATCGTGCTGCTAGGCGAAGCGGTGGAGTGCAGCACACACACCAAAGTGGTAGGTGTGTGATAACTTCTTAAAAAGAAGTTATTTAAACACACTATTCCTTATTCTTTTGGTAATTATAATCTACAAAGCACGGATACTTAAAAATGGTCTATGTATCGACCCGAACGTGTGCCGGATACGAGAAATGCCCGGAAACGTTCGGAAACGCGATTCCGAAACTCCAGAAAATACATTTTTTAAAAATATATTTTTTATTTTCGGAATCGCGTATCCCGCAAGGGGGATACGCGATTAAGTGAGATATAGAGCTCGCATATTTCGTTTTACGAATTAGGTTTTCCTGTTCCGTTCCCGATCCCGCTCCCGATTCTGCGGATTCCGCAGGTACTCCTCCTCCTTCTTCTGCTCTGCTTCTTCTCCTGCTTCTTCTCCTACTCCTCCTCCTCCTCCTTCTTCTCCTCCTCTTGCTTCTTCTTCTTCTTCTTCTCCTGCTTCTTCTTCTCCTCGTGCTTCTTCTCCTTCTCCTGCTCCTCCTCCTCCTCCTCCTTCTTCTTCTTTTCCTGCTTCTTCTTCTCCTCCTTCTCCTCCTTCTCCTGCTTCTTCTTCTCCTCCTCCTTCTCCTGCTTCTTCTCCTCCTCCTCCTTCTCCTGCTTCTTCTCCTCCTCCTCTTTCTCCTGCTTCTTCTCCTGGTTCTTTTTGCATCATATTAATATCCAATATGCCTAAAACATTGTTAAGTACAGCTACATCTGCATTCTCTACATGTTACTAAGTAATCTAATTTTGCATATGGTATTTACATTGATATTCCTCCAACAACTCCAACTCAAACAAGTAATGGAGATGAGATTTTCCCCTTGCCCTTGATGGCTTTCCTTCCACAAAATTTGAGTTCTTAATGTTAGCACCATGTCTTTTTCTTATATTAATTAATATTTATATTAAAATAATTAAAAATAATTAAAAACATTTCCGTATCCTAATTTTTTTAAAAATCACGTTTCTCATATCTGTTTCGTATCGTATCCCATTTTCGTCCCCGTGCTACATAGATTATAATCAATAAATATATATTTAAATAAAATAAATAAAATTAAATTTGTATTTGGTCTAAGTTGGATTTTATCGTCATTTTTTATGTTTTTATTGTAGAAAATGCTAGAGAAATTTGACTTGAAGAAGAGAAGTCAAGCCAATTAATTTTCTGGGAAGTTGTAAAGTTGTTGCAACAAGTCAAAATCTGAATTTCAGATTTGAAATGCAAATCTTTACGTCAACTGCAAATCCGGAAAGGGAGGCGTCGGTTCAGCCATGGCAGGCATTTAATAGGGGCAAAACACCATATTAAGAGGAGAAACTTTACAAGGAAAAGAATCAAATTTCATTTAAAAGGATTTTTCATTTGAAGAAGCGGTGGAATTTTCATTGAAAAGTAAATAGATCTCTACTTGAGAGAATCATCTTTTGGATGGACTTTTGAGGGGGGGGTGTGGGGGCAATCGCTCTTTGGATCAACTTTTAGAGGACTGAAGAGGGCTCGGCCGAGAGAAGCACTTGGAGAGGGAGAAGGAGGCTAGAACACACCGTGGAGAAGATTAATTTGCGAAAAATTTGAGTGGCTTTCTCCTACAACACTTTGAATTTTGGTATCATGTTTAGTAAAATCTTTTTAATTATATTGTATGTCTCTACTATTTTGAACTAATCTCTCGAAGTCATGTATGTTGAGAGTACTATGCGTGTTGCGATGATGAATTTCTTTTAAGCATTATAAATGTTCATTGATTTATCTTTACTGATTTATGAACTTTATAATGAAATTTTGGTTCTTCGGCTTTAACTGCATTTCAAGATTCGAGAAAGGTGAAACATTAGTAATTTGATTAAGATTTCATTATCGCATTTCGAAATTCGATAGAAAAGAAGCGTGAGATTTCACCAAAGTTCCTATATTTTTACTACGAGTCAAGATTCTAAAGAGTATATGTGTAAGTATATCATAGATATAATATGACATAGAATGGAGAAAGAGGTTTCGTTTTTTTGTTAGCAACATTGATTTTCAAACTTCATATTATCCTTCATTTCGCCTAAGATAGAGATGACTAAGGAATAAAAATATAATGATTTCGGATATCGAAAGATAACGATTTCTATTTTAAAACCATTACAAAAAAATTAATCAAGCATTTTTCATAAATCATCTTTTTAAAGATTCGTCACAATAGATATATGAAATCAAAATACAAGGCTACTTCTCCAAATTGATAAAAATAATTTGCTTAGAAAAGTGGTATTTAATTTTGTTAGTATTTTTAAATCATCTCCAAAATCACCCTTAATTAAGTTTACTTGAATTAAAGAAAAGGTTAAAATTGTATTTGCAAGCATTATATTAGTCACTTCGTCGTGCGAACAATCTCTACTCTCATTTTATTACTTAATCTAGCATATGCGTTTGCGTATATTATATAAATATGTCCAAGGCGTATCAACTTTTTGACGTCATTGCCGGTGAGTATCAAGTATTTGGCTCCGTTGTCAGGGAGGTGCAACTAATTTATTATTTTTCTTGCAATATTAATAACCATGAGTATTTATAGCTCAATTTTTTTCATTTTTTATGATTTTTTTAAATTAGTCATTTTAATTTTATTTATTCTTAAATTAATAAAAAAATTCAAAGTAGGTCTATCCATTTAGATTATTTGCGTAGTTGACCCCTGCAAAGATTAATGTCCATTTGGTAATTTCTCCCCCGCAACACCATATATTCATATTTATATTCTTGATGTCGATAGTGCAGTGAATATGACCATAGTAGTGGTGATTGTTATACGAAAACCGTTTTTATACGTCATATGACTCACCTCATGGAGCATCAACATTCTATGGTACTTCATATGGCGTGCCCACTTCTTATCACTATGCAACAAGCATCGTCCCCATATTTCAGCAAGGCCCCTCAAAGGCCGAGAGGAAATGAGAAACAATGTTTGTTTTGTTGTAGCATCGACCACACATGGAAGGATTGTGCGGTTTTTGAATGCCGGAAGGAGTGGGAAGGCGAATCAGGTATTTGAATCGTCCCATCCTCTTCTCATTTTGGTGTTCATGCAGACTATAATGATATATGCGCAGTACCACCTTGTCTAAGGGGGTCTGTTGCGGATATTTCCATCATAATTTTTGAGGATTGGTGCGATAAGATAGTGGAGTTTCCTCTTCCTACGCATGTCACCTATTTTGGATTCACCTATGGAGGAACCAGCCCACATATTCTCTGATAATATTATCACCACGGTTCCTCCGTCTTCTTTGCAGGAGTTTTCTACACTTATTTTTATCGATCTTATCAAAGATATTATACATGGTGATAATCCAGAACCTGAGGTTGCGTCAAAGTGGCATGAAGATGTTGTTCTCTCCGATGGGGGGGGTGATTCTTTGGAGAATGGCAACACACCAAGGTGAGATGAAGAAGATATCCTTTATGATGATGAGGTTTGCACTTTTTCATTGGACAAGGAGGTCCGACTCACCACTGAGACCCCTGAGTTCTCGGGTCTCCCTTGCTACGATGCTTACGATGTCGACATTGATCAACATTTGGAACATGCTCAGAATGAAACTATGATCACTCGCATGAATACAAATTATTTGTCTTTCTTCTATTTTGTTTTCTGACCACCCTTCTTTGCTTGAACATGTGCAGAGGGATTTAGTAGTGACAAATATTTTAAAAGTTGAATTTGAAATACAAATCATATTAGGGAGCTCTCCTCTTTGTGATTGGGATTACTTCCCCACACAAGAGGAAGCTCAATCCTATGTTCTTTCCACTTGTCTTACCCATGTTGATCTGCCACTATCCCCTTTTCATGATAATTTCAATGCATCTTTGCAGAAGTTTTAGTTTATTGTCCCATATTTGGGTAATGCTGAAAATCAATTCTAGCAGCGAAAGTACATTGCAGTGATGGAATTCGTTCTTTATTCCACCACACCGTCACCACCCGTATTTCTCTTGAATTATTAATTGTAGGGAGGCAGGAGATATTCTTATGCAAATAGGATGTTGGAAGAAGTCGAAAAAAAAGATTTGGGGATGGAGGATTGATCATTGTTTACCCCTACTGCCGGGTATACGGACCCTTTACTTTTATCTCTAGCTATTATTTTAAAACATCCTACAACTAATTTAGTTGTTATGATAAAGTAATGATTAAAAGTTTTAGTTATTTACTTATTTAGAATCTACGTTTTGGACAAAAAATTGCTACTGGGAGACAACCCAGATGTGTGTGTTGTTATTTTTTCATTGTTGTTTGCTCATTCATTCTTTTGTTTCAGTTTACCCTTATAATTGTTTTTTGAAGCTCACCACTGCAGGTGCATCATCATTTAGACTTCGAAGCACGATCTTTGATCTCATCTCGCCTTCTGGTATGTTCAAATCATGAGCATAGGGTTATCTCTTAGCTTGTCGACTGTTGATTTTTACACCAAAGTCGTGACTTTAATACAAGTGTATGAAAAGAAAGAGATGAGAAAATGCTTCGGATTGCGGATTTCAGGGGAGTATTTGCTTTCAATTCTATTATTTTTATTGATTAAATGATCATTTGCTTAAAATGTAAAACTACTTTTTTGCTTAAAATGATATCTTTGATAGGGATTAGCAAAGTCATAAGTATGAGGGGGGTATAACCACTACCAATTGGGTGAAGAGTAATTAAATTTGATACAAATGTAATGATCTTGACTCATGTTATAATTAATCAATAAAATATTCTAATTATTCAATGATAATTAATTGGTAAGACTAAACAATATTAAGAGTTCAAATTATGAATTTGATGTTAGTGAGATTTTTTTAGAGCTTTCTTAAGCATGCATTTTATGCACAATTTTAAAAAATATATATTTTTTACTTCCGAGCAATCTTTTGTTATTGGTTTCTAAAAATATAATGGGCAGGGATGAGCAAGAACTGATTTAACGGTGTAAGCCGAGACACGAGATTATGTAGTTAATCAATTTTGAGCATCCACTAGAACTATTGAGCTTAAACTTTTCCACTTTGACGCACATTATGTCATGTTTAAATTTCCTACATTCTTATTAATTGTATCTTAGTAAACTAGATATTTATGGATGTTTAATCTCAATTTAAAAAAATGCATAAATATCATAACGATATGTGGTCTAAGTATGTGTACAGCTACTTAGAATGATCCAAACTATGATCATAAAAAAGAGAAAAAATGTATAAATGTCATAGTGATATGTGGTCTAAGTGTGTGTACACCTACTTGGAATGATCACAACTATGAGTATAAAGGAATATATATAAATAAATAAATATATATATATATTATTTGAGAAATAAACTTCATGATATAATGAATTATTAAGATTATTAATTAAGGAATTATAATCCTGCTATCAAAAACTAACTATGAAGTCTTAACCAAGCCAACATCAATACTAATACAATATTTTAATCGAGCTACTAAACTTTTGTGGAGGCGAAATCAAAGACTTGGCTTATTCTAATCATTTTCAATTAATGCGGAAGTTCAATGAGAAAAAATTACGTGGGAGTAAATAATTTTAAAGAAAATGACACACGACGCTAGAATTCTTAATTGAGATTTATCTCTTATTAAACAAACGAATTTGTGAATATTTGAGTTCTTAATAATTGACAAGCTTATCAGTTAAGTAAAACGAATTTCTTAGCAAGTTTTAATTAATTCTTATTGAGAAAAAAGATCATTTGTACTTGCATTTTGATGTTATCTATTCATCCAACTCATTAATTATCTTTGTTAGGGACTAGCACAAGACTAAATGTCGAGGTGTTATAACATCTTAAAAAGAATTTATTTTAGCTAATTATCCCCGATTATTGGCAATTATAATCACTATATATATTTATTTATTTATTTAAATAAAATAAAAATTAAATTAAATTTATATTTGGTGTAAGTTAAACTTTATCGTCATTTCCCTATGTTTTTTAAAATAATTTTAGGAAATTTGACTAGAAGAAAAACGAAGCCAATAATTTCCTGAAAAGTTGTTGCAACAAGTCGTAATCTAAATTTCAAGTTTGGAATTCAAATCTATGCACCAAGTTCAGATCTAAATAACTGGCATCAGTTCAGTTATGGCAGGCAATAAAAGGCGAATTACCATCTTAAAGGAGGGGAGTTAGAAGGAAAGATGGAGGAGACTATCTTAAAGGGGGAATCAAATTTCCTAAAGGAGGGACACAAATTTGGAGAGAGAGGCCGACGCGTAGGGCATTCACGCACAGTGGAGAAGAAGACGGCTCTTGGGTTAAATCCGAAGAAAACTTCATGCAGCGTTTGATATTCAATCATCATGTTTAATAAGATCTTTCATTTTGCGTTGTGCTTTTTTATGAATATGAACTAATTTCTCTAATTTTGTATGATGAGAGTACTATGAGTATTGTGATGATGAATTTCTTTCAAGTTTTGTGTATGTTTGAGGATTTATCTTTATTGGATTTATGAATTAGATAATGAATTTTTAGTTCTTCATTTTTTTTGTATCAATAGCAAGATTCGAGAGATGAGAAGCATTAGTATTTGGATGAAGATTTTCATCCTGCGTAGCAATATTCGAGAGAAGTGTGACGTAGATTTTTAACCAAAGTTTCTATATTTTTACTGTGCTCCAAGATTCGAGAGAGGTGAGACGTAAGTGCATCATAAATTCAATATAGCACGCGAAGGGAGAAAAAGATTTGGTCTTTTTACTAGCAACATTGATTTTTATTCTTCATAATATTTCTCCGCTCCGCCTGAGTTAGAGATGACTAGGGGAATGAAGAAATATACGGATTTTTGATATCGAGAGATACGAATTTTCACATTAAAATTGTTGCAAAATAAATTAATTGAATATTTTCATAAGACAGCATTCTATATATTCATCACAATACACATAAGAAATCGGAATACAAGACTATTCTTTCAAGTTGATAAAAAAATAATTTTATTAAATTATTCGTCTAGTTTTATTAGCGTTTTTTCTATTATAAAAAACCATTCTGTTGAATTTGCTTGAATTTAAAGAAAAGGTTAAACTAGTACTTACAAGTGTTAGATAAGTCATTTTCTCGTGAGAACGATCTTTACTCTCATTTTATTACTTGATCCGACACGTGCACTTGCGTATATTATATACATATGTCTAGGGCGTATCAAATTTTGGTGTCGTCGGGGACGTATCAGTGTGAGAGTGAAAGTATCAGCTAAAAGTATTGCAAAGGCATTGCATGCCCAGGTTCTCTGTTAAAGACAATGATTATGAGGTTTCCAAACTAGATTTCTCTGATGCCTTAGGCTCTATTTGTTTGGGCGTTTCGCAACTCCGTTTTGGGCAAACGCCGCCGGAAGGAGGGTAAACAAATGAACCTCGGCGGCTTTTGCTCCGTTTCCACTCGCCCGCCTTAAGAAACGCCCCAAAAAGCTCCGTTTGGAGCAGCCACCTCCCCCCTCCGGTTCGAACTCTCCGTTTACACCCGCCGGATCGACCTGTCACCGTTAAAACAAATGAAGCCTTAAAGTGGTGTGATCATGCTGAGAAGACCTGTGGATCGATTAAGAGGGCAAAACTAAATCAGAAAGGAAAACTGTTAGTCGATATAAATGGGAAGGTCTTCTCCTGCAATACAGATTCCCATGATAGGATATCAAAAGAGATGTTTAAGGTAATGACCAGAATTATCCTAATTAAGAAAACATATCGGGCTCATGTGTTGTTGAACAAGATTAAGGACAGTCTGAAGGTCCAAAAACTTTGGGAGAATTCTGTTCCTATACTTGTTGAATACTATGCCTCAACATCTAAACAGGAAGTTGGGAGCATCATTGCATCACATGAAAAAGATAGATGTCAGGACCTTAGACAGATGGAAAAGGGATTTCTCCAAGTCTCCTAAGAAAGTTAACACAGTGAAAGCGAAGAAGAAAGAGAAGAAAGATGCATAGGCTGAAGAGAGCTCTAAAGAAAGCTCCTCTAAGAGCAGTGATGTTGATGCCAACCTAAACGGCTAAACCCTACATACACTGAGGGGGAGGGATCTGAAGTTGTTGTTGAACTACCCTTAGAACTAGTGGGAGAGCCCCTAATTCCTGAGATTACCTAAAATTGTCCAAAATACTGAAAAATAGAATGAAGCTACAGTGGCAAAAAACATAAGGGAAGTTGTTTCTGAAAAGGAAGTTCAGGAGGAAGTATTAGTTGAGGGGGGTCCCACCTAGGAAGCTCAGCCCATGATACTGAGTTGATTGAGGGGGAGCATCAACTTGAGATCTTTGCCCAACTACACACAACTACGAAAAAAAAATTTAGGTGAGTTACTCTCACCTATTTCTAGGTGTAGAAGTAAATACCAACCGTTGATCTGATATCCTACGGTCCATGCAATATTAAATACTAACCGTTGATCAATATTTGGATCAATCAAGTTATTTATGCAGGAAAACAGCGACCAGTATTTACTCCTGCACTTATTTCTAGGTGAGAATAATGCATGCAGTATTTTTTCCAACTATGAAGGATGTGGGAGAGAAGTTTTGCAAGAATGTCGCATGACACTAGCCAAGGGCAAAAGCATGCCCCAACAGTGGAAGAAGAGACAACCATTACTGGTCTAGAAATAACTCTCCTTAAAGGAAAGTCTATTTTGTTATCACCAGAACCAGCAAAAGAAACTATCAGGGCTGACACACCTGATAGTCATCTTCATGCTCCTCCATCCACTCCACTAACAACTGAAGAGCCTAGCTCATCACTTCTCAAAATCAATGAAGACCCTTCTAGTTCACTCTTAGAACAGATAAAGGCTTTGTTGGATGAGCAAAGGATACAAATTGAACATTATGTAGATGATGTTGTAAGAGACATCAGAATGGAATTAAGAGGAAAGACTGTAGGGCTCAAAGCTGAAATGAACCTTCTACGAGAACACGCTTTTAATTTCTTCATGAGAGCAGCTCCAGCAGTAGATCATACTGCTCAGTAACTAGTGATAGCTCACAAAGGGATTGAAGACATAATTGGGAATCAGGTTGCCACCTCTGAAAACCTACAGAATGTCTTCCATACCACACAGCCAATAATATGATAGAGCATAGAATGAATGTTCTGGAAAGAGTGGATTTTTACCGTCAGCTGTTGGATGGGCATCTCCTTGAAACCAAGAATCACATAACCGATGGAGTGAATATGCTCAGAAACAAACTATCTACTCTTCAAGAGAACCAACGTCAACATAATCTGAAGAAGTTATAGAGGAGAGAGCAATGATAAAGGCTAGTGTTGATCATGCCATTTGGACTTCCAATGCAGTAAGGTTTGCACTAAATTTACCCCAAATAAATTATGACGATCCCTTGGATGTGTGAGCTTCTGCCAGCCCTCAGCTCAACCCTCAATTTGCTGAAACTTCTTGCAAAAAAAGGTTGTGATTCCTAAAGAGATGTTGGCAAGGCAGAAGAGGAAAGAAGAAATTCATAATGCTCCTGACTATGAAGAATGAAGCCCAAAGTCTAAAAATATAATACTGCAACCTTGGTATGATTTTGGCTGCATTGAGAAAAACACCTTAAGGTATTATATGATTGTAGAATGAGATAAGCATAAAGAGCAAGAGAGGAAAAGGAGGTCTCATAAGAAGAAACATCCAAATGGACCACCTCCTCCAAGATACTATCCCAAACCACTGAGCAATTTTGAAAGACAAAAGAGAAAGGCAGCTGGTGACAGTGACTTAGCTGGAGGCAAAGAAGACTGGGTCTGTAATGTGGTTGTAATGTGGTTGGTCAAATGACAAAGGGCAAATGAAATTGGTAACTCTATTGTAGACATTGGATCACATTTATATAATATTTTGAATGTCTCTCTATAATTGTTGTAAATGCTAGTATATATCTAATTTCTGAGTTTGATCATTATCATTATTCTCACTTTATCATTGATTGAGGTTCTGACTTCTTCAAATAGGGGGAGATTGTTGGGAACTTTGCCCACAATGTTCCAGATTTGAAGAAGTCATCAACTCAATGATAAATATATTTTGTATTTGATGATCATTTGCTTAATATGTCTAAGACCATTATATATTCATATAACTCAATCTCAATAAGTCAGAAGACCAGTGAAGAACACCTAACTGATTATCAAAATTGGTATAAATGCAATATCATCTTGTTGAGTTAAATGTCATCGAATCCACTCATAACATCATTGAGAAGACACACAGTGTGTCTTACTGTCAAAACAAGGAAAAGCCTATATATCGTCGTGTTGATATTCAATACATGACAATATTGTTGAGATAAGGAAAAGCTAGTACATCGCCATGTTGATAGTCAGCACACGATGATGTACCAGTTTTTTCTTATCTCAAACGTTATGGTCATGTATTGACTATCAACATGACGATATATAGTTTTTTCTTGTCGACAGTAAGAAAGATATTGTGAGTCTTCTCAATGACGTTGTGAGTAGACTCGACGACATTTAACTCAACAAGACGATATTGCACTTCGACCAATTTTGAGAACCAGTTAGGTGTTCTTTTGATCTTTGAAGTTCTCCTGACTTAGTGAGATTGAGTTATATGAATATATAATGGTTCTAGACATATTTAGCAAATGATCATCAAATACAAAATGTATTTATCATTGAGTTGACGACTTCTTAAAATCTGGAACATTGTGGGCAAGATTCCCAACAAGGGAAGATTCAATGATGTTGGTGATTGTCTGAGAGGGAGAATACTGTTGTGTGGGGGGGAGAGGGGTGGTGGCTGTTTAGTAGACTGGGAGAGCTGTTGGAGGAGGAGAACATGTAGGTATGGTGTTGATGAAGCACTGGAATGGATATATGGAGAGGTATTGTCATGGAAATGGAGGAAGGCTGGAGAGACTTCAAAAAGGTGTTTGGGAGTGGATTTGGTAGTGGAAAGGGGCTGGACAGCAGGGCATAACAGTGGGGAGGTGCTGAATGGTGTGATTTTGGAGCGGAGAGGAGCTGAAATACTAAAATCGGAGGAGAGTAGGGTCGGGCCTGCTACGGGAGGGGTGCTCGAAGGTGTATTTTGGAGTGTAGATGTGCAGGAAGGCAAGGATATGCAGCACGATGGAAGGGGAGGAGCAGATATGGGGTGTAGATGGTTGGAGAATCACTGGAATGGAGTTTCGGGTGGTGTCTTGGGGTGGGAAGGGAAGAGGAGGCTCGGATCTGAGGTGGAGAGGAGGAGATACCTGGTAGGAGATGGTAGGAGGCGGCGGATGGGGGAATCAGCACTCTAAACGTCGGCACCGGGAGGGGGAAGACGTCGCACCTTCCACTGACCGAGCGATTCCTCTTTGAACCATAAAATCCTCGATGCCCCTTTCATGCGGTTGTTGGAAGGATATAAGGGGGTGGGAGTTAGTTTAAGAATATCCAACAGCCACAATTGTGTGATGTATATTTTAACGTAACTCCCAAAATACAAATCCAAAAAAATAAAATAAATTGCATAAAAATGTGAAAAATTACGACAAACGCGAAGGAGGTCGCCGATCATCCATCCGATGATCCAAAAGTCGTCGATCTCCATCAATCTTCCCGGCTCATAAACATTCATCTCAGGTGAATGGAGATTATATGCTCTCAAAGCAAGCCATGTAAGACTCTGTCGCTCCAAGTAGGAAGTGTATGCGTAAGATCATCATACCCCTGAAATAGTCGTGGCTCCCATGTCGTAAGCAAGTCGCCGCAAGGGTGAAGGGTAGGGATACAATGGTAATGGGTAGAGTTGTAGTGGAGGTCGGGGGAATATGAAAGGTTATAAGGATGGTGGGAATTAAAATTAAAAGGGAAGGCTAAAGGTTCAAAACTAAGTGGCTCCACATTTAGAGTCAAATCTTCAACATTAAGTATCCGGTAAACACATGTATTTTTAGTAATATAAAGATCGAAAAAATTGATAGAGATTCTCTCATGACAGTGTACGAACTTATTCGTCTAGCATTTAAATTTATAGCTGTCTCCAAGGAGGACATCTCAAATAATATGTGAATCATCACCCAACCACCTTCTTTGAATGTTCTCATATGATTACCGACTGTATGTCGGACCATGACGTCCAAACCATGCAACATATGCAAATGCAAAATGGTAAACTCAACAGACTTGCTAAATGTAGACTCTATGTGATAGCAAGAGTCCCTAAAAATGGGTAGTTTATCGGGCGGCTCCTTGGGTGAGGTGTGCAAACAATTGAGTGTGTGTAGAACACCTAGATGCCTAATAGAGACATCAGTAATGAGATATAACATCGTGGCATAAAAAATATGCCTCAAGTGGCATGAATCATAAGGGGGCTCACCGAGTGATCTGTACAAAAATTCATTAGAGAAGAGGACTCCGGAAGGAGTGTCGAAGATAGCGACAAAAGGATTTAAATCAGGTGATTCACCTGGTGGTACATATGTAAATGCATAGTGACTATAATGATCTAAAAGAACATGTGAGACAAGGACACAAGGAAGTAGCATCGAGGTCGGTTGAACTTCTCTTAAAAAAAAATAACTCCTCAACTGAGTTTCCAAAAGTCTCAATGGGGGCTCATCATAGAATTTATTCATAGCATGAAGATCCTTGAGATGAATGTCATCGATCTTAGTAGTGTCCTCGACTTCGAGAAGGGAAGAAACAGTTATTACAAAATCGATGCTAAGCTCTCGACCCTCACTCTGGATATGAGTCGCTACGATAATATGGGGAAGCTCAGGCTCGCTCTCAGCCGGGATCATAGAAAATGAGTCAGAATCACAGGGCGGATCACTCGTAGGACCCAGTACCTCATTGGGTGAGAGAAATCAGTCTCAGGTACCATTTTTATCTTGTCTGATTGGTGAATAGTAGCCAAAATCGTGGCCTCAGAATGGAAGGGACTCATACTGGTGAGGTCAAGGTGGTCATCCACTCGACTACCACTAGTGGATCTCAAGGACTGTTCATAATGAAGAGCGAGCTAGAATGACTGCTCGAAAGACTCAGAGTAGTGATAGGTCAACTTAACATGTATCTCAGATTGAAGCCCCGACCAAAATCGGGAAGCGGTCATAACTGGATCCTCTCGGATGTCACTCCTCACTCCTAACTCATCAAAATAATCCTTATACTTGGTGGCGGAAGTGGATCCTTGTTGTAAGGAGAATAAATGCTCGAGTAGACAACTCCAATAGGAAGCAGCTAAATACCTCTAGTATAAAATGTCTCATCTCCAACCCAACTAGCGATGCGGTGAAGACGTTCTCGTTTGTGGGTCCTCTATATTCTAAGCCAAAATGCCCTTGCATGATCTAGCAATCTAAGTTTTGCAAATTTCACACGACGCTCACCTAATAACTCAAAATGATCAAAGTAATATCTCATGTCCACGAGCCAATAATTAAAGGACGCAGGACTCGATGAGCCGTCAAAAGATGGGGCTACAGTACGAAAGTGACACTCGAGATCTCTCTCAAAACGACGATCCTCATAATAATCATCCTCATGGTACTCGAGTTGTGTTGAATGATCAACACGATCCGCTCACGTGTTGGGATATGAACGACGATAATCATCATATTGATCGTCTCTGACATAGTGGGATCGCGTCGATGGGTCAACACGATCTCTGGAAGTGATGTGTTGCGATCGATAGTAATCGTCATAGTAACATGAGGACCTCCATGAAGGGACTCTATGAGAGCGGGTGACGCAGGACGGCCCGATGTGAAAATGAATGTGCTGACACGCTAATGCATGTTATAAAAATAACCCGGAGTTAAATGTTAGCAATGATAATTATAAGTGGATAGCAAATCAACACAGTGTGCGGATGATGTGATTTTGGAGCGGAGATGGGTTGGAATGCTAAAATCGGAGGAGAGTAGGGTTGGGCCTGCTGCGGGAGGGGTGCTAGAAGGTGTATTTTGGAGTGTAGATGTGCGGGAAGGCAAGGATATGCAGTGGGGGGGAAGGAAGGTGTGGAATCTGGGGCGTAGAAGGTTGGGGAATCGCTGAAGTGGAGTTTCGGGTGGTTTCTTGGAGCGGGAAGGGAAGAGGAGGCTCGGATCTGAGGTGGAGAGGGCGGAGTAATGGTAGGGGATGGTAGGAGGTGGCAGGACGCAGGAGAAGGCGGCAGATGGGGGAGTCGGCACCCCCGAAGGCGGTAGAAACTCCCGACGTCGGGACCGAGAGGGGGAAGGCGTCGCACCTTCTGCAGACCGAGCAGTTCCTATTTGAACCGTAAAATCCTTGATTCCCCTTTCATGCGGATGTTGGAAGGATATAAGGGGGTGGGAGTTAGGTTAAGAATATCCAACCCGCGATTGTCCGATGGATATTTTAAGATAACTCCCAAAATACAAATCCAAAGAAATAAAATAAAATAAATAAAAATGTGAAAAATCGTGACAAACACGATGACGGTCTCCGATCATTCATCTGATGATCCAAAAATTGTCAATATCCATCAGCATCCCTCCATCGAGACTTGAGCCCCTTCCAACAGAATTATTTCAAATCAAAATTAATCAGGAGAATCCAATCTTGCTTACAGCCTCATCGCGGCAAGCCGGCAATTAAGAACATTGGGCATTCCTCTTCACTCACTTGCTCATCTCTTTTTAGTGCATTCATCTTCACTCGCTCTCTCATCCCTTGTTAGTTTATGTTTATACATTATTTTTACTTGATCTCCACATTTTCAGAATTGGCCTATACTATCAAATTACATGTTCATCCATAATTTGAAATTCTCTCTTCGACTGTGACATTTAGCTATTATCTTATGTTTATTCAATATTTGGATGTTAGCGACTTGAGCACGCCATACAACCCTCAATTGACATTTTCCTTTATTCATCGTCGAATCTAATCTAGTCTGCGCTGCTTAATTTTAAATAATCTCAAAAAATATTTTAATATTAAAATCTTATTTTTGGGTTACATCACAAAATCAATCTCCAGGACGTAAGCAAGACTCGGTCCAAGAAGCGTTAATAAAGGTTGAACAATTTCTGAGGAAGATTATTTCTCTGCCAAGGTGCATTCAAGGCCAACATAGTAACCCTTGCAATTAATCAACTATTCCAAATAACTAGTTAATGCTTTGTATTTAAGGCAACAGTGAGACCAGATTATTTCTTAACCCAATAAATAGTTGTAAAATTAAATGGAGAAGGATCCATAATCCAGTATTATGTGCTCTCTCCTTGAACACACCTTATATTATTTTTGTTTCGTTAAGGAGTTCTTCATATACTTGGTCATGATGCATCCTCCGACAATAAATCAAACCAATCTCTACTTGTTCTTCGTCCATTATCTATTTGAGATTATTTTGGACTCCTTTGTGGTAACATTATCTTCAAAATTCTCTTTTGTTCTCAGCTACATATATCAAAGTGTTGCTACCGTTTGAACCTTAAATATATCTCATAATTCTCCAAATCTTAGCAGCTATTCTATGTACTTGAGCAGACCTACCTTTAGGCATCTTCATCAATCAACTCAACATTATTCTTTTGAATAAATGAGTAATATTCATAATTCTTTCAAATTTTTATATAAAATAATTTTCCTTAAAACTATAAATACATAAATTTCTTAATAAAAATTTCACCATTTTTTGATATATTCATCTCTTCGATAGTTCAGTTTGACTCTTAACACAATTAACTTCATCTAATTCTCAATATCTCTTTAGCATTCTTTCAACTATTTTGTGATTTTCTCTCTTTAATGGACAATATAACTAAGAACTATATTTATGACTTCGCGAACTACTTCTCTTGTAAAAATACTCGACTCCAGCATATGTTGCATTTTTCAAAATATTATTTCACAATCTATTAAATTCACAAAACAGCAAAAAAAAGTAAAACTATAACCATTAAGACTTGATTTAACTTCTTAATAAAGTTTAAAAAAGGAAGCCAGGTGCACAAAGCATCCCTGCACAGCGAGGGTCCGGAAAAGGATCCTATCACAAGGGTGAAATATAAGGGTCCGGAGAAGGGTCCCACCACAAGGGTGAAATGTAGGCAAACCTTACCCTAGATTTTTGCAAGAGGCTGCTTCCCGGACTCAAACTTGTGACCTCAAGGTCATATGACAACACCTTAACCGGTGCACCAAGGCTCTCATTTTTCAAAAAAGTAGAACCTAAAAAAGCTAGGAAACACAGATGCGGCAAAATAAACCGCGTACCCATACCGGGTACATTTTCGGCACAGGTAGAGGTATTGCACGCTCGGATACGCCCTATTCATATTTGTGACTGTTTTTTGGTTTTGACGTTTAGGTTTTGTGCACTGCATTCTTTTGCGCTTGCCGTTCGGCTTGCTTCTCTCCTCCAAATTCCATAGAAAGCCGTAATTCTTCTCCTCGAGATCCTATAAGTTATCGTTCTCATCGTCTCTCCCATAAGCCGACACAGTTCTCCAAATCCCAAAAGAAGTCGTTGTTTGTGTCATCTCTCATGTAAGCCGACTTTGAGTCTACATCACTGCCACAATTCTTCTCTTCCAGATCCCAAAAGAAGCCACAGTTCTCGTCATCTCTCCCATAAGCCGCCATTCTCGTCGTCTCTCCCATGAGCAGCCGCAGACATTGTCGTCTCTCCTATAAGCCGCACGAGATCGGTCCCATAAGAAGCTCTGAATTTGGTAAGCAATTCTTCTTTAGCGATTTCTTCTTCTTCTTGGACACCGACTGTTCAGAAGACTGGGATTGGCCAACTGCATTTATATGCCCACTATGAAAGCTACAGAGTCTAGAAACTTTTTCAGTTTCCAATTTTTATGGATTATGTATCTTGCAGCATTCAAAGATTCATGAGTAGTGGGAAAATTTCAAGTCATTGGAAACCTAGAAACTTAATTTCATGATCAATTTATAATCGAAATTAGTTTTTTTTTTGTTCAAATTGAAGGAAAGCTATTTTGCATGATCCTAGCAAAAAAATACATTTTATTGATCATCTGTGAGCTTATTTTGTGTTCAAAGATCAAAAATCATGCCAGCTCTGACTGCATTGAGCACACATAAGTTTATACCGGCAGCCACTGCGGAAAGTTTTAAATTTCTTAATTATCATGCTAATAAATTGAAGCTATGTTCGGTAGGATGAAGCTATGTTTTATTGTATTTTCAACTTTCATGCTAATAATGCTTTATAAATTTTATTTATTGTTTTTAATGTATTGTTCTTATGTTTTCATGCTAGGCTTTATTTGTTTTTTACATGAAACTGGGTTTTGTTTTAATTTATGTTTGCTTGTTTTAGTTATGTCTCAATCATAGTCTCTCATTAGTGTTACGGGTTCATCTTCTACCCCAGGAACAAATTGATTTATTTCCAAAAACGTGGATGAGGATGATCAAGCTCCGCATTGAGCTTATGTGTCTCTTATTCAGAGTAGAAAAGTTGGTGGAGGAAATAGAAAATAGATGTACAACCCCGTATTCGATGAGCGAGTTCCCCTCCAGGATTAGTGATTTGCGAGATCTTCACAAGTCGAACCCGAAGCGAGCCCCCTCCAAGTGTTTGGCGAGCCGGCCGCGCGAGTCAAGATTCTGGCGTTGAGTCAGGCGAGATCACTCGACGCCTTCCGCCCTTGGCGTTGAGTGAGATGAGTTCCAGGCGAGTCGAGAAGGAGGCGAGAGCTTGGCTGGCATTGAGTGAGGTCAGTGCACTCAGCGCCTCCGCCCTTGGCGTTGAGTGAGGCGAGTCCACTCAACGCCTTCTGCCTTTGGCGTTGAGTGAGGCGAATCCACTCAACGCCTTCCGCCTTTGGCGTTGAGTAAGGGGAGTCCACTCAATGTTTTCTGCCTTTGGCGTTGAGTGAGGGGAGTTCACTCGACGCCTTCCGCCCATGGCGTTGAGTGAGATGAGTTCCAGGCGAGTCGAGAAGGAGGCGAGAGCTCGGCAGCCTCGTCGACTCACCCGGGCGGGGTGGTATGAAAGTAGGGTGAGTGAAGCAAGTGGGCTCGCACTCGCCCCTAGCTCTCGGCAGAAGCAGGTGAGTGGAGCAGGTCGGGCTTACACTCGCCCAGGGCCCTGGGACGGCGGCGAGTGCCAGAACCATTGAGCACTCGCCGCACCATGCGAGTGGAGGTTTTCAAGGGCCACTCACTCAGTGATGTGCGTTGTATTTTTACCACTCCACCCCCATTGGCCTGCATATAGCATTTCAGAACAGCGGAGTTACGCTGTTGGCAGGCCAACCTGGACTGCATATAACCGTTCAAACAGCGGAGTTACGTTGTTGGTAGACCAACTTCTAAAAACTATAAATAGACCCAAGGGGGTACCTCAGAAGGCATGCTTACTTGTTATATGATCTTCTAGCGCTTTCTGAGGTATCCTTAGCTCAGCACTTGGCTAAGGAGGGGTAGCATTCTAAGATCTTCCGGGTGTGTGGTGGGACCTCCGTGCTGGAGCCTTTGGTCCGTTTCTGGTTCTAAGTTTTTGGTCATCTGAGCTTGTGAGGAGAAGTAAGTGTGTGATCACCCCTTCCCCAAGGGTTCGGACTCCACAAGAAGCCGATTTTTGGTTTCAACATTTTGGTGCAGTGAGCGTGGAGAGTGATCAACACCGAAAATCTTTTGTGAGTTCGATGGCTAGAGACGAAGAATGAGATTCTAGCAAGGGCCGACTCGCCACCTCCGCCTCCACTCTCCACCCTCGGGATGTTCGAGGATTTCCGGCAAGAGATGCGGAATTTCGTCATGTTCACACTCGACATGCGCTCCGAGTGCTCGACGCCAGCGGTCCCAGTTGTCGCAGCCCCAGCCCTGGGCGAGAACGCCCCCGATAGGCGACCTGGGAAGGAGGTAGTAGAAGAGGGGAGGGAGCGAGATCTGTCGGGGCGAGTTCTGTTCCCCGGCTCGGCGAGTGCGGGTAAGGACGGCGAGATCTACGCGCGAGATCGTCTGGCTCGCCCGGCAGGGGGTGGCAGCCCCTTCAGCGAGTTGGTTTCATCCGCCCCAGTTCCAGAGAGGTTTCGAGAGTCGGAGATGTCCTACTACACCGGGAAGGATGATCCGATTCAACACATCCAGAGGTTCGAGAATGTGGTCTCGATCCGGCAAATGTCGGAAGCGTTCAAATGCAGGCTCTTCGTCATCACCCTCAAGGAGAACGCAAGAGATTGGTTCCACCAACTGCCGGCCAGCTCCATCTATTGTTTCGAGGACCTACGTCGGTGGTTCATGTTGAGGTTCACCACTTCAAAGAAGAGGAAAAAAAGTTTGAGTCGCTGTTCCACATCAAGCAGGGAGTGAACGAGACCTTGGGGAGCTACGTGGACCGGTTCCAAGAAGAGGACCTCCAGGTCCAGGAGATGTCAGGGCATACATTGATGATGACCTTCACCCTGGGGTTGCAGCAGAGATTCTTCAGGATGGAGCTGAAGAGGGTGTCACCTCTCTCCTTTGAGGAGTTGATGGAGAGGGCAGTAAGGGAAGTCGACGGGGAGGCGTCGAACCCCGAGTTCGCAAGGAAGTTGGCTAGGTGGGCCGCGGAGGAGCCGAGAGGTGGCAAGGGCCAGGAGGTGCGGAGCACCGAGCCCAGGCAGAGGGAGCAGCAGCAGCCGAGGTGGGGGCGCCAGGAGCCGAACAATCGGCTCAGTTGTAGGCAGCAGGAGTGGCAAGACCAGGGCCAGCGGAGAGTTTCCATGGAGGAGACAATCGTCAGGGGGGCAGGGTCACTTCAACCCTCCAGGCTGGAGGCAGGGCCAGAGGCCCCCTCTCCCCGATCAACATCAGGCTATGGTGATAGCCCTGGGGAGGAGGAGAGCCCAGCAAAGGAGAAGACAAGGAGGAAGGGCGGAGCTTCCCTATTGTGACTTCCATCAGGAGGAGGACCATGACACGGCCACGTGCCCGGAGTTCCTCGAGATGAGAGGAAACTGGGAGCAGCAGCAACAACCCCGCCAGGAAGTGCGGATTGAGGAAGTCCTGCCCGGGGCAGAGGAGGACAGGTGCGAGGACCGGGCCGATGTTGGAGGTCGCGGGGGGGTGTTGAAGTCGACCGTAAGGCAAGCCTCCATATTATGTACCGTCAGAGCGTCGCTTCGACGTCTCTAACTCCACTCCAGGAGGAGAAGATCACTTTCTCAAGGAAGGATATGCCGAATCATGAGGATCCATTTTGCGACGCGCTGGTCATTCAGGCCGCGGTCGAAAATTTCACCGTCTCTCGAATCCTCATTAATAACGGGAGCTCTGTCAACGTCGTCTTCAAGAAGGCGTTCGACGCGATGAAGGTAAATGCCAAGAGGGTGTTGGCCTCAGATGGGCCTCTATTCAGATTCTCCGGGGAGAGGAAGGAGGTGGAAGGAGTGGGACTCCATGTTACCCTAGGGGGGCAGTCCCGAAACTACCGGTTTGTCATCGTAGAAGCTCCCAGCAACTACAACGCGATCTTCGGACGGCCCCTCATCAGCATCTTCCGTTGCGTGCCCTCTTCATTTCATCAGTGTGCGAACAGAAAAATATAAACCGGAAAGTGGAGTAATGTAAATTTTATTATTCCAAAAAGGTATCTATTACAAAGATATGACCTCCCTTATATAGAATGGAGGAGAGAAGAGAGAATACAAATAAGAGATGTGGGACTAAAAATTTACAGGATACGAGCGGACTATACAGACACAAAACGCAGAAGCCGCGCGGTTAGACAGAAGGGCTAACCGCTCGGCTACTACCAGAGAGAGAGATCGCCATGGGAGACCGTTAGATCGCCCGGTCTCCAAGTCGCCAGAGACAAACCGCTAGACCGCTTGGACCTCAGACAGCAACACACAGCAACCAAACCGTTGAAGGGTAACTGCAAAACCGCGCGGTCATCAACCCGCCAAGCCAGACCGCCAGACCGCCCGGTCACCAACTTTAACACTCCCCCTCAAGCTGTAGCATATATATCGATCATGTCCAGCTTGTCACAAATATGAAGAAACGAGGCGGATACTGCCTTGGTGAAGATGTCAGTCAGCTCTTTATCAGAAGTGACAAAGGGAGTGCAAATTTGTTCCTTCAAAATCTCTTCACGAATGAAATGACAGTCGACCTCAATGTGCTTGGTTCTTTCATGGAAGACCGTATTTTTGGAGATGTATATGGCAGTCTTGTTATCACAGAACATAGGTAGAGGATGGTTGTAGACCTCTCCTAAATCCAGCATGAGTGCCCGTAGCCATTTTAACTCACAAGTGGTCGATGTCATACTCCGATACTCTGCTTCAGCACTGGACCTGGAAACAACATACTGCTTTTTGCTCTTCCAGCTTACCAGATTTCCCTCAACAAAGGTGCAAAAACCGGAGGTAGACTTGCGATCCCCTTTGTCATCAGCGTAACTCGCATCTGAGTAGGTTCCAACCCTCAGATGATCATTCTTCTGAAATAGTAATCCTTTCCCAGGCGCTGCTTTGACATACTCCAAGATCCGCAAGGCGGACTGTAGATGGCACTCCCTAGGTGCTTGCATGAATTGACTCACCTTGCCCACAGCATAGGAAATGTCGAGTCTGGTCACTATGAGATATATGAGCTTACCAACTAGACGCCTGTACCGCGTAGTATCTGAAAGAAGAGGCGAATCATCTGTCCAGGTTTTGTCTTCTCCAATTGTCATGGGGCATCGGGCAGGTTTGGCTCCAGTCAATCCTGCTTCTTTTAATAGATCAAGGGCATACTTCCGCTGGGAGAGGACTAAGGAGTTGGGCTTCCGAGAGATTTCGATCCCCAAAAAGTACTTCGGAGAGCCCATATCTTTCGTGACCAGATGTTGACGAAGATGCCGCTTTGTCAAGGCTACCCCTTCCTGATCATCGCCAGTGAGAAGAATATCATCGACGTACACAGCAAGAACCACCAGTCCCGAGGAGGTTTTGCGAATAAATAGCGAGTGATCGGCAGAGCTGCGCGCAAAACCAACGGCCGTCACGATGCCACTGAACTTGTCAAACCAAGCTCGAGGGCTCTGCTTGAGGCCATAGATTGTCTTCTTCAGCCGGCATACTCGTGTCTCTCCCTGAGCAACATACCCAGGAGGTTGCTCCATGTAGACGGCCTCCTGAAAATCACCATAAAGGAAGGCATTCTTTACATCCAGCTGGGAAATCGGCCAGTCCCGGTTGACAGCCACAGAGAGAAGGACTCGTATGGTGCTGAGACGAGCAACTGGAGAGAATGTATCGAAATAATCAACACCATAGGTCTGAGTGAATCCTTTAGCCACCAGGCGGGCTTTGTAGCGATCCACACGGCCATCGGGGAGGAATTTCACCACAAAAACCCAGCGACAGCCCACAACATCTGTGCCAACAGGAGGAGGAACAAGAGTCCAGGTACTCCGTTCAGTGAGAGTAGTAATCTCGTCATCCATGGCAGTCTTCCAATGTGGAAGGGTAAGAGCTTCCTGATAGGAACAGGGGGTGGAAGTAGAAGAGATAGCCAGAGCAAAGTCCCTGCGAGCAGGCGTCAGACGATCATAGGAAACAACAGCAGCAAGAGGATGTTGGGTACAAGCCCGAACCCCTTTGCGAAGGGCAATGGGAAGGTCCAGGTCAGCAGGTACCTCAGTAACCGGAGCATCCGTGGTGGAGAAAGCTGGCCCGAGAGAAGAGAGCGACGGCATCGAAGAGGAGGAAGGTGGAGGAGCGGGGTAAGAGGGTGGAGATGGTGGAGATGGTGTAGAAGGTGGAGATGGTAGAGGTGGCGGAACATTAGCAGGAGTGGAGGGAATAGTGGGGTTGGTGAGAGAAGGAGGAGTAGCAGGAGTAGAGGAAGAAGCGGAAGAGAAGTAAGATGCATTTTCAAAGAAGGTAACATCCGCAGAGACAATTTGTTTGCGGGTGACGGGGTCAAAGCAACAATAACCTTTCTGAGTGGGAGAGTACCCCAAAAAGATACATTTGGTGGACCGAGGGGAGAGTTTGTCGCGGGTGGTAGAGGGAGCATGCACAAAGGATGTGCATCCAAAGATACGTAGAGGAAGAGGAAAGGGTTCTTTGCCCGGATAGAGAATGGAGAAAGGAGTTTGAACATGGAGAACGGTGGAGAGAATGTGATTGATGAGATAGCAAGAGATGAGAACAGCATAGCCCCAGTAAGAGCGAGGGACATGCATTTGCGTAAGCAGAGTGCGAGCGGCATCAAGGAGGTGACGGTTTTTGCGTTCCGCCACTCCATTTTGTTGAGAAGAGTAAACGCAACTGGTTTGATGAATAATCTCATGTTGTGTACAGAAAGAGGAAAAGGCCTGACTAAGATATTCTTTAGCGTTATCCGAGCGTAAGATTTTAATGGAAACGTCAAACTGAGTTTGAATTGAATGATAAAAGGATGTTCATACATCAAAAAGTTCAGAACGGTCTCGTAAGAGATAGACTCAAGTACAGCGAGAAAAGTCATCAATGAACGTAACAAAATAAGAACTACCCCGCCCAATGGTAAGGGTAGGAGCAGGACTCCAGATATCAGAGTGAACAAGATCAAACGGACGGGTAGATCCACGATCTTGCTTTGGTGGAAAGGAAGAGCGGTGATGCTTGCCAAGTTGACATGCGTCACAATTAAGAGGAGGATGTTGGGAAGGGAGGTGGGGGAGAAGTTGGTGAAGAAGGCGAGGGGGGGCATGACCAAGGCGAAGATGCCATTGGAGAAGATCTGTAGAGGAGGAGGAGGAGAAGGCAGATAGAGCAGAGACGTTGTCGAGGAAGTAGAGGCCGCCGCTCTCAGTCCCAGTAGCAATCGTCCGTTGGGAGGCCGGATCCTGAAAAGAACAAGAGGTAGGAGTGAATGTGACGGAGCACTGTAGTTGCTTGCATAAAGAGGTAACCGATAATAAATTGCAAGGAAACTGAGGCACATAGAGGGTATCTGCAAGGCAGAGAGACGGAGTGACTTGAACCATGTCTGTCTCATTGACCGGGGAGGAAGAACCATCCGCAACTATGACAGGGGGCAACCGATCATGTGTGTCTAGATGAGAGAAACAGTGAGGATTACCTGTCATATGATTTGTAGCACCAGAATCGATCAACCATCGGCCGCGAGTAACAGTGTGGGCACTACCAGAAGAGAGGACCACCGAGGTGGACGGCTCGGAGGAAGTGGAAGCCATTGAAGATAGACGGCGAGAGAACAGCAAGCCGCGGCGGCTAACACAAGCCACAAGCCGGGCGGACAGAAGCAGGCGCGCAGCGAGGAAGCCCGCAGCGGTCAGAGAACAGATTTGCAGCGGTCACGGTGACAACACACCAGCGGCCACGACCAAGAAGCAGAGCAAAGCAGGGAAGGAAGACGAACGGCCCGAGGAAGGCCGTGCGGGTAGGAGAGGAACAAGTCGGACGGCAAAGGATGAGGCCGTGGCGACTAGCAAGCAGGAGCGGCAAGAAGGAAACAGGTCTCAACGCCGAAGAAGAGGTCGAGGAAACAAGGGCGCGGCGACTAAGAACAGGTCGCAGCGACTAAGAAGATGAGCGGCTAGGAAGGAGAGCAACAAGCCGCGCGAACAGGACAGCGGTTTAGAAGAGGATATAAACCGCGAAAACAGGTAGCGGAAAGCAGAAGCAAGCCGTGAGAACAGGGCACGGAAAGGGACAAGCCGCGCGAATAGGCAATGGTCAGAGCAGGACCCAGGTCGCGAAGACAGGTCGTGGACTGGAGAAACAAGCCGCGAGAGCAAAGAGCGCGCACACAATCAGGAGGAAAGGACTGAGTCGCTCTGATACCATGTGCGAACAGAAAAATATAAACCGGAAAGTGGAGTAATGTCAACTTTATTATTCCAAAAAGGTATCTATTACAAAGGTATGACCTCTCTTATATAGAATGGAGGAGAGAAGAGAGAATACAAATAAGAGATGTGGGACTAAAAATTTACAGGATACGAGCGGACTATACAGACACAAACCGCAGAAGCCGCGCGGTTAGACAGAAGGGCTAACCGCTCGGCTACTACCAGAGAGAGAGATCGCCATGGGAGACCGCTAGATCGCCCGGTCTCCAAGTCGCCAGAGACAAACCGCTAGACCGCTTGGACCTCAGACAGCAACACACAGCAACCAAACCGCTGAAGGGTAACTGCAAAACCGAGCGGTCATCAACCCGCCAAGCCAGACCGCCAGACCGCCCGGTCACCAACTTCAACAATCAGTGCCTGAAGTTCAATGTCGAGGGCATCCAGGTCCAGGTCCTGGTCCGGGGAGACCCCAAGGTAGCGAGGGAATGCTACGTGACCGTGGTCAACTCCATCTCCTGGCAAGGAGGAGCTGAGTTGATGGAGATGAGGATGGAGAAAGAGTCCAGGCAGGAGGCTGGAGGGTGAGCAGAGGAGATGGAGGTAAAGGAGGAAGAGATCCACGCTCAGGGGAAGGCGGCGGAGGAAGTGCTGGAGTAGCTGGCCGAGGTAACGGCCACGGAGGAAGCTGAGGAAGAAGTTCTGGCCCCAGGCGAGGGGGTCGAAGGCGAGTGGGGAGATCAGTCCCGGCTGGAAGTAATGGAAGAGGTGATGGAGATGGAGGTTCTCACTCAGGAAGGCAGGGTGGAGGAGGTGCGGATCAGCGGGGGGCTGAGTCCAGAGGACCAGGGAAAGATGCTGGAGTGCATCCAAAAGAACGTCGACATCTTCGCATGGAGCGCGGACGACATGCCGGGGATCGATGCGGACGTCGTCTGTCATCGCCTCAACCTGAATCCCGAGGCTCGCCTCATCCGGCAGAAGAAGAGGTCTACCGCTGACAAGCTGGCCGAGCCCATCCGGGAGGAGGTGGGCAAGCTCCTCAAGGCCGGATTTGTTTCAGAGATCCAGTATCCAGGCTGGGTCTCCAATGTTTTAATGGTTAAAAAAGGGGATGGTCGCTGAAGAATGTGTGTATCGCCCGGCCTTCAGGAGATGATTGTGGGCGCGAGTCGCCACGAGAAGAGTCCACTCGCGGCACAGAGATTTCAGTATCATTCTGATGAGTGTCCGGGTCGGCAGGAGGGTCGATGATCTCTTTTCCTTTTGGTTCAGCGGCGGTCTTGGAGGAAGAAGCGAGACCATGATCTGGGGTTGAGGCCAGATCACGGTAGACCAACTCGGCAACCTTTGGGGAAGATTTGGCCTTCTTGGCGGGCAGAGGTTTTGGCGGCTCGCGCGGTAGAGGACTGGGCGACAAGGAGACCATCACGGCAGCGCGAGCAGCGTTGAGCTCCCGGGCGCGGCTAAGCCTCTCTTGGAGCTCCTTGGAGACAGGCATCTCGGCAGAATCAGAATAAGGGGAATGGCAAGGGTCGCGCGGGTAAGGGGGCGTATACTTATAGTAGCTTGTGGACCCCCACCAAAATATTCTATCCCGCTCTCGCAGCATTCATTAAATACCTGGGGTTGGATGTTTCTTTCCGAACTTCGCAGAAGCTCGCAAAAAGCGGGGATTGTGTACAACCCAATATTCGATGAGCGAGTTCCCCTCCAGGATTAGTGGTTTGCGAGATCTTCAGAAGCCAAACCCGAAGCGAGCCCCCTCCAAGTGTTTGGCGAGCCGGCCGCGCGAGTTGAGATTCTGGCATTGAGTCAGGTGAGATCCCTCGAAGCCTTCAGCTCACTCTGCATTGAGTGAGGTCAGTGCACTCAGCGCCTCCGCCCTTGGCGTTGAGTGAGGCGAGTCCACTCAACGCCTTCTGTCTTTGGCATTGAGTGAGGCGAGTCCACTCAACGCCTTCTGCTTTTGGCACTGAGTAAGGCGAGTCCACTTAACGCCTTCTGCCTTTGGCGTTGAGTGAGGCGAGTTCACTCGACGCCTTCTGCCCTTGGCGTTGAGTGAGACAAGTTCCAGGCGAGTCGAGAGGGAGGCGAGAGCTCGGCAGTCTTGTCGACTCGCCCAGGCGAGGTGGGATGAAAGTAGGGTGAGTGGAGCAAGTGGGCTCGCACTCTCCCCTAGCTCTCAGCTGCAGCAGGCGAGTGGAGCAGGTCAGGCTTGCGCTCGCCCAGGGCCCTGGGGATGCGGCGAGTATCAGCCCCATCGAGCACTCGTCGCACCATGCGAGTGGAGGTTTTCAAGGGTCACTCGCCCAGTGATGTGTGTTGTATTTTTACCATTCCACCCCCGTTGGTCTGCATATAGCCTTTCAGAACTGCGGAGTTACGCTGTTAGCAGGCCAACCTGGACTGCATATAGTCGTTCCAAACAGCGGAGTTACGTTGTTGGCAGACCAACTTCTAAAAACTATAAATAGACTCAAGGGGATACCTCAGAAGGCATGCTTACCTGTTCTCTGGTCTTCTAGCGATTTATGAGGTATTCTTAGCTCAGCATTTGGCTAAGGAGGGGAAGCGTTTTAAGATCTTCCGCGTGTGTGGTGGGACCTCCGTGCTGGAGCCTTTGGTCCATTTCTGGTTCTAAGTTTTTGGTCATCTGAGCTTGTGAGGAGAAGTGTGTGATCACCCCTTCCCCAAGGGTTCGGACTATATAAGAAATTGGTTTCAACAATGAAAATGCAATTTTTGTGAGGTAGATTAGGGTGGTATAAGGTATGTGCAAAGTGACCCCAAAGTGTTTTAAAGAGCTTCAAAGAGTACTTTTAGAAGCAGAAGAAAGATGCAAGCCGAATCCCAAGTTATTCTCATCTGCTAATGCAAGCTAAACAAATCAATCAGTTGTGGAAACAAAAAAAAGGTGGATCTACTGATAAACCTTTACAAAATAAAAGTAAAGATGAGTTAAGAAGTCATATTGCTAGAAAGTCCTAATATGGCGGGGTTGTCATTCCATCTAGCTAGAAATCCATATTATATAAGGGTGTTGTTATTAGAAAAACCACTTTCGTTACTAGCAAACCAGAAAAAAAACAGATTCAGCCATTTTTTGCATATTTTTTTTCTTCCCAAAAATTACTACTAGCAAATCAACCTTGTTTTTTTGCAATTTTTGCATTTTTGAATTTTGAGCCACAAATATTTCTCATTTGAAAACGTGATCAACATGAAAGTTGTAGATTTCATCAAAGATCTACAACTTTCATGTTGACCATTTTTTGATTTGAAGCCGTTTAGACCTCCAATTTGAGCCTGAAAAAAGACACGCACGGAACGAGTCGTCCGTACAAATTTTTAGCGTGACTTTTTTTGGGGCCCAAATCGGGGGTCAAAACTACTTCAAATCAAAAAGTCACGCCGAAAAAGTCACGCCGATCCCGGGCGTCCGTACATATGTTCAGCGTGACTTTTTTCAGGGTCCAAATTGCTTCAAATCAAAAAGTGTTCAACGTGAAAGTTGTAGATCTTGACGAGATCTAAAACTTTCATGTTAAACACTTATCATGAAAATGTACGTATAAGACGCAGTTCAAAAATACGTGTATATTCTTATATACAATTAACTCGTATATACAGCACACCCTTATATGAATTAGAAATCAAATATATTTCTAAACCGGGCGATATTTTGTTTAAATATTTTGGCGCATATGATGATATTTTGTTGAAAAATAAGTTTTGGACATACTAAACAAAATTTTGCGGCATTTTAACTCATTTCTAATGCTAACATAAGTGATTGAATGAATACATTTAAAATCATTTGTAATGTCATTATATGTAGTAGGTTATTTTGAAAAAATGAATGTTTTAAACAAAATTTAATTTTTTAAAAATTTTATGTTGATTTGCTATTAACAAAATGGTTTTCAAATTGTCATTTTGATAAATGTGGATTTGCTAATAGTAATGATTTGCTAGAAATCAAATTGGGTTTGTTAATAACAGCATCGTTATATAAACTCATATAAATTTGTTGCTAATAAAGTCGCAGATGTTGGATGTCGGGGACACGTCGGTTTGAGTTTTTCATATTGGTTTTAATATATTGAGGGACATATTGGGGATATTTCATATATCGGATTTTAATATTTAAATATTTATATAATCATTTTTAAATTTATATATGTTTATATATGAACAGTTTAACATTTATTGAAATTCTAAATCTACCAAATTAGTATAAACATTATATGTTACATAAGTAATAAAGGTATAACATGGGAAAAAAAGTCAGAAGAAGCAAGAAACTTGGAAGTCATCGACAACCGTTGAGGATAACTAGATAAGGAATCCCGAGTCCAAACTCCAAGCCTCGAGCAGAATCGACATCAATGACGTACGTGCGCATGGAAGAAAGCCAGAGGAGGCAGGAAGTGGGTCAAGAGCTACGTGACAAAACAACCAGACAACGAAACTATTTTGTTTATATGCTAAATAAAATAACTTTAAAATTCAATTAATATATCGTCGGGATATATTGGTCGATAGATGATATAACAGCCGATATATTCATCGATAGTTGATATATCGGCCGATATATTCCAAAATATTATTTCGCAAAAACAACGTCGGAAACGTGTCATTTTGTCAATGAAATCTTTATGTCGATCGATATGTCGGACGATATCCATAACACTGGTTGCTAACCACAAGGTGATGGATTTATTCCTCCTGGATATAATACGCTTAGAACTATCTTTTTGCAAAAAGGAAAAGTCAATATCACTAGAATAGTTCAACCAATTAAAGATACTAAGACCTAAAAAAGAATCATCTTAGTAAATGATGGTTGGACAGATGCTCAAAGAAGACCATTGATTAATTTTATGGTTGCCTCTAAGGATGACCATATTTTTTAAAAGACAACATGCATCACGAGAGTACGATGATCGACATTATATTGTTATTTTGGTGATTGAAATCATTAATGAAGTTTATGCGGAAATTGTTGTACAGGTTATCACTGGTATAAGGCAACGGGAGCAATCGCAAAGGCAAGATTTTCACATATTTTTCGAACATTTTGTATTGTGCACACCCTAAATCTTGCATTAAAAAAATTTGTGCAGATAATAATACTGATTGTTGTGCAATTGTTAAAGAACAATGTGAATGAATTACTCAAGTGACTAATGAAGCTCAATCCATCAAGAATTGCATTATGAATCATCAATATAGGTTGAACATATATAACTCTTTTGTTTCAATGAAGTTACTTGCAGTTGCTGAAACTCGATTTGTTTTTACTATAGTGACTGTCGGGTCCATTGCCCACAATGTTCCCTAAATTGGATTTGAAGAGGCATCTCCATCAACATTAAGAGCATAGTTGCATTTGATGTTGTTTAAGCTCATCTTGTGCAAGATGTTCCATGGAACAAGTCTACACAGATTGTCTAAGTGATGTGACAGGTGATCATAAGGCAGAAAGGTGGACACCAAGAGAAGGTGCTGGAAAGGCAGGAATTTGTCTAAGTCCACAGGCATTGAGTGAGGTAAGCTCACTCAACGCCAGAAGTTGAGCAGTTGACATTGCAGCTAAGTCCACGGGCGTTGAGTAAAACAAGCTCACTCAACGCCAGAGGTAAGAAAGAATGTTGATAAGCCAAAAATATGGCTAAGTAGTTTGGCGTTGAGTGATTAAGGCACACTCAACGTCATACAGCAAAAAGGCTGTAAAGTTGAACTTAGTCGAACTTAGTTCAGGAATTCGTCGAATTAAGTACAGAGTTCGTCGAGCTGAGCTCGTCATTCGTCGTGTTAAGATCACAGCAAAAAGGCTGTGAGTTGAACTTGGTCGAACTTCAAAATTCGTCGAACTAAATTCAGAGTTCGTCGAGCTGAGCTCACCATTCATCGAGCTAAGATCAGAGTTTAAGAATCTCAGTTCGTCGGGCTCAGTTCAGGAATTCGTCGAACTAAGTTCAGAGTTCGTCAAACTGGGCTAACCAATCGTCGAGCTAAGTTCGGAGTTTGAGACTCTGAGTTCGTCGAGCTCAGTTCAGAAAATTCGTCGAACTGAGTTCAAAGTTCATCGAGCTGAGCTCGTCATTCGTCGAACTCAGTTCAGTTAGTCGAACTAAGTTCAAAAATTGGGCTAAGGCAAAAAGCGTTGAGTGATGAAGACACACTCAACGCTCTCAACGCCAGAGAAGCGGGAAGATTTTGCTTAAGGCAAAAGCGTCGAGACAGCTAAGACAGCTGAGAAGCTCAATGCAAAAGCGCTGAGAGAAATGTTGGTCTCAGCAAAACCGCTGAGACAGGAATTAGTCTCAGCACAACCGCTGAGACAAGTGTTGGTCTCAGCACAACCGCTGAGACAAGTGTTGGTCTCAGCACAACCGCTGAGACAAGTGTTTGGCTCAGTTGAGAACAAGAAAGCGCTGAGACGGTTAAGCAGAAAAATGATTAAGGCAAAAAATGTTGAGTGGAGGTTGCTCACTCAACGCTGTCAACGTCTTGTGAAGACAGAATTTTGTCTAAGAAGTTTGACGTTGAGTGATGCTTACATACTCAACGTCAAGCAGCAGATAGCTGATAAAGCAAGTTGGCGTTGAGTGAAGCTGAATCACTGAACGCCTAGAAACAGATTTCAATTCTAATTAGTTTGGCGTTGAGTGAAGGTTACTCACTCAACGTCATGAGACAGTAAATCTGTCTAAGTGTTTTGGCGTTGAGTGATGCTTACTCACTCAATGTCTATGCTAATGTTGTTTGATTTTTGTCTAAGTCCAGAGATGCTGAGTCATGCTGACGTCACCAAAGTCAACCAAAATGCAAATGTTATGGAAATGGTGTCAGAAACGTTGGCGGCCAACTGTTATCATCCTCTGCACTTTCCAAGATATATTTTCAGCATTAAGTGTTGGGGCCCACAAACAGCAAAGAGTCGTTGAATCAAGAATTAATGGAAAGCATGTGATGCGTGGCTAAATCTCGGCCATCAATCTTGGTGGTGGGACCCACTGCTCAAGAGCCATCGGGTCAAAATCAATAAAAGGAAAAAGGTGTACTGAGGAAGACAGACTTCGGGAAAAAGCAATCAGGGAGTTCTTCTCCGTCATTGTTGTGCAGCAAAAGAACAGGAAGCTCAAGTCAGCAAGACGAAGAGCAAGTTAGCTGTTGATATCAACATCTTCAACAGCAAGATGGCTGGTGTGATCTTCATCTGCACCAGCAAGTTAGCTCAGAAGGATTTTCTGAGAAAAAAGTAGTAGTTTGGGTCGACCCTTGCTACAGGTGCTTCACAGACCCAGCCAACAAATCCTAAAAATCATTCTCTTGGGGAGCTGCGAAGAAGGAGATAGGGCTAAGCAATTGGCTCAGTTCAGAAAGGGACAGAGAAGCTAATCTGCAAGTTACTTCCAGCACAGGCCAAAGCAAGATCTTCATCCTTGTTGCTATGAAGAAAGGAGCAGGGCTGGGATTCTTCCAGCTCAGGTTGCAGCAAGATCTGCTGCAGTTACTTCTCTAGTTCCAGCTGGATAAAATCTCTGGTGCTGAGAAGAGGAAGTTAGGTCTAAGTATTTTCTTAGTCCAGATAAGTAGACTCAGGAAATATATTTCCTGGAGTCAAGGTTGGGCTGAGTTTATCTCAGTCCAGGTAGATTAGCACAGTGAAATTTCACTTGTGGCCAATCATCACTCCAACCCACTTTCATCCTGTAGGAACCAAGTGTGGATCTGAGTTGTAAGGTCTTTGTGACCTAAGGTTTGGCTTAGTGCCGAGTGAAAGGTCTTTGTGACCTGTGATTTGTCTTAGTGCCGACTGAAAGGTCGTTGTGACCTGTGATTTGGCTTAGTGCTGAGTGAAGGTCTTTGTGACCTGTGATTTGGCTTAGTGCCGAGTGAAAGGTCGTTGTGACCTGTGATTTGGCTTAGTGCCGAGTGAAAGGTCTTTTGTGACCTGTGATTTGGCTTAGTGCCGAGTGAAAGGTCTTTTGTGACCAGTGATTTAGCTTTGTGTCGAGTGAAAGATCTTTATGACCTGTGATTTGGCTTAGTGTCGAGTGAAAGGTCTTTGTGACCTGTGGTTTGGCTTAGTGCCGAGTAAAAGCTCTTTGTGACCTGTGGTTTGGCTTAGTGCCTAAGTGGTAGGTCTGTGTGACTTGTGAGATCCTGCAGGATCTGAGGTGTAAGCTCTTAGGAGCAGTTTGGAGGAGTTTGTGCCTAGTCCAACAAGATAGTTGGATAGGTGGAAGGGAAAGTGGATGTACCTAATTGGAGAACCACTATAAATCACTGTGCTTTTCTGTGTTGTTTTCATTATACGGGTTGTGTATATCTTGAAAGCATAAAACAATTAAAAGTTATAGCTCTTAAAGAAGATATTTAAAAGAACTAGAAAAGAGACCGATAACCTATTCACCCCCTCCCCCCCTCTAGGTGATTTAGCTATCCTTGAATTAAAGACTTTCAGTGATGTTGAAGAAGTTTAAAGTTATGAAGATGGATCTGCTTAGTATGATTGAATGCCCCAAATGAACTTTATATAGGGCAGGTGATGTAGAGAGGACCCAAAAAATTAAAAATATCATTTATAGTGACAAATTGTGGGATAATGTAGACACGATCTTTCATATAACAATACCTACATATGATATGTTTACGGTTTTTTATACAAACAAACCTAACCTTCATTTGATGTACGACATGAAATTCAATGATGAAAAATGTGAAGATTGAATATATAGGCATAAGAAGTTAGCAGATTTGGAGGCTCATTGCACTCTTTATAAGACAATTTATGATGTCATCGTTGATCGATGGATCAAGAATTGCACACCACTACATTGCATGACTCGTTGAAATCCAAGGTAATTTTTTTCATATATATGATATTTAGTATTAACTATGATATATTTCTTTAATTATTTGTTATATGCTTGTACTTTGTAGGTATTATAGTCAAGAATAGTTTGATGGAGGCGAAAATAGAATTGCTTCAAATATAGATGAGATTTCTTTGGAGGGGAAAATGCTAAAGGAGATACTTTCTTGATGTAATGGAGAGAAATCTAGCCATCAACGAGTTCTCTAGGTTCACGAGGCTTGGTCAAGCTTTTAATGAGCTTGATAGTTTGGAGAGTGGAACCTCATTGTTGCCCAAAGATTGGTGGAGTTGTGGCGCTATTATAGAACTTTGTCATCGAGGTTACAAAAATTACTTTGAAGCTTCTAGGCTAACAGATGGAGCGCAACGTCCAACACAGGTGTATTCCAGTAGGAGGCGGTGATCTGCGTCTGTGGTTGCGCCCGGATGGTCGATCCAAGTCGACTTCATATATTACTTTTTTTATTTTAAGTTGTATTTGATGCAGTGGTAGGTCGACTCGGGGTGGATACTTTAAATGCAATCCTATATGTGATGAAAATGATGACGATGCAAGAGTGGGTCCACTTAAAAATTACAACTGTAATTAATTGATAAAAAGTAGTGGAGGCATGTGAGATGTGGAGGATGCGGCGGACTCCTAACTCTAGTGATCTCTCAGCATCGCTCTCTCATCCGTCCTCTACGACGGTTGTAATCTTCTTAACGGCGATGTCCTCAGCCTCAGTGTCAGCTCGCCCGACTCCTCATCAGTAAATTCTTAGTTGGTCATTACGCTGCGAAGTGCCCTCTGCCAGAACATCGATAACGACTTCTGCACCGTGGGCGAGCGAGATATTTCATGTTATCTTGCCTGTTTGAGCGGTCGGTCACTACACGATGCTCTAAGTTAATTGGATTTATTGTTTTATTTTGTGCAAACAAGAGAGATGGAAACTTTGGACAAGAAGAGTTTTATTTCACTTGATATTCCTATATATTACAGTACAGGTTGTTTTATAGACAGCAGAAATATACAAGACAACATCGATAAGTTAGATGACATCATCTTTAGATAAGGTTTATATCATTCTATCCTTTGTTCTCATCTTGCACAACAGTTTTTCTTGCCTTCTTTGTTTACCGCTACCTTAACTCTTCCTTTTCTTTGACCTTGTAGGTGTCGCCGGCTCCGGATCACGGCTTTTTCTCCTTCACCCCATCTTGAGCTGGAGGCGGCCCGACCTTCCTCGTATTTCTCAATACAAGAAATCGATGTCTTGGTAGGGCTTTTGTTAGGATATCGGACATTTGGGTTTCTGTTGTGCAATATTTCACTCACAGTTTGTCGAGCTCAATTTGTTCACGGACAAAATGATGCTTCGCTGCGATGTGTTTGCTCCGGTTATGGAAGATGGGGTTTTTAGAAAGCGCAATCGTTGAGGTGTTATCACATTTGATTAACATTGGTTTTTCTTGTCTCGACTTCTTCATCTTATTTTATCATCTTTTCAACTTGCTTTAACCATGAGGCTTCACATACTGCACTCGACAATGTCATGTATTTTGCTTCGGTGGAGGACAAGGCTATTGTTTGTTGTTTGCGTGAGCTCCATTAAATTGGACGATTTCCATATGCAAAGAGGTATGCGCCAGTGCTTTTTTTGTCTTCTCGATCTCCTGCCCAGTCGGAAGCACAATATCCATTTAGGGTTCCATTTCCCCCTTTCTCATATATCAGTCCATGGTTCTTTGTGCCTTGAACATATCGTAAGAGACATTTTGCAACTTCCATATGATGTTTGCTTGGATTTGAAACATATTTGGATAGTTTGTTTACTCCATTATGAGATCTAGTCTAGCATGTGTCAAATAAATCATGGAGCCAATAAGCTTTTGATATCCCTCTTCATCGGTACCTTCTTCTCCTTCTTTTCTCTTTGCTAGAATCTCTGATGTACCTATTGGAGTTAGAGTGGCATTCCAATCATTGAGCCCATATTTGCTTATTAATTATGTGGCATATTTTTCTTGTGAAAGAAAAATATGAGATGGGTGTTGTGTGAATTGTATCCTAAGAAAAAAACAAAGCAGGTCAAGGTCAGTCATTTCATATTTGTACAACATTGTGTTTTTGAATGCTTGCATCATAATGGGATTGTTTCCTGTATAAATAATGTCATCGACATAGATACACAAAAGTAGAATGTGTGATTTCTTTGATTTTATATACAGAGAGGCTTCCACAGGGCATCGAGTGAATTCATCTTGAATGAGAAATGTATCTATGTTTTCTTTCCAGGCTCGGGGAGCCTATTTAAGCCCATATAATGTTTTATGTAATCTGTAAACATCTTGTTCATGTCCTGGAGTGATGAAGCCACATAGTTGGTCTACAAAGGCTTCCTCCTTTAGTACTCCATTAAGAAAAGCAGATTTTATATCAAGTTGATATATTGGATAGTAATTCTGAGCGGCTTTAGCTATGATGAATCTGATGGTTTCCATACGAGCTACTGGAGCAAATGACTCAACAAAATCTCTGTCAGGTATTTGTGAGTAGTCTTTTGCTACTAGTCTAACTTTATGTTTAATAGCTTCACCGGATTCATTTGTCTTAACTTTAGATATTCATTTTAACCCTATTACCTCTTGGTTAAGAGGTCTTTTGGTCAGGGCCCGGGATTGTTGTTCGTTTATCATTTCCATTTCTTTCCTCATAGATTTCCTCCAAGACTCTGATTTGGAAGCTTCTTCAAAAGTAACTGGAATGTTCGTACTGAGCGCCAGCTCACATTGCTCATAGATCTCCTTCAGGCTTTTTGTTTTAAGAATGGGTGATGAACTAAAAGGTTCTATAAAATTTGTTTCCTTGTGGTTGGATGAATGGGGAGATGATGATGAAGATGTGTTTTGATCTACTATATCCTTTATGGATGAGATATTGTCATCAGGTGTTGTTTGGAGGGAACATGGGATGAAATGCCCTTGTTCAACCACAAGTAGTTTGTTGGATATATTTCCTTTTTTCTGATCCCCAATCCCATTTTTTTGATTCATTGAATGGAACATCTCGAGAGATAATCAATTGGTTTGTGTGGGGATTGTGTAGACAGCAGGCTTTTGAGTAATTATCATGCCCAATAAAAAGCAGTTTTTCAGTTTTGGCTTCTAACTTGCTTTTTAGAGCATATCCAAAGCATCCAAACACTTTGCAGCGAGCAATGGAGAGTGTTCTCTTGAAGAGAGTTTCATATGGAGTGTTGTACTGCATGGCCTTTGTTGGTGTTTTATTGAGTATGTAAACAACTGTATTGGTAGCTTCAGCCCAATAAGCTTTAGGTAACTCCTTTGGGAGCATCATTGCTCTTGCCATTTCAACAATGGTGCGGTTTCTTCTCTCTACCATACCATTCTGTTGTGGGCTTTGAGGTGTCGTTAACTCTCTTCTTATTCCTTCTTGTTCGCAAAAGTTTAAAAATTGATAGGAGAGGAATTCTCCTCCCCTATCTTTTCTTAGGGCTTTCAACTCCTTTTTGCTTTTGTTTTTCTACTTTTATTTTCTATGTTTTGAATACTACATAGGCCTTTGATTTTAGTGCGAGAAAATGGATCCACATGTATCTTGAAAAATCATCTATTCGTAGAAAGTAGTATTTCTTACCTTGATGTGAAGGTGTTCGAGTCGGTCCCCATAAATCAGCATGTATGAGATTCAATGCACATTTGCTTCTCCATGTTGCTTCTTTAGGAAAAGGAAGCCTATGTGTCTTTGCTTCAGCACAACTATGACAGAACTCCTTTTGAATTTTGATATTTTCTGGCATTCCCTTTGCTAACTTTGCAGTTTGTTGGAGAGCTTTCCAATGTAAATGCCCAAGACGATGGTGTCATAACGTGGATAAAGTTTCTTGAGTTCCTTCAAGTATAGTAGTGGAGAGAGCTACTGGCTTCATATCAAGGTAGAAGACTTGATTGGTTGTCATGGGCGCTAAAACAATTAATTGTTTTGTTTGATCTTCTATAATTTTGCATTGCTTAACTGTAAATATTATTGTATATCCTTTGGTTTGCAGCTGTCCAATGCTAAGCAGATTTTGAGTTAGATAAGGTACCCACTGAACATCACTTATTGTTTTTAGCTGACCAGTACTTGTTACTGCAGCTATTCCTTTACCTTCAATAGTATGAGATTGTTCATCTCCTAGATAAACTACATATTTTGTAGTTTCATCAAGTGCAATAAATTGGCTTTTATCTCCGCACATGTGACTCGAGGCTCCACTATCTATGTACCATCTAGAATTTGCGGGTCTTTTTGGTGTGGAATTGTCACTGGTAAAGAACAGTGCTTCTTTACTTCCTCTTTCAGTAAATTTTACTTCTTTCGTATTCTTATACCAATAATCTTTATCAAAATGAGATGGCTTTTTACACCTTTTACAACGATTAAAACAATCTCGAGTATTGTGAGTTGGTTTTTTACAAAGCTCACAATACATAGGTGTATTTGAAAACAAAGTTCTCCCCTTTTCTTTTCCTTTTTGTTTATATTTCTTATTTTTCTGAGGAGCTCTTTGAAACATTCTACAGTTTGCTATATTCATTTGTAAAGCTTGTTCAGAATTGGAGCATGTTTCTTAAGTCTGTCTTCATGGGATTGTAGTGAACTTATTAACTTTGTAGTAGTTAGTAAATCCATATCATGTGCTTCTTCAATTGCTGCTACAACATGATCGTATTTTGTTAGTAAACTTCACATAATCTTGTGAAGAAGTTGTTGATCTTCAACAATCTTTCCAAGATTACGGATTTGGTTCGTCGTATTAAATACTCTAGCATAAAAATCCAGAATGGATTCATCTTCTTTCATTTCAATAGCATCTAACTGTTTTCATAAAGTATGCACTTTGATTGAAATTACCTTATGGGTTCCTTTAAACTATTCTTTAAGGGTGTCTCATGCCTCTTTTGCAGAAGAGGCTCTCATTATCCTTGGGAATATTGTATTGGACACACCTTGTTGTATGAGGAGTAAGGCTCTTGCATTTTTGATATGATCTGCTTTTGTAGTTGTTTTCACCGTGGATGCAATCTCTGTGATTTTGAGTGGTGACATAACCTCTGGTTTTTCTTTTGTAGTCATGCCTTATTCTATGATGTCCAATAGATCTTGTGAATCAAAAAGAGTGAGCATTCGGATGCTCCAGAATTCATACATTTCTCCATTAAAAATTGGCACACCTGTTTGGCTATAGAGAGGTATAAAACCGGTAGATGATGAATCCATGTACCCTTCCTTTGTTGCTACTAATGATAGCACCTTTGTTAGTTAATAAACTTTCACCTCAAGTTAACCAAGTTGGCTCTGATACCAATCCAAGTTAATTGGATCTACTGTTTTATTTTGTGCAAACAAGAGAGATGGCAACTTTGGACAAGAAGAGTTTTATTTCACTTGCTATTCCTATATATTACAATACATATTGTTTTATAGACAGCAGAAATATACAAGACAACATACATAAGTTAGATGATAACATCTTTAGATGAGCTTTACATCATTCTATCCTTTTGTTCTCATCTCACACAGCAGCTTTTCTTGCCTTCTTTGTTGACTGCTATCTTAACTCTTCCTTTTCTTTGACCTTGTAGGTGTCTCCGGCTCCAGATCATGGCTTTTTCTCTTCAGATGCTACGTGGATCTCTTCAGAGGAGCTCGAGAGGCTTGCCCCACGGTTACACAGTGAGTACCACCATCTAAACTCACCGGAGATGAGTGCTTTCAAGCCGGGGGGAGTTGATGGCGCGCAACATCCGACACGGGTGTATTCCCGCAGGAGGAGATCTGTTACCCAGTCAGACAATCTGAGTCTGTGGTTGCGTCCGGATGGCCGATCCGAGCCGACTTCATATATTACTTTTTTTATTTTGAGTTATATTTGATGCCTGATCGGCCAAAACAGTATAAGCCGTCTGATTTGGGTATGATGGTTTTACAGTTATGATGCAGCAATTATTATTTTAGGTTATATATACGTAGGCAGTTTATGCGAGTGGGGTATCGAAGGTTTGCGCAAATTTGGCAACCACTCGGTCTCTTATTTCTTCTAGTGAGACGCCGGAAGGAAATCCACCTGCTGTGACTCCAGGAAACCCGCATCCCACCATTCCCGTAAGTCCCCTGCCCCCTTCTTCCCAGCCCAACCCCAGTCCCGTCGACCTCCACCATTTCCACCTTCGCCAGTCTCTACCGCTACCTTCCGTTTCCGCCTCCTCAACGTAACACTCCCTTCCAACGACCTAATCCCATTTCTGCCCATAATCGCATCTGCCAGCCCTATTTTGGCATTTTGCCCTGTCAACTGAAACTCTATTCCAGCCACTCAGCATTGTGATCCTCCTTTCTCATCGCCAGACTACCACCCCGTCATCGTCCTCTTCCAGCCAACCATGTCTCAATTGTCACAGTCCTCCTTCACCTCTTCTCTGCCTTTAACCAGCCCGCTACATCCTCACCCAGCAGTCATTTATCTGCTATACAATCGATGGTCATCTCTTACCATCGTAACACCCTTGGATACCCACCATCAGCCACCTGCACATGTAAGTTGTATTTGGAGTTGTATTTGAAGTTGTATTTTTTATTGTTGCATATTTGGCACCTTTATTTATAGTCGATGTTTTATTTTGATTTGTTATTAGTACTGGACTTTGTTATTAAGTTGGGTGATCAAAATATTTTCGTAGTGAGTGTTTTAAATATCTTGGATCGATAGTTCAAAAGGACGGAGATATTGATAAAGATGTGACACAGAATCCAAACGGGTTGGTTGAAATGGGGAGGTGTGTCAGGGATCTTATGTGATCGTAAAGTGCCACTAAAACTTAAGGGCGGGTTTTACCGTACTGCAATTAGACTCGCGATGCTCCATGATTTTGAGCGTTGGGCAGTGAATTGTGTACATGGCAAAAAATGGGGGTTACAAAAATGAGAATGCTTAGGTGGATGTGTGGACACACGAGACTGAATAGAATTAGGAATGAACGTATCAGGGATAAGACAGGAGTAGCACCAATTGCAAAGAAGATGCGAGAAGCTTGACTAAGATGGTTTGGGCACACACAAAAGAGATCATTAGAGGCACCTGCTAGGCGTTGTGAGAGTCTGTCACTAGGCATGTTAAACGAGGGAGGGGCAGACCAATAAAGACTTGCAATCTTTATTATATAAGGGAAGAGCTCTGCTAGAACATTAGTCACATATCATGTATTCTGGATTTACATTGCTCTCTACTATATATATATATATATATATATATATATATATATATATATATATATGTATATATATATATCCCCTTGAACCTCTATTGAAGGTACCAAGTATTCCAATACCATGTAACATGGTATCAGAGGGTGTTTAGGTTTTTTTCCGCTCGCTCCTCGCTCGTTCGCATCTCGCAACCCGGCGCTCGCGTCTCGCCGATTCGCCACTCGCGTCTCGCCGATTCGCCGTTGTTCGCATCTCGCATCCCGTCGCTCGGGCCTGCGACATCTTCTCTGCGCGCCGCCGGGCGCATCGCACGGCCGGACTGCCGCGTGCTTCAGTAACGATGCCGCCTACCGTCGGCCTCTCCGCATGACATCTCCTGGCGTCGTCTTCTCTGATGACCTTTGCCGATACTAATCCTGATGCTCCTGTTCCCGTCGGCTTCTCCGACGCTCTCTGATACTGTTGTTGCTCCTACTGCTGCTACACTGCATCCCGTCGACCTCTCCACTGATCTTTGTCGGTGTCCAGCATAACATCTTCCGTCACATCTAGGTCATGGGTTCCTCCGTCACAAGCACCACTCAAACGATCGTTCCCTCCGAGGATTCTACCAATACCTTTCCTCCTAATGTGAGGTTTGCTTCTACCATCCTTACCTCCTGCAACTTCCAGTTATGGAAAAAGGGGGTTACTATGTCCCTGTCGGGCATCCGCCGTACGCACCACCTTACCCGTCTCCTAACTCATGCTGTGGGAACTACATAATATGACGATTGGTATGGTGATGATTGTCGCATATTTGCTCTTCTCCTGAGCTCCATGGATCCATCCGTTCAGTAAATGTGCAAGAATTGTGACAGCACTAAGGAACTATGGGATACTCTGCATATGATGTTCTCTCAGGCAAACGATCTCTCTCGTCTTGGTGAGCTCTTCCCTAAGATGGCTGAGCTAAGGCAAGGGGCGCGCCCTGTCACCGAGTATTTCGCGGAATGGAAGGTTCTGGCTGATGAAATCTTGGATCTTTGGGAGATCTCCTCTACTAGGGAAGAGCATCAGGCTCAACGTGAGCATCTTGTTCTGCTTTGGCTTCTAAATGGGCTCGATCCAAACTTCACGACAACGAAGACTGAAATGCTAGCAAGTCCTTCTACCCTGCAAACTGCTAGTGTGTACCATCGTCTAACTAAAGCCAGTTCAACATGTACTTCATCTGCTCTACATATTTCCTCCGGAGAATCAATGGCTCTTGCTTCTCGGGGAGGACGCGGAACTAGTCGAGGGGGCGCTCTGGTCGTGGTCGTGATACCGACACGAGACATTGTACCCATTGCCGGCATCGAGGCCACACGAAGGATACTTGTCGAGTGGTTCATGGGAAGCCAGATTGGGCATCCAAACCTCCTTCGTCATCTCGTTCTGCGCACTTGGCCGACTCTACTTCTGCATCTCTGAATCCGAGAACTGTGGAAATATCTGAGGATGAATATCGTTGCTTGCAGGCCCTCCAGATTGACTCGACTCATTGTGTTGTTGTGGTCCAAACTATTCAGTCTAATATTCAGCCTGTTTGCACCTCACAGTGTCCAGTCCAGTGGTTGGCAGACTCTGGTGCTTCTGATCATCTGACGAGTACCTCAGGTATCTTACACTCATACAAACCTCATAGTGGGTCTTTAATTACAGTTGTGGATGGATCAACTGTACCCATTGTCGGGTTTGGTAGCTGCAATATGACGCCTGACATGACTCTATCATCTGTTGCTCATGTCCCTCAATCGGCTTACAACTTATCGTCAATTAGTAAGCTTACTCGGGATTTAAATTGTACTGCTACTTTCACATCTTTTGGTTGCATTTTTCAAGAACAGTCGACGAGCCGTATTATTGGTAGAGGAAAATTGCGTGTGCTGGACGAAGTCTCCCATCTTGCTTGTTCTGCTGCCTCCACCAAATTCTGGGATCTTCACTATCGTAATGGTCATCCGTCTATGCAGGTCATGTGTCGTCTGTATCCTGAGTTTGGGAAGGTTTTCCATCTCAGTTGTGAGTCTTGTTTGTTTGCTAAACTCCACAGAGTTAGTTATGTACCTCGTCTTGATGTTTGTGTGTCTGCACCTTTTGATTTACTTCATTCTGATGTTTGGGGACCGTGTCATGTCCCTACGTTGTTAGGACACAAATATTTTATTACGTTTATTGATGATTTCTCTAGAATGACTTGGTTGTACTTAATGAAACATCGTTCTGAGCTGCCGTCTATTTTTCATAATCTATGGAATGAAATTTTTACTCAATTTTTTGCTCGTCTTAAGTGTCTTCGAACTGATAATGGTCGGGAATACCTATCTCAGTCCATGTCTAACTTTCTCTCTGACAAAGGTATCCTGCATCAAACCAGCTGTCCTCATACCCCCCAATAAAATGGTGTTGCGGAAAGGAAAAAATCGACATCTCATTGAGGTCACCCGGGCCATTCTTCACCATAGGCTCGTATCCAAACACTTCTGGGGCGATGCAGTTCTTACCGATGTCCACCTCATTAATCATCTTCTCACTCATATCCTTGAGGGGGAGACACCATACCACACTCTTTACCCAGACCTTGCTGGTCCCTCTCTCCCTTTGAAGGTCTTTGGGTGTGTTTGCTTTGTTAGGGATGCTCGTCCCTTTGTCTCGAAACTTGATCCTCGCTCTTTGAAATGTATTTTTTTTGTTATTCTCGAACTACTAAAGGATATCAGTGTCATTCTCATGATCTCCGCAAATACATTATCTCCTCAGATGTTGTCTTCCGAGAATCGGACTCTTACCTTTCCAGTTGATCACCATGTCCTGACCCATCTCTTGATGACATCTTGGTTCCTAGTCCCGCACCTGCACTCCTCTCACCGACTGACCTTCTGTGTCCCCTTTGGGGGCAAGTTTACTCTCGTTGCTCTTCTGATAGTACAATACTGTTGTCACCTCAGCCTACCTCTCCCACTGATGATATGCTGACTGTTCCTGCGAAAGCACCTGCTAGCGTGCCTGCTGCTCTCATGCCAGTAAGCCCAGATCTCCCTATTGTTGTCCGGAAAGGAAGTCGGACTTGTCGGGATAAACCTCTATATGTAAGCTCTTACCAAGGATTGACTGCCTCTCATACTGTCCTGCATTCCACTCTGGATCAATACCGTCTACCCTCTACTGTTGCGGAGGCCAAAGCTCATTCTGGCTGGTTGATTGTTATGCATGATGAATTGACAGCTCTTCAAATTAACAACACTTGGGACTTGGTCTCCTTACCTCCTAGCAAGCGGGCTATTGGATGCAAATGGATATATTCTATCAAAGTCAATGTGGATGGTTCCCTCGATCGCTTGAAGGCCCGCTTGGTTGCTAAATGCTATGTTCAGACTTATGGCGTGAATTATGATGAAACATTTGCCCCCGTTGCTAAAATGTCCTCTATCCGCATCCGGCTCTCTTTTGCAGCCTCTGACCAGTGGCCCTTGTACCAGTTGGACATCAAGAATGCATTTCTTCATGAATCCTTAGATGAAGAGGTGTATATGGAACAATCATCTGGGTTCGTTGCTGAGGTGGAGCGTAACAAGGTATGTCATCTCCGGAAGTCGTTATATGGATTAAAACAATCCCCTCGAGCATGCTTTGCTCGTTTCCGATCTGTGGTCACTCAAATTGGGCTTACCAATAGTACAAAAGACTTCTCTCTCTTTTATCAGAAATCTTCATCTGGTACTGTTCTTCTAGTGGTTTATGTCGATGATATTGTCATCACAAGCAGCAATTCTGAAGGGATAACAAACCTCAAGGCATTCTTACACTCCAACTTTCAGACAAAATATTTGGGCGCTTTACGGTACTTCCTAGGGATTGAAGTCGCTAATTATGATGATTTTCTCTTTATTTGTCAACGCAAATATGCTCTCGACCTTCTATCCGATCTTGGAATGTCTAACTGTGGCCCTATGGACTCTCCACTTGAACCAGGGGAAAAAGGTCTCCATGTCGAAAGTAAACCATTTGATTCACTAGAGAAGTACCGTAGAATAGTTGAAAAACTGAACTACCTTACCATGACTCGTCCTGACATTGTTTGTATTGTAAGTAAGGTCAGTCAGTTCATGGCTGCTCCAACTACCTCTCAATGGGAATCTGTTCTCCAGATCGTCAGGTACATAAAGAAAGATCCTGGTCTCGGGATATCATACAAGAATCGAGGTCATTCTAATATAGAGGCATACTGTGACTCTGACTGGGCAGACTGCTTACCCACTCGAAAGTCAACCACGGGATTTACTATCTTTATGGATGGAAATCTCGTCTCCTGGAAGAGCAAGAAACAGACCATGGTTGCTAGATCTAGTGCTGAAGTGAAATATCGGGCTATGTCCCACTCTGTTGCTCAGATGCTTGGTGAAATCGGGTACCTGTTCAAGATCCCACTCCGCTACGGTGTGATAATCAGGTTGCGATACAGATAGCAACTAATCCTGTGTTTCATGAACGCACAAAACACATAGAGGTCGGCTGTCATTTCGTAAGGGAGAAGTATGAAGGTCTTATCTCTCTGAGTCATGTGAAGACCGGAGATCAGGTTGCAGATATTCTTACCAAGAGAGTTACGGGAGTCAGAATGAACTTTATATGTAACAAGTTAGATCTGAGAAGTTCCCACGATAAAACTTGAGGGGGAGTGTTAGAACATTAGTCTCATATCATGTATTCTGGATTTACTTTGCTCTCTACTTAATATATATATATCCCTTTGGACCTCTATTGAAGGTACCAAGTATTCTAATACCAAGTAGCAAGCTCAAACACCATGGTGTAACATTTTAATGCGTAAATACCCCTCACAAAACTTCTCATTGCACATATGGTTGGACTTTTTGGTCATTACATAAAGGCAACACATTAATTTTTTATTTATACGAAATAGTTGGAATTTTGGGTCATTGCAGCACATACGAAAATACAACTCATTGCTACCTGCCATCCCTCCTGTCAAAACCTTACTGTTTTTCATGCTAAGCACATAAAGGTAAAACTTCTCCACATTGCTTTTGGTTATCCCTTCTGCCAAAACTTTAATTTTTTTCTCATTATATGTTATCCCCTCCAGCACGGCAACTCCCGACAGCAGCACGACTACCCCTCTTCACGACAGCAGCACGACAGCAGCCGAAAGCTGACTCCTCCCGCCAGACGCCGGCACGCGACTCATCCCGCCTCGACTGCCACCCGTTGAATGGGGGTGTATAACCCATCCTCTCCTCCAAGGAGCCCGGCCTCAACTCTCCTCCACAACAGAACTACTCCATCGCAGCAGCAGAACTTTTCCTCCTCAACATCTCCTGCTACCGGCAAACTCCTCATTCCGGCAAACTCCTCATTCCGGCAACCTCCTCACAGCCAGAGCCCCGTCGTCTTCCTAACTTCCCTTTTTTCTCTGCCTTAACCTACTCACGGCAAACTCCATCAACGATTCTCCTCCTCGACAGCTCCTCATGCCGGCAAACTCCTCTTCCCGGCAACCTCCTCACGGTCAGCGACCCCAAGACACTAGGGGTTTGAGCTTCAGTAAAATACCTCATTCTCACGGTAGTAAGTTACCTAAATTTTTCTGAATGTTTTTTCACTGTGGTCAGTTTTTGGTTTAGTTTGGTTTAGTTCCTGCACTCTGTTTTTTATAGTTTATTACTGAAAGTTGTCTGTTTAGTAGTTTATGGGTTGGTTGATGTCAGTTTCTGTGTTCTGGTTTAGTTGATTTTTATGGGTTAGTTGTTTAGTTGTTTTTTATGAGTTGGTTGTCCTCAACGCCTCTCTATCTCCATTTGATTTAATCCGACAAGCTTTAGTTTTCTTAAAGTAAGTTCATGGGTTGATTTTGGTCAATTTCTTATTATCCCGCATTCTGTTTTTTAGGGGCTAATTTTTTTACATATGGTTTGGGTTAGTTTCCGTGTTATTACTGAAAGCAGTTTGTTTACTGATGGTTTGGTTTAGTTCCCGCACTCTGTTTTTTATGGCTTATTACTGAAAGTAGTTTGTTTAGTAGTTTATGGGTTGGTTGTGGTCAGTTTTTGTGTTTTGGTTTAGTTTGATTTTGCGCGCATATCCTCAACGCCTCTCTATCTCTATTTGATTTAATCTGACAAGCATTATACTCTCTTATAGTCTTTTTCTGAAGGAATTGTTTTATATGATGTTAGCAAAATACCTCATTTATAATGAGTTGCTCACATAAAACAGAGTACCTAATTCTCACGGTAGTAAATTACCTCATTTCTAGCCCAGGAACAGCATATAATTTTTTCTGAATGTTTTTTTCTGAATGAGTTGCCCAGGAACAACATATAAATTTCTTGCCCAGGAACAGCACATTAATTTTTTTTCGCTCATTTGCCTCCCTTATAGTCTTTTTCTGAAGGAGTTGTTTTATAAATTTTGCTACCGTATAGTCTTTTTCTGAATGTTTTTTTCACTCATTTGTCGCTAATCATGATGTATAAGGGAAGAGGAGTTTGCTGTGAGCACATTAATTCATCCTGGAACTTTGGTAAAGTAGTATTATTACAACTGATTTCGTGCGTTTCTAAAATGTCTTTCTAAAATAACTCCAGCTTGCAAGAGTTAGTCGTTTAAAATATGATTTTTTAAGATTCTAAAATATCAAAATTCTCCAACTTTCGTAAAATAGTAGCTTCTAAACTGTGTTTCTAATTGATTGGGGAAAATGTCTGTGTGAGAAACACATTTTTAAATGTGTTACATTTTTAAATGTGTTTCTGAGAAACAGGTGATCGAGAGAGGGGAGAATTCTTTCTTGGTGGGGGTACATTTAGTTTTTATTTTAATATATGAATAGGAATAGCCTTAGTTGGTTGTATGAACATAAAAAATGTTATTTAAAACATATAGACATAGCATTTAACAACTCCGTAAAATTTTTTAAGTTTCATAGTTTGATTACATAGCAACTCAAACACATACAGATAGCAGACCAACATCAAGCGGGGAGGTCATCACCATTGGCAACTCAGGGGGGGCCAGTACAGCGTAAAAGAGGGAGGCCTTCGACTTCGACGACAACGTCTGAGCAAGCTCGAGAGTCAACCCGAGTGCGTGTTAGTAATTGGCTTTACAATTACAACGGAGTGCAGTGAATGCAAGGCGAAGACAATCGCGTGCATCGTTGGCTTTACAATCAACATTGGAAGTCCAACCAACCGAGTCTGAACATCTAAATCAGTCAGATGAAATTATTGATAATCAACCTGCGCCCAATTCGAGAATAGGCCCCCGCGACGAATGCCGCCCCCGCGACGAATGCCGCCCCCGCGACGAATGCCGCCCCCGCGACGAATGCCGCCCCCGCGACGAATGCCGCCCCCGCGACGAATGCCGCCCCCGCGACGAATGCCGCCCCCGCGACGAATGCCGCCCCCGCGACGAATGCCGCCCCCGCGACGAATGCCGCCCCCGCGACGAATGCCGCCCCCGCGACGAATGCCGCCCCCGCGACGAATGCCGCCCCCGCGACGAATGCCGCCCCCGCGACGAATGCCGCCCCCACGACGAATTCCTCACCCTCGACAAATGCCGCCCCCACGACGAATGTCTCACCCTCGACAAATGTCGCACCCTCGACAAATGTCGTACCCACGACGAATGTTGCCCGCACGGGGTCCCCGTGCACGACTGTTTGTCAAACTATAAGGAAAGGCATGATGTACTTAGGCATTAGTGAGATTATGACAAAAGATATGACACAATGGCAACAAAGGATCCATATAGCCGACCCCACAATAGTGGGATAAAGGCTTGAGTGTTGTTGTTGTTGTTATTCCGTGCATGCTTACAAGTAATTGTGCCTCTATCGCTTAATGAATGGAATCTTGTTTTCTTTAATTAAAGTTGTGAACGTTTGTGCCTCTGCTACTTTATATTAATTAATTACTGTTGTAATTTTTAAGCAGACCCACTCTTGCATCCTCATCATTTTTATCACATATAGGATTGCATTTAGAGTATCCACCCTGAGTCGACCTACCATTGCATCACTAACTTTCTTCATCCTCATGTTATGAGAAAAATTGGAGCATGTATTAATTCATTCACTCTTTGAGAATAAACAAAATTCAACCACGGGTTAATGATTTTTTGTATGTACATAGTAATTTATGTCTATTATCGAGGAAAAATGATATCTACAATGAACGCGGTAGAATGTGGGATATTGGAAGAGATGCATGGGTAATTCATTTTGATGGAGTTTGTATGCTTACTATTGCTAACTTGTCTCTGGACGAACCAAAAATTGAAGATTCGTTGATCTCCAACAATGTAGAAGAAGAGGAAGAAAATAATTAATGAACATTCTTAAATTTGAAATGATTATGAATTTTTATGTTTAAAACTTTATGTTAAGTTGCATTGGTTGTGGATTTGTATCTCTGATGATTTATGTTTGATGTTTTATTGTTTTGGGGATTTTAAATTGCATTTGTGTTATACACACACACACATATATATATTTAAAATGTTTAATACAACGTAACCCGTCATTCTCATATCCTTATTTTAAAATTTTTGTTGCATTGTCATAGTGCTTAATACCTATCGTACCCGGCACTCGTGCCCGTACCAGTGCTTCCTAGATATTATGTTGGTTTGCTAATGCTTGAGAAAAAAAAACATTATGCAAATAATTGAGCCAAAAGAAACTTTTGGCTGATTTTTTATTGAAAATTAAAGACAATTAGCTAGTTTTAAATGGAACGTCATCCATTCACACAGTTTTAAAATTACTAAATCAAATATAATTTGATAGGCACAACACATGTCAATTTCATGACGAAATCAACATTAGAGCATGCTTGAATAATAAATAAGTTTACTGGAACTCGATGAATTTCAGTAAATATGTGATTTCTATAATATAGAAGAAACTCAATATGCCTGACCATCCTGTTTGCCCATATCCCAAAGAAAAGGGAGGAAATGGATGCAAAAATAGAACTTGCCAAATTTAAGACGGAATAAACAGGTTAAAATGTGAGAATTCTATTGTCTATAAGTATATGGAAGGCGCTAATGCAATAAGTTGAAGTTCGTAATATAATTACAAACAATTAGTAACAAATTAACAATTTAACAGTATTCATACTACATCAGAAATGGTGACAAAAAACAGTTCAATGGTTTTAGCATAGCTTTATGAATCTTCATTTTCCATTCATTCATATTATGTGCGTGTGTTGAGTGCTTACCTAAGATGTCAAATGTAAACAACCTAAACCATTTTGAACAACCTTCATTCATTGTTATATTGCTACTCCTACAAAAAAAAATGGCACTAACTCTATCTTCTCATCTAATTGATGATCAAAAAATTAGTAGGAAGAATATAATGTACCTTAGGTCTCCCAAAATACAAGATTAAGGCTCTATTTGGTTCGGCGTTTTGCCGCTCCGTTTGGGGCAAACGCCGCCGGAAGACGGGTAAACAAATGAACCTCCGGCGGCGTTTGCTCCGTTTCCACCCGCCCGCCTTGAGAAATGCTCCAAAAAGCTTCGTTTGGAGAAGCCACCTCCCCCCTCCGATTTGAACATTCCGTTTCCACCCGCCGGATCGATCCGCCACCGCCGAACCAAATGAAGCCTAAGGCTCCGTTTGGCACAGCAGTGGAGTTCGTGGATGCAGTAGTTATGAACCGTCGTTCATTAACGTCCGACCTCACCTAAGGAACTTCATCCACTTTTATGTACAAAACTAGTTTTCTTTTCTTTGTGGCGGTAATAATCATTGTCTTGCCAAACATGCAATCTATGACGGTGGTGTTTTTGTCCAGACTCACCAGAGCAAAAACGTAGCATCAAACGGAGCCTAAGAAGATAACTACGGAGCAGGCAAACTCAACAGGAAAAAAAATTATACATATAAACAAAATGTCAAAATCCACGAGGAATCATCTAAAAATAATGTCATGCAGTTAAGATTGCATATAAGAACTTGCCTCGTTAGCTTCATAATGCAGTTCTCTGGATTATTGAAAAACAAAATTGATCTGTCATGAATACATGGACATTGTACCCCGAATCCAGGAAATAACATGGGAACTTTCTGAATCTTCAACAGCACAAAGGATATTTCCTTAACATCAATAAAGCCTGCCACAACACTCTGGAGAACCACAATGACAAGCCTTCTGCTTTATGTTTCCCTCAGAATCACGGACTTCATCTATTGTATAGTTGTAGTGATATGTCAATTCTTGTAATGGTGGAATATTATCAACAGCAAAGAACATGATGTGAGGCATCCTCTTGTCGTCATGATCATAGAGAACATTTTGTGCATAAAGATTAGGAGAACAACTATGATTAATGAACCTGCCAACATTTCCATATTCTGCTGCGTCAATGGTAAAACCTACACTTTCCACAGTATCACATTGAGAGCTAGACTGTAATCCAGGTATAAGATTCGGAAGTCCTTCCCATAAAGAGCGGTCGTCATAATTATGGCCAATGTCAAAGAGATACTCATCATTAGTTCTCTGTTCAGCCTCCCCATCTTGAAGCATTTCCCCAATGTATTCGCATATAAAGGTACCTGATGGAATTGACTTCAAGGATCTGACACCCCATCCTCTTCCATTGGTCTTGAAGATCTCTAATTGCATTTTGATTCCACGCTGGCTAACCCTGTTGTGGCACGAAGAAGAACACTTGCAGGAAGGACTGCACTCATAAATAAGTGGCTTTGCTTGTACTATAGCCTCATTGAAGTTAAATGGAATTTCCCCGCCATTTTTAACAGCACAGGCGCATTTATCCGAATCGGAGCAACCATTGGTGCAATCGCAGCCCTGCGGAGGTGTTTTGGTATACCATGAAGGGTAAATACTCTTGGTAATATACTTAAAAGGCATTGGCTGGTCAGTATCAATTGTATTAACCACAGAAATCGCTATTTTCTCCTTTCCTTGAGATATATCTTTAACACACAGACCTTCACGGTTCTTCAACTTTGCTGACCTTTTTAGTACTTTAAGAGCAAGCTCTGGTTGATTGGCCAACCTTCTCAGTTGAAACTTGAAGACACTAAACCCATGACTGCCCATCTCTTGCCAATATGATTCCACATGATAAAGCCCATCATAAGTGAATGTTGAGACTATCTTGGCCCTTGCATCATGGGATTCGCTTCCTTTTTCTTTGAAACCGTGAATTACCCTCACGGGTGTCTGCTTATCTATACTGTTCTTCAATGCGAGATTACCACGCTCAAGTCTTTGATCTCTTTGCTGTTTATCTCCTCCGACTACAGATGTTCCTCCTGAACCAGAATATATCAAGACATCTGAACTGTCCATGTCATCCTGATATCCCCCAGAAGCCACAATGCTGGTCGCCAGCAGCATGCCATTTTTCTTTGTACAATCTATACCACCTTGAAATGGGCGATGAAGTCCAACTATTGAGAGCTCAACTCTGAAATGGAATTCATCACCGACTTCAACTCCAGGAACATGTCCTATTATTGGGTCACCACTGTTGACCCATTCTCCACTATCTTTAAGCATTCCGGAAGCCTGTAGATCAATCCTATTTCTACCCAGCCTTTTTGTCTTAGACTCCTCTCCTTGCAAGAGTTTCCTGCATATAAGCTGAAAAAGTCGCAAAGCCCTTTTAACTTTATGCCGTACAACAATTTCTTCAGTGTCACCACCTTTCCGACTCGATTCAGGCGGAACAAATGGAGTCATGGTGATACTTAGTTGATTTTTTTCTTGTGGTAAATTATCATAGTCATCATCATCATCATCCTCAACAAGACCTTTCCTCTTTTGTTGAGATGAAAAATATTTCTTTAAAGCTGGGGTTTTGTCCTTAAATCTCTTCTCCACAATTTTACTTTTCGGAACAACAGAATTGGAAATGACTGAAGTCCGTTTCCTTGCATTCCTCCATGGACAGTTTTTGCCCGACATCAGAGCCTGAATAATCACTCTCTCCCCAATGGCATCTAAAGAATCATCACCTTCACTTGGACTGTAGCCTTTGTAAGGGCTCCCTTCGGGCAACTTTCGCTTTCTACTACTCATTTGGTCAATCTCATTGTCCTTTCCTGTAGGTTTTTCCATCGAGGGAGTACCCCTTTTATCCAATTGTTTACTTCCAAATTGTGATTTCACAACTAAAGATGACTGGCTGCTAGAATTTGCTTTAATTTGACTACTCTGGACAGTTCGATCAATTTTGTAGCCATCTAATGTCTTGTCAGAAGTAGAGCGAACCAGGATCTCATTCAATCCACTCTTAGATGCAGGTTTAACCTGAGCATAACCACTAGAACCTTGAATCCTCGAGCTCTTTTCAGAATTATATCTAACCGTAGCACTTCCATGAATTGTCAATTCCTTCTCTTTAGTCACTCTATAATCTTTTCTGTCAGCAGCCCCAATCTTTTCTGAAGAAGGCGCCTTTACAGATCCCACGATTGTCTTTTCCTGCTTCATCGTTGCATTTTTCATCTGTGTGGAGCCATCTATCAATTTTGATTGATTTACATAAGACAAATTCTCATCTCCATGTAAAAGTTTTTTAGTAGGAACAACCAATGTAGAATCTCCAGAAATTTCTTGCTGTAAAATTTTGGATTTCGGTAAAGCAATAGCTGACCTAATTGAAGGTTTACTACTAATTCCTTGATCAATTTCATGACCTACAGATTTAACACCATTTCTTCTCATTTCTCCCACAGGAACTTCATCCCCTGCAATCCTAACAGAGCCATCACCCACCAAATGCCTCCTTGCTTCATCTATATTCTCCTTCGCCAAATGCTTATAATTCAGGGACGTGGGTGGAGCAAAGACAGATCCATAATTATCTTTTTTGATGTTTCCACCATTTGGCCCACACCCGGGAGGAAACTGTCGAATTGCGGAGATCTTCCTTCTCTTCAGGGGCACATGAACCTTCAAATAGAAATTCATATTCTGTAAAATCTGTGGAGCTGAACTCTCCATCACTACCTGCTGCACTTCCACTTCATCCCTCACGGGATTGCTGTATTCAAGTATCGGCAGCCCTTCCAGTTTCACTGTCCCAAGCTTGCTCTCTAAATTGTTTTCCAGTACAGTGCTGCTCTCCATTGCATGCTGCAAGTCCAGACTCTTCGTCTCGGGATTGCTCTCTGAGTTGTTTTCCAGTGGAGCAGGAGAACTATTTGACAGATCCGCTAATTCCTGAACCAAATCTTTGGACGAGCCTGGAATCCTGAGTGTCTTCTCCTCCAAAACCGATGGAGAAGGAGCAACCAGTTTATCAGAGAAATTGGAATCCGCTAATACATTATCCGTTTCAGTAACCTTACCGTTCTCCAATGCCGCCAAAGAATGTGTTCCTTCAGAGGGTTTCGGATTCAATTTTGCTGCATTAGGGATACAGCCACGGGGGAACTGGCGGATAGCGGAGACTTTCCGCCGTTTGTACTTCAACGGTGTTTCAGGAGACACCTGCAACATCCTATTCAGCGAACCGCGGCAATCACTCTTACGGGAGAGGGAGGAAGAAAAGTTGAATCCTAAAGCAAAGAGAATTACAATAGGAATGAACTGATCTGATGGACTGTGGTTTCACAGACAAACGCAGGACCCAGCTTCGTAGAAGGAGAACAAAGAGTTCCCCTTCCCGGCGATGGTGCGACGAGGACGACCTCGCGCGATGGCTCAGCAAAACGAAGAGATTTTTTAGGGTTTCCAGCTACCCCGAGAAACCCGCCCGAAGGATCGGAGCCGGATGGAAGAAAGTCATTTTGGGTCCACCCGAATACTATTTATATTTTTACACTTTACTGAGTGGAGTGAAAATGCCAAGAACACTGTTTTTAGGCTTGGTTTATTTTACCGGTGGCGGGTAGATCCGGCGGGTGGAAATGGAGAGTTCGAACCGGAGGGGGGAGGTGGCTGCTCCAAACAGAACTTTTTGGGGCATTTCTCAAGGCGGGCGGGTGGAAACGGAGCAAATCCCGTCGGAGTTTCATTTGTTTACCCTCCTTCCGTCGGCGTTTGCCCAAAACGGAGTTGCAAAACATCCAAACAAATAGACTCTAGTTTCGAAAAAATCGGATAAAATGCATTTATTTTAGGACGTTGATATTTGCAGGCTTGTCATCGATATTTGTAGGCTCATTTTTTTAAAAGAGAAACAATTTATTCCTTTAATAAAAGCTTCTAATTGTCGTCCTCTTCATCGTCCAACCCTAATTTCACGATTTCCTCATTTTCACGCCCGGATCAAACTCCGTCGCCATCTGAAGTTATCGCCGACGCCGTCGGGGCGACTCCAAAGGCTCGTTGTCGTTGGCGCCGCTGCCTGGCGAACTCATCGCCCAACCCTACTTTTGTGATATCCTCCCCGCTGCTACTGAACTTCGTCGCCGTCCGAAGTGATCGCCAACGCAAACAACGCCATTGGTGCTCTCCTTCGTTCATCTCCTTGGCCGAAGAGGTCGTTGCACAGGTGTACAACCCCGTGTTCGTCGAACGGGCCCCACCTGGAAGATCGAGCGGACCCAGTCCCGCAACCAGCACCCGAGCAACAAGCAGACATGCGGCAAGAGGCTGGTCCGCTCCCGCTCAGTTCAGGCAAGCGAGCCGAGTGCTCAACGACTCCCCTACTCCTCCCGCTCGCTCAGGGAATCGTCGACCGGAGCGGGGGGCACCATTCGTCGAACCGGTACTCGTGGATGGGCTCGACGGCCCGCGATCCGCGAGCCGTTCAGAGGGTCACAATGGCTGCCAGTCCGTCCCCTATACGCGACCTGGCCACCTATCCGCCTCGGCAGAGGACTGGCGGGTCGCGGCGGTCCGACTCGAGTTCGCCCAAGAAGAATAGGCGAGCCGCTAGAGCCAGGTCGCGCCCGCCTCTCGCGGAGAGGGATTGATGGCGAGCTGACCCCCCATGGGTGTGAATAGCTGTTCAGAACAGCGGAGCCACGCTGTTGGCAGACAAGGTTGGATTGCGCATAGCTGTCCGGAACAGCGGAGTTTGGCTGTTGGCAGACCCAACCAAGGGTTTTTTGGTATTTTCAGGTCAGTTCTTCTGGTTATTGGCAGTTCAGATTCCAAAAACTATAAGTAAGACCCAAGGGGTACCTCAGAAGGCACGCTTTTAGTGCCCCCCTGCTCCAGTTTTCAAGTGCTTTCTGAGGGTACCTTAGCTTGGCATCAGGCTAAGGAGGGGAAGCGCTCTGAGATCTTTCGGGTGTGTGGTGAGACCTCCCTGTCGAGCCCTTGGGTCTGTTTCTCCTTGTCTCCTTTGTTGTTTTTCTTGCAGGAGTGAAGTAGGCACGAGACCACCCCTTCCCCAAGGGTCGAACTCCACAGGAAGCCGGATTCCGGTTTCAACATTTTGGTGCGGTGAGCGTGGATTGTGGTCAGTGAAGAAAAGCTTCAGCGAGTTCAATGACAGGAGGACAGGAATCTGACGGGCAGAACTCGCCCCCCCCCCCCCCCCCCCGCCACTCGTAACGGTGGGGATGTTGGAAGACTTCAGGAATGAGGTGTTGGGCCTCGTCAAGTTCGCACTCGGCACACGGACAGAGTACTCGACTCCGACAGCCCAGATCGCGGTCGCCCCCTCTTTGGGCAAGGACGCTCCCAGCAGGCGAGCTGGGAAGGAGGTGGCCGAGGAAGGTCGGGGGTGCGAGCTCCCCGGGAGCGAGCTTTTCCCCGGCTCGGCAGCCCGAGGCCGGTTCGGCGAGCTGGGCTCGCGAGACTCGTCGGCCCGCCCGGTGGGGGGAGGCAGTCCTTTCAGCGAGCTGGTCTCCTCAGCTCCAGTTCCAGATGGGTTCAGAGAATCCGAAATGTCCTACTACACCGGGAAGGGAGACCCGGTCCAGCATGTCCAATGGTTCAAAGATGTGGTCTCCATCCGTCAGATGTCGGACGGATTCAAATGCCGACTCTTCGCCATCACCCTCCGGGAGAAGGCAAGGGAATGGTTCCACCAGCTACCGGCCAGCTCCATCTACTGCTTCGAGGACCTGCGCCGAGGGTTCATGCTGAGGTTCACTACCTCGAAGAAGAGGAAGAAGGAGTCCGAGTCTTTGTTCCACATTAAGCAGGGGGTGAACGAGACGTTGGGGAGCTATGTGGACCGATTTCAGGAGGAAGTTACTCAGGTTCAAGAGATGTCGGACCATAGTCTGATGATGGCCTTTACCCTGGGCCTGCAGCAGGGTTTCTTCTGAATGGAGCTGAAGAGAGTCCCTCCCCTCTCCTACGAGGAGTTGATGGAGAGGGCGGCGAGAGAGGTCGACGGGGAGGCGTCAAACCCGGAATTTGCAAGGAAGCTGGCCAGGTGGGCCACGGAGGAAGAGAAGGAATCAAGAGGAGGGAAGGGACAGGAGGAGAGAAGAGGGGAGCCTAGGCAGAGGGAGCAAAGACAGCTCCAGTGGCAGCAGCAGCCGAGGTGGGGGCATCAAGAGCCCGACCGTCGGCTGGGATGGAGACCTGAGTGGCAGGGGCAGGGGCCACAGAGAGGGTACTACGGAAGGGGTCACTACCAGGGGAGGCAAGATCAGTTTGTAACACCCCGAAGTCAAGTGGATCATTTTGAGCAAAATCGGGTTCAGGCTTGGGTGACACGGCCTGGGACACGGGCGTGTCCCAGGGCGTGTCAGGCCTGGGTAGTGTCGAGTCGGGCAGTCGACGAAATTCGGAGTCGACACAGCGGACACGGCCTGCGACACGGGCGTGTCGCAGGGCGTGTCGGGGTCGTGTCGACGATCGACCGTGATGTCGACGAATTTATCTCGACGATCGGCGAGTGTCGAGTGTCGAGTGAGGACACGGCCTGTGACACGGGCGTGTCACAGGGCGTGTCAGTAGTCGTCGAGCTCAACTCGACGGTTCGAGCTAGGGCGTGTTTGCGGGACACGGGTGTGTCCTGGTGCACACGGCCATGAACACGGGCGTGTGCCAGGCCGTGTGCCAGGCCGTGTGAAGTCTCGGGTTGGTTTGGGATTATTTTCGTTGAGGCACACGGCCTCAGACACGGGCGTGTCTGAGGGCGTGTCGGGTACACGGTACGTGACACGGGCGTGTCACACGGGCGTGTACTGGTTGGATTGAGTCGGTTGTCTGCCGCTTAGAGGGACACGGCCTGTGACACGGGCGTGTCACAGGGCGTGTCAGGCCGTGTTTTAGCTTTTCTGGCCAGATCTGAGCCGTTTGTTTCCCTCTTCCTGGATCCAATGGTTGGGCTCTGTCCAGGTGTTGTGAAGGCCGAGAAAAAGGGGATTTAAACCCTCTTTTCTCTTCTTCTTCTTCTTCATCTTCATTCCAAGAGAGAGAGAGAGAAGAAAGGCCTAAGGGAGAGAGAAGGGAGGAGTCTTCCAGCTGCTGTAGGAGCTGCGGAGTGCGGAGCGAAGATCCGAGAGCGGATTCGTGAAGGCAGAGCCGAGGCGGTGATTTCCATCTGGCTACTTCATGGCGCCGAAGCGATCTTCAAGGGTAACGATCTCCTTCTTGGACATCGAAGTCCTTCCTTTATGCATGTGCTTGGAATCCTCCACCAAGAGGTGGATTTGCGGAAAAGATTTCTTTGTTGAGTCTGCATCTAGAGCCGGAAATATGGAGTACGGCATAGGCATGCTGTGTGAAGCCCATCTGGACCGGTAGTCTGGATTGGTGATGTTCATGGGTAAACCGGAGAAGACTCCGTGGTTTTGATGATATGTAAATGGATTTCTATTGTGATGAATGTATGGATGTGATGATGAGGAGGCTTTGGCAAAGCTCCTGGTTGTGATATGATCAATTGGTAACATGCCTGGGGAGCTCGTGATAAACCGACTGTTACACCACTAGGGTGGGTTGATCTAGTTAGGAAGGGATCGATGGGTGGCAATGCTAGGGGAGCCGAGTTAAACCCGGGTTGCTGCACCACATAGTGTGGGTCGATCGGATTAGGAGGGGGGTCGATGGGTAGACATTGCCTGGGGAGCTTAGATAAACCCGGCGTGCTACACCACATGTTGTGGGTCGACCTACTCTGGTTGTTGCTGTGAGGTTGGACCTCTGAGTGGTTTGGGCGGGATGTCGCCAGCTTGCGAGACTGGTGGACTAGGTCCGGTCAACCAACAAGTGAACACCTCGGATCGGCGGTGTACGACTGGTGGATTCCGGTACACCAAGAAGGTGCCCTAAGTGCACGGAGCGTCTGGTGGATTCCAGCGTTTGTGATGGAATGTTTTTGCTAGCGGAATAAAGCATGATATACATATGATGTTTGATGATACTTGATGATAGATGACAGCACTGTATACAGGGAAGGAACCACTACCCGGGTAGGGGGTAGGGTCGTTATAATGGGTCAGCCAAAATGCTGACCGTTACTTTATTTTTTGGTTTGTCTTGGATGTGGAATTGTAGGTGTTGCGGCTGGAAATGCATAAGAATGGCTAGCTTGATGAGGCCCTTGAAGGCCATGCGGAGAGTGTTGTTTGGATTTCATGTGTGGCCGGCCTGCGTACCGATGTACGAAATTGTTGCTGTGTAAAGAGGAACATGTAAGGCCATAAGACCAGGGTGTGTGAGTTATATACATTCCTGGTGTTGGTATATATATAAATGTGATCTTTATATATGGTGGACATTCTGGTTTGAGTTCATGCTAACATGAAAAATGCTGCGCTAGAATGGAATGAGTTAAGGATACGCATAGATTTTGATTTCCACACGTAATTCCTTCGCTTGTCTGTGCTATATGGCGTGGGGCCCCGGCCGGACCCACTGTTATATGTTATGTGACGGGTGGGGGTGTTACAAAGTGGTATCAGAGCCAGGTTGAGATTGTTTGGGAGGAGAGAACATAATTGAACTCATGAATGTCCACTAGGAATGTATGTCATGCACATGTTGTGCGTGAGTGTGTCGTCAATGTCGCAGTACCGTTATGATTGGAAGTATTAATGGTGTCCTATACATTGATAGGTGGCGAGGGATGGAGCTGGGCCGTCTGAGCCCCAGCGGTCTGCTGAGAGTGCAGCACCCGTGGAAGCGCCTATGCCTCCCTCGGCAGAAGCCATACGGGTGGTGACGGAGACAGTGCTTGCAGTGTTACAAGCACAACCAACTGGACAGGGAAGACCTGGTGGAAGGCAAGAGCATGCTGCTGAGGTGGTGGAAGTGCAAGCAAGTGACGACTCATTGTCACGTTTTATGCACTTTCATCCACCGACGTTTGGTGGAGCGCTTTCCCCAACGCAGGCGGAAGATTGGTTGGCAAGAGTAAAAAGGATCCTGACTGCAATCAGGACGGTCGAGGAACAGAAAGTGATGTTAGCCACTTTTCTGTTGGAGGGCGATGCGAGATTGTGGTGGGACGAGATTGAAGTGCATCACTTGGCAGGTCGAGGTTTAATGGAGGTTTCAATGGAGGAATTTTCCCAAATATTTTTAGCCAAGTATGTGCCGGTATCGCAGAGGATTGCGATGGAAAATGAGTTTCTCCGTTTGGTGCAGGGTGAGCGAGATATTGATACCTACCTGCATGAGTTTACAAGATTGGGGAGATATGCGAGATCGACCTTTGCGGAGGAAGCGCGAAAAACGAATCGGTTTTATGAAGGATTGCGGGATGAATTGAGGTTGGCACTTTCGAGTTCCGTGAGCCAAGGCTTCCAAGCGTTGGTCGATACAGCCCGTGCCTTGGAGAAGGATATGAAGCGAGTACAAGCGAATAAGAGACGGGCAACGGAGAAGTCAGAGTTTAAAATGTCACCATCGGATCAATCAGAGTTTCGACGACAAGAGAAGAAAAGATATAGACCTGCGGAGTCAGCTCCGTCGACTGTTTTTTCAGGGGCGACTTATGGGTCAGGACGTGTGGATACACGTATCTGCTATAAATGTGGACAGCAAGGACATATAGCAAGATTTTGTTGGAATGCTCCTCCAGGGAGTGAGAAAAAGATGGGTGCGTCCTCTGAAGAAAAGGGAAAAGCAGTGGCCGAATCATCTGCACCCCGGACGCAACCTCGATTTCATGCGATGGAAGTACAAGAGCTGCAAAGTTCAGTTAGTGAAATTCAGCCTCGGGCGTTTAAGTTGTCTCTTAATCATGAATTTCAAAATCGGGAGGCTGAGCAGAAGTGACGTGTGCTGCGAATTATTTTTGACTGAATCGAAACTTGATGGATCATCCATAGGGGTGTATGTACATGATGTTGATATATATATAGTTGTATGTAAATTAGATGATAGATGATGAATAAAATCGTGATGTTGACAATCTTGATTAAAATATGGTGCACGTGTGATGGTAAGGCGATACGAAATCATGTTGTTTTGTTTTGAGGTCTTATGTGGTTGAATGTGCACAAGGGGAAGATAGGGATGTTTGTTTGTAATGTATGTTTGTTAGTTTGTGCGGCGGCTTGGGGTGTAAGCTTTGATGATGTTGTGGCTGATTGGAGTCAAATTTTGAGGACGAAATTATTTGAAGGGGGGGAGGATTGTAACACCCCGAAGTCAAGTGGATCATTTTGAGCAAAATCGGGTTCAGGCTTGGGTGACACGGCCTGGGACACGGGCGTGTCCCAGGGCGTGTCAGGCCTGGGTAGTGTCGAGTCGGGCAGTCGACGAAATTCGGAGTCGACACAGCGGACACGGCCTGCGACACGGGCGTGTCGCAGGGCGTGTCGGGGCCGTGTCGACGATCGACCGTGATGTCGACGAATTTATCTCGACGATCGGCGAGTGTCGAGTGTCGAGTGAGGACACGGTCTGTGACACGGGCGTGTCATAGGGCGTGTCAGTAGTCGTCGAGCTCAACTCGACGGTTCGAGCTAGGGCGTGTTTGCGGGACACGGGTGTGTCCTGGTGCACACGACCATGAACACGGGCGTGTGCCAGGCCGTGTGCCAGGCCGTGTGAAGTCTCGGGTTGGTTTGGGATTATTTTCGTTGAGGCACACGGCCTCAGACACGGGCGTGTCTGAGGGCGTGTCGGGTACACGGCACGTGACACGGGCGTGTCACACGGGCGTGTACTGGTTGGATTGAGTCGGTTGTCTGCCGCTTAGAGGGACACGGCCTGTGACACGGGCGTGTCACAGGGCGTGTCAAGCCGTGTTTTAGCTTTTCTGGCCAGATCTGAGCCGTTTATTTCCCTCTTCCTGGATCCAATGGTTGGGCTCTGTCCAGGTGTTGTGAAGGCCGAGAAAAAGGGGATTTAAACCCTCTTTTCTCTTCTTCTTCTTCTTCATCTTCATTCCAAGAGAGAGAGAGAGAGAAGGGAGGAGTCTTCCAGCTGTTGTAGGAGCTGCAGAGTGCGGAGCGAAGATTCGAGAGCGGATTCGTGAAGGCAGAGCCGAGGCTGTGATTTCCATCTGGCTACTTCATGGCGTCGAAGCGATCTTCAAGGGTAACGATCTCCTTCTTGGACATCGAAGTCCTTCCTTTATGCATGTGCTTGGCGATGCATGTTAAAACTCCAAAATTATTTATGAAGCGCGGCGCCCCGGCGGTTTTATTTGCGAAAAAAGGCGGAAGTGAATTTATTTAAGAAAACAGGGCGCGCGTATTTATTTATTTATTTTGGATATAAAAAAGGTTTAGAAATCGAGTTTTAACGAAAGGAGGCAAGTGCACCTATCGTGAGTAGTACAGGATATTCCGGGTGGAATATCGAGGTCGTATTGTTCTCGGGTCCGGTTCGATTATTTCTACTCTTCCCTGGAGGGGACTATTATTTTACCGATAATTACTTGTCGGGTAATATTTTTATATAAAATAAAAATGACAGAAAAATAAAAAGAAAGCATAAAAAGAAAGCAATAAAAGAAAGCTTGAAAGTGGTGCCGATGAAGAGCTTAGCTCGATGGCACCGAAAAAACAATTGAACTAAAATAAACTTTAAATAAAAAGAGCTCCTAAATTTCTAATTAATTAAGACGGAGACTTGGCCGTGGAGGTTCCACTAAAATGAGCTCACCTAGCTATAGGGCTATCGCTCACCTGAACGCTAAGACTATTCGACCGGGCTCTCGTCCGACGAAGGATTCCTCTTAACGCCCGCATTACGCTAAGAACCCCGCTATTGGGTGGGGAACCCAATCCGGTAGAGTTGGCGCGCCTCCTCTCTCGAGGGTTAGTGCGGAACTCTTTTTGCCAAGGGGTGATCTGTCCATACGCACGGCCTCTCGGCGAGCGTATGGAAAACGGAAATAGGGCCCACACATCGATATGTGGTCCTACGCGTCGTTAACCCCGGGCAAACCTTAAGTACTTTTAATTAATTAGAAAGATTAGACCTTTAGTTATTTTAAGCTATTTTATCTGTCCCAATGCTCTTCGATGCCGAGGGCTAAGAACGATTAGCCACTCATCGGAATGGGGACGACTTGCGAGAAAAGCAAAAAAGAAAGCAATAAAGAAAGCAGTAAATGAAAGCGATAAAATGAAAGCAGTAAAATAAAACAGTAAATTGCAAGTCCTACCCAAACGAGTAGGACTGAAGAAAGCAGTAAATTGCGAGTCCCGGCGCAACTGCGTGGGCGGGAGAAATGAAAGCAGTAAGACACACACACGCAAGTCCTACTCAAATGAGTAGGAGAAAATAAATACGGGTCCTACTCAAACGAGTAGGACAAAATAAATGCAACGCACACACACTCTCTCTCGACATAAATGAAAACACACGCACTCTACTGAAATAAAATCCAGCCATTAAACTCAAGTGAGTAGGCGGAAAAAAGGAAAATTACAAACTCACGCACTCTACAGAAAGTAAAATAAGCAGCCGCCATTTAACTCTTAACGAGTAGGCGGAAATAAATGCGCACACACACATGAGCGAAAAAATTAAGAAAAACTAAGTTGACGAAAAATGAAAACAACTGCATTTCTACCGCTAAAATGCGGTAGAAATGCATAAAAAGCTGAAATAAAAATAAAACGGGAAGAAAGTTTTGCAAATAAAAATGAAAATGCAAGTGATCGAAAAATTAAAACGAATACATTTCTACCGCTAGAATGCGGTAGAAATGCATAAAAAGAGAACGAAAAAATTAAATAAGGAAAAAGATTTGAAAATAAATGCAAAAACGAAAATGCTAGAAAAATTAGAACGATTATATTATCATTCCTATAACTCCGTAAAAACGATTAAAAAGTGAAAATAAAGCGAAAAGAACGAAAAGATTTTACATCCTAAAAAGAAAAACTAAGTTAAAAGAAATGAAAATCACTTTGAAATCAATTTTACGGGTTTATAACAATGAGATAGAAAGCTATAGAAAAACCTAATCTAAACAAATCTAAGTAAAGAAATTATGAAAACATAAAAGTAAAACTCTAACCTCATACACACACACACCCATATAAAGAAGAACGGAAAAAAAACTAAGTTAAAACAAAAGGGAAAATAAGATTGCTTAAGGGAGTTTTGCTTAGACTCATTCCAACACCATATGAAGATACGAAAATAACACATTTTATTAAGTAAAAACACGGTTACAAAGGAACAAAAACAAAAAGGCTAAGGAGAGGGGGAGAAAATATCTCTTACATAGCATTTGGAAGCATTTCGGCAGCACAACCCCTAAGCAAAATGGTTCAAAAAGGGGAACAGAAATCCAGAGCAGAACCTCTGAATTTATAGAAAAAATTTACATGTGTCACGCCCTTGGTCACGGGCGTGACAGGGGGCGTGACAGTATTATTTGAGAAGGCGGCCGGCGATTTGACGGGAAAGTTGACTTTGGCTGGACACGTGTCGGTCTCGCAGTGGTCACGCCCTGGGTCACGGGCGTGACAGGGGGCGTGACAGGCAGGTGGATCTGGGCGCGGTGCGCGCCGAAAGTCTTCGGGCAGGTCTTGTCGGGCTAGCTGGAAAGGTCACGCCCCAGGTCACGGGCGTGACTCTGGGCGTGTCGGCTGGTGTCGACACTCGACGAATGTCGAGCTGAAAGTGTCGAGTTGAAAATCGTCGAGCGGAAAGAGATGTCACGCCCTAGGTCACGGGCGTGACTCTAGGCGTGACTGCTAGTGTCGACACTCGACGATCGTCGAGATGAATTCGTCGAGTGGAGTGTCACGGGCTTGGGTCACGCCCCATGTCGGGTGACACGGGCGTGACCCCGGGCGTGACAGGCTTTGGTCTTCAAAAATTGCTGATTCACGGGATTTTGACGTGTCACGCCCTGGTCACGGGCGTGACCAATTTGTCACGGGCGTGACATGTCAATTTTTTGGCAGATTTTCATTTTTTCCTGAAAAATAAAATAAGATAAGTTAGTATAATATTTACAAAAATAGGAGCATTTTATTGAATAAAAATAAATAAAAACGACAAAAATAAATGAAAACAACTAAATAAATGTACAAAAAAATAGGTATATTTACAACTTATCAAATACCCCCATACTTAAGCTTTTGTTATTCCAGAGCAAAAGTTGGAGATGAACTTATAAGGAATAAAAGAAATCCTAAGTTTAGCTACCGCTTGAATTAATTAAAAGGAAGATCAAAATAAACATCCGGGGTTAAAGAATTAAATCCTAATTTATGAAATGTTATGAATAGAGGAAGAGTTTCAAAAAGACTTATAGAAGAAATAAAATAGAAAGCAAAAATTTATTTTTGTTAGTTTAACAAAGATGGATTGGATTTATACAAAAAACTTTAGCTTAAAAGAAGTTTAAAGGAAATAATGCAATTTAAAAGTTATGCTCTCAAAAAATTTTAAATTAATTCTAGAATCATTGAAATGAGATAAGTGGTTTGGTGGTTTATGAAGAAGGTTTGAATAGTGAGGTGAGGTAATTTTTTCTCGAACCTCCAATTTTTTTTTTCATTTTGGATAGTTAGGAAAACGAAATCTTATTTTCCTAACACATAATAATTTTTTCTTTCTTCATAAATAATAAATAACCCAATGTATATGTGTAGGAGTAATGAATTTTATCCTCTTACTCCATATATAATCTTTTAAAATTATTGGGTGTCTATGTTTACGGAACGAAATCTTATTCCCATTGACATAAGATCTTTTTTTAATGGATATGGGTAAACATGTCAAGTAAGACATGAAAAAAAATGGAAGTGGGTTTATATATATATTTTTTTTTTCAAAAATAAAAAAAAGTTTTGAGAGCAACCTTTTTAAAATGAACGTTCCAATGTTTCTAAAAGCATGAAGTAGAAATAATTGAAATCCATGGATGTTATTTTGTAACATAAAAAACGAGCTTCTATTTATAAAATTAGAAGTGGTGGTGAAAAACAAGTTCCCTATTATAAGGAAAAGACATAAAAAATTCTTTAAGACTTAACCCCAGACACTTAAATCTATCGAACTTTAATTAATAAACAAATAGTAAGCAAAGAATAACTAAAATTCGCATATAAATTAACTCGAAACTAGATTTTTGGAAAGCAAAAGGGTTAAGATATGGTGTATTCGAATTATTTTGTTACATAATTTAACAAAACATTTTTTTTTTTGGGATTTTTAGAGTTTTTATCATTTTTTTGTGTTTTAATTATTATCTTTTTAGGATTTTTTAGATTTTTTTATCTTTTTAGGGTTTTTGGGTTTTTCTAATTTTTTTTGATTTTTAGTTTTTGTAGATAAGTAATTTACAAGAATGAGGAGAGAAAGAAGAGTTATTTACAAAGAAGATAGGGGGAAAAGAGAGATTTTTACAAAAAAAGCAAAGTAAAAACTCGATTGCGGCCCCGCGAACAGACTCTTATTTGAATGGTTGGTTCGATGAGTCGACCGTCGCGGGTAGGCAAGACGCAAGTTTTTACAAAAAAGAAGAAGAGGAGGGAAGAGAATTTTTTTTTTTTTTTGAAGTTTTTTTTTTGTTTGTTTTTTTTTTGTTTTAATAAGTTTTTGAATTTTTTTGATTTTTGCATTTTTTTGTATTTTTTTGTTAAGTACTGAATATAAAAAGTGCAGAATAGGAAAACACCCCCATACTTAAACCCAACATTGTCCCCAATGTTGCAATCTAAGTATGCGGAACAGATAATATACAAATTAAAAGAAGTACAAAAAAGAAAAAGGGAGGGTAGGAGCTTCCCTAAGACGAGCGCGGGAGGCCCAGGTTGAAACCCTGCATTATTTAGAAAAGAAAAAAAAAGCAAAAAGAACGGAAAAAACAAAAAAGATAAACTCGGCCTAAAGATCGCGGGCGGTAGGGGGGGTGTGCGAGGGGGAGTCGGAGGTAGCTAAGGCTTTAGCTACCATAGCGTGATAAATTGGGAGCCCCTAGCGCGCACAAGAGTGAAAAGCGCGCCGAAACAAAATAAATTAAAATATAATAAGTTAAATTAAATGAAAATATTATATATATTTTTAAGTTTTTCAGTTTTTAGTTTTTTTTTTGTTTTATTATTTTGTTTAATTAATTAATTTTTTTTTTGTTTTATTTTTTATTTTTTTCAAAAACAAGAATGAAAATAAAAATATTTTTTTTGTTAAGTTTTTTTGTTTTTCATTTTTTGGATTTTTAGTTTTTTTTTTAGTTTTTTTTTTTTAGTTTTTTTTTAGTTTTATAGTTTTTTCAAATTTTTAATTTTTAAGGTTTTTTTTTTTTTTTTTTAAAAAAAATTTTGTTTTGAGTTTTCAATTTTTTTGTTGGTTTTATACATTTGTAAATATATATATATATTAGTTATTATTATTATTATTATATTGGCCATATTTATATATATATAGGTAAAATTAATAGATTTCCAGGGTTTAAAATAACGAACCTAAAGATTCCCCGGCAACGGCGCCAAAAACTTGATGCATGTTAAAACTCCAAAATTATTTATGAAGCGCGGCGCCCCGGCGGTTTTATTTGCGAAAAAATGCGGAAGTGAATTTATTTAAGAAAACGGGGCGCGCGTATTTATTTATTTATTTTGGATATAAAAAAGGTTTAGAAATCGAGTTTTAACGAAAGGAGGCAAGTGCACCTATCGTGAGTAGTACATGATATTCCGGGTGGAATATCGAGGTCGTATTGTTCTCGGGTCCGGTTCGATTATTTCTACTCTTCCCTGGAGGGGAATATTATTTTACCGATAATTACTTGTCGGGTAATATTTTTATATAAAATAAAAATGACAGAAAAATAAAAAGAAAGCATAAAAAGAAAGCAATAAAAGAAAGCTTGAAGGTGGTGCCGATGAAGAGCTTAGCTCGATGGCACCGAAAAAACAATTGAACTAAAATAAACTTTAAATAAAAAGAGCTCCTAAATTTCTAATTAATTAAGGCGGAGACTTGGCCGTGGAGGTTCCACTAAAATGAGCTCACCTAGCTATAGGGCTATCGCTCACCTGAACGCTAAGACTATTCGACCGGGCTCTCGTCCGACGAAGGATTCCTCTTAACGCCCGCATTACGCTAATAACCCCGCTATTGGGTGGGGAACCCAATCCGGTAGAGTTGGCGTGCATCCTCTCTCGAGGGTTAGTGCGGAACTCTCTTTGCCAAGGGGTGATCTGTCCATACGCACGGCCTCTCGGCGAGCGTATGGAAAACGGAAATAGGGCCCACACATCGATATGTGGTCCTACGCGTCGTTAACCCCGGGCAAACCTTAAGTACTTTTAATTAATTAGAAAGATTAGACCTTTAGTTATTTTAAGTTATTTTATCTGTCCCAATGCTCTTCGATGCCGGGGGCTAAGAACGATTAGCCACTCATCGGAATGGGGATGGCTTGCGAGAAAAGCAAAAAAGAAAGCAATAAAGAAAGCAGTAAATGAAAGCGATAAAATGAAAGCAGTAAAATAAAGCAGTAAATTGCAAGTCCTACCCAAACGAGTAGGACTGAAGAAAGCAGTAAATTGCGAGTCCCGGCGCAACTGCGTGGGCGGGAGAAATGAAAGCAGTAAGACACACACACGCAAGTCCTACTCAAATGAGTAGGAGAAAATAAATACGGGTCCTACTCAAATGAGTAGGACAAAATAAATGCAACGCACGCACACTCTCTCTCGACATAAATGAAAACACACGCACTCTACTGAAATAAAATCCAGTCATTAAACTCAAGTGAGTAGGCGGAAAAAAGGAAAATTACAAACTCACGCACTCTACAGAAAGTAAAATAAGCAGGCGCCATTTAACTCTTAACGAGTAGGCGGAAATAAATGCGCACACACACATGAGCGAAAAAATTAAGAAAAACTAAGTTGACGAAAAATGAAAACAACTGCATTTCTACCGCTAAAATGCGGTAGAAATGCATAAAAAGCTGAAATAAAAATAAAACGGGAAGAAAGTTTTGCAAATAAAAATGAAAATACAAGTGATCGAAAAATTAAAACGAATACATTTCTACCGCTAGAATGCGGTAGAAATGCATAAAAAGAGAACGAAAAAATTAAATAAGGAAAAAGATTTGAAAATAAATGCAAAAACGAAAATGCTAGAAAAATTAGAACGATTATATTATCATTCCTATAACTCCGTAAAAACGATTAAAAAGTGAAAATAAAGCGAAAAGAACGAAAAGGTTTTACATCCTAAAAAGAAAAAGCTAAGTTAAAAGAAATGAAAATCACTTTGAAATCAATTTTACGGGTTTATAACAATGAGATAGAAAGCTATAGAAAAACCTAATCTAAACAAATCTAAGTAAAGAAATTATGAAAACATAAAAGTAAAACTCTAACCTCATACACACACACACCCATATAAAGAAGAACGGAAAAAAAACTAAGTTAAAACAAAAGGGAAAATAAGATTGCTTAAGGGAGTTTTGCTTAGACTCATTCCAACACCATATGAAGATACGAAAATAACACATTTTATTAAGTAAAAACACGGTTACAAAGGAACAAAAACAAAAAGGCTAAGGAGAGGGGGAGAAAATATCTCTTACATAGCATTTGAAAGCATTTCGGCAGCACAACCCCTAAGCAAAATGGTTCAAAAAGGGGAACAGAAATCCAGAGCAGAACCTCTGAATTTATAGAAAAAATTTACATGTGTCACGCCCTTGGTCACGGGCGTGACAGGGGGCGTGACAGTACTATTTGAGAAGGCGGCCGGCGATTTGACGGGAAAGTTGACTTTGGCTGGACACGTGTCGGTCTCGCAGTGGTCACGCCCTGGGTCACGGGCGTGACAGGGGGCGTGACAGGCAGGTGGATCTGGGCGCGGTGCGCGCCGAAAGTCTTCGGGCAGGTCTTGTCGGGCTAGCTGGAAAGGTCACGCCCCAGGTCACGGGCGTGACTCTGGGCGTGTCGGCTGGTGTCGACACTCGACGAATGTCGAGCTGAAAGTGTCGAGTTGAAAATCGTCGAGCGGAAAGAGGTGTCACGCCCTAGGTCACGGGCGTGACTCTAGGCGTGACTGCTAGTGTCGACACTCGACGATCGTCGAGATGAATTCGTCGAGTGGAGTGTCACGGGCTTGGGTCACGCCCCGTGTCGGGTGACACGGGCGTGACCCCGGGCGTGACAGGCTTTGGTCTTCAAAAATTGCTGATTCACGGGATTTTGACGTGTCACGCCCTGGTCACGGGCGTGACCAATTTGTCACGGGCGTGACATGTCAATTTTTTGGCAGATTTTCATTTTTTCCTGAAAAATAAAATAAGATAAGTTAGTATAATATTTACAAAAATAGGAGCATTTTATTGAATAAAAATAAATAAAAACGACAAAAATAAATGAAAATAACTAAATTAATGTACAGAAAAATAGGTATATTTACAACTTATCAAATACCCCCATACTTAAGCTTTTGCTATTCCAGAGCAAAAGTTGGAGATGAACTTATAAGGAATAAAAGAAATCCTAAGTTTAGCTACCGCTTGAATTAATTAAAAGGAAGATCAAAATAAACATCCGGGGTTAAAGAATTAAATCCTAATTTATGAAATGTTATGAATAGAGGAAGAGTTTCAAAAAGACTTCTAGAAGAAATAAAATAGAAAGCAAAAATTTATTTTTGTTAGTTTAACAAAGATGGATTGGATTTATACAAAAAACTTTAGCTTAAAAGAAGTTTAAAGGAAATAATGCAATTTAAAAGTTATGCTCTCAAAAAATTTTAAATTAATTCTAGAATCATTGAAATGAGATAAGTGGTTTGGTGGTTTATGAAGAAGGTTTGAATAGTGAGGTGAGGTAATTTTTTCTCGAACCTCCAATTTTTTTTTTCATTTTGGATAGTTAGGAAAACGAAATCTTATTTTCCTAACACATAATAATTTTTTCTTTCTTCATAAATAATAAATAACCCAATGTATATGTGTAGGAGTAATGAATTTTATCCTCTTACTCCATATATAATCTTTTAAAATTATTGGGTGCCTATGTTTACGGAACGAAATCTTATTCCCATTGACATAAGATCTTTTTTTAAGGGATAGGGGTAAACATGTCAAGTAAGACATGAAAAAAAATGGAAGTGGGTTTATATATTTTTTTTTTTCAAAAATAAAACTAGCTTTTAATCAAAAAGTTTTGAGAGCAACCTTTTTAAAATGAACGTTCCAATGTTTCTAAAAGCATGAAGTAGAAATAATTGAAATCCATGGATGTTATTTTGTAACATAAAAAACGAGCTTCTATTTATAAAATTAGAAGTGGTGGTGAAAAACAAGTTCCCTATTATAAGGAAAAGACATAAAAAATTCTTTAAGACTTAACCCCAGACACTTAAATCTATCGAACTTTAATTAATAAACAAATAGTAAGCAAAGAATAACTAAAATTCGCATATAAATTAACTCGAAACTAGATTTTTGGAAAGCAAAAGGGTTAAGATATGGTGTATTCGAATTATTTTGTTACATAATTTAACAAAACATTTTTTTTGGGGATTTTTAGAGTTTTTATCATTTTTTTTGTGTTTTAATTATTATCTTTTTAGGAGTTTTTTAGATTTTTTTTATCTTTTTAGGGTTTTTGGGTTTTTCTAATTTTTTTTTTTAGTTTTTGTAGATAAGTAATTTACAAGAATGAGGAGAGAAAGAAGAGTTATTTACAAAGAAGATAGGGGGGAAAGAGAGATTTTTACAAAAAAGCAAAGTAAAAACTCGATTGCGGCCCCGCGAACAGACTCTTATTTGAATGGTTGGTTCGATGAGTCGACCGTCGCGGGTAGGCAAGACGCAAGTTTTTACAAAAAAGAAGAAGAGGGGGGAAGAGAGAAATTTTTTTTTTTTTTTTTGAAGTTTTTTTTTTGTTTGTTTTTTTTTTGTTTTAATAAGTTTTTGAAATTTTTTGATTTTTGCATTTTTTTGTATTTTTTTGTTAAGTACTGAATATAAAAAGTGCAGAATAGGAAAACACCCCCATACTTAAACCCAACATTGTCCCCAATGTTGCAATCTAAGTATGCGAAACAGATAATATATAAATTAAAAGAAGTACAAAAAAGAAAAAGGGAGGGTAGGAGCTTCCCTAAGACGAGCGCGGGAGGCCCAGGTTGAAACCCTGCATTATTTAGAAAAGAAAAAAAAAGCAAAAAGAACGGAAAAAACAAAAAATATAAACTCGGCCTAAAGATCGCGGGCGGTAGGGGGGGTGTGCGAGGGGGAGTCGGAGGTAGCTAAGGCTTTAGCTACCATAGCGTGATAAATTGGGAGCCCCTAGCGCGCACAAGAGTGAAAAGCGCGCCGAAACAAAATAAATTAAAATATAATAAGTTAAATTAAATGAAAATATTATATTTTTTTTTAAGTTTTTCAGTTTTTAGTTTTTTTTTTTTTTTAATTTTGTTTAATTAATTTTTTTTTTGTTTTATTTTTTATTTTTTTCAAAAACAAGAATGAAAATAAAAATATTTTTTTTGTTAAGTTTTTTTGTTTTTCATTTTTTGGATTTTTAGTTTTTTTTTTTAGTTTTTTTTTTAGTTTTATAGTTTTTTCAAATTTTAAATTTTAAAGGTTTTTTTTTTTTAAAAAAAAAAATTTTTTGTTTTGAGTTTTCAATTTTTTTGTTGGTTTTATAAATTTGTAAATATATATATATTAGTTTTTATTATTATTATTATATTGGCCATATTTATATATATATAGGTAAAATTAATAGATTTCCAGGGTTTAAAATAACGAACCTAAAGATTCCCCGGCAACGGCGCCAAAAACTTGATGCATGTTAAAACTCCAAAATTATTTATGAAGCGCGGCGCCCCGGCGGTTTTATTTGCGAAAAAAGGCGGAAGTGAATTTATTTAAGAAAACGGGGCGCGCGTATTTATTTATTTATTTTGGATATAAAAAAGGTTTAGAAATCGAGTTTTAACGAAATGAGGCAAGTGCACCTATCGTGAGTAGTACAGGATATTCCGGGTGGAATATCGAGGTCGTATTGTTCTCGGGTCCGGTTCGATTATTTCTACTCTTCCCTGGAGGGGACTATTATTTTACCGATAATTACTTGTCGGGTAATATTTTTATATAAAATAAAAATGACAGAAAAATAAAAGAAAGCATAAAAAGAAAGCAATAAAAGAAAGCTTGAAGGTGGTGCCGATGAAGAGCTTAGCTCGATGGCACCGAAAAAACAATTGAACTAAAATAAACTTTAAATAAAAAGAGCTCCTAAATTTCTAATTAATTAAGGCGGAGACTTGGCCGTGGAGGTTCCACTAAAATGAGCTCACCTAGCTATAGGGCTATCGCTCACCTGAACGCTAAGACTATTCGACCGGGCTCTCGTCCGACGAAGGATTCCTCTCAACGCCCGCATTACGCTAATAACCCCGCTATTGGGTGGGGAACCCAATCCGGTAGAGTTGGCGCGCCTCCTCTCTCGAGGGTTAGTGCGGAACTCTCTTTGCCAAGGGGTGATCTGTCCATACGCACGGCCTCTCGGCGAGCGTATGGAAAACGGAAATAGGGCCCACACATCGATATGTGGTCCTACGCGTCGTTAACCCCGGGCAAACCTTAAGTACTTTTAATTAATTAGAAAGATTAGACCTTTAGTTATTTTAAGCTATTTTATCTGTCCCAATGCTCTTCGATGCCGAGGGCTAAGAACGATTAGCCACTCATCAGAATGGGGACGGCTTGCGAGAAAAGCAAAAAAGAAAGCAATAAAGAAAGCAGTAAATGAAAGCGATAAAATGAAAGCAGTAAAATAAATCAGTAAATTGCAAGTCCTACCCAAACGAGTAGGACTGAAGAAAGCAGTAAATTGCGAGTCCCGGCGCAACTGCGTGGGCGGGAGAAATGAAAGCAGTAAGACACACACACGCAAGTCCTACTCAAATGAGTAGGAGAAAATAAATACGGGTCCTACTCAAACGAGTAGGACAAAATAAATGCAACGCACGCACACTCTCTCTCGACATAAATGAAAACACACGCACTCTACTGAAATAAAATCCAGCCATTAAACTCAAGTGAGTAGGCGGAAAAAAGGAAAATTACAAACTCACGCACTCTACAGAAAGTAAAATAAGCAGGCGCCATTTAACTCTTAACGAGTAGGCGGAAATAAATGCACACACACACATGAGCGAAAAAATTAAGAAAAACTAAGTTGACGAAAAATGAAAACAACTGCATTTCTACCGCTAAAATGCGGTAGAAATGCATAAAAAGCTGAAATAAAAATAAAACAGGAAGAAAGTTTTGCAAATAAAAATGAAAATGCAAGTGATCGAAAAATTAAAACGAATACATTTCTACCGCTAGAATGCGGTAGAAATGCATAAAAAGAGAACGAAAAAATTAAATAAGGAAAAAGATTTGAAAATAAATGCAAAAACGAAAATGCTAGAAAAATTAGAACGATTATATTATCATTCCTATAACTCCGTAAAAACGATTAAAAAGTGAAAATAAAGCGAAAAGAACGAAAAGGTTTTACATCCTAAAAAGAAAAAGTTAAGTTAAAAGAAATGAAAATCACTTTGAAATCAATTTTACGGGTTTATAACAATGAGATAGAAAGCTATAGAAAAACCTAATCTAAACAAATCTAAGTAAAGAAATTATGAAAACATAAAAGTAAAACTCTAACCTCATACACACACACACCCATATAAAGAAGAACGGAAAAAAAACTAAGTTAAAACAAAAGGGAAAATAAGATTGCTTAAGGGAGTTTTGCTTAGACTCATTCCAACATCATATGAAGATACGAAAATAACACATTTTATTAAGTAAAAACACGGTTACAAAGGAACAAAAACAAAAAGGCTAAGGAGAGGGGAGAAAATATCTCTTACATAGCATTTGGAAGCATTTCGGCAGCACAACCCCTAAGCAAAATGGTTCAAAAAGGGGAACAGAAATCCAGAGCAGAACCTCTGAATTTATAGAAAAAATTTACATGTGTCACGCCCTTGGTCACGGGCGTGACAGGGGGCGTGACAGTACTATTTGAGAAGGCGGCCGGCGATTTGACGGGAAAGTTGACTTTGGCTGGACACGTGTCGGTCTCGCAGTGGTCACGCCCTGGGTCACGGGCGTGACAGGGGGCGTGACAGGCAGGTGGATCTGGGCGCGGTGCGCGCCGAAAGTCTTCGGGCAGGTCTTGTCGGGCTAGCTAGAAAGGTCACGCCCCAGGTCACGGGCGTGACTCTGGGCGTGTCGGCTGGTGTCGACACTCGACGAATGTCGAGCTGAAAGTGTCGAGTTGAAAATCGTCGAGCGGAAAGAGGTGTCACGCCCTAGGTCACGGGCGTGACTCTAGGCGTGACTGCTAGTGTCGACACTCGACGATCGTCGAGATGAATTCGTCGAGTGGAGTGTCACGAGCTTGGGTCACGCCCCGTGTCGGGTGACACGGGCGTGACCCCGGGCGTGACAGGCTTTGGTCTTCAAAAATTGCTGATTCACGGGATTTTGACGTGTCACGCCCTGGTCACGGGCGTGACCAATTTGTCACGGGCGTGACATGTCAATTTTTTGGCAGATTTTCATTTTTTCCTGAAAAATAAAATAAGATAAGTTAGTATAATATTTACAAAAATAGGAGCATTTTATTGAATAAAAATAAATAAAAACGACAAAAATAAATGAAAACAACTAAATTAATGTACAGAAAAATAGGTATATTTACAACTTATCACTTGGAATCCTCCACCAAGAGGTGGATTTGCGGAAGAGATTCCTTTGTTGAGTCTGCATCTAGAGCCGGAAATATGGAGTACGACATAGGCATGCTGTGTGAAGCCCATCTGGACCGGTAGTCTGGATTGGTGATGTTCATGGGTAAACCGGAGAAGACTCCGTGGTTTTGATGATATGTAAATGGATTTCTATTGTGATGAATGTATGGATGTGATGATGAGGAGGCTTTGGCAAAGCTCCTGGTTGTGATATGATCAATTGGTAACATGCCTGGGGAGCTCGTGATAAACCCGACTGTTACACCACTAGGGTGGGTTGATCTAGTTAGGAAGGGATCGATGGGTGGCAATGCTAGGGGAGCCGAGTTAAACCCGGGTTGCTGCACCACATAGTGTGGGTCGATCGGATTAGGAGGGGGTCGATGGGTAGACATTGCCTGGGGAGCTTAGATAAAACCGGCGTGCTACACCACATGTTGTGGGTCGACCTACTCTGGTTGTTGCTGTGAGGTTGGACCTCTGAGTGGTTTGGGCGGGATGTCGCCAGCTTGCGAGACTGGTGGACTAGGTCCGGTCAACCAACAAGTGAACACCTCGGATCGGCGGTGTACGACTGGTGGATTCCGGTACACCAAGAAGGTGCCCTGAGTGCACGGAGCGTCTGGTGGATTCCAACGTTTGTGATGGAATGTGTTTGCTAGCGGAATAAAGCATGATATACATATGATGTTTGATGATACTTGATGATAGATGACAGCACTGTATACAGGGAAGGAACCACTACCCCGGGTAGGGGGTAGAGTCGTTATAATGGGTCAGCCAAAATGCTGACCGTTACTTTGTTTTCTGGTTTGTCTTGGATGTGGAATTGCAGGTGTTGCGGCTGGAAATGCATAAGAATGGCTAGCTTGATGAGGCCCTTGAAGGCCATGCGGAGAGTGTTGTTTGGATTTCATGTGTGGCCGGCCTGCGTGCCGATGTACGAAATTGTTGCTGTGTAAAGAGGAACCTGTAAGGCCATAAGGCCAGGGTGTGTGAGTTATATACATTCATGGTGTTGGTATATATATAAATGTGATCTTTATATATGGTGGACATTCTGGTTTGAGTTCATGCTAACAAGAAAAATGCTGCGCTAGAATGGAATGAGTTAAGGATACGCATAGATTTTGATTTCCACACGTAATTCCTTCGCTTGTCTGTGCTATATGGCGTGGGGCCCCGGTCGGACCCACTGTTATATGTCATGTGATGGGTGGGGGTGTTACACAGGTCCACCCTCCGGGCTGGAGGCAGGGCCAGAGACCCCGGCTCCCCGATCAAGAGGAGGCCATGGCCATAGCCTTGGGAGCAAGGAGGGGGATTATGAGGAGGAGGAGAAGAGAGGTCAGGGTGGAGCTGCCCTATTGCAACTTCCATCAGGAAGAGGGGCACGCCACAGCCACCTGCCCGGAGTTCCTCGAGATGAGAGGGAATAGGGAACAGCAACAGCAATAGCAGCAACAGGGCAGGCAAGACGTGAGGATTGAGGAGGTCCTACCTCGGGCGGAGGAGGATCGTTGTGAAGACCGGGTGGATGTTGGAACCCAAGGGGGAATCAGAGTGATCCACGGGGGAGTAGGGGTCGAGGCTTCCCGCAAGGCAAGCCTCCACACCATGTACCGGTGAAGCGTCGCCTCCACATCCCAAACCCCACCCCCGGAGGAGAGGATCACTTTCTCCAGGAGCGACATGCCAGACCACGAGGACCCATTCTGCGATGTGCTAGTCATCAAGGCAGCCATCGAGAATTTCACTCTCTCGGATCCTCGTGGACAACGGGAGTTCCGTCAACGTCGTCTTCAAAAAGGCGTTCAACGCGATGAAGGTGGAGGCAAAGAGGGTGCTGGCCTCGGATGGGCCCTTGTTCGGGTTTTCAGGAGAAAGGAAGGAAGTGGAGGGAGGAGTAGGCCTCCATGTCACCTTGGGGGGCAGTCCCGAAACTGCAGGTTCGTCATTGTGGACGCCCCCAGCAGCTACAGTGCCATCTTCGGGAGGCCCCTTATCAGCGCCTTCCGCTGCGTCCCCTCATCCTTTCATCAGTGCTTGAAGTTCAACGCTGAGGGGGTCCAGGTCAGGGTCAGGGGGGACCCGAAGGTGGCACAGGAGTGTTATGTCACTGCGGTGAACACCATCTCCTGGCAGGAGGGAGCCGAGGAGATGGGGCGAAGGATGGAGGAGGCCGAGCAGGAAGCAGGAGGGGAGGAGATGGAGATGAAGAACTGCGCAGAGGAGGAGGCGGCAAGAGGAGATCAGGAGGAGGTGGCTGAGGTAAGGACCGTGGGAGAAGAGGTGGAGGTAGAGGTCCCCGTTCCGGAGGAAGGGGATGCTGAAGGATGGGAGGAGCAGTCCAGGCTGGAGGCCGCAGAAGAGGTGGTGGAGCTGGAGGTGCTCACCCGGGGAGGCGGGATGGAGAAGATCCGCGTTAGCGGGGGGCTGACCCCGGAGGACCGAGGCAGGATGCTGGAGTGCATCCAGAAGAACGTCGACATCTTCGCTTGGAACGCCGCGGAGATGTCGGGGGTTGACGCGGATGTGGCTTGCCACCGCCTCAACCTGGACCCGGGAACACGCCCCGTTCAGCAGAAGAAGAGGTCCACTGCGGACAAGCTGGCGGAGCCCATCAGGGAGGAGGTGGCAAAAATCGTCAAGGCCGGCTTCGTGTCTGAGATTCAGTACCCCGGCTGGGTCTCCAACGTGGTAATGGTTAAAAAAGGAGACGGCCGATGGAGGATGTGTATCGATTTTTCCCTACTTAATAAAGCTTGTTCTAAGGACTGTTATCCTTTGCCTCGAATCGCCGCGCTGGTTGACTCAGCCGTCAGTTTTTCTGTAATGAGTTTTTTAGATGCTTTTTCAGGTTATCATCAAATCAGGATGCACGCCCCAGACATCAAGGATGTCTCGTTCATCACAGGGGATGGATGCTACTGCTACAGGATGATGCCCTTCGGGCTGAAGAATGTCGGGGCAACCTACCAGAAAATGATGGATAAGGTCTTTAAGGAGCAGAGGGGGAGGAATTTGGAGGTGTATGTAGACGACCTCATGATCAAAAGTCGGGATGTGGACTCCCACCTCCGGGACCTGGAGGAGACCTTTGCCACCCTGCGCAAATACAAGATGCGACTGAATCCCCTAAAATGTGTCTTTGGGGCCAGCATGGGAAAGTTCTTAGGGCACCTCCTCACCCCCGCGGGGGTCGAGCCGAATCCGGATAAGGTCAGGGCCATCTTGGAGCTGGGGTCCCCGCGGAATGCTAAGGAGGTCCAACGGCTGACGGGGAAGCTAGCAGGGCTGAGTCGCTTCCTTTCTCGGGCAGGGGAGAAGTGCCCCCCTTCTTCAAAACGCTGAGGGGCGGACAGAAGTTTGAATGGACCAAGGAGTGCGAGGAGGAGTTCCAGGCCCTCAAAGTGCAGTTGACACAGGCTCCGCTGCTCCAAGGGCTGAAGGAGGGGAGGACATGTTCTTATATCTCGGGGTCGGGGCGGAGGCCTTGAGCTCCGTCTTAGTTCATGAAGAGGGGAAGAGGCAACTCCCTATTTACTACGTGAGTCGGGTCCTAAGGAAGGTCGAGCTCCGGTATCCGATTTTGGAGAAGCTAGCCTTCGCCCTGATCATCTCGGCCCGGAGGTTGCGACCTCTTTGCCTCCACAACATCTTCGAGGGGGTGGAGCATTCAGGCAGGCTGGCTAAGTGGTCGGTGGAACTGAGCGAGTTCGATGTCTCCTTCGTTCCGCGGCTCTCGATCAAAGCTCAAGCGATGGCCGACTTCTTGGCCGACTACGTGGTTGAAGTGGCTGAGGAAAAACTCACCCGCCCGACTCCTTGGAAGGTGAGGGTGGATGGTGCCTCGGGGAGGCATTCCCTAGGAGTGGGGGTGATCCTGGAAATCCCTCAGGGGACTCGAATTGAGCAGACGGTGGTGGTGCACTTTCCCATTACCAACAACCAGGCCGAGTACGAGGCCGTGATAGCAGGGCTTCGTCTAGCCAGGGAGCTAGGGGTGTTGGATGTGGAGGTCCTTACTGACTCCATGGTAGTGGCTTCCCAGATCAACGGGGAGTTCGAGGCAAGGGAGCCCACCCTGCAATCATACTTGGCCAAGGTAAAGGGGGTCATAGGTATTGAAACCAAAAACTTGGTCTCTGTGGAGTTCGGGGTCCCTAGAAAGGGGTGACCTCACACCTACTACACTCAAGAGAACGTTACGGACCAAGGGATCAAGAAGCTAAGAACAGACCCTCGGCTCTAGCGCGGAGGTCCCACCTCACACCCGGAAGGCTACCTGAGCACTTCCCCTCCCTAGCCAATGCTCGAGCTAGGGTGCCTTGGAGGAGCTCTCTCAACTCTACCAAGAAGAAGTTAAGGGAGGAGGAAGCCAAAAAAGAATACTCTCAAAGGCACCCAAGGGGGTCTATTTATAGTTTTCCAAAACCTCATGGACCAAAATGACCGAGATACCCTCACGCCCAAAAAGCCTTGGGCCAATAGGAAACACCCACGCCGGGGGGCAGAGGGGTAAAATGCCCCCAAGGGCACAGCGGTAAAAGCACGCCGCCAACACCCCGCCCCCAAACATCCGAGACGGCTCCAGGCCGTCGGGCAGGCCGCGAGCAGGCCGCCCGGGCGAGAGCCAGGCCGCGGCCGCCTCGCCCGCGAACAGGCCGCTCGGGCGAGAGCCAGGCCGCGGCCGCCTCGCCCGCGAGCAGGCCGCTCGGGCGAGACCAGCCGCTGGCCGTCTCGCCCGCGAGCAGGCCGCTCGGGCGAGACCAGCCGCTGGCCGTCTCGCCCGCGAGCAGGCCGCCCGGGCGAGAGCCAGGCCGCGGCCGCCTCGCCCGCGAGCAGGCCGCTCGGGCGAGACCGGCCCCTGGCCGCCTCTCCCGCGAGCAGGCCGCTCGGGCGAGACCGGCCCCTGGCCGCCTCGCCCGCGAGCAGGCTGCTCGGGCGAGACCGGCCCCTGGCCGTCTCGCCTGCCCCTCCCACGGACTCAACAGGCCGGGGCGGGTGCTAGCCAACTTGCCGCACCCGCCCCCCAACAAAGGAGCCATTAGGGGGAGCCAATTTTTTCCTCCCCCTAATAGTATGTTTCCAAGCCAGAGCCAAAATTGGCCACCGAGAGTACAAAATCTCCAAAAAGCTTAAAAACTAAGCACGCCTCATTTAGGATCCACTCTTCGCGAATACGGGGTTGTACACAATCCCCGCTCTTTTCGAGGTTGGCACGAGCTCGGAAAGAAACATCCAACCCAACGTATTCGCGGAGTGTAACTTCCCCTCGGGGTCAGCCTGCCATGCCAGCTATGGGAGCCTGGGTGGCGAGACCTCCTCTGGGTGAAAACACTTAGCCTCCCCGAGGGGTCAACCTGTCAAGCCAGCTAATGGGAGCCTGGGTGACGAGACGGCCTCGGGGTGCAAACACTTACTCTCTACGAGAGGTACCACCGGCCCTGTCGGCTAGTGGGAGCCTGACAGCGGGACCACCTCGGAGCAAAGGGACTTACTCTCCACGAGAGGTACCACCGACCCTGCCAGCTAGTGGGAGCCTGACAGCGGGACCATCTCGGAGCAAAGGGACTTACTCTCCACGAGAGGTACCACCGACCCTGCCAGCTAGTGGGAGCCTGGCAGCGGGACCACCTCGGAGCAAAGGGACTTGGGCTACCACGAGAGATCAACCTGCCCTGCCAGCTAGTGGGAGCCTGGCGGCGGAATCGTCATCGGAGCAAAGGACTTGGGCTACCACGAGAGATCAACCTACCCAGCCAGCTAGTGGGAGCCTGGCGGCGGAATCATCATCGGAGCAAAGGGACTTAGTCTACCACGAGAGATCAACCTACCCAGCCAGCTAGTGGGAGCCTGGCGGCGGAATCATCATCGGAGCAAAGGACTTGAGCTACCGCGAGAGATCAACCTACTCAGCCAGCTAGTGGGAGCCTGGCGGCAGAATAATCATCGGAGCAAAGGGACTTAGGATACCACGAGAGGTACCACCGACCCTGCCAGCTAGTGGGAGCCTGGCAGCGGGACCACCTCGGAGCAACGGGACTTGGGCTACCACGAGAGATCAACCTACCCAGCCAGCTGGTGGGAGCCTGGCGGCGGAATCATCATCAGTGCAAAGGGACTTAGGCTACCACGAGAGATCAACCTATCCAGCCAGCTAGTGGGAGCCTGGCGGCGGAATCATCATCGGAGCAAAGGGACTTAGGCTACCACGAGAGATCAACCTATCCAGGCAGCTAGTGGGAGCCTGGCGGCGAAATCATCATTGGAGCAAAGGGACTTACTCTCCACGAGAGGTACCACCGACCCTGCCAGCTAGTGGTAGCCTGACAGCGGGACCATCTCGGAGCAAAGAGACTTACTCTCCACGAGAGGTACCACCGACCCTACCAGTCTAGTGGGAGCCTAGCAGCGGGACCACCTCGGAGCAACGGGACTTGGGCTACCACGAGAGATCAACCTACCCAGCCAGCTGGTGGGAGCCTGGAGGCGGAATCATCATCGGAGCAAAGGACTTGAGCTACACAATCAAACCTTGCCAAATCCTACATCCTCAAACGGGGAAAATAGATGGGTTACATGATCCCCCCGACTCAGTTGGTCGGGGGTTAGACTCATTACAAGACAAGATACATACAGGACTCTGTCGGGGCGAGGCTTCCTCAGGGGGTCTGGGCCCGGTAGTCGCCATCCGCTTCCTCCTCGCCGGACACTTCCATCCTGCTCAGGCTCTCCATGACCTTCTCCATCTCCTCTACCTTGACCAACCAAGAGATGGTGTTGACGGCCGTGACGTAGCACTGCCTTGCCATCCTGGAGTCTCCCTTGACTCTGACCTGGATCCCTCCTGAGCTGAACTTGAGGCATTGGTGGAATGAAGATGGCACGCAACGGAAGGAGCTGATGAGGGGTCTTCCGAAGATGGCGTTGTAGCTGCTTGGAGCGTCAACAATGACGAACCGGCAGTTCCTCGAGACTCCTCCCAATTTTACTTGGAGCCCCACTCTACCTTCGACCTCCTTCCTCTCTCTTGAGAATCCGAACAGGGGTCTGTCCGAGGCCAACACCCTCCTTGGCTCCACCTTCATCTCGTCAAACGCCTTCTTGAAAATGACGTTGACGGAGCTTCCGTTGTCAACCAGGATCCAGGAGACGGTGTAGCCTTCGATGGCTGTCTGGATGACCAGCGCATCATAGAACGGATCCTCATGATCCGGTAGGTCCTTCACCGAGAAGGTGATCTTTTCTTCTGGGGGCGGGGTCTGGGAGGTTGAGGCGACGCTCCTTCGGTACATGACATGGAGGCTTGCCTTCCGAGTGGCCTCAACCCCCACTCCACCGTGGATCACTCCTATACTGCCTCGGGTTCCCACGTCGACCCGGTCCTCGCATATATCATCACCCCCTTCTTCGGGTAGAACCTCTTCTACCCGCACCGGTGGCTGCGGCTGGGCAGGGCCTCTCTCCCCCCTCACCTCCAAGAACTCGGGGCAGGTAGCCGTGGCATGCCCCTCCACCTGGTGGAAGTCGCAGTACAGCAGCGCTCTTTCTCCCCTCTTTCGGCGGGCTGGGCGCTCTCTCCTGTTACCTCTTCCCCCTCCTATTGCCAAGGCTTGCTGCGGCGAGGGTAAGAGTTGCCTCGGGGCCTGCCTCTAGAAGTTGAACCTCCCTTGGCCCCCGTGGAAGTTCCCCCCTCCTTGGATGAGAGCTCTTCCTGGACCTTGGGCAGGTCCTCTCTGCTGTCTCTAGCCTGGTTCCGGACCCTCCTGTCCTTGGAACCCTTGAGCTCTCTGCTCCTCTCTCCTTCTTCCTTCCTGATGCCTTGAGCCACCCTGCTCCTTTGACTCTACCTCCGTCAAATTTTCCAACCTCTTGACAAATGCCGGGTTGGCTGCCTCCATGACAATCTCCTCTGCCGCCCTTTTCATCAGCTCCTCGAAGGAAAGGGGGCCTTCCGGGCCAAGCTCATCTTGAAGAAGCCCTCCTTCAACCCAACGGTGAAGGCCATCTGGAGAGCATACTCTGGCATCTCCTGGACCTCCAAGATCTCCTCTTGGAACCTGTCTACGTAGCGGGCCAGCAACTCCTCGGCCCCCTGCCTTATCAAGAAGATGGACTCAGGACTCCTCTTCCGCTTCTTGGAGGTGGAGAAGCGGAGCTGGAAGCTTCGGCTCAAGTCCTCGAACCCATAGATCGACCTCGGAGGGAGTTGATGGAACCAGTCCCTTGCCTTCTCCTTCAGCGTGATCGCAAAGAGGCGACACTTGAAGGCATCCGTCATCGGTCTGATGGAGACGGCGTCCTCGAACCACTGCAGATGCTGGACGGGGTCATCCTTCCCTGTATAGTAAGCCATGTCTGGCTCTCTGAACCCCTCGGGAACGGGAGCTGAGATGATCAGCTCACTGAAGGGTGACCCCCTAAGGGGTGGTCTCGCCACCTCCACTCGCGCGACCTACTCACCTGGGAGGTTGGCACTCGCCGGGCTGGAGAACAGCTCCCGGCCGGTGAGGTCTCGCTCGACCCCATCGCCCATCCTCTCCTTCTCGGGCCTTCTTCCTGGTGCACTTCCTTCTCCCCCTGTTGGGGTCATCTCGCGTAGACCCCTGGGAGTCGGTTCGTCGAGGGGGGGAGCTAACTCCTGGGGGGTCGGGGTGGAGCTACCACCCTGAGGAGCAATGCTTCGCAGCATCTCCATGATTCCCTAGATGGAGGCCATGAACTCTTGCCTCCCCACAAAGGGTCCTGGGGTGGGGAGCTCGCCGAGATCATCACTACCTCCTTGACCTCCCGTCATGACACTCTCCCGAGATCTTCTGTGCTGGTCACTCTCCATGCTCACCGCACCAAAGTGTTGAAACCAAAAACTTGGTCTCTGTGGAGTTCGGGGTCCCTAGAAAGGGGTGACCTCACACATACTACACTCAAGAGAACGTCACGGACCAAGGGATCAAGAAGCTAAGAACAGACCCTCGGCTCTAGCGCGGAGGTCCCACCTCACACCCGGAAGGCTACCTGAGCACTTCCCCTCCCTAGCCAATGCTCGAGCTAGGGTGCCTTGGAGGAGCTCTCTCAACTCTACCAAGAAGAAGCTAAGGGAGGAGGAAGCCAAAAAAGAATCCTCTCAAAGGCACCCAAGGGGGTCTATTTATAGTTTTCCAAAACCTCATGGACCAAAATGACCGAGATACCCTCACGCCCAGAAAGCCTTGGGCCAATAGGAAACGCCCACGCCGGGGGGCAGAGGGGTAAAACGCCCCCAAGGGCACAGCGGTAAAAGCACGCCGCCAACACCCCGCCCCCAAACATCCGAGACGGCTGCAGGCCGTCGGGCAGGCCGCGAGCAGGCCTCCCGGGCGAGAGCCAGGCCGCGGCCGCCTCGCCCGCGAGCAGGCCGCTCGGGCGAGAGCCAGGCCGCGGCCGCCTCGCCCGCGAGTAGGCCGCTCGGGCGAGACCGGCCGCTGGCCGTCTCGCCCGCGAGAAGGCCGCCCGGGCGAGAGCCAGGCCGCGGCCGCCTCGCCCGCGAGCAGGCCGCTCGGGCGAGACCGACCCCTGGCCGCCTCGCCCGCGAGCAAGCCGCTCGGGCGAGACCGGCCCCTGGCCGTCTCGCCTGCCCCTACCACGGACTCAACAGGCCGGGGCGGGTGCTAGCCAACTTGCCGCACCCGCCCCCCAACAAAGGAGCCATTATGGGGAGCCAATTGTTTCCTCCCCTAATAGTATGTTTCCAAGCCAGAGCCAAAATTGGCTACCGAGAGTGCAAAATCTCCAAAAAGCTTAAAAACTAAGCACGCCTCATTTAGGGTCCACTCTTCGCGAATACGGGGTTGTACAATAGGCACTTTTCAAACTTTCACCATCCGACACGTGCCCAGGGAAGAGAATGAATAAGCCGATCAGCTAGCAAAGCATGGACCCCAGGTGGGGGGTACCATCACCGACCTGTTCCGCCCCTCCATCGAAGAGGGAGAGCTCATGGAAATTGATCAACAAACTTCGTGGATGGACCCAGTGGTGGCTTTCCCCTCCACGAGAGAGTATCCGGAGGGGGCAGATAAGAAGAAGCTAAGGCACAAGTCAGCGTATTACCTCCTTCAGGACGGACAGCTGTACAAGAAGACCCTCTCATGGATGCTGGCTCGCTGCGTGGCCGGGGGCGAAGTGCAGAGGATCTTGGAGGAAGTCCACTCCGAGGAATGTGGGAGTCATTGCAGGAGTCGGACCCTGGAAGAAAGGATAGTCAGGCAAGGATATTTCTGGCCCACCCTGGGCCGAGACGCCGCGGAGTTCGCAAGGAGGTGCCATAAGTGCCAGCTGTTTGCCCCCCTCCAGCTGCGGCCGACCCAGCGACTCAGAAGTATCACGGCCCCCTGGCCCTTCGCAATTTGGGGAATGGATTTGGTTGGGCCATTCCCCCAAGCCAGTGGCCAGAGAAGGTTCCTCCTGGTAATGATTGACTACTTCTCCAAGTGGATGGAGGTGAAGGCGCTGACCAAGGTAACCTCTCAGGTAATCAGGAACTTTGTTTGGGGAGAAATCATCTGCCGCCACGGATTACCTCAGGCCATCGTCACGGACAACGGGCCCCAGTTCGCCAGCGCCGAATTCACCAACTTCTGCGGGCAGCTCGGAATCGACCTCAGGTTCGCCTCGGTCCATCATCCCAGGAGCAACGGGCAGGTGGAGGCCGCAAATAAGATCATCGTCAACCTCCTCAAGAAGAAGGTGGAGAATTTGAAGGGGAGCTGGGTGGAGCAGCTTCCCGCGGTTCTTTGGGCCCTAAGAACCACCCCCAACACGGCTACTGGAGAGACCCCCTTCAAGCTCTCCCATGGGTGCGAGGCAGTGCTCCCCGTGGAATTTAAAGTTCAGACACCGCGAGTCGTTGCGGCCAAAGAGGGCAGAGAGGAATGACAAGCCGAGAACGAGGAGGAGCTGAGACTCTCCCTTGACATGGTGGAGGAGCTGAGGGACCTTGCCGCCATCCGGCAGGAGGAAGTGAAAAGGAGAATGGCCACGTACTTTGACAAGCATGTCAGGGTGAAACAGTTCGTGGAAGGGGATTTGGTGTTGAAGAAGGTGGATGCGGCAGGGAGGTCAGCATCCGTAGGAAAGCTCAACCCCAGCTGAGAGGGACCATTCATTATCAAAGAAGCTTTGAAGTCAGGAGGCTATCGACTCCAAAATGTAGAGGGCGAGACCCTGAGTCACACCTGGAGTGGTGACGACTTAAAACGTTTTTTCCCCTGAAGCATGTAAGCGATACTTTTATTATAATAAATTTCTTCAACACTCCAGTACTGTCGTAGCTAGCCTGCATAGAGAAATGGAATGTGTTTGGACCCCGAGCAGATCCCGCTGTCAGGCTATCCTGGCTGGCAGGGCCGGAAGTCACTCGGTGTCATCCGTGGGCCTCGAGAAGATCCCGCTGTCAGTCTCTCACCTAGCTGGCAGGGCCGGAAGTCACTCGATGGCGGTAGTTGTGGACCCCGAGCAGATCCCGCTGCCAGGCTCTCACCTAGCTGGCAGAGCCGGAAGTCACTCAGTGTCATCCTTGGCCTCGAGAAGATCCCGCTGCCAGGCTCTCACCTAGCTGGCAGGGCCGGAAGTCACTCGATGGCGGTAGTTGTGGACCCCGAGCAGATCCCGCTGTCAGGCTCTCACCTAGCTGGCAGGGCCGGAAGTCACTCGGTGTCATCCTTGGCCTCGAGAAGATCCCGCTGCCAGGCTCTCACCTAGCTGGCAGGGCCGGAAGTCACTCGATGGCGGTAGTTGTGGACCCCGAGCAGATCCCGCTGTCATGCTCTCACCTAGCTGGCAGGGCCGGAAGTCACTCGGTGTCATCCGTGGGCCTCGAGAAGATCCCGCTGCCAGGCTCTCACCTAGCTGGCAGGGCCGGAAGTCACTCGATGGCGGTAGTTGTGGATCCCGAGCAGATCCCGCTACCAGGCTCTCACCTAGCTGGCATGGCCGGAAGTCACTCGGTGTCATCCTTGGCCTCGAGAAGATCCCGCTGCCAGTCTCTCACCTAGCTGGCAGGGCCGGAAGTCACTCGATGGCGGTAGTTGTGGACCCCGAGCAGATCCCGCTGTCAGGCTCTCACCTAGCTGGCAGGGCCGGAAGTCACTCGATGGTGGTAGTTGTGGACCCCGAGCAGATCCCGCTATCAGGCTCTCACCTAGCTGGCAGGGCCGGAAGTCACTCGGTGTCATCCTTGGCCTCGAGAAGATCCCGCTGCCAGGCTCTCACCTAGCTGACAGGGCCAGAAGTCACTCGATGGCGGTAGTTGTGGACCCCGAGCAGATCCCGCTGTCAGACTCTCACCTAGCTGGCAGGGCCGGAAGTCACTCGGTGTCATCCTTGGCCTCGAGAAGATCCCGCTGCCAGGCTCTCACCTATCTGGCAGGGCCGGAAGTCACTCGATGGAATGAGTTTGGACCCCAAAAAGATCCCGCTTCCAGGCTCTCACCTAGCTGGCGGGGGGGAGGGGGAAAACCACTCGATGGTGTCGATTAGAGGCTGGAGTCGCGAAGGTTAACCGAAAGGGGGGGGGGGTCTAGCGTAATCATCCAACCCCCAAAAAGACGGCCGAAAGGAGGCGAGAACCTAGGCGAGAACCCGCGAGAAATCTGATGACACAGGCGAGCGACGAGCCGGCTCGCCTCGCTTGGCGGGCGAGTAGCCACCTTAGCGGGGCTGGGCCGCGGAGGCAGGTCGCCCCACGTGGTAATAGCAAGTATGCATGTGAGGCAGGCGAGGAAGCATTTATAAGAGCATTAATAGATGAAAACCACAGTCTAGGCGCGGCTCGCGCTTACATCTCAAAAAACTAAAAATACATGGTGTATACATCTAAAAAGCAAATGACAAAGAAGCGAAGGCGATGCAAGATCCCTGGCGGGAAGTCCTAGATGGGCTGGAAGGACTTATCCCCGGGATCCGGCACAGGGAGGAACAGCGCCGGCACCACGTCGCTCGCCGAGAGTTCCGCAGCCTCGCTCTTGAGGAGATCCGCACGTCGCAGCATCTGCAGCGTGTACTTCGCGGCGCTGGCGGCGTTTTTCTGCATCAGCACCTCCAACTCGTAGTCAGAATGGTGTTCGAGCGGGCAGCCCCTGTTATCCGGCGGAGGGACAGCGGCGGCAGCCTCCAGCTCGCGCGCTCGCGCCTCCAGCGCTGACTTCTCCTGACCAAGGGCGGTGATCTCAGCACCCATCCGACTGGCCGTCGCCGCATCCTGAGAGAAGGAAAGAAAAGCGTAAGGCGGATTCGCGAGAAGGAGCGGTGATCAGGAGTAAGCGCGTACCACCCCTTCCCCAAGTACTGCGCGAGGGTCTCCTCGGCCGCGTCGGCCCGCTTCCTCTGGAGATCTGCGTCCTCCTGAGCGAGTTTTCGGGCCTCCTCCTTCTCGTCCGCCAACTTCTGGAGGGAGGTGGCGTTCCGCTCCAGCTGGGTGCAACGCCTCCCAACCATGTGGGCCAGCTCCAAGCCGCGCAATTGGGCTCGCGCGCTCTCATGCACCAGTACTCGCGTCGCCGCCTTGTCGTAGATAGCGGCGTCCTCTCGCGAATAGAGGCCGAAGGAGAAGTTATAGGCCTCCCCGCCGATGGTATCCTGCTCCAACCAACTCGGCAACAGGGTCGAGACCACCGCGTGATTTGACTCCTTGTCCCATGACAGAAGTGGAACGCCGAGCTCGTCCAGGTACTTCTCGCCGTAACCAAAGTTGCAGTGCCCTCTTGGTACCGGCTTCGCAGCAGTTTGCGACCCGTCCGGCGGCGCGGAGGTGCCCGCCGCCCGCCAGGGGTGTCGCTGGTCGAAGCGACCAAAGGGGGAAGACCCTCGCCCGGTTGATTCGCCGGGGCCTTACCTTTTCTCTGGCCCCCGGCGAGTTGCTGCCCCGTAGTCTTCGCCATCTTGGGCGGGGGAACGGGCTGTACGCCGCCCGACCGCTTCTTAGCAGGGACCGACGGGGGGTCGCGCTGAGTGGCGTCTGCGGCCTGAGCCCGGGCGAGGACCCCGGGGGGAATCCGTGCACTCTCGTAGGGGGGATGAAGGGGAGCATCTCGCTCGCCTGCCAAGAAGAGAGGGTAAGACCAAAGAATAAAAGAGTAAGGCAGAGCAGTGGCAAGTGGCAAACCTCCCGCAGGCGGGACGACAGCGAGGTCATCAAGGTTGCGGCGCAAGTACGCGACCTCGAAGTTCTTCCCGGCGAAGAACCCGCACAGGTCGGCCTCGTGGCCCCCTAGGCTGGGCGGGCGGTAACTTGCCTCGCTGAGCTGCACCGGCGAGAAGGGGACGTTGCCGAAATCCTCCTTGACGAACAAGAACTTCTTGAGCCAGTTGTGACTCTTATTAACGGTCTCCCGCACCTTGAGGTGGGCGCTGGAGAAGTAGGCGGTCTTGTCCCGGTTCGCGCGGAAGGAGAATAGTTTGCAGAAAACCGCGAGACTGAACTCGACCCGCTCCTCCCGCAGAAAGCAGGCGAACCCTACCATGACGGCCACGGAGTTAGGGTCATCTGGCCTAGGATAACCTAGAAGTACTTCAGCACTTGACGCACCTCGGGCCACAGGGGAAGCCGAAGACCCACCTCAAAGTGAGCCAGGGGTATGGCGAGCTCGTCCCTGGACAGATCGTTGATTTTCTCCCCCTCCCCAGGCCGTCTTGCCGAAATTCCAGGCGGGACGTGGTCGCCGAGGGCATCTAGGTACTCGCGCTTTGAGAGGACGGCGTGGGGAAAGTCGTGCTCCGAGAAGGTCCAGGCGCATTTGCTTCGCCCATACGCATCGCCGCCGCCGCCCATTCCGCCAAACTACCGCCTGTCGAGTGGGATAGATCCAGAGAGCGAACGCGGGCCGTGCTTCGCAGATAGCAGGAAGTGGGAGAGTGCTTTGAAGCGGTGGGAGGATAAGAACCGGCAAAGCCTATTTATAGGGAGAAAGAAACGGCGGGAAATTTCCCGCCGACAGGAAAGGTGCGTGTAGCAAAGTCAGGCCTGACAGTTTGACTTCCCGACACGCAACCACCCCGCCAAGGCCGTTCAGGTGCGGGTCTCGCCCGATCGCACCCGCGTAAGAATTGAGCGGGCGAGTCTCGGCTCGCACCCGCCCAGGATTCTAAGCGAGCCGGGGAGACTCCTGGCTGGCGAGCCCCTCGGCCCGCTCCCGCCACGATCGGGATGGCGGGTTGAGCGAGTCCATCCCCTGACCTGCCCTCGCACCCAGGGGGAAGGCGGGCGGAGGACGCGGGTACACTCGAGCCCGCCCCGCGGAGAATAAAAGCAGCAATATGGTAATTTCGACATGCATCAGGAATCAAAAATTAGGCCCACAGGCGGGCAAAGAGAGTCACAAATCATTATAGATACAAAATAAGTCTTTGAAATAGTAGCAACCCAGCGACATCCCGCGAACAGTGGGGGAGGAAGGGTGGATCAGTATTGGATCCACTTCCATCTGCCCCGCCGTTGCGTTCCGATTCGCGGCGGCACGCGAGGATAGTGATAATCGCGCACCGCCACCAGCTCCTGCTGGGCCAGACCAACTTGTTCCGAGGCACTCCTTAGGCACTCCTCGGCCCGTGTAATGTGCACGCCGGGCGAAGTGACCTCGCCACCTTCTGCTGCGCGCGGGGCCCCCTCCAGGGCCGCGAGCCGAGCCTCGGTGTCGGCCTTGTCTTGGTCGACCCTCTTCACGAGCTCCTGAAGCAGCAGAGTATGTTTCTGGAACAGCCGCATCACCTGCCTCTTCATCCCCACCGCATCAGTCGGGTCGCCCAGGTAATCTGAAATGCCATCCACGTCAGGCGGAGGCGAGTACCCTTCACTCATCTCCGTTTCGGAGGAGATCATGTTGTAGCCTGCAAAAGGGCGATTCAGAAGGAACGAGCGAGGACAAGTCAAGCGCTGAGCACGAGCTTACCAGGGATTGGCACGTCATCCATACCGATGGAAGGACGAGAGGAGCCCGGCCGACCCTGAAAGGGATCTCCCTCGAAGGCCGCCAGAGATTTCCCTAATCCGGGAGGAACGGGCGAGCGAGGGGTGTTCGGGGGTGGGCGGTCCAGACCTGAGGGACTAGCATCCCTCTCAGACGACAAGGGAGGGGGGCGATCATCCCCCCCCATCCCCCTCGTCTTCACGGGGCAATGCCTGCAAGACAAAGGATCAGAAATGTAGCAACAAGCCGAGATGGAAGGTCGCGTACCTCAGAAGCGACCTCGACACCAGCCGCCGAGCCGGAGCCCGAGAAGTTATTCGTCGGGGACCATCTCACAATCTTTCCCTTTACCGGCCTAAAGAGAGGGCCGGGAGACCCACGCGCTAACCAAGGGGCGGCCTCGAGGGCTTTCTCCCGAGTCTTCTAGCCCGCGACCGCCAGGCGGGCTCGCACCTCTTCGCTGACCGGCATCAGGAAGCTGCAGTCCGCTTGAAAAACGAGATGGTCTGGGGAGACCCCCACCCCCTGGGCTCAGTGGTATATTTATAGCCGAGTAGTGGGGCCCCACCAGAAGATTCCCTGCCAGCTCAGCATAGTACTCGCCGAACACGCGGGTTGGATGGTTCTTTCCGAGCTTTATCAAGCTCAAAAAGAGCGGGGATTGTGTACAACCCCGTGTTCGTCGAACGGGCCCCACCTGGAAGATCGAGCGGACCCAGTCCCGCAACCCGCACCCGAGCAACAAGCAGACATGCGACAAGAGGCTGGTCCGCTCCCGCTCAGTTCAGGCGAGCGAGCCGAGTGCTCAACGACTCCCCTACTCCTCCCGCTCGCTCAGGGAATCGTCGACTGGAGCGGGGGGCGCCATTCGTCGAACCGGTACTCGCGGATGGGCTCGACGGCCCGCGATCCGCGAGCCGTTCAGAGGGTCACAATGGCCGCCAGTCCGTCCCCTATACGCGACCTGGCCACCTATCCGCCTCGGCAGAGGACTGGCGGGTCGCGACGGTCCGGCTCGAGTTCACCCAAGAAGAATAGGTGAGCCGCTAGAGCCAGGTCGCGCCCGCCTCTCTCGGAGAGGGATTGATGGCGAGCTGACCCCCCATGGGTGCGAATAGCTGTTCAGAACAGCGGAGCCACGCTATTGGCAGACCAGGTTGGACTGCGCATAGCTGTCCGGAACAGCGCAGTTTGGATGTTGGCAGACCCAACCAAGGGCTTTTTGGTATTTTCAGGTCAGTTCTTCTGGTTATTGGCAGTTCAGATTCCAAAAACTATAAGTAAGACCCAAGGGGTACCTCAGAAGGCACGCTTTTAATGCCCCCCTGCTCCAGTTTTCAAGTGCTTTCTGAGGGTACCTTAGCTCGGCATCAGGCTAAGGAGGGGAAGCGCTCTGAGATCTTCCGGGTGTGTGGTGGGACCTCCCCGCTGAGCCCTTGGGTCTGTTTCTCCTTATCTCCTTTGTTGTTTTTCTTGCAGGAGTGAAGAAGGCACGAGACCACCCCTTCCCCAAGGGTCGAACTCCACAGGAAGCCGGATTCCGGTTTCAACAACAGGTAACGCCGCCGACTTTTTTATTGTGTAAGATTGAACTTCTCTGCTTCCTATTCTCATCTTACTTGCAGGTCACGGGTGAAGGATTATTTCAGGTCACGAGTACAGGATTATTTCAGGTCACGACTTATTTGCATGATTTAAGGTATTTTCCAATAACTGTCATAGTACCTCCACTTCCTATTCTCATCATACTGGCATTCTTCCAGATCTACTTATTAGGCATACATAAAGAGTATTTTGAGCCAATTAGCCACCTAATAAGGCTGATAGTTTGTAGCAAAGCACAATTTCTTGAATGTGAAGGGATAATCAAACACACAATTTTTTGAATGTTCGGTTAGCATATCTGTAATTTGCCCACAAAAATAATGTTTACTGACCTTCAGTTTTAAGGGTTTTGTAGGGATTTCTGGATTCTAATTGTGCGCGTCTATATCAACCTCTCAAATTAGTTGAAGATGTCAAACCCTTCATCTCCAACAATATTTCTCAGTTATGAGGTAATATGGTTAATCAATTTTAGCTTGTGATTTATGTTTTTTTATAGCTAGCATTGATTTTTTTTTGTGGGTTCATCAATTCTAGAATGAAATGCACAGTGGAGTGGTAAAATTGTTGCCTTATGGAGGTGTTTCTCAACAATCACATGTAGATGTGGGGCAACATTCTGTAACAAATATGAGTTTTTCTACCAAGGAAGAACCGATTGCATGGGTTAAACATGTTGGTAGAGGATTGAGATTTGTTGTTATCATACTAAGGGCCGACAAACTCTAAAAAAGAGCAAAACCTAGAGTTACTCTTGTATGCGATAGATATGAAGTTGTGCGAGCAAGTCAAAATCCTAAAAAATTTGTAAAGCAAAATCTACGAAAAACTAACTCAAAGAGATGTGATTGTAAATTTTCACTTAGAATACGGAAAGAAGAAGAAAATGAATGAAAAATTATAGTTGAATGCGGGATTCATAATCATGAGATGGTTCGTTTAAAAGCACATCCTTATGCCGAAAGATTAAGCAGCTGCGAGCAGAAAATAGTTGAGGATATGTGTAATGTCAGTGTGAAATCCCGAAAAATATTAACAACACTAAAGAAAAGAAATTCAGCCAACAGTATAACATTGAGGACAATTTACAATACAAAAGCAAAGATACTCAGTGTCGAATTGGAGGGCGAGACTCCACTAAATTTTTATATAAGTGCATTATTGATTATGGAAATATCAATTTTAATGTTGTGAGTGTTTTTACTAATCAGTTGAAATGTTTGTTCTTTGCACATCCGACTTCTGTTATGTTGAGTAATATGTTCTCAAATACTTTCATGATTGATTGCACTTATAAGACCAACCGATATCGATTACCTTTTCTTTGTATTGTGGGTTTAACATCAACAAATCAGTCTTTTTTCAGCTTTTGCTTTCATGTCAAACAAAATAGAGACTAGCTATCGATGGACATTGGAGTGCTTTAGGAGTTTTTTTGATGAAAATAACTTGTTAAATTGTTTTGTCACTGATCGGGAAGTTATTTTAATGAACACAATCATGTGTGTATCTCCTCAAGCAAAAAATATACTATGTCGGGTTCATATTAGTAGAAATATTTTAGTGCATTGCAAAAAAATTGTCATAACCGAAAAAGATTGTGACATTTTTTGTGATATTTGGTGTCGAAACCGAAAATTCGGTCTCGGTGGAGTTCACCCTTAGAGAAGGGGTGATCGCACACCTACTTCTCTCTCGCGAGCTAAACGACTAAGGAAAAAGAACAGAGGACAGACCCAAGGGCTCGGCGTGGAGGTCCCACCACACACCCGGTAGATCTTAGAGCACTTCCCCTCCCTAACCAAATGCTGAGCTAAAGATACCTCAGAAAGCGCAAGAAGACCGGGGCATAAGTAAGCATGTCCTTTGAGGTACCCCTTGGGTCTATTTATAGATTTCTGGAAATGGCCTGCAAATAGCCAACCTCCGCTACTTTGAACAACTATATGCTGCCCAACTGGGTCTGGCAACAACGTAACTTTGTTGTTCTGAAAGGCTAAGGGCAGACCAACAGGGGAAAATAATAAGAACACAACATAGGAAAATTGGGCTAGTGGCCTTCTGACATCTCCACTCGCCAGGGGCGGCGAGTGCTCGATGGAGCTGGCACTCGCCGCCTCCACTCGCTTGGGGCGGCGAGTGATCGATGGAGCTGGCACTCGCCGCCTCCCTACGACCCTGGGCAAATGCGGGCCGGTAGTGTAACATCTCATTTCCAATTAGGCCCCTCAACTTAGGTTGGGTTAGGCATGTGGTGGGTGATAAGGATTTTAGCTAGGTTTGACCCTAGAAGGTGGGGTGTAGCCATATGGGGCCCACTATAGGGCCCAAGTCAAACTAGGTCAAACTAGCCTAAATAGGAACCCTAGCCACACCATGACCCCCACCACATTGCCCTAACCCTAAGAACAATCTAAGTGAACCCTAAAGCATGCCATTAGGTCAGCCATTGACCCCAATTTGACCAAGTCAACCCTAAACCTTAATTTGGTCAAACCCACACATAAAGGCCCAAATAGTCCAAGTGGGCCACCACCATGGCCCAACCCAAGTTGGGTGGTGCCATAGGGTCCATGACCCTCAAGTGGGGTCAGCCCACTAGCCATGTTGACCAAGTCAACCTAAAAAAGTCAACTTGGTCAAACATGTGGCCTAAAGAGGAAAATAAGGGCTAAGCCCATTTCCCTTGGGTTAAGGCCACCAACCTTGGCCCATGACCAGCTCAAATATCAAAGACCAGCCCTACCCCTCTGGATTTGGAGAGAGAGTGCATGCATGGGGGCATTTTGGAGAATTCACCCAAAAAGAGGAGAGAGAAGTGGAATGAAGAGGAAGGATGGTCACATGACCACTATTTCAGCTGCCAAAGCTTGCTGGCCGGCCTCCTCAGGCAATTCCAGAGGAATTTGGAGCATGGTGGCCACTTGGCACCATGGGTGAAGCATCCAAGGTTGAGCCCGAGCTCACGTTGGAGTTAACTCCACTTACAGCCCACCTCAGCCCAAATCACCCTCACCATTAGCTTCAGAGAGAGGAGAGGAGTGGAAATCGACTACTGGATCGAAGCAAATGGGGGAGAAATGAGGATTTGAGCAAACTGTCGCCGGAGCAGCTCGGCCATGGCCAACCGCCGCCGCACTCGCCTCCAAGGCCTGAATAAGGTCTGTTTCACATCCCCTCTTCCCGTACTAGCATCCTAGATCAATTGGGGGAGATATCGGGATCAATTGAGCCCGATGCCATGTGAGGAAAAGCTGGATTTTCCGAGTTTTTCATGATGCTCGGGATCGCCAGAGAAGTTGATTCCGGCGGCCTCATTGCCGGGAAATGCTAGCCACCACCTTAGTGAAGGTGGTGGAGATAATCGCTGATGGTGGCGTAGCCCCAGGTGGCCGGAAACACCCAGCAAAGGTGGCCCAGGAAGGATGAATTCCAGCCGTCGGCTGGAGGTTGAAGACAACCCGATTCCGTCCAAACTGCTTTAAGATTCGTGCAAATCCCGATTTAAATTAAATTAAATTAAATCATATTGTATAAATATATAACTGTCACACCTATTCAGTCATTTTACAAGCCATATTTAGGCCTCTTAGAGGCATTTCCAGAACAAGAACCCTAAATGAAAATTGTAGCCTATTGTCTTAACTTTAATATTACATCTTAAACATCAAATTTGGTAAAGTAGATTTGGCTGTAGGCCTGTTTTCCCAGGAATGGTCCTTGACTATGACAGAACTTCAAATGCATGCCCATGCCAAACCAGAAGTCCACATGACCCAAAATTTTGGACATGTGCTTGAACAGGGTAGACTTAAACTCTGTCCAAAAATTGGAATTTTTGAGAAAACGTTTTCTATAGTATTTGGGAAAATACACAAAAGTAAATTAATGAAATATTTTGAGTAATATGACTCCAAATGGCCCCAAATTTTGGTGGCATGTCCTTGGATTCATTATAGGCACATGATAAAAATTTCAGTTATTTTTGAACTCTGCATGATGGGTATTCCCTCTTGCATGTGAAGGGTGAATAAAGGCTTGGGGTGCCTTTAGCAAAAATCTAAATAATGGGGATTTATCACATTTGGAACATTAAAAGTCTTTTAAAGCTTGGTCAGAGGATTATTAGGGTGAAATATATCTTCAACAGAAGTAATGGGATTTTTGGGATCAAAAATCCCATTATTTGGAATTTTTGAATATTAGGCCATTTATTGATAGAAAATTTGAAAATAGGGTTAATGACGAGTTAAAATTCTCAAATTTTGTTAAGAACTCAAGAGAGTCATATTTAACCCCTGGAAAATTTTATGGGCCTATTAGAGAAATATATCTTGAAATTATGTAGAATTTACAATTTTGCCCCTTTATGGAAATTATTTAAAAATGATGGAAATTATAATAGAAATATTATGTAAAACTTCCTGGTGATTTAATTATGTGTTTATGACCTTGTGTAATTTTCTTGGTATTTTGGATGCTCCTATAGATTTAAAATCCAAATAATGGCATTTTTGTAATATTTGTCATTTGATGTTTGATGAAACAAATTGTTGTCTAGAGCCATGAAATCTTATATTTGGTATTATTTTAGCAATTTACATCTGCAGTAATGTTCCTAGAATTGTTAGAGACATATTTAATATACTTCATTTGTAAAGTGGCCAATCCATGGATATTAACTTTAAATACAATTAAATGGAAATATAAATGGGAAAATTACAATACTTGGAAACCAGTCATAATTAGCCTAGATGATCATCAGGAAAATTTATTAGACCAGGGAGATCACTTAATATAGTACTTCATGTATAAAGTGATGTAGGCCACTTAATTAAAAGATTTAATTTAGGGTCTTTATGACTTAGAAAAATAGTGAAAACTCCACATAGTCAATATCATATATCATACCATCCATGATAAATGATTAGGGTCACTTGGCCAAGAAAATTGGAAGTCGTACTTTATGGGTGGTACTAGGTCATGGGTAGTGACTAACACAGTTAGCCTAATCCACTAGGACCACAGGGGGATATGATTGACCATTGAGGTGAGAATTACATTAGAGGAATAAGCCCTGACTGGTCTCCTATAGGTCACTACTAGATTAAGAGGGGTGGAGTGCAAACCATAAGGACAGTGGTTAAAACGGAGATCGACGGAAGACCGCCGATTTCCCCGGTAATATCTTAAGTCATTAGGATTGTTCCAGAGCAACAACGAGAGCTGGAGGTGAATTATGGGTAGTCATCAACTAAAGTAAATATCCTTGAGAAAGGGAGCTTTGAGCGTAATCACATCGTAGTTCCTAGTGCCCCCGAGAGCCCTTCACCGGGTATACCCTGGGCAGTCCTAGGATTAACCTTAAATCACTAAGTATAATAACCCGTAGACAAGAGTAGTCTAATAGGTTAAGACATTGTAGTTCATTCTCGCCCGTGATGGGTTTGAGGGATTTTTGAATAAAAGCACTATGTGCAATCTCACCCGCGATGGGTTGGAGGGATCCAGGACGGGTTGGTCCTGCGAGCTGGAGGCTCGGGTTAGAATATCTTGCATGTGCATAAACTATGGCGAGTCATGCGGTACTGGGCCAATCGTCACACCGATGGCAGTACAGTGGCTCTAGCGAGGTGTGATGGTTTGAGGGGCCAGTGGGTTGTTTTACACTGCGGTCTGGAGGACAATCCCCGAAAACACACACTCGACCAAAAAGACTGGTGGGTAGCCAGCAAATAGTACGCAGAGACTCTAGAGTGCACCTAGGACGTGTACAGAGGCGTATGGGAGGTCTAGGCTTGGTAGTGTGATACCCGCCTAGGAGTGGAGACGCCCGCTCCACTGCTGTCGTAGCCACAACGGTGGTACCAGAGAGTGATGCTAGCTCCGAAAAGCGGGAACTAAAGGTCTGTGATCACAGAGTCGTTGTGTGTGAGTTGCACTTGCATGACTCATAAATAACTGCATGCATTCATTCATATTAGGACATACGCTTCATGGATCATTATCATATAAATTAGTATGTGCTCTTTTATATGATAAGTTAAATTTTGGAAACTCTAACTTATATGTTTGTATGAGCATTCATATAAGTTAGGGTAATTCTGTGATATATAATAGTAGTAGAATTGTTATACTTTATTTACTTTACTTTACTTACTTTCAGTTTTACTTACTTTTGTACTGTACCTGCTTCTATATTTGGACAATATACATAGAACTGTTAGTGTAGATTTACTGTTTACATTCATACTTAATTACCCCTTGTTGTCCTTCGCTTCGTCCTCCCGCACGGTGCCTAGAAGTTGCGGGGCGAGGTGCGGAGGAAACGACTTAGTCTTTTTGACTAATGGTTGGTGACCAAACTATTTTTAGGAGCTCGAGAAGATGGAGCACCAGCACGACCGACAAGACGAGGTGGCAGGACGTGAGGAGTTGATACCACCGCCACCTACTACGACTACTGCAGAGTTTCCTCAGGTAGGATGAGTACGAGGATAGTTTTGCTTCCGCATTTGTTATGTGAGGAGAGTTGATATTCATGTACATGGCATAAGCCCTTTTACTCTTCTTATTTTTCTACTCATTGTGTACTGGATGTACTTTCATTTCATTATATGATATGTAATGTGACTGTGGACTAGTTGTGATTTATTTCTACCTATATACTTCTGTTTCTCATATTGGCCTACAGGTTTATGATCGTGCTAGCCGGCAGAATCGGCGTGTTGCGGTGTCGACTAACCCGTGTGTTAATGCCCCGTAAGACGGCGGTTCTGGGCATAAGACCGAGAGCCTCCTTAGTAAGGGGAGGGGTCATACAGGTAGCGCGGAGCACTCGCCCAAAGGCGTGAGTGCTTTGCAATCCAGGCACTCGACTCTCCGCACCCCACTCGTCATCCTGGAATTCTTGAATCTACAAACATCGAGCATGCCGGAAGGGGCTCACTCAGCGAATACCGAGTTGTACACAATCTCCGCTCTTTGCGAGCTTCCGTGAAGCTTGGAAAGATACATCCAACCCCAGGTATTTGTTGAGTGCATGCTGACCTGGACATGAATCTTTTGCGGGCCCCTCCCCATTTCTATATATATTCTCAGCGGGGGACGGGGCTACCTTGCCCTTCTTGACTTTCTTAGTTCTCGCCTCCGTGGAGATGTCGCTTCGAAGGAAGCTATGGATTGCCTTAACGTTGTCTGCACCAAGGATAAGGCCCTGATGAGTTCATTCACCCCTTGGCTTGCGCGAATAGTCCCCGGGTCCTCCCCGAAAATGAAAAAAGCAAAGGTGGTCAGACACAGTCTAACCAGAGATGAATCGATCTCGCAGGAGCCTTCCAACTCCGGGATTCCTCTGGTATGTTCATTCGCCTTTTACTGCTTGCTTGGTCGAGAGACGCTGAGGTCTGACCGCAGGTCCCACCGAAGGAAAAAGAAGCTAAGAAAAGGAGTGCCGAATCGCACTCGTATAGGGCCGGGAATGACGAGATGGCTGGCGAGGTCACCCTCTGGTCCAGAAGCCAAAACCGAACGCTCCACTGCAAGAGAAATGTAAGCCTTCCTTTGCCTTCTAGTCTTTCATAATATGGCTCACCCACCTTTTCTTTGCAGCTCCCCCTTTTGGAACCACGGGATTGAGAGTTCTCGCACCGAGATCCCCTGCCCGCCAAACGCCTGTGGATCCCGCCTTGGTCCTTCAACCTGCAGTAAATACTGTGCCCATCCTTCCTCCGCGGGTCAACGTGTCTGCTGCCGAACCAACCATGTTTCCCCCCGGGCTTGGGAAAGGGAACATACCATTCAACACTCCCTTAGAAGGACGTCCTGACACCTCTCGCCGACCTTTTAACAAGGATGCGAGCACCAGACCAGGTAACAAATCTTATTCGCTTTTCTTAGAGCGTGAAGTCCAGGTGCACCTAAAGTCACTTGTACAGGGTACCACAAGATCTCGTTCACTGATGTTGATATTGACGAGGAGGAGATCTCGCCCCTCCCCTCTCCGGGTTCGATTGTCGAGTACTTAGGCGACCCAAAGGATGCTGATGGAATGAAGCTACAGCTGGTGGAGATACTCCGGAAGCAATTTTTACTGCTGTGCAGGATGGCCAACCAAATACAAGAGAACCGCAAATCTGTCGAAGCAGCTCCTTAGCTTAGAGAATAATTATACGCACTTGATCGCCACCCTGGGATAAGAAGTAGGCGGCGGGTCGGACTAACCCGACCTTCATCTCGCGAGAGCTGAGGATCAACTATACCTCGCTCAGTGTGAGCTTCAGACCATGTGTTCTCTTTATTATACTCGCGCTATGCCTGGGGCGGGGAGGAGAGGTCGGGGATGGCAGTAATGGCCCCTGGTGGGCCTACCGACACTCGCCTTCCCGCTCCAGTTTTATTTTATCTGGGATATGTAATAATGAATGTCGGTCCTTATGTCGGGTGTAGACAATTCGTTGCGGATGTATATTCTTTGATCCCACTTTATTTTTCTTCGCTACTTGATTCCTCATGTTATCATGCGCCTTTGTATTTGTTATCTATGCCTAGGTCGATGACGCGAATAAGGGAGCGCGAGATCTCGCCATGGTCTATGACGGGATCTGAGGCGAGATCTCAAAAATGGGCTATCCGTACTTTTTCCATGCTTGGGCCCTTTCCCGCACAAAATCTCTTATAAATAGAATGCTTACCTACCACATTAATCATCTCTTCAATAGCTTTTACTCTCTTGCAATTTTTCCTTCTCTTGCACTCGCTTCTTGCACTCGCCTTCTTTGCCTTCTTAGCGAGATGACTGGGGAAGCCGAGGGACAAACCAATTGCGCGGCTACATTCGTCGATTATCCCTTTGTGAACCACATCTTGTCCAAAGAAGAATATCAGTTGCTTGTCAACCTTTACATCCCGCTAGGGTTCACTGCGCGACATCCGGGAAGAGGTGAGTCGATCAACCGCTTATCGCCTTGTGAGCTCGCCATTCCAGCCGAACATTTTGAGGTAGGGTTGCGGCTCCCCATCTGGTCCGAGATCTGCCAAACCCTTCGCTATTTCGGTGTGGTTCCCGCACAACTCAAGCCTAACTCTATAGCGTTGCTGGTCGCATTTGTCTGCTACTTGCGGTCAGAGCAAATGGAGTTCAGCCTCCCTGTTTTCGACAAACTATTTAACTTTCACGCCAAAAAGGACGGGGTCGTCTTCTTCTCCGACACAATCTTAAGGCGAAAGGTCTTGCCAACAAAAACCACAACTGGGTCAAGAAATTTATCTTTGTCTCTGGAGATTTCGGCAACCTCCCGCTCTCGCCGATCCAACAGGAGGAATCTACATACCTCCCTCTCAGTCTTGGTGGGCATGAGGCCAAGCTCCACCAATACCTCTTTGGGAAGGATTTTGATGTTCCTTACCTGAGGAGTCACGTCGATACGCTGCTCTCAGTTCTCGTCGGGGAAGGTAATTTTTGCATTCGCCTTTCATTATAGATTGCGCGCTTTTAGAATTTTTCTAACTTACGACATTTGTGCAGGGGTGGAAGATATCCCCTTCAACCCTTCATATGCTACACTTTCTTCGGAGATGGCTCGCACCGAGGTCATCGTTGCAGCTTGTAGAAGCACGACAAAATCGTTGTCGGGATCAAGCGACCAGAAGCGAAAGCCCGACTCCTCCCTTCCTCCTCCTCCTAAGAATCAACAAACAACCATTCTCGTCAAGGGCAAAGAGCATTACAATAAACTGCACATGTCGTAAAAACTGAAATATAACTAAAAAAACAGTTTGTTACTAATAGCTATATTTAGTAACAAATTTTTTCTGTTGTTACAAAAAATTATTTTTTTTGTACCGAATATTTTATATTTTGTCATAATAATAATTAATTTGTTACTATAAATGCAAGTATTTGTAACAACACTAATGTTACGTTACAAATAGTAAATTTTTCTCACAATATGTATCAATTGTAACCATATCATGAAAGGTTTTTGTGACAAAGAGATTTTCCTTACTATTAGTAATGTTTTATTATTAAAATTTTGTTACAATAAATATATCATATTTTATTATCAAATTTTATACTATTTTATTATCAAATTTTTCAACTAATTTTTTTAGAAATAAAAAAATTTTGTATACTTGCAACAGTAGTACCCCGCCTTGATAGTGTTTTAACGCGATGACACTCATACAACTCGCAAACATCAGTACGCGGCTGTCGCAGATATGTGGTACTATTGTGACATCTGTATTTTTGTGCGTGCGGGGGTGGTTTGCGAGCTGCGCAATGTTATCACGTTGGGACACTATCGAGGCGAGAGTAATTAATGTCGCTCGGGGAACGAGCGGTTCTATGTTTTGTAAGTATAACGAGTGTTCGATAACTAGCATTTTTGGACCGTGAGAGCATTTTTCTTCCAAGCACGTGCTTTTCACTTGGACGCACGTTTTTCCCCGCGCACATGTTTTTTGTTTAGTCGCGCATATTGCACTAATTCTTTTTTGCTCGGAAGAATACAAAATTTTGCAAGTGCACGTTTTTTGCTCGGGAGGAGCTAGCGTTTTCTTGCGAAGCACATTTAATTTTTTTTGGGCTCGTTTTTTTCGTTCAAGTACTTTTTCGCAATTGTACCTGCGCGACAATACCACCCCTGCCTCGACAATGCTCCAACGTGACGACGCTCTTACAACTCGCAAACATCCACGCACGGCTGTCACAGACATATGAAACGTACTTATGCAAAATGAGTATATATTTTCGCGCGCGCGCGGGGTTGCGACCTGAATGAACGTCGTTGTGCCGTGACACTATTAAGTTTGATATAAAACATTATATATTAAATTTCTTTATATACAGTTTTTATGATAATGTATTAAAATGTGTATAAAAAGTTTTTATAAAACTTTAATTTTTTATAAAAAATTTTCTCCCTCTCTCCTTCTCTCTCACATGAATGACATATGTGGAGGGAAATTTCTCTTCATAAAATTTGAACAAAACTAAACTAAAAATAAAAAATACATTAAATGTAAAATTGAATGCAAATATGACATTAATTTTTTTTATATAATTTTGGAATAAAAATAAAATCACGCACAGACCCACACACACGCAAATGCACACTCGCGCGCACGCAAATGCACTATCGCGCGCACGCTAATGCACTCTCGCGTGCACGCAAATGCACTCTCGTGCGTGTAGTTTTCCTTTTTTTTGCTTGGGAGCGCTTATTGTGTCGGGGGCATTTTCTCTAGGAAACACCTTTTTAGCAATGACACGTGTTTTCACACGCCCGTATTTTTGGTTCTAAAACATATTTTTCCGCTAACACAGAGCATGAGCACGTGCGTGCGCGGGTGCTGCCAACGCGCTGGGGTTGCACAACTAGCATTTTCTTGCGAAACACATTATATATTAAAATTCTTTATATAAAGTTTTTATTAAAATTTATTAAAACGTGTATAAAAAGTTTTTATTAAACTTTAATTTTTTTTTAAATTTTTCTTCCTCTCTCCCTCTCTCTCACATGAATGAAATATATGGAGGAAAATTTCTCATCATAAAATTTCGAACAAAACTAAACTAAAAATTAACCCATCATGCATTTTTTCGAAATATGTGCGCATTTTATCGATTGTTATATGAGACACGGTTTAATGAAAAGAGATGTAATGAAATTCATAAATATATGTCAATTCGATTGATAAATACAATATGTGGTTCAACAAGAAATACTTTTTAAATAAGATTTTTTTTTTATTTTTTAGATAAGATTTATTTCTGCCCGATTTCAATTCGTTGGCTAGTTCTTGGATATGATGCTCGATAATTAACAGTGCACATGGAGTTCCTCTTCCCTGCGAGATATATAGTGACCTCCGCCACATAGACACAAGCACACAAACATATAGACACAGCCACACAAACACAAACACATACAGACACGGACAACCAAACACACAAACACAGCTTCAAATAGAGACACAGACACAGATAAACACAAATACACAAACACAGACATAGATATGGACACAGACCCAAAAACATTTATAAAGACTGACACACACAAACACATACTGACAACAATACAAACACAGACACACACATACACACAGATACAGACAAGCACGCAGCCGCAGACACACATATTGATACTACACAGACGCAGATACACATAATTAAACACATAAACACACATACAAACATACACATATATAGGGACGAAAAGACACGGACACAGACCACAACAAGCACAAACAAACATATATAGGCACGCATACACAGACACAGACCCCAACAGACACAGACAAACATATATAGGCAAGCATACAAACATACATGCATATACACAAACACCGACACACACACAAACACACATAGACAAAGACATGCATAGCCGCAGACACACACTGCACATAAACACTGCACGCAGGTATAGGGACACAAATGCACAAGCACAAATAGTCTACACAGAGACACATACACAAACACAGACAGACACACAAACCCCAATAGGAACAGACAAACATAGGAACACATCTACACATAAATGCGTATACATGAACATGAACATACACACAAACAACTCGACTCGGGCTCGATTTACTTCTCGAAAAAGCTCGACTCGAGCTCAAGCCTCTCTAGTTCGGGCTCGTTTACAAGTCGAGCTCGAGCTCGTTTTGTAACGCCTCTCCTGTAATGACCATATAATATGGGTCCGGCCGGTGCCCCACAACATACGGACGCCACAGCTTTAGCATTAAAAGATGTTATTAACTACCCAACTCAAAACTCAGAATAAAGCAACAACGGAAACATACCAACAAAACTAGAAGTTATCCACTACCAATCAGGAGTATCAAAATGGTCTTAAAGCCTTACACAAAATAAGTCCAAAACTAAATGACAACAAAGTCAAACATCAACGTGCAAAAGCATTCATACGCTACCTCGGCATGCAAGCCGAAAATAACAATAACATGGAGCATCACAGTCAAGAAGAAAACAAGCTAGTAAGCATGGTAATCACTTCATGAGGCCTAGGCCTTTTCACCCGGCGCACTTGCTCCCGCTTGCGATCCTTGCCCTGTAAAAATTTGTGGTAACGTGGGTTAGCAAAGGCTGACTTCTACTGTGTAACCAACACATCTCCTCCCGGCCGCCCCTAACGGACCCCGGGGTACACCTCCAACCTACAAGTCAGCAATTCGTATGCCATATACATAAACATGTAAAGCTTTAAAAACAGGTTTGGATGTCTCAAACAACAAACATGTTTTCTATGTTGAACATATAATTAAAGGGGTCTACTATACAGCATGTATGCAAACTCGGGCTTCACCCAAGACACCCTATCACGTATGCATCTAGCAAATCATCATAACAACTGGGTACTTCCAATTTCCCCATCGGCGTCAAGTCGCAAACAAAAAGGGGTACTGCAATTCCCCTAACGACATACAAGCCTCCACACGTAAATCTTGCCAAGGCCCCACCCGCTTGTGGGTCTTAGACCCAGGCTTGCCTGCAAGCTCTGACTTCTCACGTCAGGATTCCGTCTCACACACAAACCGATTCTAAGAACCCTTGCTGGACCCCACCCGCTCGTGGGCTTCATTGCCCGGGCTTGTCCTATGCTTGGCGTTCTAGTCAGTCTCACAGAAGGGGACTAGTCTCGCCAGGACACTCTCCCCACATGAATTGCACGTCACGGGATAACTAGCCGACAATAGAGACAAAGCCGCACCTTAGCACATCACAATCCATAGTCTTTCCCACCCTAATCCATCATTCGTACTGCAACGTTCCCGCGCACTAAGAAAACCATCTACCTCCAACGCGGAGCTAACCTTGTCCGGTTCCAGCTACACGTACTCACTCAAAAAAGTGGGAAAACACATACATCACAAACGACATCTTGCCGCAACGGATTTCTATAAAATCCTTAAGGCTCGCTATGCAACATCACCGAGTCGGACTAACTATCGTGACTACGGCTTCACCCACAATGCCTAATCCATTAACGGAGTGGATCTCTAATGCAATATCATGCCGAGGATGGACATAATCGACTCGGTGATTGCTCTTGAACCATGACGACCCAAACCCCTCTCATTTGAGAGATTTGGTGCCCAAAAGCTTGAAAAGCAAGAAAGAAAAAGATGTTATGCACGCATCCTAGAAACCGAGAGGATAAATGTCGTTACCTTACGACCCGTCTTCCTAGCCATGGAATCCTTGCTTTGAACGGATTGACACGAGCGCCTCCACGCCCTCTCCATGGATCTGGTCTCAGAAAGACGATCGGAGCTGTGAAGCTCTGTCAATGGTGGAAGAAAGTTCTCTCTCCTTCCTCCACCCTTATCTTCCTTTCCAACCCTAACTCTCACTCTAAAAGACCCTCTCAGCCCTATTAAAGTCCATTGGGCAGAAGATCCTGGACCCTTGGATCGAGTTTAAGGAAGCATCTGAGGGCTACAAAAGATAAATGAGGGGAAAGACCCTCTCAGCCCTATTAAAGTCCATTGGGCAGAAGATCCTGGCCCCTTGGATCGAGTTTAAGGAAGCATCTGAGGGCCACAAAAGAAAATGATGGAACTGCACCCGCCCGCATGATCAGTGGCGCACGACCAGTGGTCGTGCGCACTGAATCCCATGATCGTGCGATTAACAATGACAGAACTCTAGAGAAAATGGGATAAACACGCACACGCAGCGGCGCACGACCAGTGGTCGTGCGCACTATGTCCAATGGTCGTGCGATTACCCTAGGCAGAACTTAGAAAAATGGAGAATGATGCGCATGATCAGTGGCGCACGACCAGTGGTCGTGCGCGCTAGATCCAATGATCGTGCGCTAGATCCAATGATCGTGCGCTAGATCCAATGTCGAGCTCATCGTCCTACCGCCGGCGGTATCTCTACGGCCGGGCGTTAGCTTCCAGCGACTCCAGGTCTGAAAACTAGGGGTGTTACAACTCCCCCCTTACAAGAATTTCGTCCCCGAAATTAATCTTCATACAGGAAGACAACAAGAAAATTATTGCAGCAAATAAAAACATTGTTACAACAACTTTACACAAACCATTTCTAATCAGGCAAACAACCGAAAACAATATTGCAACGTTTCAAAACACAGTTGCTATATATCAGTTACTGTTTCAAACCAGCATTACACAAATAACTCGGGATAGTCCTCGCGCATTGCTTGCTCACGCTCCCAAGAGAACTCGTCACGCCCGCAGTTATCCCAATGCACCTTCACAGGCTTAACTTCTTTGTTCAGCAACTGCCGAACTTTTGTATCCTCTATACTAACTAGACGAACTCGCGTCCCCAAGTCCTCTTCTATCAGCACCGATGCCGATTCGATCACCACACTAGCCTCCACTAAGGCTTTCCTCAAGACGGAGACATGAAAAACATCGTGTAATCCACTCAGCTCTGTGGACAACGCCAACCGGTACGCTACTTCTCCCACCCTTTCTATAACCTCGAAAGGTCCCAAGAACCTCAGACTCAACTTCTTGAGTTGGCGAATCCGCAAAATGCCTTTGAACGGCTTGATCTTTAGATAGACCCAGTCGCCTACCGTGAACTCCACCTTCTTGTGGCGAGCATTAAAATATTTTGCTTGTCGATCTTGAGCAACCTTCATGCGCTCTTGAATGGTTCGCACCAACTCACATGCATCAGCTACCAATTCTTTTCCCAAAAGTTTGATGTCTCCCGCCTCTGTCCAAGACATCGGTGTTCGACACCGCCTCCCATACAAAGCTTCGTACGACACCATCTTTATACTTGCTTGGTAACTGTTGTTATAAGCAAACTCTATCATGAAGAGGTGATCTTCCCACTTCTTACCGAAGTCATGAGTACACATCCTCAGTATATCCTCCATAGTACGGTTCGTTTTTTCAGTTTGCTCATCAGTTTGAGGATGGAAAGCCGTACTGAACTTGAGCTTCGTGCCTAGACTCTTCTGAACCAACCTCCAGTCCTTGGACGTGAAACGTCCATCGCGATCACTAACTATACTCGTAGGAATTCCATGTAGTCGCACAATGTTGCGAACATACAACTCTACCATCTTCTCCACGTTGTCCTCTTTTCGATTTGGGATGAAGTGTGCCACTTTGGTCAAGCGATCCACGATCACCCAAATCGCGTCGTTACCTTGCTGCGATCTAGGTAACCCATGTACAAAGTCCATGGAGATGTCATCAAATTTTCACTCGAGAATAGGAAGAGGCTTTAGGAACCCGCCCAGCTTCTGACACTCGGCCTTCACTAAGGCACAAGTTTAGCACCAACTAACATACAAAGCTACCTCCCGCTTCAAACCAGGCCACCAAAAAGATTTCTTCATATTCAAGTACATCTTTGTACTGCCCGGGTGAATGAAGTATTTTGTGAAGTGAGCCTCCAACATCAACTCCTCACGGAGCTTGCTAAACTGCGGTACACAAATCCTTTCGTCCTTCCTCAGAATTCCATCAATCAACTCGCATGCTCTACTCTTGCCCTTTTGAGCTTCCACCACGTATGGTTGAAACTCCACATCCAAACGGGTCGCTTCCCAAAAACGATCGGACAAGTCGTTCTGCATTTCAATCCAATTTAACCGAGCCACGCTAGACTTGCCTCTCGCTACATATTCCATGCCAAGGGACTCCCAGTTCCGCATCAACCGCTCATCATGAGCTTCGATCCAACTCCTTTGACCAGAATATTTCTTACTTAAGGCATCCACCACCACGTTGGCTTTGCCTGGCGTATACTGAATCGCCACTTCATAGTCTTCAAGGAACTCGACCCATCTGCGCTGCCGCATATTCAAGTCCTTCTGATCTAGAAGATACTTCAGGCTCTTGTGATCTGTGAAGATCTTCACTTTCGCACCATACACATAGTGCCGCCACAATTTCAAAGCAAAAATTACCGCCGCTAACTCCAAATCATGGACAGGGTAATTCCTCTCGTGAGGCTTTAACTGCCTAGGTCCAAAAGCTATCACGCTGCCATGTTGCACCAACACGCAACCCAAACTACATCCAAAAGCGTCACTAAAAATCTGAAATCCTTTAGTCCCTTTAGGAAGGCTTAGGATTGGAGCTGTCATTAGCCTCCCCTTTAGAGTGTTAAACGCCTGACTGAACTCCGGAGTCCAAATAAACTTCTGGTCTTTACGAGTTAGAGAGGTGAGGGGTAGGGCTATCCGCAAAAAGTTTTTCACAAACCTTATATAATACCCGGGTTGTCCAAGAAAACTTCGGACTTCCGTCATGGTTCTCAAAATTGGCCAATTTCTGATGGCTTCAACTTTCGCCGGATCCACCGCCACCCCATCACCACTAATCACATGGCCCAGAAAAGCCTTTTTCTCCAACCAGAACTCACACTTCGAGAACTTTGCATAAAACTGGTTCTCTCTCAACACTTGTAAGACCACTCTCAAGTGAGTCTCATACTCGGCCTCCGATTTGGAGTACACAAAGAAATCGTCAATGAAGACCACTACAAAAGAGTCCAAGTACTCCCGAAATACTCGATTCATCAAGTCCACAAACACGGATGGCATGTTCGTCAACCCAAACGACATCACTGAGAACTCAAAGTGACCATACCTCGTACCAAAATCTTTCTTGGGTATATCCTCGTCTCGAATTCACAACTGATAGTACCCTGACTTCAGATCCAACTTGGAATACACCACCGAACCCACCAACTAGTCGAACAGGTCGTCTATCCGAGGAATCAGATACTTATTCTTGACAGTCAAATTATTCAACTCTCGATAATCTATGCACAACCGCATACTACTATCCTTCTTCTTCACGAATAGCACTAGTGCGCTCCACGGTAAAGAACTGGGTCTAATAAACCCTTGCTCCAACAGTTCCTATAACTGTACTTGGAGTTCGGCTAACTCCTTTGGTGCCATCCTAAATGGAGGACGTGACACCGGCCTAGCCTTTGTCACTAACTCGATCGAGAAATCAATCTCCCGTCGAGGAGGTGCTCCAGGAAGCTCCTCAGGAAACACATCCTCGTACTCCGCCACTACTGGCACTTCCCCAAGTGATAACTTGGAAAGGCGAACCTCCAACAATGCTACAAGAGCTACACCCCCCTGGTTAACTGCCCGCACCAATTGCATGGCCAAAATCAGGGAAAAGGCCACTCAACTGAGGCGCTCAAACTTAAATTCTAACCACCCTTCACCCCTCAGGGTCACCACCTTAGACAGGCATTCAATACTGGCACATTGCTCTGCAATCCAGTCCATTCCCAAAATGACATCGAACTCCACCAACGGTAAAACCGCTGCTATCACCGTGAAGTCAACCCCGCCTAGATTCTAACTAATGCGCCCTTTTGCCCCGGTAGTCATGGATTACCCATTGGGCATGCGCACCTTCAGCTCTGCGTCTGCCGAGAAAGACTCAACTCCAATTCTCTGGATAAAGCTTCCGCAAGAAAAGAGTGTGATACTCCCGTATCAAACAATACCCTAGCGGGATTTCCAGAAATCAACACAAAGCCTAAACACTCACTACTAAAAAAATGAGTATTAGCTACACATTTTTTTGCCAGGGTTCAAAAATCGTGGCTAATACACTAGTATTAGCCATGATCGCAAAACCGTGGCTAATATTTAGATTTTAGTGATGCCTATAAAACAGCATGGCTAATACCTTTGTATTAGCCATGAAAAACAAAAAAAAATGTGGCTAATATTTAGTATTAACCGACCTTTAAAATTCCCGTGGCCCCCTAATTCTATCGCTAAAAACAAAAGTTAAACCCGCCGCCCACTCCGTGCCCTAATATATCGCTCCCTCGCTCCAGCACCGCACACTCATTAATCTTCTCCCTGATAGCTCCCCCGATTTCTCGATCCCGCAACATCCCCGATTTTACGATCCCGCATCATTCCTTCTCCGGCGATAGGCCACTGCCGACCATTCTTCTCCCGCAGCCCTCCTCCTCCGGCAAGACGCGAGACATCCTTATTTCAGGCCCCAATCATCCTCCCGACGGAGAAGAATACCTTTCACAAAGAGCTCGCTGCCACAGCTCTCTTCCTCGAAGGCATCAGAAATGTCGGACTTCCTCGTTTCAGTTTGCATTCCTCATCCCGACGACGAAGAGGACGGACGGCTTGCATCATGTTAAATAATGAGATGCTCAACCTGAATCCCTCCTCCATTTGAGTTAGGGTTCTAGAGGTAAAGCTCTGCCATCTGGTTGATTTGTCATTCAATTCCCTTCTCATTTTTCTTTGTTTTTCCCCATGCAGATCTCTGGAGCTGATGTAGAAATTGTTGATTCAAAATCTTCTCACTATGAACGTGTTGCTCAGATATCGGGAACCTCAGAGCAGAAGCGTGTAGCAGAGAACTTGATTCAGGCATTTATCTTGGCAACCTAAACATCAAGATTGAGTTTTTTAGAAGGAGAAATTTATCTTTTGTTCAGTTATACTGTTTTCAAGTTACCCCTCAGTTAGTCTCTTTTTCTTGTTCTGAAGAGGATCCATAAATCACTATTCCTTTGTCATCTATGTTTCCTATCAAGCTGGATCACGAAGAAACTTCCAAGAAACTTGATCAATTATCTATGCCAATGTTTTTCTGGACATCGTAGAAGTATTAGGGTTCATTTCTATTTATCTTTGACTTATGGTTAAAACAGTAGTCACTCTTCTTGGCATGATTGCTCTTGTTAACAGCTTTTTAGCTGGTTTTCTGGCATCTTCATGCCCATCTTCTGAAATATGCTCGGATGCTGTGCTTGCGCTTATCCATCAGAACGTAATGTATTCTCTTAGATCTTATCTTGTAGTTATACTGTTTCTTTATATCATTATGTTCATCTTATGCTTGAATTCTGATGACATCATATACTGAAATCTTCATTATTGCTAATCTATATAATGTCCTGCTAATGCTCTTTTTTTTTCTTTTCTAACTGTGTTCAGCTTAAAATGCCCTTTATCCCACATTTTTCTTTGAATAATATTGCTTTCCTGATTTGTGCAGAGGCCATTATTGTTGGGATGATCTCATCTTCCTAATGCCACGATTCCTTTTGAGTGTTCCCACTTGAGTGATGAAATTTCCTCTTTTCAGTCACGTTTCTATAGAGCCCAATTCCTCTCCCCGTAGAAATCCTATTACAGCTAAAGTTTTGATTGACTTTTTGTCAAGTCAATTTTGAGTGTGCTTGGTTTACTCCTAAATGGGGTAACCTAGGCCATATGCACTATCTTATCTTAAATGAAAAATATGGCCCTATTAAAAGCCTTCTCTCCCCATTATCCTGGTTTCCCAGATTATAATATTATATCAGATTTTATTCTTTGTTAAACAACTTTCTAACTTGTTCTAAGGGTTAAGTTTACCTTCTATTTGCTTACCTTATTCAAATATACACCCACGAAGCCTTTGGTCATCCGACGTCATGTTTTTTTTGGTATGAATGCGATCATGAAATATTAGTAGATGAACTCATGTTCTGGTTTCCAATTTGATTCCCGTGATAGTATTGCAAGAATCTATTATTTGTATTTCCACTATTCCTTGTTTCAGGCCCTTATGGATTTAGTGAACAATTATTTGTTTGGCTTCTGGAGACATACATTTCCAAGAATTTCTTTTAGGACAATGATGAATCTAAGGACTGTTAAAAAGAGTGCTGATATGGAGCATGGATACAAATTGTGGATTAATGAATTATTATTAGACAAAACAGCTTATACCCAATCACCTCTAGAGATTTATTATTCAAAATTCAGAAGAGGATCAATTAACCAAGCTGTTAGGCCTTAGCTGTTGACCTACCTCTAATACAGATTGAAAGTTTGTTGAGTTTAATATAAAAAGTACTATATGGGGATGAATATAGTATATAATGATCTTTTTCAGATCTCACCCCAAATGCACGCATACAAGTGCACAAGTCAATAAAGGCTAGATATATGAGTCACAAGAGTAGGTGGTTTGTCAAAACTGGGCATTCAACTCCTCCACAAATGTTGGAATTCCTCTCATGTAGGAGTACCACATCCTACAGAATGAGCTCCTATTACCTCCCTTAGTTAATGATTTATTATTAGACAAAACAGCTTATTTGCAATCACCTCTAGAGATTTATTATTCAAAATTCAGAAGAGGTGGTGAGCACATGTTATTGCTAAGGTGCAGACATGGAAGTACCTTTCACTGGAAGTCCCATCTCATTCTTTTGGGATTCCTATTTTATCACTTATTTTTTTTTGTCTTTTACATACTTTAGCCAAATTCAACACACTGCGTCAAATTCACACTTTGCAAGATACACAAGGCTGAAACAGGAGAGCAGCTCTGAGAAGCAACCAACAAGGCTAAACTAGAAATAGTCAATTCTAGTTCAGTTTATTGTTGTTCTCTAATCTGTTTTTTTTATGCTTCCACTAAAATTTCACTTGTTATCTTGTATCCAGTTTTAAAATGATTTCATTTCTTTTAATTTTATGCTCGCATTATCAGTTATCTACTTGCTTCCTTTGAGGAGAAGTCAAAGTTTCTCAGGTGTTAGTGCATTTGATATCAGTTTAGCTTAAATTTATGTAGATAAACAGGATGGCCCGTAAAGTCCATGTATATTGAACAAATGGGTTTGCTAGCAAAGTTTTAAGATTAAAATCTCAAAGAACTCTTCATGTATATATAAATGACAATCTGGTGAGGATGATTTAGTGGATCACACAATGTAACTACTAAAATGTTAGAGATTTTCTATCAAACTTGAACTAATAGTTTTGGTATTTTGTTCCTTTGTTCTTCAATCAGGCTTTCAACACTGAAGGTCTTTCCCTTGACAAGTTCTTGGAGTATCAGGTTGCTAATAGTGGCTGGGTTCTGGAGAAGGGCAATGGCAGATCCCAGCTGATTGCCCTCCCTCGAAACGAGTTTAACCATCCCGAGCTCCGAAGGAACACCGCCGACGGCATTCCCCTCGAACATGTCTCCCGGATATTTGGCATCCTCGTCTAGAGTTTTTTTTTAAAAAATAGCTATATTATCCTCTCAGATGCTTCCAATCCCATTTGATTTTGGTTGGAATGTTGTCTGGAATAACTTTGGAATTTTGTTAGATGTTAGTCTTTTTCTGATAATTTTGAGCCTGCTTGAAATCTTGGTTATGTCATGGCTGACAATAAATAGTATTATTAAATATTTAGCAAGTATTAGATGTTGGGCTCTTGGTAATGATAGGATTATTTACCAGGATCTCCCATTGAAGTTTGTGTAATTACCGCTCGCCCCTCTACATTATTTTGCATAGTTAATGTGTTTTTTGAATGTGTTTTCTTTTAAAAAAACATAAATTAGTATTTGCCACGGCTTGTAACTGTGGCAAATACTTTTTTTAAAAATTATGAGTTTACTTTTAGCCAGGGTTTCATACCGTGGCTAATAGTTGGCTTATTAGCCACGACATTTTTTATCATGGCTAATACTATTTGCTACGGCCAATTCGTGGCTTAAAATATTTAGCTACGCCGACTTTAGCCACGGAAGTTTCCCGTGGCTAGACCGTGGCTAAAACTTTTTAGCCACGGTTTTGGACTTTTTGCCAGGGAACTTTGCCCTGGCCAAAAGTCTGTTTTCTAGTATTGGAAACAAACATAAACGGTCTTGAAAGTATGAAGTGCAAGGTTAAATTTAAACTTTCTCATACCTGTCACCACATCGGGTTGACGGATCGCTTCATGCTGCCCAAGGTTATAAGCCCTTGGTTGTACAGGTTGGAACCGAGAAGCGCTAGACTCTGCCATCTTTCCTTTCTCTGCGGCACTGGGGTCGGAGCACACAGACTACTCCTGTCTTGGCTCCTGCTCAGCACCTCCTTGAGTACAAAAACGAGCTATGTGGCCCACCTTGCCACAATTAAAGCATGTTGGTGGTCCCTTAAAGCGAGACCCGCCGGACGTCAAGTTGCTTTTCTCACCGGACTTGAAAGGATGAGGCTTTTTCTTCCATCTATTCCCTTCAGACTTCCCTTGGGACTGAGAAGGCTTCCCTTCCCCTTGCTTGGCTGCGAAACTCTTACGACGTTGGGTTCTCTCCAAATCACTCTCCAGCGTTCTAGCTGCCTCAACCAGCTCATTAAAACCAACATTCTTCATGGAGATGAGGGGTTGTCTCAGATTCTCTCTTAGCCCATGGTAGAAGAGGTTATCCCTCTCCTCATCGTCTGCCATTGTCGTTCCCGCATAACGATCCAGCCGAGTAAACTCCTGAACGTACTCATCCACCGTCTTATCCCGCTGCACCAAGTACAGAAATTGCCTTTGAAGGGCTAACCACGTTGAAGCAGGAATGTACTTCTTTAGGAAAGCATTCTCAAACTCTTCCATGGACGGGGTGCTTCTAGGGAACTGGTGGTCGCTATGGCTCAACCACCACAACTACACGTCTCCTTCCAACATAAAGGTCGCAAGATCAGATTTCTTTTCCTCTGGCATCTCTGCCGCTCTCAGAAGTTCTTGCATCCATGCCCACCAATCCTCTACATCAGTCGGCGTGCCGATTTCCTTAAACGTTGGAGGATGAAAGCTCAGAAAATATTTCATCTGTCGGTCCCCATGCCCGACAACCACCCTTTCGGCCAACAACTCTACTTGCCTGGTTTATCCACCCGGCACAGCCGTCTCCGTATCCGAAGTAGCATGAATTGCTACCTGAGCAACATGGGTTGCAACTTGTGCTGCCACTGCAGCTTGGGCTGCCACCATTGCTTATGCAAGCATGCGACAAAAATCGGCCGGGTTTACACCCATGCCCAAAGGACCCTGAGCAGTAGCGCTACTCGCCGAAAGCTCTTCTCTTAGCCTCGACGTCCCTGCCTCATTGCTTGCACTCTTAAGAAAAGCAAGGTAAAAAGAAATCAGTCTCTAATCACAAGACTCAAACATAAGGACACTCACGGTCCCGCGATACTCCTATGTGGATAACTTCTATACGCGATCCGATTGTGTTAAATCGACTGCTAAACCTGACCTTGGACATCAACCTGGCTCTAATACCAAATTGTAACACCTCCCTTGTAATGACCATATAATATGGGTCCGGCCAGGGCCCCACAATATACGGACGCCACAGCTTTAGCATTAAAAGATGTTATTAACTATCCAACTCAAAACTCAGAATAAAGCAACACCGGAAACATACCAACAAAAGTAGAAGTTATCCACTACCAATCAGGAGTATCAAAATGTCCTTAAGGCCTTACACAAAAAAAGTCCAAAACTGAATGACAACAAGGTCAAACATCAACGTGCAAAAGCACTCCTACGCTACCTCGGCATGCAAGCCGAAAATACCAATAACATGGAGCATCACAGTCAAGAATAAAACATGCTAGCAAGCATGGCAATAACTTCATGAGGCTTAGGCCTTTTCGGCCGGCGCACTTGCTCCCGCTTGCGATCCTTGTCCTGTAAAAATTTGTGGTAACGTGGGTCAGCAAAGGCTGACCTCTACTGTGTAACTAACACATCTCCTCCCTGCCGCCTCTAACGGACCCCAGGGTATACCTCCAACCTGCAAGTCAGCACTTCGTATGCCATATACATAAACATGTAAAGCTTTAAAAATAGGTTTGGATGTCTCAAACAACAAACACGTTTTCTATGTTGAACATATAATCAAAAGGGGCCTACTATGCAGCATGTATGCTCGGGCTTCACCCAATGTACTCTATCGCGTATGCATCTAGCATATCATCATAACAACTGGGTACTTCCAATTTCCCCATCGGCGTCAAGCCGCAAACAAAAAGGGGTACTGCAATTCCCCTAACGGCATACAAGCCGCCACATGAAAATCTTGCCAAGGCCCCACCCGCTCGTGGGTCTTAGACCCGGGCTTGCCTGCAAGCTCTGACTTCTCACGTCAGGATTCCGTCTCATACACAAATTGATTCTAAGGACCCTTGCTGGACCCCACCTGCTCGTGGGCTTCATTGCCCGGGCTTGTCCTATGCTTGGCGTTCTCGTCAGTCTCACAGAAGGGGACTAGTCCCGCTGGGACACTCTCCCCACATGACTTGTACGTCACTGGATAGCCAGCCGACCACGGTAACAAAGCCTCACCTTAGCACATCACAATCCATAGTCTTTCCCACCCTAATCCATCATTCGTACTGCAACGTTCCCGCACACCAAGGAAACCATCTACCGCCAACGCGGAGCTAATCTTGTCCGGTTCCAACTACATGTACTCACTCAAAAAAGGGGGAAAACACATACATCACAAACGACATCTTGCCGCAACGGATTTCTATAAAATCCTTAAGGCTCGCGATGCAACATCACCGAGTCGGACTAACGGCCGCGACTACGGCTTCACCCACAATGCATAATCCACTAACGGAGCGGATCTCTAATGCAATATCATGTCGGGGACGGACACAATCGACCCGGTGGTTGCTCTTGAACCATTTGAGAGATTTGGTGCCCAAAAGCTTGAAAAGCAAGAAAGAAAATGATGTTATGCACGCATCCTAGAAACCGAGAGGAGAAATGTCGTTACCTTACGACTCCTATTCCTAGCCATGGAATCCTTGCTTTGAACGGATTGACACGAGCGCCTCCACGCCCTCTCCACGGATCTGGTCTCGGAACGACGATCAGAGCTCTGAAGCTCCGTCAATGTTGGAAGAAAGTTCTCTCTCCTTCCTCCTCCCTTATCTTCCTCTCCAACCCTAACTCTCACTTTAAAAGATAAGATAAATGAGGGGAAAGACCCTCGCAGCCATATTAAAGTCCATTGCGCTGAAGATCCCTGGCCCTTGGATCGAGTTTAAGGAAGCATCAGACAGCCACAAAAGAAAATGACGGAACTACACCCGCCCGCACGATCAGTGGCGCACGACCAGTAGTCGTGCGCACTGGATCTCATGATCGTGTGATTAACAACGACAGAACTCTAGAGAAAATGAGATAAACGCGCACGAGCAGCGGCACACGACCAGTGGTTGTGCGCACTATGTCCAATGGTCGTGCGATTGCCCTAGGCAGAACTTGGAAAAATGGAGAATGGTGCACACGATCAGTGCTGCACGACCAGTGGTCGTGCGCACTAGATCCAATGATCGTGCGCTAGATCCAATGTCGAGCTCATCGTCCTACCGCCAACGGTATCTCTACCGTCGGGCGTTAGCTTCCAGCGACTGCAGGTCTGAAAACTCGGGGTGTTACACATTTACGAGTCGAAAGGTCGAGCTCAAATATTTTTTGCTCATGACGGCACACGAGTTATTATTTACACGCGAATTGTTTCCTAAAACTTTACAAAAACAATTTCATGAGAATAAAATATTTGGAGGGAAATTTCCCCCCACACAAAAAAATATTTAACATTATTATTAAGTACACCGCAATTTTCGCTATGTGCACCACAAAATCACATAACTCTTCATTTAAACCCCTTCCTAAAATTATAACTAAGCACAAGCATTATTGTGCACAACACTCTCAACCCTAGCCCCGTGAAATCGCTTAACTCTTGATTTGGTCGTCGATCCATGTGCTGCAGTTCTCGTTCTAATCGTTCACCGCTCTCCTCCGTGTGGGAATTAAAGAGGTTATTTTGTCTGGTTCTGCCAAGGTTGTACTGTGTTTGTATCTAATGGTACCTTAGCCTAACATGGAGTTATATTTCTGCAGAGCTCGTTTGTGCAAGCTATCATTACATCATTGAATGCACGTGTTACGTTATTTGTTATCATAGCTGGTGGATCCATTGGCTTTACGTCCGGATGGGTCAGATATACTGTTACAAGCGGGTAATATGGGTTGGATATACTATTTTTGTATTTTTATTAAGAGTTTATTACTAGGATTTTCCTAGAATTTAGCATAATTATAAGGACTTACTCTCTTTGAGTTTACATTGTTAGTTTTTAGTGCAATAAACCTCACCTCTGGAAGGGGTACTCATGTAATGTATGTATAGCTGAGTAATGGTGTATTATAACGTTGCAAACTCGGATGATATATTTTCCTAATATTAAAAGATAGATGAGAAGTCTCTAATTATGCATAGTACCAGGGGAGATTCCGGCAATTAACCCTTGTTATTAACTCTTTACTCATCCTTTTTTTGTGCACTTCTAGATTTTTGTTTCAGCATTGTTTTTACTCATTAACCCACCTATTTTTCGCTTTAATCAATTTGCAGGTTCTTTCCATTTGGAGTCGACATGTTTGCTGGTTCTGCAACGATTTTCTTTGCTTATATAGGTTTTGATTCAGTAGCTAGCACCGCTGAGGAGGTATAACACTAACTACAGAATTGCTGCATACACATTTTGTTAACATTATGATGATTTTTTAAGGTGACCGGCGGTGACATGTAGCTGTAGTTGGATGCTATAAATAGATTAGGAGTGCTGTTGTAATATTGAGCAAGAAAGGAATGAATGAATAGTAAGTGCTGTTGTAATGGACAGAAAAGAAATGAATAGTTCTTCTTGTCCATCTTCTTCCCTTCTTATCTCTCTATGGCTCCCTCTTTTGAACCCTTCTTTTGTTTTCCTTTTCCCATAGGTTACATGATTCAAAGACTGCACAATTTTTGTGAGAACTTTTACATTATTATTGACTCTTCCTCATACTTGGTTGATGATTCTGCCCATGCAGGTGAAAAATCCACAGAGGGACTTGCCATTGGGGATTGCATCATCTCTGCCAATATGTTGCTCCTTGTATATGATGGTTTCTGTTGTTGTTGTTGGCCTGGTGCCATATTTCTGTCAATTTTTTCTATCAGCTTGTTGAGAACGCTAATGAGTGCATGGTCTTGTAATATTGTATTGTTCTAGATGAGATGATAATAACTTGTACTCTATGTAATATTTTTTGTGTGAATAAATACATGTTGATCAATGTTATGAAAACCGGACTGGACCGGCCGGTTCAACCGGTCGGACCGCCGACCGGTACACCGGGCGGTCCGGTCTGGGCTCCAAAACCGCTCCAGCATAGAACCGGGCTAGAACCGGCGAACCGAACGGTCCGCCCATAAGAACCGCTAACCGGGTTGGTTTAGCCAAATCGGACGGCTCCAACCACTCATAATAAATAGCATTTTTTGACAAAATGCGGACAAGGGACTTTGATCCATGTACCTTCATTATAATCTCCCGTTGTTCATCCAACCAAGCCAATTGGTTTTGATGTATATTGATTGTATTTTAAATACTTATCCATTCTTTAATTATATTACCTATACCTAAATGCAATAGTCCATTATTCCTATAAATTACATAACTTATTTTTTTTATTGATAATGTGTGGTGTATTATTTACTTATATGTATTATATATATTATGTTATATACTTACTTATATCTTTATTATATAAGGGAAGACAAAAGTGCTTGGTGTAACCTTCAATATGCCCCTTCTACCCCTGCTTGGTGTAACATTCAATATGCCCCTTCTACCCCTCCTCCTCTCCCATTTTTTTTTCAGAATTCATAATATTATGAAAATATATGGCCATTAGGATCATTTCTTAATTCCCGCTCACTTTTCCCACCAAAAATTTTCAACTCTTATCAATATATCAGTATTTTTGAAGATACCTTTCCCGATTTCTTCTTTCTTTGTTCTCGCCGCTGCCGCTGGGAAACACGCCGTTGCTTGAACCCTCTTCCTCACGCAACATCGTTGCTTCTACCTACCGGTGAGCGTGGCCGATCCTCCATCTCCAGCAAGTATGACATCTACAGGATCGTTCCCTTTGATCTTTCACTTCTGACTTCCTCCAGCCCAAACTGCTATCATCTTCACGGGTTGTTTTTCTAGGAGGATTTTCCGGCTCCCTCTGACACAAACCCCATCGTTGCATCTTCACGTTTCGTCTCCTCGCTTAGAGTGGACCTTCACTCATCTCCAGGTAACCTCGGCTTCCTTTTGTTCATCTATGAAGTTCTTCTCCTTCTACTTCTTCTGTCGTTGAGCTAGGGCATCATCACCTTTCTCCACCCCATATTCTCCTCCTCTGCTCATCTTCAGTCAACCCCCATCTTCTCCTCTATTCATCTTTAGTCGACACAGGACTAGAAGCATTGACAACTTGACTGGTGCATAGAATGCAGCCATCGTTGGTGTTCTGATGGCAGCCATGTTCCCCCAAACAGGGCCCAAAGCTTGACTGGCTCTCTTATCCCAGGTAGCTCATTTTTTGTTCATTTATTTTTGTTCATTTGGAAGTGCATTTCTGATTTTCTTTATTGGCATGGTATGATGTTGGGTAAAATTTGCCAATAAATGGGCTCGCATAAGCATACGAGTTTAGTTTCTGTTTTCAGTTTAAATATATGATGAGTTTAGGCATATGAGTTAGTTTATGTTTTCAGTTTAGGCATATATATAATAAGTAAGCATTTGATATGATTCAGTTTAGGCATATATATAATGAGTAAGCATTTGATTTTGGTTTCTTTAAAAGCCCAACATATGATTTTGGAAAGAGTGGATAAACATGTTTCTGCATTAGAGAATGTTTTCTTCAGAGCAGCCACACTGCTTTTTGTCCGTCATTGCTACAACTGATGCAGGGAGGTACCCAAATACCGCCCAGTAAGATGAAATGTATAGTGTAGTATATTTCTTTTCAATAATTAAGATTGTTTTTCAGAGCATAATTATGATTGTTTAATTTCTTCAAAGCATACTTCTTTTCAATACTGCCCAAAAAGACATTGATTTTCAATAATTTTTTGCAGATTGAATTGGCCATCAATAATTAAGATTGTTTTCACATTAATTGGATCGGGAAAATGGACTGAAGAGAAGTTAAGTGCATCAATAAGACAATAAGTTCCAAACTTAATTGCCTTCATACTAATCAGATTTTCAGAACTCAATAAGACAATCAATCTCATCATATAATTTTGTGTGCACCCTCCCAAAATGTAGATTTTGATGAGGAGAACATCATACTATTCTTCTGAAAGAATTTCATATTTTCATCCCAAAGTTTAATTTACATTTTAAACCCAGTATATGTGAAGTATGCGGGTAACATATGTCCTATGCTTGCAATTTGCCAACATTGCAATTGCAATTTGCCAACATTGCAATGCAGTTCTGCAATTTGCAATTGCAATTTGCCAACATTGGGTATAGCAGCACTCATACACTCCAACAAACTACACTGCATTGCAATTTGCCAACATTGCAATGCAGTTATGCAATTTGCCAACATTGTAATGCAGTTATGCAATTTGCCAACATTGCAATGCAGTTATGCCACTCGAGGGCGTTGCCATTGGCGGCGAAGCAAGAGCAAGCGATCCTTCATCATCCACGCCCCGAGCTACCGATTTCACTGGGTTTTAAATTTTGCTCGCTGGGTCCTAACATCAGCATTTAGAATTGTTGAAGTTAATTGGATCGGGAAAAATGGATTGAAGAGAAGTTAATTGCATCAATAAGACAATAAGTTCAGAACTTAATTGCCTTCATACTAATCAGATTTTCAGAACTCAATAAGACAATCATTCTCATCATATAATTTTGTGTGCACCCTCCCAAAATGTAGATTTTGACGAGGAGAACATCATACTATTCTTCTGAAAGAAATTCATATTTTCATCCCAAAGTTTAATTTACATTTAAACCCAGTATATGTGAAGTATGCAAGTAACATATGTCCTATGCTTGCAATTTGCCAACATTGCAATTGCAATTTGCCAATATTGCAATGCAGTTGTGCAATTTGCAATTTGCCAACATTGGGTATAGCAACACTCATACCCTCCAACAAACTACACTGCATTGCAATTTGCCAACATTGCAATGCAGTTATGCAATTTGCCAACATTGCAATGCAGTTATGCAATTTGCCAACATTGCAATGCAATTATGCCACTCGAGGGCGTTGCCATTGGCGGCGAAGCAAAAGCAAGCCATCCTTAATCATCCACGCCCCGAGCTACCGATTTCACTGGGTTTTAAATTTTGCTCGCTGGGTCCTAACATCAGCATTTAGAATTGTGCCTCTAAGAGCAAGTCTTCATAAATTGTGCTCTCTTGGTCCTAACACCAACACTTAGAATTGTGCCTCTAAGAGCAAGTCTTCATAAATTGTGCTCTCTGGGTCCTAACATCAGCACTTAGAATTGGATCTCTGTCATCACATATTTTATGACAAATGCTCCCTCACAACTAATTTCACTGCTCATGACTAATGTCACCACCCATGATCAATGTCGCCGCCCACGACTAATGTCTCCACCCACGACGAATGTCTTCCCCACGACGAATGTCGCGCCCACGTCATATATCGTACCCACGAAATATGTCGCCACCACGACAAATGTCGCCCCCACGACAAATGTCGCCCCCACGACAAATGTCGTCACCACGACAAATGTCGCACCCACGATGAATGTTGTCTGCACGAGATTCCCCGTGCACGAATGCTTGTACAATATATATATATAAATATATATTATATAATGCATATTTTTATCACTTAAGTGTGCACGACTTATTTAAAAGTATAAAATATTAATATTGAGATTAAAGATGATAATAAAATATATTGAGATTTAAGATTTGAGTTAAATTATAATAGATAATTTTAATATTTATTATATTATCTAACATAACGGTTCAACCCCGGTCCGACCGGTCCAACCGGTCAGACCTTGAATCTTTGATCTCTCTGGTTCGTTCTCCGGTCCGGTTCTCAAAATTTTGATTTTGAACTTGTTATGTAATATTAAATATGTATTTTCAAGATTTTATATTATCTTTAGCTAAATCTTTAAAAATATGAAATCATAATTATTATTTCTAATAAAATCTCATGTACACAAAAAATAGAAATTGAATATTTTGATATATAAATGAATTGAGTGTAGTGAGAAAAAAATAAAACAGTTGTAACGAATTTTTCGTTACTATTGTTTAATCTATGATAACAAAATAATGTTTGTTATACTTTATTGTAACAAAATAAATTTATTTTTAGTGAGGAAAAAATAAAACATCTGTAACAAAATAGTATTTATCGTAACTGATTTTTTGTGAGGAAAAAACATTCGTAACGAAATAATATTTATTGTAACTAATTTATTGTGAGCAAGAATCTTTTTTGGGTGATGAAGTATCATTTGTTACAATTAATTTATTTGTAATGACATGCATACATTCGGTACAAGAAGTTTTAACGTCGAGCTTTAGAGGACGACCGTTACATAAAGTTTTTTCGTTACCAAAGAGTTTTCGTGGCGATTTTTGGTACTTATTGTAACGATTTAGCTCTTTACTATAAGTGCAATTTGTTGTAGTGGAGATTTCTTCAGATATGCCGGCGAGTGCTGATGGCGAGACCATGGAGGAGGAGGTGGAGGTGATTGACGGGACCTCGACAGTGAAAAAGGGGCACACGCTCAAGGATCACAGAAATTTCGGCCTAGGCGAGAAGGTGCTGGATGAAGTTGGCGGTCGAGCCTCTGCTGATATGGGACCGGGGAGCCAACAAGGATTCCATCTCTAATGTACTCCCCTCCTGGCAAGAGGGCGAGACGGTCTCAGGCCAGGCTTATGCTCTCGCATTTAGCCTGTATGGGCGGGACAACGCTGCTTACTACGACGAGGCGCTGATGAAGTTAATTGCTTATGAGAGCTCACACGCTCAATTTCGCGCCATCAAACTCGCCCATATTTCAGTCCGTCGCGGCATCTGCCTCTCGCGACAGTTGGCAGATGTGATCGAAGCACGATCAAAGTTGAGCAAGGATGTAACAAACTTGACGCGGGGGCTGGACACTGCCAAAAAGGATCTCGCCCTGCGAGAGGCATGAGTGGTAAGCCTCTTCTTTTTCGCTTTAGTAGGTGAACCTTGTTCTTACACTTAACCTTTTATCGTGCTGCAGGATGTCGCGGCTGTCTCTAAGAAGGACGTGCACATTGCCCAGCTTGAGGAGGAGAATCGGACGATACGAGCCGAAAATCAGCAGGGGATCGACTCGTTGATCCCTCCTCCTCCAAGCAAAAGGAAGAATGTTCTGTTATACTCGCCACATGAGATTAATATAATGATGCAGGAGAATGCGATTGCGGCGACGAGGCATTCACTCCAGGTGATGAAGCAGGCCGGATTCTTGAATAGTGACGGCGACAAAGCGACGACTTAGATCCTACTCTCGAAGCTCTTCCTTCCTGTCCCCAAGCCTGAAGACAGTGTCGCACGCACCGACGAGAGCGAGAGCTCGGCGTCGTCGTCTCGAAGTTCTTTGTCTCTTGTATTTTTCCTCTTTTCCGGGCTCTGCCCTCTGCGATATGTAACTATTTGTAGAAAAGACAAAGTTTTGCTATGGAAAACCTTACTCTCCCCCTCTTTTTTATGCTTCAATTCTAAATGTTTTATTATGCGGGAATTCGTTTATCTCGCACTTCTTCTCAAAATCTCATGCTCACGATATCTCGCGAGGCCACGTATTGGCTTCTCGCCGCGCTAACCCGGTAAACCATTGATTTTAACGTTTCAAAATGTAGGGCCAGATCTCGCATTGTTCTCGCCCGACAAGTTCTCACGTGCTGATAGTTCTATACCTTGAACTTGTCGCCCGAGACAGATCTTGCGGCATTCTCGCCCTGTTAAGCTTACGCACGAATATAATACCTCTGGCGAGATCCCTATTCGACGAGATCTTATTAAAATTTTGGACCTTTCTCCCATACTTCAAGCCTCCCTGGCTGGCATGAGTGGCTCATCACAAGGCTTCTAGGGTATTTTGCAGTGTATCACAAGGGCTCGGCTGACCTGTCAGCTAGGTGAAAGCCTGACAACGAGAGCAACTTGAGACTTAACTCTAGGGTTAGAATACTTTTCTTTGATAAACCTCCGGGCGCTACCACCGGCCCAATCAGCTAGGTGAGAGCCTGACGGCGGGTGTTGAGCATCAACCAGACTCAACCCTCTAGGGTCATAACGACGTCACATGAGGATCCCGACCCTGCCATTTAGGTGGAAGCCTGACAGCGGGAGCATCTCGGGACCTAACCCTAGAGCGAGAAAAATTTCCATCCATCAACCTCCGACCGCTACCACCGGCCAAATCAACTAGGTGAGAGCCAGATGACGGGTGTTGAGAATCAACCGGACTCAACACTCCAGGGTCATATTGATATCACTCGAGGATCCCGGCCCTGCCAGCTAGGTGGAAGCCTGGCAACGGGAGCATCTCAGGACCTAACCCCAGAGAGAGAAAACTTTCCATCTGTCAACCTTCGGGCGCTACCACCGGGCCAATCAGCTAGGTAATAGCCTGATGGCGGGTGTTGAGCATCAACCGGACTCAGCCCTCCAGGGTCATAATGATGTCACTCGAGGATCCCGGCCATGCCAGCTAGGTGGAAGCCTGACAATGGGAGCATCTAGGGACCAAACCCCAGAGCGAGAAAACTTTCCATCTGTCTAAAAGTGCATGTTAGATCTGAAATACTCTAGAGGGAGGTGAATAGAGTATTGTGTTAACTTCAAACTTTTTACAACTTTTGTTGTAAGCCTAGGTGAACAAGTCAGCAAATAAAATAAACTAAGCACAACAACCTATTAATCACAGAACAACACAGCCAAAACAAAAGAAGGGCAACCAGACGACACAAGAAATTTTATAGTGGTTCCCCAACCTGGGTACATCCACTCTTCTACCACCCTGGTAGGAATCCACTCAGGTTTTTGATCAGGTGCCTGACACCAATGAGCTTTTGTTCAGGTGCTCAAAAACCAAAACCTCAAGTCTTTTGGAAGGAGACTTGCAACCAGAATAAATTTGAAGGGAATTAAAACCCTGTACAGGAATTGGAAAGAAAGGTGATGGTGTCTTCTCTTTCTCAATGACAACTGAGAAGACTGTGGATGATGTTAACAGAATTTGCTCCCCCTGAGATCTTGAGTGTATCAGGAAAAACTAGAGCACTGCTTCAGGGTGATAGGTCTTCAAGGACCTAGAATGCCTGGACCAGAAATCTGCTTCAGGAACTTCTTTGACAGATAGATTAATTTGTTGTCCTTTGAAGTTATCCTGTAGAGTTGAAGGAAGAAGACTCTTGATAGTATTTGAATGTTCTTCTTCTTGATGAAGTTGTTCTCTGGCCAAGCTAATTGCAGTAGAACTTTAGATTTTGTGTATGATTGTTCTTCTATGCAATCTGAGTTTGTCTGTCTGATTGTCTGCATTGCTTGATGTCTCTCTTACCGATTGATTCCGTTCTCTTCTGTCTTTTGACTGACTAATAACATTCAAAATTTGAATGTTTGAGCAGTAATTGCAGTCGGCCTTGGAAAGAAGCGGCAATCAATGATTTCCCTAACTGTCCCATGGAAAAATGGCATGTAATAGTCCATGATTAATGCGCGTTCCAACGGTAACATTCCGAGAAGATCTGACATTAATTGTTCAGGAATCATCACCAAGAAACGGGAAGGGAAACTGAAGAAGACCTAATCTGTAATCGTCGAACGAAGAACACAATTTGTCGAGCTGAGCTTGAGTTCGTCGACCTGAGCTTGAGTTCGTCGAGCTGAGCTTGATGAGTTCGTCGACCAGACAATCTTCATTAGTCGAACAGACAGTCTTCATTCATCGAGCTGAGAATCGTCATTCGTCGAGCTGAGAGCAGTTCTGGACTTAGTCAAAATATTCTGCATCTGCTGATATCCAGTGTCGACATAAGCTGGTGTCGACTGATTGACCTTGGTGTCGACTCAAATCTTTTGGTGTTGACATAAGTTATCTGGTATCGACACAAGCCCTAAGTGTCGACACAAATCCTCTAAATACAGAAATCGTCGAGTAGAGAGCTACATTCATCGACCTGAGAAGCTGACTTTGTCGACTTGAGAAGTTGAGAACTTGAGGTCCAAGTTCGTCGAGCTCAGAATCTAATTCGTCGACCAAAGCTTGAAGCTGGACTTCAAAAATGCTGAAGCTATCCTGACTTTGGCTTGATGTAGAACCTCAACATTCGTCAAACAGAGAACAAGGATCGTCGAGCTCAGCACTAAGAATTGTCTCACGATCGTCGAGCGCAGAACACCTTTCGTCGAGCTGAGTTCGACGAACGTCGAACTCATTTTACTTAATCTTGAAATCCTCTAAGTCTGGAGTCTCTGATGGTCTTGTTGAAGGCTGGTCCATCTGATGTTGAACCTAAGGACTTGACCTAGACTCTAAGACACAACTTGACCCTGGCTATACATGTTGGGTCACATCCTAAGTCAGTGAACCTAGCCCAAATCAACTAGGGATCCAACACTGTCAACCTCCATGCTCTACCACTGGCCCAATTAGCTAGGTGAGAGCCTAATGGAGGGTGTTGAGCCTCAATTGGACTCAGCACTCCAGGGTCATAACGACGTCACTCAAGGATCCTGGCCCTGCCAGCTAGGTGGAAGCCTGGCAGCGGGAGCATCTCGGGACCTAACCCTAGAGCGAGAAAACTTTCCATCTACCAACCTCTGGCCCCGCCAGCTAGATGAAGCCTGGAAGTGGGAACATTTCATGACATATCTTGATAAACACTTGTCATAAACTTGATCTGCAAATGAATTTGAGCATCAAAGGATTTCATATTCATCAAAAGAGCAGACGTACATATTTTCATGGATAGAAACACTTCAAGTCATCACCACTCCAGGCATGACTTAGGGTCCTGCCTTCCACATTTCGGAGATGATACCCCCCCGACCTCAGAGCTTCCTGGACAATGTATGGGCATTCCTAGTTGGGGTTGAGCTTCCCCACTGCCGCTGATCTCCCTGTTGCATCCACCTTCTTCAGGACCAAGTCCCCTTCCGCAAACTGCTTGACCCTGACGTGCTTGTCAAAGTACTTAGCCATTCTTCATTTTACCTCTTCCCGTCAGATGGTGGATAGATCACGCAGCTCCTCCACTATGTCGAGGGAGAGCCATAGCTCTTCATTTTTAGCATGCCATTCTTCCCTGCTTGCCTCTGCCTCAAACACCTGAGGCGTCCGGATCTCAAACTCTATTGGGAGCACAACCTCACATCCATGGGAGAGCTTGGGACCATGTTGGGAGTGGTTCTCATGGCCCAGAGAATCAAAGGAAGCTACTCCACCCAACTACCCTTCAAATTCTCCACTTTCTTCTTGAGGAGGTTGACGATGATCTTGTTCGCCACTTCCACGATGATCTTGTTCGCCGCCTCCACCTGCCCATTGCTCCTGGGATGGTGGACCGACGCGAACCTGAGGTTGATCCCGAGCTGCCCGCAAAAATTGATTAACTTGGCACTGGCAAAATGAGGCCTATTGTGCGTGAAAATGGCCTGCGGCAACCCGTGCCGGCAGATGATCTCCCCCAACAAAGTTCCTGATTACCTGGGAGGTCACCTTGGCCAGCGCCTTCACTTCCAACCACTTAGAAAAATAGTCTATCATAACAAGCAAGAACCTCCTCTGCCCGCTGGCCTGGGGGAAGGACCTACAAAATCCATTCCCTGGATGGTGAAGGGACAAGGGGCTGTGATACTCCCGAGCCGCTGAGCTGGTTGGAGTTGGAGGGGAAAACAGCCGGGACTTGTGGAATTTCCTTGTGAACTATACAGCGTCCTGACTTAGGGTCGGCCAGAAGTACCCCTGTCGGACTATTCTTCCTTCTACGGTTCTGCTCCCCGAGTGGCTTCCTCATTCCCCTGAATGGATCTCTTCCAAGATCCTCTAAACCTCCCTATTGGCCACACATCGTGCCAACATCCCCGAGAGAGTTTTTCTATACAACTGCCCGTCGCACATAAGGTAATATGTCGACTTGTGCTTGAACTTATTCTTATCCAGCCCTTCCGGGAACTCTCCTATAGATATGAATGTTGCGAACAAATCTATCCATGAGGGGTGTTAGTCCACCTCCATCAGCTCCCCCTCTTGGATGGACAGACGGAACAGGTTCGTGATGGTACCCCCCACCCGGGGACCACACTTGGCTAGCTGATCAACCTGCTCATTCTCCTCTAGTGATACATGTCAGATGGAGAAGGTCTGAAACATACCGATGACCCCCTTTAACTTTTAAAAGTATAACTGGAGAGTGAGTTCCCTTGCCTCGAACTCCCCATTGATCTGGGAGGCCACCATTATGGAGTCAGTGAGGACCTCCACATCTTGCACCCTCAGATCCCTAGCCAGTCGCAATCCTTCTATCATGGCCTCATACTCAGCCTAGTTGTTAGTGATGGGAAAGTGCACCACTACCGTTTGCTTGATCCTCGTTCCTTGTGGGCTCTCCAAGATCACCCCCACCCCCAGGTAATGCGTTCTTAAAGCACTGTCCACCATCACCTTCCAAGGGACCGGATGAGTGAGTTCCGCCTCCGCCACCTCAACCACATAATCCGCCAGAAAGTCGACCATATCCTAGGCCTTGATCGAGAGGCGCGGGACTAAAGAGATATCGAACTCACTCAGCTCCACCGACCACTTTGCCAATCTCCCTGAATGCTCCACCCCCTCGAAGATGTTGTGGAGGGGGTCGTCCGTCACCACCCGGATGGAGTGTGCTTGGAAGTAAGGTCGATGCCTACGAGCCAGAGCAAAGGCCAGCTTCTCCAAGATGGGATAACATAGCTCTGCCTTCCTTAGGACCTGACTTACATAGTATATGGGCAGCTGTTTCCTCCCCTCTTCCCAAACTAGGACGAAGCTTAAGTCTTCTGCTCTGAACCCGAGATACAGAGATAGGTCCTACCCCTCCTTTGGCCCTTGGAGCAGGGGGCCTGAGTTAACTGCCTCTTTAATGCCTAGAACACCTCCTCGCATTCCCAAGTCCATTCAAACTTCTTACCCCCTCAATGCTTTGAAGAAGGGAGAGCACTTATCCCCAACCTAGGAAAGGAACCTGCTTAGCCCTTCCAACTTTCTTGTGAACCGCTGCACCTCTTTAGTATTTCGAGGTGACCCCAACTCCATGATCGCATTGACCTTATCAGGATTCGACTCCACCTATACGGGGGTGAGAATATGGCCGAAGAACTTCCCCCTGCTGGCCACGAAGACGCACTTCAAGGAGTTCAGCCTCATCTTGTGTTTGCGCAAGGTGACGAAGGTCACCTCCAGATCCTGTAGGTAGGAGTCCACCTCCCGACTCTTGATCATCAGGTCATCCACATACGCCTCAAGATTCCTCCCTTTCTGATCCTGGAAGACATGATACATCATCTTTTGGTATGTTGTCCTTGCATTTTTAACCCAAAGGACATCATATTGTAACAGTAGCACCCATCCCCGATGATGAAGGAGACATCTTTTATATTAGGGGGGTGCATACTGATCTGATGATAACCTGAGAAAGCATCTAAAAAACTCATTACAGGAAAACCGACGGCTTAGTCAACCAGCGCGTCGATTTAAGGCAAGAGGTAACAATCTTTGGGACATGATTTATTAAGTAAAGAAAAATCAACACACATTCTCCGGTCGTCCCATTTTTTAACCATTATAACGTTGGAGACCCAGACGGGGTGTTGAATTTAGAATAGAAAGCTGGCCTTCAGGAGCTTGGACACCTCTTCCCTAATGGGCATGGGTAGCTTGTCCGCGATGTACCTCTTCTTCTGCTGGATGTGGCGAGCTTCTGGATCTAGATTGAGGTGGTGGCAGGCAATGTCCACATCGATCCCTGACATATACGTTGCGCTCCAAGCGAAGATGTCCACGTTCTTCTAGATGCATGTCAGCATCCTATCCTGGTCCATCGAGGTCTGCCCTCGCTGATGCGCACCTTCTCCACCCTGCCTCCAAGGGCGAGAACTTCCATCTCCACCACCGCTTCTGCAACCTTCAGATGAGACTGCTCTCCCCATTCTCCAACATCTCCCTCTCCTGGGATAAGGACCTCCTCAGCCTCCTCGACGGCCATCAACTCGCTCAGCTCTTCCTGAATCCCCTCCGCAACCTCCACCTATGTGCGGCTCTCCTCCACATCCATCTCCACTCCACCTACGTCCTGCCAAGAAATAAAGTTCACCATGGTGACATATCGCTCCCTTGCCACCTTAGGATCTCCCCGGACCCGGACTTGGATCCCCTCGGCGTTGAACTTCAAGCATTAGTGGAAGGATGAGGGGACGCAACAGAAGACGCTGATGAGAGGCCATCCGAAGTTGGCGTTGTAACTGCTGGGGGTGTCCACGATGACAAACCTATAGTTTCAGGACTGCCCCCTAGAGTAACATGGAGCCCCACTCCACCTTCAACCTCCTTCCTCTCTCCCGAGAATCCAAACAGAGGCCCATCTGAGGCCAACACCCTTTTGGACTCCACCTTCATCGTGTCAAACTCCTTCTTAAAGATTATGTTGGTTGAGCTCATGTTGTCGATGAGGATCTGGGAGATGGTGAAATTCTCGACCGCGGTCTGGATGACCAATGCGTCGTAGAAGGTATCCTCATGATCTGGCATGTCCATCCTTGAGAAGGTGATCTTCTCCTCCGGGGGTGGGGTATGGGATGTGGAGCCAACGTTCCTTTGGTATATGGTGTGGATGCTTGCCTTTCGGGAAGCCTCAACTCCCCCCCTGTGGATCACTCTGATCCCGCCTCAGGCCCCAACATCAGCCCGGTCCTCACACCTATCCGGGACTTCCTTGATCTGCACCTTCCGGCGGTCCCGCTGCTGCTGCTGCTCCCAATTTCCTCTCACCTTGAGGAACTCCGGGCACGTGATCGTAGCATGGCCCTCCTCTAGGTGGAAGTCACAAAAAGGCAGCTCCACCCAGACTTCCCTCCTTCTCCTCTGCTGACCCCTCCTCCTCTGCATGGCTATCACCATAGCCTGATACTGCTCGGGGAGAGGAGGCCTCTGGCCCTGCCTCCATCCTGGAGGGTGGAACTGGCCCTGGCCCACCTGGCGATAGTCTCCTTTGTGGAAACCTCTCTACTGGCCCTGGTCTTGCCACTCCGGCTGCCTACAACCGAGCCGGTTGTTCTGCTCCTAACGCCCACACCTGGGCTGATGTTGATGTTGCTGCGGCTGATCCCTTTACTGGGGTTCGACTCTCCTCACCTCCTGACCTCGGCCACCTCCTGGCCCCTTCTCCTATTTTGTGGCCCACCTGGCCAACTTCTTCGCAAACTTGAGGTTTGACGCCTCCCCGCCGATTTCCCTTGTCGCCCTCTCCATAAGCTCCTCATAAGAGAAGGGAGGCACTCTCTTCAGCTCCATCCTGAAGAAATCCTATTGCAGCCCCAAGGTGAAGGCCATCATCAGGGTGTGCCCTGACATCTCCTGGACCTGGGTGACCTCCTCCTAGAACCGGTCCACGTAACTTCCAAAGGTCTCGTTCACCCTCTACTTCATGTAGAGCAAGGATTCTGACTCCTTCTTACTTTTCTTGGAAGTGCTGAACCTCAATATGAACCCCTGATGCAGGTCCTTGAAGTAGTAGATTGAGTTGTCTGGTAGCTGATGGTACCACTCGCTCGCATTCTCTTTGAGGGTGATGGCTAAGAGTCTGAATTTGAAGGCATCTGACATCTTCCTTATCGAAACCACATCCTCAAACTATTGGATGTATTGGACCGGGTCATCCTTCCCGGTGTAGTAAGACATCTCTGGCTCCCTAAACCCCTCTGGAACTGGGGAGGAAAAAACTAACTCGCTAAAGGGGTTGCCTCCCCCTGTTGGGCGAGCTGGAGTATATCGTACCCCATCTCGTTGAACCGGCCTCCACTCACCGAGTCGGGGAAGAGCACTCACCCGGGGAGATCACGCCCACTCTCCCCCTATACAACCTTCTTCCCAGCTCACCGAGCTGGGGCATAATCGACTAGATCTGGGGCGGCGGTAATTGGAACAACTGCTGTTGAGCATTCAGCACGCGCGCCGAGTGAGAACCTGAAGAGGCCGAGCACTTCTTGCATGCCTCCTCAAACATCCCCACCGTTGCGAGAGGTGGAGAGGGTGACGAGTCGGCCCTGTCCGAACCTTGCCCTTCTCCTTCATTCATCGAGCCTGATGAAGATTTTCTGTGCTGACCACGCTCCATGCTCACCACACCAAAAAATGTTTAAACCAAAAACTCGGTCTCTGTGGAGTTCACCCTAGGGGAAGGGGTGATCGCACACCTACTTCTTTCTCGCGATCCAATCGACTAAGGAAAAAGAATAGGGGACATACCCAAGAGTTCGGCGTAGAGGTCCCACCATACACCCAGAAGATCTTAGAGCGCTTCCCCTCCCTAGCCAAATGTCAAGCTAAGGATACCTCAGAAAGCACAAGAAGACAGGGGCACAAGTAAGCATGCCCTCTAAGGTACCTACTTGGGTCCATTTATAGATTTCTGAAAATGGCCAACAAATAGCCAACCTCCGCTATTTTGAACAGCTATGTGCAGCCCAACTGAGTCTGCCAACAGTATAACTCCGCTGTTCTGAAGGGCTAAGGGCAGACCAATAGGGGCAAAAGAGTAAGAACACAACATAGGAAAACTGGGCGAGTGGCCTTCTGACGTCTCCTCTTGCCAGGGGCGGCGAGTGCTCAATGGAGTTGGCACTCGCCGCCTCCGCTCGCCTGGAGCGGCAAGTGATCGATGGAGCTAGCACTCACCGCCTCCCTACGGCCCTGGGCGAATGCGGTCCTGTAGGCCGGAGCACACGCCAAAAGGCGTGAGTGCTTTGCAAGACAGACACTCGCCTCCCAACACCCCACTCGCCATCCTGGAATTCTTGGATCTACAAACATTGAGCCCGCCATAAGGGGTCCACTCAGTGAATACGGTGTTGTACATTTGAAAACATATTGTAGAATCTATAACTGAATATGAGTTCAACATGCGATTTAATCAACTGATGGCTGATTATGGAGTTAAGCACCCTAATGTTCTTTCATATGATACAACAACATGGCTCGACCCTTACAAAGAATATTTCATCTCAACATGGGTTGATAAATATTTACAATTGGGCAATACGTCTACCAACCGTGTTGAAAGTGGACATAGCAAGTTGAAAAAAATATTAGGTGTTTCTACTAGTAATCTCACAATCGTATGAAAAGCTTTTGATCAGTTACTTATGTTACAACACATAGAGATTAAGAAGATGTTTGGGCAGAGCAAGATTCATGTCAGCACATGGTTTAAAAGTTTGTTGTACACTGAGCTAGTTGGTAATATATGAGTTTTTGCATTAGAGATTATTAAAAAGGAAGAAATTTCTAGCAAAGTAAGTCATTTTGAATTAGATAAATGCATGCATAAAGTTAGATTTACATTTGGTTTACCATGCACACACGAGTTATTGTCGTATGTTAGTGGTTGCAAATCATTGCCACTTTGGATGATACACAAGCATTGAAGACAGTTGATTTTACATAAGACAAAACATAGTCCTTCAATCAAAGTTGAATGCACAGATGAAAATGATATTGATAATGATATAGAAGGACTTGTAAATAGGTATATGACAAGTACTGATCTTCAAAAAGAAAAGAAATGAAAAGAAATCTTCATGAAATAATCAATCCACCATTAAGTCAAACTTAAGAACCAAAAATTCTGAGAACGTTGTGGGGGCGTCTAAAGGGGATTTTGAAGAGAATGGTGGATGATTGTAAATCAACAAAAAGAGAGCCATCATATTTTGAGCATGTCTTGATGCTTGATCACCAACCCATAAATATCAAACCTTTAAAGATGAATATGAAGAAGCTGCAAGAAGGGCTATCCACATAAGAAATACTTTGCTTGAGCGTATCAGATCACAAATGCCACCATTCATGTCAACACATATTATTGATGTCACTGACGTGATGGGCGATGGTCCCAATGGATATAAAGTGGTAAGTATTGTTATGAACATGAAGAAAAATTGGGTTCAAGTGCGTCGTGATTTATGCCAAGAATTATGTAAACACGAAGAGTTGTACAACATGATAATGGGAGTGTCAAGGAAATTGGAGTTACGAAGCTCACTAAATTGTTATATTACTCCTGCAACGGTGGATGAATGGATGTCCTTGCCAGATATAGGTCTAGTAGTGACATCAAGTTACAACGTCCAATTTGTTCATTACTCAAATGAACAATTATTCACCTTTCTTCCTTTGCATTCAACGCCACTAACATTTAGAATGGTTATCAATATTGGTTTTGTTAATGAAAACCAATTTGTTCTTTTGAAAATCCATGAAGATTGTCTGCTACCACAACTATTTCCGGTATGGTTAAGGTACCGTAAAGACATAGCGGAAGAAAGAGAAATTCCTTACATAACACGTATTCAGAATATGGGAAAAGTATGCATTTGTTCAATTGCGATTTATTTTCTACATAATTGTTTTTAATTTATATACTCAATTTTTTTGTAGGTTTGACATCCACTGCATTCACGTTTATTTTATAAGGGGTAGCAAAAAATCATATATCTATTTTGTAAGATCTTCGTAACTTCAAAAATTTATTTCATGATAGCAATTCAGTTTTAGAATACTAAAATAAAGTAATTTTTTTAATTTGGTGCAGTCTAGTGTTCATTTTGGAGAAGATGTATTCGGGTTGAATTGTATGCGTTCATTGCTATAGCGGAGCTGAATGAAAAAATATAGTTTTGTCATTTTGGTTTTGTAAGAATGATAAAATTTATATTTTAGTTTATTTAATTTTATCAATCAATAGATGAAAAAATATTTTAAAAAAATAAATGTAATTTAAAAAGGGCTGCAAATATCCGGCAGGTCTACAAATATCTATTTATGGGTTGCAAATATCCACAGGCTGCAAATATCGATTATAGGTCTGCAAATATCAACGCCCTTATTTTAAGGCAAAAATGAGATAACAGACTCTAAATTTTCATGATAGTTTGAAATTGATCCTTTAAATTTTTTTGTTTGATATTAGTCCTTAAACTCCATTACATGTTCGAAATAGGTCCTCATTAGTTAAAACGTCAATATTTGGATGGAAAGATAACATGGATGCTGACTAGGACTTAACTCCAACTTATTAGGGACAAATTTATTAGAGCTACCATGCACAAAATATTATAGTTAGTGTCATAAATGACTCTACCTTTCAAAACCTGGTGCACTGCAAGACCTCAAAGGAAATGTGAGACACCTTGATAGTTTACATGGAAGGTACTGACGAAGTGAGAGATGATAGAAAGTCAATGCTAAATCAAGAGTATGAAGCTTTCAGACAGATCAGGGAGGTGACCATAACTAGCTGTTATGAAATGTTCTTCAGGAAAATTAATGAGCTAAAGACCTATGGTAGGGCCTTTAGTAATTATGAGCTAAATGATAAGTTTCTTAGGTCTCTTACTAGAGACTGAGATACTAAGATATATGCCATTAGAGAAGTGGAAAAGCTGGTAGATACTCCACCATCCATACTATTTGGTAAGCTACTTTCATATGAGATGTAGTTGACAGCAAGGAAGGAGGAAGATAAGACTAGTAGAGGCCTGACCAAAGAAACTGTTGTGGCCTTCAAGGTAGATAGATCCAAGAAGAGCAAGGGGAAGAATCCTTCTCCCCTAAGAAGGCCAGCTGAGTTATAAGATTTAGATCAAGAGGAATCAGGATGTAATATGTCTAATGAGGAGTTTGCTGCTTTCTCAAGGCAGTTTATGAAGATGATGAAGAAGAAGGGGTGAAGGAGCAAACCTACCTCTTCCTTCCAGCACAAAGATGACTACTACAAAAATAATAAGAAACCCTCCAAAGAGGGCAGGTATGATCCAAAACCTGGTAAACATTTTTCGAAAAAGTTTGTTTGCTTTTGTTGCAGCAAGCTAGGTCATATTGTGGCTGATTGTCCTGAGAATAAAAAGGCTGGTGAAAAGAATCATCACCATAAGAGAAGCATGAAGGAGAAGACCTTCATTGCTAAGCGGGAGAAAAGCTAGACTGAGTCTTCCTCTTTAGAATCAGAAGAGGATAATGAAGCCTACATTGGGATGATGGCAAGATCATATAAGGAATCCTGCCAGGATCAGCCTGGACCATCTAAGGTACACTCTTCATTCAGCTCTTTATCTAAGTCTAAATATGTGACTGACCCAGATTCAAGTGCTTCTTCATCAAGAGATGAAGATGACTTTGAATCTGAGGAAGACAGACATCAAATGATTGAAAGATATGGTGAACTTCTGGAAGCATTCAGAAGGAGTAAGCTGCTGACAAAACAGCAGGCACAGGAGATTGCATCTCTAAAGCTTGCTACTTCTCAACATTCTGAAACAACAACTTTACTAGAGCAAAAAACTAGGGAAGTTAGCCAGCTGAAGAACATTACTGTTTTTCAGATGGGTACCATAACCTTTAAGAATGGTCAGATCAGGAATCTTGAAGGTAAACTCCAAAAGGAGAAGACGCTAGTGGCTAAGTTTTCAAAGACATGTACTGTATTGCCTTTGATAGATTCCTTCTCCTCCCAAAAGGATAAGAAGGGGTTAGGCTTTAAAGGGAACACTAAAGCTGTCAATCCCAAAAAGAAGGGCAAGGCTTCAGTGCAGCCACTAACCTCCAAGCCTCATATTCCTTTCAGGAGTGTGCTATTGTTATCTAACAAGTATGACCAAGAGAGCATCTTTGGTCACTAGGAGAATGGTGGATCCACAAATGAGAACAAATCTGTACACCATTATGGTGGTAGGAATGAAAAGGGTGATATTGCCCACAAGGCAACCCATGAGGAGATCCAAATTGACTACCCTGGACCATTTGTGTTTGGTTCTCAAGCCCCAACACTCAAGAATAAGGCTGCAGCCCCTTTTCAAAATCTGTCAGTCCACAATCAGACCAAAGAAAAGTATGTCAGCAAACCAGCCCGAGGCATATCTGAATCTATAAGGAGCATGCTCTCTGAAAAGAAGGCAACTGCCGGTAGGGTTCAAAATACCCCAAGTACCTTTGCTGCCAGACAGATCCCAAATCAAGTTGTGGCCGGAAGACATAAGAAAAGAGCTGCTGCTATACCTGCTGAACTGAGAGTTGCTGACAGCAATGCTGTTAAACCAGTCCTTAAAATAAGGTACAATATCTATGAGTGCTGGTACTGTGGCAAAGTGGGTCACTATGCTATTGATTGCTGGCACAATAATAGTGTCTAGAGAGCTAATGATGGCTTACCTGTTAGAAGAGCTGCAGGCAAACATATTCATTTTGTGCCTAACATACACCTAGGACCCAATAAGAATTGGGGTCCTAAGGGTAAATGATTTATTTCTTGCAGGTGAGTCCATATTGCCATACCCCTATATGGTACTTGGACAGTAATTGTTCCAGGCACATGACTGGAACAAAGTGCATCCTGAAGGATTTCATTCCAATAAAGGATAAATCTAAGGTGATATTTGGTGGATCAGATAGAGGTATCACCAAAGGTTATGGTAAGATCACTACTAGATTAGTCACTTTCATAAAAGTGGCTTATGTTGAAGGGTTGCAACACAACCTTATAAACATAAATCATTTATATGATCTTGACTATGTCATTTCTTTCCACAAGGATAAGTGCCATATAAGAAGATCAAGTGACCAAGAGGTCACTTTGACTGGTACTAGGAGTGAGAATGTCTATTATCTTAATTTTCTTTGTTTATCATCAGACTCTCTCATTTGTCTAATTGCAAATGAGAAAGTTTCACATTATGTCAAATGGCACAAGAGGCTAGCTCATTTGAATTATAAGACTATATGAAAGCTTTATAGTAAAAAGTTAGTTAGGAATGGTCCTAACATGAAATGCTCTAAGGAAGGTATTTGCTCTGCATGCTAAAAGGGTAAGCAGACAAAAGCTTCCTTCAAAAGCATTGGGACTAAAGATTCTGTGAGGTGTTTATACCTTTTATATATGGACTTGTTTGGTCTAATGCCAGTTCATAGTCTAGGTAGGAAGGTCTACACCTTTGTGGTGGTTGATCACTTTTTCATATTTGTTTGGGTATTCGTTTTGAAGAAAAGTCTAAAACTCCCGATGTCTTCAAGACATTTGTCATGCAAATATAGAATGAGCTGAACAGTACTGCAGTCAAAATCAGAAGTGACCATGGGACTGAGTTTCAGTCTGAATGCATGACAAGAATCTATGAATATCATGGTATTCAACAAGAGTTTTCCTATCCAAGAACACCCCAGCAAAATGAGATAGCTGAGAGGAAGAACAGAACTCTCATAGAGGCTGGTAGAACTCTACTAAATGACACTTCTCTCCCAAAATATTTCTAGGCTGAGGCTGTAAATACAACTTGTCATGTCTTTAATAGGACTTTTATTACTAAGAGCCATGATAAGACACCCTATGAGATTCTAAAAGACAGAAAACCAAACTTATCCTACTTTAGGATTTTTGGTAGCAAGTGCTATGTACTGAATAATGGGAAATCCTATATAACTAAGTTTGCTGCCAAATCCTATGAGGGGATATTTATTGGGTACAACAATAATAGTAAGGCTTATAAGATCTACAACTTGACAAGTCAAGTTGTAGAGGAGTCAATTAATGTAGTGTTTGATGAAACAAATATGATTAACAATGAGCTGTCAAGATCTTCTTCTAGTTCTACAGGTACTGAATTAATGTTGAAAAAGCTTACTCTCAAGGAAACTGCTCCAACAATACAAGACCAAGTAGAGGGTGTGTGCATTCCAGAGGAAGGACAAGGCTTACAGGAAGTGGATGAAGATCAACATCATGAAGAACATGATGTTGAAGCAATACAACCTCCAGTAGTAAGACATTTAAGGGATCATCCAGACCATCAGATTATTGGTGATGCAAGACAAGTAGTAGTGACAAGGAGCAGATGTCTAAACACAACAATGTACTCTTGCTTCCTGTCATAAGTAGAACCTAAGAAATTTGAAGAGGCTAACCAAGACTAGTTTTGGATTGGAGCTATGCAAGAGGAATTGAACCAGTTTAAAAGATATAAGGTCTAGAAGCTGGTTCCTAGACCTCAAGAACATAATGTCATTGGAACAAAGTAGATCTATAAGAATAAACTTGATGAAAATAACATTATAGTTAAGAATAAAGCTAGACTGGGGGCTAGCTTTAAGAACAAAGTGGAAGGTATTGACTTTGATCAAACCTTTGCCCCTATAACAAGACTAGAAGCTATAAGGCTATTCCTTGCATATGTTGTATTCCAAGGGTTCAGAGTCTATCAGATGGATGTGAAATCAGCATTTCTGAATGGAGATTTGAAAGAAGAAGTTTATGTGGAACAACCTTCAGGTTTTGTTGTTCCTTATCATACTGATTTTGTTTATAGACTAAGGAAAGCTCTATATGGGATAAAGCAAGCTCCCAGAGCTTGGTATGAAACATTGTCTAGCTTACTCATTGAAAATAAATTCTTAAGGGGGAAGATAGACAAGACCTTATTCCTCAGGGAAACTAATGACAAGATCATCCTAGTTCAGATATATGTAGATGACATTATCTTTGGGTCTACTGATGATAACCTTTGCAGAAAGTTTGTCAAATTTTTACAAGGAAAGTTTGAGATGAGTAGCATGAGTGAACTTAAGTTATTCTTGGGTGTCCAAGTAAGACAGACTGATAATGGAATATCCATATCACATTCTAAGTTTACTAGGGAGTTAATTAAGAAATTTGTGATAGAGAATATTTCCACCATGAAAACTCCCATTGGATCAAATATGTCTTTAGACAAAGATGAGACAGGGAAACCTGTTGATCAAACTTTGTATAGAGGGATAATTGGTTCTCTTTTATACCTCGCTGCTAGTAGGCCAGACATCATGTATGATACATGTGTATGTGCTAGATATCAGGCATGCCATAAAGAGACTCATTTCGCTGCTGCAAAGAGAATTTTGAGATATCTAAAGGGCACACCGGATCTTGGACTATGGTAACCTAAGAATAGGGATTTTGAGCTAATTAGCTGTTCAGATGCAGACTTTACAGGCTGCAGAGAGGACAAGAAAAGTACATCAGGTTCCTGTCAGTTTCTGGGTACAAGGCTAGTGTCCTGGAGCATCAAGAAGCAGACTAGTGTATCTATTTCTACTGCAGAATCAGAATACATAGCTGTAGGAAGCTGCTGTGCATAGTTGCTATGGATTCAGCATCAACTCTAGGATTATAACCTCCAGATAAGTAGAAGCCCTTTGTTTTATGATTCTATAAGTGCAAACTCTATAACTAGGAATCCTATATCACATAGCAGGACTAAGCACATAGAGATTAGATATCATTTTATAAGAGAGTATGTGGAATGTGAGGATATTAGTCTTGAGTTTGTCCCAATAGACAAGCAAGTGGCTGATATTTTCACCAAGCCACTAGATGAAGCAAAGTTCAACACCTTCAAATTTGAATTGGGTATGTTGAATCTGGTATAGCTTCAGTTGCTCTTTATGATTGTTTGTAGCAGGAAAATTTAATCTTGCAGGTTGGTGTGGACTAAAGAAACTATCAAGAGGACTGATAGTAGTTGTTCTTACTGAGGGGGGCAAGTTCAGCTCTAAGTGTTTCTCTGATCTCAAATAAGGGGAGTAGATAGCATGCTGCTCCTAAGCTATTTCACATAAGTCAAAAGGGGGAAGAAGTAGTACAGGAAGAATAGTAGCAAGGGGGAGTAGCAACAATAAAGAAGCAGCTACAACAAAGAAGCAGCTACAGGAAAGGCTTCACAGGAAAACTGTGATAACTCTTGCTGTTCTTAGATACCAAGGGAAACTGTGGTAACTCTTACTACTCTTAGATTAATATAATATTAATCTTTTTGCTGCTTATGTTATTGTATATCATTGACAAAGAATTCTCAAGTGGTGTTTTGTCTTCTTCAAATAGGGGGAGATTGTTGGGTCCATTGATCCCAATGTCCTAGATTTGTAAGAAATCAAATAGGTCAATGATATACACATAGTTGTATTTGATGTATGTTTAAGTTCATGCATACAGGTTGGTCTTTGTCACATTGATTGGACATATAGTTCAAGAGACAATGACAGGTGGACCAAAGTGATAGGCTTGAAATTCAAAAAAATGCCTAAGTCCAGAAGCGTTGAGTGCGGCAAGCTCACTCAATGCCATACAACTAATAGCACTGAGAGAAGGCTGATAGTCAAAGCTTACAATATTGAAAAGGTAGAATTGTGCCTTAGTTCATAAGCATCGAGTGAGCTCAACTCACTCAATGCTATATAGCCAGAATTGTTGAGTCAAGGACATTCTGTCAATGCCAAAGTATATAAGCTTTGAGTGAAGCTCATTCACTCAACGCCAAGTCAAAAGGCTTTGAGTCTAGTCTTCCTGCGAAGAAACAATAATTCAGCTAAGTCCAGAATTGTTAAGTGAAGCCAGTTCACTCAACACACTCAGTGCCAAACTTCAGCAAGAAGGCAAGATTGCAGAAAATCAGGCTAAGTATAAATGTGTTGAGTGAAGTTTATACACTCAACGCTCTCAATGCTTTTAAGCAAAAAGGGCAAAAGAATATGACTAAGAAAAAAGCATTGAGTGAGGCATATACTCTCAACGGCTAGCAGAGCTGAAGAAAATTCTAACTCCAGAATTGTTGAGTATTGCTTATCCATTTTTCATCGAGCTAAGCTATGAGTTCGTCAAACGGAGTTCAGAATTCGTCGAACTCAGCTTGCACTTTTTAGTCAAACTAAGCTCTGGGTTCGTCGAACGGAGTTCAGAATTCGTCGAACTCATCTTTCACTTTTTCATCAAGCTAAGCTCTGAGTTCGTCGAACGAAGTTCAGAATTCATCGACCTTAGCTTTCACCTTTTTGTCGAGCTGAGCTCTAGGTTCGTCGAACTGAGTTTTGAGTTCGTCGAACTGAGGATTTCTAAATTGATGTTTGATTTTGCTAAGTCCAGAATGATGCTGACGTCAGCAAATTCAACAAGTCAATGGATTTCAGATTCATTATTTAAATGCTGCACTTCGACATTAACGTCACCGTCAGTCTATAGTGAATCTCAATTTGATTAAGCTGAGGTTTTAACCATCGTTAAAACTGGGACACGTGTCAATCATCCAGCAAATCGACTGAATTATAAATAACAACTGAGATCGAGATTAAAAATCAATCAATGAATTAATTCTAAAAATGAGAAGCGAGAGTTCGTCGTCTTCATCCGCCATTGTTACAGAGCCAAGAACTTAAAATTGATAAATTCGAAGGGTTTCTGAGTTTGCCGGTGCAATCAACATCTGATACAACAAGTATAGAGGATATCTCTGAGGAAGACAAATCAGTCTAGGCAAGCCCTAGCTGAAGTTGATTCACGATCCAAGTCGAGCCAAATCTGAAGATCATTCTCTAGATCATTGAAGAAGAAGATATCTGTACAGAGTTTTCTCTGGACAGAAGGAGAGGCAGAGCAACTCATTTTCTGCCAAAAAATGTTAGCTGGTTGAAGACATTCATTCTTGATATTCCCCTTTCATCAGCAAGAACAAGATCAAGGTCTTGAGGTAACTTCCAACGCAAGCAACAGATAGTCGAAGATTGCCATTCTTATTACTATGAAGCAGATATGGCTGAGATTTTCTTAGCCCAGGAAGAAATTGACTCATGGAGCAATTTCTCTTAAGTCAAATTATCATTTCTCTTTCAAAATCAGTAGATCTGTGATAGATCTGTGTTGAGGCCTAGATTGATTAGGCTGTGTGAGAGATCTGTGTGATCTTATTATAAAGCCTAAAGTATAAAGGCTGTGAGAAGGATCTGTGAGATCTGTGTTAAGGGCAGTTGTGTCTATGATTAGTAGTTAGGAGATTACTGTGTGAAGGGATGTGAGTTTGTGTTGTAAGTCTCAGTTGAGGCTGACTGATCCAGTGGGATCGTGGTGTAATCTCTGAGGAGCCATAGTAAGGTGGAGAGGGACAGTGGATGTACATATACACTGGGGAACCACTATAAAATCTTGTGTGTTGTGTCTTGTGTTTTACTATGCTGAGTTTTATGTTCTTGAAAGCTGATCGAATTAGGTATACACAGTAGGACATAAGTCATAGAAGATTTTAAAGAACATTCAAAAGACTGCAATAACCTATTCACCCCTCTTTAGGTGATTAGTGTAACACCCCCATCCGTCGTATGACATATAACAGAAGGTCCAGCTGGAACCCGACGCCATATACCACAGACAGGCGGAAGGGTTATGTATTTGTACAACCTTGGGCTCGCGAGAGGTGACCCAACAAGCGAGGAAGGAGGATTGGCGAGATGGGAGGAGGCCCACCTGCAAGAGGCGAGAGGTGTGGACAGCCCACGGAAATAGGCGAGACCTCTTTAGGCGAGACCTCCTGGAGTGGCGAGAGGGCCCACTAGGCGAGACCTCTCTGGGCCTGACGATCTTCCCCCACTCGCCACATGTGAGGAGAGGTGTCTTTACCTTCTTACCCCCAAGGGGGGTTTTTACCTTTATGCCCCAGGTAATTTTACATTTTTACCCCCAGAGATCTGCATATAGCTCTCCAGAACAGCGGAGTTTGGCTGTTCGCAGACCCTGTCCAGGGTGTTTTGGTCATTTCAGGTTAACTCAGAAGTGTTATTTGCAGAGCAGATTCAGAGGCCTATAAATAGACCGATAAGGTGCCTGAGAAAAGGTTGTTGAACCTTTCCACTATCTTCCTCACAGGCACCTAGCTCAGCACTGGCTAGGGAGGGGAAGACTTTCAGTTCTTCCGGGTAAGAGGCGGGACCTCCAAGCTAGGCCCTCTCGGTCTGTTTTCAGGTCACTGACTCTCGTCAGGAGGGTAGCGCAGGGAGAGTACGTGTGGGCTGCATCCTGTTTCGAACTTTAGGAGGGATCAGAAAGCTGGTTCCAACATTTTTGGTGCGGTGAGCATGGAACGCAGCCTTCAGAGAAGAACCTTGAGCCACCACATGGCGGGAGATCATGGAGAAGGAGAAGGAGGGGAGTCGGATAACCCGGGGGCATTTGTAGGAAGAGCAGAGTTTATGGCTTCAATCAAGGGGATCATGGATCTACTACAAGGGATCTCGCGGTAGGGAGATTGTTCAACTCCACTGCCTCAAGTGCCAGCTCTCGCGACTCAGGAAGAACTCGTCTCGGCGCGAGTAGGAGAGGATGCCCCGGGGAGAAGGCTGGGAAAGGAGGTGATGGCAGAAGGGAGCGGGAGAGACATGGCGGGAAGGGAGCTATTCCCAAGCCCGGCGTGTGCCATCTCGCCAGGAGAGGTCGTCACGCGAGTAGGGGCGGTGAGACCGGCGGCGAGAGGGTCCCCTTTTTGCGAGCTAATCCTGTCCTCTCCCGTCCCGGAGGGCTTCCGAGAGCCCGAGATGAACTACTATGTAGGGAAGGATGATCCCCTCCATCACTTGCAGTGGTTCGAAGACGCTGTCTCGATCAGGACCATGACGGACGCGTTTAAGTGCTGCTTTTTGCGATCACCCTAAAGGACAAAGCTAGGGATTGGTTCCATCAACTCCCGACAGGCTCGATATACGGCTTCAAGGACTTAAGTAGGAGCTTTCAGCTCCGGTTCTCCACATCTAAGAAGAGGAAGAAGAACCCGGAGTCGATCTTTTTGATCAGGCAGAAGGCAGACGAGTCGCTGGCCCAGTACGTGGATAGGTTCCAAGAAGAGATTTTGGATATCCAGGAGGTGCCAATGTTTGCCCTCCAGATGGCCTTTACTGTGGGACTACGGGAGGGTTTCTTCAAGATGAGCCTCACCCGGAAGGCACCGCTGTCCTTTGAGGGCTTGATGGAGAAGGAGGCAAAGGAAATAGCGATGGAGGCGGCAAACCCAGCTTTTGCGAAGAAGTTGGCAAGGCTTACTGAGGTGGAGTCGAGGGAGTCAGGTGGGAGACAACAGGAGACAAGGAGAAGAGAGGAGCCAAGGGCGCCGGCATACCCAGAGCTGGGGTGGAGACCACAGGGAGGCCCTGCCCCAGGACAAGGTAGAGGATTTCCCCAAGGGGGGAGGAACCAACAAGGAGGACCAGGAAGGTTTCACCAGCAGGGGCGGGGGTATGGTCATAGACCACCCCTGCCCCTCCACAGCAGGCCATGGCCATCGGCCGAGCCAGAGGAAGGGGCCGGGAGAGAGGAAGAGGAACATGAGCAGGGAGAAGGAGGAACCCTCAGGAAGGAAGGCAAGGGGGGGGAGGGGGAGGTGGCATTGCCATATTGTGACTTCCACGAGGAGGAAGGTCACACAACGGCTACCTGCCCAGATTTCTTGGAGATAAGGAGAACTCGAGGGGCAGGAGAATAGCCAAGGCCGGTGCGGATAGAGGAAGTAACAGTTACAGGAGAAGAGGATCGATGTGTGGATCGAACAGATGAAGGGGATCGCGGGGGGATTGGAGTGATCAATAGGGGGTGGGGATATAGGCGGCCCGAAAGGCGAGCCTTCACACTATGTACCGCCGAAGCGTCGCATCGACGTCACAATCCCCTCCTCCAGATGAAAAGATTACCTTTTCAAGGAAAGACATGCCCGACCATGAGGACCCCTTTTGTGACGCGCTGGTGATACGGACCGCCATCGAGAACTTCACGGTGTCGCGAATCCTAGTAGACAATGGGAGCTCAGTGAACGTGATTTTCAAAAAAGCATTCAATGCAATGAGGGTGGAGGCCCGGAGGGTGCTGACGACGGATGGACCACTGTTTGGGTTCTCAGGGGAAAGGAAAGAAGTCGAGGGGGGAGTGGGACTTCAGGTGACCCTGGGAGGGCTGTCCCGAAATTGCCGCTTTGTCATAGTGGATGCTCCCAGTAGTTACAACGCTATTTTTGGGCGCCCCTTAATCAGCGCTTTCAGATGCGTTCCATCATCGTTTCACCAGTGCTTGAAGCTGAATTCAGGAGGTACCCAAATCAGGGTACGGGGGGATCCAAAGGCTGCTAGGGAATGCTACGTGACGGCAGTGAACACCATCTCCTGGCGGGGAGACGCGGAGGAGTTGGGAAAGTGGATGGAGCAATTACAACAAGAACAGGGAGGCGGGGAAGAGCAAAGAGAGGAGGAAGATGCCGGAGGAGAAGAAGTAGTAATGGTGGGAGGCATTACGGGGGAGCCAGAAATGGCGGGAGTGGAGTTCGGGGAGATGATGGTGGTAGAAGAAAAGGAGAAGGAAAGTGCGAAGGGAGAGGGAGAAATGGTAAGGAACTTAGGCATGGTGGAGAGGCTGGAAGTGGCTGGAAAGGAGGGCGAAGAGACGAAGGCAGCAGAGGAAGAGGAGCCAAAAGAAGAGGTAGGGAGGAGAGAGAAAAGGCAGATGGAAGAAGAGGGAGGGTCGCCTGGGGAGGGGGCCCGACCAGAAAAGAGAAGGGCCTCACGACAGGAAGAGGAGGACGTAAGCAAGTGGGAGACAGAGCAGCCGGGGGAAGAGATGATGATGGCCAACGTAGAAGGCAAAGCCAAGGAGCAGGATGCGCAGGCAGAGCAGGAAGGAGAGGAAGAGCCATCAAGGCTGAAAGCGGCCGTGGAGGTCCTCGAGGTAGAGATCCGCACCAAGGAAGGCCGAGAGGAGAAGATAAAAATCAGTGGCGAGCTCAGCCCGGAGGACCGTGAGAAGATCAGGACCTGCGTGCAGAAAAGTATTGACGTCTTCGCATGGAGCGCCGCGGACATGCCAGGGGTCGATGCAGACGTCGCCTATCACCGCCTCAATCTAGATCCCAACACTCGCCCCATACAACAGAAGAAGAGGGCCATCGCCTCCAAGATGGCCGGACCTATTAGAGAGGAAGTGGAAAAATTACTTAAGGCGGGGTTTGTGTCCGCCTGTAAGTATCCGGGGTGGGTGAGTAATGTTGTAATGGTCAAAAAAGGGGAGGGTAAGTGGAGAATGTGTGTGGATTTCTCTCTTTTAAATAAAGCATGCCCCAAGGATTGTTACCCGCTGCCCCGAATCGACGTGCTGGTTGACTCAGCCGTCGGTTTCCCCTTTATGAGTTTCTTGGATGCATTTTCTGGATATCATCAAATACGCATGCATCCCCCGGACGTTAAGGACGTCACCTTCGTCACGGAGGATGGATGCTTCTGCTTTAATATGATGCCTTTCAGTTTGAAAAATGCGGGAGCAACCTATCAAAGAATGATGGATCAGATCTTTCGAGAGCAGAGAGGGAGGAACCTCGAGGTATACGTAGATGACTTGATGATCAAAAGCAAGGACCTCGAAGCTCATATCCTAGATCTGGAGGAGACCTTTGAAACCCTAAGGGAGTATAAAATGAGACTCAACCCCCTGAAATGTGTTTTTGGTGCCAGTAGAGGAAGGTTCCTGGAAATCTTCTCACTCCATCTGGAGTGGAGCCCAACCCCTAAAAAGTGAGAGCAATCCTAGAATTGGAGTCCCCTAGGAATGTTAAGGAAGTCCAGCGTCTCACAGGCAAGTTGGCCGGGCTAAGCAGGTTCCTCTCTCGAGCCGGGGAGAGGTGCTCGCCCTTCTTCCGAACGCTGCGAGGGGGCAAGAGATTCGAGTGGACCTCAGAATATGAGATGGCTTTCCAAGCCATAAAACAACAGCTTACCCAAACGCCCTTACTCCAGGGACCAAGGGAAGCAGAGGTCTTGTTCTTATATTTGGGGGTAGGGACTGTGGCGGTGGGCTCGGTTCTTGTGCGAGAAGAAGGGAGGAAACAATTTCCGATCTATTACGTAAGCCGGGTCCTGAAAAAAGCGGAACTCGGGTACCCCATTCTTGAGAAGTTAGCATTTGCCCTCATCATCTCGACCCGAAAGCTCAGGCCGTATTTTCAGGCTCACTCCATACAAGTGGTAACAGATCACCCCCTCCGTCGCATCTTGGGGGAGGGGGGTGGAGCATTCTGGGAGGCTAGCAAAATGGTCAATAGAGCTCAGCGAATTCGACCTCGTCTTCGTTCCTCGGCTCGCCATAAAGGCACAGGCGGTGGCCGATTTCCTGGCGGACTATGTAGTTGAGGTCCAGGAGACGGAGGCGTCCCCTCAGGCAACCTGGAAGATGTTAGTGGATGGAGCGTCGGGAAGAAATTCCTTCGGGGGGGGGGGGGGGGATGGTCTTGATCAGCCCGGAGGGGACCCAGATTGAGCAAGCCTTGAAGATTCATTTCGCAATCACCAACAACCAAGCGGAATACGAGGCGGTCATTGCGGGACTCAGGTTAGCCCGGGAGCTGGGCATACAAGACATTGAGGCCTCGACAAACTCCATGGTGGTGGCAGACCAGATCAAAGGGGAGTTTGAGGCAAGGGAGCCCACCCTCCAGTTATATCTAGGAAAGGTCAAGGACATCATAGGGCAGTTCCGAAGCTTCTCAATTCAGCACGTCCCGAGGGAGGAGAGCACTCAGGCGGACCAACTCGCCAAACATGGCCCTCAAGCCGGGGGAACAGTGACGGAACTCTTCAGACCGTCTATAGAGGAAGGGGAACTTATGGAAGTATGCCGGCAGAGGTCGTGGATGGACCCCTTCATCACCTTTTTTGGCATCATGACAGTTACCCGCGATGGAACTCGACAAGAAGCATACCATATACAAATCGGCGTACTACCTGCTGAAGGATGGAGTTTTATATCGCACGACCTTGTCAGGTCTGCTGGCCAGATGTGTGTCAGAGGAGGAGGTTCCCAAGGTTCTGCAGGAGATTCACTCGGGAGAATGTGGAAGTCACTCGGAGAGCCGGACTTTAGAAGGTAGGGTGCTGAGGCAGGGGTACTTTTGGCCTACCCTCAGGAGAGATGCGGAGGAATTCGCGAAAAAGTATCAAAAGTGCCAGGAATTCGCCCCCCTTCAGCTCCTTCCGGCCCAGAGGTTGCGGACCATCACAGCTCCCTGGCCATTCGCTATATGGGGACTAGATCTGGTGGGCCCCTTTCCCCAAGCAAGTGGCCAAATGAAATTCCTGTTAGTCATGGTGGAATACTTTTCGAAATGACTGGAGGTGAAGGCGTTGGCTAAGGTAACCTCTCAGGTGGTCAAGAATTTCGTATGTGGGGGGGGGGGAGATCATCTGCCTGCATGGGTTGCCCCTAGCCATTGTGACAGATAACAGACCACAATTTGCAAGCAGAGAATTCATGGATTTCTGCATTCGTTTGGGAATAGATCTCCTCTTTGCCTCTGTTCATCATCTACGGAGTAATGGACAGGTCGAAGCGGCTAATAAGGTCATTGTCAATCTATTGAAGAAAAAAGTGGAGAATTTGAGAGGAAGCTGGGTGGAGCAGCTACCTTCAGTACTGTGGGCCTTGAGGGCCACACCAAACACAGCCACGGGGGAAACCCCGTTTAAGCTCTCTCATGGCTCAGAGGCTGTCATACCTATCAAGTTTGAGGTCACATCACCAAGAGTAGCAGTTGCAAGGGAAGGAGCCGAAGGATGGAGAGCGGAGAACGAAGAAGAACAGAGACTCTCATTTGATCTCGTGGAGGAGCTCCAGGATTTGGCGATGGTCCGGCAGGAGGAGGTCAAGCGCCAGATGGCGAGGTACTTCGACAAGCATATAAGGATCAGACAGTTTGAGAAAGGAGATTTGGTCCTGAAAAAGGTAGATGCGGCGGGTAGAGGGGCCTCCGTAGGGAAGCTTAACCCCAATTGGGAGGGTCCTTTTGTAGTAAAAGAAGTCTTAAAGTCAGGAGGGTACCACCTCCAGGATGTGGACGTGGTATCCCTCGAGCGAGCCCGGAGTGGTGATGATTTGAAGAGATTTTGCCCGTAGCACTCTATCCATCGCACCTTTTTATTATTATTGTACAATGCTTATCATTCTGATGTGCTCTTTTGATGCGATGAAAGTGTGGGTGACCTTTGTAAGGCACCGGGGGCGAGATGATTTGTAGAGGCGACCCCGAGCAGACCCGCTGACCAGGCTCCCATCTAGCTGGCAGGGCTGTAGGCTCACTCGGTGGTTGGAGGAGTTGTGGAGAGGAGACCCCGAGCAGACCCGCTGAGCAGGCTCCCATCAAGCTGGCAGGGCTGTAGGCTCACTCGGTGGTTGGAGGAGTTTTGGAGAGGAGACCCCGAGCTGACCCGATGACCAGGCTCCCATCAAGCTGGCAGGGCTGTAGGTTCACTCGGTGGTTGGAGGTGTTGTGGAGAGGAGACCCCGAGCAGACCCGCTGACCAGGCTCCCATCTAGCTGGCAGCGCTGTAGGCTCACTCGGTGGTTGGAGGTGTTGAGGAGAGGAGACCCCGAGCAGACCCGCTGACCAGGCTCCCATCAGGCTGGCAGGGCTGTAGGCTCACTCGGTGGTTGGAGGAGTTTTGGAGAGGAGACCCCGAGCAGACCCGCTGACCAGGCTCCTATCAAGCTGGCAGGGCTGTAGGCTTACTCGGTGGTTGGAGGTGTTGTGGAGAGGAGACCCCGAGCAGACCCACTGACCAGGCTCCCATCTAGGTGGCAGGGCTGTAGGCTCACTCGGTGGTTGGAGGTGTTGAGGAGAGGAGACCCCGAGCAGACCCGCTGACCAGGCTCCCATCAAGCTGGCAGGGCTGTAGGCTCACTCGGTGGTTGGAGGAGTTTTGGAGAGGAGACCCCGAGCAGACCCGCTGACCAGGCTCCCATCAAGCTGGTAGGGCTGTAGGCTCACTCGGTGGTTGGAGGAGTTTTGGAGAGGAGACCCCGAGCAGACCCGCTGACCAGGCTCCCATCAAGCTGGCAGGGCTGTAGGCTCACTCGGTGGTTGGAGGTGTTGTGGAGAGGAGACCCCGAGCAGACCCGCTGACCAGGCTCCCATATAGCTGGCAGGGCTGGAAGCTCACTCGATGGTTGGAGGAGTTGCGGAGAGGAGACCCCGAGCAAACCCGCTGACCAGGCTCCCATCAAGCTGGCAGGGCTGTAGGCTCACTCGGTGGTTGGAGGAGTTTTGGAGAGGAGACCCCGAGCAGACCACTGACCAGGCTCCCATCAAGCTGGCAGGGCTGTAGGCTCACTCGGTGGTTGGAGGTGTTGTGGAGAGGAGACCCCGAGCAGACCCGCTGACCAGGCTCCCATCTAGCTGGCAGGGTTGTAGGCTCACTCGGTGGTTGGAGGTGTTGAGGAGAGGAGACCCCGAGCAGACCCGATGACCAGGCTCCCATCAAGCTGGCAGGGCTGTAGGCTCACTCGGTGGTTGGAGGAGTTTTGGAGAGGAGACCCCGAGCAGACCCGCTGACCAGGCTCCCATCAAGCTGGCAGGGCTGTAGGCTCACTCGGTGGTTGGAGGAGTTTTGGAGAGGAGACCCCGAGCAGACCCGTTGACCAGGCTCCCATCTAGCTGGCAGGGCGGTAGACTCACTCGAGGGGACAAGTCTAAGTGTAAGAATTCGCGTGGGGAAAGATCCATGTTCATCAGAAGGTTGATAGAAAGTCCCTAAAACAGAGAGGGGCCAGGAATCGGGCCAGGGAAGAAGGTTCCTGGCCGGCACTCGCAATAGGTGGCCTCGCGCCTGGCGGGAGGATCTTCCTTATTCCAGGCACAAGTGAGCCTTAGAAGGCAGAACCAGCCGGGCGAGACGGCCGGTCCCCAGGGATTCCGGCGCGGGATAATCTTTCGGCGAGGCGAGCGCTAATAGTGGGCGGTAATTAAGATAGGGGCGAAAAGCGATAAAAATTGCCTCGCGCTGGCTATTAAGCGAGATGGCAGACGATAAAAGCAGCAATTAAACAACATCCAAAAAATAGTCTCATGCCTTTGGCTAGTAGCTAAGCAAGATGGCAGAAGATCAAGGCGGCCATGACCTTCCCCAGCTCGGGTCTGCTCGGCAATTAAAATAACATCTAAAAAGTTGCCTATGACTAACTATTACACAAGACGCCCAAAGAGGGAAGCGACAATTAGTATATAAAAAGTTTTAAATAAAATATCCATAAAGCGGGAACACCTCGCTCTCCTTTTTTCAAGGAAGTGTACCAGAACCACAAGTACTAGACAAAATAAGGTGGGGAAGAGAAGTCACTGCAGTGGATGGTACGCTACTCGCTGTCAGAGGAAGAGCTGCCGTCCGACTCGCCGTATAAGCGGGGGACCAGGTCACGGGCGGTCACCGTCTCTGCATCCTCGCGCACCACTCCCAGCTCCTTCATCATCTTGAGGACAACCTCCACTGTCTTGATATTTGAGTCCCGGCAGATGGCGTCCACCTCATCTACGGAATAGCGGGAAGGAACGGGAAATTGATCCAGTGGGGGTGTCGCGCTACTCCGGAGGCGGAGATTTTTGGCTTTTAACTTCTTGTTCTCCCCCTCCAGCTCCTCAATACGCAAGCGCATCCTGTTGGCCGTCTCGGCATCGTGCAGGAGGAGGGCAAGTGAGGGACTATAAGAAGCAAGAGTAAGACTAGCAAAGCAACGGTAAGGAAACTTACCACGCCGCCCTGGCTCTGCGCAAGGAGGTTGTCGGCAACAAGCAACCGCTTCTCCAGGTCAAGGGACTTTTCGCGCTCCGCGGTGAGACCGGCCTCCGCCTCCTTCCATTTCCTGTTGTTGAAAACGAGGCGGCGCGAGACCTAGTGCGCGAGCTCCAGTGAGCGAAACTGAGAGTGGGCACTTTTTAGAATGAGGTCTTGCGATGCCTCGTTATCTGCGGGCTTGGAGCCAAGACCGCCATACAGCCCAAACCCTAAGGAGAAGGCATGACTGGTGGGGGGGGGGGGGTCCCGTTCCTTCCAGGAAGGGAGAAGGGTAGACACCGACACACAGTTGGAGTCTTGGTCCCATATGAGAACCGGCTCGCCGGCGTCATCGTCCGTCACAGGCCCCATATTATAATTAGGGTGTGAGGTGGGAGTCGGGCGGCTGGACAAGCCAGTCTCGCCAGGAGGGAGCTAAGAGGGCTGAATATGGCCGCGGGCAGCTGGCTCTGAAGAGACCGTCTCGCGGGCGGGCGAGACGGGTCGTCGCGGAGGGGAGGGAGACGATAGAGTGATGGGGGACAGGGACCCCGCTGGCTCTTCTCTTTCCTTTGCAGATTTTTCCTTCTTGAAGGACACGGACTTTTTCTTCTTCTTGGGGCTGAGGCAAGAAGTACCCTCGCCCGCGGGCCTCTTCTTGGTGGCAGGTGTCAGCGTGTCTTTCGCAGCCTCCGCCGCCATACTCGCCAAAGTGAGAGCTCGATTACTCTAGTAGGGGGGATGGACGGGGACGGTCCTCTCTCCTAGATAAGATGACAGTCAGCGGGGAGTAAGAATTTACAAGGATAAAAAGGGAAATAGAAGAGTACCTTCGCCGGGGAAGACGGCGGGGAGCGAGTCGAGGTCTCGCCGAAGGTATTGGACTTCGAAGTTCTTCCCTGCGAAGAAATCGCAGGGGTCTTTCTCGACACCCCCCACCTTGGGGGTGTCATAATAGCATTCGATAGGAGATACGGGGGCGAGAGGGATACCTCCCAGATCCCCGCGGATGAAGACGAACCGCGTTAGCCAGTAGTGGTTCTTGTTCGGCGTCTCGCACACTTTGAGGCCTTGGCCTGTGAAGTAAGAGATGCCGTCGTCCTTGGCGTGGTAGACAAACAGCTTGCGGAAGGCAGTTAGACTAAACTCAATACGCTCTCGCCGCAGGTAGCAGGCGAAAGCGATCAGCATGGAGATGGCGTTGGGGTTGAATTGGGCTGGGACGACCCCAAAGTACTTCAGCACTAGCTTGACCTCCGGCCAGAGGGGAAGCCGCAACCCTGCCTCGAAGTGCGAGACGGGAAAAGCCAGCTCATTGGGGTAGAAGGTGTTGATGCATTCGCCAACCTTGGGCAGGCGAGACAGATAGCTGTCGGAGAGATACTCGCTGGCAAAACTGGCGTGGTCTTCCTCTGGCAGTCTGCCGAGAGGGAAGTCGTGGTCCACGAAGCGCTTCCCGCAACGGCTGCGCCCCTCGCCCTCTTCAAACTTTTTCTTTCCCATGACTGGAGAGAAAGCGGCAAAAGAGAGAGAGGACGGTTCAGAGAGAGACGCGAGATGGCGAATGGGAGACGGGAACCGAGATCAAAGAAACGGCTTAGAATAATAAGGCAGAGGGGCCGAGGTTGGAGATATTTATAAGGGATAGGGGAAAGAGGCGGGAAAGGCAGGCGGCGGGAAATGAGAGGACACCTTGACGTTTTGTTTTTCCCTCTCTCTCTCTCTCCCTATCTCACTCTCCCTATCTCACTCTCTCTCTAGAACTTAAGAGGCGGGGGCGTCGCAGCATTCTTTTCGAGGCAAGCCATCATTACAGGACTAATAAAATAATAGCTAATCATGACAATAATGAAAAGACGGCGTGATATGACCAGTGCATTACCAAAAGTTTAAAATAGATCATCCCGCAGAAGGGAACATCTCGCCCAAATAAGTTTATACAACATATCAGTAATCAAACAGCGAAATTGATGAAACAAGATCCAGAGAAGGCGAGACGGGACTGCGACAGTTTAGTTCCGCACCCACTGCCAGCGGCCATCTTTACCTCCCGCGCATGGAGGGCGGCTAGGAAGGTGAAAGGCGCGAGCAGCGATCATGCCGCGGCGCGCGAGACGGAGATGTTCGTCCGTCTCGTTTAAGATGGCCTGGGGGTCGGTCCCGTCTAGCACCCCGTCCGCTTCCATCCTGGCGGAAAGGCGGTGATAATCTGCTTCAATCCACTCCATGCGCCGGTCGGAGGCTTGCTTCTCCAGCTCCATCTCGCGGATTATGTGCGTATATTTACGAAACATCCTGGCTGTCCTCCGCTTCAATTCCAGGGGGTCCATGGGATCACCCAAGTAGTCCTCGATCTCGCCAGGATGAGGAAGAGGCGAGAGGGGGGGGGGGGGGAGGGCGGGAGACGCGAAAGCTTCTTCAGTATCGGAATCAAAGTGGACGCCTGCGGAAATAACGAGAGATCACAAGCAAGGATGAGCCCGCGCGAGTCGGATAAAAGAAGGCGAATCAACAGAGAGGCGAGAAGGGAAGAGATCTTACTGGGGATGCGAGGGTTCCCCACAACTCGCGAGAGGTTTTCTCTCCGCGAGGGGGGTGGGGAGGCCGCCTTGGGCGAGTCAGTGCGCTGAGGAACTTGGCTTACATTATCGGGAGGATTGGCAGAAACCGGCGAATCAGCAAAACTTCCCTGAAAAAGCATAGTCAGCAGGCGAAACCAAAGAAGGGAAAGGATAATGTGATTACATGCTTCTCTCCGGAAGAAGCGAATGGGTTGTCTATTGGAGGGGCAGAGGAGGTTGCGCCCGCCGAGAGAGGGGGGCAGGCGGCTTTCGTCCTTTTTAGGTGAGAGGGCGGAGAGGCTAAGGGGGGAGTACACCCCAGATCCGGGAAAAGGGCGTCCGTGTTGGCTTTGTTTCGCTTTCGCACAATCGCAAGGCGCTCGCGGAAACTTTGACTATGAGACATTCCGAAAGAAGAAGAGATGAAGGCTAAAGAGTTCCAAATGAAGGCTTTCTTCTCATATTTATAGGCCCCGTAGGGGGGCCCACCAAAGATTCTCATAAAGGAATCCTAGCATCGCGAGCCACGGTTGGACTGTCTTTCCGAGGTTTGGGCAACCTCGAAAAGAGTGGAGATTGTGTAAAACCTTGGGCTCGCGAGAGGTGACCCAGCAAGCGAGGAAGGAGGATTGGCGAGATGGGAGGAGGCCCACCTGCAAGAGGCGAGAGGTGTGGACAGCCCACGGAAATAGGCGAGACCTCTTTAGGCGAGACCTCCTGGAGCGGCGAGAGGGCCCACTAGGCGAGACCTCTCTGGGCCTGACGGATCTTCCCCCACTCGCCACATGTGAGGAGAGGTGTCTTTACCTTCTTACCCCCAAGGGGGGTTTTTACCTTTATGCCCCAGGTAATTTTACATTTTTACCCCCGGAGATCTGCATATAGCTCTCCAGAACAGCGGAGTTTGGCTGTTCGCAGACCCTGTCCAGGGTGTTTTGGTCATTTTAGGTTAACTTAGAAGTGTTATTTGCAGAGCAGATTCAGAGGCCTATAAATAGACCGATAAGGTGCCTGAGAAAAGGTTGTTGAACCTTTCCACTATCTTCCTCACAGGACCTACCTCAGCACTGGCTAGGGAGGGGAAGACTTTCAGTTCTTCCGGGTAAGAGGTGGGACCTCCAAGCTGGGCCCCCTCGGTCTGTTTTCAGGTCACTGACTCTCGTCAGGAGGGTAGCGCAGGGAGAGTATGTGTGGGCTGCATCCTGTTTCGAACTTTAGGAGGGATCAGAAAGCTGGTTCCAATAGTATTAATAACCAAACATTCCAATTAAGACTACTCGTCCTAACACAAAGCATTCTAGCGGAAGCTTTTAAAAGTAGAAAGAACCCAAACTGAATAATCAATTTACATGAATGTCCACAAACACTACCACTGGAATGAAATAACAATACACTGCAAGTTACATGGCCTTATGACCTTACAATAGTTCACTTATCAAATAGTGTCTTACATACATCGGCTCGCAGGCCGGCCACACATGACAAATAAAAACAACTATTCGCTAAGGCCTTCGAGGGCCAACACGGTAACATGGGCTCCAGCCCGCTATTTTGCACTCGGCTCCGCAACACCTGCAAGCAACATTCCACCGCACGGTGGCAAATAGGCAACGGTCAGCTAAAGCCGACCAAATTATAATGACCCCGTCCCTTTCTCGGGACGACGGTGCTCCTTCCCTGCATATCGTTAGCCCAGGTAAATAATTATGTATAAACATACTTCACCACAGGTGTAGTCTCGCACGGCCAAACACCCAGTGCACTCATGACACATTAACAGTGAATCCTGACACTTCAACGTCTTCACCATCACCCCTAGGATGGCAACAACATGAACATTTTAGCCTTTCTCACCACTGTCTAAGGCTCCCGACTATGCCAACGGCCAGTCCCCTTTTCGGGTCTCTTGCACCGAACCACATAGCCCAGGTCCAATTCCACTTGCCGTTTGATGTAGGCTACCGGGGCGAAATGTCCGGCACGTTCTAGCGACTAAATCTACCCCCACACGATCTAATTTGGAAACACCACACGCAAGCGCAGCCACAATTTAAATTAACGTTTATCGTCACACAACGACTTGAGGATCGCAAACCCTCTTAGGATCAAATAGTGACTAGAGGCCACTATCCTTTCCGGCGAAATGAACCCACACGGTTCGGTCGAGTGAAGTCGCACCAAGGAGATCCACCAAAGAAATGATTCGGAAAAGTGGTTGATCTCCTCCGACTAAGAAAAACCAAAGGTCACCACCCTTCTTCGAATGCGAGAAACTCGGAGAATCAAATACGAAAACCAAATGGAAATACTTCGATGATTAAAATTTCAGATTTCACACCAAAACTTTCGCACAAGAAATATGCGGAGGATGTAGAAGAAGCATACAAGATAGAGAAGAGCAATCGTTACCCCAACTCGTAGATAGTTGCACGTGGAGAATCGCTCAACCACGGTTCTGCCGGAGTCACACCGGAAGAAGCTTGCACGTCCACCTTCAACGGAGTCACACCGCGAAGTTCCCACGCCGGAAGAGGAGGACCTGCACTTGGCCGAAGCCCTCAAGGAGGCGGACAAGGGAGGGGGGCGGCGGAAATGAGAAGAGATTCTCAAAAGCTGAAATCTTTTTTTTAGGGTTATGTTCTTCATCTCAAACCAAGGGAGTGAATTCCTTATATATGGCCCAATCTAAATAAAAGTTATACATAAAATATTTCAGAAATTAAAGGCATTTGGAGGCTAAATGCAGGCCACCAATTAAACAAAACATAGCATAAAATTGTTATCCGCAGCCCGACAGTTTTTATGACAACAACGTCATTTGATGGCGTTATCTCGCGAGCGAAGATGGTAGCGGGAAGAGGTGCGGCTCCGCGGTCCCACGCCTTTATTTCGCCGTAGATCTTTGCTTTGTAATGGTGGCGTGTCATCCGTTAGCACTTCAACATCAACGGCCGCGGGTTGGAGAGGGTCGGCTCCGTCACCGTTGCTCAACCGCGTAGTTCACATTAAGACGTACGCATAGGCCAAGCTTCTCTCGGATCCTAATATTCCAAACAATCACATAACCCAGTTATGTTCAAGGCCGGTTCCTATACCGTCAAGTTAGCAGAACAACGATACCGCTCAGTTTTCCGGGTGCGCCTTGGAGCTAACCTCCAAGGATCCATGCTGCAATCTACCGCGTAGAAACCCAAAAACCCAAAGCACGGAGTCTTCTCCGGCAAATCATAATAAATGCAACATCACCGATCCAAACCAACATGTCCGGGTAGGCTTCACACACAATGCTTATGCCCGTACTTCGATTCCGGACTCTATATGTAACACAAGGGTGACTATTCCCGTCAACCCCAAGGAACACCGCACACTCACCGCACACTCGCGGGAGCGGGTTTTCCCTATGCAAAAAGGAAGAGCTTCACATGCTCAAGTGGAGAATCGTTACCCTTATAGTACGCTTTGGTGCAATGGAAAAACTACACAGATGGAAATCTTCGCAACGAACTTTCCTCCACGGATTTGCTCTCAGATCTCAAAACGGTGCTCCGATGCTCCGCCGGCGGCCAGAATCCTCCTTCTTCTTCCTCCTCTCTCTAACTCCTTGGAAAGAGAATGGTTTGGAGAAAATGAAGAATTAACTTCCCCATCCCCGGCCTTAACTGAGCAGGAAACCGTCTGAACCATTGGATCTCACTTAAAGAAAATGAACGGCTCAAATCTGCACAAAAATCCCCAGACCCGGGTCGAAGACGACCTCGCACACGGCCGTGTCCCAGGCCGTGTGCCTTGATCGAGGCACGATCGTCGAATGCAGAACAACCACAAGGGCTAAGACACGCCCGTGTCTCACCTGACATGCCCGTGTCGGGTCCTCGACACGCCCGTGTCTGGGGGCATGTCACACATAACCGCCACGCCAACCGACACGACCCTGCTGAACACGGGTACTGACACGGGTAGGCACATGCCCGTGTCCAATGACACGCCCATGTCATTAAGCCATGTTCCTTACCGTGTCCTTCTCGGGATAAAATCGGCCGAAACACCATGCCAGACACGGCCTTGGACATGCCCGTGTCCTAGGCTGTGTACCCATATACAGGCACCAAAATCCCTTTTTACGCGACCAACTCAAATACAATTTTCGGGGCGTTACAAATCTCCCCCACTTCAGGAATTTCGTCCCGAAATTAAGTAAAGGTACAAAAACTACAAGTTACCTGAACGGAATAACTCGAGGTATTCTTCCAACATAGTTTGCTCTCGCTCCCAAGAAAGCTCCTCACGTCGGCAATTATCCCAACGGACTTTAACCATTCAGATATCCTTATTACGGAGTCGCTTTACTTCAACGTCTTCTATACGTATAGGCTTGACCGTTGTCGTCAACTCGTAATCAACTGGCACTTAATCAACCGCAACTATCTGCGAAGGCTCTTGCACCGCCTTTCGCAACACCGATACGTGGAACACATCGTGTAGCACACTCAACTCCACCAACAGCTTCAATCTATACGCTGCTTTGCCAACACGCTCCAGGATCTCAAATGGTCCAAGGTATCTCGGACTTAGCTTCTTCAAGCGTCGAACCTGCGAGACACCGTTGAACGGTTTGATTTTCAAGTACACCCAGTCGCCAACACTGAACTCCACGTTCCTATGCTTGGCGTTATAGTACTTTGACTGTCTGTCCTGAGCAATCTTCAACCGTTCCTGAATTGTCCGTATCACTGAAGTGGCATCTTCCACGGCTTGACATTTGTAAAGCTTCGACTCGCCCGTCTCCAACCAAGACAACAACATGCAACACTTTCTCCCGTACAAGGCCTCGAAAGGCGCCATTCCAATACTCGCCTGAAAGCTGTTGTTATACGCAAACTCCACCATGTACATGTGATCTTCCCACTGCTTTCCAAAATCTAGGACGCACATGCGAAGCATGTCCTCCAACGTCCGGTTGACCCTCTCGGTTTGGCCATCCGTCTGCGGATGAAAGGCCGTGCTGAACTTTAGCTTAGTACCCAACATACTATACACCAACCTCCAGTCATTCGACGTGAAGCGTCCATCTTGATCACTAACAATACTGCGGGGCACACCATGCAACCGTACAATATTCTCCACATAGAGTTTGGCCAACCTTTCCACCGGATCTTCCTTCCTGATCGGGATGAAGTGCGACACCTTTGTCAACCTATCTACGACCACCCAGATGGCATCGTTTCCCCTCTACGACTCCGGCAAACTATGCACAAAATCCATAGATATGTCGTCAAATTTCCATTCCGGGATAGACAAGGACTTTAGGAAACCTCCGGGCTTCTGGCACTCCGCCTTAACCAAGACACAAGTTTGGCACTTGGCCACATAAAGTGGTACATCTTTCTTCAATCCTGGCCACCAAAATAATTTCTTCATGTCTCTATACATCTTCGTGCTTCCCGGGTGGATTGAGTACTTAGTATGATGAGCCTTGTACATCAACTCCTCCCAAAGATTATCCGCACTAGGAACGCATAGGCGACCGTCCTTCCTTAGCAACCCATCCTCAACAGCAAACTGGGAATTTGACCCATCCAATGATTTATCCAAGATCTGCTTCATGCTGTTATCCTGAATCAAAGCCCGCCGAACTCTATCAGCTAGGTCACACTGCACCTCGGTCCAAAACAGTTTCGCCTCAGTACTAGACTGCTTGTCGACGCAAGATATCTCCAAAGCCTCCAACTCACGGACTAATCTCTCATCATGTACCGATAACCAGTTGGCCTGTGCAGGAACCTTACGACTTAACGCATCCGCCACTACATTACCTTTCCCTGGCACATAATGTATCTTGAAGGAGTAGTCCCCTAGGAACTCAATCCACCTCCGCTGCCTCATGTTCAGATCCTTTTGATCTAACATGTACTTCAAGCTCTTATGATCGGTGTACATGCCGACTTTCACACCGTACAGATAGTGCCTCCACAGCTTTAGAGCAAATATCACAGCCGCTAACTCCAAGTCATGGACCAGATAATTTCTCTCGTGAGCCTTCAATTATTGTGAACCGTAGGCTATCACACTCCCATACTGTAGCAGAACACAGCCCAAACAACTACCCGAAGCATCACTATAGATTTCGAACCCTTCGGTTCCACTTGGGGAACATAAAATAGGCGCTGTGGTCAACCACCTCTTCAACTCTTCAAAAGCCTGTTCGCACTCTGAAGACCACACAAACTTCTGATTATTCCTAGTCAATGTCGTGAGTGGTAGCGCTATCCGCGAGAAGTTCTCTACGAAGAGCCTGTAGTAGCCAGCAAGCCCCAGAAAGCTCCAGACCTCTGCCACTCTAGTTAAAGCAGGCCACTCCCGTATAACCACTATCTTCGACGGATCCACAGCTATCCCTTCTCCACTAACAACATGACCAAGGGACACTATCGAGGATAACCAGAACTCACACTTGGAGAACTTAGCATACAATTGGTTTCTCCTCAACGTCTCCAACACCATGTGCAGATGATTGTAGTGATCCTCTTCACACTGAGAGTACACCAGGATATCGTCGATAAATACTATCACAAAATGGTACAGGTACTCTCTGAACGTCCTGTTCATCAGATCCATAAACACGGATGACGCATTGGTCAAACCAAACGGCATGACTGTGAACTCATAATGCCCAAACCACATACTGAATGCTGTCTTTGAGATGTCGCTCTCCCTTATCCTCAATTGGTAGTAACCGTACTTCAGATCTAACTGATCAAATATATCGTCAATTCTCGAGATCAGATACTTATTCTTTTCCATAAGCTTGTTCAATTCCCGGTAGTCGATACAAAGCCGCAATCTCCCATCTTTCTTCTTAACGAAAAGAACCGGTGCGCTCCAAGGCGACGAACTTGGGCGCACATAACCTTGCTCTAACAACTCTTGTAGTTGCACCTTCAAATCCGCCATCTCTCTTGGCGCTATCCGATACGAAGGGAGTGACACTGGTTTGGCACCCGGTACCAGCTCAATAGTAAAGTCTATCTCCCACTGAGTAGGAGCTCCTGGGAGATCATCCGGGAACACATCAGGATACTCAGACACAACTGGGATCCTGTCCAGACTTGGCTTAGGCATCGAAGTCTGCACTAGAGTGAAAAACAGCTCTGCCCCAGACCGAATTGCCTTGATCACCTGAAGGGCTGACATCAAAACTTTCCCTGACCCCTTCATGCCCGCAAACGTAGTCTCCCATTCAGAATTTAATCCCAACTTAACCTCCTTTCGGTTGCAATCAATGTAAGCTCGCTGCTCCGAGAGCCAGTCCATACCAAAGATTACATCGAACTCTACTAACGGTAGAATCAACGCTCGCAAATTAAACTCCTGATCCCCAATCCAAACCTTGACTACGCAGACCTTATCCGCGTGTATTGAGCACCCATTGGGCAACAACACATCCAACTTGTCTTTTGCCATCGAGGGAGGGACCCCGATGTGCGTCACAAATCGTTCAGATAAGAAGGAATGCGAAGCTCCCGTATCAAACAAGGCTCTCGCCGGACAATCGAGAATCAATACAAATCCTAGCAACAAAAGAAGTAAGCTAACACATAAAAGAGGTAACAACTACAAAAGTTAATCTGCTATAAATTAACTCATACATGTTACCACGTCAGCTTGCTTTATGGCCTCTTGCAGACCAAGATTATAAACTCTAGGCTAGACTGGAGCATGATGGGACGTGGTTGACTCCACCGCCTTCCCTTTCTCCTCATAAGTCGCTCCAGACTTCCTGTCGGACTTTGCACGTCCGCTCCAACACTCACGAGCAAAATGCCCCGTCCTCCCACAGTTGTAGCAAGCTCCTATGACTCGACTTGTGGTTGCCCCTAACGCACCAGATGAAGGGGCTGAGTTCGAAGTCCTCTGCTTCTTGTTCCATCTGTGGAATCCTGACTTTGCATTAGGCACTTTGAACTCTGCCTTCTTTCCTCCTGGGTCCTTCTTCTCTTGCACCCTCTTCACAACCTTTTCCAAAGACCAGGCTGAGTTGACCAAGGCTAGGAAGCCCTGTGCTTTAGGCCCAACAAGGAGTAACTATAGGTCACCACGAAGACCCTCATAAAATCGGTTAGTCTTCCTCTCCTCTTCCGTAAACATAGCCCCAGCATACCGACCCAACCGTGTAAACTCGTGGAGGTACTCGTCCAAGCTTCTGGATTCTTGAGTCAACCCAAGATATTGGTTCTCCATCTCAAGCTTCTGAGTAGAGGGTAGATATCTGGCCAGGAATAATCTTGAAAATTACTCCATAGGCACATCAGCAAGTTGCCTACCCACTAAGAGATGAAACTCCAACTCATCCCACCATAGCTTCGCTTCACCCGCCAAAAGAAAGGTCACTATGGTGGTCTTCTGCCACTACTCAGTTAATGTGGCTGTCAAAACCCTCTTTATCGTAGAGAGCCAGTCCTCAGCTTGAGCTGGCATTCCAGTCCCGTCAAATACTGGGGGATTAAAGCCCATTACATGCTTAAGCTGCTTCTCCGTAGCTCTCCTCTGCTCTACCAGATCAACTACTACGCGCACCACCACTCCCGGCTCTGCCGCCCTAACCGGTTCTTGCTCCACGACAGGAGGTGCGTGGTGCGTTTGCCCTGCAGGTTGGACATTAATCATCGCAAATACGACTTCAGCCACCATCCTGATGGTTTCCGCTGAAGGAGGTGTAGTAGGCATGTATCTCGGTGCACTACTTTCCACCGATTGCGGACGCTCTGATTGACCAGCACCGCTCCCAGCTGCCTATAGAAGCAAAGACACATGATTAGACGACAACCAAATTGCTAAAAGCAATCATTGGAACACTCAGATTCCACAAAATAAGTGTATTTTCCAATCCTAAGTGGACATTCATGGGTTCTTTTTGATGTTATAACGATGACGCACACATGTGCTCACCACCCCTTAAAAGAATTCGTCCACGAATTCTTTTAAGATTGACCATAACCAGAAGTCTGATATCAAATTGTAACACCCCCATCCCTCTGATACCAAATTGTAACACCCCCATCCATCGTATGGCATATAACAGAAGGTCCAGCTGGAACCCGACGCCATATACCACGAACAGGTGGAAGGGTTGCGTATTAATAACCAAATATTCCAATTAAGACTACTCGTCCTAACACAGAGCATTCTAGCGGAAGCTTTTAAAAGTAGAAAGAACCCAAACTGAATAATCAATTTACGAATGTCCACAAACACTACCACTGGAATGAAATAACAATACACTGCAAGTTACATGGCCTTATGTCCTTACAACAGTTCACTTATCAAATAGTGTCTTATATACATCGGCTCGCAGGCCGGCCACACATGACAAATAAAAACAACTATTCGCTAAGGCCTTCGAGGGCCAGCATGGCAACATGGGTGTCAGCCCGCTATTTTGCACTCGGCTGCGCAGCACCTGCAAGCAACATTCCACCGCACGGTGGCAAACATGCAACGATCAACTAAAGCCGACCAAATTATAATGACCCCGTCCCTTTCTCGGGACGGCGGTGCTCCTTCCCTGCATATCGTTAGCCCAGCTAAACAATTATGTATAAACATACTTCGCCACAGGTGTAGTATCGCACGACCAAACAACCCGTGCACTTAGGGCACATTAACGGTGAATCCTGACACTTCAGCGTCTTCACCACCACCCCTAGGATGACAACAACATGAGCATTTTAGCCTTTCTGACAACTGTCTAAGGCTCCCGACTATGTCAACGGTCAGTCCCCTTTTCGGGTCTCTCGCACCGAACCACATAGCCCAGGTCCAATTCCACTTGCCCGTTGCTCAACAGCGTAGTTCACATTAAGACGTACGCACGGGCCAAGCTTATCTCGGATCCTAATATTCCAAACAATCACATAACCCAGTTATGTTCAAGGCCGGTTCCCAGACCGCCAAGTTAGCAGAACAACGATTCCGCTCAGGTTTTCGGGTGCGCTTTGGAGCTAACCTCCAAGGATCCCTGCTGCAATCTACCGCGTAGAAACCCGAAAACCCAAAGCACGGAGTCTTCTCGGCAAATCATAACAAAAGAAACATCACCGATCTAGACCAACATGTCCGGGTAGGCTTCACACACAATGCCTATGCCCGTACTTCGATTCCGGACTCTATATGCAACACAAGGGGGACTATTCCCGTCAACCCCAAGGAACACCGCACACTCACCGCACACTCGCGGGAGCGGGTTTTCCCTATGCAAAAAGGAAGAGCTTCACATGCTCAAGTGGAGTATCGTTACCCTTGTAGTATGCTTTGGCGCCATGGAAAAACTACACAGATGGAAATCTTCGCAACGAACTTTCCTCCACGGATCCGCTCTCAGATCTCAAAACGGTGCTCCGATGCTCCGCCGGCGGCCGGAATCCACCTTTTTCTTCCTCCTCTCTCTAACTCCTTGGAAAGAGAATGGTTTGGAGAAAATGAAGAATTAACTTCCCCATTCCCGGCCTTAACTGAGCAGGAAACCGTCTGAACCATTGGATCTCACTTAAAGAAAATGAACGGCTCAGATATGCACAAAAATCCCCAGACCTGGGTTGAACACGGCCTCGCACACGGCCGTGTCCCAGGCCGTGTGCCTTGATCGAGGCACGATCGTCGAACGCAGACCAACCACACAGGAAAAGACATGCCCGTGTCTCACCTGACACGCCCGTGTCGGGTCCTCGACACGCCCGTGTCCGGGGGCGTGTCACACATAGCCGCCACGCCAACTGACACGACCCTGCTGAACACGGGTACTGACACGGGTAGGCACACGCCCATGTCCAATGACACACCTGTGTCATTAAGCCGTGTTCCTTGCCGTGTCCTTCTCAGGATAAAATTGGCCGAAACACCATGTCAGACACGGCCTTGGACACGCCCGTGTCCTAGGCCGTGTACCCCTATACAAGCACCAAAATCTCTTTTTACGCGACCAACTCAAATACAATTTTTGGGGCGTTACAATTAGCTACCCTTGTAATTAAAGACTTTCACCGCCTAATTATCATAAGCAGAATTTAATCTCGCCTAATCATAGGCGAGATTTTAATCCCGCCTCGCGGGATTTTTGCTTAGCCCGATGCCGGGCTCAGGCTAGCTAGGCGCCCGGGCTTTGCCCAGCCTGACCCGGGCACCGGGCCGGGCAACCGAAAAAAATGGGGGCCCGGTAAGGGCCCCAAGCCTGACCTTGGCCGGGGCCGGGACAAGGCTATTTACCCACAACTAGCTTCAGCTCACCTCCGGATTCCAAAATAAACCCTCCTAAACCCTTCGTTGCCTGCTATATTTTCCCCACTTACTGTGATTTTGTCGCCTGCTTCATACTTCTCATCAGCATCCAATGATGACGATGTTCCTATTTCCCATGTGCTAGGGTTTGTGGTTTCTATCGACATCATATCGCCGATGATTTTTCTTCTAGTTTGGTTCGGCATTCCTCTACTCCCTTCTAGGTATAACTGCTCATCTTCTTCCCTTTCAGTTACAGTAGCTTATGTTGGGCCTCATCTACTTCAATGTCCCGGTACAAAATAGAGGAATATTAACTTATTTTGATTCACTAAATATTTGCTCTAAATATTTTTTATTTTAGATATTTGACATGTAATGAGATGGATTTCATTTCATTAACTACACTGAAATTGTTCATTAACTGACATGAAGAATGTTTATTAATTAATTGTATGAAATAAATTTTTATTTTTCGCCATTTTATTACTCATTCCTTGAACTTTAATTTTCTCTCTCCTAGTCATCTCATATCAATTTTTTCACATAAATTATTTGTGACATCATACATTTCCATCCAAAAACTTAACATAGTAGTTAATAAGGACCAATTTCAAACAGAATGAAAATTTTAGAGACTAATATCAAACAAAAAAAATTCAGGGACCAATTTCAAACCACCATGAAAATTTAGGGATTGATATCTCATTTTTGCCTTTATTTTTCGTTGCTGTGAAGGACTGTCTCCCTCAAACTCTCAGCCTTCGTTCATATTCAATTTGTGAAAATAAGAACATGAACATATTCGAGAGTACCCCTTTTTATCTCTCTCCTCTTTTTTGGTTTCTTTCTACTTTCAAAGTCACAGATAAAATTATGAAAATTTGAAAATTTAATGTTCACAACTTGTTTTTTTACTCTTTGTGAATGCATAATTATGTATATAAGCACTATAATTAAAATTATTTTGTAATTAATAAAATTTTTTGATGCTATTAGGTTTAAAACTTAAAGGTAATTGTTTACCCGGAATCCCGCGATCAGATTTTTTTCTAAGAGTAGTTGGGGCGGTTAGACTCATGTTGACCGCACTAACCGCCGGATCGCCAAGCGTCAAAGGACCAGGGAGAGTCGATCCAGACTCAAGCCTAACAGTTGAATTGCTCTGTCAAATCGCTTTCTCTTTATTTGCACACTAGGTGTCCCCTTACCCCCGGTTCTCATGTATCCCAGACAACCGATAATTTTAATCCATAACCATTTGGGTAGGCCCCTGAACCTATAAATAAGGGTGAACAATACTGCTTAGGGACGCTGATTTGAATTCTCAAACTAGCCGCATGTGGCTGCGGTCTCAAATCTTGTTCCTCAGTGGTCTCATGTTCTCTCAGAGATCTTCTTTTCTTCCTGCTTTAACATTTTTCCCCGATCAATAAATAGCCCTCAACAGGTGGTATTTGTCTCGGCGGGTAAGTATGGTCTTGTCGCTCGGGTGGCCCTCTTTCTCTTTATGCTCGCCTGACCCTTAGTAACTGACAACTCTCATTCTTCTTTGTACCTCTAGCTCCCCCCCTCTAGCGTGTCATTGTGGAGGTGCATTTTCAACACCAACAGAATGAACACGCGACTTTCATATTCTAGAGTTGTTGGTGAAAGTTAGTGGTCAACAATGTCAGACTGTGAGTTTGCGTAGTGCCCAATTCATTCTAGTTTCGGTGACACAGTCACTTGGGAAGCCCTTGAAGACCGCCTGGAGCAGTCTCATCATGAGACCACTCTGTAGTTTGAAGCCCTAACCCAAGCCTTAGTCGCGCTTGCTCAGTGGTCAACTCTTCATACTGTAGTGTTTGCAACCCCTCTTGTTGCTCCATCACCTATGGTGGGGCCTCCCCCTCCACCACCCCGTCTTCTAAATTAGCCTGCAGCTCCTCTACGACCACAAGATAAAGAGTTTGTTGTTGCCTGCCGGGAGTTCTTCCGAGAGGCCCACATGGAAGTCCAACTAGGGTGTTGAACATCTAGGAGGCATATCTTAATCCTCCTGCTCCTCCTACTGCAATTTACCCCCCAGCTTCTGTTGTTCTTGATGAAGTAGAGAAGCATTCTCCTTTTACTAATAGATTTCATTGGGAACCATCCTCCAACAGTTTTAGGGAGCCCCATCTACTAGTATTCATTGGAGAGACTTATTAAGTCTCCTATCTCAAGGCCTTCGATTCATCACTCGCTCTGAGGTCTCTCTTAGACATGAAGAGAGCTCTTTGTCACCTCCTTAGATGGGCAAGTAAGAGAATGGTTTTACAAACTGCGTCCTCAACCCATCACCTGCTTTGTTGAGCTCTAAAGGGAGCTTCTTTTGAGCTTCACCACCTCGAAGAAAAGGAATAGTGGTCATGCTGCTCTCTTCCAGATCAAGTTGATCGAAAATGAGTCTTTGGCACATTTTGTTGATCGATTTCAGAAAGAGATCCTAGGGGTAAAAGATGTCGACCCCGATCTCAATAAAGTCGCCATGTTCAATGGCCTCTGGGAAGGCCTTCTGAAGTTTGAAGCCAACTCCAAGGAGCCTGGTTCTTACAAGGAGTTGATCAGCTTAGCAAACCAGTTCATTGAGGGGGAGATCTCCAACCCCTCTTACATCTCCTCTTTGACTGTCAGAGTCAACCAAAGGGATCTAGCTGATCCTTTTGTAGTCTAGTAGCCAGCTAGGCCTCCTTACCAAGAGTTATGTCCTCTATTCAAGGTGGGAGGAACTTTCAACCACCACCATCCTCATGTGGGTCACCAACAGTTTCAACAAATAGGACCGTCGATGGCCACCGCAGCCACTCCAACTCCTCCAGCTTACTAGTCGCACTACTATCCGCCTCCTCCTCCTCCTCTAGACAATCAACTTCAGTCGCAGTATAATGACTCTCATGAGTCTTTTACTGAGCTCAAGATTCCAATAAGCAAGGTTATTCAGATACTACATAATCAACCTTTCTATATGAGTCTTGCTCCTCTCAAGACTGAGCTAAAGTCCTGTAACCTATACCTCTTATGTGAGCATCATAGAGAGAGTTCATATGACCGAGAATTGTCGAGATCTCTGTTTGAAGGAGTTGCAGGACCGCGTCCTAAAGAGTGACTCCTCCAAGTCGTACAGGTCCAAGGGCAAGGAGGTGGCTGAAGTTTTCTGGGAATGCAAGGAAGTCAAAGACGTTGGCCTCCACAGTAACTTTAGCTATGAAGGAGAATGTGTTGACACTAATGATGAGGACTCCCTTGACCATTTTCTCTGCATTTATGGAGAGTCGGGGCTCGAGTCATCCTAAAAGGCAAGCCTCTCGGGGTCTTTCGACAGGAGGTAGCTGCCACCTACTCCTCAGCTCCTAGTATGGGTTATCACTTGTGATCAAGAAGACCTTCCCTTGACTAGCAATCCTTTCAATGATGCAATTGTCATCAAGGAAGTGATTGAAAACAACATGATGGAGAAAAATCTGATTGACATCAGTAGTTTGGTAAATCTCCTTGTCAAGCCCACTTTTGAGGCCCTAAAGGCTGGAAAGTCTATTCTTTCCACCAAAGAGAAGCTCTATGGTTCCTCAGATGAGAGATAAGAGAAGGAAGGAAGTGTTACTCTATTATATCCTGACTTTTTTTGGGCTACCAGAACCCTAGTGGGCCCAATAAAAGTGACCTGAACCTCTACGCATGGTCCACACGGGCCACACTTGGCTAGGAGATAACCCTAGACGGGAATATAGAGCTAGAGAACTCCATTTTGAGTTCTGTTAGTTCATATGGTCTCATATAACCAATACAAACACATTGTAACTCGTTCCGTTAAATCTCGAGGTCATATGGTGGGTATGGACGTTCCTAGTAGAATGTCACGAAAATAAGATTTTATGATATTGACCTAGAGAACTCTGATTTGAGTTCTGTCAGTTTTTATGGCTTCGCATAGTCGTTATGAACGCATCGAAACTTGTTGCGTCGCAATTCGAAGTTTAACGACGAATATGAGCATTTTGACCGTCTTAGCGCACTACGACGCACAGATTTTGAATATTTAGCGAACGAACTCCGATTCAACCCTGGTCAGTGGCATTGGAATCATATGGTCAATACGAAGTCAACCGAATTCATCCCTATCAATTTCAGTGATGGGTAGTCAACCCATGGTCAAATAAAGGATAGGTATGCACCAAAAAGCGTGCGCACACAAATTATGACACGATACCCCAACTTTGACCCGACTCCTGATGTCATGGACCCACCTTCACTTTAACCTGCATGGGAGGACCTACCCTATGATTCACTTTGGTCAAACCCTCCTAAAATGTCCTTTTTGGAAAAATATTCCCCAAAGAGGTGGACACCTCCTCTTCATGAGTTGCTTGGACCCTACCCCCTTCACCCTTGCGCCACTAAAATTAGCCACCAATGAATTAATAGGTGGCTATGGGCCAAGGTAAGGACCAACCCCCCTCTTTCCATTCCCCTCTTCCTCACTCCAAAGCCCATGCCCACCAAGCCCTTTCTCCCCTAGATGGCTGCCACCTAGGAGCCCTAGGATTATGCCACTAGGCTTGAGCAAGTGGAGGAGGAGGGGAGGAGCATCCCCCCTCGGTTTAGTCACACGCCAGGGAGAGGATGGGTGGACACCCTCCACCGACCTATAAAAGGCCATGTCCACCCCTGCTCTCCTCCACACAACCCAAACAAGCTTAGAGCCCCTATGCCGGAGCTCCAACTCGCCGGAAAATTTCCACCACCTAAGCCCCACCGCCGCCTTTAATGTTAACTTAGGTAGGCACCTCTCGAGCCACACCACCACAGATGGAAGCTTCTTCCCTCTCCCTTCCCTATCTTTTTGACGTCTTGCATGTGTCCCCCGGTGACTTGAGCGCCACCAACAACACCCGAGCCAAGCTCCAGATCGGATGGTGGATTCAAGTGGTAGCCTTACCCAGTGTTGGTAGTGGCACTGGGGAAGGGCTACACCACCAGGGATAGCTTTCCCTAGTGGTGGAAGGCCGGGGTGCCGCAGGAAATCACCGCTCCGGCGGAACCCAAAAATAAAGTAATTCTCTGTTTTTTACTGTGGTGGCGGCCGGCGGCGCCAGGCCGCCGAACCACCACCGAAGAAGAATCCAACCCATGACATGCCAGCAGGGGTGGAGTTGTGGCTGGATAAGCCATTAAAGAGGCAGGCAGCATGACATGCCGGGAGCAGAGCATCTTGCGCCATCACTCTCGGGTTGGAGACATCCAGCGGTGACACCGACACCTTTGAGTCACCGACCGGTCATGGTAGAAACTTTATCTTCTGTACAGCCGACGACTCATAGTTACCGTCTGATCTGATGATGATGATCAGACCGCAACTGTCGCCTTAAATTACGCGTCTACAAAGTTTTCTATAGCCCTATAATGGATCTACCCCGGATCCGCTATAGGGACAGAAGACTCCTTTTTCCCATCTAGCTCGATATCAGCCGTAGGATTGGACTTGATCTGATATACGCAGACCAAAAATTTAAAATAGATTTTGTATAACTTTTATAAAAAAATCTTGACTCTTAGGGAAAAAGTGTTGAACATGAAAATTATTTCCCCTGATGAGGGCTTCCTTCAAAAAAAATTTTGAGAATTTTTGGAGTTGATTTGACATTCTTAAAAGTCTAAATAATTTTTATTTGGCCAAATTTATGGCCCAACATTACACAAAAGTTTTTAAAAAATTACTAAGCTCATTTTAGGCTTCCATAAAGGTTTTATCAAAATTTGACAATCTTGGGATAGAAATTAAAGATTTTCCGATTTATTGGAGCCTAGGATCACGCTCGAAAATTGATGCGCTCAATTTCTTCAAAAGTGAAAATTGGAGCACACAACCACCTTCTAAATCAAATGATATGTTCAATTTTTTTTCTTATTAACGAAAATGATCGATGCAAGTGCCCAAGCTCTGAGTATTTTGATGTTTTTGCAAAAACACTGAGTGCCTCATTCTTAAAATAACTCTCGAGCACTTTGAGTAGACTCAAAAAATAAGAATACGAGCAAAAGAGCTACTAATTATTCTCGATAAATAATAAAGATGTAACTCCTATTAAGTCCTCCTAATCCGATTAAGCCATAATTAAAAAGAATGCAACTGAATTATTATCGAATCTTAAAAATGGGTGAGACCTAGAGAAGCCTCTTAAAAGATGAAATGAAACTGAACATGCCTCATGAGAACGAAGCTGAAACTGAACATGCCTCCTAAGAATGGAGATGGAAATGAACATGACTACTGAGAACGGATATGGAACTGAACTTGGCTCCTAGGAACAGAGATGGAATCAAAGCCTCCCGGATGGAGTGATTGGACTACTAACTATTTTCTTTATGATTTAATGTAGTCTTGCACTAGTCTAGTTCCTTTATTTATTTTAGTTCAGTTATTTCTTTTCAAGTACTCCAGTCTCGTACTGGTCCTACTTATTTACTTTCATTCAGGTTTTTTATTTAAATACTATTCCAGTCTTGTAATGACCAAGTTTCTTTCAGTACTTACTTTTACTTCAGTTCTTTCAGTTCAGTACTACTCTAGTTTTATACTGGTCCTATTTCATTACAACACTTCAATTTTGTAGCTTAACAACATCTTCTATTACCGCACTTTTGTTCCTGCAATTTATTATTTTAAGCACTGGTCCTGCTATGACGGGCAGTTATTTTGATAAGTTGAGCCTTAGTTGGGGATAATAAGAGTTAAGATGTTCCTCCTAAATTAGCCCCAAATAAGTGCTCATACGCTCCTCGTCAAAAGTCGAGTCAAGTGTCGTTTGCCTGAATAATTTAAAGCATAGTATGACAAGCCGCTGTAGACCTGGTGTAGGATAGCAAAACTTTTTTTACTTGTTTGCTTGTAAATTGCTTGCGGTAACTTGTGGCGGGTCAATGACTTCCGCAGACCGATCGTACTAGTGCGGGAAGTTTGACGACTCAAGGTGATAGGGAGATGGGTACCACGGATGACCTACCGCTATGTTTTTTCCCATTATGTTTCCTCCACTAGTCAGCCAAAATGTTGAATCGCCAGATATCGCTCACATTCAAGAGTACACAAGGTTGTACGTTGGGGCTTGGGCTGTGCGGTATGACCACACCTAGAAGTGGCAGTACTTTACACTATCACCGACGACCACATCGGTGAGGCCCGTGGGGCTCTCTACCCTGCTTGAAAAGAAGCGGTCCATACTATGTCGACATATTATCTTGTGTGCGGCTGTGAATGCTAGCGATATGTGGGCGGATGTGAATGCATGCGATGTATGAGTGACTGTGAATGCCTGTAATGTGTGCACGGCTGTGAAGTCCTGTTGTATGAATACAGGTTGTAAATACTTGCTATGTCGATGTATTAAGGGAGCTTTAATCATAACTGATATATATTGCAGCTGCTATTCCAGTTATACTATGCTGCACTTCCTTTCATGGTTGCTCCTATCTTATATATATGTGAAATGTTGCACTAACTCTTTCTTGCTTTGACTATCTACTTTTGTTGGGTGTGTGTGCTCGTCCCCAGGATATAGATTCAGGGAGGAGATTTGATTCCACTTAGCTCTGTGACTAATGATTATTTTAATAACCATTCACAGGAGATGGAGCATCATAGTGACCAGCTACCGCGGGATGATACTCCAGCTGATAGGACTACTCGAGCAGAGGCACCACCGTCGTCTTCAGAGTTTAGAGACGTGAGTACTACAAAGTAGGATTGAGAGAGTGACGAGCTATTAGTTGTAGTACTTTTATAGCACACAGATTTCATGTATAAACAATGGCTACGACCATTTGTGTTTTCTATATATATATATATATATATATATATATATATATATATATATATATATATATATGATGTCACTTCCTGTTAATGCTTCTGCAAAACTCTGTGATGATATGTGAATGTTGGGATTCAAGCTGAGCAAGGCGGCCAACTAATACTTAGTAGTATGAGTCATTACCCCTTTAGGAGTACTGGGTGGACGTCTTGGTCAAGTAAGATCCGCTCTGACCATACTCGGGCAAAGGTTAGGGGTCTTACAAACCCTCTCTATGACACTTGGTAGAATCACTAAGCTGGTCCAGTTCGTCGCGGTAGATGCTCCAAGCAGCTACTACATAATCTTTGAAAGGCATACACTTGATGAGTATCAGGTAGTGGTCTACACCATCCACCACGAACATTAAGTTCTCCCTCTATGAGAAGCAATACCAGGTCAGGAGTGACCCCAGACTTGCCCAAGAATGCCAGGACGGTCAATTAGACTGAGTCAGTTCTTCCCTCGGAGGTTGCTGCGGCTCTTCTAGTTATCAAAGTTTCAAGTCATCCTGAAGTTGTTAAAGAGATGGCTGAGGAAGAGGCTAGAGAGGGAGCATACCTGAAACATGCATAGTTTATTCAAGAAGTTTTGGTTGCTGCTGAAGATTAGGAAAAGAAGCACGTAATCAATGCAAAGCTGCCTTAGGAAGAGAAATCTCAGATGATCTTCTGCCTTCTAAAGAATTGTACGTCTTCACCTAGTCAGTGGATGACATACCAAGAGTGGATCCAAATGTCGCATGCCACCACCTCAATATTGACACGAGCTTCAAGCCAATCAAGTAGAAGAAGCAGGCAGTGGCGATGACCCTTGCCTAGCTAATTCAAGAGGACCAAGCTCCTCAAAGTCAAATTTATTCGTGAAATTCAATACCTTAAACGAGTTTCTAATGTTGTAATGGTGAATAAGGTTGGGGAAAGTAAGAGCATGTGTAGATTTCACCAAACTCAATAACACGTGCCCAAAAGATTATTATATCTTGTCACAGATAGATTCTTTAGTTGATTTTGTGATAGGATATTCATGCATGAGTTATATATATGTATTCTATGGTCATCATCAAATTAGGATGCATAAGTCTGAAATGCCTCACACATCTTTTATTATAAATGACAGTTGCTTCTGTTATCTCATAATGCCTTTCATGCTTAAGAATGTGGGTGCAACGTATCAGCGTATGATGGACTTTGTCGCAGCAGAAGGGCAAAAATCTGGAAGTCTACGTTGATGACCTTTTAATAAAGAGCAAATCCTTCTCGTCGCACCTAGGTGACCTTGTAGAGATGTTTGTTACTATATGAGTGTATAAAATAAAGTTGAATCCTCTCAAGCGTGTCTTCGGGGCAAGTAAGGGGAAGTACCTCAACTATATAATTACTCTTGAAGGCCTCTCTCCAAACCCAGATAAATTGAAGGCCATCCAATATATGAAACCTCCCCATTATCCAAGAGAATATCAAAAACTCGGCGGGAGGTTGACAGGTATTAGTAGGTTTATCTCTAGATTAGGGCATAAGTGTTACTCCTTCTTCAAGACCTTGCGAGCAACATTAAAGTTCAACTGGACTAAAGAGTGTGACTTAGCAAAGCAGCTAATGACGACTCCTTTGTTTTGAAGTCCTCGTCCAGGAGATGTTCTTTATGTGTATCTTGGTATGGGTTCATAAGCTATCCGTTCAATTATTGACAGCAAGGAAAAGAAGAAGTAGTTTTTAATATACTATGTGAGCAAAATTCTGAAAGATGCTGAGTCAAGGTATCTAATCTTAGAGAGGTTAGCTCTAGCTTTAATCATCTCAGCCTGGAGGCTTAGGTTGTATTTCTAAGCCTAATCCATTCAAGTAGTGACTAATTTTCCTTTAAAGAGTGTGTTGGATAAGCCCCAACGCTCAAGCAGGTTGGTCAAGTGGGCAATAGAGCTTAACGAGTTTGAAATTTTCTACATCCCAAGGATTGCTATTAAAACTCAAGTGTTTGCAGATTTACTGGTTGATATAATGGAAGCTTGTCCAGATAAGAAGTCAAATCTCCTCTGGCTTTGAAAATCTTTGTGGATTGAGCTTCAGGAAAATATTTTTATGATGCTGGAGTTATTCTTGTTAATCCAAATAGTGTAAGGTTGAATCAGACATTGAAGTTCTACTTCTTAACAACCAACAACCAGACAAAATATGAAGCACTTCTAGCAGATTTAAGGTTCGCAAAGGAACTTGGGATTGAAGATGTGCAAGTAAAAAACTGGTTCATTAATGATGACATCTCAAGTTAACAACAACTTTGAGACTAGAGATCCAACTCTCTAGTGATATTTGATTCTTGTCAAGGCTGAGATTGTAAGATTCAGAAATTTCAATATTCAGCATTCCTAAAGTTAGAAATTTCAGAAGCAGATGAGCTAGCCAAGTTTGGTCTTCTGTAAGGAGGAACTACTTCAGAGCTCTTTCATCCAGCAATGGAAGGAGAGTTGATGCAGATTAAACAACTTCCATCATGGATGGACCCTATTGTCCTTTATCAGTCAACATATAATTTCCACACGTCTGTGAAGAAGTTGTTTAGGTTAAAGGGAGCTTATTGTTATCCTTTGTGTTGGGAAAATTGCCCTCAATGTTCCAAGATTTGAAGAAGTAAATCTTACAATGATAAGTACATCTTGTATTTGGTGTAAATCTATTGACATATATGTAGGTTCAATATTCCATATTGCTAATCAATCTTAGTAGGTCAAAAGATCAGTTTAGACCATAAGTGAATATGCTTATAATCTGAAATGGTCTAATCTCAATATTGTTAAAGTCGGGATTATACCATTTTGATGAATAAAGAAGACTCAACGTTATCGTTTTGATAGAAGGCTTCACACAACGTTTTCGTCTTATTAAACAATAGAGAAATAGTTTTCTGGTGCTAAATACAATACCATTTGTGAGAGGTATTCACAAAATGATATCATTTAGATTGGAAGATTACTATTTTATTCTTCAGAAAGGCGGGATTTCAAAGTCAGCGGAGACGCTGAAAGCAAATGTCACATCAATCGCCACTATAAAGTGTTTTGGAGTGATGTGACAGAAGTTTCGACCGTTTGAGATGTCAGAGATATAAATGTTAAGAGAGGGTCATCAAATCCTAACACTTCGAAGCTTTAAGCACTAGAAAATAATCCCGAGTTCTCAGAAAAGCAAAGCAGGCTGCAAAAAGTCAATAGAACAATGCATCAAGCTTTTCTAAAGAAGAAGAAGAAATGGCATAGAAAATCAAGATTCATCAAAAAGGAAGCTCTCATTTCTTGTGAGCAAGTAGACTTCCTCATACAACATACTTCAACCTTAATCCAATTTTGAAGGCAAATCCATATATTGATCTAGTTTTGTTATTGAAGAGGGCTTTCTCTCTGGAAAGCATAAGGAGACCCAAAGCTACAAAAGTAAATTTTTTGTTGAGTCAATTTCTATAACTTTTTATAAACTAATGTTATGCAAGATGTCTTTAATATCTGAGTTATAGGGCGGTACTATCAGCCTAAGTGTAGGGTCGTATAGAAGGCATGAGTGTAAGACTCTACTGTGAGTCTAAGGTAGCATCTTATATAAATTTGAGCTTAGACTCAAGGAGTGGATCTGAGGTAGGAGACTAATTGGGTTTTTGAGCTGTAAGAGTGCTTGCACTTTAAGGTAGGGTTGTAGACATTCTAAGGTAGGACTTTGCTGAAGTCTGAGATAGTGTTTTGCTAAAGACATAAGGTAGGATTCCGAGGAATCTGAGGTATATGATTTTTGATCTGAGAAGTTGAAGGATTTTGCTGAGTCCATCACACTGCTAGATAAATTGTGAGGGACAGAAGATGTGCCCATACTTTAGGGATCCACTATAAATTCTTGTGTGCTTTATGAGTGCTATGATTTGATTTAATATTTCGTGGTAGATTAACTTAAAGATTTTAAAAGATAAAATACATCATAGCACCTATTCATCCCCTCTAGGTATTTTAGACTACTTATATCCTTTCAAGTGATATCAAAGGGAGGTTGGTTGAAAAATACTTAACAGTGTGACCAAGTTCCTAAAATAGGTAGTTTGTTTATACACGATGACTTCCAGGGAAGGGTATAATGAGATGAGTTCCATAAAGATTGCCATATGTTGAAAGAGAATTTTGGCATTTGGAAACAAAGGGTCAAACTATTTATGGAAGCTTCATACCCAAGGTTATACATCAGAGTAGAGGAGGGGTCATTCATCCCCAAGAAAGCCTCATCTATAAATACAAATTAGCAAGTACCCAAGCTGTATTCTGAAATGACTATGGATGAAGTTGTTCTGGTCACTATGGATAAGAGGGTCGAGAACATTATTGTCATTGTCATAGATGACTCCACCTTTCAGAACCTTATCCACTACCAAACTGTCATAGAGATGTGGAATATACTAATTATGTATATGGAGAGCACTAAAGAGGTTAGGGATGACAAGAAATCCCTTCTAAACCAGGAGTATGAGGTATTTATATAAGGGAAGGAGGATTTCATTGCTGAATGCTCTGAGAAATTTTTCAAAATTATAAATGAGCTGAAGACACATGACAGAGTCTTCACAAACTATGAGCTGAATGATAATTTCTTGAGGTCTCTAACTAGATAATGAGACAACAAGATTTGTACTATTAGAGAGATGAAAAATCTAGTCAATATTCCACCTCATACTCTATTTGGGAAGTTATTGTCTTATAAGATGCAGTTTAATTCAAGAAAGGAGGAGGATGTTATTGTTAGGTCACACTCAAAGGATAAGTCAGTGGCTTTCAAGGCTGAAAACATAAGAAAAATCAATGAGAGAATTCCTTCTCCTCTAAGAAAGGTTACCTAAATTAGATACCTCTGAGCATAACACCTCAGAATCTGAGCTGACTGATGGGTAATTTGCAGCATTCTCCAAGCAGTTCAAGAGGATGATGACAAGGAGGAATCAATGTAAGAAAAAACTTTCTTCCTCCTCTAGCTCCACGAAGGACTACAATAATCCAAGTGTAAGAAAAAAACTTTCTTCCTCCTCTTTTTTTCATTTTGAGGATCCCCACCAACATCTAACACACCTCTACATCTGATTGAATTCCAGGTGATCGACCAGCTCTATCGTGCACTAATAGGAAGACGTTATATCTTTCGTAACCTCTTGAACAAAGAAATGTTGCCTTGTACACACCTACCTAATTGGTCACCCTAATATGTAACCCTCGATTTGTGATTCTTGAAATTTTATGTTTAGCAATTTGAGAATGCGAAGGTCGCTTCTTTATAGGAACCACTATACAGTTATGATGATCTCTTGAGGAAAGCAATACTGTTATACACGCATCTACCCAATTGATTATCTTAGACTATACACATCTTATGTGATTAGATTTTTGTTAATCATAGTGATCATCTTTTTTAAAGGAATTATAGTTTTGATGACCTCTTGTGGAAAGTAATGTTGGTCTACGTACACCTGCCTGATTGTTCATCTTAGACTGTGGGCCTCTTTTCCAAAGACGATTAGCTCTTTCTGACCGCCAAGTTCGCTTTACTATTGAAAGGAGTGACACCTTTGATGACTTCTTGAAGAAAGCAATGTTTCCTTGTGCTCACCTGTCAAATTGATCATCCTAGCTTATAGACCCTCCATATAATCTTGGTATTCTAGCTTCCTCATCACCCGATAATTCATTCAGCTTATCATATTGTTGTTATTGTGGTTACTATGGCGGTTTGAATTTATTTCCTAAAAGCGTATAACTTAGTTGCAGTTAATGGCTTATCTAAATTTTGATATTTTCTGGCCTTCTGCGAAAATGATCATCTTTCAGTTAAAACTATAAAAAACCGCTTATTCGGTATTACTTTAGTTTATGACGCAGTGAACAAATATCATCATTCAGAACCTGTATTGTGAATTAATCGCATGATCTGATAAGTCAAGTGTTTGGAACAAACACTACACTACATTCATGGCATTCCTCATGGATTCTATTCACATAACTTATGCGGTTAAACGATTCATGTACAAGGCACTATACTCTTGGTAGATAGAATGAAAAAGATCACCATTATCTATGTCATATCATTTGACATTCAAATCATCATGAGTAAGCAGTAAGAAAAAGAATAAAGTAAGTTTGTCTCTCATTGATGTTGGGTACATTGGAATATATGTACCTGATTTGAAGAAGCCTCACCCTACTCAATGATATACATCAAGATGTATTTAATGTGCTTTGCGTTTATGTGTGCAGATTAAGTAATTGCAGGGAAAGCATAAAAGATTCTAAGTCTATGTGTCGACACCTAAAAGAAAAGTGTCGACACCTAAGAAGGCTTGTGTCGACACCTAGAGAAGTTGTGTCGACACTTGGAGTAATTGTGTCGACACCAGGAAGGCAGAGTCGACACCAGAAGAAAAGTGTCGACACATACATGCAGTGTCGACACCTAGAGAAACTTTGTCGACATCAAAAGTGTCGACACTAGGAGGCTGTGTCGACACTCGGCAAACATCAACAAAGTTCAAGTATATGTGTCGACACTAGGAGGCTGTGTCGACACTCAGCAAAGTTTCAACACATGAAGAATGTGTCGACACAAAAGAGATGTGTCGACACTCAGCAAAGTTTCAACACATGAAGGAATGTGTCGACACAAAGGAGATGTGTCGACACTTAGCAAAGTCTCAACACAAGAAGTTGTGTCGACACAAAAGGAGTTGTGTCGACACACATCAGAAATCAACTAAGTATTGAAGAAGAAGTACTTGTGTCGACACACTCAATCAGTGTCAACACATTCAACAGAAGGCTTGTGTCGACACACAGAATCAGTGTCGACACATTCTGAAGAAGCAGTGTCGAGAAGCTGTTACAACAACACAAGGAGTTGTGTCGACACCATCAAGGCTAGTGTCGACACTTAGTCTACTTGTGTCGACACTTGGTATATTTGTGTCGACACATAAAGACTATCTGTCTCGACACTTTCAGACAGTGATAGAGATTTCAAGAAGTGACTGGATGACTTGACAGCTGCCATTTCAACCCGTCAACTACAACTGTCAGAGCTGTCAGAAAGTTGTTAGAAACCGGATCAGCCGGTCACCATGGAGAAAGCTTATTTAAAGACCTTTCTCCTTCAACAGAAAGTGAATCGATGAAGTAATCAATGAGTTAAAAAATAACACAACAAAGAAGAAGACCTTCAAGAGAAGATCTAAGTAGTTGGAGAGAGAGAGCTCCTTCTAAGAAGAGCAGCCGTTGAACCGGGCTGCTAAGTAAGATTCAGATTGAAATCAGAATCTCAAGACAACAGTTGATTGAAGATCATCTGCACAGAGATACAACCCTACTGTGTTCTAATTCAAGAAGCTTTGAAGAAATCCAAGGGAGGTTGATCTCTGCCAAGTTCTTCCAATAACTCATCAAGAAACCAGTCAACTCATCTCTCTCTTTCAGAGTTGCGGTTATATACTTTGTAAACTCTATTTTCTGTAGGATCCTAAGGGATCTGAGCTATAAGCCTATTTTATAAAGGTTGAGTGTAGGAGACAGTGTGCTCTGAGTGTAGGTCTTGTTGAAGACTGAGGTAGGGCCTAGTGCCTGAGTTGTAGGAGACTTTGTTCTCTGAGTGTAAGTCTTGGTGAAGACTGAGTGGTAGGGCTTTTGTGCCTGAGTTGTAGGAGTGGGATCACTCTGAGTTGTAGGAACCTGTTTGGGGTTCTGAGTTGTAAGATCTGAGGATCTGAGAAGAAGTGGAGAAGTTAGGCCGAATCTAGTACACTACTAGATAGGCGAAGGGGGAAAGTGGATGTACCCAGACCTTGGGGAACCACTATAAAAATCTGTGTGTACTCTGTGTGTGATTAATTCTGTGATTGTTGTATTATCTGTGCTGAATTGCTGTAGAGAATTGCAAATACATGTCTTAGTATTCAGTGTTTCTGCCTGTAATTTTAAAAAGATTAAGTTCACCTATTCACCCCCCCTCTAGGTGTTTAGGTACTATTTCTTTCAAGTGGTATCAAAGTGAGGTTGCTCAAAAAGGACATAACAGTCTGAGTAAAGATCCCGTAGGCAAAATCAGAATAATCAAGAATCAAGAAAATGAGTTCAACTGGGAATCACAAAGAGCTGGGGTCCATGAAGTTGTCAATCTGTAGAAAAGAGATTTTTAGCATATGGAAAGAGAGGGTTAGACTTTTTATGGAAGCCTCTGACCCAAGAATATACATTACTGTCAAAGAAGGGCCATATATGTCAATGAAAGTATCTGTTCTGGATGCAAATCAGAGAACTCCCAAAGACTATTCAGAAATGACTAAAGATGAGATTATTCTGGCCACTATGGACAAGAGGGCCCAGAATATTATTGTAAGTGCAATTGATGATGCCACATTTCAGAACCTAATACATTGTAAAACCTCAAAAGAAATGTGGGACACACTAATAGTTTACATGGAGGGTTCTGAAGAGGTAAGACAAGACATGAAGTCTTTGTTAAATCAGGAGTATGAAAGCTTCAGACAAGGAAAGTTTGATAGCATTACTGAATGCTACAAGAAATTCTATAGGATTGTTAATGAGTTGATGTCATATGGAAGAGAATTCAGCAACTATGAGCTGAATGACAAGTTTTTAAGATCCCTGACTAAGGACTGGGATACCAAGATTTGTGTCATTAGGGAAATGGCCAAATTAGCTGATATACCTCCTCCAACTTTGTTTGGAAAACTGCTATCTTATGAGATGCAGTTAATGGTTAGAAAGGAGGAAGAGAAGACTACAAGAGTGGAGCACAAGGAAAGAGCTGTGGCCTTCAAGACTGAAGCCACTAGGAAGTATAGAAGCAAGTATCCATCTCCACCTCAAATAGTTGCTGAGACAGTCACAGAAAATTCAGATAGTAAGAATTCAGAAAGCAGTGAAAGTGATGAAGACTTTGCAGCCTTCACTAGGCATTTTCAAAAGTTTCTGAAGAAGAAGCAGTGGAGGTCTAAGCCATCCGCTTCACAGACAAAAGATGACTACTATCAGAACAGGAAGTCATCAAGGAATGACAGAAGAAAGTCTAAGTCAAGTAAAAATACATCCTCAAAGATAGTATGCTATTGTTGCAATAGACAAGTACATATAGTAACTGACTGTCCAGAAAAGAGGATAGAGTCAACTGACAAAAAGAAGACTCAGTTTAAGGGCAAAAAGGAAAGGTCCTTTGTTGCCAAGAAGGATAAGAGTTTGACTGATCAATCATCTTCAGAAACAGATTCAGAAGCTGAAGCTTATATTGGATTGTTTGCTGAAGAGGAGGAAGATGAGTTCATACAGCTGATGAATTCAATCTATGAGCATGAGGACAATCAGTGCAAAGGGCTGATGACCTTATCTAAAGGAGACAAAATCCAGGATCAGCCTGGACCAAGTAAGGTACAAAATTGTTCTTCTAGTTCAATTTCTTGTACTTAGTCAGAATCAGATACATCTGCATCAAGTGATGTGGGTGGGTCTGAATCTGAAGGTGATATTCATCAGTTAATTGATGAATATAGAGACTTGTTGCATGCCTTAAAGAGAAGCAAATCCTTGGCCAAAACTCAGGCAAAGGAGATTGCTTGTCTTAAATTAGCTGCTGCTGATTCAGACAAGTTGCTTGATCAGAAACTAAATGAAATAGCCAGGCTGAAGAACATTACTGTTATTCAGATGGGTACTATTACATTTAAGAATGATCAAATTAGAAATCTGGAGGCTAGACTTCAGAAGGAGAGAGATATTATAGCAAGTTTTTCTAAACCAAAATCAGTTTTACCTTTGATAGATGATTTTGTACCTCAAAAGGGTAAGACTGGATTGGGGTTTACAAAACCTGCCTGTACAGCTAGGTCCAAATCTAAAGGCAAAGCCCCATCACTCAACAAGAAGCCTGATGTAGAAAAAACAGCAAGGGTTGTACCTAAACAAAGGTACAACAGATTTGAGTGCTGGTGTTGTGGCAAGGTAGGCCACTTTTCCATAGATTGTTGGCACAATACAAGTGTCAAGGAGAGTAGCAAACTACCTGTTAGAAGAGCTACATGTAGTTTTGTTAAAAGACAAACTAACCTGCACCAAGGACCCAAGAATTATTTGGGTTTTAAGGTTAAGTAATCTGTTTTGTAGGTGAGTCCAAGTGGCCATGCCCCTATATGGTACTTGGACAGTGGATGTTCCAGGCACATGACTGGAACTAGGGGATTGCTGAAGGATTATACATCTATCAAAGATGGGCCTAAAGTTACCTTTGGTGGTTCAGAAAAAGGAATCATCAAAGGCTTTGGTAACATTTCTAGTAACCAAATTATAATTACTCAAGTGGCTTATGTAAAGGGTTTGAAACATAACCTCATTAGCATAAGTCAGCTGAGTGATTTAGGATATGACGTCTCATTTGTCCAAAATGGTTGTCATATCAAGAGGTCAAGTGATCAAAAGATCATTCTGACAGGATATAGGAAGAGAAATGTCTATTGTCTAGACATTGTATGTGAGAACAATATTTCTCCTATTTGTCTTGTAGCTGATGAGAAAGTCTCACACTGTGTTAAATGACACAAGAGACTGACTCATCTTAACTATAAGACAATTGGTCAACTCTTTAGCAAAGAGTTAGTGAGGAATGGTCCTCAAGTTAAGTGCAAAAAGGATGGGATATGCTCAGCTTGTCAAAAAGGCAAGAAGACCAAATCCACCTTTCATAGCCTTGAGAACAAAGATGCTGTGAGGTGTCTATACCTCTTGCATATGGATCTTTTTGGTCCTATGCCAGTTCACAGCCTAGGTAGGAAGGTCTACACATTTGTGATAGTTGATGACTACTCAAGGTATTCCTGAGTGTTCTTCCTAAGGCAAAAATCTGAAACTCCAAGTATCTTGTATAGTTTGTTAAACAAATTCAGAATGAATTGGACAGTACAGTGGTCAAAATCAGAAGTGACCATGGTACTGAATTTCAGTCTCAAAGTATGACAAAACTGTGTGAAGAGTTTGGAATATTTCATGAATTTTCCTCACCAAGAACACCTCAACAAAATTATATTGCTGAAAGGAAAAATAGAACCTTGATAGAGGCTGGTAGAACTCTGTTGAGTGACACATCTCTCCCAGAATATTTCTGGGCTGAGGCAGTTAACACTGCTTGTCATGTGATCAACAGGGCTACTATCACCAAGAGCCACAAGAAGACCCCCTATGAGATTGTGAAGGGCAGAAAACCAAATTTATCCTATTTCAGGATCTTTGGTTGCAAGTGCTATATCCTTAACAATGGTAAGTCTTATCTAACTAAGTTTACTGCCAAATCTCAAGAGGGAATCTTTGTTGGGTACATCAATAACAGTAAGGCTTATAGGGTCTACAACTTGATTACTCAAGTTATAGAAGAGTCTGTTCATGTAGTTTTTGATGAAGCTAGACTCATTAACAATGAATTGCCTAGAAGTGTTTGCAGCTCTACAGGTGTAACTGAAAAGATGGACAAGCTTACCATTGCAGAAGGTTCTACTGCAAATCAGCAAGTGGAAGATGATGGCTGTTGTCCAGGGGGAGTACAAGATACTCCTGATGCAGAAGAAGACCAAGAGGTGCAGTTGAATGAAGAAGCTGAAGGTGTACAACCTGAAGACAGGCTGTCTCCAGCAAATAGGCATCTAAAGGATCATCCAGCCAATCAAATTATTGGAGATCTCAGATAAGGGGTACAAACAAGGAGCAGAAATCTAAGTTCACTTCTCTACTCCAGCTTTCTATCCCAAGTAGAGCCAAAGAAATTTGAAGAAGCAATCCTAGACCCTCATTGGATTGAGGCCATGCAAGAGGAGCAGAACCAGTTCAAAAGATGCAAGGTCTGGGAGCTAGTTCCTAAACCCAAGGACCACAACATTATTGGAACTAAGTGGATCTTTAGGAACAAGTTGGATGAGAATGGAATTATTATAAAGAATAAAGCCAGACTTGTTGCAAAGGGATATAGGCAGCAAGAAGGTATTGATTTTGATCAAACCTTTGATCCAGTAGCAAGACTGGAAGCAATAAGGATGTTCCTTGCCTATGCAACATTTCAAGGATTTAAGGTATATTTAATGGATGTTAAGTCAGCTTTTCTGAATGAAAATCTGAAGGAAGAAGTCTATGTTGAGCAGCCATCAGATTTTGTTGACTCTCTTAAACCTGATTATGTATATAGACTTAAGAAGGCTTTGTATGTGTTAAAACAAGCCCCTAGGGCTTGGTATGAAACTCCGTCTAGTTTCCTCATTGAGAATAAATTCTCAAGGGGGAAAATAGACAAGACTCTATTCCTTAGGGAATCCAGAGGCAAGATCATCTTAGTCCAAATATATGTAGATGTCATAATATTTGGGTCTTCAAAAAGTAGTCTTTGCAGAAAGTTTGCAAAACTAATACAAGGATAATTTGAAATGAGCAGTATGAGGGAACTTAAGTTTTTCTTGGGTCTCCAAGTTAGACAGACTGAAGGTGGATTATCCATATGCCAGTCTAAGTTCACCCTAGAGTTGATAAGGAAGTATGGTATGAAATCATCCAGTACCATGAAAACTCCTATGAGGTCAAGCATGTCTCTAAACAAAGATGATGCAGGGAAACCTGTAAATGAGACTTTGTATAGAGGGATAGTTGGCTTCCTACTGTATTTGACTGCTAGTAGACCAGATATCATGTATACTACATGTGTCTGTGCTAGGTACCAAGCTTACCCTAAAGAATCTCATTTGACAGCAGTCAAAAGAATTTTGAGATATCTTAAGGGCACACCTTATCTAGGCCTTTGGTATCCTAGGAATGGAGATTTTGAACTGACAGGTTATTCAGATGCAGACTTTGCAGACTGCAAGGAAGATAGGAAAAGTAGCACAGGAACCTGTCAATTTCTAGGTGGAAGGCTGGTGTCATGGAGTAGCAAGAAACAAACAAGTGTGGCTATCTACACAGCAGAGTCAGAGTATGTGGCTGCAGGAAGTTGCTGTGCTCAACTTCTATGGATTCAACATCAGCTAAAAGATTATGGTATTCAAGTAAGTAGGACACCTTTATTTTGTGATTCTACTAGTGCCATTTCTATTGCAAATAATCCTGTCTCCCATAGTAGGACTAAGCACATAGAAATTAAATACCATTTTCTAAGAGAACATGTTGAAAAAGAAGATATTTCCCTAGAGTATGTTAAGACAGATAATCAGTTAGCTGATATGTTTACTAAGCCCTTAGATGAAACCAAATTCAATAAGTTTAAAATTGAATTAGGTATGATAAACTTAGAATAGTTTACAAAAATTGGCTAAGTAAAATAGTGTCGACACACAGAGTTGTCTGTGTCGACACATAGAAGTGGTGTCGACATTTCAGAGAAATGGTGTCGACACATCTAGGAAGTCTGTGTCGACACTTCAGAGAATTAGTGTCGACACATGCAGTGTAGGTGTCGACACATCCAGAGTGGTGTCGACACTTAGGATTTACACAGAATTAGTCTAGTAGAGTCTCGACTAAGTGTCGAGCTGAGATATATAAGTGTCGACACATAAATTCTGTCGACTATATTTGTGTCGACACATAGTTGTCGAGACATTAGAAGTAAGTGTCGACACTTTTCAACAGTGTCGACACATTTCAAGTATGTTAACGCGCCTTTTCACCTTCAATTCTAGAAAGGTATAAATAGGTTTTCCTCATTGTTTGTCGACACGCTCACCTTAGTTTCGAGACCAAACTTGTGCGTCGACATCTCTCTTCTCTAAATTCAAAATTTCTTCAAACCCTAATGGCGCCCAAGCTAGATGAGAACATTAATAAAGGATATGAGCTCGTGTGTCACGCCTTTGATGACGCGGAACCAGAAATCAAAGGTGTGGTAACCCTAATTGCCGAGACTGGACTAGAGTATCTTGTATCAGAACCAATCAAGATCTGGAAGAAGGAGGTCCTTGAATTCTTGAATGCAGCTACTCTTGATGAATCAGGACTCAAGATTAAGTCCAGAGTTCATGGGACAAAAGTCAAGGTCACATAGAAAAGTCTAAGAAAGGTACTTCAGATACCAAGACCAAAAGAGGAAGAAAATATATCTGCTTCTAAGACTAGAGAGGCATTGAAATGGTGTAGTTTAGATTCAAACCTGACGATATGATCAGTTTTCAACAGGAAAGGCATGAACATGCAAGGCAAGTTTTTATCTGAGATAGTTGACAAGGTAATACTAAGCAAGCCTGTTGGATATGATAGAATTTCAGCTCATATGTTCAGTCTGATGACAAGGATAATTTTCAAACTTAATACTGATTGGTCTGCAGTAATGTTTGATAAGATAAAAGAGAGTCTGAAGAAACCCAATCTGGGTAGAATTCTGAGTCTATACTTAGCTGGAAGTATTCCTGAAGTGATGAACCAAGCTGCAGGTTCAAAGATAAACCACATGAGGAGAATGGATGTAAGAATTTTCTCTAGGTGAGATAGAGTGTTGACAAAAGAGATGCCAACTCCAGAAAAGGCAACACCTCAGAAGAAGAAGAAGACAGCCATTGTGGCACAAGAATCCTCAAGTAGCTCAGAGGAGCCAGTGGTGTTTAGTTCAGATGATGGAGAGGATGGCAATGTTTGACAGTTTCCAGCAAGGCAAGGAGATGCTCAGAGGCAGGGGGAGCTACCCTCAGCTAGCCCTATTCACCTGGATCCACTCCAGGGGGAGCCTCTACATGTGGATGAGCCAACTCAATTAGAGAGTGAAATGGCTACCCAAACCATTCTAGAGGTAATTACTGAAGTTAATCAATTAAATTTCCCAATTGAGGATGAAGTTTTGTCTGAATCATTACTTGATGTTGATCAACAAACACAGTTACATAGTGAACCACAAGATGTGGTCATGGAGGACACATCAATTGCTGATAAAGAAGTATCAGTTGCTCCTGAGATCAGAGATTCTCCTGTACTACCTCAACATGAGTTTACATTAGAAGAGCTATTCCCTGATCTTGTACAGACAGATCTTGAGAGAGAGATAATAGCTGTTGAGGGGGAGAAGGTCAATCTTGAGGGGGAGCATGTAGAGGAGACTGCTAGACAAGAGACTGAGGAGCAAAGAATTGCTGAGGAGCTACCAAGGACTGAGAAGGATTTACCTGCTAGTCCTAAGGATAGAGTAGATATTGCTAGTACTTCTGCTTCAGAGGATGAAGAGACTGCTAGAGCCAAGAAAAGGAAGGATTTACAAACTTATATGGATGAAGGCCATAAGTCACTTCAATTTGATCTAGCTCAAGACATAAAGTCCATAAGATTTGAAGTGAATCAAAACAAGAAGGAAATGACTGATTCTTTCCATAAAGGAGGGAATGCAGTGGTCTATCTGGCTACACATCAAGAGAATATCAAGAAACAGATTGATGATCTGGTAGTCAAACAAGGCTATGTCTTGGAAAACCAGATAAGAATGAATGACAATTTAACTGAATCCCACAATGTGATAGTCACTGAAATGCAGAATCTAGCTGCTGCTCAAACTACAACAAGGACTACTGCCAAGGCTGAATTTGATAAGAAACTACAAGAGAGCCTCACTGCTGTTACAACTACCATTGAAGAATCTCAAAAAACAATTACTGAAAAGCTCCAAAGGTTGAAACCTTTTTATAAAGATGGAGTTAACTATCTGAATGCTCAAATAAGATTCCAGAAAGATGATCTTAGGGATCACATAGAGAGAGAAGTCATAAAGGGGGAGAGGGTTTTAGTTAAGGCAGGCTCTGATCATGCCAAATGGATTTCAAACTCCATCAGAGCTACCCTTGGATATCTACCTTTATGTGATGATGATAATGTGGCAGAGTCTGGAATAAATCCTGTTTATTTTGGAGGAGAACAAGCTGAAGTAGCTCAAGTGATATATCCTCCTGCAGATTTTGACATGATACATCAGGAGGTACAGTCTATGTATAGTCCTCCCGAGGGTAATCAGAATGTTATTCTTGGGAAAGTAGTACAGCCTGTTCCAGAGGCAATCTTAAAAGAGCAAGAGGCTTTATTAAAGGAACAAGAGGCTCAATTATCTAAGAAAAGGTTCAGAGAGCAAGCTGAATTAAGGCCAGACTTTGAGCAATGGAGCCCAACCTCCAGGAATATCATATTGACTGCTTGGAAGGCTGCTAAGGACAATGTCCTGGATAGAGGCAAGTGGTATTCTGACCAGGAGTGGAGAAAACATAAGAATAGACAAGAGGCCATAGTACAATATAGAAGGAAGGCTAAACTGGGAAAGCTACCTCCTAATGCACAGGAGCCTAACAAGTATTTCCCTAAGCCTTATCACTATTTTGAAAGGCAGAAGATAAAGGCTGAAGAGCTGAAAAAGAAAGATCTCAAATGGAAGAAGCCTGTTGATGACAATGATGCTCCAGTCCAAGCAAAGATTCAATCTGGAAAGGGGATTGTTATCAAGGAGCCAGAACAACCATAGGATAGAAATTTTCTTAAGTTTACAATTTGTAATCATTTGCTTTTAACTCTATGTAAACTTTTGATTAATGAAAATGTATAGAGTTGTAAGAACAATGTTATATGTTCAATCTATTACATTATTGTTCTGAGATAATTGTTTATACATGTTCTGTTCATACATGTTTAAGTATTTACCCTATCATTTAATATTGTTATACATCATATTGAGTATTTGTTATGTATGGTGTATATCATTGACTAAGGGTTATGACTTCTCCAAATAGGGGGAGATTGTTGGGTACATTGGAATATATGTACCTGATTTGAAGAAGCCTCACCCTACTCAATGATATACATCAAGATGTATTTGATGTGCTTTGAGTTTATGTGTGCAGGTTAAGTAATTGCAGGGAAAGCATAAAAGATTTTAAGTCCATGTGTCGACACCTAGAAGAAAAGTGTCGACACTTAAGAAGGCTTGTGTCGACACCTAGAGAAGCTGTGTCGACACTTGGAGTAATTGTGTCGACACCAGGAAGGCAGAGTCGACACCAGAAGAAAAGTGTCGACACATACATGCAGTGTCGACACCAAGAGAAACTTTGTCGACATCAAAAGTGTCGACACCGGGAGGCTGTGTCGACACTCAGTAAACATCAACAAAGTTCAAGTATATGTGTCGACACTAGGAGGCTGTGTCGACACTCAGCAAAGTTTCAACACATGAAGAATGCGTCGACACAAAAGAGATGTGTCGACACTCAACAAAGTTTCAACACATGAAGGAATGTGTCGACACAAAGGAGATGTGTCGACACTTAGCAAAGTCTCAACACAAGAAGTTGTGTCGACACACAACAGAAATCAACTAAGTATTGAAGAAGAAGTACTTGTGTCGACACACTGAATCAGTGTCGACACATTCAAAAGAAGGCTTGTGTCGACACACAGAATCAGTGTCGACACATTCTGAAGAAGCAGTGTCGAGAAGCTGTTACAACAACACAAGGAGTTGTGTCGACACCATCAAGGCTAGTGTCGACACTTAGTCTACTTGTGTTGACACTTAGTCTATTTGTGTCGATACATAAAGACTATCTGTCTCGACACTTTCAGACAGTGACAAAGATTTCAATAAGTGACTGGATGACTTGACAGCTGCCATTTCAACCGGTCAACTGCAACTGTCAGAGCTGTCAGAAAGTTGTTAGAAACCGGATCAGCTGGTCACCATGGAGAAAGCTTATTTAAAGACCTTTCTCCTTCAACAGAAAGTGAATCGATGAAGTAATCAATGAGTTGAAAAATAACACAACAAAGAAGAAGACCTTCAAGAGAAGATTTAAGTAGTTGGAGAGAGAGAGCTCCTTCTAAGAAGAGCAGCTGTTGAACCGGGCTGCTAAGTAAGATTCAGATTGAAATCAGAATCTCAAGACAGAAGTTGATTAAAGATCATCTGCACAGAGATACAACCCTACTGTGTTCTAATTCAAGAAGCTTTGAAGAAAGCCAAGGGAGGTTGATCTCTGCCAAGTTCTTCCAAGAACTCAACAAGAAACTAGTCAACTCATCTCTCTCTTTCAGAGTTGTGGTTATATACTTTGTAAACTCTATGTTCTGTAGGATCCTAAGGGATCTGAGCTGTAAGTCTATTTTATAAAGGCTGAGTGTAGGAGACAGTGTGCTCTGAGTGTAGGTCTTGTTGAAGACTGAGGTAGGGCCTAGTGTCTGAGTTGTAGGAGACTTTGTTCTCTGAGTGTAAGTCTTGGTGAAGACTGAGTGGTAGGGCTTTTGTGCCTGAGTTGTAGGAGTGGGATCACTCTGAGTTGTAGGAACCTGTTTGGGGTTCTGAGTTGTAAGATCTGAGGATCTGAGAAGAAGTGGAGAAGTTAGGCCGAATCTAGTACACTACTAGATAGGCGAAGGGGGAAAGTGGATGTACCCAGACCTTGGGGAACCACTATAAAAATCTGTGTGTACTCTGTGTGTGATTAATTCTGTGATTGCTGTATTATCTGTGCTGAATTGTTGTAGAGAATTGCAAATACAGGTCTTAGTATTCAGTGTTTCTGCCTGTAATTTTAAAAAGATTAAGTTCACCTATTCACCCCCCTTCTAGGTGTTTAGGTACTATTTCTTTCAATTGATATGCAAAAAATTACATATCGTATTTAAAACGTGTTCACACGATTAACAAAAAGGACCACCAAACCCTATGAAACCCCAAAATGATATCTTTTTGTTCCTATTCTTTATCATTAGTCCAAGTTTTTTAGTCATAGGACTTGCTTTTGAGCTTGTGGAATCTCCTTCAGAATTTGGCAAATAAGTCGAGTTGGTCGACCTAGAAGATCTAAAAGAAGACCCACCGTCATATTCATCATTGATGCACTCTTCCCCTTCTTTTCTGCTCTCTCCACTACCTTTGTCAGCATCCTTGCCTTCGATCCCCTGCACGGTCTCTACGACCTCCATCTTCTGGTTGCCAGGGTCTTTCCCTCCTTCCTCTTCTTCCTCGGCCACCTCTTCTTTCTCTTCCTCAGTGATTCCTTCTATCGCTTCTTCTTCGCCCTCTTCAATCTTAGTCTCATCCAATACCTTTTCCCTTTGCTGCATTTACCCACGCAGCCTCTATGTTCCTGCAACACTGATAGAGCTTGTCGAAAGTGATGCCCTCAAACCCTCCTTAAGAGCACCACAAGCTCTAAGGAGGGGCAAAGCGCCTTTGACACCTTCTCTTAGGTGACTAAACTGAGAATCCACAGTTAGACTAAACTTAAACGCTGAGTTCATCAGGTATAATCTTACAAAGTTTGATTTCTTTAACAGATTGATCTCTTCATTTAATCGCTCATTCTCCTTAATAAACTTGTAACACCTCCCCTACAATGATCATATAATATGAGTCCAGCAAGGACCCCACAACATATAGACGTCACAACTTTAGCATTATAAAGTGGTATACAAGTGCTACCTATCCCAAAACTCAACAAGAAAAAAGCAGAAACAAAAAAACAGACACTAGAAACTGTCCACAAATCATCGGAGTTCAAATGGCCTTATGGCCTTCTACATTCAAATGTCCACAACATTATTCACACTAAACAATTCAGTATGCCATAGCACTCCTAGGCTATCTCGACATGCAAGTTAGATTTTAATAAATGAAACATAACATGAGAACACATAAAGGATATCAAAAGGGGTACACTTCATGATAGGGCTGATATCGAGTCGAGTTCGAGCGATTTTGGCTCGGCTCGAAATCGAATTTTTTGACTCGAACTCGGCTCGAAATCGACTCAGAATCGAAATTGATTTCGAGTCGAGATGGCTCGACTCAAAATGACTCGATTTCGAGTAAACTCGAAATCGAATCTAGTCGGCTTAAAATCGAATCGGGGTTGATCGAAATCAAATAAAATCGGCTCGAAATTGAGTATGTTTTTTCGTTTTCTTCATAGTTGCTCAAAATTAAATTGGGCAACCTATAAATTTAGCAAATAAAATATTTAAAACCTTCATTCTTTTTGTTTAGGTTTAAATTTTGTTATTTTTAATCTTAAAATAAGAATATATTCATAAATACATAATTTTTTAAATTGATTCGAGTTGATTCGAATCATATTTCGAGCGATTCAGGGCTGACTCGAAATCGACTCGAAATCAAATTCGAGTCAAATTGAATCGACTCAAATTGAGTCGAATCAATTTTAACCGATTCTGATTCGACTTAATTTTTGAACGATTTTCGAGCGATTTTTGAGTTTCGAATAATATGCTCAGCCCTACTTCATGAGGCTTAGGCTTTTTTGGCTAGCGAGCTTGCTGCAGCTTGTGATCTTTGCCCTGTAAAAATTGGTTGTAACGTGGGTTAACAAAGACTAACCTCAAATGTGTAACTAACACCCCTCTTCCCGGCCATCCCTAGTAGAACCTGGGTACTCCATCACCTGCAAATCAGCACTTCATATAGATATGCAATAAAACATAAATTAACACATAAACAATAAGGCTGGGTCTCACAAACATCAAACATGTTTCTATGTTAAGCATCAAATAAAAGGGTCATATTATGCAGTATGTATACAAACTCGAGTTTCACCCAAGACACCCTATAGCGTGTATGAGTCTAACATATCATGACTCATCATCATGTCATAACAATCACTTGGGTACTCTCATTTCCCCAAGGAAATACAAACCCAAGGCTAAGAACCCTCGCTGAGACCCCATCCACACATAGAACACAACACCATCAGGCTTGTCCATCAACTCCACCGTCCTTGACAATTTTAACAAATCAAAGCACAACTGATGCTAAGGAACCTTGCTTGACCCTGCCTGCTTATGAGCTTCATAACCCGGGCTTGTATAAAAGCTTGACGTCTTCGTCAATTTTCACAATGGGGACTTGTTTTCCCGGTATACCCTCCACACGTAAATCACAACATCACGAGGTAATCTAGTCGACCACAAAGACAAAACCACACCTTCACAAACAAACGAATATCACAATCCATCACTTACTTTTCCCAACCCTAGCCAATGTTCGTTCCCATACGAAACTAAGGGCATCACAATGATGTCTTTGCCACAATCAGATTTCTAGCAAAAATCCATAATATGCACGTCAAGCAACATCACTGATTCGGACCACCGATCACGACAACGACTTTACCCACAATGTTTAATCCACCAATAAAGCAGATTTCTAATGCAAAACATGTCGGGCTTGAACTCAATTGACCCGGTGGATCTTCTTGAACCAAGGCAACCCAGATCCCTCTCACTAAAGGGATCTAGTGCCAAAATCTGCAAGAAAGAAAAAAGCATGAAGAAAAGGTGTCATGCACGCATCCTAAGACCTAGATGAGAGATATCGTTACCTTGTGGTATCTCTTCCTAGCCATGGAGATCTTGATTTGCATGGATGAAAGTGTGAGCTTTTAGATCCTCTCTGCAATGCCGGTCTCAGATTGTGAATCGGAGCTCCGAAGCTCCAACAATGGAGGAAATTAGGTCATCTTCCTCCTCCGCACTCTTCCACACACCAGCCATCAAGTTCCAAGAACTTGTGAAAAAGTGAGGGGAGAAATCTCATCTGCCCTATTTAGGGTTCATGGGAGAAAGATCTGGGCCCTTAGATTAAGTTTCACGAAGATTAGATGTCTAAAAAAAGTTTATTTACGAAACAGGTTCACGGGCACTTTAATAACGATTATCCGACTTGTGCTGTTGAGTGAGCAGAGTGCACTTGATGCACTCAATTCCTAGCTGAGTGCACTCGATGCCATGCTGAGTGCACTTGACGCACTCAACACCAAGCAAAGTGCACTCGACTCCGAGCTGAGTGCACTTGACTCCAAGCTAAGTGCACTCGACACACTTAGCATTGAGTTGAGTGCACTCGACGCACTCAACGCCGAGCTGAGTACACTTTGAGCTGAGTGCACTTGACTCCAAACAAGTTAACACTTATCCTAGCACTCCCAGGATTCCAAAACAGAGTAAAAAGTTTTGGGGTGTTACAACTCCACCCCCTTAAGAAAATTTCGTCCTCGAAATTTACAGCGCTACAAAACCTAGAAATGTACCTTAAGCAAACAGTTATTGGAATTCTTCCTACACCGCTTGCTCGCATTCCTAACAGAATTCATCTTGTCCGCAATTGTCCCAACGTACCTTCTTGAGTTTGACTTCTTTATTCTGCAAGCGGCAGATTTCTGAATCCTCCACATAAATCGGACAAATCATCGTCCTCAAATCAGCTGCCATCGACACTGCCGTCGACTCAACCACATCAAACAACTCCACTAAGTCTTTCCTCAACACCGATACATGGAAGACATCGTACTGTCCACTCAGTTCTTCGAACAATGCCAACTGATAGGTTGCTTCACCTACGTGCTCTGTAACCTCGAACAGACCCAAATACCTCAGACTCAATTTCTTGAGTCGTTGAATCCGTGAAACGCCTTTGAACGGCTTGATCTTCAAGTAGACCATGCTGCCCACCGCAATATCCACATGCCCGTGATGTGCATTAAAATACATTGCCTGCCAATCTTGAGCAACCTTCATGCTCTATTGAATCATCCACACCAACTCACAAGCGTCTACTACTACTTCTTTTCCCAACAGCTGGGTGTCTCCTGCCTCTATCCATGACATCAACATTCGACACCACCTACCATACAATGCTTTATACGGTGTCATTTGAATGCTCGCTTTGAAGATATTGTTGTAGGTGAACTCAACCATGAAAAGGAGGTCTTCCCATTTCTTGCCAAAATCAAGGGTACACATCCTCAACATGTCTTACAAAGTACGATTCGTCCTCTTTGTTTGACCATCGGTTTGTAGATGGAACATTGTGTTGAACTTGAGCTTGGTGCCCAAACACCTCTGTACATGTCTCCTATCTTTAGACGTGAACCACCCATCTCTATTGCTGATGATACTCTTACGAATCCCATGCAACCACACAATGTTCCGAACGTAAAGCTCCACTAGCTTCTCCACACCATCTTCCTTTCGATTTGGAATGAAATGATCCACCTTGGTTAGGCGATCCACAATCACCGAAATTGCATCGTTACCATGCAGCGACTAAGGCAAACTATGCACAAAGTCCATGGAGATGTCATCAAATTTCCACTCTAGAATAGGAAGGGGTTTTAGGAACCCGCCCGACCTCTGACACTCAACCTTCACTAAGGTAAAAGTCTGGCATTAACTCACATACAAAGCTACATCCCGCTTCGTCTCAGGCCACCAAAAGGATTTATTCATAACCAAGTACATCTTCATACTTACAGGATGAATGGAGTACTTTGTAAAATGAGCCTCAAATATCAACTCCCCATGGAGCTTGTCAAACTGTGGTACACAATCTCTTCCACTCTTCTTTAAAATCTCATCAACTATCTCCAAGGTACTACCCTCGCCTTTTAGAGCTTCCACCACTAATGTCTGGAACTCCACATCCACACTAGTCGCCTCCCGAATACGATTAGAGTCGCACTGCAACTCTATCCAGTTCAGCCGAGCCACACTAGACTCACCTCTAGACACACATACAATGTCAAGAGACTTGAAGTCTCGCACCAACCGTTCATCATGCACTTCCAACCAATTCCCTTGCATTGAGAATTTTCTACTCAAAGCATCAACCACAACATTGGCCTTACTTAGCATATACTGAATCACCACGTCGTTGTCCATCTGGAACTCAACCCGCCTACGCTGACACATGTTCAAATCTTTTTGCTCCAAGAGGTACTTCAGGATTTTATGGTTCGTGAAGATCTCTAGGTTTGTGCCATACACGTAGTGCTGTCACAACTTTAAAAAAAATTACCACAGCCATCTCCAAGTCATGGATGGGGTAATTCCTCTCATGAGGCTTCAACTGTCTAGATCCATAAGCTATCACATTACCATGTTGTACGAGCACGCAACCCAAACCGTATCCCGACACATCACTGAAAATCTGAAATCCCTTTATCCCACCAGTGAGACTTAGAATTGGAGCAAACATTAACCTTCCCTTCAAGGTCTCGAATGCTCGGGCGCGCTCCGACATCCGCACAAACTTCTGACCCTTGTAGGTAAGAGAAGTGAGGGGCAATGCTATCTGTGAAAAGTTTTCCACAAACCTTCTGTAGTGCCCGACTAGTCCAAGGAAACTCCTAATTTCTGCCACGGTTCTCAGAACTGTCTAATCCCTAATGGCCTCAACTTTTTCTGAATCTACCGCCACCCCATCACTACTAATCATATGGCCCAAGAATTTCACCTTCTCTAACAAGAACTCACACTTCGAGAGCCTAACATAAAGCTAGTTCTCCCCCAGGATCTGTATGACCACTCTCAAGTGAGTCTCATACTCCTCCTCCGACTTAGAATACATTAGGATGTCATCGATGAACACCACCATGAACAAGTCTAAGTACTACCAAAACACTTGGTTCATCAAATCCATGAACACCGAAGGCGCGTTCTGTAACATCCTGACTTTTATTGGGCCGCCGGAACCCTAGTGGGCCCAACAAAAGTGGCCCAAACCTCTATCCATAGCCCATACCAGGGTAGGAGGTAACCCTAGACGGGGGTATAGAACTAAAGAACTCTGATTTAAGTACTGTTAGTTTATATTGCCTCGTAAATTCAATACGATTGCATTGGAACTCGTTCCGTTGAATTCTGAGGTCCAATGGTGGATATGGTCATTCCTCATAGAACGTCGCAAAAACGAGATTTTTGAATATCGAGCTAGAGCACTCTTATATGAGTTATGTCAGTTCTTATGGCTTTGTATAGTCAATACAAATGCATTGGAACTCACTCATCGAATTTGAGTGTTTTGACTATTTCAATGCGTTGGGACACACAAATTTTGAATATTTAGCAAACAAGCTCCGATTCGACCTGGTTAGTAACATTGGATTCATATGGTCAATACGAAGTCAACAAATTTCGTCCTGGTAAGTTTCGATGACGGACGATCTATCTGTGGTCAAATCGAGTATGTCGAGCATCGAAAAGTATGTACACACCAATTATGACTCGACATCCTAACTTTGACCCGACCTCTGATGACCTGGACCTACTTGACCATTATGGGGGACCAACCCTAGGATTTACTTTGGTCAAACCCCCCTAAAATCCCAAATTTTGGATTATTCTCCAAATAGTGGCTTCACCACCCCAACTTACCAAAACCACCATGGGTTATTCCAGCCTTATGGGCTTAAGTTTAGCAGCCAGCCCACTTGGGGCAAGAACCATGGGCAAAAATGAGTCCCAAGCTCAAGTCCCATCTCTTCCTTTCTTTCTATTTAAAGCTCAAAGCCCACCAAGCCTTCTCTTTATTGATGACTGCCACCTGGTAGTACCAGCATCACCTGGATGCAAGCCACCTCATCGGGACAGCTGGAGGGAGGAGGAGAACACCGCCTCCTCTCATTTTAGACCCACATTGGGGAGAGGAGGGGTGGCCACCCTCCCCTAGCCTATATAAAGGCCATAACCCTTCCCTACCCTCCTCACATTGCTCGGCCAGACCCAAACCACCCCCTGCTCGAGCCCTTCCCCGTCAAAAAATACAAACTGAGTTTCACCACCTCCGCCATCTCCAATAATGTCTTAGCCTAGCACCTCCCGAGCACCCTAGCATAAGTGGAACCTCTTTCCTTCCTCCTTTATCCATCTAGTGTGCTGTATACACATCCCACCATCCGGAGTGCCACCGGCGCCACTCGAGCCTTGCTCCAGGTCGGGCGGTGGCCACGAGTGGTGAACCCTGCCTAATGTAGGTAGTGATGCTGGGAGGGTGTTGCACCACCGTGGATGACCATCCCCTACGGTAGAGGGCCACGGTCCGCTGGAATTCGCCGCTCTAGCAGTACCTGAGAATTATCATTTCTTTGTTTTCTACAGTTATGGCGGAGGTCGGCAGTGTCCGGCCGCTGGAACACAACTGGAGGGAAGCATGACCCCCGACACGCAGGCCAGAAGTGCGACATTGTCGGGAGTAGAGCAGTTCCCCCCCTCTCGGGATAAAGAAATCCGGTGACGACTGACGACGCTAGGTCGCTGGACCACTGCCCAGAGGATCGTTGTTCCCCAGTGAGTCCGAGGGCAGCGCTGGCAACTAGCAGCTGCTGGCTAGTGGTGGCAGAGGTCGCCACCCTCTACATCGCCAGTGAGCAGTCGTGCCGTCTAATCTCTGCGATGAGATCAGACAGTCGGGATATTATCAAATCCCTCCCCCGCCTCAGCATCAGCGACCCCCACACCAGATCCGTTCCTGATCCGCTGTGGGGACAGAAAGAAGAAATGTGTGGTTTGGCTCGATCTCAGCTACAAGATGAGCCTTTGATGGCTCTTTGCAGAATTATTATAACAGAAGTTTTGAAATTTTTTAAGAAAAATCTAGAGACTAGGAAAAAGTTTTGAACATGAAAGTTGTTTCCATTAATGAGGGCTTTCTCCACAAAAATTTTAGGAATTTTTGGGATTGATTTCATATTTTTTGAGTCTAAATAAGATTTATTTGGCCGATTTAGAGTCCCAAAATTGCTCGGGAAAATTTGGAAAAATTACTAGGTTTGTTTTGCCCTTTTAAATGATATATTAAAATTTGGAAATTTTGGGGGTAAAAATTTAATATTTTTCCGATTTCTTGGAGCCTAGGGTCGCGCTCAGAAATTGAAGCGCTCAATTTCTTCAAAAATGAAAATCAAAGAGCGCGACCACTTTCTAAATTGAATATTAAGTTCAATTGTTTAATCGACGATAGTAATCGAGGTAAGTTCTTAAGCTTTGAGTGTTTCGAGGTTTTTGTAAAATCATCGAGCACCTCATTTTTAAAATAACTTTCGAGTATTTTGGGTGGACTCGGAAGATAAATATACAAGCAAATGAGTTGCTATTTATTCTTGAATGAATAATAAAGATATAACTCATAATAAACTTCTTGATTCGATTAAGCCATGATTAAAAGGCACAACTGAATTACTAACGAATCTTAATAATAGGTGAAACACAAAGAAGCCTTCTAAAAACTGAAATAAAACTAACATGCCTCCTGAGAATGGAGATGAAATTGAGCATGCCTCCTGAGAACGAGGATGGAACTGAACATGCCTCATGTGGACGGAGATGGAAATGAACTTGACTCATATGAACGGAAAAAGAACTGAAGCCACCTGAATGGAGTGATTGGACTACTAACTATTTCCTTTATGATTTATTCTAGTCTTGCACTGACCCAGTTCCTTTATTTATTTTAGTTCAGTACTTTCTTTCCAATACTACTCTAGTCTCGTACTGGTCTTGCTTATTTACTTCATGTCCATTTTATTTCTTTTAAGCACTCTTTCCAGTCTCGTACTGGTCCTGCATATTTACTTTCAGTTCTTTCTTTTAAGTAATAATCCTGTCTCGTTCTGGTCAAGTTCCTTCAGTACTTACTTTCAGTTCAGTAATGCTCCAATTTCGTACTACTCCTATATCATTACAACATTTCAATTTTGCAGCTTATTTTCTCAGCAACTTTTATTACCGTACTTTTATTCCTATAATTTACCATTTTAAGCACGGGTCCTGCTCTGATGAGCAGTTATCTGTTAGGTTGAGTCTTAGTTAGGGATAATGAGATTTGAGGTATTCCTCCAAGATTAGCCCCGAATAAAGTGCTCTCATGCTCCTTATTGGAAGTAGAGTCGAGTGTCGCTTGCTTGAATTATTTGAAGCATAGTAGGACAAGCCATCACAGACCTGGTGCGTGCCAGTAAATTGATTAATTTGATTGCTTGTAAATTATTTGTGGTAAATTATGGCGAGTCATTCACTTTCGCAGACCGTTCGTACCAGTGCGAGAAGTTTGACGACTCAAGGTGACAGGGAGATGAGTACCACGGGTGACCGACCATTATGTTTATTTTCTTATTAGGTTTCCTCCACTGGTCGGCCAAAATGCTGAATCACCAGATGTAGCTCACATCCAAAAGTATATGAGGTTGTACGTTGGGGCCTGGGCTGTGCAGTACAACCACCCCCAAAAGTGGCAGGACTGACCATTATCACAGACGACCATATCACTGAGACTCATGGGGCTCACTACCCTGCTTGAAGAGAAGCGATCCATATAATGTCGACATTGGCTGTGTGTGCATCTTGAATGTCTGCAGTGTGTTGGCAAGTTTGAATACTTATAGTGTGAATACAGGTTGTGAATACCTATTGTATTGATAGCTAGTGGAGCTTTTATTATAACTTATGTATTATGCTGTTGTTATTCCAGTTATACTGTATTGCACCTTCACTTAATGGTTACTCCTAGCTTATGTATGAAATGATGTACTAACCCACTCATGCTTCAGCTATTTACTTTTGTTGGATGCGTGAGCTTGTCCCCAGGATATGGATCCATGGTGGAGATATATTTCCACTTAGCTCTGGGACTAACAATTATTTTAATAACCATTCACAAGATACAAAACACTGTAATGAGAAGCTGCTGGGACGATACGCTAGCTGATAGGACTTCCCGAGCAGAGACACCCTCGCCATCCCCAGAGTTTTGAGGCGTGAGTACTAGTGAGCAAGATTGAGAGAGTGAGGAGTTTGTAGTAGTAGTACTTTTGTAGTCTATGGACTTCATGTATAAACAGTGGGTTTGGCCTTTGTGTACTCTTTATTTCTATATGTATATATATATATATATATATATATATATATATATATATATATATATATATATATATATATATATATATATATATATATATATATATATATATATATATATTGTGGCTTCCTGTTAATGCTTCCGCAATACTCTGTGATGTGATGTGAATGTTGTGATTTAAGCCAAGTAAGGCGACCATCTAGTGCTTGGTAGAGTGGGCCGTTACCACTTAAGGAGCACTAGGTGGACGTCTTGGGCATGTAAGATCCCCTTCAGCCTGACCCAGATAAAGGTTTGGGAGGGGGTCTTAAAATAGTACCAGAGGGAAGTTTCGATTCTCCGATCGTCCCACAGCTGGTCATTATGATGCTTCGTCTCCTATGAATGGCTATTAAAATAACCATTAGTCACAGAGCTAAGTGGAAACACATCTTCTCCCCGGATCTATATTCTGGGGATGAGCTCACGCATCCAACAAAAGTAAATAGCAGAAGCATGAGACGATGTTGGATCCCTAGTTAGATTCGGGCTAGGTTCACTAACTAGGTTAAGTTTGAACCATATTGTATAGCCATGGTCAAGTCATTGAGTCCTAGAGTTTAGGCTAAGTCATTAGGTTCAATCTTCATGGACCAGCCAACAGAAGACTTCAGGAGACTCAAGACTTAGAAGAAATCAAAGTTCAAAATTATCAGTTCGAAATTTTTCGAACTCAGCTCGATGATTGTCGATCACAAATCGACGAACTCAGAGACAATTCTCTGAGTTGAGCTCGATGACATTCAAGCTCAGATTGATGAAATCTGGAGTTCAGCTTCAACATATTCTTTCTAGTTTATTTTCTCTGAACACATCTCGATGAAGACAGATTCTGTGCTCGACGAACTTGGACCGCAGAATTGGCAAGTTATTCGCAGAATGCAGTTCGCTGAGCTCAGGTCGATGAACAAGATTTCTCGGCTCGACGAACTTGGATCTCCGGTCGACGAAATTTGTTCAGAGGTTGACGATTTCTGTCCAAGCCAGACTTAGAGTTTTTCCTTATTTTCTGTCCTTATTCCATATATTATTTAGCAGTAATTCTCCGAGTAATTAATGCATATATTCCCCTGAATATAGATGTTATTGGCAGCATTAATTATGGTCTTTATTAGGGTTAATTACATGTTTAATTTATTGGGACAGTTGGGGAAACTCATTAAAGATAATATTTTCCAGCCGTATTTCATTCTCCAGGCAATCAGCAATCAATGCATGGAATTCAAAATTCAAAGGAGAACTCGACAGCAAAATATAAAAAAGGGATTTTCTCTTTTCAGATAGCAGAATAGAGGAAGTAATACAGAGAATAAGAAGAACCAACAAGAAGATTCTCTATGCAGAAAACAACCTGTTTTCTCCTTGCTCTTACTGAAGACTGAAGAAGAACAACAAGCATACATCAAGAGTCTTCTTCAACTTCTTCTCCAGGAAAATTCAAGGACAACAACTCTCAATCAGTCAGAAAGTTCCTGGACATCATTTCAAGACAAGGTTGAAGACCTACACCCTGAGCAAGCCTCCAAGTGATTTTACAAGGAGTCTTGACAACAACAATCCACTAGTCTTCTATGTTGATTAGAGAAAGAGAAGACACTATCACCTCTCTCACCTCCTGTATAAAGGGTTTATTAACTCCCTTCAAAAGTTTATTCTTGGTTTTTGGGCACCTGATCAAAAGCTCAAAGGGTTGTGAGATCTCCCTGGAAATAAATCTTGTGGTGGCAGTCACCTGATCAAAAATATGCTAGTGGATTCCTACCAGGATGGTAGAAGAGTGGATGTACCCAGTTTGGGGAACCACTCTAAAATTCTTGTGTCGTCTGGTTGATCATTTTCGATGTTGTTCTTGCTTTGCTGCGATAGATTGCTATGCTGTCGTAGATTAGCTTAGACTGAATTCCTTTTTCTATTACTACTATAGTATCACCTATTTTATTACTCTGATATATTTAAAAATAGCCAAGAGTTTTAATTACTCTATTCACTCCCCTCTAGAGTAAATCAGATCTATCCCCTTTCTTTCAATTGGTATCAAGGATATACCATATCTTTCAATTAGTATCAGAGGTATACCATATCTTTCAGAGGATTAGTACATTACTTCATATATAAGCTAGGAGCAATCATTAAAAGAAGGTGCATCATATTTTATTACTCTTCAAGCAGGGTCGCGAGCCTCGTAGGCCTCACCGATGTGGCTGTCGGTGATAGTGGCCAGTCCTGCCACTTCTGGGGGTATCATACAGCACAGCCCAGACCGCAACATATAACCCCGTGTACTCTTGCATATGAGCGACATCCGACGATTCAGCATTTTGGCCGACCAGCGGAGGAAACCCAACGGGAAAAAAAGCATAACGGTCGGTCACCCGTGGTACTCATCTCCCTATCGCCTTGAGTCGTCGAACTTCCCGCACCGGTACGAACGGCCTACGAAAGTGACTAAATCGCCATAATTTTTCGCAAGCAATTTACAAGAAATCAAATTAATCAATTTACTGGCACGACCGGGTCTGCGATGGCCTGCCGTACTATGCTTCAAATAATTCGGGCAAGCGACCTCGACTCGACTCCCAATAAGGAGCGATGGACTTCCAATAAGGAGCATGAGAGCACTTTATTTGGGACAAATTCTGGCAGAATACGTCAACTCCCGTTATCCCCAACTAAGTATCAACCTAATAGATAACTGCTCGTCAGAGCAGGACCCATGCTTAAAATGATAAAATTGCAGGAATAAAAGTGCGATAATAAATGCTGCTGAGAAAATAAGCTGCAGAATTGAAATGTTGTAATGAAATAAGAGCAGTACGAAACTGGAGCAGTACTAAACTGAAATATGCAGGACTAGTTCGAGATTGGAAAGAGTGCTTAAAAGAAATGAAATGAAAGTAAATAAGCAGGACCAGTGCGAGACTGGAGTAGTACTAAAAAGAAAGAACAGAACTGAAATAAAAAAAGAAACTGGACCAGTACAAGACTGGAATAAATTATAAAGAAAATGGTTAGTAGTCTAATCACTCAATTCAGGAGGCTTCAGTTATTTTTCGGTTCATATGAGTCAAGTTCAGTTCCATCTTCATTTTCAGGAGGCATGTTCTGTTCCATCCCAGTTATCAGGAGGCATATTCGTTCCATCTCCGTTCTCAGGAGGCATGTTCAATTCCACTTTAGTTTTTAGGAGGCTTTTTTGAGTTTCACCCATTATTAAGATCCGTTAGTAATTCAATTGTGCCTTGTAATCACGACTTAATTGGATCAAGAGGCTTATTATTAGTTACATCTTTATTATTTATCCGAGAATAAATAGCAACTCATTTGCTCGTATATTCATCTTCCGAGTCCATCCAAAATACCCGAGAGTTATTTTAAAAATGAGGCGCTTGGTGATTTTACACAAACCTCGAAACAATCAGAGCTTGAGAACTTGCCTCGATAAATCTTGTCGATTAAACAATTGAACTTAATATTCAATTTAGAAAGTGATCGTACTCTTCGATTTTCATTTTCAAAGAACTTGAGTGCATCAATTTCCAAGCACGGCCCTAGGCTCCTAAAAATCGAGAAAATATTTAATTTTTTCCCCAAGGTTTCCAAATTTTAATATATCTTTTAAGAGGGCAAAAAAATTAGTAGTTTTCCAAATTTTCCTGAGCAATTTTGGGCCTCTAAATTGGCTAAATAAATCTTATTTAGGCTCAAAAAAAATATGAAATCAATCCCAAAAATTTCCAATATTTTTGTGGAGAAAGCCCTCACTTAGGAGAATAACTTTCATGCTCAAAACGTTTTCCCTAGGAGTCTAGATTTTTCTTAAAAAATTTTCAAAACTTCTGTTATAATAATTGGTCTGCAAATAGCCATCAAAGGCTCATCCTGTGGTTGAGATCGAGCCGAACAACACAATTCTTCTTTTTGTCCAACGGATCGAGCATGGATCCACTGTAGGCGCACTAATGCTGAGGTCGGGGCGGGATTTGATAATATCCTGACCTTCCAATCTCATTGTGGAGATTGGACGGCACGACTGCTCCCCGGCGATTTAAAGGGTGATGACCTCTGCAACCGGTAGCCAGAAGCTACTAGTCTCCAGCGCCGCCCCGGTCGACTCGTTGGGGAAAGACAATCCTCTGGGTGGTGGTCTGGCGGCCCAGCGTCGCCGGTCATCGCCGGATTTCTTTATCCCTAATGTGGGGGTGGCGCGGCTGCTCTACTACCGGTGATGTTGTGCCGCCGTGCCTCTCTGGTGGCTACCTGGCCATGATTCCACCCCCGACCAGTGCCTCGGGGGTCGCGCTTCCCTCCGGTGGTGGTCCAGAGGCCTGACATCGCCGACCACCGCCATAATAGTAGAAAATAGAGAAAAGATAACTCTCGGGTACCGCCGGAGTGACGAATTCTGGCAACACCGCAACCCTTCACCACTAGGGATGGTCATCCCCAGTGGTGCAACACCCTCCCAATGTCACCACCTATGTTGGGCATGGTTCACCATTCACGACCACCACCCAACCTTGAGCAAGGCTCGGGTGGTGCTGACGACTATCCGGTCGCCTGGAGGTGCATGCAACATGCCAGATGGATAGATAAGGAGGAGGGGAAGAGGTTCCACATATGCTAGGGGGGACTTGGGAGGTGCTAGGTTGAGACTCCAATGTAAGTGGCGGAGGTGGTGGGGCTCGGTTTGGACTTTCCGGCGGGGAAGGGCTCAGGAGGCGGGGGGGGGGGGGGGGGGGTGGCTCTGCCCAAGCTATGTGAGGAGGGTAGGGAGGGGTTATGGACTTTATATAGGCCAGGGGAAGGTGGCCACCCCTCCTCTCCTAGATGTGGGACTAAACCGAGAGGAGGTGTTCTCCTCCTCCCTCCTGTTATTCCGGCTAGGTGGCCTGAATCCAGGTGATGCAGGTACTGCCAGGTGGTAGCCATCCATGGAGAGAAGGCCTGATGGGCTCTAGGCTTTAAAAAGAAAGAAAGGAAGAGAGGGAAGTTGAGCTTGGGCCTCACCTTGGCCCATGGTTCCCGCATTCGCTCCTGGATCAGTTGTATCGCTCCTGCATTCTCTCTTGTACCCTAGTATAGAGATTTATGGATTCTAGACTGCATGATAGCACGCTCGCACACTTTTGTTTTCGCTTTATCAATCTTTTGCAAATTTCCTCTACTTTTGAAAAGTATTGACACGTGTTTCCTGTAACTTCTCCAGATACTGGAGTCCGGTAATGAAAGATCCTCCTCTAAAGTATATATCCCTACCACTTCACCTCTAGACTCATGTACCCTTGCAGTTGTACCGTTCGCCGAAATAGACTTGGGGTAAACGTTGATAGCTAATCTGGTGATGTTCCGGACGGCTATGGCATAGACACCACAACAATTAATAGTACCCACTAACCTACTGACGACCTTTCGGGGGTTGAGGCCTCCCACTTTCAGAGGTACGAAGACTGCAATGCAAACAGAAGAGTAGGTTGAGCACATAGAGGAGATTTTAGTGGGCACGATGTGGCATCAGTTGCGGTAGTTTCCTTAGTTGTGATGATGTTAGAGGGGTATGCCATAGACTGGTGGAGAGCGCCCAACCGCTCGACGCTCAGGGGGCGACCGTGGAACGATATTCTGTGGGTGTGAGTTTTGAGAGGCATTTCTGGAGCACTTCATTTCTGACGCCGACCAAGCTGCACTACAGGATATGTTCCTGCAATTCGTCAGGATGATCAGACAGTGCCATACTATGTGAGAGAGTTCATCCACCTGACCCGTTTTGCTGTAACCTTGCAGCCATCCAGCCACTAACAGGGTCAGAGCTGCTAAATTTTATCGAGGCCTGCGGGTTGACTTGAGGCATGCATTGATCATGATCTTCCAGTCCACCTTCCACACCATAAAAACTCATGCTACCACATTAGAGTTAGATCAGAGGATGGTGACCTGACATCACTGAAGATAGATAGAAGTTCCCAGAGGTTAGGGACAAGATAGAGGAGTTGCTCCCCACCGACAGGAGAGAGCGTAAATAATGACAGCGTAGGAAGCCCTACAGGCACCCACCCCCACCCAGACAAGCACCAATACCGCCAGCACCCCAACCAGCACAACAGCAGGATCCCAACCAGCTCCAGCACCCCAGCCCGCACTGGAAGTCTGACGAGATGTTCCCTTTGCAGGAAACTGCTTTCTGTGCCGACAGCTAGGACATATGAGAGCTTTCTTCCCGTAAGTGGTAAGAAGGCCAGGATTAGGAGCAGTTCAGGGAGGATAGACAGCGCGAGGACAGAGCTAGAGAGGCCAAAGAGGTAGAGCCGGTAGGAGAGGTTAGCAGGGCCGAGCAGCCCCCTTAGAGGCTTATGCTTTAGAACTTCAACATGGACCAACTCCTGATGTAGTGATAAGTATATATTTTAGACATTAGAGATACGTTGGATGTTGATACCTATGTGTTGGAACACCCTATTACTAATTTGGGTCAGGATCACTATGTCTCTAGGATTCTATGTTTTGACCTTCTGTATAGATTATAGGTCAATTAGAATTGAGTCTAAGGGATCAGGAGTCTAGGTTTGAAAGCTGCTCTGAAGACCCAAGTTTTTCTGGAGACTAAGTCCAAATCGTCGAGCTCAGCACGACGTTTCGTCGAACTCCGGTCGACGATCGTCTAGCTCAACTTTGGCAGATCGTCGAGCTCCATTCGACGATCACTGAGCTCATGTCTCTCAATATCGTCGAGCTCTGGTCGACGATCGCTGAGCTCAACTTCTCAATATCGTCGAACTCCATTCGACGATCGCTGAGCTCAGGTCGACGATTTTGACTCTGTACTAGATCTTTATCTCTGAGCTCAGTTCGACGATCTTTGAGCTCAGATCGACGATTTCTTTGCTGCTTGCTTTTTCCAGTTCGCTGAGCTCAGCTCGACGATAGCAGAGCTCAGTTCGACGATTTCAGTTGATCTTCAGAATTCAAATTCAAATCAAGATAGAAGTTATTCTGCATTTAAGTCAGAAGATCTGCCAGCCGTTTTCATTTAATTCTGGAGCAAGTTTCAAGGGATTTTTCAAGGAATATATCAGTGGACTTTCCTTCAGAACTTTTTATGCAATTAAGGCTGTAATTAATTCAGACCAACGGCTATCTTTGACAGAGCAATTTTCCTATTGAGATTCAGAGAATAAAAGAGAGAATGTTTTTCTTGAATCAAGAATATAGAAGAGAGATCGACAAGAACTGGACATCTCTCAATATACAGAGACTCTGAAAAATTTTCTGTCAAAAAAGAATTCAGAAGAACACTCATCAAGAGATCAAGCTTTCAAATCTTAAGATCTCTTCAGCTCTCAAGTGTTCAAGGCCAACATCACTTCAAGACTCCAGACACTCAATATTTCAGCTTGCTGAAATCATCCTTTGCTGGAGATCTATCTTTGAAGGCCTATCACCCTCAGCAAAGCTCATCTTCCTGAAGACTTCAAGGACTCAGGGGGAGCTTTGACAACATCACTGAATCCACATAGTCTTCTCAGTTGCTTGAGAAAGAGAAGACTGCCATCACTCTCTCACCCCCATTCTGTAAAGGGTTTTTCAAACTCCCTTCAAAAGTTTGAAGTTGGTTTTTGAGCACCTTGTCAAAAGCTCATTGGTGGCAAGACACCTGATCAAAAAATCTGATTTGGTTTTTGAGCACCTTATCAAAAGCTCATTGGTGCCCAGGACACCTGATCAACTCATCCTGCAGTGGATTCCTACCTAGGGTGGTAGAAGAGTGGATGTACCCAAGTTGGGGAACCACTATATTTCCTTGTGTCTTCTGGTTGTGCATGTTTTTCTTTTGTTTCTGGACTAGATTCTTTTGTGCATAGCTTAGTTTTGTGGTTTATTTTATTTCTGCTTCCCTGCTCACATTCATTACAACAATTGTTGTAAAGCCTTGCAAAAGTTTTTCTTTGTGTTTTAAAAAGCACCATATACTCTATTCACCCCCCCATTTAGAGTATATCAGATCTAGTTTCCCCTTTCAATTGGTATCAGAGGGAGGTTGGTTAAACATACCATATCTGTTTGGTTGTACAGGCTAACACCTGAACCCCAAAGATCCCAAACTAGATCCTTCTTTTGTTTCCTTTCTTTTTGTGTTAGCTTGCACAAACCATGGCCCAGAACAAAGATTATGCTAGCACCAGACCTCCAGTGTGCAATCTATCAAAGTTTGCACTTTGGAAGGCAAGGATTAAACTCTACATGAATTCAATTGACGAAGATATTTTTAATTCTGTTTTGACAGTGTGCCCAAGACCTCCAGAGAGCACAAGCACAAGTGCTGTTCCACCTCCATCAGGAACAGATGCTGACATTAAAAGATGGAAAGTAGCTGATGCCAAGGCAATGAACATTCTAGCTCAGACAATGTTAGATGACATTTTTCAGAAGGTAGCTGAATGTAATTCAGCCAAGGAGATCTGGGACAAGCTCTCAGAAATTGTCTCTGGCTCAGCTGATGAGAGAAAGGACAGAAGATCTCATCTCATCTCCCAATATGAGAACTTCAAGAAGGGAGAAACTGAGTCAGTGGGAGACATGTACAATAGATTGAGTCTAATTGTCAGTGAACTGAGGACATTAGATAAAGAAATCTCACTGACAGAACTCAATGACAAGATCCTAATGTGCTTCCCCAGCACTTGGGATTCAAGAATCTGGCCAATTAAAGATGCCAGAAGCCTAAATGAGATTACCACTGAAGCCTTGTTGGGAAAGCTCAAATCTTATGAGCTACTCATCAAGAACAGAGAAGAAGAACAGAAGGCTGCTTCTCCAGCCACAAGAAAGGAGAAGACTATTGCATTCAAGGCAGCTGAGGATCTGCCTGAAGAAAAGGCCACAAGCAATGATGATCTTCTCAGCCTATTGGCCAAAAGATTCTATAAGATGGCCAGGAAGGATCTCAGAAGAAGATCATACAAGGAGCAAGACAAGCCAAGGTATGACAAGTCCATTGGCAATAACAAAGATATCATCTGCTTTGGTTGCAGGAAACCAGGGCATATAGTTCCTGACTGTCCAGAGAATAAGAACAAGGACAGAAGGGAAAGAAAAGAAAGAAGAAGGAGAAGGACTCCAAAAGGCATGGAAACAACAAACCTTCCACCAGCAAAAATAAGCACACAAGGAAAGGATTTGTTGCTGAATCCTGGAGTGAGACTGAAGAAGAGTCAGAGACCTCTTCCAGCTCAAGTGATGATGAGGATGATGCAGAGGAAAAGGAGTTTTGCATGATGGCAATCAATGCCTCACAGAACAGCTCAGAAGAAAAGGAGTCAGAGTCAGACTCAGAGACTCAACCAGAAGAAGATCAGGTAATCAGCTCTTTTGATTTTACCTCAGAAGATTTTAAGCTTGAATTTAAAGCACTATGTTTAGATCTGCTAAAGTCTGAGAAAGAGATCATCTCTCTCAGAAATCAATTATCTGAACAAAGTGATTTAAAATCAGAAAACCTCAAACTCTCTCAGGAGTTGGAGAACTATAGGGAACAGATAGCTTCACTGAAGAGTGAGCTCTTTGAGGCCAAGAAGCTTGAAGAATCTCTCAATGGGAGAAGCATCAAGCTGATGGACATCACAAGCACAGTGAACTCAAGATTCAACAGTACACTGGGCTTGGGTGCCTCATCCAGCCAACCTATTGTTCTAACAACCCCTATCAAGTTCATTTCTGACAAGGGAAAGGGAGTTGTAGAGGTTGCCAGGAAGAATTCTGATCTGCCTCAGAAAACTAAGGTCCAGCACAAATCGTCGAACGGAGATCGACGATCGCCGAATGAAGCTCGACGATCGCCGAACGCAGCTCGACGATCTCAGGAAATATCGTCGAACGCAGGTCGACGATCTCAGCCAAGATCGTCGAACGCTGCTCGACGATCCCATATACCTGACCTCAGCCATAGTCGACCGTCGAACGGAGCTCGACGATCTGACCCAAGATCGTCGAACTCAGCTCCAAGATCGTCGAACAGGGTCAGAGCAGTGGAAAAATTTTCAAGGGCAAGTCAAAATTGAATCCTGAGGGTTCTTCATCCCAAACATTTAACCCTTATACTGAATGGATTTTACCTCCAAGAAGATATCATCCTGAAGGATATAAGAGTCAGCCAGGGATATCTTTTATTTCTGAGTTTAAAGGTTATCAACCTAGGCCCAAGGTAAACTGGGTCAAAAACAAGTGAATTGCTTTATGTGCAGATGAAGACCTATCCAACATCTAACCAGCAATGGTATTTGGATAGTGGGTGCTCCAAGCACATGACAGGGAACAAGGACAACCTCAATTCCTTTAAAGCCAAGCTTGGACCCAAAGTTATCTTTGGTGATTCCAACTTTGGACAAACTAAAGGATATGGAGCAGTCCAGATTGGTTCTGTAACCTTCAAGAAGGTAGCATATGTGGAAGGACTGAAGCACAACCTAATCAGCATCAGTCAGCTGTGTGATGAAGGCTACCAAGTGAACTTCAGCAAAACTTCATGCAAAATCAAATCAGAGGACAACACAACTGTGTTAACAGGTAAAAGGAAAGGTAACATCTACTTAGTAGATTTTCTTTCAACTACTGTAGACATCTGCTTATTCAATTCAGTTCATAGACCAAATGTTTTATGGCATAAGAGATTAGGACACCTAAACCTTAGAACTATTGCTAGGCTATCCAAGGACAACCTTGTTAGAGGACTACCTTCTGGCCCCTACAAGAAGGAAGGACTTTGCAAGGCTTGTCAATTAGGCAAGCAAACTAAAAACAACTTTAAGTCACTTAATAAGAGTGATTCACCTAGGATATTGTATCTGTTACACATGGATCTATTTGGACCCATCACAGTACAAAGCCTAGGAGGGAAATCCTACACTTTAGTGATTGTAGATGACTTCTCCAGATTCACTTGGGTGTTCTTTCTAAGGAAGAAGTCTGATAACTTTAAGTGTCTGACAGAGTTTCTCAAATGTGTAAAGATTGAGTTCAATACTCACATTGCCCTGATCAGAAGTGATCATGGGACAGAGTTTGATTCTCTTCTTATGCAAGAGTTCTGTCAGAGTGAAGGGATCAGGCACACTTTCTCAGCTCCTAGAACTCCTCAACAAAATGGGGTAGCTGAAAGGAAAAATAGAACCCTTATTGAATCTGCCACCACATTATTGTCAGATGCTCATCTACCTCTATCCTTTTGGGCAGAGGCAGTAAACACCTCCAACTATGTGCTGAACAGGAGTCTGATACATAAACTGAAGGGAAAGACTCCCTATGAATTACTCAAAGGGAAGAAACCTAAAGTTGACTATTTCAAAATTTTTGGTTGCATTTGTTATATTCACAATAATGATAAGAAACATCTAGCAAAATTTCAAGCCAAAGCTGATGAAGGAGTGTTTCTGGGATACTCCATGATCAGCAAGGCATATAGGGTTTATAATAAATCATCATTGAAAATTGAGGAATCTGTTCATGTCTCTTTTGATGAAACTAACATGTCTTTCAAGGAGAAGATTTCTTCTACCATAGAACCTTTGCAGGAACACTCTCTAGTTGAAGATATGAACAAGCTACAGGTTGCTCAAGAGGATGAAAGCAGTGAAGATGAAAGCAATGCTCAACATATTGAAGCTCAGCTTGAAGAGCCAGTTGTTGTACCACAAGAGAAAACAACAATACAGGTTGATGAACAATCAACAACCCCTGTTGATTTAGTAACATCCAGAGACCATCCAATTACCCAAATAATTGGAGAACTCTCAGCTGGTGTGCAAACCAGAAATCAGGTCAACCAAAACCTGTTGCACACCTGCTTCCTTTCTCAAATTGAACCTCAGTCCATTCAAGATGCAGAGCAAGATCCACACTGGATCATTGCCATGCAAGAGGAGCTGCATCAATTTGAGAGGAACAAAGTATGGGAACTAGTGCCAAAGCCTAAGGATCATTCCATTGTTGGAACAAAATGGGTATTCAGAAACAAACTGGATGATCAAGGAGTAATAGTAAGGAACAAGGCAAGGCTAGTTGCCCAAGGATATTCTCAAGAAGAAGGAATTGACTACGACCAGACCTTTGCACCTGTTGCAAGATTAGAAGCCATCAGGATTTTCTTAGCTTATGCAGCTCACAAAGGCTTCAAAGTTTATCAAATGGATGTCAAGAGTGCCTTCTTAAATGGAGACATCAAAGAGGAAGTCTATGTCAGACAACCCCCAGGTTTTATCTCTCCAACTCATCCTGATTTTGTTTTTAAATTGAATAAAGCATTATATGGTCTCAAGCAAGCTCCCAGAGCATGGTATGAGACCCTAGCATGCTTTCTCTTGAAAAATGATTTTATAAGGGGTAGAGTAGACCAAACTCTTTTCATTAGAACCCATAAGTCCCATACCCTACTAGTACAAATTTATGTAGACGATATCATTTTTGGTTCTACCGACTCAAAACTATGCAGAAGGTTTTCCAACCTAATGCATTCTAAATTTGAGATGAGTAGCATGGGTGAGCTATCCTTCTTCCTAGGATTGCAAGTCAAACAACATGCTGAGGGCATCTTTATTTCTCAAACCAAATATGCTAATGAACTGGTTAAGAAATTTGGCATGTCTGAGGCATCTTGCATGAAAACACCCATGCCTACCAATGCTGTATTGGATGCTGATGAACATGGGAAACCTGTTGATCAGACAACATATAGAGCAATGATTGGCTCTTTACTGTACCTTACAGCTAGTAGACCAGATATAATGTTTGCTACATGTATATGTGCTAGATTCCAAGTTAGCCCTAGAGAGTCACACCTCACATTAGTAAAGAGGATTCTCAGGTATGTTAAAAGTTGTCCAAATCTAGGACTCTGGTATCCAAAAGATTCAGCATTTGAGTTAACTGGATTCTCTGATGCTGATTATGCTGGATGCAGAATTGACAGGAAAAGCACCAGTGGAACTTGTCAGTTCCTTGGTGATAGACTTGTCTCCTGGTTTTGCAAGAAACAAACATCTGTGTCAACTTCAACTGCTGAAGCTGAATACATGGCTGCAGGCAGTTGTTGTTCACAAATATTGTGGATTCAAAATCAACTCCTAGACTATGGTTACAACTTAGAGAAGTCAAAAATATTTTGTGACAATACAAGTGCTATCTCCATAGCTCAAAATCCAGTCCTCCATAGTAGGACAAAACATATAGAAATTAGGCATCATTTCTTAAGGGATAATGTTGAGAAGAATAAAATTGAATTGCAGTATATCCCAACTGATTTACAAAGGGGAGATATTTTCACCAAGCCTTTGGATGAAAAGAAACATACTTTCTTCCTAAATCAGTTAGGCATGCTAGATGGAGGAAGTCTCAAATAAAACCCAAGATTTTGAAAGCTAAAATTGACCAAGACTAGGCAAAATTTCTGATTTTTCTTAGTATCTAGAAATTCTCTGATCTCTGAACTGCGCTCGACGATTTCCCCAAAGATCGTCGAACGGAGTTCGACGATTTCCAGAATCGTCGAACTGAGTTCAGCGCCCCTCTGATAGTATGGACTATCTCCTCTGGTCAACGATCGTCGAACGGCGCTCGACGATTTTGTTCATTGAACGATCGTCGAACGGAGCTCGACGCCTTTCCAGATCGTCGAACGGAGATCGACGATTTTGGAGTCTCTTCAGATTCCTTTAGGAGCCTCGATCGTCGAACTGAGTTCAACGATCTTTCCTTTTCTGCGTCGAACCCTAATATAAAACTCTTTTTTCGCCGTCGTTCTCTCACTTGCGCTTTCAATTTCTCTGCAAACTTTTCTTCCCTCCAAACAGTTCTACCTTGGTCGTTTTGTTTGTTGATTTTTTGCAGGTACCATGGCCGTTTCAGTTGCTGTACTCTCTGCAATGAAATTTGATGCCGGCTTTGACATCGATTTCGATTCCTTCAACACCACAGATCAAATCTTCCAAGATATTCTCAACTTATTCAAAGAACAGCAATTAACTGCCTTGATGTCCACCAGAATCAAACTAGCATCTGATGAAATTAAAGAATGGGTATATACTGCCCACAACCTGGACAACAACACCATAGTTGGCTCCATTGGTGGCACCCAGGTACCTCTGACTTCAGCAGTACTCACAGAGGTATTTGGCTTCAGGAATGGTGAAGACTCTGCTGACCTTTCTGGAGAAAAGTTTGCTGATGTTCTTGCCAGGATGGGTCATCCTGAGGGGAACCCTAGCAAACTGTTTAAGAGAAACCTGTCTGTGGAATACAGGTTTATGGCTGATGTTGTAGGCAAGGTCCTTTTGGCCAAGCATTCTGCTCATGATACTATCTCCAGATTCCAGCTCTGCCTTATGGGAGCTCTAGTAGATAGAAAAAGCTTGAACTGGGGAGAAGTGTTCTTTGATCTGTTGAAGAAAAAGATCAACAAGACCTTTGTCAACTTTGGAAGAATTCTGGGAATATTCCTCCAGACTAAGTGCCCTGCACTGCTAGTCTCCTCTGGAGTGCACATCAATGCCTCCAAGAGACTCACCTGTGCCCTTTTTGGCAAATGGGACAGGCAAATCTCCAAGCCCAGCAGGCCCTCCTCTTCTGGCCCTTCAGGCACCAGGACTCTTAGAGTCACTCCACCCCAGGTCTCTGCCCCTGCAGAAGACCTGCCTGCTGCCGGTGCTGCTGCTTCCCCTCTTCCAGCTCCATCCACCTCTCCAGCAACCTCCACCATTACCATTTCCAGCCCATCTCCAACCTCAATTCCATCTCCAGCAACAATTTCATCTCCTCTAGCAGACCTCTTCCATCCCCTTTTCTCCTATCCACCTCCAGATGTCACCTCCTCTACATCCATTCCTTCCTTCACTCTCTTGGATGAATCCTACATGGATGATTCCCCCTCCTCTCCTCCAGATTTCCCCACCACCTCCACAACTTTCCAAGACCTTCTCCATCAACTTATTGATCAACCCACCTTCACTCCCTCCATTTCCATTCCTGTACCCTCCATCTCTACCATACCCTCTCCTGAGCCATCCCTTCCACCCTTCAGCCCTCCTCCTCCAGCTCCCTCAGCCATTCCTGTACCCTCTACCTCTGCTCCCCTTGAGCATGTAGATCTCCCAGCCCTTGCTGATCTGTTGTATGAGCTCCTTGCTCCTAGGCTCTCCCTTCTCATGGAGGCCTCCTTAGCTCCTCTGCAACAATCAGTGGCAGCTCTCTCTGCCAGGCTGTCCTCTTTCCTTCCCCCCATAGCAGCACCCCCAGCAGTGTGCCTTGATGCACAGGTTTCTGCATCCAGGCAGGGGGAGATGCCCTATGAAGCCAGCTTCCAGGCTGCTGTTGCTGCTACTGCTCCTCCTGCTGGTGCTTCTGATGCTGCTGCTGCTTCTGCTTCTGCTACTGCCATTCCAGTACTTGCAATAGACCTAAGGTCTTTGCTGTCTACCTTTGACCCTGCTTACTTCAGCTGCCTTCCAGAAGTCTATACTGTCCAGCCCCCAGAGGTTCTTGCTGCCCAGTCAGAAGACTTGACCAGGGCTCTAGTGCCCTTCTCCTGCTGTGACCCCAGAATCCTCTCTGATTTCATTCAGTCAGTGAATGCTGCTTATGATGATGCTGATGCTGCTGCTGCTGAAGATAATGCTGTGTCTACCTCTGGAATTGCTGTTGCTACTGAGGCAGAAACTGTTTCTATTGCTGCTGTTGAGCCCTTCTCACAGGATTTTCTGATGACAGAGGCTGTTGATGTTGAGCCTGCTGTTGAAGTTGCTATCTCTGAAGTTGCCACTGCTGTAGAAGTCATTATCTCTGAAGCTGCTGCTGCTCCTGTAATTGTTGTAACATCTGCTGTTGCTCCTGTTGCTCCTCCTGTTTCTGTATCTTCTGCCCCATCAGCTGCTGTCCAGTTAAAAGAGGATTTGATGAAGAAGCTTGATGCACTGTATGATGAACAAAGCTCTGAATCTGAGGATTATGCTACTGCTTCTGATGACTCATCTGCCACAATTGCAAGGAAAAGAAAGGCAAGAAGTAAGGCCTTGAAGAGAGTTCCTCCTGCCAAAGTCAGAGATGATAATGATGTTCCATATTATATTCTGCACAATTGCCCAATCTCTGAGCATTGGATGCAATTCTCCAGGAACCAGTTAAAGGCAATGAAGAAGAAGAGGAAGTTTGATAAAGATTCTTCCCAGTCCAAGCACCCTCATCCTCCTCCACCACCTCCACCTGATGCAGGTGCAGGTGGCAGCTCTGCAAGATCAGGCCCTGCTAGAAGCCAGGCTCCCTACCAGCCTCATGCAAGAACATATCAAAGGGAAAGCCAATCTAGGGGGTCCTACTCTAGAAGGGGAGGATATAGGGGAAACCAAAGAGAAACTCAGGTTTACTCCAAAGGACACTCCAGGCAGCATCCTTATTCCAGGGGTGGACATGTTTCTTCTGATACATCTTCAGGTCCATTCCCTTATAAGCTTAGAGAAAATGTGACTGCCAGGACACCTCAAGAAACTACTTCCAACAGGTATGAGCCACCTGTTCCATTTGAGGATCCTGAGAAAAATCCTATGGCTTGGACTGCAAGGATGAAAGAACTGGCTGCCTTAGATCAGATAAAGAAAGCAAAGGAACAAGGGCTAGACACCTCCAACATATCCACCATGTCAGAGCAGAGGCAAAAAGAGTTAGAAAGATATGCTTCCAGTAAGTTTTTTGATGCAGACAGGTACATGGAGTTGCATCCAGCTGCAGTGGTTCCCAGGGCTTCAAAGCAAATCTATTTGGGTGCAGCTGATGATACCAGATCAAAACAACAAGCATTAAATCCTAACAGGGAAATTAAAATGGTAAAAGGCAAAGAAAAGGAATAACTCTGTAAGGTGACAACTTTTGGTTCTTCTAACTGCTATCTGGATATCACATATATAATATATCTCTGTGATGGTTCTGCTCTGTGTCTTGTTGTTGTTGTTTTATGTTTTTCTGTCTGATGTTGTTTGTTTTTCAATGTCTGTAAATAGTTCTCCTAACCCAAATAGGGGGAGATTGTTGGAACACCCTATTACTAATTTGGGTCAGGATCACTATGTCTCTAGGATTCTATGTTTTGACCTTCTGTATAGATTATAGGTCAATTAGAATTGAGTCTAAGGGATCAGGAGTCTAGGTTTGAAAGCTGCTCTGAAGACCCAAGTTTTTCTGGAGACTAAGTCCAAATCGTCGAGCTCAGCACGACGTTTCGTCGAACTCCGGTCGACGATCGTCTAGCTCAACTTTGGCAGATCGTCGAGCTCCATTCGACGATCGCTGAGCTCATGTCTCTCAATATCGTCGAGCTCTGGTCGACGATCGCTGAGCTCAACTTCTCAATATCGTCGAACTCCATTCGACGATCGCTGAGCTCAGGTCGACGATTTTGACTCTGTACTAGATCTTTATCTCTGAGCTCAGTTCGACGATCTTTGAGCTCAGATCGACGATTTCTTTGCTGCTTGCTTTTTCCAGTTCGCTGAGCTCAGCTCGACGATAGCAGAGCTCAGTTCGACGATTTCAGTTGATCTTCAGAATTCAAATTCAAATCAAGATAGAAGTTATTCTGCATTTAAGTCAGAAGATCTGCCAGCCGTTTTCATTTAATTCTGGAGCAAGTTTCAAGGGATTTTTCAAGGAATATATCAGTGGACTTTCCTTCAGAACTTTTTATGCAATTAAGGCTGTAATTAATTCAGACCAACGGCTATCTTTGACAGAGCAATTTTCCTATTGAGATTCAGAGAATAAAAGAGAGAATGTTTTTCTTGAATCAAGAATATAGAAGAGAGATCGACAAGAACTGGACATCTCTCAATATACAGAGACTCTGAAAAATTTTCTGTCAAAAAAGAATTCAGAAGAACACTCATCAAGAGATCAAGCTTTCAAATCTTAAGATCTCTTCAGCTCTCAAGTGTTCAAGGCCAACATCACTTCAAGACTCCAGACACTCAATATTTCAGCTTGCTGAAATCATCCTTTGCTGGAGATCTATCTTTGAAGGCCTATCACCCTCAGCAAAGCTCATCTTCCTGAAGACTTCAAGGACTCAGGGGGAGCTTTGACAACATCACTGAATCCACATAGTCTTCTCAGTTGCTTGAGAAAGAGAAGACTGCCATCACTCTCTCACCCCCATTCTGTAAAGGGTTTTTCAAACTCCCTTCAAAAGTTTGAAGTTGGTTTTTGAGCACCTTGTCAAAAGCTCATTGGTGGCAAGACACCTGATCAAAAAATCTGATTTGGTTTTTGAGCACCTTATCAAAAGCTCATTGGTGCCCAGGACACCTGATCAACTCATCCTGCAGTGGATTCCTACCTAGGGTGGTAGAAGAGTGGATGTACCCAAGTTGGGGAACCACTATATTTCCTTGTGTCTTCTGGTTGTGCATGTTTTTCTTTTGTTTCTGGACTAGATTCTTTTGTGCATAGCTTAGTTTTGTGGTTTATTTTATTTCTGCTTCCCTGCTCACATTCATTACAATAATTGTTGTAAAGCCTTGCAAAAGTTTTTCTTTGTGTTTTAAAAAGCACCATATACTCTATTCACCCCCCCTTTAGAGTATATCAGATCTAGTTTCCCCTTTCACTATGGTTTATTGTATATGTATATGCGTGCCTACATTAGATGTGTGTTTTGTTATTTGATATATATGTACACCTTTATGCCATCGGGATTACTTTTAGTAAAAGGACATTTTTCTGTTAGTTCCTGTTGCCTCGTATAATCAAAACGAGCGCGTCAGAACTCATTGTGTCACGATTCGAGGCCTAACGACGAATATAAACACTCGACTGTTTGAACACGCCGTAGCGCATAGATTTTGGACTTTTGCCAAACAGACTCCGATTCAACCCCAGTCAGTGACGTTGGACTCGTATGATCAATACAAAGTCAATAGAAGTCTTCCTGGACAATTTTGACAATGAATGGTCAACTCTGGGTCAAATCAAGCATATTCATGCACTAAAAAGGGTGCACATGTAACACCCCAAAGCCCAATTTGGGTTTCAGATTGGGTGATACGGCCTGGGACACGGACGTGTGGTGCTTGGGTTGAGTAGTTGGTTGAGTGGTCGATGAAATTCGGTCGACGAAGTTTTTGGAGGGAACATGCCCGGTGACACGAGCGTGTCAGAGGGCGTGTCCCCCTCCCCGTTCGACGAAATGCGCTTGACGATCGTCGAGTGGCGAGCAAAGGGAGTACACGGCCTGTGACATGGGCGTGTCACAGGGCATGTCCCTTGTGGGTTTCAGACGGGATCACGTGTGTTGCTGGACACGGGTGTGTCCTGGTGTACACGACCTGGGACACGGGCATGTTGGGCATGACACGGGCTTGTAGGGTGTGACACGGGCGTGTCACACAGCCGTGTACTGATTAGATTTGAGTCGGTTGCCTACCGCTTAGGTGACACGGCCTGTGACACGGGCGTGTCACAGGGCGTGTCAGGCCGTGTTCAGTTTATTTTGGGCAAATCTGAGCCATTCGTTTCCCTATCGTGGAGCCAAATGTCCAAGCAGCTTCCCTGTGGATATAAGGCCGAGAATGAGGATTGATTCCCTCATTTTCATTCTTCTTCTTCTTCTCACTTTCCAAGAGATAGGGAGAGCTAAGGAGGAAAGGAGGAAGGGGAAACCAGCTACTGGAGGAGCTGTAGAGTGGGGAGCGAAGATCCGAGATCGGATTTGTGAAGGCAAAGCCGAGGCAGTGATTTCCATCTGGCTAGTTCATGGCTCCGAAACGATCTTCAAGGGTAACGATCTCCTTCTTGGACATCGAAGTCCTTTCTTTATACATGTGTATGGAATTCTCCACCAAGAGGTGGATCGCAAAAGTGATTCCTTGGTTAAGTCTGCATCTAGAGCCGGAAGTGTGAGTACGGCATATGCATGCTGTGTGAAGCCCATCTGGACGGGTAGTCTGGATTGGTGATGATTTTGGGTAAACTAGAGAAGACTCCGTGTATTTGATGATATGAAAAGTTTATGCTTTGTTGACTGGATGTATGGATGTCTGATTGTGGTTTATGGATGTATGGGGGCTTTGAGTAAGCTCCTGGTTGTGATGAGAGATCAATTGGTAGTACGTCTGTGGAGCGCGAGTTTAACTAGGCCTGCTATACCACTAGGGTGGGTTGATCTAGATAGAAAATAGGTCGATTGGTGGCAATGCCTGGGAAGCCGCGTTAACCCGGCTTGCTGCACCACAAGGGTGGGTCGATTAGGAAATGGGTGAGGGGTGGATTGGTGGTAATGCCTTGGGAGTCGCATTAACCCAGCTTGCTACACCACATTGGGTGGGTCGATCTGCTCTGGTTGTTTCTATTTGTTGTGAGGTAGTACCTCTGAGTGGTATGGACGGAATGTTGCCGGTAGCGAGATTGGTGGACTAGGATTGAACTGCCCAACCAACAAGTGAAGAACCTCGGATCGGCGGTGTACGACTGGGATATCCGATACACCAATAAGGTGCCCGGAGTGCACGAAGCGTTTGGTGAATACCAGTGTTTGTGATATGTTTGTGATTGGTAGATTGATAGCTTGTGATGACAATGCATACATGTAAGGAACCACTGCCCCGAGTAAGGGGTAGGGTCGTTATAATTGGTCAGCTAATGCTGACTGTTACTTTGTTTACCGCTCTTGGGTGGATGGCTAATTGCAGGTGCTGATGATTGAATTGATTTGAGCGGAATGGAGGCTTGCTGCTTAAGGCCATCGAAGGCAGTGCGAAGCATGGTTGGATTTCATGTATGGCTGGCCTGCGTGCCGATGTATGAACTTATACATTTGTGTAAAGAGAAATTTGTAAGGACATAAGACCATGGGTGTGTGTGTTATATACATTCCTGATTTTGATATATAAATGTGGAGTTTGTATATTAATGAACATTCATTGAGCTGAGTTCATCCAACTTAAAATGCTACGCTAGAATGTTTTGAGTTAGGGTACAAGTAGATTTTGATTTCCACACGTAATTCCACCGCTTGTCTGTGAGATATGGCGTGGGGCCCCGACCAGACCCACCGTTATATTCCATATGATGAGTGGGGGAGTTACAAAGTGGTATCAGAGCCAGGTTGCAATTATTTGGGAGGAAGAATATAATTGAACTCACAAATGTCCACTAGGAATATATGTCATGCACGTAAAAGTGCGTGAGTGTGTAGTCAATGTATAATTATCGTTATGATATGGAAGATTAATGGTGTTTTGTACATTGCTAGGTGGCGAGGAGTGGTGCTGGGCAGTCTAAGGTTAGTACTCCAGAGTTCAGTAAACCAAGGCTTCCAAGCGTTGGTAGATATGACCCGGGTGTTGGAGAAGGACTTGAAGCGGGTACAAGAGAAGAAGAGACTGGCAGTGGAGAAGCCAGAATTCAAAGTGCCCCAGTCAGAGCAATCATAGTTTAGAAAATGAGAGAAGAAAAGATTTAGGCCCGCAGAATCAGCTCCATCGACTGTGTATTCGGGAGCTACCTATGGGAAAGGACGTGTTGATACACGCATATATTATAATTGCGGAAACCAAGGACAGATAGCTAAATTTTGTTGGAATGCCCCGACAGGGAGTGAAAAGAAGACAGGTGCGTCGTATGAAGAAATGTTGGTATGTTCTGTTAAACATTGAAATGTTGGTGCACAGTTGGTGTTATGTAAGCGCTCGATAAATCATGATATAATGTTGTTTTGAAGATAACGCACTTGATGAATTTTGTGGATGAATGTGCACATGAGGAAGGTGTGTATACATGTATGTGATGCATGTGTTGTTTGGTTTGTGCGATGACTTGGGGAGAGACAAGCTGCGGCCTATGAGCTTTCACCAGGCTCGCTTTATTTGAGTGTTCGGTTGCTTATGGTGTGGGGTAACGAAGAGTGTTTTGGTGCATGTCTGGAGGTGAGCCAAATTTCGGGGACGAAATATTTTTGAAGGAGGGGAGGATTGTAACACCCCAAATCCCAATTTGGGTTTCAGGTTGGGTGATACAGCCTGGGACACGGGCGTGTCCCAGTGCGTGTCGTGCTTGGGTTAAGTAGTTGGTCGAGTGGTCGACGAAATTCGGTCGACGAAGTTTTTGGAGGGAACATGCCCGATGACATGGGCATGTCAGAGGGCGCGTCCCGCTCCCCGTTAGACGAAATGCGCTCGACGATCGTCGAGTGACGAACAAAGGGAGTACACGGCCTGTAACACGGGCGTGTCACATGGCGTGTCCCTTATGGGTTTCAAACGGGATCGCGTGTGTTGCTAGACACGGGTGTGTCCTGGTGTACACGGCCTGGGACACGAGCGTGTCCAATGGCCGTGTCCTTCTCGGGTAAGATGGGATTGTGTTATGTGAAGTACATGGCTACTGGACACGGGCGTGTCGGGCATGACACGTGCGTGTAGGGTATGACACGGGCGTGTCATACGACAATGTATTGATTGGATTTGAGTCGGTTGCCTACCCCTTAAGCTACACGGCCTGTGATACGGGAGTTTCACAGGGCGTGTCAGGCCATGTTCAGTTTATTTTGGGCAAATCTGAGCCATTTGTTTCCCTATCCTGGAGCCAAGTGTCCAAGCAGCTTCCCTGTGGATATAAGGCCGAGAATGAGGATTGATTCCCTCATTTTCATTCTTCTTCTTCTCTCTTTCCAAGATAGAGGGAGAGCTAAGGAGGAAAGAAGGAAGAAGAAACCAACTGCTGGAGGAGATGTGGAGTGCGGAGCGAAGATCCGAGATCGAATTCGTGAAGGCAAAGCCGAGGCGATGATTTCCATCCGGCTAGTTCATGGCTCTGAAACGATCTTCAAGGGTAACGATCTCCTTATTGGACATCAAAGTCCTTTCTTTATGCATGTGTATGGAATCCTCCACCAAGAGGTGGATCGCGAAAGTGATTCCTTGGTTAAGTTTGCATCTAGAGCCGAAAGTGTGAGTGTGGCATATGCATGCTGTGTGAAGCCCATCTGGACGGGTAGTCTGGATTGGTGATGATTTTGGGTAAACCAGAGAAGAATTCATGGATTTGATGATTTGAAAGGTTTATGCTTTGTTGACTGGATGTATGGATGTCTGATTGTGGTTTATGGATGTATGGGGGCTTTGAGTAAGCTCTTGGTTGTGACAAGATATCAATTGGTAGTACGTCTGGGGAGCGCGAGTTTAACCCGGCCTGCTACACCCTAGGGTGGGTTGATCTGGATAAAAAAGGGGTCGATTGGTGGAAACGCCTGGGAAGCCGCGTTAACCCGACTTGCTGCAACACAAGGGTGGGTCGATCAGGAAATAGGTGAGAGGTCGATTGGTGGTAATGCCTTGGGAGCCGCGTTAACTCGGCTTTATACACCACATTGGGTGGGTCGATTTGCTCTGGTTGTTTCTATTTGCTGTGAGATAGTACCTCTGAGTGGTTTGGACGGAATGTCGCCAGTAGCGAGATTGGTGGACTAAGATTGAACCACCCAACCAACAAGTGAAGAACCTCGGATCGGCGGTGTACGACTTGGATATCCGGTACACCAATAAGGTGCCCTGAGTGCACGAAGCGTTTGGTGAATACCGGCATTTGTGATGTGTTTGTGATTGGTAGATTGATAGCTTGTGATGACAATGCATACAGGGAAGGAACCACTGCCCCGGGTAAGGGGTAGGGTCTTTATAATTGGTCAGCTAATGCTGACCGTTACTTTGTTTACCGCTCTTAGGTGGATGGCTAATTGCAGGTGCTGATGATTGAATTGATTTGAGCGGAATGTCGCCAGTAGTGAGATTGGTTGGATTTCATGTGTGACCGGCCTGCGTGCCGATGTATGAACTTGTACATTTGTGTAAAGATAAATTTGTAAGGTCATAAGGCCATGGGTGTGTGTGTTGTATACATTCCTGATTTTGATATATAAATGTGTAATTTGTATATTAGTGGACATTCATTGAGCTGAGTTTATCCAACTTAAAATGCTGCGCTAGAATGTTTTGAGTTAGGGTATGAGTAGATTTTGATTTCCACACGTAATTACATCACTTGTCTGTGAGATATGGTGTGGGGCCCCGACCGGACCCACTGTTATATTGCATGTGACGAGTGGTGGCATTACAGCACACACAAATTATGATGCGACACCCCAACTTTGACCCGACTCCCGATGTCTTGTAACCACTTTGACTTTAACCAGGAAGGGGGACCCACCCTAGGGATTAACTTTGGTCAAACCCCCATAAAAGTCCAATTTTTGGATTTTATTTCCAAAGAGGTGTGCACCACCTCCACATTAATTAGTTAGGGCCTTACCCTCACCCCCACCTCCTCACCCCCTTTGGGCCCCCAACCAGCAAGACCACACTTGGAGGCAAGAGGAGGACCATCAACTCACCCCCCCACTCTTCTCTCTTTCTCCACTTTAAAAACCCAACCACGGGGGGGGGGGGGGGGGATTTCATTTCCCCAACATGGGGAATTCCATTGAGCCTCCAGCTGTCCTTAGACAGCTGGAGGGTGGAGATTAATCCCTCCCTAAGAAGGGATTAATCCCACATCGGGTGGAGGAGGAAAGAACCCCTCCTCAAGCCTATATTAAGGGCCCCCACCCCCTACTTCAAATGCCCAGCTCTGAGAGCACACCCCACCCTTGCCCCCGCCTCTGCCGGAGCTCAGGTCGCCGGAAAAGGCTAGCCCAAGCTCCACCACCCAGACACCTTGCATGGCCAACCAAGTCGGGCCCTTCCGAGCTCCCCCAGTGTAGGTGGAACCTTCTCCCCTTCCCCTTTCTAAATCTTTGGACGACCTGCATGGGCCTCTCGACGGCCGGAGTGCCGCCTGCACCACCCGACCATGCTCCAGGTCGGGTGGTGATCGCAAGAAATCCAGCCCCTCCCAGTACCGATAGTGGTGTTAGAGAAGGGCTAAACCACCGGGGATGAATTTCCCCAGTGGTGGAAGGTCGGGGTGCCGCCGGAAAACACCGCTCCGGCGACACCCGAGAAATAACGTTTTGCTATATTTGAGCTTTGGCGGCGGCCGACGACGGTTGGTCACCGGGACACCACCGTCCCCCAGAGAACCGGCCGGGAGCAGCGCCGACATCCATCAGCGGCCGGCCGGCGGTGACAGAGGGCCACCACCTCCTCCATCAACGGGATGAAATCGCCGCCGTCTATTCTCGGTGATGAGATGGATGGTGGGGATTACCTCAATTCCCTCCCCCGTCTCCACTTCTGTGCCCCTCACAGCGGATCCGCGACTGATCTACTATGGGGAAATAATCGCGTAATGACCCGTCCGGCATAAGCCCTTATTACTCTTCATTTGTACTCATTGTGGACTATGTTTCTGTATTCTTCATTTATATATATGATATATACTCTGTGACTTGTGGACTAGTGGATTTGTTATACTGCTATACTTCTATTTCATATTTTGGCCTACAAGTTATATGATCGCAATAGCCGGCAGAATCGGCGTGTTGCGGTGTCGACTAACCCGTGCGTTAGTGTCACCGTAAGACGGCAGTTCTGGGCATAGGACCCGGTAGCCCTCCTTGGTAAGGGGGAGGGGGGTCTTACACCACATGCCTTTGTGCTAGGTTCCAAGTGAACCATAAATAATCTCATCTAATTTTCCTAAAAAGAATTTTGAGATATATAATGAGTTGTCCAAGTCTAGGCCTATGGTATCCCACTGAATCATAATTTGAGTTAACTGGATACTCAGATGCTGATTTTGCTAGATGCTTGGTGGACAGGAAAAGTACTTCAGGAACCTGACAGTTCCTGGGTATGAGATTGGTGTCCTGGTTTTGTAAGAAACAGTCATCTGTGTCTACCTCAACTGCTGAGGCAGAATATATTACAGCTGGCAGCTGTTGTTCCCAGATGCTGTGGATTCAAAATCAATTACTAGACTATGGTCTCAACTTAAATAATTCAACTCTACTATGTGATAACACAAGTGCTATTGCCATAACACAGAATCCAGTTCATCACAGTAGGACCAAACATATAGACATTAGGCATCATTTCATAAGAGAGTGTGTAGAAAAAAAAACAAAATTAAACTTGTCTATATCTACACTGATTTACAAAGAGCTGGCATCTTCACCAAACCTCTGGATGAAAGAAACCATCTATTCTTTATAAATCAGCTTGGAATGATTAATGGAGAAGAATTAGTTTAGTTTTTGTCTGCACTCGACGAATTTTCCAGAGTTCGTCGAACGGAGCTCGACGAACTAGGGAAAGTTCAGGAGATATTCGTCAAACGGAGATCGACGAACTCTCTGTGAGTGAATTTGTGTTCATCGAACGGAGATCGACGAATCCACTTCAGAAAACTTTCGTCGAATGGAGCTCGACGAAATGTCTTCAAATCTTCAGACTGAGCTCGATGAATCAATTAACTCCAAATTATTTCGTCGAACCCAGATCGAAGAATGTTTTAATTTTCGTGGAACGGAGTCTGTCGATTCATATTCTGGAAAACATTATATCTAGGTTTTCTTCGACCTCCGTCCCGCGCTTTCTGTTCCCTTGCACTTGATCGCCATGTTTCTCTCTTGCAGGTGATTTCATGGCGATTCTAGCTGGAACATTGGCTGCGATGAAGTTCGACACCGATGTCGATGTCGACTTTGATTCTTTTCAGCATTCAGACCCGATATTTCTGTATATTCTGGAACTCTGGAAGAGCAGCAACTGAAGAATCTGATGATAACAAGGATTAAAATATCTCGAACTGAGATTCGAGAATGGGTCTACACATCTTCAACTACAGAGGAGAATACCATGATTGGAACAATTACGGGTAACGTTGTTTCTCTATATCCCGCTGTTTTGACTGAAATTTTTGGTTTGAATAATGGAGAAGCCAAACTAGAAATTGAGAATGAGGAATATGATATGATGTTAAGCATGATGGGTTATGCTGGAGATAACCCTAATAAATTGTTGAAGAAACATTTATCTGCAGAATACAAGTTTCTGGCAGATATTGTTGGGAAAGTCTTTCTAGGCAAGCACACTGCCCATGATTATATAACGAGACATCAGTTTCTGGTTATGTGTGTAGTGATTAATAAGAAGCAAGTAGCTTGGGCTCAGATCATCTTTGATCTCATTAGGAAGAAGAATAACAAAAAAGAAGTGTGTTTTGGAAGGATCCTGGGGATCTTCTTAAAAGAAAAAGCTGCTGAATCACTGGTCTCCCCGACCATATTCATAAATGCCAGCAAAAGGCTAACCCGTGCCTTGTTTGGCAGGTGGGAGAGGACAATCTCCAAGCCCTCTAAGGCTTCAACCTCTTCCACCACAGCTTCTGAGAGCACAAGGGCTGTTAGAGACACTCCCCACCCTGCTGAAGAGAGCATTCCCTCACCACCATCTCTTCCAGCTATCCAAATTCCAGCCACAGCCCCCACCATCATTCATACTCCCACACCTCCATCTTCCCCCATTCATATCTCTCCAACACCTACTCATCTTCCTACACCTCCTCCATCTCCACATGGAACACCTCCTCAATCTCCTCATGCCTCACCAGCTCCATCACCACCATCATCTCCTCTTCCACCCCACTTATCCTCCATACCATCCTTCAATCTACTAACATCTCCTCCCAATTCTCCTCCTCCTCCAAATCAATCCACACAGGATGTTTATATGCAAGATGCTCCTCCTCCATCCTCACCCACATCTACCATCCCTCCAAATGTTTCCACTCAACCACCATTTGAAACACCAACTGCCACTCCACCACTGGATCCCTCCACCATCTCCTCTGTCATTGCCCTCATCACACCCCTCCTCAAAACAATCATAGCAAAGGCCATTACACCTCTTACTACTTCAATATCTACCCTATCTGCCCAGATATCTGCCCTCACTGCTGCCCCATCTTCATTTAGGTTCCTGGCTCCAGTTATTACTGAAACCAGGCATGGGGAGATGCTTGATGAAGAAGCTGCAGCAGCTCCAAAAGTAGCAGCAGTTTCAGTTTCAGTTTCAGTTTCAACAGCTCCAGCTTTAGCAGATGCAGAGGCAGTAACAACAGCAGTAGATACAGAGTTTATTGATACAGATTTTATTGATTTCATTACTTTCATTGAGACTGACATGAATATAGAAGAGTCAGCTCCAGAAGAGATAATTACTGTTGGTGATTTCATCATTAATCCCAGGGTAGATTTAGAAAATTTGTTGAAAATTTTTGATATTGCATTTTTGAGCTTCCCTCCAGCAGATTATACAAAGCCATCTTTGGCTGTTGTTCCATATTCTTCCCCTATCAGTCCTAAGGTTGCCAAGCAACTAAGAGACAGTTTTGTTATTCCAGAACCTGTAGTCATCCCATCCCCTCCAGAAATTATTTTTGCCCCCAGTTTTATTATGGATGACTCTCCAATGCCAGATATTGATGCCTTGATATTGGCTGACATTAAAGAAGAGAATAAGGCAGCTGCTGAAAGCATTGTCAGAGTTAGTTCTCCAATTCCTATTGAAGTTTCTTCTCCAGCTCCTATTGCAGTTTCTCCTCCATCTCCATCTAAACCTGAGAAGTCTATTATTTCTGCTGAGGCCCTGAAAGCTTTAGATGATATATATGATAATCCTTAGGGATCTGATGATGATGATGATGATGAGGATGAGGATTTTGATGAGTATCCAAAGAGGAAGAAAGTGTCTAAGAAGAGGAAAGCACCTCCTCCTCCTGCTCCTAAACCAAATCCAACCAATGACACTTCCTACTATATTCTTCAGAAGATAACTCCATATAAAGGGATGCCAGCTTGGAGGTGATTATCCAAGAATCAACAGAAAGAAAGGAAAAGAAGCAGAAGATACTTCCCTCCTCCAACTCAGAAATACAGGAGGGACCCTCCTCCTCCTCCTCCTCCAGCTACTGGTGCTTCAGGCACATCTTCTCAAAGGACTACCCAATTTCAAACTTATCAAAGACATCAGGGTAGGTCCCCATCTTTAGAAAGCAGCCATCAAAGATAGTATCCATCAGGCAAGCAGCACCAGCCTCCTCAACAATAGCAACATCAACAGCAAAAATAGCAAAAACTTCCTGAACCTCAACAAGCTTGAAAGTGAAGGTTAGATATGAAATACTCTGGGGGGGGGGGGTGAATAGAGTATTGTGGTCTCTTACAAAATCTTTACAACTTTTGTTGTAATCCTAGGTGAATAGGTTAGCAAACAAAGTAATAAGCACAACAACCTAACAAATCACAGAACACAACCAAAAATAAAAGAAAAAGGGCAACCAGACGACACAAGAAATTATAGTGGTTCCCCAACCTGGGTACATCCACTCTTCTACCACCATGGTAGGAATCCACTCAGATTTTTGATTAGGTGTCTGACACCAATGAGCTTTTGTTCAGGTTCTCAAAAACCAAAACCTCAAGTCTTTTGGTAGGAGACTTGCAACCAGGAATAATTTTGAAGGGACTTAAAGCCCTGTACAGAAGATGAAAGAAGATGATGGTGTCTTCTCTTTCTCAATAACAACTGAGAAGACTAGTGGATTGATGTCAGCAGATTGCTCCCCTTGAGATCTTGAATGGATCAAGAAATCTTGAGATCTGCTTCAGGGTGACAGGTCTTCAAAAACTTGATTGCCTTGACCAGAGATTGTATGTTCTTCTTCTTGATGATGATATTCTCTGGCCTAGGCTGATTGCAGTGTATGAAAACTTTTGATTTCTGTAAGACTTCTTGAATGTAATCTATGTTAGCAGGACTGCTTAATCTTTCTTTTCTGAAAACTGACTGAAAAGAACATTCGAAATTTGAATCCTTGAGCAGTAAATGCAGTCGGCCTGAGAAGGAAGCGACAATGAAAGAATTCCCTGACTATCCCATGGAAAAACGGCATGTAATAATCCATGATCAATGCTCGTTCTAACTGTAACATTCCGAGAAGATTGAGCATTAATTACTCAGGAATCATCGCCAAGAAAAATGGACGGAAACTGGAGAAGACCAAGTTTGGACTCGTCGAACGAAGAACAGAAATCGTAGAGCTGAGTTCAAAGTTCATCGAGCTGAGCTGATGAGTTCGTCGACCAGATAATAGCAATTAGTATTCAAGGGAAACTTGTCAATTCTGCTACAATCTTCGTCGAACTGACAATCATCATTCGTAGAACAGAGATCCAAATTCATCGAACGAAGAATGATTGCGGACTTAGAATCTGAGAAGTCTCTGGCTGAGAAGAGTCCAAATAGTAGACTAGAAATCGTCCAAATAGTAAACGAACGTCGAACACATTTCCTCGAGCTGAGATCGACGAACGTCGAACACATTTCCTCGAGCTGAGATCGACGAACGTCGAACACATTTCCTTGAGCTGAAGATATCTCCAAGTCTTGAGTTTCTCTGGCAGTTTGGAGGATGGCTGGTCCACAGGATGATGTTCTAAGGACAAACGTGAAAGAAATTGTACCTAATTACCTAGAGGGGGGGGGGGGGTGAATAGGTGACTAAATATTTTTTTAAACTTTTTAGGCTGATTGTAGATTATATCACAGAGTTATAACTATTACTTCACAGCAATCAATCAGCAATCACAGAATCAACATGCACACAGTGAACACACAGATTTATAGTGGTTCCCCAAGGTTTGGGTACATCCACTTTCCCCCTTCGCCTATCTAGTAGTGTACTAGATTCGGCCAAACTCCTCCACTATCTCAGATCCTCAGATCTTACACTCAGAACCCCAAAACAGGTTCCTACAGCTCAGGCCCAAGGCCCTACAACTCAGTCTTCTCCAAAGACCTACACTCAGCCACAAGGCCTACACTCAGCCACAAGAGGCCTACACTCAGAGAAATAGATCTCCTACACTCAGGCACACAGGCCCTACCACTCAGCCTTTATAATTACATGCTTACAACTCAGATCCCTAAGGATCCTACAAGAAAATAAGAATATAAAGAATATACCTACAACTCAGAGAAAAGAGAGAAGAGTTGATAGGTTCTTGATGAGTTCTTGAAAGAACTCTGCTGAGATCAATCTCACTTGGCTTTCTTCAAAGCTTCTTGAATGTAGAACACAATAGGATTGATTCTCTGCAGCTGATCTTCAATCACTGCAACTTAAGATTCAGAACTAGGTCTGAACCCTTCTTTACAGCCTGGTTCCAACGGCTGTCTTCTTGGAAGGAGCTCTCTCTCTCCAACTACTTAGATCTTCAGATCACTTCAACTGCTTTGTGTTAATATGTGTTCAATCACCATCTTCTGTTGACAGCATAAGCCTATATATAGGCCTTCTTCATGGTGACCGGCTGATCCGGTTCCTAACAGCTTTCTGACAACTCTGACAGTTGCAGTAGACCGGCTGGAATGACAGCTGTCAAGTCATCCAGTCAGTTCTTAAAATATCTGTAACTGTCTGAAAGTATCGAGACAGTCTGTCTTTAAGTGTCGACACTTATAGACTAAGTGTCGACACAAGTTGACTAAGTGTCGACACTAGCCTTCAAGGTGTCGACACAACTCCTTGTGTTGTAGAATTCACTTCTCGACACAGCTTCTTCAATATGTGTCGACACTGATATTGTGTGTCGACACAACTCCTTGTTCTTCAGTACTTAGTTGAATTCTTGTAAGTGTCGACACAACTCCTTTGTGTCGACACATCTTCATGTGTTGAACTTGTTCAGTGTCGACACATCTTCTTGGTGTCGACACATGTCTTCTGTGTTGATACTTGCTGAGTGTCGACACAGCTCCTTGTGTCGACACATTCTTCTTCTGTTGAGACTTTTGCTGAGTGTCGACACATCTCCTTTGTGTCGACACTTGTACTTAGAATTTTGTTGCACTTTGCTAAGTGTCGACACAACCTCCAAGTGTCGACACTTTCTTCATGTATTGAGTCTTCTGCTGTGTGTCGACACATTCTTCATTGTGTCGACACTTTTTTCATGTACTGAGTCTTCTGCTGAGTGTCGACACATTCTTTCTTGCGTCGACATTTTCTTCAAGTGCTGAGTCTTCTGCTGTGTGTCGACACATTCCTCATTATGTCGACACTTATACTTAGACTCAGCTGAAATTTGCTGAGTGTCGACACAGCCTCCAAGTGTCGACACTTTCTGATGTAGACACAGTTCCTCTAGGTGTCGACACTACTTCTAAGTGTCGACACAGCTTCACTAGACTTTTCTTTATTGAGTGTCGACACAACCTGTATGTGTCGACACTTTCTGTCTGGTGTCGACTCTGCATCCCTGGTGTCGACACAATTACTCCAAGTGTCGACACTGCTTGCCTGGGTGTCGACACAAGTCTTCTTAAGTGTCAACACTTTCCTTCTGGGTGTCGACACATGGACTTAGAAACTTTTCATCTTTCCCTGTAAATACTTGACCTCCACAACTAAACTCAAAACACATCAAATACATTTTGATATATATCATTGAGTAGGGTGAGGCTTCTTCAAATCAGGTACATTCATTCCAATGTACCCAACAAAACCCTAGACTCTAGGACACAACCAATGACCCTGACTATACAAGATGGGTCAAAGACATCCTAACTCAGTGAACCTAGCCCAAATCCAAACTAGGGATCCAACAATCTCCCCCTATTTGGGTGAGGTCACTAAGTGAAGACACAGACTGAAACAAAACAAAACAGTAAAAGCATATATCTGGCAAAGAATTTATAACACATGTAGCATATATATAAAAGCTTTGTTCAGAAACATAACCAGAGAGTTGTAAAAGTAAAAAAAAACAGGAAAAGAAAGAAAAACTTAGATCATATCTTGCTCTTCTTGAATTGGTCTTTGTCTTTCTCTTTGCTACTACTGCTGCTAGCTCCAGGCTTTGAGAATTTGATCTCTCTGTTTGGATTAGCTGCCTGAGCTATAGTCATTTTCATATCAGCTATACCAAGAATATTCTGAGTAGAGGCTCTGAGAACAACAGCCTCTGGATGGAGCTTCATATAGTCATCAACATTGAAAAGTTTGTTTGCTTTGTCAAACCTTTTAAGTTCTTCTTTTCTATATTTTGACATAGTTGAGTATCCTGAAATGTCCTTTCCTTCAGCTTTTGCTTTATTAATCAGTGAGAGGCCAATCTGTTCCTGGAATCTGGCCATTTTAGCAGTGTTAGCTGTTTCAGGATCCTCAAAAGAAATAGGTGGTGAATATGGTCTTTCAGGACTGTTTGCCTTCTGTTCTACAGATACATTTTGCTGTTGCTGCTGAGGTTGTTGCTGTTGAGGTTGTTGTCTACCTAAAGATTGTTGCCTCTGCTGGTAACCTCCTGAAGACTTGCTATGATGCCTTTGGTAGGTTTGTATAGGAGCAGGCTTTGAAATTGAGGAACTGGAAGTACCAGCAGCTGGAGGCGGAGGAGGAGGAGGATCTTTTTTGTATCTGTAAACTGGTGAAGAAGAGTATCTCCTACTTTTCTTTCTTTCCTTTTATTGATTCTTTGACAGCCACATCCAAGCAGGCATTCCCTCATAGGGAGTGATGTTATGCAAGATGTAGTAGGGAGTGTCAGCTGTTGGATTAGGCTTAGGAGCAGGAGTAGGAGGAGCCTTTCTCTTCTTTGACCTGACTCTCTTCTGGGCTTCTTCATCTGAATCTTCATCTTCCTCTTCCTCATCTGAGCTAGACCCTTGAGGATTGGCATACAAAGCATCAATCGCCCTTAGGGTAGCTGCAGAGATCTGGGGCTTGGCAGGTTGAACTAGAACTAGAGAACTAATTAAGACTGAGCTCTCTTCTAGAGCTTTATTCTCTTCCTCAATGTCTGCCAGAATCAATGCATCTAGGTCAGCCATTGGGGAATCATCCATAAAAAAAGTAGGGGCAGAAATCTCTTCTGGGGGGGGGGGGGAAGATGGCTTGCTCTAGAACAACAAAACTGTCACTAAGTTGCTTAGTAACTGTAGGACTTATTGGAGAGGTGACAGGAATAATAGCCAAGGATGGCTTAGTAGGAGGGAACTGTACATAAATTATATCAAAATGTCTCAACAAATCGGCCAAATCAACTGTGGGATTCAAATGGAAATCACCAATAATTTATATCTGCTCTGGAACTGACTCATCTAATTCAATGTCAGTATCCATGAAATGGATCAAGTCAGTCAAATCTGAATCAAATTCTGTCAAAATTACTGCTTCAGCATCTGAAACTGCTGTAGGAGGAACTGCTGCTGCATCTGAAACTGCTGCTATATCTGCTGCTGCTTCATCGCAGAGTATCTCCCCCTGCCTGGGTTCAGGAGAACCTGGAGCCAGGCCCCTGAATGAAGAGGGGGCAGCAGAAAGAAGAGACACTTGGGCAGATAAATAATTGATAGAATTGACAAGAGGTGTAATGGCCTCTGTGATTAGGGATTTTAGGAGGGGAGTGAGCAGGGTTATGATGGTAGATATAGGGGGGGGGGGGGTCAAAAGATGGAGAGGTAATTGGTGATGGTAGATAAGTAGATGAAGTGAGGGGAACAGATGGAGGAGATACAGGTGGAATGGCATCTATCATGGTGGTGTCTGGTGGAGGTGGAGAAGGGGGTGGTATATCAAAATGTGGAATGTTAGACAGATGAGGTGGAGGAGGTGATGCTGGAGGAGACATAGCAAGGGATGCATGAGTGGATGGAGAAACATGCATGGGGGAAGCTGAAGGAATTGGAAGACTGATTAAGGATGGAAGATGGGTTGCTGGAAGAGGTTGTGGAGATTGGATTACCTCTTCTGCAGGGTAGGGAGTGGCCTGCACAGCCCTTGTGCTCTCAGAAGCTGGGATGGAAGAGGAGGAAGCCTTGGATGGCTTGGAGATCATCCTCTCCCATCTGCCAAACAAAGCGCATGTGAGGCGCTTGCTGACATTGATGAATATGGTCGGGGAGACCATGAATTCACCAGCTTTTGCTTGAAGGAAAATCCCCAGGATCCTTCCAAAGCATACCTCTGTCTTACTGTTTTTCTTCTTTATCAAACCAAATAAGATCTTGCCCCAATCAATGTGACTCTTGTTGACCACCGCGCACATGACAAGGAATTGGTATCTTGTTATGTAATTGTACGAGGTGTGCTTGCCCATCAACACTTTTCCCACAACATCTGCCAAGAACTGGTAGGCGGCAGAAAGCTGTTTCTTTAACAGCTTGTTAGGGTTACTCCCAGTAAACCCCATCAGATTCAGCATTGAACTCAGGTCGATGAAGTCAGCTTCTCAGGTCGACGAAGTCAGCTTATCAGCTCGACGAATACTGTCTTACATTGAAGATTGTCTGTTCGACGAATGAAGATTGCCTGGTCGACGAACTCTTTCAAGCTCAGTTCGACGAACTCAAGCTCAGCTCGACGAACTCAAGCTCAGCTCGACGAACTCTCTCAAGCTCAGCTCGACGAACTCCAGCTCAGCTCGACGAACTCAAACTCAGCTCGACGAATTGTGTTCTTCGTTCGACGATCCCAGACTAGGTCTTCTTCAGGTTTCCCGTCCCGTTTCTTGGCGATGATTTCGGAGTTATTAATGCCAGATCTTCTCAGAATGTTACCGTTAGAACGCGCATTGACTAGGGACGACTACATGCCGTTTTCCATGGGACAGTTGGGGAAATCATTGATTGTCGCTTCCTTCCAAGGGCGACTGCAATTACTGCTCAAACATTCGAATTTTGAATGTTCCTCAGTCAGAAAAGACACACAGAAAGAAAAGAATCAATCAGTAACAGAGTAACACAGTCAGTCATACAGACACACACACAACAAGCAATACAGACAATCAGATTGACACACTTAGATTACAAATAAGAACAACCCCTCAGAAATCAAAGAAAAAAAAAGTTCTACTGCAATCAGCCTGACCAGAGAAGATTTTCAAGAAGAAGAAGAACAATCAAATTCAATCAAGAGTCTTCTTCTTTCCTTCAATTCTACAGGACTACTTCAAAGGACAACAAATTTCTATCTGTCAAAGAAGTTCCTGAAGCTAATCCTGGTCCAGGCATTCTAGGTCTTTGAAGACCTATCACCCTGAAGTAGTGCTCCAACATTCCTGATTAACTCAAGATCTCAGGGGGAGCTACATCTGCTACCATCAAACCACAAGTGTTCTCTCTGACTGTTGATAGAGAAGACACCATCTCTCTACTTCCAATTCCTGTACATGGTTTTAAATCCCTTCAAAATTATTCTGGTTGCAAGTCTCCTTCCAAAAGACTAGAGGTTTTGGTTTTTGAGCACCTAAACTAAAGCTCATTAGTGTCAGGAACCTGATCAAAAACCTGAGTGGATGCCTACCAGGGTGGTAGAAGAGTGGATGTACCCAGGTTGGGGAACCACTATAAAAATTCTTGTGTCGTCTGGTTGCCCTTTTCTTTGTGTTTTGGCTGTGCTTTGTGATTGCTTAGTTTGCTGTGCTTAGATTTATTTACTTACTGATTTGTTCACTTAGGAATACAACAAAAGTTGTAAAACGTTTTTAGTGAGCACTATACTCTATTCACCCCCCCATTTAGATTATTTCAGATCTAACCTGCACTTTCAATTGGTATCAGAGCCAGGTTGGTTAAAATACCACACCTTAGTGGTTGCACAGGCCAACACCTGAACCACAAAGATCCCTCTAGTTAGATCTGTTTGTTTTAAATTTGTTGTTAGACTTATTTCTTCACAGACATGGCCCAAAACAAAGACTATGCAAGCATCAGACCTCCAGTGTGCAATCTTAACAAGTTTGCCATCTGGAAGGCAAGAATCAGATTATACATGAATTCTATTGATGAGGATATCTTTTATGTTATTTTATCAGGTGTACCTCCAGCACCTGCAGCTTCTACCAGTACTTCTACCAACTTGACTGCAGTGCCTCCTCCAGAGAACAATGAAGCCTACAAAAAAGCCAAGATGGCTGATGCTAAGGCAATGAATATCTTAGCCCAGACTATGTCAGATGACATATTCCAGAAAGTGGCTGAGTGCACCTCAGCCAAGGCCATTTGGGATTCCCTTAACCAAATGGTAGCTGTCTTTGTAGATGAAAGAAAGGATAGAAGATCCAGTCTCATTTCCCTGTATGAAAACTTCAAAAAGGATGAGACAGAATCAGCGGCTGACATGTACAATAGACTGAGTTCAATCATCAATGAGCTCAAAACATTGGACAAAGACATCACCTTGACAGAGGTGAATGACAAGATATTGATGTGCTTCCCTAGCTCTTGGGACTCCAGAATCTGGCCAATCAAAGAAGCCAGAAGCCTCAGTGAGATATCAACTGAATCTCTATTAGGCAAGTTAAAATCCTATGAGCAGCTGATAAAATCCAGAGAAGCAGCAGAACAGAAGGCAACAACTCCGGTTAGAAAGGAACACAACATAGCTTTCAAAGCATCTGAAGAAAGTGAGACATCAAATTCAAATGAAGAACTCATGAGGCTCTTTTCCAAAAGGTTCTACAAGATGGCAAGGAAGTACTTTAGAAGGAAATCATCCAGACAGGATGATAAGCCCAAGTATGACAAGACACCAACCAAGAAGGTTGTGTGCTTTGGGTGCAGAAAGCATGGACATTACATTTCAGAATGTCCAGAAAACCAGAAGAAGGACAAGAGCAGAGATAAGGATTCCAGGAGAAAGCACAGCAGCAGACCCTCCTCTAGCAAATATAAAAAGAAGGACAAAAGATTTATTGCTGAGACTTGGAGTGATACAGAAGAAGAAACATCTTCCTCCAGTTCAAGTGAAGAAGAAGAAGAAGCAAGATCCAAAGAGGTGTGCCTAATGGCAATTGATGCCTCCAGGAACAATTCTGGATCAGAAGAAGAATCTGAAGATGAAGCTGCCTCAGACTCAGAGGCAGATCAGGTTATCTCTAGCTTTGACTTTAGTTCTGATTTATTTAAAGCTGAATTCAAATATATGTGTTTAGACTTAATCAATTCAGAAAAAGAAATAAAAACTGTTAGAGAAAGATTAGGAAGTCTTGAGTCTGTAAATTCAGAAAACATAAAGCTAACAGACCAACTAACTCTAGCTAATGAACAAATAATTTAATTAAAATCTGAATTATGTGAGACCAAGCAACTTGAGCAATCTCTCAATGAGAGAAGCCTCAATCTGATGGACATTACAAGCACAGTGAATGCCAGATTAAATGGCAAGCTGGGCTTGGGTGCTTCATCAAGTTTACCCCCCATAATTAAGAAAAATATTCTTTCAACCCCTATCAAGTTTATATCTGCAAAGGGAAAAGAAAAGTTAATAGACAAACCAATGTCAGAAAACAATCCTAGACCCATAGACAAGAGAAACAGAAATCTGAAAACAGCAAATAAAAATAAAGTTCAGCAGCATTCGTCGAACTCAGATCGACGAAATGTAGCCAGTTCGTCGAACCCAGATCGACGAACGTTGAACGCAAACTTCAGATATAACAATTCATCCAACTGCGATCGACGAACTGTGTATGGTTCATCGAGCAGAGGTCGACGAACTTGAGGCACAGAAAATGACTACTGTCATTCTCTAAGCAGAGATCGACGATCTCAACCCAATTCGTCGAACTCTGGATCGACGAACTTACAACAATTCGTCGAACCCGAGAAAGACCAAACCTAAATCATTTCTCTTACAGAAATTTTAAACCAACTAATAAGACATTTAATCCAGTAGCTGATTAGGTAATTCCACCTAGGAGATATCACCCCTTAGGTTATAAGTCTCAACCTGCTTTATCAATTATTTCCAGCTTTACTTTTCAACAAAATAAAGGACCCAAGGTAACCTGGGTCAAGAACAATTGAATTTTGTTTTTCTTTGCAGGTACAGGTGAAGAGCTGTCCAAGGGTGAGTCAAACTTGGTACCTGAACAGTGGATGCTCCAAACACATGACAGGCAGCAAGGGCAATCTATCCAATTATAAGGCTAAGCTAGGACCAAAGGTGATTTTTGGAGATTCCAACAGTGGTCAATCAGAAGGATATGGGACAGTAAAGATTGGATCAGTGACTTTCAAGAAAGTGATATATGTAAGAGGACTCAAACATAACCTTATATCCATAAGTCAATTATGTGATGAAGGTTATCAGGTACATTTTAACTCTACTTCCTGTTCTATTATTGATAATGATAACAAAACTGTTTTAATTAGACTTAGACAAGGTAACATATATTTAGTAGATTTTATTTCTGCCACAACTGATATCTGTTTACTGAATGTTACTAGTAATCAAAATGAGTTATGACATAAAAGATTAGGACATGTAAACCTTAAGAATATATCTAGGTTATCTAAAGACAACCTTGTTAGAGGCTTATCTTCTGGCCCCTACAAGAAGGAAAGCTTATGCAGGGATTGCCAGTTAGGCAAGCAAACCAAAACTAGCTTTAAATCCATTAATAAAAGTGATTCACCTAGGATATTGTATTTGCTTCATGTGGATCTATTTGGACCCATTGCAGTACAAAGCCTAGGAGGGAAGTCTTATACTTTAGTGATTGTTGATGACTTCTCTAGATTCAGTTGGGTAGCCTTTCTGAGAGCTAAGTCAGATACGTTCAAAGTTCTTACAGATTTTCTCAGGACCATACAAATTGAGTTCTCTACTCATGTTGCATTGATCAGAAGTGATTATGGCACAGAGTTTGAGTCACTTCTTATGCATGAGTTCTGTGAGAAGGAAGGTATCAGGCAGTGCTTCTCAGCTCCTAGAACTCCCCAACAAAATGGGGTTGCTGAAAGGAAAAATAGGACACTCATTGAATCTGCAGGTACATTATTGGCAGATGCTTACATGCCTCTATCCTTTTAGGCAGAAACTGTAAATACTGGCAACCATGTCCTGAATAGAAGTCTTATACATAAACTAAAAAATAAGACCCCCTATGAATTACTTAAAGGGAAGAAACCTAAAATCACATACTTTAAAGTTTTTGGTTGTATTTGTTACATTCACACAAATAACAAAAGATACATTAGAAAGTTTGAGGCTAAGGCTGAAGAAGGGATTTTTCTAGGATATTCCCAAGTAAGCAAGACTTATAGGATTTTTAATAAATCCACCCTTAAAATTGAAGAATCTGTTCATGTATCTTTTGATGAAGTTAACATGTCATATAAGGAGAAAGAAATTTCTACCAATAGTTTTTTGCAGGTTCCACAACTGTGTGAGTCTATGGATGGACTAAACCTTACCCAAGAGGTATCAACCCATCCTACTCCACAGGTTGCTGAAGAAAGTGAAGAAGAAATTCAAGAGGAAGTGGCTGAACTTCCTTCAACAGCTAGTACCATTCCTCAAGAGGAATTAACTATAGAAGTTGTTGCTCAACCAACTCCACCAACTAATCTTGTCACACTTAGAGATCACCCCAGATCTCAAGTGATTAGAGACATTTTAGTAGGTGTACAGACAAGGCATCAACTCAACCAAGACTTGATGCATGCCTGTTTTCTCTCTCAAATTGAACCTCTCACCATTCATGAAGCAGAGCAAGATCCCCACTGGATCATTGCAATGCAAGAGGAACTAAATCGGTTTGAGAGATGTAGAGTTTGGGATTTGGTTCCAAGACCCCATAACTACCCAGTTATTGGAACCAAATGGGTCTACAGGAACAAGTTGGATGCTCAAGGCAACATAGTGAGGAACAAGGCTAGGCTTGTTGCTAAAGGCTACAAGCAAGAAGAAGGAATTGACTATGACCAAACCTTTGCCCCTGTTGCAAGGTTAGAGGCCATACGAATATTCCTGGCCTATGCAGCTCACAAGAGATTCAAGATATACCAAATGGATGTCAAAAGTGCATTTCTGAATGGAGTACTTCAAGAAGAGGTTTATGTAGAACAACCTCTAGGTTTTATCTCTCCAACTCAACCCTCTTTTGTTTTTAAATTGCATAAAGCTCTCTATGGTTTAAAGCAAGCTCCAAGAGCTTGGTATGAGACCCGAGCAAGCTTTCTTTTAGAGCATAAATTTACAAGAGGAACCATAGATAAAACCCTTTTCACTAGACATAATAAGGACCAAATATTGTTAGTACAAATATATGTGGATGTCATTATTTTTGGGTCTACTGATCCCAAATTGTGCAAGAGGTTTGCTGACCTCATGCATTCTAAATTTGAGATGAGTAGTATGGGTGAGCTTTCCTACTTCCTTGGTCTCCAAGTGAAGCAGCTCCCTGATGGTATCTTCCTCTCCCAAGCTAAGTATGCTAAAGAGCTTATCAAGAAGTTTGGGATGGGTGATGCTTCAGGAATGAAAACCCCTATGGCTACAAAGACTGTTGTGGATTCTGATGCAGCAGGGAAACCTGTAGATCAGAAAAATTATAGGGTAATTGTTGGATCCCTATTATACCTAACCGCTAACAGGTCTGATATAATGTTTGTCACATGCCTTTGTGCTAGATTCCAAGTGAACCCTAAAGAATCTCAACTTATTTTCCTAAAAAATATTTTGAGATATATAAAGAGTTGCCCTAATCTAGGACTCTGGTATCCTATAGAGTCAGAATTTGAGTTAACTGGATACTCAGATGCTGACTATGCTGGATGTAGAGTGGACAGGAAGAGTACCTCTGGAACTTGTCAGTTCCTTGGTATGAGACTTGTCTCCTGGTTTTGTAAAAAAGCAGACATCTGTGTCAACATCAACTGCAGAAGCAGAATACATGGCTGCTGGCAGCTGCTGTTCACAAATGCTATGGATACAAAACCAACTCCTAGACTATGGTGTCAACTTAAATAATTCAACATTATTTTGTGATAATACTAGTGCTATTGCTATAGCACACAATCCAGTTCATCATTCTAGGACTAAACATATTGAAATAAGACATCATTTCATTAGATATAATGTAGATAAAAAGAAAATTAACTTAATCCATATTCCTACTGATTTACAGAGAGCAGACATTTTCACCAAGCCTTTGGATGAGAAAACCCCTCTGTTCTTTATAAATCAACTGTGAATGATTAATGGAGAAGAGTTAAATTAACTTCTGTCTGCATTCGACGAATTTTCCAGAGTTCGTCGAACGGAGTCCGTTCGACGAATTAGGGAAAGTTTGAGAGATTTTCGTCGAACGGGGATCGACGAATTCTCTGTGTGTGGAAACAACTTTCATCGACCGGAGATCGACGAACTTTGCTTCAGAAGACGCTTCGTCGAACGGAGTTCGACGAACTGTTTTCGATTCTTCTGGATGAGATCGACGAATTATCTGTCTATAATTTATTTCGTCGAGCTCAGTTCAAAGAATTTTTCTTTTTCGCGGAACGGAGTTTGTCGATTCATATTCTGAAAATCTTATATCTACGTTTTCTTCGACCTCCGTCCCGCGCTTTCAGTTCTTTTGCTCTTGATCGCCGTTTTTCTCTATGTCTTTCTTACAGGTCATCAATGGCAATTCCCGCAGGAGCGTTAGCAGCGATGAAATTTGATACGGGATTCGATATGGATTTTGACTCTTTTCAGCATTCTGATCCCATTTTCCCCTACATCTTGGAACTGCTAGAGGAACTGAATCTAAAGGATTTCATGACCCGCAGAATTAAATTGCACTCAACTGAAATAAGAGAATGGGTATATACATCTACTACTTCTAAAGATGATACCATGACAGGAACTATCGGGAGTACTGCTATTTCATTATCTCCCGCAATGCTTTCCAAAATATTTGGATTAGTCAATGGAGAAGAAAACATAGAAATGGATTCTGAAGAGTTTGGTGATATGCTGAAGTTAATGGGTTTTTCAGGAAGCAACCCTAACAAACTGTTGAAGAAGCAACTATCTGCCGCGTACCAGTTTCTGGCAGACATTATAGGAAAAGTGCTAATGGGAAAGCACTCAGCGCATGATTACATAACCCGCTACCAATTCCTGGTTATGTGTGCTGTGGTGAACAAGAGAAAGGTCAACTGGGGCACAATCTTCTTTGAATTGATTATGAAAAAGAACAGCAAGAAGGAAGTCTGCTTCGACAGAATTTTGGGAATCTTCCTCCAAGATAAGGCTGCTGAATGTATGGTCTCCCCGACCATCTTCATAAATGCCAGCAAGCGCCTCACCTGCGCTCTGTTTGGCAGGTGGGAGAGGACTATCTCCACGCCCTCAAAGGCTTCCTCCTCTTCCACCCCGGCTTCTGAGAGCACCAGGGCTGTAAAGGCCGCTCCCCACCCTGCAGAAGAGGTCCTTCCATCTCCATCTTCTCTTCCTGCACTTCCAGCCAAACAACTCCCCTCCTCTTCCATTCCTGCTACCACACCTAAATCTCCACCACTGGACCTTACCAACATTACTACACCTCCTGCTTCCCCTCATGAGACATTTGTCCCTACACCTCCTCAGTCTCCTCTTCCCCCCCATTTGTCATCCATTCCCTCATACAACATACCCACAGACACTGCCACACCAGCTGTTATTCCTACTCTATCCCCTCCATCTATTCTTCCTCCATCATCTACTTCTCTACCTTCCACCATCATCTCTCCGTCATTGGAAACCCCCACTGTATCTACCATCATATCCTTGCTCACTCCCCTCATCAAATCCCTAATCCAAGAGGCCATTACACCTCTTGTGACCTTCATCAATTATTTATCTGCCCAGATTTCTGCCCTATCTACTATCCCCTCTTCATCTAGGGGCCTGACTCTAGGTTCTCCTGAACCCAGGTAGGGGGAGATGCTTAGTGATGAAGTTGCAGCAGATTTAGATACAGTAGCAGCAGCAGTCACATCAGTAGTCCCCTCTCCAGCAGATGCAGATTCAGATGAGGATACAGAAACTTTACCAGAATTTGATTCTGAAATGATTAAGTTAATTCATTTTATGGATACTGACAATGATCTAGATGAGTCAGTTGAGGAAATAAAAACTGTTGGTGATTTCTCTCTGAATCCCACAGTTAATCTACCAGAATTACTGGAAATTTTTGATATTGTACATTTGCAATTTCTTCCAACTGATTTTACTAAGCCAAGTTTGGCTATGATACCATATACCTCCCCAGTCAGTCTAGCAGTTGCTAAGCAACTCTGTGCCAATTTTGCTCTCTCAGCTCTAGCTTCCATCTCAGCTTCTAGTCCAGAGGTCATTCCAGAAGAATTTCCAGCCCCAACTTTTGTTATGGATGACTCTCCCCTGCCAGATTTGGATGAACTAATTCTAACTGACATTGAAGAAGAGAACAAGGCAGTAGCTGAAAGCTCTGCCTCTATCATTTCTGAATCCTATACAGTTACTTCTTCTACTGTTGATGAAATTCCAGTTCCTGAACCTTCTGCCCTTACTTCTACAAAAAAGGCTGTTCTTTCTGATAAAGCTTTAAAAGCTTTGGATTCTCTTTATGACATCCCTCAGGGTTCTGAGTCTGAAGAAGATGATGATGATGACTCAGATGAAGATGCTGCAAGTAAGAAAAAGAAGATGCTAACAAAGAAAAGGAAGGCTCCTCCTCCTCCAGCTCCAAAGCCTAATCCCAATGCTGACACTCCCTATTACATTCTGCATAATGTAACTCCATACAAGGGAATGCCTGGATGGATGTGGCTATCCAAGAATCAGCAGAAGGATAGAAAGAGAAGCAGGAGATATTCCCCTCCTCCAGTGCACAGATACAGGAAGGATCCTCCTCCTCCTCCTCCAGCAGCTGGTGCCTCTAGATCCTCTAGCTCCCAGAGATCTGCCCCAATGCAAACATATCATAGACAATCAGGGAGATCTTCTGGAAGCAGCCAGCAGAGGCAGCCATCCTCCTCAGGAAGTCAAAGTCAACAGAATCAGCAGCAGCAACAACAAATTTCTGATGTACAGAAAGCTGAAAGTCCAAAAAGGCCTCTCTCTCCTCCAATCCCATTTGAAGATCCTGAAACTGCAAATACTGCAAGAATGGCTAGATATCAGGAGTTAATTGGACTATCTCTGATTAATAAAGCCAAGGCTGAAGGCAAAGATACATCAGGTCTTACAACTATGTCAAAGTATAGAAAAGAAGAGCTGAAAAGATTTGACAAAGGAAATAAGCTATTTAATGTTGATGATTATATGAAACTTCATCCAGAAGCAGTTGTCCCCAGAGCAATATCATTGAACATTATTGGGGCAGCTGATATGACTATGACAAAAGCTCAAGCTCAAGATCCAAACAGAGAAATCATCTTTAAGAAGCCAGGAGAGTAGACATCTGAAGAAAAATCCAAGCAGAAGAAGCCAAAGAAGTAATTTTCTTGTTGTTTCATTTTCTGTCTGTTTTTGTTTTTCAAACAATGTTATCTGTTTAAACAAAGCTGTGCATATATATATCTGTTGCATGTGTTGGTAATTCTCTGCCAGATATATTTCTTTTCTTGCTTTGTTTTTCTGTTTTTTTCTATTTTGAGTCTCTGTTAGTGACCTCACCCAAATGGGTGGAGATTGTTGGATCCCTAGTTGATTTGGGCTAGGCTCACTGACTTAGGATGTGACCCATCATGTATAGCAAGGGTCATTTTGTGTCCTAGAGTCTACGTCAAGTCATTAGGTTCAACTCCAGATGGACCAGCTATCATCAAGATCATCAGATACTCCAGACTTAGAGAATTCCAAGACTAAGTTAAGTGAGTTCTACGTTCGTCGAACTCAGCTCGACGAAAGAAGTTCTGCGCTCGACGATCGTGAGACATTTTTTGGTGCTGAGCTCGACGATCTTGGTTCTCTGTTCGACGAAGACTGAGTTTCTACATCAAGCCAAATTCAGGACAACGTCATAATTTTTCTAAGTCCAGCCTCAAGCTTTGGTCAACGAATTAGATTCTGAGCTCGACGAACTTGGACCTCAAGTTCTCAGCTTCTCAGGTCGACGAAGTCAGCTTCTCAGCTCGACGAATACTGTCTTACAGTGAAGATTGTATGTTCGACGAATGAAGATTGTCTGGTCGACGAACTCTTTCAAGCTCAGTTCGACGAACTCAAGCTCAGCTCGACGAACTAAAGCTCAGCTCGACGAACTTTCTCAAGCTCAGCTCGACGAACTCCAGCTCAGCTCGACGAACTCAAACTCAGCTCGACGAATTGTGTTCTTCGTTCGACGATCCTAGACTAGGTATTCTTCAGGTTTCCCGTCCCGTTTCTTGGCGATGATTCCAGAGTTATTAATGCCAGATCTTCTCGGAATGTTACCGTTAGAACGCGCATTGACTATGGATGACTACATGCCGTTTTCCATGGGACAGTTGGGGAAATCATTGATTGTCGCTTCCTTCCAAGGCCGACTGCAATTACTGCTCAAACATTCGAATTTTGAATGTTCCTCAGTCAGAAAAGACACACAGAAATAAAAGAATCAATCAGTAACAGAGTAACACAGTCAGTCATACAGACACACACACAACAAGCAATACAGACAATCAGATTGACACACTCAGATTGCAAAGAAGAACAACCTCTCAGAAATCAAAGAAAAAAAAGTTCTACTGCAATCAGCCTGACCAGAGAAGATTTTCAAGAAAAAGAAGAACAATCAAATTCAATCAAGAGTCTTCTTCTTTCCTTCAATTCTACAGGACTACTTCAAAGGACAACAAATTTCTATATGTCAAAGAAGTTCCTGAAGATAATCCTGGTCCAGGCATTCTAGGTCTTTGAAGACCTATCACCCTGAAGCAGTGCTCCAGCATTCCTGATTAACTCAAGATCTCAGGGGGAGCTACATCTGCTACCATCAAACCACAAGTCTTCTCTCTGAATGTTGATAGAGAAGACACCATCTCTTTACTTCCAATTCCTGTACAGGGTTTTAAATCCCTTTAAAATTATTCTGGTTGCAAGTCTCCTTCCAAAAGACTTGAGGTTTTGGTTTTTGAGCACCTGAACAAAAGCTCATTGGTGTCAGACACCTGATCAAAAACCTGAGTGGATTCCTACCAGGGTGGTAGAAGAGTGGATGTACCCAGGTTGGGGAACCACTATAAAAATTCTTGTGTCATCTGGTTGCCCTTTTCTTTGTGTTTTGGCTGTGCTTTGTGATTGCTTAGTTTGCTGTGCTTAGATTTATTTACTTACTGATTTGTTCACTTAGGAATACAACAAAAGTTGTAAAAAGTTTTTAGTGAGCACTATACTCTATTCACCCCCTCTAGAGTATTTCAGATCTAACCCGCACTTTCACATATACAATTTGATTCTTGCCTTCCAGATGACAAATCTGTTAAGATTGCACACTGGAGGTCTGATGCTTGCATAATCTTTTTTTTGAGCGATTCTGTGAAGAAATAAATCTAATAAAGGAAACAAAACAATCAGATCTAACAAGAGGGATCTTTATGGTTCAGGTGTTAGCCTGTGCAACCAACAATAACAAACCTGCCTCTGATACCAATTGAAAGTGAAGGTTAGATCTGAAATACTCTAGAGTGGGGGTGAATAGAGTATCGTGGTCTCTTACAAAATCTTTACAACTTTTACTGTAATCCTAGGTGAACAGGTTAGCAAACAAAGTAATAAGCACAGCAACCTAACAAATCACAGAACACAGCCAAAAACAAAAGAAAAAGGGCAACCAGACGACACAAGAAATTATAGTGGTTCCCCAACCTGGGTACATCCACTCTTCTACCACCCTGGTAGGAATCCACTCAGATTTTTGATCAGGTTCCTGACACCAATGAGATTTTGTTCAGGTGCTCAAAAACCAAACCTCAAGTCTTTTGGTAGGAGACTTGCAACCAGGAATAATTTTGAAGGGACTTAAAACCTTGTATAGAAGATGAAAGAAGGTGATGTTGTCTTCTCTTTCTCAATAACAACTGAGAAGACTAGTGGATTGATGTCAGCAGATTGCTCCCCCTGAGATCTTGAATGGATCAGGAAATCTGGAGATCTGCTTTAGGGTGACAGGTCTTCAAAAACTTGATTGCCTTGACCAGAGATTGTATGTTCTTCTTCTTCTTGATGATGATGTTCTCTAGCCTAGGCTGATTGCAGTGTATGAAAACTTTTGATTTCTGTAAGACTTCTTGAATGTAATCTGTGTTAGCAGGACTGCTTAATCTTTCTTTTCTGAAAACTGACTGAAAATAACATTCGAAATTTGAATCCTTGAGCAGTAAATGCAGTCGGCCTGAGAAGGAAGCGACAATGAATGAATTCCCTAACTGTCCTATGGAAAAATGGCATGTAATAATCCATGATCAATGCTCATTCTAACGGTAACATTCCGAGAAGATTGTGCATTAATTACTCAGGAATCATCGCTAAGAAAAAGGGACAGAAAACTGGAGAAGACCAAGTCTGGAATCGTCGAACGAAGAACAGAAATCGTCGAGCTTTGTTCAAAGTTCGTCGAGCTGAGCTGATGAGTTCGTCAACCAGACAATAACAATTAGTATTCAAGGGAAACTTATCAATTCTGCTACAATCTTCGTCGAACTGACAATCATCATTCGTAGAACAGAGATCCAAATTCGTCGAACGAAGAATGATTGCGGACTTAGAATCTGAGAAGTCTCTGGTTGAGAAGAGTCCAAATAATAGACCAGAAATCGTCGACCAAGGAATATGGTTCGTTGAGCTGAGATCGACGAACGTCGAACACATTTCCTCCAGCTGAGATCGACGAACGTCGAACACATTTCCTTGAGCCGAAGATATCTCTAAGTCTTGAGTTTCTCTGGCAGTCTGGAGGATGGCTGGTCCACAGGATGATGTTCTAAGGACAAACCCTAGACTCTAGGACATAACCAATGACCCTGACTATACAAGATGGGTCAAAGACTTCCTAACTCAGTGAACCTAGCCCAAATCCAAACTAGGGATCCAACAAAGCTGAAAGCTCCAACAAACCTCCTTATCCTCCTGTACCCTTTGAAGATCCAGAAACAGGTACTTCAGCTAGGATGGCCAGGTTCCAAGAACTTGTTTGCCTTTCAATGATCAATAAAGCCAGAGCTGAAGGAAAGGATCCCTCAGAATATACAACAATGTCAAAATACAGGAAAGAAGAGATTAAAAGGTTTGATAAAGCTAACAAATTTTTCAATGTTGATGATTATATGAAATTGCACCCAGAAGCAATAGTCCCCAGAGCCACATCTTTGAAGATTATAGGGGCTACTGATATGACCATGACCAAAGTGCAAACTTGTATCCAAATAGAGAGATTGTTTTTACTAAGACTGGAGACAAGAGCAAAGAAGAGAATCCAAAAGAGAAGAAGCAAAAGAAATGAGTACTGAACTTGTTAATTTTTGTTATGTTTTAAACTGCTTTTTTATTTCTGAACAAAGCTTATCTGTGTATATATATCTGCTGCATGTGTTATTGATCTCTGCCAGATATATGCTTTCTTGCTTTGTTTATTTTCAGTTTAGTCTGAGTCTGTAATTAGTGACCTCACCCAAATAGGGGGAGATTGTTGGATCCCTAGTTGATTTGGGCTAGGTTCACTAAGTTAGGATCTTGCGACCCATCATGTATAACCAGGGTCATAGTTGTGTCCTAGAGTTTAGGCCAAGTCCTTAGGTTCAACACTGCATGGACCAGCCATCATCAGACTGCCAGAGACTCAAGACTTAGAGATTTTCTAAAGACTCAGTAAAATGAGCTCGACGTTCGTCGAACTCAGGTCGACGATTGTTGTGCTCAGCTCGACGATCTCAGAGAAAATTCTCTGAGCTGAGCTCAACGAACTTTATTCTCAGGTCGACGATCTTTGGACTCTACCTTCAGCATTCCAAGTCCAGACTTTGTTCTCTAGACTCAGGTCAACGAACTTAGTTCTCAGGTCGACGAACTTAGTTCTCTGGTCGTAGATTTCTGGGTTCTCTACTTCAACTTATTATTCCCGAAGTTTGTCAGTTTTTTAAGTCCAAAATCATCTTCAGTCGACGAATTCAAGATTCTCAGCTCGGCGAACTTTGACCACTTTGGCTAAAGTTATCCAGTAGCAGTTAGTGGTCCTCAGCTCGACGAAATAGATTCTCAGGGCGATGATTTCTGGATACTTCAACACTTCACTCCAGAAGTTTGTGTCGACACCAGAAGCAAGAGTTGTGTCGACACCAACAGCAATTGTGTCGACACACAGTATTTATGTCAACACACTCCAGATTTCTGTCAACACAATAGTCATGTCGAGATAAGAAGTAATATGTCGACACCCAGAACTTGTGTCGACACATTCCCCAGAAGTTCTGCCAACAAGTTATCAGCTCGATGAAATTAGCTATCAGCTCGACGAACTCCATACACAGAAAAGACAAAGTTTCTAGAGAATGCAGTTCTGTTTTCAGCTCGACGATCTTGGAACTCAGCTCGACGAATAGAAGCTGTCTGGTCGACGAACACAACTTCTCAGCTCGACGAACTGTGGACTCAGCTCGACGATTTCTGTTCGACAAATCCAGACTTAGTCATTTCTAGTCTTCTGTCCCTTTCCTAATGCAATAATTCCTGAGTAATTAATGCTTCAATATTCTCTGAATATAACCGTTAGACAAAGCATTAATTATGATCTTCTCCAGGATTATTGCTTGTCGTTTTTCCATGGGATAGTTGGGGAAATAAATCAATACAGTTTATTCTCAAGGCCGTCAGCATTGATTGTAGAGGAATTCAAATTTCAAAAGACAATTTTGACAGGAAATATAAAAGAGATTTTCTCTATTTTCCAGCAGATCACAACAGAACACAATAGAGAAGAATAGAACAGAGACACACAGACAACAAAATAACAATCAGTCTGCAACAAGAAATGTTCTGCTCTCTCTCAGAATTCTGATACAGCAACTCAAGAAGCCCTAGACCAGAAGAATAATCTGCTACCAGAAGAAGAAGAACAATCAATCAAAATCAAGAGTCTTCATTCTTCAACTCTCCAGGACACTTCAAAGGACAACAACTATTCCATCTGTCAAGAAGTTCCTGAAGATCCTTCTGGTCAAGGCTTAAAGACCGAAGGCCTATCACCCTGAAGCAAAGCTCCAGATTTCCCTGAACCATTCAACATCACAGGGGGAGCCATTTGCTAAAATCATATCCACAAGTCTTCTCAGTTGTATATTGAGAAAGAGAAGACAATATTATCTCTCACCCCCACTCTATAAAGGGTTATAACTCCCTTCAAAAGTTATTCCTGGTTGCAAGTCACCTGATCAAAAGACTTGAGGTTTGATTTTTGAGCACCTGATCAAAAGCTCATTGGTGTCAGGCACCTGAGCAAAAATCTGAGTGGATTCCTACCAGGGTGGTAGAAGAGTGGATGTACCCAGGTTGGGGAACCACTATAAATTTCTTGTGTCGTCTGGTTGCCCTTTCATTTTGTTCTTGCTGTGTTTGTGCTTTTTAGGATTGCTGAGTTTTATATTTTATTAAGTTGTTTATGCACTTTCTCAATTACAGCAAAAGTTGTAAAGTTTGTTTAAGGATTCAAAAACACTCTATTCACCCCCTCTAGAGTATTTCAGATCTAACACATCACTTTCAATTTCTTAACAAGCAACTTTCTTTTCTTGAAAGCATTCAGAAGTGCAGCATGATTTTCAATCAATTGATTGATATCATCTTCTGATAGAGGACTCTCATCATCACTTGATGAGGATACATCAGAGCCTGAGCAGGACTCATATCCAGGCCCTGAGGATAAGCTATATGCGAAATATACCTGACTTTATCTAGGGTGACCCTGGTATAATTCTTCTTCTGGTGTAGCTATCAGTTCATAGCTTCTGCATCCACCTTCCTCGGCATCATCCACCTCTGAGTCGCTATCTGAATGTGACAGAGGTGTTAACCCAGAAATCGGCGATCCTTCCCAAGGTGGCCAGCTGGCTAGTCGCGACCCTTAGGTTCTCCCTTTCGATTGCGACAAGTCCCCGCATAGGCGGACAGTTTTCCCTGTCCGCCTAGGTTTCCTAGCAACCGCGTGCCCTGCGGGACGGCGGGCTATTCCCATGGCTCACCCTCGCGGGACATGCGGTTAGGTCCGCTAATCGTGCAGTGCTTTTCCTTGCAAGAGTTTGCCAACAGCACCACCCAGAGCGACCTCCTAGCCAGCCCAAGGGGCGGCAGTCTCCTGCCGCCGTCCTTCGGGGTCGCCCACCAGGGGCGACCTCCCTGCTGCCCGAGAGGCGGCGGCCTCCTACCGCCGTTCGTCGAGGCCGCCAACCCGGGGCGGCCTCTGCCCGCAAGCCGGGCGGACTCCCCCTGGAGTCCGCCCAGGCCGCCCTCAAGGGGGCGGCCTGGCCCGCCGGGCGGACTCCCCCTGGAGTTCGCCCAGGCCGCCCGCAAGGGGGCGGCCTGGCCCGCCGGGCGGACTCCCCCTGGAGTCCGCCCAGGCCGCCCGCTAGGGAGCGGCCCCGGCGCCCAGCCGGGCGGACTCCCCCTGGAGTCCGCCCAGGCCGCCCGCAAGGGGGCGGCCTTGTTGGGTTTCTCTATGTGGATGGCACAACGCTTGTGCACGCAGCGAAAAAATAAACATCAAGAAAAACACAAAGAGATGTGGATCGGGCTATGAACGTTGAATCAAGAAGTTAGCAAAAACTAGGCAAAAAATACCTCGGTGGCGTTGAGTCACAACTCAACGGAGATGCTCCAAACTTTGATTTCTGCTGGTGGTGAGTTCTTCGTGGAATAGTGTCCACGTTTCAGCAGAAGTCCACACGAGCGGGAGAATGCCGAGCTTTCCGTCGCACGGAAGATCGGGAAGGAGAAGACCGCACCTCGGCTATTCCACGGACTGCTAGGTCCGCGCCAGGAAGAACAGCACCAGCGACAGTCGCTGGAGAAGAGGCGGTCGACGGAGCAAACACGGCGGCGGCGGAACTCTTCCGTCGGCGGCGGGGATCGGGATCGGCGCAGCGAAAGGCGGAACGGCTTCCGTCGGGTTCGATTCGCTACAGGAGAAAATCGCGAGCGCGTGAGATCCCGAAAACCCTAAGTGTCCTATTTATACCAAAGGTATAAATAAACCCAGGAAAATCGCTATCCGCAGACCACCCGAAAATAGGGTTCAGAATCGGCGAGTATCAATCGGTGAGAATCGGCGACAATCGGCGAGAATCACTGAGCAGGTTCGGCGAGAATCAGTCGACGAGTATCATACAGGATCGGCGAGAATCAGAGTACAATACTCGACGATTCTCGCCGATCGTCGAGCCGCGCTCGACGATACACAACGATACTCGACGATCGTCGAGCCGCGGTCGACGACAATTGTCGAAGTAGTCGATCGTCGAGAATCAACAATTGATTCTCGACGATTCTCGTCGATCGGCGAGAATCAGAGAGACGATTCTCGACTAATGTCATCGACCCTCGGACGACAATCCCAACCAGCCCTTCAAGGCAACATTTGCCCAACCCGATGATCCTATAAGGCAACACTTTGCCCATAACCCTATTCAGGTCGGTGATTGGTAACTTTTACCAACACAGTCAGTCATCCAACTTCTCCACATCTCTTATGTGCGACCCTGCAGGCTCATATCGCGTTGGCAGTGAGATTACATGCTTGATCACTTCCAGATCACAATGGTAACTCCAACAGACTCCCACTTGATCTCGAAAGTATCAAACCAAAAACCTCACAAACAATGAGCGGCATCTAGCAATGCATCATTGCTCCCCAAGCAATATGTGTTTATAACTCATAAGCCTTTATGACCAATGTATCAGCGTTGTCTTTGTCCCTTTGTCCTTTACATCCGGAAAGAACTAGAGGTATGGACCGTGTCACCCTCGTAATAGCTCAATCCAAGTTTCTTGATCCAGGACGGACTTCCATAGAATGGTGAGTCCAATATCACATATTGACTCAACCAAGCACGACCATGCATTTCTCAGTCCAGTTCCATCAAGGGGCCCATGGATGCAACTCCTGTCATACAGGAGGACAAATCCCATATCTGCTCACACACAAACACCCAAATGATTCATAACATGCCCAACAACCACCCTTATCATCAACCTTTCTCAAAGAAGACTTTAGATGGCATCAAAGCACGCTCTTCCTCACTTGATGAATGCTGTGACTTCAGGTCAAAGGATCACAACACCATTGTCAATTGAGACCTACTCGTGACACGATTGGATGACAATCCACATAGTAGTCTCAGGTTGGGTCTGTCCAGTACAACTTGTTCACTAACAAGTACCCACGTGATGACTTGATATCACAATATCATGACCTGTGAGAACCAGTCATCAGTCAACACACGTGCTAGTCTTCATGTACCATCATCACCCTTAGCTTCTATGATGATACTCGACCAGGGACCTTTAAGAATGAAGCTCCAAATAAATCATGGGCTCTCACATTCAAGTCACGTACTTGATGTCCCATGGAAGCGAACATTCTAAGGGTATCTATTATGTTAACATTTAACTATCATATATAGAAAAATTCATAATAAAAGAATTTGTCATTAATTATAAAAGAAAAACTAGGTACAAATTTCATCATATGAACAAACAGCCAACAAAATACAAGATTACATGCAACCCACAAGATTCTCGCTAGAGTTGATCATTTAGGTATCGTATACCCATCGATCTAGTATGACCATCATGCTTTCTCTGGGGCGAGAGGCTTTGTCAGCGGATCCGCAATATTTTCCTCAGTCGGCACTCTGCAAATGTTTACATCTCCTCGTTCGACAATCTCACGAATAAGATGAAAACGCCGGAGTATGTGCTTGGAGCGTTGATGAGATCTAGGTTCCTTAGATTGTGCAATTGCACCATTGTTATCACAGTAGAGAACTACGGGACCAACAATGCTAGGAACTACATCAAGCTCGCCGATGAATTTCCTAATCCATACAGCCTCCTTCGCCGCATTAGCTGCTGCGATATACTCGGCCTCTATTGTAGAATCAGCAACTGTCTCTTGCTTGGAACTCTTCCAGTTCACAGCTCCTCCATTCAGGCAAAACACAAAACCTGACTGAGACTTGGAGTCGTCTCGATCAGTTTGGAAGCTAGCATCCGTGTAACCACTTACAATGAGCTCTTCCTCTCCACCATACACCAAGAACACGTCCTTAGTCCTTCTCAAGTACTTCAGGATATTCTTGACTGCAATCCAGTGACACTCACCGGGGTCTGACTGATACCTGCTAGTCATGCTCAAAGCAAAGGAGACATCGGGTCGAGTACATAATATCGCGTACATAATTGATCCAATTGCCGAAGCATATGGAATCAACTTCATGCGGTCCTTATCTTCACAAGACTTTGGACACTGGTCCTTAGAGAGATTCACATCATGAGACATGGGCAAAAATCCTTTATTGGACTCAAGCATGTTGAACCGCTTCAACACCTTTTCGATGTACGTACTCTGGGTCAAACCTAGCAACTTCTTCGATCTATCTCTATAGATCTTAATACCGAGTATATAAGTCGCTTCACCCAAATCCTTCATTGAAAAGCAGTTCCCTAGGTTGTTCTTAACAACTTTCAGGGTAAGAATGTCATTCCCAATCAACAGTATGTCATCTACATACAATATCAGGAAGACAACAATGCTCCCACTGATTCGCTTGTAAACACAAGGCTCATCTTCATTCTTGATGAAACCAAACTCTTTGATTTTCTCATCAAAATGAAGATTCCAACTTCGAGAGGCCTGTTTCAGTCCATAAATGGACTTATTCAGCTTGCATATTTTAGTGGCTTCATCTGGGGATACAAAACCCTCGGGTTGTGTCATATATACTTCCTCAAGGAGGTTTCCATTAAGGAAAGCCGTTTTGACATCCATCTGCCAGATCTCGTAGTCATAATATGCAGCAATAGCAAGCAATATCCTAATGGACTTTACCATGACAAGAGGGGAAAAGGTCTCATCATAGTCAATACCATGAATTTGCTTGAAACCCTTAGCCACTAGTCGCCCTTTGAATGTCTGTACATTCCCATCCATGTCGGTCTTCTTCTTGAAGACCCACTTGCACCCTATGGGTCGTACCCCTTCAGGTGGTTCCACCAAGTTCCAAACTTGGTTTGCATACATGGAGTACATTTCGGATTTCATAGCCTCAAGCCATTTGTCGGAGTCCGGTCCATTCATAGCCTCTTGGTAGGTTGCTGGTTCATCATCATGATCCATGAGCAACACATTACCTATTTGAGACACGAGAAATCCATATCTCTCAGGCTCAAACCTCGGTCTACCAGATCTACGTAGGACTTGTGTTCCCTGAGCAGGTTCTCTAGCTACCACATCTTGTAGTACTGTCTCAGAATCCAATTCCGGTTCATTCAATACATGTGGTTCTTGAACTTCTTCAAGCTCTACCTTTTCAGTCTTTCTTGATAAGAACTCTTTCTCCAAGAAGACACCAGTCCTTGCGACAAACACTTTGCCCTCAGACGGTAGGTAAAAGTAATACCCTTTCGTTTCCTTAGGATATCCCACCAGATAACATTTATCCGATTTGGGTTCCAGCTTGTCAGGCATTTGACGTCTCACGTATGCCTCACAGCCCCAAATTTTAATGAACGACATACTAGGACGCTTCCCAGTCCATATCTCATATGGTGTCTTCAGAACCGTTTTAGTTGGAGCGCGATTCAATGTCATTGCAGCAGTCTCTAAAGCAAAACCCCAAAAGGAAACAGGCAAGTCTGCATGACTCATCATCGAACGTACCATGTCTAACAGAGTACGATTTCTCCTCTCAGACACACCATTATGTTGTGGTGTTCTAGGTGGAGTGAGCTGTGATACAATACCACATTCTTTCAGATGATCACGGAACTCATGACTCAGGTATTCGCCACCTCGATCAGATCGGAGTGCTTTAACCCTTTTACCCAACTGGTTTTCTACTTCATTCTTGAACTCTTTGAACTTTTCAAAGGTCTCGGATTTGCACTTCATAAGATACACATATCCGTATCTACTGAAATCATCAGTAAATGTAACAAAGTAGAAATACCCTCCTCTAGCCATGGAACTCATGGGTCCGCATACATCACTATGTACAACACCCAAGAGATCCTCAGCCCTCTCAGTATAACCAGTGAAAGGAGCTTTAGCCATCTTGCCTAACAAACAAGATTCGCATCGCTCAAATGATTCATAATCAAATGAGTCCAAAAGTCCATCTCTATGGAGCTTGGATATGCGCTTCTCGTTGATATGGCCCAAACGACAATGCCAGAGAAAAGTAGGGTTCGAATCATTTGTTCTTAGTCTTTTATTGTTTTCTACATTACAGATCAGATGGTCCAAGTTCAAAATGTAAAGACCATTAAACAATTGGGCTACAGCATAACAAACATCATTCTTAAATATAGAACAACAATTGTTCTTAATTATAAAAGAAAATCCAATCATGTCCAAACATGAAATAGATATAATGTTTCTAGTTATCGCCGGAACAAAATAACAGTTATCTAGTTCTATTACAAGCCCACTGGGCAAAGAAAGACGGTAAACTCCTATGACTACAGCAGCAACTCTTGCTCCATTGCCGACGCGGAGGTCCACCTCCCCTTTACTCAGCAATCTTCTCCTTCCCAGTTCCCGCACATTTGTACAAATGTGAGAACCACATCCGGTATCCAATACCCAAGATGAAGGAGCAGAAAGGTTTATCTCTATAACGTAGATATTAGAAGCGGAAGTCATACCTCCCCTCAATTTCTGCAGACCCTCAATATACGAAGGACAGTTCCTCCACCAATGACCAGCCTTGCCACAGTGGTGGCATTTCCCATCCTTCACCGTGCTCTTCTTTTTCATCAGTGCTGAAGACTTGGGCTCAAGATATGACTTAGGTCCTACCTTCGTCTTCTTGGAGCCCTTAGCTTTGCCCTTGCCCTTATGCACCATTAGTATGGGGCTGGCAGGCTTGGCCTTCTTCATATTGATTTCGGCAGTTCTCAACATGCCTAGGAGTTCGGGCAGTGTCTTGTCTATCTCGTTCATGTTGTAGTTCAAGACGAACTGCTCATAACTGTCCGGCAACGATTGCAGGATCAGATCCGTGTCCAACTCTTGACCAAGAGGAAAACCCAGCCTTTCAAGGTTCTCTATATACCCAATCATCTTGAGTACGTGAGTCCCTACTGAGTCTCGAACTCCCATCTTGCACTGAAACAACGCTTTCGTGATGTCGAACCTCTCTTGACGAGCCTGCCCTTGAAACATTTTCTTGAGATGCTCGTCAATCTCCTTGCACCCCATGTTCTCATGTTGCTTCTGAAGCTCAGAGTTCATGGTGGCAAGCATAAGGCACTCGACATCCAAAGCATCGTCAGTATACTTCTTATAAGTATCTTTCTCAGCACGGGAAGAGTTCCCGGTCGGCACCTCGGGGGCTTCTTATTCCAAGACATAGAGCTTTCGCTCTTGCCTGAGAACAATTCTCAGGTTCCTATACCAGTCCATGTAATTTGTCCCACTGAGCTTATCCTTCTCAAGGATGGCTCTCAGAGACAACGTGGAGTGCGCAACGCTTGTCATGGAATTCTACAAGAATTTATGCAGAATAAAATCAGTACCTAAATTTCAATTACAATTTATTCTAATTAGGACTTCAATTAAAATACTCCCACTATTTTTTTCGAAATGATAGCCCTCACTAACAATTCGGAGAGTTCATGCGAGCTACTCTCTTAGTGGACAAGATCCGTATTTCACCAACACTATGAGTCCGCTTTGGCATTCCTCTCAAGATGCGGTTATTTAGGTAGGCAACGCTTGCCAATTGCATCCTCATGCAATTCTTGTATGGTTGGTGAATAACTCCTTATTCGCATCCATCATATGGTGCATGCCAACCCTATGCCTCTAGGCACTCAACCTTTGAGGTCACCTAGTTAAGCTGGACCCGATGTCGACAGTGGGATATCACAATTATCCGCTCGCACCCTTACCAAGATAGATTAATGCACCTTGCTTAGGCAAGCCCACACTTCATCGATCGAGGCAGGAAGAGTGTCATCCATCGGAAGGCATCCGAACACTTAATATTTGATGAAGGGATTTCAAATATAGGTTAACAATTAACCATGATCAACATTTGATCGACGTGCACATCCAAAGAAAAACAATTCTTCTAAAACCACATGCATCCCTTATGTGCACATCCTAACACCATCAACATTTGATAGAAGGAAGGACTAAATCTGAACATCCGGAAATTTCCAAATCCTCAGATTTACATGCATTGGACAAAGGCAAAGACAGCTCAACTTAAAGCAGTAGACAAGCTCATCTCTCTTTGTTGGATTCAAAATCCAAAACAAAATCGAGTGATGGTTACTGCTAAGGAGATCACAATTTCTAACACTTAGAAATCCACCGAAATTCCAATCGTTCTTGGCGAGGAGACCAAGACTAAATCTAGACATTTAGAACACTTCTAAATCCCTAGGTTTACACGCACTGGAATAACAAACTTCCAAAACAACGATCATGGCCAGAACCTGGCTCTGATACCACTGTTGGGTTTCTCTATGTGGATGGCACAACGCTTGTGCACGCAGCGGAAAAATAAACATCAAGAAAAATCCAAAGAGATGTGGATCGGGCTATGAACGTTGAATCAAGAAGTTAGCAAAAACTAGGAAAAATTACCTCGGCGGCGTTGAGTCACAACTCAACGAAGATGCTCCAAACTTTGATTTCTGCTGGTGGCGAGTTCTTCGTGGAATAGTGTCCACGTTTCAGCATAAGTCCACACGAGCGGGAGAACGCCGAGCTTTCCGTCGCACGGAAGATCGGGAAGGAGAAGACCGCACCTCGGCTATTCCACGTACTGCTAGGTCCGCGCCAGGAAGAGCAGCACCAGCGACAGTCGCTGGAGAAGAGGCGGTCGACGGAGCAAACACGGCGGCGGCGGAACTCTTTCGTCGGCGGCGGGGATCGGGATCAGCGCAGCGAAAGGCGGAACGTCTTCCGTCGGGTTCGATTCGCTACAGGATAAAATCGCGAGCGCGTGAGATCCCGAAAACCCTAAGTGTCCTATTTATACCAAAGGTATAAATAAACCCAGGAAAATCGCTATCCGCAGACCACCCGAAAATAGGGTTCAGAATCGGCGAGTATCAATCGGTGAGAATCGGCGACAATCGGCGAGAATCACTGAGCAGGTTCGGCGAGAATCAGTCGACGAGTATCATACAGGATCGGCGAGAATCAGAGTACAATACTCGACGATTCTCGCCGATCGTCGAGCCGCGCTTGACGATACACAATGATACTCGACGATCGTCGAGCCGCGGTCGACGACAATTGTCGAAGTAGTCGATCGTCGAGAATCAACAATTGATTCTCGACGATTCTTGTCGATCGGCGAGAATCAGAGAGACGATTCTCGACTAATATCATCGACCCTCGGACGACAATCCCAACCAGCCCTTCAAGGCAACATTTGCCCAACCCGATGATCCTATAAGGCAACACTTTGCCCATAACCCTATTCAGGTCGGTGATTGGTAACCTTTACCAACACAGTCAGTCATCCAACTTCTCCACATCTCTTATGTGCGACCCTGCAGGCTCATATCGCGTTGGCAGTGAGATTACATGCTTGATCACTTCCAGATCACAATGGTAACTCCAACAGGCCTGGTCCGCCGGGCGGACTCCCCCTGGAGTCCGCCCAGGCCGCCCGCTAGGGGGCGGCCCCGGCGCCCAGCCGGGCGGACTCCCCCTGGAGTCCGCCCAGGCCGCCTGCACGGGGGCGACCTGGCCCGCCGGGCGGACTCCCCCTGGAGTCCGCCCCGGCCGCCCGCTAGGGGGCGGCCCCGGCCCCAGCCGGGCGGACTCCCCCTGGAGTCCGCCTAGGCAGCCTGCAAGGGGGCGGCCTGGCCCGCCGTGCGGACTCCCCCTGGAGTCCGCCCACTCCGCCCGCTAGGGGGCGGCCCCGGCGCCCAGCCGGGCGGACTCCTCCCGGAGTCCGCCTAGGCCGCCCGCAAGGGGGCGGCCTGGCCCGCCGGGCGGACTCCCCCTGGAGTCCGCCCAGGCCGCCCGCTAGGGGGCGGCCCCGGCGCCCAGCCGGGCGGACCTGGAGTCCGCCCAGGCCGCCCGCAAGGGGGCGGCCTGGCCCGCCGGGCGGACTCCCCCTGGAGTCCGCCCAGGCCGCCCTCTAGGGGGCTGCCCCGACCCCAGCTGGGCGGACTCCCCCTGGAGTCCGCCCAGGCCGCCCGCAAGGGGGCGGCCTGGCCCGCCGGGCGGACTCCCCCTGGAGTCCGCCCAGGCCGCCCGCTAGGGGGCGGCCCCGGCGCCCAGCCGGGCGGACTCCTCCCGGAGTCCGCCCAGGCCGCCCGCTAGGGGCGGCCCCGGCGCCCAGCCGGGCGGAATCCCGCTGGAGTGCGCCCAGGCCGCCCGCAAGGGGGCGGCCTGGCCCGCCGGGCGGACTCCCCCTGGAGTCCGCCCAGGCCGCCCGCTAGGGGGCGACCCCGGCGCCCAGCCGGGCGGACTCCCCCTGGAGTCCGCCCAGGCCGCCCGCAAGGGGGCTGCCTGGTCCGCCGGGCGGACTCCCCCTGGAGTCCGCCCAAGCCGCCCGCTAGGGGGCGGCCCCGGCGCCGAGCCGGGCGGACTCCCCCTGGAGTCCGCCCAGGCCGCCCGTAAGGGGGCGGCCTGGCCCGCCGGGCGGACTCCCCCTGGAGTCCGCCCAGGCCGCCCGCTAGGGGGCGTCCCCGGTGCCCAGCCGGGCGTACTCCCCCTAGAGTCCGCCCAGGCCGCCCGCAAGGGGGCGGCCTCCGGTCCTCTCCAGAGCCTCCTGCAGTCTTCCTCGGTCAAGGTGGCAGACGGAAAATCTCAGTCCGCGGAGTCCGCGCAGGTCGTCATGCTGATGTCACTGGGCCCCGCTTCTTCAAGAACTTCCCTAGGCCTATAAATACCCCCTGAAACCTCTCATTCAAGGATCCTGGAGGTGGAGACAAGTCTTGCCAGCAGCCCCTGCGGACTCCGTTTTCCAGTCCGCGCAGTCCGTCATCACCCTTCCAGCAAGCCCTGCGGACTCAGATTTCCTATCCGTGCAGTCCTCCACAGCTCTTCAGCAGCTTGCCAACAGACTCTGCAGACTCAGTTTCCCAGTCCTCCAGCAGCTGGCAGACTCTTTTACTTAGTCTCTGGCAGCTTCTCCTCTCTGCTTTCTGGCAATTTCTTCTCCTTTAGCCGCCAGCTTCTCCTTGTACCCTTTTAATGATTTTGTTGTAAAGGTGTACTTGTAAGCTTGTAATCTCTAGCTATTAATCAAAGGAAAGCCCGTCGTAGGAGTGGCATTTAGGCCGCGATGGGCGAAGTGTGTTGTTGCCGCTGCTAGCGGCCCCCTCTTCTCTCCTCTGCTCAGCAAGCCTTGCTCCTCTGCTCAGCAAGCCTTGCTCCTCTGCTCAGCAAGCCTTGCTCCTCTGCTCAGCAAACCTTGCTCCTCTGCTCAGCAAGCCTTGCTCCTCTGCTCAGCAAGCCTTGCTCCCCTGCTCAGCAAGCCTTGCTCCTCTGCGCAGCAAGTCTTGCCCTCTGCTCAGCTCAGCTCTCCTCGGCATCCAACCTGCAAGTGCAACCGTTGCGATTACTATCTGCTCGACCGCTTCTGGTCTTCCTCCTCTTCCTCTCTTGATCAGCCCTCTCTGATTGATCAAGGCTCGCCCCCCTTTTCTCAAGCCTCTACCTTCCTCCGCAACCTTCTCCTTACTCCTCACCTAGCCTGTGAGGCCCAATCACCCCCTCGGTGATAGCTGTCCCCCCGGTGCCGTTTCCGCACATCAACAGTTGGTGCGGTGAGCGTGGATCTGTTCAGCTCACGCGCAAACCTTCAGATCAGGACAGGCAGTGAAAGCAACAACTAACCATGTCAGACCATCAGTCAGCCGAGTACCATGCTCCAAGTCCCAGTGAAGATCCTCTCTGGGAAGCCTTTGAGCAGTCGCGCCGTGAGAATGCTAAACAGTTCCAAGCTATCAACAAAGTTCTTGCTGCTATAACGCAGCGATTGGACGCTCATCCAGCAGCTGCTCCAGCTGCTCCAATCAACCCAACATCAACAACAGAGCATCAACAAGCTTACTCTCAAGCTTGCCCGCCGTTCTATCCCCCGTACACTCCAACCTTTCCGCAAGGGCCTGCAGCTCCTTTGCGAACTCAAGATGAAGAGTTCGCTGCTCGCCATAACTTCTTCCGGGAAGCAGCTCGGGGAAGTCCAGCTAGAGTTCTCAACTTTCAGGGAAGTCATCCCTACCCTTCAGCTCCTGCCCCTGCTCCTCCTGCAGCAGCTTTTCCTTTTTATCCTCATGCACCTTTTGCAGCTGCAGCTTATGCTCCTTTTTATCCCTATGCTGTAGGAGAGCAAGAAGAGCCTTCACCATTCGCGGAGAGTGTCCGCCATGAGCCAACTCCAGCAAACTTCAGAGAGCCTCGACTACCAATCTACACTGGAGATACAGATCCAGTAAAGCACCTCCAAGCTTTTGAGTCAGCCGTTGCTCTCAAGACCCTTTCAGATGCAACCAAGTGCAAACTCCTTGTCACCTCTTTTGATGGGCAAGTGAGGGACTGGTTCTATGGCCTCCGTCCTCACTCCATCGCTTCCTTCCTTGATCTTCGAAGGGAGTTTCTTCTCAGATTCTCTACATCAACTAAGAGAAAGGGCGGTCCTGAAGCCCTCTTTGAGATCAAGCAGCACGGGAATGAGACTTGGTCTCAGTTTGTGGATCGATTCCAAAGAGAGATTTTGGACATCGAAGTTACTGATCAAGAAATGTACAGAGTGGCTCTTATCCACGGTCTTCGTGAAGGGCCTCTCAAATTCGAAGCCAACATCCGTGCTCCAAGGACATATCAAGAGTTAATTGCTCTGGCCAACTCATATATCCGAGGCGAAAAGAGCAATTCAGGCTTTGTCTCCAAGCTTCTATCAGAGGAGGATCCCTCTCGCAAGCATCCTCCAAGGTCTCCTCGCAACCATGCCCCAACTTACTCAAGGAAGGAGAGAAGGCTTCATCGCCAGCGATACTCCTTCCCAAGCCGAGACAATGCTCAAGATTCATTGCTGCCGCTAGCTCCGTCTTTGCAAACAGCGACTGTTCAACAGTAGCAGGACGATGGCTTGCATGAGTCTGATCTCGACGACGTCGTGCAAGAAGTGATCCAAATCATGAAGGATAGGGCAAGCTTCAAGAAGCCCTATCGGCCAGCAGATCAGAGGTCTAGAAACTCAGAGCCCTACTGCGAATTTCACAAAGAATCAGGCCATCGAACAGAAGACTGCCGAGCATTCCGCCAGCTTGTGCAAAGGATGCTCCGGCAGGGCAAGATGCATGACCTTCTTAAAGAAGAGCGCTCCGATCAAGAAACTTCAAGGGGCAAAGAACTTGCAGACGCTCCTTGCTCCTCAAGAGGAGTGAACCATGTCGAAGAGCCTCCTCTCCTCGTTGTTAACCCAACCGTCGAATGCTTCGATGCCGACGACGAGGGTGTGCTGGGAAGGCAGTTCTAAGCTAGCGATGGACTTCACAGTCCTCCAAAGCGATGGACTTCACAGTCCTCCGGAGCTCCTTGCAACCTTCAGGGGTTATCTCAACCCTTTCTCTCCCTTTCAAACATTTTCATTACAACACTTCTCAGTGTTCTTTACTTGCTTTCCAGCAAAGCTTTTATTCAGGGATCCCGTACTGACACAGTTCCCTTCTTGTGTTGCTCCTTCTCCCTCTCTTAGGATCGTTACGCCAATGAGATTTCGCCGAGCCTGAAACGTTCCCTCCATAGTTTGTTCTCGCACAACCGCTACGACCACACATGGCGGGAGTATACCCATGTGTGCAGTGGGAGCAGTTCAATCATGGGAATGGGCTTTAGACTTAGGATCCTAGCCGGCATCTGACACAGAGTGTGTGCTAGGGGAGCCCCATGTGTTAGCTCTGCTGTGCGTCCTATAGGATACATTACGGTTAGGATGTTCTTCGCTGGACAAGCAATGGCGATCAAGCGTAGCCTTGTCTCTTTGCTCATCCTTCAATTGTGGTGGCTGAAGCACTCTCCGGTATCCTCGATCCGTGCCTTCTCGGGTTCGCAACTCCACTGATCAATACACAGACAAGATAGGCCTCTTGGCGCAACCCGTCTCATTGATCAGTGATGCTTGTACCCAAGGCGAGAGAGCGTTCCTTCTAGCGGTCCTTCTCAGGACCTTTCCCTTGCTTTCCTCTTTTGTGCCCTCCTCGAGGATGCGCAGCCAGCCCGCCTTGTGCAGGATCATACTCGGAATGATTTTCTCAGGCCAGTGATGCATAAGGCCCACGGGGAACACCTGTGGCAGCATTCAACCCTCTTTAGTCATTCCGAATATGGACCTCTTTTTCCTTTTCCCCCTCCTTGAGGATGCGCGGCCAGCCCGCTTTAAGTAGGACTATACTCGGGATGATTTTTCGGGCAAGTGATGCATAAGGCCCACGGGGAACACCTGTGGCAGCATTCAACCCACTTTAATCATTCCGGATGTAGACCTCCTTTTCTTTCTTCCCTCCTTTCACAGGTGAACAGGTTAATCCAACCTACCAAAAGGATTCTGGCATTCATTTTGATCATGTCCATCCAGTCATGTCAACAGCTAGTGCTCGATTCATTAATCTGGACTTCGTGATAGTGTTCATCGGGCATTTCTCTTGCTACTTGGTCATATCGACCCTATCTCATCAACCTTCATGGGTTATCTCAAGCTCTATCATATACTTTGCCTGCTCAAGCTCTATCATATGGAGATTCACAGAGCTACTCATTATTCTTGCCAAAGTCTAATGGCGTCAAACATTAATCGAATCATATCAACATTTTTGGTATGGTTCTGGTGCGGTTATCCTCGCGTCTTGTTTGCTTCTAATCTCTCTCACACAGACACCTGCAAACCTCATCCAGGTACTTGCAGTTTAAATCATTATTTTATCTCTGCTGCTCACTCTTCACTTTGCAGTGGTTAGCAGACATCTGCGGGTCATATTCAGGTACTTGCAGCTTATCTTTATATACAATATCTGCCTCAAACTCTATTCTTGCAGAGGTCAACGACACTTGCAAGCTACATTCAAGTACTTGCAAGTTACTTTCATGCACTATGCGTACTCTTAACTCTTCTCTTGCAGAGACCATCAAAGATTTGCAAGTTCCTTTCAGGTACTTGTAACTCATTTTTCTGTGCTTGTATACTCTTTTTCCTTCTCTTTTTGCAGAGAATAACAGGTGCTTGCAAGCCCCATTCAGGTACTTGCAAGTTATTATGCCCTTCTGTTTTTCTCACTCTTGTTTTGCAGAACTTATCAGAAGACACGCCTTCTTCGTTTTGCAAAAATCAGACTCAGGTACACACTCGATGTACCACCAATACGTGCTTACCTTTAATTTTCCTCTTGCAGGAAAATAGACAGGAAACACCAAGCTTGTAAGGAGAGGCTTCAGGTTCTATCTCTCCTTGCCTCCCCCTCTTTTTCCTTTAGGGTAGATCACGATTTTCGTGGGTCTCCAACTTTTTCGAAGTTCCCTTCTGAACTTAAAAAAGTGTGGGGATTATGTTAACCCAGAAATTGGCGATCCTTCCCAAGGTGGCCAGCTGGCTAGTCGCGACCCTTAGATTCTCCCTTTCGATCGCGACAAGTCCCTGCGTAGGCGGACAGTTTTCCCTGTCCGCCTAGGTTTCCTAGCAACCGCGTGCCCTGCGGGACAGCGGGCTATTCCCATGGCTCACCCTCGCGGGACATGCGGTTAGGTCCGCTAATCGTGCAGTGCTTTTCCTTGCAGGAGTTCGCCAACAGCACCACCGGGAGCGACCTCCTAGCCAGCCCAAGGGGCGGCAGTCTCCTGCCGCCGTCCTTCAGGGTCGCCCACCAGGGGCGACCTCCCTGCTGCCCGAGAGGCGGCGGCCTCCTGCCGCCGTCCGTCGAGGCCGCCCACCCGGGGCGGCCTCTGCCCGCCAGCCGGGCGGACTCCCCCTGGAGTCCGCCCAGGCCGCTCGCAAGGGGGCGGCCTGGCCCGCCGGGCGGACTCCCACTGGAGTCCGCCCAGGCCGCCCGAGAGGGGGCGGCCTGGCCCGCCGGGCGGACTCCCCCTGGAGTCCGCCCAGGCCGCCCGCTAGGGGGCGGCCCCGGCGCCCAGCCGGGCGGACTCTTCCTGGAGTCCTCCCAGGCCGCCCGCAAGGCGGCGGCCTGGCCCGCCGGGCGGACTCCCCCTGGAGTACGCCTAGGCCGCCTGCTAGGGGGCGGCCCCGGCGCCCAGCCGGGCGGACTCCCCCTGGAGTCCGCCCAGGCCGCCCGCAAGGGGGCGGCCTGGCCCGCCGGGCGGACTCCCCCTGGAGTCCGCCCCGGCCGCCCGCTAGGGGGCGGCCCCGGCCCCAGCCGGGCGGACTCCCCCTGGAGTCCGCCCAGGCCGCCCGCAAGGGGGTGGCCTGGCCCGCCGGGCGGACTCCCCCTGGAGTCCGCCCAGGCCGCCCGCTAGGGGGCGGCCCCGGCGCCCAGCGGGCGGACTCCTCCCGGAGTCCGCCCAGGCCGCCCGCAAGGGGGCGGCCTGCCCCGCCGGGCGGACTCCCCCTGGAGTCCGCCCAGGCCGCCCGCTAGGGGGCGGCCCCGGCGCCCAGCCGGGCGGACTCCCCCTGGAGTCCGCCCAGGCCGCCCGCAAGGGGGCGGCCTGGCCCGCCGGGCAAACTCCCCCTGGAGTCCGCCCAGGCCGCCCGCTAGGGGGCGGCCCCGGCCCCAGTCGGGCGGACTCCCCCTGGAGTCCGCCCAGGCCGCCCGCAAGGGGGCGGCCTGGCCCGCCGGGCGGACTCCCCCTGGAGTCCGCCCAGGCCGCCCGCTAGGGGGCGGCCCCGGCGCCCAGCCGGGCGGACTCCTCTCGGAGTCCGCCCAGGCCGCCCGCTAGGGGGCGGCCCCGGCACCCAGCCGGGCGGACTCCCCCTGGAGTCCGCCCAGGCCGCCCGCAAGGGGGCGGCCTGGCTCGCCGGGCGAACTCCCCCTGGAGTCCGCCCAGGCCGCCCGCTAGGGGGCGGCCCCAGCGCCCAGCCGGGCGGACTCCCCCTAGAGTCTGCCCAGGCCGCCCGCAAGGGGGCGGCCTGGCCCGCCGGGCGGACTCCCCCTGGAGTCCGCCCAGGCCGCCCGCTAGGGGGCGGCCCCGGCGCCCAGCCGGGCGGACTCCAGGGGGAGTCCGCCCAGGCCGCCCCCAAGGGGGCGGCCTCCGGTCCTCTCCAGAGCCTCCTGCAGTCTTCCTCGGTCAAGGTGGCGGACGCAAAATCTCAGTCCGCGGAGTCCGCGCAGGTCGTCATGCTGATGTCACTGGGCCCCGCTTCTTCAAGAACTTCCCTGGGCCTATAAATACCCCCTGAAACCTCTCATTCAAGGATCCTGGAGGTGGAGACAAGTCTTGCCAGCAGCCCCTGCGGACTCCATTTTCCAGTCCGCGCAGTCCGTCATCACCCTTCCAGCAAGCCCTGCGGACTCAGATTTCCTGTTCGCGCAGTCCTCCACAGCTCTTCAGCAGCTTGCCAGCAGACTCTACAGACTCAGTTTCACAGTCCTCCAGCAGCTGGCAGACTCTTTTACTTAGTCTCTGGCAGCTTCTCCTCTCTGCTTGCTGGCAATTTCTTCTCCTTTAGCCGCCAGCTTCTCCTTGTACCCTTTTAATGATTTTGTTGTAAAGGTGTACTTGTAAGCTTGTAATCTCTAGCTATTAATCAAAGGAAAGCCCGTCGCAGGAGTGGCATTTAGGCCGCAACGGGCGAAGTGTGTTGTTGCCGCTGCTAGCGGCCCCCTCTTCTCTCCTCTGCTCAGCAAGCCTTGCTCCTCTACTCAGCAAGCCTTGCTCCTCTGCTCAGCAAGCCTTGCTCCTCTACTCAGCAAGCCTTGCTCCTCTGCTCAGCAAACCTTGCTCCTCTGCTCAGCAAGCCTTGCTCCTCTGCTCAGCAAGCATTGCTCCTCTGCTCAGCAAGCCTTGCTCCTCTACTCAGCAAGCCTTGCTCCTCTGCGCAACAAGTCTTGCCCTCTGCTCAGCTCAGCTCTCCTCGGCATCCAACCTGCAAGTGCAACCGTTTCGATTACTGTCTGCTCGACCGCTTCTGGTCTTCCTCCTCTTCCTCTCTTGATCAACCCTCTCTGATTGATCAAGGCTCGCCCCCCTTTTCTCAAGCCTCTCCCTTCCTCCGCAACCTTCTCCTTCCTCCTCACCTAGCCTGTGAGGCCCAATCACCCCCTCGGTGATAGCTGTCCCCCCGGTGCCGTTTCCGCGCATCAACAAGAGGGGCCCTGATATCTTGTATCTGGAAAGACTTTGTCTTCTACAAGAGCAGTCAATAGTCCAATGGTCTTCTTGTCATTTTTTACTGATTTGAAGCTCCATTGATCTCCACACCTTATGGTTCTCTTTTGAACACATAAGTTAAAAAACTTTTAGCTATCCTTTGAGGTCTACTCAGACTGTTAGGTCCTTTTTGAGTAACCTCACTCTGATGCCACTTGAAAGTCTTTATTTCAAGGATAGCTAAATCACCTAGAGGGAGGTGAATAGGTTTCTTAGTCCTCAGTGACTAACTTTTATTTTCTTTTAGTTTGTTGCTTTATTGGTTGGTTAATTTCTGCTTTAAAGATGAGCTACCTGTATAAAGAAAACCAACACAACAAAGTACACACAGATTTATAGTGGTTCCCCAATCTTTGGGTATATCCACTCTTCTCCCACCTTGCCAACTTCATGTTGGTCAAGGCACTTCTCTAAAACAATGCTCCAAGGAGCTTACACCTCAGATCCCTCAGGATCTCTCAGTCTTCTCCAAGACTTACACCTCAGCCATAAGGGCCTACACTCAGTGATACAAGTATCACCTACCTCAGGCAATTAATCCCTACCACTCAGGCTACGGAGGATAACCCTACCTCAGAGCAAACTTGCTCCTACAACTCAGAGAGATTCGCTCTCCTACAACTCAGCCACAAGTGCTCTACCACTCAGTGATCAACTGATCACCTACCTCAGAGCAAGCTTACTCCTACCTCTCAGATCCACAAAGGATCCTACAAGATGGAAGCGGGTTGTTGAGGTTCTTAATTGAACATAAGAGGAATTCCTCTGTGCCAATCTACCTTTACTGAGTTAGACACAGCCCCACTTTGACACCAGGAATGTTTTCCTGAGTCTACTTTTCTAGACTAAGTACACCTTAGCCCCAACTATTTCACAACAATAAGTATATCCACTTGAGCTAGAAGTGACATGTAGAACACTGTTTTGCCCCTTTCTGAACCGAACCATAAGTTCACCCCTCTCTTCTTCAAAGCAATAATGATGTATATGCTTTGGCTTATGTCGGAAGCAACTTGCAGATCAGCTTCTCTGCACCTTTCTAAACTGAGCCAACTGCTCAGCCATATCTCCTTCTTCACAACTCCCCAAGAGAATATTCTTTAGGATTTGTTGGCTGGATATGTGAAGCACCTGCAGCAAGGGTCGGCCCTAGCTACTATCTCTTTCTCAGTGAATCACCCTGAGCTTGCTAGCTGGTGCAGATAAAGATGGCAGTAACAAACTTACTGTTGAAGATGTTGATATCAACAACTAACTTGATATGCCTCTAGACTTGTTGTCTTGGGCTCTCTGTTCTTCAGCCACACCCACAACAATGTCGATTAGGAAGAACTACTATAATAGTTGCTCCTTCGGTAAAGAGCTTATCCTTTTTATTTAATGTAACCCAACATAACTTTTAGCAGTGGGTCCCACTCCATTAATACGAGCTGTATCCTTGCTTTAACGCCTAATTGTCTACGGTAGGCCTGCAGTGCCTTTTGTCATATACTGTGGCTTTGTCGCTAACAATTTTAATATGGCTGACCTTTTGACTTACTGACATCATGTAACTCCCTAAATTCCAGAGTTGGGCAAAATTGGGTGACACGGCCTGGGATACGGGCGTGTCCTAGGGCGTGTCCGTCGCGAGTGAGCAGTCGACGAGTGGTCGACTAAATTTGGTCGATGATTGTCGAGTGCAGAGTACACGGTCTGTGATACGGGCGTGTCACAGGGTGTGTCCTCGCGGGTCGAAGGATTTCAGATCGACGAAGTTGAGCTGGGCGTGTCTAGTGCCGTGTATAGTCACACGGCCTGGGACACGAGCCTGTTACAGGCCGTGTCCCTCTCGGGTTGATCTCGAGTTTGTGCAGCCTAAAGAACATGGCCACAGACACTGGCATGTCTGACGGCGTGTCAAGTGACACAGCCCGTGACACGGGCGTGTCACATGGGCGTGTATTGGATTGGATAAGTCAATTGAGCACCGCTTGAGGTACACGACCTAGGACATAGGCGTGTCACAGGCCGTGTCAGGCAAAAAATATGATTTTGTGGCAAAATTGTGGCTGTCCATTTCTTCAGCTATGATCCAAGGGCTGAGGTGCCTCCTTGTTTCCTTACGGCCGTGGATGAGAAGGGAATTCTCATTTGTCATTTGCCCTTCATCTTTCTAAAATCCTAGAGAGAGAAAGAGAGGAAGAAGGAGGAGGAGGAAGAGGAGTTGGCCACCGGTGGTGATGCGGAATTTCGACAAGAGATCTGAGGCCAGCGTTGCGGAGGAAAAGCCGTTGCGGTTCTTTCCAGCCAGTTAGGAGCTCATGGCGCTGAAGCGGTCTTCAAGGGTAACGAATTTTCTTCCTAGCCATGTGAAGGCTTCCTTTTTGGCATGTGCATATGATTCCCCCACCAGAGGGTGGCATGTTATGGGAGTCTCTTGGGTTGATTCATGGAATCCCCAATTGTTTGGCATATAGATCCGAAAAAGGAGTACGGAATAAGCATGCTGTGTGAAGCCCATCTGGACAGGTTGGTCTGGATTGGTGATGTTACATATACGTACCGGAGAAAACTCCGTGATAAACTTGTAGTTTAAGGAGTCGACGGGTTAGACCTGCGAAGAGCAGTAGCAGGAAGTACTGGAGTGGTAGTCCAGGAAAATACCTGTATAATGCTTGTGCTGTTGGGTTGTACCTGCGAAGGGCAGTAGCAGGAAGTACTGGCATGGTAAGCTAGAAAATACCCTTTGTAATGCTTGGAATGCTTGGTGGGTTGTGCCTGTGAAGGGGATTAGTAGGAAGTACTGGCTTGGCAGTCAAGGAAAATACCCTCAAGTGATGTACGGTTAAGCCTATGGATGGAAAGTGAGTTCTGTCGCTAACGCAAGGCGTGGCTCCTACGTAACTGATGAATGTGAAGCCAGTTCTGTGAGAATGGGCTGGTTATGTGTGAACAGATGAGTTCACCTAAAGGAAACAGGCAAGATGAAACCGACCCGCGCCTTTTATGTGTCGTGAGTACGCCTTACTCGATGATGGCAAGGCGACTTGAGCAATGGGGGGTGGATGATCCGACCTGCACTATGTCCGTTCGATGTGAGACCTGAAAGTGAGGTCTATTGGAGCGCATAGCAAGAGTCTTAGGCTTGCGCACCATGACAGAATGGGGGGATATGGACCAATCATAGTGCATTAAGACTAAAGTCTCCGGTTGTACGCCATGGAGTAAAATGCTCAATAGTTACCGTTGGGTTGCGACCCAGATACGGTGGTATGGTGGGACCCTGGTTCGCCGGTACAACAAGAATGTGCCTTGAGTGCACGGATCGTCGGGCCGCATGGCTGACGGTTGTGATGGCATGTATGTGCGTGAAAGCACAATGTATGATATACCTATTTGCCTGTGAAATGCTATGCCTGCAGGGAAGGAATACCACCGCCCCGGAAAAGGGGTGAGGTCGTTATAATTTGGTCAGCTGAATGCTTACCGTTGCATGTTTGCCACTGTTGGGTGGGCTGTCCCTGTGCAGGTGCTGGAGAGCCAAGCAAGACGCATAAAGGCTGAGGTTCCTGCTGCTGTTGCAGCTTTTGCTAGCCCTTGAAGGCTAAATGAAAATACTGTGTTTGATTATACGTGCCTGGCCTGTGCGCTAATGTTTGAGGCCACTGTTGTGTAAATCCCTGTAAGGCCATAAGGCCAATTGACTTTGTATTTGCAAAGATTCCTATTTATCTAAATGTGGATCTTTTATATGGTGGACATTCATGTGTGTGAGTTCGGCTTTGTGTTATAGGCTTCTGCTAGAATGCAATGAGTTAGGATGCGCAACTCTAGTATCACCAAGTGACTTCCCTGCCTGTTTTATGGTATATGTTGTGGGACCCCGGCCGGACCTTCTAGTATATACCTATGAACGGATGGAGTCATTACATTTTTGGTATCAGCCGCCTCGGTCTTTCCCTTTAGAATTTGTGGTCGAATTCTTTTGTGGGGTGGTGAGCACGTGTCTGTGCGAACCACGTTAACACTAATGAACTCGTGAATGTCCACCTTAGGAATGCAAATACATGGGTTTGAGGAACCTACGCGTTACTATTTTGTTGTTATTGCTTGTGTGCGGTCGATAATGTGAGTGTCTTTTTCACCTATAGGTGACACGGAGTGGTGCGGGGCAATCAGAACCCCAACGTTCTGATGAAAGTACGACACCAGCTGAGGTGCCTACACCTCCACCTTGTGCAAAAACTGTGCGGTTAGTTGCTGAGGCATTGTTTGCCGTGATCCAAGCACAGCCAATTGGACAGGCGCAAGGGCAGGCGCAGCCGGCAGTAAGGCCAGAACCGGTAATGGCTGTGGATCCTCGAGCAGCTGAGAAGCAATTAAAGCAGTTGATGAGTTTCAACCCGCCTACGTTTACGGGCCTAGGATCCCCTACGCAGGCTGAGAATTGGTCATTGTGCGTCAAGCGGATTATGACGGCGATTGGAACAGAGGAACACCAGAAAGTCACCTTAGCCACCTTCTTGCTGGAAAGAGAGGCTCGTTTATGGTGGGATGAGATGGAACTACACCACTTAGCGGGTCTACCGTTATCACAAGTGTCGATGGAAGAATTCTCGAGACTCTTCCTGGAAAAGTACCTCCCGGCGGCACATCGTATTGCCATGGAGAACGAATTCCAAAGGCTAACGCAAGGTGAAAGAATTGGTTTCAAGATAACCTAAACACCTAGAGGGGGGAGGTGAATAGGTTCAATTCCTTTTTACTCTAAGGCAGAATATTAATTCAATTAATCAAATAGAATCAAACAGTTCTACAGCTACCACATGACAGAAATCACAATATCACACACAATCACAGATGACACACAGATTTATAGTGGTTCCCCAAATGATGGGTACATCCACTTTCCCCCTTCGCCTATCTAGCAGTGTGCTAGATTCGGCCTAACTTTTTCCTTCCTTCTCAGATCCACAGATCTTACAGCTCAGAACCCAGTCATGGTTCCTACAATTCAGAGTGAGTCCACACTCCTACAACTCAGGCAATTAAGCCCTAACTCAGCCTTCACCCATGCCTACAACTTAGAGAATTAAATCTCCTACCTCAGGCACACAACCCTACCTCAGCCTTCCCAAGGCCTACAACGCAGAGATGTAAATCTCCTACCTCAGGCACTCAGCCCTACCTCAGCCTTTATAAATTAGGCTTATAACTCAGATCAATAATGATCTTATAGAATAATAATAGAAACTAAGTTTTATCTTTTACCCAAGTTGAGAGAGAATGGGTAGAAAGTTTTCTTGATCAATTCTTGAAGAATCTGATTACACAGAAATCAACCTGTCTTTGGCTTTCTTCAAAGCTTCTTGAATCTGAACACAATGAGGTTGAATTTCTTGAAGATGATCTTCAATCAGCTTCCTTCTTAAAATCCAGAAATTAATCTGAATTCTTCTTTGCAGATTAGTTTAGGATCTGCTCTTAAGAGACTAGTTGATGATAGACTCTTTCTTCACTTGAATTATTGGAGCTCACTCTCTCTACAAATTCTTCTGAAGATATTTTGAAATTCTTCACTTAGATCCACTTGAAATCTCTGACTGGATTTTCTTGTGTATGTTGGATCTTCTGTTGTAATTGTGTTTTGTGTACTTCGTCGTCTTCAAGTGATAAAATCTGTCTTTATATAGACTTCATCCAAGGTTACCGGCTGATCCGGTTGCTAACCAACTTCTGACAAATCTGACAGTTGCAGTAGACTTGTTGGTTATGCCAGCTGTTAAGTCTCCAGTCACTTCTTGAAACTTTGTCTCTGACAGCAAAGTGTCGAGTCTGAACTTCACATGTGTCGACACAAGTAGACTAAGTGTCGACACAATCCTTGGTGATGTTGACACAGCTCTCATGGTGTCGACACTGCTTCTCGACATAGCTTCTGTAAGAATGTGTCGACACAAGTCCTGTGTGTCGACACAGTAACTTCTTGTCTTGACACAATTAACTTAGAAGAAATTCTGGTGTATGTGTGTCGACACAGTTGATGTCGACTGAACTTTCTGTGTGTCGACACAAGTCCTGTGTGTCGACACAGTTGATGTAGACTGAAATTTCTGTGTGTCGACACAAGTCCTGTGTGTCGACACAATTTATTCTGGTATCGACATAGCTTTTCCAAGTGTCGACACAATTGACTCTAGGTGTCGACACAGCTTTTCTCAAGTGTCGACACAAGTCTTCACAAGTGTCGACACAGCTTCTTCTGGTGTCGACTCATGTACTTAGAAACTTTTCCTGCATATTCTTAACCTGCACATATAAACTCAAAACAACATCAAATACACCTTGATGAATATCATTAAGCTAAGTGAGGCTTCTCCAAATCTGGTACACATTTTCCAATGTACCCAACAATCTCACCCTATTTGGATAAGTCATAACCCTTAGTCCATGATATACACTATTTATAATAAACACACATTATGATGTATATAAACATAACATGTGTAACACCCTGAAACTCAAAAGAGCGACGGGGGACGTTTTGGGCCAGCTTTGGGTTCTGGCTACAGGCACACGGCCTGGGATACGGGTGTGTCCCAGGGCGTGTCAAGCTTGTGTCGACACTCAGCCGGGAAGTCGACATTTTGATCTCGACATTGTGTCGAGACTGGGCACACGGCCTGCGACACGGGCGTGTCGCAGGGCGTGTCGACCCGTATCGACACTTAGCCCGCGAGTCGACACTCTGCGTTCGACGAAGTGTCGAGACATGGCACACGGCCTGCGACACGGGCGTGTCGCAGGGTGTGTCGACCCGTGTCGACACTCGTCCCGGGGAATCGACATTTTGCTCGACGTTGTATCGAGATGAGGCACACGGCCTAGGACACGGGCGTGTCCAAGGTCGTGTCGTCAGGTCGACGATCTTCGCTCGACGAAGTGTCGAGTGTCGAGACTGTGTACACGGCCTGGAGCCCAGACGTGTTGAGGTGACACGGGCAAGGACACGGGCGTGTCCTAGAACCCGTGCAGTGCTCGGGTTGTTTTCGGGGAAAAATGATGGGGATACACGGCCGGCCACACGGCCGTGTCAGGTGGAACACGGGCGTGTCAGGTGGAACACGGGCGTGTTCGATACCCGTGTGTTGTTCCAGGCGAGCCGATTTTGACGGCGAATGAGGCACACGGCCCTGGACACGGGCGTGTGCCAGGCCGTGTGCGGTCCAGATTGGGCATTTCAGTCCCGAATCAAAGCCGTTCATTTCTTTAATTGATGATCCAACGGCTGTGGGTTGTTCCTGAAGGGATATACCCGGGATTGGGCCTTAGAAACCCTCACTTTTCATGAGTGGTTGTCTTTCTAAATCTTAGAAAGAGAGAGCCAAGGAAGGAAGAAGAAGCTAGATCCGGCCATTGGAGGAGCTTCGAAGCTCCGAATTGCGAGCCGACTCCGGATCCATGGAGGCAAAGCTAGTGCGGTGCTTTTCATCCGCTTACTTTTCCATGGCGCCAAAAAAGAATGCAAGGGTAACGATTCTCTTCTTGAGCATGAGTAGCTCTCCTTCTTTGCATAGGAAGCCCTCTCTCACGAGTTTGCGGAGAGTTAGAGGCGTTCCTTCGGGTAGATATGTGAAGTCCCCGTTGTTTAGAGTCCGTAAGTGAGAACGGACATATGCATGATGTGTGAAGCCTACCCGGACATGTTGGTCTGGATCGGTGATGTTGCATTGCATAATGCCGGAGAAGACTCCGTGCTATTGGTTGTTTTTTGGGTTTTCTACACGGTAGATTGCAACAGGGAGCCTTGGGGATTAACCCAAAGGTGCACCCGGAAAACTGGGCGGATGCGTGATCTTGCCAACTTGGTGGCCTGAGAGCCAACTTGAACATAACCAGGTTATGTGAATTGTGATGGAAATGGGACTCGGGGGAAGTTTGACCCGCGCATATGGCTTAAATTGTCGTTGCGATGTGAGCACTGGTTAGATGGAACTGTACCCGTTCTATGTCGTTCGGTTAAAGAGACCTAAGGGTACGTGGCACTTGTCGTTGGCATAGATTAGGGTCTTCGGCGGTCAATGGCTTAAATTATCGTGACCCAGGCCAAGAAGACAAAATGCTCATAGGTTTGGCCGTCAAAGTGGCGATGGTGAGTCCAGAATGTCTATGGCTTTAATTGACGTGACATCGACCGGTTCACCGAGAATGTGCCCTGAGAGCACGGGGCGTGTGGCCGTGTGAGCCAACATCTGTGATGAAATGAATATTGTTATATATTGTGAAAGTGCAGCTAGATCTGATATACTCTAGAGGGGGGGGGGTGAATAGAGTATATGGTGATTTTAAAACTTTTACAACTGCTGTTTTATTTTAGGTGTGTGTAAGTGTGTGTACAGGGAAGCAAATAAAATAAACCAACAAGCAGCAATGGACTAATCACAGCACATTCACAGAGCAAGGCCAGAAAATAAAAGGAAAAGAAAATAACCAGACGACACAAGAATTTTATAGTGGTTCCCCAAATCTGGGTAGTCCACTCTTCTACCACCCTGGTAGGAATCTACTGCAGGAAGGGGTTGATCAGGTGTCCTGACACCAATGGGGTTTTGATCAGGTTCCCAAAAACCAAACTCTCAAGTTTTTTGGAGGAAGACTTGCAACCAGAATAATTTTGAAGGGAATTAAAACCCTATATAGAGGTGGAGTGTGAGGGTGATGAGATCTTCTCTTTCTCAAATCAAATGAGAAGACTTGTGGAATGTTGTTTAGCAGCTTTGCTCCCCCTGAGATGTAGAATGGATCAGAAAGAATGTTGGAGCACTGCTTCAGGGTGATAGGTCTTCAAAGACCTAGAATTCCAGGTCCAAAGAAAGTCTTCAGGAACTTCTTGCAACTGATATGAATGTATTGTTTTGAAGTTCTCCTGAGTAAAGGAAGATGAAAAAGACTCTTGATTATTGATGTAGTGTTCTTCTTCTTCTTCTTCTAGATCAATTTCTCTCTGGGCCAAGAATGAATTCTTTTTCTTGTGTTGTATGTTGTTTTTCTTGTTGTATTCCTTTTGGTTTTTGTATATCTCTGTCTATCATGGAGAGCATTCGAATTTTGAATGTCGAGTAGTAATGACAGACGGCCTGGAAAGGAAGCAACAATTAATTATTTCCCTAACTATTTCCATGGGAAAACGGCATGTAATAATCCAGAATTAACTGCGCATCCTAACGGTAGTATACTGTGAAGAACTGCCATTAATTATCCAGGAATCAGCGCCATGAAATGAGACGGGAACGGAAGAAGACCTAGTCTGGAATCATCGACCGAAGAACAAAATTCGTCGAGCTGAGTCTTGAATTCGTCGAGCTAAGCTGAGTTCGTCGAGCTAAGCTGAGTTCATCGAGCTGACAATCTTTATTCGTTGAATAGACAATCTTCAATATCAGACAAACATTATTCGTTGAGCAGAGCACCAAATTCGTCGAGCTGAGAATAAACTTCGTCGACCTGAGAAAAGTTCTGGACTAGGACGAAATACTCTGCATCTGCTGAAATGCTGTGTCGACACAAAATGGTGTTGACAGATTTGTCTAGGTGTCGACACAAATCCTATGGTGTCGACACAAGCTGGTGTCGACTGAAATCCTAGGTGTCGACACAAATCGTCTGGTGTCAACACAAGCCCTAAGTGTCGACACAGATTCTCTGAGCACAAAAATCGTCGAGTAGAGATTAGCATTCGTCGACTTGAGAAGCTGTGAACTTGAGGTCCAAGTTCGTCGAGCTCATAATATAATTCGTCGACCGAAGCATGGAGCTGGGCTTAGAGAAATTTGAAGTAGTCCTGAGAATGCTTGAAGTAGAACCTGGTGTTCGTCGAGCAAAGAACAAAGTTCGTCGAGCTCAGCACTGCGAATTATCTCACGATCGTCGAGCGCAGAGCTCCCTTCATCGAGCTGAGTTCGACGAACGTCGAACTCATTTCACTTAGTCTGAAAAACTGATTGATCTGGAGTTCCTGATGGTCTTGAAGAAGGCTGGTCCATCTGAAGTTGAGATAGAGGACTTTCCTAGACTCTAAGACACAAACTTGACCCAGACTATACATGATGGGTCACATCCTAAGTCAGTGAACCTAGCCCAAATCAACTAGGGATCCAACAATCTCCCCATATTTGGGTGAGGTCACTAACAGAAACTCCAAGAAAAGAACAAACAGAAAAACAAAGCAAAATTAAGAGATATATCTAGCAGAGAATTTACAACACATGCGACAGATATACATATACATACTGGCTTTGTTTTAATGCAAAGATATAGACTGAAACAGAAGCAGAAATGAAAAGAAAGCACAAAATTACTTCTCTAATTTCTTCTGTTTTGGCTTGACTTCTGTTGCTTTTTCTCCTGGCTTCTTGAAAATGATTTCCCTATTGGGATCTGAAGCTTGAGCCTTGGTCATAGTCATGTCAGCTGCCCCTATGATGTTCAGTGAAGTGGCTCTGGGGACAACTGCTTCTGGGTGAAGATTCATGTACTCATCAACATTTAGTAGCTTGTTTGCTTTCCCAAATCTTTTTAGCTCATCTCTCCTGTACTGAGACATAGTAGTTAAGCCTGTTGTGTCCTTGCCTTCAGCTTTAGCTTTGTTGATTAGAGATAAGCCAATGATTTCTTGGAATTTTACCATTTTGGCTGTGTTGGCTGTTTCTGGATCTTCAGGAGGGGAATAGGGCCTTTCAGCTTCATGTACCTTAGATTCCTGGTGCTACTGCTATTGTTGTTGATGGTGTTGACTGCCTGAAGATGATGGCCTTGGCTGACTGCCACCAGAGGATCTCCCTGTTTGTCTCTGATAGGTTTGAATAGGAGCAGATCTCTGAGAGCTAGAGCCAGAGGCACCTGCTGCTGGAGGAGGAGGAGGGGGATCCTTTCTGTATCTATGAACTGGGGGAGGAGAGTATCTCCTACTCCTCTTCCTCTCTTTTTGCTGGTTCTTAGATAACCACATCCATGCAGGCATCCCTTTGTAAGGAGCAACATTATGCATAATATAATATGGAGTGTCTGCAGTGGGATTAGGCTTGGGAGCAGGAGGAGGAGGAGCCTTCCTTTTTTTAGAGAGCAACTTCTTTCTCTTTTTAGCAGCCTCCTTATCTGATTCATCATCATCATCAGAATTTGAGCTCTGAGGATTATCATACAAAGCATTCAGCTTCCTCAGAGTGGCATCAGGAATGATAAGAGGTTGTTCTTGAGGGGGAATAGAAGGTTCAGAGGGTGAGGGTTCAACAGCAGTAGAAACAGAACTTGCAGCTGCTGCCTTGTTCTCTTCCTCAATGTCTGCCAGAATGAGCTCATCCAGATCAGGCATGGGAGAATCATCCATGACAAAATCTAGGATAGAGCAGATGTCAGGAATAGACACAGGAGTTGGAACAGCAGCAGGAGCAGCAAAGGAGGCACAAAGTTGCCTGGCAACTGCTTGATTTGCTGGAGAGGTATACTGGACAATAGCCAAATATGGCTTAGCAACCTCTACTGAAGGAATAGCCAAATGTGGCCTAGCAATCTCTACTGAAGGAAGCGTCATATATAGAGGATCAAAGATATGAAGTATCTCAGATAAATTAATTGTGGGATTTATAAGGAAATCACCAGCAGTGATTATTGAATCTACTGACTCATCAAGGTTACTGTCGGTGTCCATGAATTGAACAAAATCAATTGCTGTATCTGTAATTGCATTATCAAGCACTGTAATAACTGTATCTGTGGTGTCAAAAACTGTATTTGCAGTATCTGTATCTGTATCAACTGTATTCACTTCTGCAACTGCTGCACCAGCTTCATCATGGAGCATCTCCCCCTGCCTGGGTTCAGGAGAACCTGGAGCCAGGCCCCTGAATGAAGAGGGGGCAGCAGAGAGGGCGGAGATTTGGGTAGATAAAGAATCAATGGAATTCACCAGAGGTGTAATGGCCTCTGTGATGAGTGATTTAATTAGAGGAGTCAGAAGAGAGATGATGGAGGGAATGGTGGAAGAATTCATAGGTGGAGAGAAAATAGTAGAGGAGGAAGGAAGAATATGTGGAGGGGATAAGGGAGATAGAACAGGTTGTGGTTCAGTGGGGATGGTGTAGGATGGAATAGTGGAAAGGTGTGGTGGAAGAGGGGATTGAGGGGGTGAGGGACTATGTATTGCAGTGGGAGAAACTGGAGGTGTAGGCATATGTGTAAGATCAGGCGGTGGAGATTGATGTTGAGGTGGAGTCAATTGAGGTGCATGAGGAGCGGGAAGAGATTTGGCAGAGGGAATGACCTCTTCAGAGTCAGGGTGGGGAGTGACCTTGATGGTCCTAGTGCTCTCAGAAGCCTTGATGGAGGAGGAGGAACCCTTGGAGGGTTTGGAGATTGTCCTCTCCCATCGGCCAAACAAGGCGCAGGTGAGGCGCTTGCTGGCGTTGATGAATGTGGTCGGGGAGACCAGACATTCACTGGCCTTTTCCTAGAGGAAAATCCCCAGGATTCTGCCATAGCAGACTTCCTTCTTGCTAGTTCGTTTCTTGATAAGGTCAAAGAAAACCGTGCCCCAATCGACTTGGCGCTTGTTGAGCACTGCGCACATGATCAGGAATTGATGGCGAGTGATGTAGTCGTGTGCCGAGTGCTTGCCCATCAGAATTTTCCCTACAATGTCGGCCAAAAATTGATAAGAGGCGGACAGTTGTTTCTTCAGAAGCTTATTAGGGTTGTTGCCAGAGAAACCCATGACTTTCAGCATATCAACATATTCCTCAGCGTCCATTTCCAAGTTATCTTCCCCATTGATCAGACCAAATATTTCAGAGAGTACTGTTGGGGACAGGGAAATGACAGTGTTTCCAATATTTCCGGTCAGATTTCCATCTTCAAAAATTGTGGCAGTGTACACCCATTCTCTGATCTCGGTTGAGTGTAGCTTGATGCTGCGTGTCATGAAGTCCTTGAGATGCAATTCTTCAAGTAATTCAAGGATATACAAAAAATGGGATCGGAATGCTGGAAGGACTCAAAGTCCATTGAGAATGATGCATCAAACTTCATCGCTGCAAGTGCTCCTGGAGGAATCGCCATTGATGACCTGCAAAGAAAATTACAGAGAAAACGGCGATCAAGAGCAAAGGAACTGAAAGCGCGGGACGGAGGTCGAAGAAAACCTAGATATAAGATTTTCAGAATATGAATCGACAAGCTCCGTTCCACGAAAAGGAAGATAGATCTTCGAACTGAGATCGACGAAATAAGGTATAGGAGAGTAGTTCGTCGAACCCATTCAGAAGAAATGAAAACAGTTCGTCGAACTCTGTTCGACGAAATGGTTTCTAAAACAGGGTTCGTCGATCTCCAGTCGACGAAAATTGTTTCCACACAGAGAATTCGTCGATCTCCGTTCGACGAGAATCTCTCGAACTTTTCCTAATTCGTCGAACTCCGTTCGACGAACTCTGGAAAATTCGTCGAATGCAGACAAAAATTAATTTAACTCTTCTCCATCAATCATTCCCAGATGATTTATAGAGAACAGATGGGTTTTCTCATCCAAAGGCTTGGTGAAGATATCTGCTCTCTGTAGATCAGTAGGAATGTGGATCAAGTTAATTTTCTTTTTGTCCACATTATCTCTAATGAAATGATGTCTTATTTCAATATATTTAGTCTTATAATGATGAACTGGATTCTGAGCTATAGCAATAGCACTTGTATTGTCACAAAATAAGGTTGAATTATTTAAGTTGATACCATAATCTAGGAGTTGGTTTTGTATCCATAGCATCTGTGAACAGCAGCTAACAGCAGCCATATACTCTGCCTCAGCAGTTGATGTAGACACTGATGTCTGCTTTTTGCAAAACCAAGAGACAAGTCTCATACCCAGGAACTGGCAAGTTCCAGAAGTACTTTTCCTGTCCACTCTACATCCAGCATAGTCAGCATCTGAGTATCCAGTTAACTCAAATTCTGACTCTGCAGGATACCAGAGTCCTAAACTAAGACAACTCTTTATATATCTCAAAATCCTTTTTAGAAAAATAAGATGAGATTCTTTAGGATTCACTTGGAATTTAGCACAAAGGCATGTGGCAAACATTATGTCAGGCCTGCTAGCTGATAAGTATAATAGGGATCCAACAATTGCCCTATAATGTTTCTGATCTACAGGTTTCCCTGCTGCATCAGAATCCACAACAGCATTTGTAGCCATAGGTGTTTTCATTCTTGAGGCATCACCCATCCCAAACTTTTTAATAAGCTCTTTAGCATACTTAGATTGGGAGAGGAAGATACCATCAGGGAGCTGCTTCACTTGGAGACCAAGGAAGTAGGAAAGCTCACCCATGCTACTCATCTCAAATTTGGAATGCATGAGGTCAGCAAACCTCTTGCACAATTTGGGATCAGTAGACCCAAAAATGATGTCATCCACATATATTTGTACCAATAGGATTTGGTCCTTATGATGTCTAGTGAAAAGGGTTTTATCTATGGTTCCTCTTGTAAATTTATGCTCTAAAAGAAAGCTAGCTAGGGTCTCATACCAAGCTCTTGGAGCTTGCTTTAAACCATAGAGAGCTTTATGCAACTTGTAAACATAAGAGGGTTGAGTTAGATAGATAAAACCTGGAGGTTGTTCTACATAAACCTCTTCTTGAAGTACACCATTAAGAAAGGCACTCTTAACATCCATCTGAAATACCTTGAACTTTTTGTATACTGCATAGGCTAGGAATATTCTAATGGCCTCCAACCTTGCAACAGGGGCAAAGGTTTGGTCATAGTTTATTCCTTCTTCTTGCCTATATCCTTGGGCAACCAGTCTAGCCTTGTTCCTTACTATGTTCCCTTGTGTATCTAATTTGTTCCTATAGACCCATTTGGTTCCAATAACTGGGTAGTTATGGGGTCTTGGAACCAAATCCCAAACTCTACATCTCTCAAATTGATTTAGTTCCTCTTGCATTGCAAGAATCCAGTGGGGATCTTGCTCAGCTTCATGGATGGTGAGAGGTTCAATTTGAGAGAGAAAACAGACATGCATCAAGTCTTGATTGAGCTGATGTCTTGTCTATACTCCAACTGAAATGTCTCCAATCACTTGAGATCTGGGGTGATCTCTAAGTGTGACAAGATCAGTTTGTGGAGTTGGTTGAGCAACAGCTTCTGCAAATAATTCCTCTTGAGGAATGGTGCTGGCTGTTGATGGAAGTTTAGTTACTTCCTCTTGGATTTCTTCTTCACTATCTTCAGCAGCCTGTGGAGTGGGATGATTTGGAACCTCTTGGGTAAGCTTTAGTCCATCCATAGACTCACACATTGGTGAAACCTGCAAAAGACTATTGGTAGAAATGTCTTTCTCCTTATAAGATATGTTAGCTTCATCAAAAGACACATGGACAGATTCTTCAATTTTAAGGGATGATTTATTGAAAACTCTATAGGCCTTGCTTACTTGGGAATATCCTAGAAAAATCCCTTCTTCAGCCTTAGCCTCAAATTTTCTGATGTATCTTTTGTTATTAGTGTGGATGTAACATATGCAACCAAAAACTTTAAAGTAAGTGATTTTAGGTTTCTTTTCTTTAAGTAATTCATAGGGGGTCTTGTGTTTTAGTTTATGTATAAGACATCTGTTCAGGACATAGTTAGTTGTGTTTACAGCTTCTGCCCAAAAGGATAGAGGCATGTAGGCATCTGCTAATAATGTACCCGCAGCTTCAATGAGTGTCCTATTTTTCCTTTCAGCAACCCCATTTTGTTGGGGAGTTCTAGGAGCTGAGAAGCACTGCTTGATACCTTCCTTCTCACAGAACTCATGCATAAGAAGAGACTCAAACTCTGTGCCATGATCACTTCTGATCAATGCAACATGAGTAGAGAACTCAATCTGTATGGTCCTGAGAAAATCTGTAAGAACTTTGAATGTATCTGACTTAGCTCTCAGGAAGGCTACCCAACTGAATCTGGAGAAATCATCAACAATAACTAAGGTGTAAGACTTCCCTCCTAGACTTTGTACTGCAATGGGTCCAAAAATATCCACATGAAGCAGATACAATATCCTAGGTGAATCACTTTTATTAATGGATTTGAAGCTAGTTTTAGTTTGCTTGCCTAGTTGACAAGCCCTGCATAGGCTTTCCTTCTTATAGGGACCAGAAGGTAAACCTCTAACAAGGTTGTCTTTAGATAACCTAGATATGTTCTTAAGGTTTACATGTCCTAGCCTTTTGTGCCATAACTCATTTTGGTTACTAGTGATATTGAGTAAACAAATATCAGTTGTGGCAGAAATGAAATCTACTAAATATATGTTTCCTTGTCTAAGTCCAATTAAAACAATTTGGTTTTTATCATTTATAATAGAGCAAGAGGTGGAGTTGAAATGTACCTAATAACCTTCATCACATAATTGACTTATGGATATAAGGTTATGTTTAAGTCCTCTTACATATGTCACCGTTTTGAAGGTCACTGCTCTAATGCTTACTCTTCCATACCCTTCTGACTGACCACTCTTTGAGTCTCCAAATATCACCTTTGGTCCTAGCTTGGACTTATAGTTGGAGAGATTTGCTTTGCTGCCAGTCATGTGCTCGGAGCAGCCACTGTTCAGGTACCATGTCTGACTTAGCCTTGGACAGTTCTTCACCTGTACCTGCATCAAAAAATAAAGCTCAATTGTTCTTGACCCAGGTTACCTTGGATCCTTGGTTTGGTTGAAAAGTAAAACTAGAAATGACTGATAATGCAGGTTGAGACTTATACCCTAGAGGGTGATATCTCCTAGGTGGAATTATCCAATCAGCTACTGGATTAAATGTCTTGTTAGCTGTTTTAAAATTTCTATAGGAGAAATTATTTATGTTTGGTTGTTCTGGGATCGACGAATTATTGTAAGTTCGTCGACCAGAGTTCGACGAATGGGGATGAGATCGTCGACCTCCACTCAGAGAATGACCATGGTCATTTTCTGCGTCCCACGTTCGTCGACCTCTGCTAGACGAACCGTACACAGTTTGTCGATCGCAGTAGGACGAATAATTATTTCTGAAGTTTGCATTCAGCATTCGTCGATTGGGGTTCGACGATCTTGCAAGATTTCGTCGATCTAAGTTCGACGAATTCTGCTGAACTTGGTTTTTAACAACTTTCTTCTGTTTTCTGTTGCTATTGTCTAGGGGATTTGACTTGTTTTCTGATCTGGATTTTTCAGTTAGTTTCTCTTTACCTTTAGCAGTGATAAACTTTATAGGAAAGGAAAGTATATTCTTCTTTATTATGGGGGGTAAACCTGATGAAGCACCCAAGCCCAGCCTGTCATTTAATCTGGCATTTACTGTGCTTGTGATATCCATCAGCTTGAGGCTTCTCCCATTGAGAGATTGCTCAAGTTGTTTTGCCTCACATAATTCAGATTTTAGCTTGATTATCTGTTCATTAGCTAGAGTCAATTGGTCAGTTAGTTTTCTATTTTTTGTGCTGACAGATTCAAGATTTTCTAGTCTAGTCCTCAGGGTTTTTATCTCTTTCTCTGAGTTTATTAGATCCATGCACATAGTTTTAAACTCTACTTTAAACAAATCAGAATTGAAATCAAAACTAGAAATCACCTGATCAGCCTCTGAGTCTGAGGCATCTTCATCTTCAGAATCCTCTTCTGATTCACAGATGCTTCTGGAGGCATCTATTGCTATTAGGCACACCTCCTTGGATCTGGCTTCTTTCTCTTCTTCACTGGAGCTAGAGGAGGATGTTTCCTCTTCTGTGTCACTCCAGGACTCAGCAACAAATCCTTTGTCCTTCCTTTTATACTTGTTGGAGGAGGGTCTGCTGCTTTGTTTTCTTCTGGAATCCTTGTCCCTGCCCTTGTCCTTTTTCTGATTCTCTGGGCATTCTGAAATATAGTGCCCTGGCTTTCTGCATCCAAAACACACAACCTCCTTAGTTGGTGTCTTGTCATATTTGGGTTTATCATCCTGCCTGGATGATTTTCTTCTAAAGTCATTTCTTGCCATTTTGTAGAATCTTTTGGCAAAAAGGCTCATTAACTCTTCATTGGAGGTAGATGTTTCATTGTCTTCAGAGGCTTTGAGGGCCAAGCTGTGCTCCTTCCTGATTGGGGTAGTTGCCTTCTGTTCTGCTGCCTCTCTTGATTTGACAAGCTGCTCATATGACTTCAGCTTGCCTAGCAGAGATTCTATTGAGATCTCATTGAGGCTTCTGGCTTCTTTGATTGGCCAGATTTTGGAGTCCCATGAACTGGGGAAACACATCAATATCTTGTCATTCACCTCAGTTAAGGTGATGTCCTTGTCAAGAGTCTTGAGTTCACTGATGATTGAACTTAATCTATTGTACATCTCAGCCACTGATTCTGTCTCATCCTTTTTGAAATTCTCATAGAGAGAAATGAGACTGGATCTCCTATCCTTTCTTTCATCAGCTGAGCCTGCTACCATTTGATTGAGAGAGTCCCAAATGGCCTTGGCTGAGTGCACTCAGCCACCTTCTGAAATATGTCATCTGACATTGTTTGGGCCAGAATATTCATAGCCTTTGCATCAGCCATCTTGGCTTTCTTATAAGCTTCAGTATTGTCTGGAGGTGGTACTGCACTCAGATTAGTAGATGTGCTGGCAAAAGTTGTAGGAGCTGGAGGAACACCTGTTGAAATGACAGAGAAAATATCCTCATCAATGGAGTTCATATATAATCTGATTCTTGCCTTCCAGATGGCAAACTTATTAAGATTGCACACTGGAGGTCTGATGCTTGTATAATCCTTGTTTTGGGCCATGTCTGTGATAATGATAAGTCCAATAGCAGAATAGAAAAGAAAACAAATCTAACCAAGGGATCTTTGGGTTCAGGTGTTAGCCTGTACAACCACCAAGGTGTGGTATGTTTAACCAACCTCGCTTTGATACCAATTGAAAGTGCAGCTAGATCAGATATACTCTAGAGGGGGGGGGGGAAATAGAGTATATGGTGATTTTAAAACCTTTACAGCTGCTGTTGTATTTTAGGTGTGTGTAAGTGTGTGTGCAGGGAAGCAAATAAAATAAACCAACAAGCAACAATGGACTAATCACAGCACATTCACAGAGCAAGGCCAGAAACCAAAAGGAAAAGAAAACAACTAGACGACATAAGAATTTTATAGTGGTTCCCCAAATCTGGGTAGTCCACTCTTCTACCACCCTAGTAGGAATTCACTGCAGGAAGGGGTTGATCAGGTGTCCTGGCACCAATGGGGTTTTGATCAGGTTCCCAAAAACCAAACTCTCAAGTCTTTTGGAGGGAGACTTGCAACCAGAATAATTTTGAAGGGAATTAAAACCCTGTACAGAGGTGGAGTGTGAGGGTGATGAGATCTTCTCTTTCTCAAATCAAATGAGAAGACTTGTGGAATGTTGTTTAGCAGCTTTGCTCCCCCTGAGATGTAGAATGGATCAGGAAGAATGCTGGAGCACTGTTTCAGGGTGATAGGTCTTCAAGTACCTAGAATTCCAGGTCCAGAGAAAGTCTTCAGGAACTTCTTGCAACTGATATGAATGTATTGTTTTGAAGTTCTCCTGAGTAAAGGCAGATGAAGAAGACTCTTGATTATTGATGTAGTGTTCTTCTTCTTCTTCTTCTAGATCAATTTCTCTCTGGGCCAAGAATGAATTCTTTTTCTTGTGTTGTCTGTTGTTTTTCTTGTTATATTCCTTTTGGTTTTTGTATATCTCTGTCTATCATGGAGAGCATTCGAATTTTGAATGTCGAGCAGTAATGACAGACGGCCTGGAAAGGAAGCAGCAATTAATTATTTCCCTAACTGTTTCCATGGGAAAACGGCATGTAATAATCTAGAATTAACTGCGCATCCTAACAGTAGTATACTGTGAAGAACTGCCATTAATTGTCCAGGAATCAACGCCATGAAATGAGACGGGAACGGAAGAAGACCTAGTCTGGAATCGTCGACCGAAGAACAGAATTCGTCGAGCTGAGTCTTGAATTCGTCGAGCTAAGCTGAGTTCGTCGAGCTGACAGTCTTCATTCGTTGAATAGACAATCTTCAATATCAGACAAACATTATTCGTTGAGCAGAGAACCAAATTCGTCGAGCTGAGAATAAACTTCGTCGACCTGAGAAAAGTTCTGGACTAGGACGAAATACTCTGCATCTGCTGAAATGCTGTGTCGACACAAAATGGTGTCGACAGATTGGTCTAGGTGTCTACACAAATCCTCTGGTGTCGACACAAGCTGGCGTCGACTGAAATCCTGGGTGTCGACACAAATCGTCTGGTGTCGACACAAGCCCTAAGTGTCGACACAGATTCTCTGAGCACAAAAATCGTCGAGTAGAGATTAGCATTCGTCGACTTGAGAAGCTGTGAACTTGAGGTCCAAGTTCGTCGAGCTCAGAATATAATTCGTCGACTGAAGCATGGAGCTGGGCTTAGAGAAATTTAAAGTAGTCCTGAGAATGCTTGAAGTAGAACCTGGTGTTCGTCGAGCAAAGAACAAAGTTCGTCAAGATCAGCACTGCGAATTGTCTCACGATCGTCGAGCGCAGAGCTCCCTTTATCGAGCTGAGTTCGACGAACGTCGAACTCATTTCACTTAGTCTGAAAAACTGATAGATCTGGAGTTCCTGATGGTCTTGAAGAAGGCTGGTCCATCTGAAGTTGAGATAGAGGACTGTCCTAGACTCTAAGACACAAACTTGACCCAGACTATACATGATGGGTCACATCCTAAGTCAGTGAACCTAGCCCAAATCAACTAGGGATCCAACATATTGCTCGCTTATGCTAATGAAATGGAGGGAAGGAGCATCGCCGCCCCGAGTTGGGGGCGGGATCGTTATAATTTGGTCAGCATTGCTGACCGTTGCCTTGTTTTGCCACTGTGCGGTGGTTTGTTGCTGGCAGGTGCTGCTGGACCAAGCGGTCAATAGCGGGCTATAGCGCAAGTGCGAAGCCGGCCCTCGAAGGCCTAATTGGAAGTGTTTACTGTTTTATTCATGTATGACCGGCCTGTGTGCCGTGGTTTGTAAACCATGTAATATTAAGTGAAACATTTTGTAAGGCCTTAAGCTTGTGTTGGTATTTGTATAACATTCCTATTTTGTATTAATGGACATTCATGCTTTAGTGCTGGGTTCTTATTTGCAACTTTTATAAACTGCTTCCGCTAGAATGCTCTGTGTAGGACGTTATGATTGGTTGGATGGTTTCCATGAGTAACCACCCGGTCTGTCTATGACATACGACGTCAGGCCCCGGCCAGACCTACTACTATATGCTATGCGACGGATAGGGGGTGTTACAATTTGGTATCAGACTACTGGTTTTGGTCGGGCTTAAAATGAATTCGTGGGCGAATTCTTTTTAAGGGGTGGTGAGCACATTGTGTGCGTCATCGTTATAACTATAAAAGAACCCATGAATGTCCACTTAGAAATGAAAATACACGTGTTTGAGGAACCTGCGTGTTCCTATAATTGCTATTTGCAATTTTATTTGGTCGCTTAACGGTGTTTTGTACCACTATAGGTGACCAGGAGTGGTGTTGGGTCGTCGGAACGTCGAGTTTCTGAGGCTAGTAGTGCACCGGATGTTGCTCCTGCAACACCTCTATCGGCTGAGAACATACGATTGGTGGTCGAAGCGGTGTTGGCCGTGATAAATGCACATCCTGCAAGGCAAACGCAGTAGCCCGCTCCTGCGATGGAGCAGGAACCTCTTCAAGAGGCTGAGCCGAGGAGAGTGGAGCAAGTGGTTGTGGAACCAGTGGTGCCAAGAAGGTCAACCGAGAGGCATCTTAAGCATGTAATGAGCTTTAACCCTCCGGTATTCTCTGGGTTGGGAACCCCATCTCAAGCTGAAGACTGGCTCTCCAGGGTGAAGAGAGTCATGACAGCAACGGAGACGGAGGAGTGGCAAATGACCACCATCGCTACGTTCCTTCTGGATGGTGAAGCGAGAATGTGGTGGGAAGGTTTGGAGCTGCACTTATTGAGAGGTAGGCAACTTGTTGATGTCTCGATGGAGGAGTTCTCGAGATTGTTCTTGGCTAGATACCTCCCTTCGGCGCAGAGGATAGCGTTGGAGAATGAGTTTCTGAAGTTGGTTCAGGGTGAGAGGAGCGTAGATGAATATCTCCACGAGTTTACTCATTTGAGTCGATATGCTAGCTCCACCATCGCGGATGAGGAGCGCAAAACTAATCGATTCTACGAAGGCTTGAGAGATGAGTTGAGATTACTACTCTCGGGGCCGATGACGCAGGGTTTCTTAACCTTGGTCAACACTGCCCGGTCCTTGGAGAAGGACATGAAGAATGTACAAGCAAAGAAAAGTTTGGGTGAGAAGAAATCTGAATTCAAAGTGCCGACTACTTCAAAGTCCGGCTATCGGAGGACTTTCAAGAAGCATAGGACTTCGGGTCCAGCTCCTTCTGGTGCTTCTGGGGCGACTACGAGTCGGACCCCGGGCGCGTGTTTTACTTGTGGAAAGACGGGACACTTTGCCCGTGACTGTTGGAGCGGACGTCCTAAGTCCGAGAGAAGGCCGGGAGCGACTTATGAAGAGAAGGGCAAGGTAGTGGAGTCGACCGCGTCCCACTATGCTCCGACCCAACCAAGGGTGTATAATCTTGGCCAACAGGAGGCCATCAAACAGGCTGATGTGGTGACAGGTACGGTTTAATTTATAGCAAGTCAATTTCTTTAAATACTTGTTATATACATGTTACCTTACCACTGCTTGTTTAGGATTTGTTTTGATTTGTGAAAATCCGGCACAAGCACTCTTCGATACGGGAGCTTCACACTCCTTCTTGTCCGAAGGATTTATATCACGCATCGGAGTCCCTTCTTCGATGACGAAGGATAAGTTGGATGTGTTGTTGCCCAATGGGTGCTCGATGCGAGCGGATAGGATCTGCGATGTTAAGATTCGTATTGGGGATTAGGAGTTCGACCTGCAGGCGTCTTTACTTCCGTTGGTGGAGTTCGACGTTATATTTGGCATGGACTGGCTCTCGGAGCAGCAGGGCTATATTGACTGCGGTCGCAAGGAAGTCAAGCTGGGAGCAAGTCGTGAGACGACTTTTACGGGCTTAAAGGGGTCGAGCAAGACATTGATGTCTGCTCTTCAGGTGGTGAAGGCGGTTCGTGCCGGTGCAGAACTGTTCTTTACACTAGTGGAGGTTGCAAAGCCGAAGCCCGCGTTGGATTGTATTTCAGTGGTATCGGAATACCCTGATGTGTTCCCCGCAGATCTTCCTGGAACCCCGCCTCAACGGGAGATAGATTTTACGATTGAGCTAGTGTCAGGTGCAAAGCCTGTGTCACGATCTCCTTATCGGCTAGCGCCTAAGGAAATGGCGGAGCTGAAAGTTCAACTGCAAGAGTTGTTGGAGCAAGGGTATGTGCGCCCGAGTTCTTCGCCTTGGAGCGCACCGGTCCTCTTTGTTAAGAAGAAGGACGGAAGCTTGAGGCTATGTATTGATTATCGGGAGCTCAACAAGTTGACGGAGAAGAGCAAGTACCCGATCCCCCGGATTGATGATCTTTTTGATCAGTTAGTCGGGTCGACGGTGTACTCGAAGTTGGATCTCAAGGCTGGGTACTATCAGCTGCGAATAAGGGAGAGTGATATCCTGAAGACAATGTTTAGTACGAGATACGGGCATTATGAGTTTACAGTCATGTCGTTTGGGCTGACTAATGCGCCGTCAGTGTTCATGGATTTGATGAACAGGACTTTTAGGGAGTACTTGGACCATTTCGTGATCGTCTTCATCGACAATATTTTGGTGTACTCGCAAAGTGAGGAAGATCACTTCAAGCATCTTCATTTTGTTTTGGAGACGCTAAGAAGAAATCAACTGTATGCCAAGTTCTCGAAGTGCGAGTTTTGGTTGTCCTCAGTGGCGTTCCTTGGTCACATAGTGAGTGGAGAGGGTATTGTTGTGGATCCGGCGAAGATCGTTGCGATACGGGAGTGGCCTGAGCTTGTTACGGTAGCGGAAGTCCGGAGCTTTCTGGGGCTTGCCGGCTATTATATGCGGTTCGTAGAGAACTTCTCGCGGATAGCGTTACCTCTCACTACTTTGATGAGGAAGGAGCATAAGTTCATTTGGATGCCAGAGTGCGCGCGAGCTTTTGAGGAGTTGAAGTGTCGGTTGACCACGACGCCTGTGCTGCGTTCGCCATGTGGGACCGAAGGCTATGAGATTTATAGTGATGCTTCGGGCAGCGGGTTAGGTTGCATGCTACTACAACACAGAAGTGTAATAGCTTATGGCTCGAGACAGCTAAAAGTGCATGAAAGGAACTATCTGGTCCATGACTTGAAGTTAGCGGCCGTGATTTTTGCCTTGAAGCTGTGGAGACACTATTTGTACGGTGTGAAGATTGATATCTACACCGATCACAAGAGCCTGAAGTATCTTATTGATCAGAAGGATCTGAATATGCGACAGCGTAGATGGATGGAGTTCCTAGGGGACTATACATTCAAGATCCACTACATGCCTGGTAAGGGTAATGCGGTTGCGGGCGCGTGAGTCGCCGAGCCCCAGCTCAAGTCAATTGGCTATCGATGCATGATGAGCGGTTGGTGCGGGAGTTGGAGGTGTTGGAGATTGTTTGTGTGGATAAGCAATCAAGTGCTGAAGCAGTTCTGAATTGGACTGAAGTCCAATATGAGCTGGCTGATCGTATTCGGCAGATTTGGATATGGATGCTCATATGAAGCAGATCATGGTAGAGGCTCTGGATGGGTCAAATTCCCAATTCATCGTGGAGGACGGATTACTTTGGAAAGACGGTCGTCTGTGTGTCCCAAGTGTGGGCAATTTGCGGGTGGAGTTGTTGTACGAGGCACACCATACCAAGTACTCGATTCACCCGGGGAGCACGAAGATGTACTGTGATGTGAAGAAACTGTTTTGGTGGCCAGGTTTGAAGAAGGATGTGGCGCTATACGTAGCGAAGTGCCAAACTTGCGCCTTGGTGAAGGCGGAGTGCCAAAAGCCGGGAGGATTTCTTAAGTCCTTGCCTATTCCGGAGTGGAAATTTGACGACATCTCTATGGACTTTGTGCACGGTTTGCCAAGGTCGCAAAAGGGGAACGACGCCATTTGGGTGGTTTTTGATCGGCTAACGAAGGTGTCGCATTTTATTCCGCATAGGAAGGATGATCCGGTGGAGAAGTTGGCAAAGCTTTATGTGGATAACATAGTACGGCTTCATGGTGTGCCCCGCAGCATTGTGAGTGACCGAGATGGGCGGTTCACGTCCAATGATTGGAGGCTTGTGCAGCAAATGTTGGGAACAAAGCTGAAATTTAGCACAGCCTTCCATCCACAAATGGATGGGCAGACCGAGAGGGTCAATAGAACCATAGAAGACATGCTCCGCATGTGTGTCTTGGATTTTGGAAAGCAGTGGGAAGACCACCTTTATTTGGTGGAGTTCGCATACAACAACAACTACCAAGCGAGTATTCAAATGGCGCTCTTTGAGGCCCTATATGGTAGAAAATGTCGCACGCCGTTATCTTGGTTAGAAACGGGTGAGTCAAAGTTGTATAAGCGATTGGAAGTGGAGGATGCTACTTCTTTGGTGAAAACCATTCGGGAGAGGTTGCTTATCGCTCAGGACCGGCAAGCGAAGTACTATAATGCCAAGCACATGAACGTGGAGTTCGCTGTGGGCGACAATGTGTACTTAAAGATAAAGCCGTTCAAGGGTGTCTCGCAAGTGCGGCGATTGAAAAAGCTAAGCCCGAGGTACCTTGGGCCGTTTGAGGTTCTGGAGCGAGTCGGTGAAGCGGCCTATCAGTTGAAGCTTTCAGTGGAGCTTAGTGGTTTACATGATGTATTCCATATTTCGGTGCTTCGGAAGGCGGCGCAAGAGCCTACGCAAGTGATCGCGGTTGGTCAAGGTCCGGTGGGACAATTGCGGTCGCGAGGAGCTCTCTTGGGAGCGAGAGCAGACTATGCTTGACGAGTATCCGGAGTTGTTCCGCTCAGGTACAAATTTTGGTTTTGTACATGTCTTTCCTTTATATAATTTCGTGGGCGAAATTCTTTTAAGAGGGGGAGAGTTGTAACGCCCCGAAACTCAAAAGAACGACGGGGGATGTTTTGGGCCAGCTTTGGGTTCTGGCTGCAGGCACACGGCCTGGGACACGGGCGTGTCCCAGGGCGTGTCAAGCTTGTGTCGACACTCAGCCGGGAAGTCGACATTTTGATCTCGACATTGTGTCGAGACTGGGCACACGGCCTGCGACACAGGCGTGTCGCAGGGCGTGTCGACCCGTGTCGACACTTATCCCGCGAAGTCGACACTCTGCGTTCGACGAAGTGTCGAGACATGGCACACGGCCTGCGACACGGGCGTGTCGACCAGTGTCGACACTCGTCCCGGGGAGTCGACATTTTGCTCGACGTTGTGTCGGGATGAGGCACACGGCCTAGGACACGGGCGTGTCCAAGGCCGTGTCGTCAGGTCGACGATCTTCGCTCGACGAAGTGTCGAGTGTCGAGACCGTGTACACGGCCTGGAGCCCAGGCGTGTTGAGGTGACACGGGCAAGGACACGGGCGTGTCCTAGAACCCGTGTAGTGCTCGGGTTGTTTTCGGGGAAAAATGATGGGGATACACGGCCGGCTACACGGCCGTGTCAGGTGGAACACGGGCGTGTCAGGTGGAACACGGGCGTGTTCGATACCCGTGTGTTGTTCCAGGCGAGCCGATTTTGACGGCGAATGAGGCACATGGCCTTGGACACGGGCGTGTGCCGTTCATTTCTTTAATTGATGATCCAACGGCTGTGGGTTATTCCTGAAGGGATATACCCAGGATTGGGCCTTAGAAACCCTCACTTTTCATGAGTGGTTGTCTTTCTAAATCTTAGAAAGAGAGGAGAGCCAAGGAAGGAAGAATAAGCTAGATTCGACCATTGGAGGAGCTTCGAAGCTCCGAATTGCAAGCCGACTCCGGATCCACGGAGGCAAAGCTAGTGCGGTGCTTTTCATCCGCTTACTTTTCCATGGCGCCAAAGAAGAACGCAAGGGTAACGATTCTCTTCTTGAGCATGAGTAGCTCTCCTTCTTTGCATAGGAAGCCCGCTCTCGCGAGTTTGCGGAGAGTTGGAGGCGTTCCTTCGGGTAGATATGTGAAGTCCCCATTGTTTAGAGTCCGTAAGCGCGAACGGACATAGGCATGATGTGTGAAGCCTACCCGGACATGTTGGTCTGGATCGGTGATGTTGCATTGCATAATGCCGGAGAAGACTCCGTGCTATTGGTTGTTTTTCGGGTTTTTTACACGGTAGATTGCAATAGGGAGCCTTGGGGATTAACCCAAAGGTGCACCCGAAAAACTGGGTGGATGCGTGATCTTGCCAACTTGGTGGCCTGAGAGCCAACTTGAACATAACCGGGTTATGTGAATTGTGATGAAAATGGGACTCGGGGGAAGTTTGACCCGCGCATATGGCTTAAATTGTCGTTGCGATGTGAGCACGGGTTAGATGGAACCGTACCCGTTCTATGTCGTTCGGTTAAAGAGACCTAAGGGTACGTGGCACTTGCCGTTGGCATAGATTAGGGTCTTCGGCGGTCAATGGCTTAAATTGTCGTGACCCAGGCCAAGAAGACAAAATGCTCATAGGTTTGGCCGTCAAAGTGGCGGTGGTGAGTCCGGAATGTCTATGGCTTTAATTGATGTGACATCGACCGGTTCACCGAGAATGTGACCTGAGAGCACGGGGCGTGTGGCCGTGCGAGCCAACGTCTGTGATGAAATGAATATTGTTATATATTGCTCGCTTATGCTAATGAAATGCAGGGAAGGAGTATCGCCGCCCCGAGTTAGGGGCGGGATCGTTATAATTTGGTCAGCATTGCTGACCGTTGCCTTGTTTTGCCACGGTGCGGTGGTTTGTTGCTTGCAGGTGCTGCTGGACCAAGCGGTCAATAGCGGGCTAAAGCCCAAGTGCGAAGCCGACCCTCGAAGGCCTAATTGGAAGTGTTTACTGTTTTATTCATGTATGACCGGCCTGCGTGCCGTGGTTTGTAAACCATGTAATATCAAGTGAAACATTTTGTAAGGCCTTAAGGCTTGTGTTGGTATTTGTATAACATTCCTATTTTGTATTAGTGGACATTCATGCTTTAGTGCTGGGTTCTTATTTGCAACTTTTATAAACTGCTTCCGCTAGAATGCTCTGTGTAGGACGTTATAATTGGTTGGATGGTTTCCATGAGTAACCACCCGGTCTGTCTATGGCATACGGCGTCGGGCCCCGGCCGGACCTACTGCTATCTGCTATGCGACGGATAGGGGGTGTTACAACATGACAGGGTAACATATAAACAAAACATGTATAATATGTCATTACAGAATGATGCAAACACATTGAGCATGAATCATTGTTTTGTTTAAACTATCAAAAGTTTGTCAACAATTAGTTTACATAGATTTTTTTAACAACTAAAGATTACATTGTTGTAAAACCTAGTTAATTTGTTTTAAGGCTGATCAGGCTCCTTGATGACTATGCCTTTTCCTGGTTTGATCTGAGCCTGCACAGTAGGTTCAACATCATCAATAGGTTTCTTTCCTTTCAGATCTTTCCATTTCTATTTTTTTAGCCCTTATCTTTTTCCTTTCAAAATAATGAAAAGGCTTTGGGAAGTACTTGCTAGGCTCCAGAGCATTTGCAGGTAACTTCCCAGCTTTTGCTTTCCTTCTGTATTGAAGAATGGCTTCCTGCCTGGCTTCATACTTGTTCCATTCTTGCTCAATATACCATTTACCCCTTTTGTGGGTCTTGTCCTTCATAGCTTTCCGGGCAGTCAATATAATGTTCCTGGAAGTAGGGCTCCACTGTTTAAAATCAGGCTTCAACGCAGCCTATTCTCTAAACATTTTCTTGGACAGTTGTGCTTCCTTCTGAGCTTCCTTGGCAGCCACTGACATTTCCACTTTCTCAAGAATAATATTATCAACCTCCTGTGGAGGGCTGTACATTGACTGAACTTCTTGCTAAACCATGTCAAAATCAGATGGAGGGTAAATGACCTGAGCAACTTCAGGTTGATCACCTTCAATATAGGCAGGTTGCACACCAGACTCGGCAACATTGTCATCATCACATAGGGGTGGATATCCAAGAGTGGCTCTGATGCTATTTGATATCCATTTAGCATGATCTGAGTCAGCTTTTACTAACACCCTCTCCCCCTTTATGACTTCTCTCTCAATATGATCCCTGAGATCATTCTTTTGGAACCTTATTTGATTAACCAGATAATTTGTTCCCTCTGTATAATAGGCTTTAAACATTTGAAGTTGAGCAGATATAATCTTCTGAGAGGCTTGAAGTGCAGATTGGAAAGTTGTTAAATCCTCTTGAAGTTTCTTATCAAACTCAGATTTCTCTTTAGCCCTTGCCTCAGTTAGTGCAGTTGCAGTATTCTTTAATTCTGTAACAATCACATTATGTGATTCAGTAAGATTATCATTCATCCTTAGTTGATTTTCTAGGACATAGCCTTGCTTGACCACTATATCATCAATTTGTGTCCTTGCCTCTTATTGCTGTTTTGCCAGAAAAACTACAGAATTACCTTCTTTATGGAAGCAATCTGTCATCTCCTTTTTATTCTGGTTTACCTCAAATCTAATTGATTTTATATCTTGAGCCAAGGAGAATTGCAAATCTTTACGAGTTTCATCCATATATTTCTCCATGGCTATTCTTTGTTCATCTAATTTTACTTGCAAAGATACCAGTAAGGAGCTATACTCATGTGCAGGAACTGGTTGTGGAGTAGTTTGCAATGCCCTTTCATAGCTTTGGCTTCTTCTTCTGAAAACCATCAGCTTTCTCTTCTTTGCTTGAGATTCTGCTTCATCTTCAGAAGCTGAGGTACTTGCTATATCAACTCTTTTCTAAGGACTAGGAGGCAGTTCCTTTTCAGTCCTAGTTTGCTCCCCCTCAATTTGAGCTTGCTCCCCCTCAGTCCTGGCTTGCTCCCCCTCAGACCTGGCTTGCTCCCCCTCAGTCCTGGCTTGCTCTATATCAGGGAACAACTCTTCAAGAGTAAACTTTTGTTGAGTTTGGACTGGAGGCACCACTAACTCTGGAGCATCAGCAGCTGTAGATGTATCCTCCATGATAACATCATGTGCTTGATTGTTGAGTTGAGTGGTTTGGTCAACATCAATCAAGGGCACAGTTAGTGTTTGATACTCATTATTGAAAATTGTTTGATTAACTTCTTGGATTACCTCAAGAATAGTTTGATTAGCCATTTCACTTTCTAAGTGTGTTGGCTCTTCCTCAAGATGAGGCTCTCCCTGCATCTGATCATCATGTCTAATGTCTTGAGCAGGTGATTTCTCAATATTCTCTGGCCTCTGTTCATCAGCCATGTCTTTTATCAGCACTCTATCCCATCTAGGGATTATCCTTAGATCCATTATCCTCATGTGATTGATCTTGGATCCAGCAGCCTGTTGCATCACTTCTAGAATTGCTCCAGCCAAGTATAAACTTAATATCCTTCCCAGATTCGGTTTCTTGATGCTTTCTCTAATCTTCTCATATATGACTACAGACCAATTGGTGTTGATTTTGTAGATGATCCTGGTCATGAGGCAGAACATGTAGGCTGAGACTCTATCATGTCCACCTGGTTTGCATAAGATTACTTTGTCAAGTACTTCAGAAAGTAATTTTACTTGTACATTCATTCCTTTTCTAATCATAGATGATCCAATTTTCATGGTGGAATCTAATCCACACCACTGGAGTGCTTCCCTGGTCTTGGAAGAGGTAACTTCTTCGTCTTCTTGATTTTTGGGCAGATGAAGAGTTTTTCGTATGCTCTTCATGGTGAGTTTGATTTTATTACCCTGGACTGAAGACCTAATCTTTAGTCCAGTTGAATCCTGAGTTGCAGCTACATAGAACTCAAGGATTTCCTTCTTCCATATCTTTGTAGGTTCTGATGCCAAATACTCCAAGCCATTTTCTGCAATTAGAGCTATCACAACTTTAATCGCTGGTTCAGCATCGTCAAAGGCATTCCGTACCAGTTCATATCCCTCGTTCACGTTTTTGTCAAGTTTCGGCGCCATTGGGATGGTGAGAAATCTTGAATGGAGAAGAGAGAGTTTGTCGACACAAGAATCTAGTCTCAAAAATCTGGAGAGCGTATCGATAGGGTTTATTCTTGACCTACTTATATGTGTCTAAACATAGAAGGTCAAAAGGCGCGTCAAAATTTACTTAGTGTGTCGACACTGTTGAGATGGTGTCGACACAGACTTCTAATGTCTCGACAGAAGTGTTGACTTCTATGTGTCGATACCAATTGATGATATGTTGACACAAACATACTTATTAGTTCAACAGAAATTCTGTGTCGACTCTAATTCTAAGTGTCGACACAACTTCTGGATGTGTCGACACAACTCCTCTGAAGTGTCGACACCAATTTTCTAGATGTGTCGACACAACTTCTCTGTGTTGACATAGACCTCTTTTTGTGTCGACACAAAATTACTTAGACAAATTTGTCAATCTATACTATGTTCAGCATACCTAATTTAATTTTAAAATTATTGAATTTAGTTTCATCCAATGGCTTAGTGAACATGTCAGCAATTTGAAAACTTGTATTGACAAATTCTAAACATATATCCTCTTTTTCTACATGATCCCTGCGAAAATGATATCTTATTTTTATATGTTTTGTTCTACTATGAGAAACAGGATTATTAGCAATAGAAATAGCACTTGTAGAGTAACCGAATAATGGGGTTCTACTTACCTGGATACCATAATCTTTAAGCTGATGTTGTATCCACAACACTGTGCACAACAGCTCCCTGCAGCTACATACTTAGACTCAGCTGTGGAGATTGCCACACTAGTCTGCTTCTTACTGCTCCATGATACCAATCTCCCTCCTAAAAATTGACAGGTGTCAGTTGTGCTTTTTCTATCTTCTTTGCATCCTGCAAAGTCTGCATCTGAATATCCAGTCAGTAGAAAATCTCTATTCTTAGGGTACCAAAGGCCTAGATTAGGTGTACCCTTAAGATATCTCAAAATCCTCTTAACAGCAGTATAATGAGATTCTTTTGGGCAGGATTGGTACCTAGCACAGACACATGTAGCATACATGATGTCAGGTCTACTAGCAGTCAGATAAAGGTGGGAGCCAACTATCCCTCTATACAAAGACTCATCTATAGGTTTTCCTGCATCATCTTTGCTTATAGGCATACTTGTCCCCATTGGAGTTCTCATGGTAGTGGATGACTCCATACCATACTTCTTAATTAACTCCTGGGTGAACTTAGACTGAGATATGGATAAGCCATCATCAGTCTGTCTTACTTGGAGTCCCAAGAAGAACTTAAGTTCTCCCATGCTGCTCATCTTAAACTTCCCTTGTATAAGTTTAACAAACTTGCTACAAAGGTTATTTTCAGTAGAACCAAATATTATGTCATCAACATATATCTGGACTAGGATTATCTTCCCATTGGATTCCCTAAGGAATAGAGTTTTGTCTATTTTCCCCCTTGAGAATTTGTTCTCAAAGAGGAAAGTAGACAAGGTTTCATACTAAGCCCTTGGGGCTTGTTTCAAACCATATAGGGCTTTCCTAAGCATATACACATAATTAGGATAGAGTGGATCAATAAAACCTGATGGATGTTCTATATAGACTTCCTCCTTTAAGTCTCCATTCAGGAATGCTGACTTAACGTCCATTTGGAACACTTTGAAACCCTCATAAGCTGCATAGGCTAGGAATAGCCTTATTGCTTCCAAACTTACCACAGGGGCAAATGTGTGATCAAAGTCTATGCCCTCTTCCTGCTTGTATACTTTGGCAACAAGCCTTGCCTTGTTCTTAATTATGATCCCACTCTCATCTAGCTTATTACTGTAGATCCACTTAGTCCATATGACATTGTGGTCTTTTGGTTTAGGAACTAACTTCCAGACCTTGCATCTCCTGAATTGATTCAACTCCTCCTGCATAGCATCAATCCAGTATGGGTCTTGTATAGCTTATTCAAATCTTTTAGGTTCCTGTTGAGACAAGAAGCTTGAGCATAGTACAGTGTTCAAGCTCCTACTTCTAGTTTGAACCCCTTGTCTAGGATCACCAATAATCTGGTGTACAGGATGATCCTTTAAATGTCTAACTGCTGGAGGAAGTCTGTCTATAGTTTGACTTCCTCCATTTTCTTCATTATGTTGTACGTCATGGTCTTCATCAGCATCTTGTGAGTCTTGTACTCCCCTTGGACAGCAACCATCATTTTCCTCTTCCTGCCTTTCAGTTTGATCTTTTTTGATAGTCAGCATGTCCATCTTCTCTTTTATACCTGTAGAGCTACAAGAACTACTAGGCAACTCACTATTAATAAGTCTTGATTCATCAAATATAACATGAACAGACTCTTCTACAACTTGTGTAGTCAAGTTATAGACTCTATATGCCTTACTATTATTGTTGTACCCAACAAATATCCCATCTTGGGATTTGGCAGCAAACTTTGTCAGGTAAGACTTGCCATTGTTAAGCACATAGCACTTGCAACCAAAGATCCTAAAATAGGATAAGTTTGGTTTTCTGCCTTTCATAACCTCATAGGGTGTCTTTTTGTGGCTCTTAGTGATGGAAGCCCTATTGAGCACATGACATGCAGTGTTTACTGCCTCAGCCCAGAAATATTCTGGGACAGAAGTGTCACTCAATAGAATTCTACCAGCCTCAATAAGAGTCCTATTCTTTCTTTCAGCAATTCCATTTTGCTGAGGAGTTCTAGGTGAGGAGAATTCCTGATGAATCCCAAATTCTTCACACAACTTTGGTATATTTTCATATTGAAATTCAGTTCCATGGTCACTTCTGATTTTGACCACTGAATTGTTCCGTTCATTCTGAATCTGCTTAACAAAGTTGCAGAAAATAGTTGGGGTTTCAGATTTCTGCCTCAGAAAGAAAACCCATGAAAATCTAAAATAGTCATCTACAACCACAAATGTGTAGACTTTCCTACATAGACTCTGAACTGGCATTGGACCAAATAAATCCATATGCAAGAGGTATAAACACCTCACTGAGTCTTTGGTTTCTAGGCTATGAAAGTAGGATCTGGTCTGCTTGCCTTTTTGACAAGTTGAGCATATTCTATTCTTAATGCACTTAACTTGAGGACCATTCCTCACTAACTCTTTATTAAAGAGTTGACCAATAGTCTTGTAATTTAGATGAGCTAGCCTCTTGTGCCATTTGACACAATGAGAGGCTTTCTCATCAGCTACCAGATAAATAGGAGAATCTTTATTCTCCCTCACAAAGTTTAGACAATACACATTTCCTTTCCTATAACCAGTCAACATGATCTTCTGATCACTTGACCTTTTAATATGACAACCATTCTTAATGAATGAAATGTCATATCCAATATCACTCAGTTAACTTATGCTTATCAAGTTATGTTTCAAACCCTTCACATAAGCCACTTGAGTGATAGTAATTGAGCTGTTAGAAATGTTACCAAACCCTTTGATGACTCCTTTTTCAGAACCACCAAAGATTACTTTAGGTCCATTCAATATGGGTGAGCAGTCCTTCAGCAATCCTCTTGTTCCAGTCATATGTCTGGAACATCCACTGTCCAAGTACCATAAAGGGGCATGGCCACTTGGACTTATCTGTAACAAATAATTACTTAACCTTATAACCCCAATTGTTATTGGGTCCTTGATTCAGGTTAGACTGAAATTTAGCATAATTTGTAGCAGCCCTTCTTCCAGGTAAGCTGGCATTCATCCTAACACTAGTGTTGTGCCAACAGTCAATGACAAAGTGTCTCACATTGCCACAACACCAGCACTCATACCTATTATACCTCTTTTTAGGTACAGTTTTAACAACTTTGCTGTCAGCTGTTCTTAATACTATAGGTACAATGTTTCTTTGCTTGAGTGGTGGATACCACTTGTCATTCAGAATATCAGGCTTACCATGACCATGTATGATATCATGATCATATCTATTGGTAGGCTGTTGCACTTTTCTGAGAGCAATGGGGGGATTGAAGACAAGTGGCTTAACTGGGGATTTCCTTTTTCTTTTGGAATTAGCTGCCCTAGTAATTCCCTTAAAACCCAATCCTGTCTTACCCTTCTGAGACACAAAGTCATCAATTAAGGGTATGACAGATTTTGGCTTAGAGAAACTAGCCACTAGATCCTTTTCCTTCTGAAGTCTGACTTCCAGACTTTTTATTTGATCACTCTTGAATATGATTGTTCCCATCTAAATAACAGTTATATTTTTCAGCTTGGCAATCTCATTCACCTTCTGATCCAGTAGCTTTTCTGAATCAAATGCAGTCAACTTAAGAGCTGCAATTTCCTTAGCCTGAATTTTAGTAAGGTTTTTGCATCTCTTAAATGCTTGTAGCAAATCACCATATTCATCTATAAGTTGATGAATATCTCCTTCAGATTCAGATCCATCCACATCTCTTGATGCAGATGCTTTTGATTCTGAGCCAGTGTAATAATCAGAGACTTCAGATAAGCTTTTTACCTTACTGGGACCAGGCTGATCCTGGCAGTGATCTTCATCAGTCAGGACCATCACCCCTTTGCACTAATGATCTTCAGTTCCATTTATTGAGTCCAGCAATTGAAAGAACTCTGTCTCTTCTTCTGTTGCAAACAGACCAATATAAGCTTCAACATCAGATTCAGAATCTGAAGATGATGGATCTATCCAGATTTTCTCTTTCTTTGCTACAAAGGATTTCTCATTCTTGTTCTTATACTGAGACTTCTTCTTATCTGCAGATTCCTTTCTTTTGTCTAGACAATCAGCTACTACATGTCCAGGTCTGTTGCAACAATAGCACACAATCTTTATAGTTGTTGATTTGCTAGGTTTTGAGCTACTCTTGTCCTTTCTAGATGACTTTCTTTTCTGATAATATTCATTATTGGACTGAGAGGAGGATGGCTTAGTTCTCCACTGCTTCTTCTTCAAAAATCTCTGAAACTGCCTTGTGAAGACAGCAAAGTCCTCATCAGAATGATTACTGTCTGAGGTGTGACTATCAGAACTTTCAGAGATCACTTCTGTAGCTTTCTTAGGAGGAGATGGAGACATCCTCCTGTCCTTTCTTATGGCTTCTGCCTTGAAGGCCACTGAATTTTCTCTATGGTCAACTTTAGTACTTTTCTCTTCCTCCTTTCTGGTCATGAGTTGCATTTCATAAGAAAGCAATTTGCCAAATAGTGCTGGAGGAGAGATTTCTGCCAGTCTGGCCACTTCCCTAATGGCACAGATCTTGGTGTCCCAATCCTTAGTCAAAGATCTAAGAAATTTATCATTCAACTCATATGTACTAAAGACCCTTCCATATGACATTAGTTCATTCACAATTCTGAAGAACTTCTTGTAACATTCAGTGATGCTGTCTGATTTGCTTTGTCTGAAGCTCTCATATTCCTGATTAAGCATTGACTTTCTATCTTACCTAACTTCTTCTGATCCCTCCATGTAGACTATCAATGTGTCCGACATCTTCCTGGAGATTTTACAGTGAATCAGATTTTGGAATGTTGAGTCATCTATGACACTCACTATAATATTCTGAGCTCTCTTGTCCATAGTAGCCAAGATAATCTCATCCTTAGTCATTTCTGAAAAGTCTTTTGGTGTCCTCTGATTAGTATCAAGAACTGAGACTTTCATTGGAATATAAGGCCCTTCATTAACAGTTATATATATTCTTGGATCAGATGCTTCCATAAACAATCTGACCCTTTCTTTCCATATTCCAAAGATTTGTTTCCTGCATATGGGCAACTTCTTGGAACCAAATTCCTTATGATTTTCTCGTGAACCCAACTTTTCTAATTTATTCTGCCTTGATGCATAAAATTTGATTGTTGCAGTAGGCAAGTGCACCTATCGCTTGTAGTATGATCAAGTGTCGTATTTCCCGGGTCTTTTGAGTACTTCTACTCACAAGGTGAAACTATTAACTTATCGAGTGAAAATTGGTTTTGGTTTTTGTAAAAACGAAGAGAGTTGACTAACGAGAAAATTCACGATCTTTAGCACTTGATTAGACGTTCTTGGGAATCCGATTATAAAAGATGCGTTCTAATTCTTGAGAATCCGTTTCGATTGGGGGATTGAAAAATACAATAGCAACTCGTTAGAGACAACTACCGCCTAATTTTAAAAACATTTCAAACATAATCTCTTAAAATTTGAAAGTAATTTAAAATTGCATGAATGATAAATCTCAAATCCAAAAGATTTGATATCCTCAATTCTCAAAGAAGAATATCAAAATCTCTTTATTTCCGAGCGATCCATGACATTCACGAGCCTCTCGGCTAACTAGACTACCAATCAGATAGCGAAATTTTATATACTAGCAATATAAAACCGCCACCAAATTTTAATCGGAAATAAATCGCAATGAGAAATTAAAAAATTGGAGACGAAAGATTATAATTAAATCTTCATCCCAATACTAACCAATCAAGTACTAAGAAAGGATTTAGCTATTCATGATAAAGAAAACAACAACAATGAAATAAAAAGTTTGCATTTTCATTCGAAGGAAAATAACAAAAGTACACAACACAATTAAAATTAAAGCATAAGACAACATAAAAGAAACTCTCATACAAGGTAGAACTCTCTCTCTCTCTCTCTTGAACTTGCTCTCCTCTCCAACTCTAACTTTTTTCCTCTCCCTCCTCAAAGCCTTGGCTTCATGCTCCTTTTATAGCAACCATGGAAGGATCTAGATAAAGAAGAAAATGAAAGGACATGGGGTTTAATTGGTGAGAATAAATGTGGGGAAATGAAGAGGTGGAGGGAGGTGAAAAGGTGAATGCATGAGGGAGTTTAACATGGAGGTAACCGGCCACATGAAATGGTGATGAATTAATGAATATGGCATTTTAATTGATTGGAGTTAATGTGATTAATTAAGAAATGAAGGAGGAACTTAAGGTGGGCGGTTTTGATTAAGGAGGTTATGAATGGGGTTAAGAATAGGTGGCGGGTTGCATGGTGGAGGTTATGAATGGCCGGTTTTAATTAAATGCATGGAGGTGGGCGGTTATGAATGAAAGGTTTGGCCGGCCATATGAAGTGGGGTTTACTATTAATAGTGGTGGAGAAAACAAATATGGGGAGGAGAAAGGGAGAGAAAAAAAACTAAAAATAGAGAAGAGGAAGGAATGTGGCCGGCCACATGTAAATGAAGATAAAAAAAATAAAATGAGTGGCAACATGACATGATGTATTTATGGGAGAGGATTATATTAAAATAAAATAAGAAGATGCTACATGAAATAATTTTGTAAAGAGGCTTGCATGGGAAAGGAGGCTACATGTATTGATAGTTATGGTCATGCATGAAAAATCAATTACCATGCATACATATATGAATAGTTATAATAATAAGAAAGGATAATTCATGTATGGGGAGGAGAGAGAAAAGGTGATGGGAAAGAAACATGCATGCGAAACTTATTTGCATGGGAAATATTTCTCGTACAAAAATTGACAGCAGGCGTTTTACGTCGAATCGTGCCGAATTCCCCCTAGGCCTATCACAAAACAAATAAAACGATATTAGTATAAATAATTATGATATATTAATAATTAGATAATTATATTAAAATTAAGAGTAAATACATATAATTTATAATATAAATATAATAATAATGATGAACATATTTTAGTCAAAATATGTGTCATCATGCCTCACAGATCTTACTCAGACTGTTAAGTCTATCTTTGAGTAACCTCCCTCTGATACCACTTGAAAGAATTGGTTTCAAGATAACCTAAACACCTCGAGGGGGGGGGTGAATAGGTTCAATTCCTTTTTACTCTAAGTCAGAATATTAATTCAGTTAATCAAATAGAATCAAACAGTTCTACAGCTACCACATCACAGAAATCACAATATCACACACAATCATAGATGACACACAGATTTATAGTGGTTCCCCAAATGATGGGTACATCCACTTTCCCCCATCGCCTATCTAGCAGTGTGCTAGATTCGGCCTAACTTCTTCCTTCCTTCTCAGATCCACAGATCTTATAGCTCAGAACCCAGTCAAGGTTCCTACAACTCAGAGTTAGTCCACACTCCTACAACTCAGGCAATTAAGCCCTACCTCAGCCTTCACCCAGGCCTACAACTCAGAGAATTAAATCTCCTACCTCAGGCACACATCCCTACCTCAGCCTTCCTAAGGCCTACAACTCAGAGATGTAAATCTCCTACCTCAGGCACTCAACCCTACCTCAGCCTTTATAAATTAGGCTTACAACTCAGATCAATAATGATCTTACAGAAAAATGATAGAAAATAAGTTTTATCTTTCACCCAAGTTGAGAGAGAATGAGTAGAAAGTTTTCTTGATCAATTCTTAAAGAATCTGATTACACAAAAATCAACATGTCTTTGGCTTTTTTCAAAGCTTCTTGAATCTGAACACAGTAAGGTTGAATTTCTTGAAGATGATCTTCAATCAGCTTCCTTCTTAAAATCCGGAAATTAATCTGAATTCTTTTTTTGCTAATTAGTTCAGGATCTGCTCTTAAGAGACTAGTTGATGATAGTCTCTTTCTTGACTTGAATTGTTGGAGCTCTCTCTCTACAAATTCTTCTGAAGATATTTTGAAATTCTTCACTTAGATCCACTTGAAATCTCTGACTGAATTTTCTTGTGTATGTTGGATCTTCTGTTGTAATTGTGTTTTGTGTACTTCGTCGTCTTCAATTGATAGAATCTGTCTTTATATAGACTTCATCCAAGGTTACCGGCTGATCCGGTTGCTAACCAACTTTTGACAGATCTGACATTTGCAGTAGACTTGTTGGTTATGGCAGCTGTCAAGTCTCCAGTCACTTCTTGAAACTCTGTCTCTATCAGCAAAGTGTCGAGTCTGAACTTCACATGTATCGACACAAGTAGACTAAGTGTCGACACAATCCTTGGTGTTGTTGACACAGCTCTCATGGTGTCGACACTGCTTCTCGACATAGCTTCTGTAAGAATGTGTCGACACAAGTCCTATGTGTCGACACAGTCATTTCTTGTCTTGACACAATTAACTTAGAAGAAATTCTGGTGTGTGTCAACACAAGTCCTATGTGTCGACACAGTTGATGTCGACTGAACTTTTTGTGTGTCGACACAAGTCCTGTGTGTCGACACAGTTGATGTCGACTGAACTTTCTATGTGTCGACACAAGTCCTGTTTGTCGACACAATTTCTTCTGGTGTCGACACAGCTTTTCCAAGTGTTGACACAATTGACTCCAGGCGTCGACATAGCTTTTCTCAAGTGTCGACACAGCTTTTCTCAAGTGTCGACACAAGTCTTCACAAGTGTCGACACAGCTTCTTCTGGTGTCGACTCATGGACTTAGAAACTTTTCCTGCATATTCTTAACCTGCACATATAAACTCAAAACAACATCAAATACACCCTGATGAATATCATTGAGCTAAGTGAGGCTTCTCCAAATCTGGTACACATTTTCCAATGTACCCAACACAAGGTGAAGGCAGTGTTGACATGTACCTGCATGAGTTCACGAGATTGGGATGATATGCGGGTTCAATCTTTGCTGATGAGCAGAGGAAGATGAATAGGTTCTATGAAGGACTGCAGGATGAGTTACGATTCCTACTCTCTCGTTCTGTGAACCAAGGCTTCCAGGCGTTGGTCGATACTGCGTGCGCGCTTGAAAAGGATATGAAGAGGGTGTCGGGGAAGCGGACTTTGGCTGTGACACAGCCAGAATTCAAAGCGCCCCGACCAGCGAAGTCATTTTTCAAGAAGAGAGGGGGCAAGAGGTCCAAGTCGACTGGACAAGCTCCTTCTACCGTTGCATCGGGTGCAACGTCGGGGGCCTCTTAAAGGCCGGATACTCGTACGTGCTTTACATGTGGAAAAGTGGGGCATATAGCATGTGACTGCCGGAGTGGTCCACCAAAGGGTGAGAAGAAGTCGGGAGCGTCGTATACGGAGAAAGGAAAGGCAATCGTGGAGTCTTCTGCTTCACAGGCGCAGCCCCGAGTCTAAAATCTTAGCCTACAGGAGGCAATTAAGCAGAGTGACATCGTCACAGGTACGAGTTAAGTTATTATATTGCTTTACTTATTGCATGCTTTGTGGCTTGCATATTTGTATGCGGCTTGTATGCGTGACATGATTGTCACATGCTTTGTGATGATTCGGAACACGCTAGCGCGAGCACTGTTTGATACGGGTGCTTCGCATTCTTTTCTATCTAAGGAGTTCATAGTGCGGCGGGATACCTAGTCATGTGAAGACAAATAGCGTCAGGGTGGTGTTGCCTAATGGTTGTTTGATGCTCACGGATCGAGCTTGCGATGTGGTGGTCCAAATAGGAAGTCGGGACTTCTGTTTGACTGCATCTATATTGCTGATATCGGAATTTGACGTGATATTTGGTATGGATTGGCTCGCGGAGCAGCATGCCTTGATTGATTGTAATGCCAAAGAGATCACATTGGGCCAGGATACCGAGCAGGAGCCTAAGTTCGTGGGGATGCGAGGAGTGGGCGGGATGTTGATGTCTGCACTCCAAGTAGTCAAGGCTGTTCGGAAGGGAGCGGAGTGCTACTTCGCACTGATTCAGGCTGTTGAGCCAAAGGCCGATGTGAGCGATGTTCCGGTGGTATCAGAATTTGTAGATGTGTTTCCCAACGATTTCCCTGGGCTACCACCCCAGCGAGAGATTGACTTCACGATCGAGTTGTTGCCAGGTGCGAAACCTGTGGCCCGCTCGCCATATCGCATTGCGCCAAAGGAAATGGCGGAGTTGAAAGTCCAACTGCAGGAGTTGTTGGATCAGGGTTATATTCGCCCAAGCATGTCACCTTGGAGCGCTCCTATGCTATTTGTGAAGAAGAAAGACGGCGGCTTGCGGTTATGTATTGACTACCGTGAACTGAACAAGCTGACCGAGAAGAATAAAAATCTGATCCCACGGATCGATGAGTTGTTCGATCAGCTAGTGGGATCAACCGTTTACTCCAAGTTGGATTTTAAGTCTAGTTACTACCAGTTGAGTATTCGGGAAGGTGACATTCCCAAGACCGCATTTGGAACACGTTACGGGCACTATGAGTTCACAGTGATGCCGTTTGGGTTGTTCAATGCGCCATCGGTATTCATGGACTTGATGCACCGAACGTTCCGAGAGTACCTGGACCTATTCGTGATAATATTCATTGATGATATTCTGGTCTACTCTCGATCTGAAGCCGATCATGAAACCCACTTACGGTTGGTGTTGCAGACGTTGAGGAAGAATCAGTTCTACGCCAAGTTCTCGAAGTGCGAGTTTTGGCTATCATCGGTGGCTTTTTGGGCTATGTGGTAAGCGGAGAGGGCATAGCAGTGGATTCGGCAAAGATAAGGGTCGTACATGAGTGGCCAGTGTTGTCTTCTATGGCTGAAGTCAGGAGCTTCCTTGGACTAGCAGGCTACTATAGAAGATTTGTTGTAAACTTCTCGCGAATCGCTTTGCCTCTAACCAGACTGACGAGAAAAGAGCAGAAGTTCATTTGGACGCCGGAGTGCGCACGAGCTTTTGAAGAGCTGAAGTGTCGGTTGACCACGACACCGGTGTTGACGTTGCCAGGTGGTACTAATGGATTTGAAATCTACAGTGATGCGTCAGGAAGCGGCTTAGGCTGCGTTCTTCTACAAAATGGGAAAGTGATTGCTTATGGCTCTCGCCAGTTGAAGGTGCACGAGAGAAATTATCTCGTCCACGACTTAGAGTTGGCGGCGGTGATCTTTGCACTGAAATTGTGGAGGCATTATCTGTATGGCATGAAGGTGGAGATCTATACGAACCACAAGAGCCTAAAGTACATGTTGGAGCAGAAGGACTTGAATATGCGATAATGAAGGTGGTTGGAGTTCCTTGGGGACTATACCTTTGTGATTCATTATACGCCCAGAAATGGAAATGTTATCGCGAATGCCTTGAGTCGGAGAGCTCCGGCAAGAGCAAGCTGGTTGCAGAGGCATGATGAACGTTTAATCCAGGAGTTGGAAGCGTTAGAGATTTCTTGTGTTGATAAGAATGCTACAACCAATGCATGTTTGAACTAGACGGAGGTGTAGTGTGACCTTGCAGATAAAGTTCGACGAGCAACGGAGCTAGATGAGAGTCTCCAACGCTATGCCAATGATGGGCCAGAGGGCAAATTCTCCTAGAATGACGGTCTTTTACGGAAAGAGGGCCATTTGTGAGTCTCCAGTTTGGGCAAATTGAGGGAAGAGTAGATGTACGAAGCGCATTATACGAAGTACTCAATTCACCATGGGAGCACAAAGATGTTTAGAGACATGAAAAAGCTGTTCTGGTGGCCAGGACTGAAGAAAGATATTGCTTATTATGTGGCCAAATGCCAAACTTGTGCTATGGTGAAGGAGGAATGCCAGAAGCCGGGTGGTTTCTTGAAGTCGTTGCCGATTTCAGAGTGGAAATTCGACGATATTTCCATGGATTTTATGCACGGGTTGCCGAGATCTCAGCACGGAAATGATTCCATCTGGGTAATTGTCGGTCGGCTGACGAAGTGGCACACTTCCTTCCGAATAGGCGACACGATTCGGTTGACAGTTTGGCAAAGTTGTATGTTGAACATATTGTACGGCTACATGGTGTTCCTCAAAGCTTTGTGAGCGATCGAGATGGGCGGTTCACATCGAATGATTGGAGGCTGGTTCATCAGCTGTTGGGCACGAAGTTAACATTCAGTATGGCCTTTCATCCCCAAACAGATTGACAAACTGAAAGGACCAACAGAACGATGGAGGATATGCTCCAGATGTGCGCCCTGGACTTTGGGAAGAAGTGGGAAGATCATCTCTACATTGTGGAGTTTGCCTACAATAACAGCTACCAAGCGAGCATCGGTATGACACCATATGAAGCTCTGTATGGACGGAAGTGTCGTACTCCTTTGGTTTGGGTAGAAGCAGGCGACACCAAGTTGTATAGGCGTAATGAAGTTGATGAAACGAACACGACGATACGCACTATTCGAGAAAGGCTACTGATAGCTCAAGATCGTCAAGTGAAATACTACAATGCCAAGCACCAGAATGTGGAGTTCGCAGTGGGTGACTGGGTATACTTGAAGATCAAACCCTTCAAAGGAGTATCCAGGATTCGACGTCTGAAAAAGTTGAGTCCACGGTACCTTGGTCCATTTGAAGTGGTGGAACGAGTCGGGGAGGCTGCATATCGGCTAGCTCTGTCGGCAGACTTGAGTGGATTACATGATGTGTTTCACATCTCAGTGCTGCGGAAAGCCATGAAGGATCCAGCTCAGGTGATCGAAAATGATCGTATGCTGGTGGAGTATGGGATAACAACGAAGGTTAGGCCCATTCAGATCGAGGATCGTGCCGAGAAACAGTTACGGAACAAGACGGTTGGGATGGTCAAAGTCTGATGGGACAATTGCGGCCGTGAAGAACTCACATGGGAGCGAGAGCATACCATGCGAGCTGAGTTTGCCGAGCTCTTTGTGTAACTATTATGCCGTGTATATCGAGCGTATATCGAGTTATAATGAACGTTTGTGAAAACAAATCCTTCTATTTGAGTCCTTACTTTCTGCAAATTTCGGGGATGAAATTTTTGTAAGGAGGGGAGGGTTGTAACACCCTAAATTCCAGAGTTGGGCAAAATTGGGTGACATGGCCTGGGATACGGGCGTGTCCCAGGGCGTGTCTGTCGTGAGTGAGCAGTCGACGAGTGGTCAACTAAATTCGGTCGATGATTGTCGAGTGCAGAGTACACGTCCTGTGACACGGGCGTGTCACAGGGTGTGTCCTCACAGGTCGATGGATTTTAGCTCAACGAAGTTGAGCTGGGACGTGTCTAGTGTCATGTATGGGCACACGGCCTGGGACACGGGCATATCACAGGCCGTGTCCCTCTCGGGTTGATCTCGATTTTGTGCAGCTTGAAGAACACGGCCACAGACACGGGCGTTTCTGAAGGCGTGTCAAGTGACAAGGCCCGTGACACGGGCTTGTCACATGGGCGTGTACTGGATTGGATAAGTCGGTTGAGCACCGCTTAAGGTACACGGCCTGGGACACGGGCGTGTCACAGGCCGTGTCAGGCAAAAAATATGATTTTGTGGCAAAATCATGGATGTACATTTCTTCAGCTGTGATCCAAGGGCTGAGGTGCCTCCCTGCTTCCTTATGGCTGTGGATGAGAAGGGAATTCTCATTTGTCATTTGGCCTTCATCTTTCTAAAATCCTAGAGAGAGAAAGAGAGGAAGAAGGAAGAGGAGGAAGAGGAGTTGGCCACCAGTGGTGCCGCGGATTTCTGACAAGAGATCCGAGGCCAGCGTTGCGGAGGAAAAGCCGTTGCGGTTCTTTCCATCCAGTTAGGAGCTTATAGCGCCGAAGAGGTCTTCGAGGGTAACGACTTTTCTTCCTAGCCATGTGAAGGCTTCCTTTTTGGCATGTGCATATGATTCCCCCACCAGAGGGTGGCATGTTATGGGAGTCTCTTGGGTTGATTCAAGGAATCCCCAATTGTTTGGCATATAGATCCAGAAAAGGAGTACGAAATAGGCATGCTGTGTGAAGCCCAACTGGACAGGTTGGTCTGGATTAGTGATGTTGCATATATGCACCAGAGAAGACTCTGTGATAAATGTGTAGTTTAAGGAGTCGACGAATTAGACCTGCGAAGAGCAGTAGCATGAAGTACTGGAGTGGTAGTCCAGGAAAATACCCGTATAATGCTTGTGCTGTTGGGTTGTACCTGCGAAGGGCAGTAGCAGGAAGTACTGGCATGGTAAGCCAGGAAATACCCTTTGTAATGCTTGGAATGCTTGGTGGGTTGTGCCTGTGAAGGGGAGTAGCAGGAAGTACTGGCTTGGCAGTCCAGGAAAGTACCCTCAAGTGATATACAGTTAAGCCTAGGGATTGAAAGTGAGTTCTGTCGCTAACGCGAGGCATGGCTCCTAGGTAACCGATGAATGTGAAGCCAGTTCTGTGAGAATGGGCCGGTTATGTGTGAACTGATGAGTTCACCTAAAGGAAACAGGCAAGGTGAAACCGACCCGCGCCTTTTATGTGCCGCGAGTACGCCGTACTCGGTGATGGCAAGGCGACTTGAGCAATGGGGGTGGATGATCCGACCTACGCTATGTCCGTCCGATATGAGACCTGAAAGTGCGGTTTGTTGGAGCGCATAGCAAGAGTCTTAGGCCTGCGCGCCATGACACAATGGGGGGGCTACGGGCTAATCCCGGTGCATTAAGACTAAAGTCTCCTGCTGCAAGCCATGGAGTAAAATGCTCAATAGTTACCGTTGGGTTGCGACCCTGATACGGTAGTGTGGTGGGACCCTAGTTGCCGGTACACCAAGAATGTGCCCTGAGTGCACGGATCGTCGGGCCACATGGCTGACGGTTGTGATGGAATGTATGTGCGTGAAAGCACAATGTATGATATACATATTTGTCTGTGAAATACTATGCCTGCAGGGAAGGAATACCAGCGCCCCGGGAAAGGGGTGGGGTCGTTATAATTTGGTCAGCTGAATGCTGACCATTGCCTGTTTGCCACCGTTGGGTGGGCTGTCCCTGTGCAGGTGCTGGAGAGCCAAGCGGGATGCATAAAGGCTGAGGTTCCTGCTGCTGCTGCTTTTGCTAGCCCTTGAAGGCTAAATGAAAATACTGTGTTTGATTATACGTGGATGGCATGCGCGCCAATGTTTGAGGCCACTGTTATGTAAAGCCCTGTTAGGCCATAAGGCCAGATGACTTTGTATTTGCTACGATTCTTGTTTATCTAAATGTGGAGCTTTTATATGGTGGACATTCACGTGTGTGACTTCGGCTTCGTGTTATAGGCTTCCGCTAAATGCAATGAGTTAGGATGCGCAACTCTGGTATCACCATGTGACTTCCCCACCTGTTTTATGGTATATGTTATAGGGCCCCGACCGGATCTGCTAGTATATGCCTGTGAACGGATGGAGTCGTTACACATCAGCACCTTAAGACTTAGTCAAAATTCAAGCATCAGTAGTATAGGTGTTGAGTGAATGAGCTTCACTCAATGCCAAAGTACTTAGACAGTTTTTTCTATCTAGGCATTGACAGCGTTGAGTGAGTAAAGCTCACTCAACGCTTTTTGCCTTAACCCTTTTTGCAGCCTCTTTTGCATGCATGGCGTTGAGAGCGTTGAGTGAACATACTTCACTCAACGCCTTGTGTCGTAACTGCATTCTGCATTTTAGGCATTGAAAGCACTGAGTGAACATGCCTCACTCAACTCTTTCTGTCTTAGCCATTTTTGCTTCTTCAACATCTTACGTGTTGAGAGCATTGAGTGAGCATGCCTCACTCAACGCTTTTTTGCTTTAACTAATTATGTGTCATGGTGTGGAGAGCGTTGAGTGACCACGCCTCCCTCAACGCTTTCTGCCTTAGCCAGATTTTTTGTTTCAGAATTTAGTTTGAGCTCGATGAACTTAGAACACAGTTCGACGAACTTTGAACTCAGCTCGACGAATAAGTAATAGCTCAGTTCAATGAATATATAGTTCAGTTCGACAAACTCTGAGCTCAGCTCTACGAATAAGTGAAAGTTCAACTCGACGAACTCAGACTTTAGTTCGATGAACTCTAAGCTCAACTATTCAACAACTGTGAAGTTAAGCGTTGAGTGAGTGAGCTACACTCAAATCCTGTGGACTTAGCCACTTTTCAGTTCATTTCTCTTTAAGCTTTGACGGTATTAGCCTGACTCACAGCCTTTTGTTGTATGACGTTGAGTGAGTTGACTTCACTCAACGTCTGTAGACATAGACACATTCTAAGCTTTCCACTTCATGGATTTGACTGAATTGGCTTTACTTAGCTCTATAGGTCATCTGGCATTGAGTGAATGATCTTCACTCAATGCATGTAGACTTGGACAGTTTTCTATCTTTCCTCCACTTGGGTAAGAACTTACCTGACTTAGCCACTTAGGCTATCTGTCTCATCACTACTTACTAGGACAATCTGCAATCATTAAACTTGAACAAAAGTTAGATCACCGCATGTGTATACATTGTTTGTTGGTCCTTCTTCAAATCCAAGACATTGGGATCCATGGACCCAACACATAGGATAAGCCTTTGATGGCTATTTGCAGACCAATTATTATAACCAAATATTTGAAATTTGTTTTTTAAAAAATCTAAACTCCTAGGAAAAAAGTTTTGAACATGAAAGTTGTTCCCCTTAATTAGAGCTTTCTCCACACAAAATTTTGGGAATTTTTGGGATCGATTTTGTATTTTTTAACTAAATAAGATTTATTTAGTCGATTTAAAGGCCCAAAATTGCTCGAGAAAATTTGAAAAAATTATTAGGTTTTTTTAGCCCTCTTAAAAGATATATTAAAATTTGGAAATCTTGGGGTAAAAATTGAATATATTAAAAATTTTTTAGCGCTCAGAAATTGATGCATTCAATTTTTTCGAAAATGAAAATCGAAGCACTCGACCATTTTCTAAATTGAATATTAATTTCAGTTGTTTAATCGACGAGAGTTATCGAGGCAAGTTATCAAGCTTTGAGTGTTTCGAGGTTTTTGTAAAATCACTGAACACCTCGTTTTTAAAATAACTCTCAAGTATTTTGGGTGAACTCGGAAGATGAATGTACGAGCAAATAACTTGATATTTATTCTCGGATAAATAATAAAGATATAACTCATAATAAGCCTCTTGATCTGATTAAGCCGTGATTAAAAGATTAACTGAATACTAATGGATCTTAATAATGAGCGAAACTCAAAGAAACCTCCTAAAAATTGAAATGGAGCTAAACATGCCTCCTGAGAATGAAGATGGAACTGAACATGCCTCCTGAGAACGGGGATGGAACTAAACATGCCTCCAAAGAATAGAGATGGAACTAAGCTTGCCTCCTATGAACGAAGAAAGAACTGAAGCCTCATGAATGTAGTGATTGGACTACTAACCATTTTCTTTATGATTTATTTCAGTCTTATACTTGTCTAGTTCATTTATTTATTTCAGTTCAGTACTTTTTTTGTAGTACTACTCTAGTCTCGTACTAGTCTTGCTTATTTACTTCTAGTTCAGTTCATTTCTTTTAAACACTTTCGAGTCTCGCACTGGTCCTGCATATTTACTTCAGTTCTTTCTTTTAGCGGATACTCCAGTCTCACGTTGGTCCAGTTCCTTTCAGTACTTACTTTCAGTTATTTCAGTTCAGTACTGCTCCAGTTTCGTACTTGTTCTATTTCATTACATCATTTCAATTCTATCTCTTATTTTCTCAGCAGCTTTTATTACTGCACTTTTATTCCTATAATTTACCATTTTAAGCACGGGTCCTGCCCTGATGAGTAGTTATCTATTAGGTTGAGCTTTAGTTGGGGATAACACGAGTTAAGATATTCCTCCAGGATTAACCCCATATAAAGTGCTCTCATGATCCTTATTGGAAGTTGAGCCGAGTGCCACTTGCCCGAATTATTTGAAGCATAGTAGGGCAGGCTATCACAGACCTGGCACGTGCTAGCAAATTGATTAATTTGATTGCTTATAAATTGGTTGCAGTAAATTGTGGCGAGTCAGTCACTTCTACAGACCGTTTATACCAGTGTGGGAAGTTCGATGACTCAAGGCGGCATGGAGATGAGTACCACGATTGACCTGCCACAATGCTTCTTTTCCTGTTTGGTTTACTCCACTAGCAGGCCAAAATGCTAAATCAACAGATGTTGCTCACATCCAAGAGTACACATGGTTATACGTTGGGGCCTGGGATGTGCGGTACAACCACACCTAGAAGTTGCTAGATTGGTCACTATCACCAACAACCATATTGATGAGGCCCGTGGGGCTCACTACCCTTCTTGAAGAGAAGTGATCCACACTATGTTGACATAGGGTGTGTGTGCAGCTTGAATGCCTGCGACGCGTTGGCAGGTTTGAATACCTGTGGTGTGAATGCAAGTTATGAGTACATATTGTGTTGATAGCTAGTGGAGATTTTGTTATAACTGATGTATAATGTTGTTGCTATTACAGTTATACTGTGCAGCTCCTTTTAATGGTTGCTCCTATCTTAAGTATGAAATGATGTACTAACCCTCTCATGTCTTGACTATTTACTTTTGTTGGATGCGTGAGCTCGTCCACAGGATATAGATCCGTGGAGGAGATGTGTTTCCACTTAGCTCTGTGACAAACAGTTATTTTAATAGCCATTCATAAAAGACGAAACATCGTAAGGACCGGCTATCGTGGGATGATAGGTAGTTGATAGGACTGCCCGAGCAGATGCACTTTAATCATCCCTAGAGTTTTGAGACGTGAGTACTAGCGAGCAGGATTGAGTGTGAGGAGTTTGTAATAGTTGTACTTTTGTAGCCTACGGGCTTCATATATAAATAATGGCAGGGGCCTTTATGTACTCTTTTAAATATATATTGGTATATATATATTTGTTGTGGCTTTCTATTAATGTTTTCGCAATACTCTGTGATGTGATGTGAATGTTGTAATTCAAGCCGAGCAAGGCGTCCATCTTGTGCTTGGTAGAGTGGGTCGTTACCACTTAAGGAGCGCTTGGTGGACATATTGGGTAAGTAAGATCATCTCCAGTCCGACCCGGGCAAAGGTTTTGGAGGGGGGTCATACACGTTTGTCAAACCGAATGACATCACCGAGAACTTGAAGTGACCATACCACATCCCAAACGCTGTCTTGGGTATGTCCTCATCCCAAATACTTAACTGGTAATACCCGACTTCAAGTATAGCTCAGAGTACACCACCGACCCTATCAACTGGTCGAATAAGTCGTCTATCCGGGGAAATAAATACTTATTCTTGACGGTCAGCTTATTCAGCTCACGATAATCTATGCACAACCACATACTTTCATCTTTCTTCTTTACAAACAACATCGACATCCTCCACGACGAAGAGCTGGGCCTAATGTACCCCTGCTCCAACAGCTATTGCAGCTATACTTTGAGCATGGCTAGCTAATAACTTCTCAAAAAGAAGTTATCTAGCCCAATTTTTAGACTTAATATTCATTATAAATGCTTAAAACAAGTTTACATGAAATAAAAATGGAAGTAAATTCATATTTATTTGGTTTGTGGCTAATCTGGTTTTGTTCCAATGTGTTATTATTGGAAATGTCAAAGAAATCCGCTTGGTGAAAGAAATCTACCCAAATATTATAACTAGGAAAATAGGTTACAACGCGCGGGAAAGTAGGTTGCAATGCATCCTGGACGAATTTCAGAATTTGAATTTCAAAGTTAGCACCAAATATGGATGGGTGTTTCTTCCCAAAGGGGTGCCTACATTTTTAAAGGGGAAAATCTCTACCAAATCATTCATTCGAAGAGAGAAGAGAGAGAGGATTAAAGGTTCTTCTTCATCTAGGGTTTGAAAATCCTCCATCGGAGAAGAGCGGCTAGAGCAAGGAAGACGATAGATCTCGGGGCTAATCGAGTGAGCGACTTCGGAAGGAGAATCCTGCAGCGTTTGTTTATCAATTTCATCATGTATTGTAAGATCTCTCCAAACGTTTTGCGGTTTTCCGTCATAGCTATGAACTAATTCCTATTAATCTTGTATTGTGAAAATACTATGGCTTGTGTGATGATGAAATTATAATATTTTCTTTATGCTTGTTTGGTGAATGTCTATATTAAAATTTTGATCTATATTTTGAAACTTTTGCTCAAGGTTTCATTTTTCTACTGTGCTTCATAAATCGAGAGAGGAGTTGTGCAAGTGCATCATAATTTCTGTATAACATTTGAAGGGAGAAAGAGATTTTCTCTTAATGTTAGCAATTTTGGTTTTTGATCTTTATACAGCACTTGTTTCACCTAAGGGAAAATAGAGACTAGGGATTTCCGATATCGAGAGGTACGAATCTTATACCCTAAAATCATTGCAAGACGTTTCACCTCACATATTTATGAAGTCACCTTTTTAACTTCATCTCACTAGGCATAGGAAATCATAGTACAAGATTATCTCTCATGATTGATAACACAAATATTTTCTCTAGGATCCATAGTTTATTTTAATTAGTATTTTTTCTTTATAGTTTTTAATATTCTAAAACCATCATTTAATTCGCTTGGATTTAGAGAAAAGGCACAACTAGTATTTGCAAGCACTAGATTTTTCACCTCTCAGTGGGAACGATCTTTATTCACATTATATTACTTGATCTGGCACGTGCACTTGTGTGTAATACGTATACTTGTTTCAGGCATATCAAGTTTTTGGCACCGTTACCGGGGACATGAAACCAATTTAGTGTTTTTCTTGCAATATTAGTAACCCTGAGTATTTAGAGATCAAATTTTTATTTTATTCTTATTTTTATTTGTAATATTGTCCAGTGCATGTTATTATTTTAAAATTTCTAAATAGCATATTTTTTTAGTTTTATTTTTTTTCTAATCTATTTCAAGAATTTATTAAGCAGGTTATTCGTGTCTGAAATAATTTTCGTGTGTATTTTGTTTTTGTAAAGAAAAATTAATATTATTCTATCTGCATCTGTTCCAAATAAAATAAAATGTATACACGTGTGAGATCCGAGTGGTGTGGTTCGTTTAGTCATACTACTGATGTGTGTTACATGAGAACTGCTAGGTATCATTCATGGCTCGCAAAATATAGAGAATATTTAGGTCCCCAATATTGTGCGACAAATCATTATAATTTTATATCCCCGCGTCAAATAGTACCTCGACCTTATGACTCGACTCCTTGGTTGTCGAGTAGTAATGTTAGCAAGTGTTTATTTTGTCATAGGATGGATCACGTTTTAAAGGATTGTGTCGCTTATAAAAGAGAGAGGGAGAAAAATTACGAATCAGGCATCCAGACCATATTTACTATTGTAGTACCACCATTTTGCGTGGGACTATTGCAGATAAGCCTCTTATAATTGTGGCCCGTATATTGAGAATGATGTATCACCTCCCCATCCACATTCATCACCTAGTTTTGATCAACACGCAAAGAAACTCGAACATACATTTTCTGAATTAGATATTAATAGTGTTCCTCCTTTTTCTTTGCAAAATATTTCTACACATATGTTTGTCGATCCAATCGAAGATTTTACGCAGGGTGACGATCCAGAACCTGAGGCTGCACCAAAGTGGGATAATGATATTGATCTCTCTGATGGAGGGAATGATTCTTTGGAGTATGAAGATGCGCCAAAGTGGGATGAAGAGGATATCCTTTCTGATGAGGAGGTTGTCACTTCTTCATTAGATGAGGAGATTCAACTCACCACCGCAACCCTTGAGTTCTCAGGTCCCCCTTATTATGATGATTATGAGACCAACATCGATCAATTTTTAGAACTTGCTAGGAGTGAAATCGGGATCACTCCCATGATTAGAGATCATTTATGTCTTTCCTCTATTTTATTTACTAACATCTTCCATTGTCTAAGCTTGTGTATGTTTATTTGTCACGGGTACTTCACGAGAGCATGAATCATTCTGCTCTAGTCAATGAGAAAAATATCTCCTTATGCGAGGAGGTCCATTCGTCCTCCATAGGGGAAGCCCCATTCTTTCTTTTCTCTCCTTGCGGTCTTCCTGTTGATGAAGATACCTTATTGGGCAAGGATATATATTTTGGTGAGGCGAGTGATGAACATTCCTCCTCTTCTTACTTTTTGTTCCCCCTACCTGTGAGGTGTAAATATTATTATTTAGGTAGAGGGGTAGTTGTTGTATCACCATATCGGTACCCACTACCAACTCGGAAATTAGCACAGTTACCTGTTCATTTTTTTTTTCATCGTCTCATAATTTAGAATATTAAAATTTCTAAATAAGTCGTGCTAGAGAGCCAATAAACCCAATAATTATCTTTCGTTTACTGCATACTGTGTTTTAATTTTTCTGCCAATTTTGTAGTCCTACTGTAAATTAGGCGCTAGATGAGAGACAACCCATCATTTTTTATTTTTATATTTATCTATTTTAATAATAATCTAAAAAATAAGTAAAATTAATTAATTATTATTATTTTAAATTTAGTGTTTTCTATTAGTTTTGATTGGAGGAAGCCTAATGTGGGGAGAATATATATATTTTTTAAGTGAAGTTCGGTTGTTGCAAACCCAAAAAAAGAGGTTACAACTTTTTATTTGTTGTTTTTTCTCTTTATTGCGCGATGTTGGCAGAAGTTTGAATGTTGCAACCCCAAAAAAGGAGGTTGCAACCCTTTTTTGCTGTTTGTGTTTCTTTATTGTGCGTCGTTGGCAGAAGTTTGAATGTTACCACCCAAAAAAGAGATTGCAACCTTTTTTTGCTGATTTTTTGCTCCTTTCTGAAGAACTGTGTCGCAAAGCTTAGTAGGCCGGTTCAACTGAACCGACGAGCGTGATTTTGTTCTCAAACCATCTTTGCATGAGATTAGACCTTCCAATTGTCGATTCAATTTTATTTTCTTGCCTTAATCATTCTGATTAGTGACCAGATTCAGCCTTCATGTCTAAATTCTGATTCTTTCCCAAAACGTGAGCGGTGGAGTGCTCGCGGCAGAATCAGAGAGAGCGTAGTGCGACGGGCTTCTTGAGAGCGACGATGAATATTATTATTTTCTTTTAAGTTCTATTTTGTGTTCGTTATATGTATTATGAGTGGATTATCTGGTGGTGATAGGTTTATCTTTTTGGACATTATATTTTGTGATATGTTACTTTTGGTGATAGTCTGTCACGATGCTCGAGAACTTCTTGATTATTTCTTTTATCATGGTATTACATTACACGCTCATGATTTCATCTTACGGTTATCTTGCCCCGTATGATTATTATTTTGAATCAAATTATGATATTTTTGTGGTTGTTTAGTACATATAATAAATTGAAATTAATACGTCGGCCTGTTGTGTTTGTGAAACTTTATGCTTATTGATGGGTTACACCCCCATTTATAAGTGGGATTCCCCCATGATCTCCTCCAAAAAAGGAGATCATGGGGTTGACTAGGTCAACTCCACCCCCATGAACTCTCCATTATGAGGAAATCACGGGGGGAGGGACCACTCCCTCTCTCCTCTAAAACTGCCCCTTTAGGGGGAAACCGCCGCCGGCCAGGCCGGCCACCGTTTGCCTTGCCGTCACAGGCAGCAGCCAGGCCGCCGCCGACCTGGCCGCTAACCGGGCTCGTCGGTGGGTCGCCGTCCTTGCCGTTGCAGGCCGCGGACAAGCCGCCAGGCTGCTGGCGGCCTGGCCGCCAGTCGGGCTCGCGGCCAGGCCGGCCTTGCCGCTGTAGGCCGCGGCCAAGCTGCTAGGCTGTCGGCATCCTGGCCGTTATTCGGGCTCACGGCCAGGTCGGCCTTGTCGCCGCAGGCCGCGGACAAGCAGCTGGGCCGCCGGCCTGGCCGCCAGCCAGGCCGCCGCCGGGCAGCCGGTCGGCCGCCTCCATCACCCGGCCGCCCCATCACCATGGACGACCTGCCCGCCGTCCGATCATGGTGGGCTTTCCTCGCCGTCCGATCTGGTGGGTAACCACCCACTAGCGCAATACATTGTGGTGGGGCCCTCCATGAACCTCTCCTGGAGGCTATAAAAGGAGCCCTAGGGCCTCCTCATTCTTCATCTTTTGGCTCCCGATCATCTTCTTCCTCAGGCGATAGCTCTGCCGGACTCCACCCATGGATCATCCTCCAGCCACCACGAGCCACCATGAGCCACCAGCGCACCACCAATAGCAAAATGCCTAAGTCCCGGAGCGAGCAGAAGGAGGAAGGCGACCCCTGCAAGCAGGAGCACAACGAACCTGCGCTCCAAGCTTCAGAGTACCAATGCCATCCCTCGCACTCCAGTGTCCAAACCGCTCCTGCGGCGCAACCTGTTGCCCGCTGGGAGCCGTAGACCTTCTCTCTCACCCCAAGTTGTAATGGGAGCGGCCTGTCGCCCCGATTCTCATAACGCATTGTAATCACGAACAGCTAGTGGATTTAGACTGGCACAGATCCGGTCACGTGGTTTTTTACCCAATTAAGGGGTTTTTCCACGTCAACGCATCCTGAGTCAACCTTTCTTTCTCTCTGACTATGTGCGGCTTGACCGCTCCGCGAGCTAAGACTGACCAATTGAATCCGGTCCGACCGAGGCATCGATCTAGCCCGTAACAGTTTGGCGCCATGTGTGGGAACAACGATTCCCAACATCCTTCAGAGAACGAGGTAACCAGTCATGCCACTCCCAAGCTCCTCTTTAATGGTAAAAAGAGGCGCCCGCGCTGCTGAAGGATTCATCCCTGAAGAACGCACTGAACCAGTACGCACCCGCTCACTTGTGAGCGTACCGTTAGAGGCAGAAGCTACATACAATGTTGTTAATGACCTCGAGAGGCGCGTCCACCAGATAGAGGAGCAGCAGACCGAAATGCTCACTCTACTCAGAAGTTTAGCAGCACCAGTCATTCCCCTGCCGCAGCCAAATCATGGCCCGACCCAAGAAGTCCTGCAATGAGAAGAATAAGCCCTCGTAAGACAGGAGGAGCGACGTCAAGTTGGGCGTCGTGGAGATAATCATCGTCGTGACCCTCAGAGCATTGGGGGGCAACATCCACTTCAAGAACATACCTTTTTGAGTACCACCCGCACAAACGTGATGCATGCAGGTCAGAATGATCTGGCATTCCACCAGCCAAGAATTTCTCAGCCTTTCATACATGCTGATTTACCGCCATCAGGAGAACTCTCTGCCTCAACCAGAGATTGTCTGCATAAGGAGTATGACGTAGAGAAGGAGTTCTCAAGTACAAGTAGCTCCCCCATGCCTGCAGCACTATTCCAAGAGATGCAGGATTGCCACCTCGCCCGTCCTCATTACAAAGAGAATTCTGGAAGCGAGATGAGTCTCGATGCATCGGCCACAAAGCTGGGACTGAGCAAACATCTACCCAACTACAACTCATTTGACTCTTGGGCAGGACCAGATCCGGGAGACGACGTTGAAATCCACAGTTTTAGCAGAACCGGCAACCCACTGGCACATGTGAGGTGCTTCGAAACTATCATGCATGCTCACAACACCTCAGATCAACACATGGTCCAGGCATTTCCGACAACAATAAAAGGGAAGGCTCGAGCTTGGTTTCATTCTCTACAAGAGGAGGTGATAAGCAACTACATTGAACTCGCAGCTCTCTTTATCAAAAGATTCATGACGGTCAGAAAGCCCTCACTGGAAAGTCTAAGTCCGGGTAGATTCCAGAAAAGAAAATTAGAGAATAATGTGCACCCAGAGCACAAGAAAAAATACGATCGGCGCGTAAGTACCTGCAAAGGGCAAAGTTACGTCAATTTGCGGCACTCAACTCCCCTCAAGGCAAGATCTTTGAAGCAATTCGTAACCATTCAGCCGTGTACAAGCCCAGGCCGAGGAGATTTGTCAAAGTAGTGCGAGTATCATCGGGGTCAAGGCCACAACACCAACGGATGCAATCAGTTGAAGAAAGAAATCCAGCGACTGACCGGTCTGGGGGCGGTTGATCAATTCCTACCAAGAAATAAACCGCCTCCTGGTCAAAGCATGAGATGTACAACCGTCAGAATTGGTGAGCCATCCACTGAGTTGAACCAAGTTCTAGTGGACGGGGAGATTACTGTTAATGTGTTGTTTTTATCAGCGTTGCTTTAACTCAAACTAACCACTAGCAACCTCGAACTAGCATCAGCCAGCGCGCGTGTTTTGGGGAGCGCCCTGGTACCAGTCATGGGCACCATTACTCTCCCAGTCACTCTTGAAGAAGCACCTCGGCAAGCATCCTATGATGTACTGTTCGTTGTCATCAAAGCTGACTCTGACTACACCGTAATACTCCAACAATCTCTCCTGGATGTTTTCCAATCCTATTCCCTCCACTTCCATCCTTGAGCCGTTTCTCTTTTTCCGCTCATTTATTTATCTTCTACTGTAAAAACCGCAAGCTCGGGCTTGCGAAAACTATTTTTGCTATTTGCTTTATTGATACCTAACTAAGAAGTGGTTCAGCCAGGCTAGGTCGTGCAACCGGATTGAGCACCTGCATTCTCCGACGGTCGGATTGAGTTCTCACATTCTCCGTTGTTATTCCAAACCAACGCCTTGTCATCACTAGGGCATGCCCCTCGTGATTGCAACCGGATTGAGTACCCACATTCTTCAGCGGTCGGATTGAGTACTTACATTCTCCGGCAAACCACGCCACGAGCCTGACTCGCACACCCCGTAGGGGCCTGCCCCCTCATGAAGAAGCCGCGAGCAGACCTCATACAACCTAAGTCGCGAGCCTGACTCGCGCACCCCGTGGGGGCCTGCCCCCCTCACGAAGATCCGCGAGCAGGCCTCGTGCAACCTAAAGCCGCGAGCCTGACTCGCGGACCCCGTGGGGGCCTGCCCCCCTCACGAAGAAGCCGTGAGCAGCCCTCGTGCAACCTAAGCCGCGAGCCTGACTCGCGCACCCCGTAGGGGCCTGCCCCCCTCACGAAGAAGCTGTGAGCAGCCCGCGTGCAACATAAAGCTGCGAGTCTGACTCACGCACCCCTTGGGGGCCTGCCCCCCTCACGAAGAAGTCGGGAGCAGCCCTCGTACAACCTAAGCTGCGAGCCTGACTCGCGTACCCCGTGGGGGCCTACCCCCTCATGAAGAAATCGCGAGCAGCCCTCGTGCAATCTAAGCCACGAGCCTGACTCGCGCTCCCCGTGGGGGCCTTCCCCCTCATGAAGAAGCCGCGAGCAGCCCTCATGTAACCTAAGCCGCGAGCCTGACTCACGCATCCCGTGGGGGCCTGCCCCCCTCACGAAGAAGCCGCGAATAGCCCTCGTGCAACCTAACCTGCGAGCCTGACTCGAGCACCCTGTTGGGGCCTGCCCCCCTCATGAAGAAGTTGCAAGCAGCCCAAGTGCAACCTAAGCTGTGAGGCTGACTCGCACACCCCGTGGGGGCCTGCCCCACTCGTGAAGACGTCGCGCGCAGCCCTCGTGCAACCTAAGCTGCGAGCTATACTCGCGCACCCTGTGGGGGCCTGCCCCCTCACGAAGAAGCCGCGAGCAGCCCTCATGCATCCTAAGCCACGAGCCAGACCTGTGCACCCCATGAGGGTCTACCCCCTCACGAAGAAGTTTCGAGTAGCCCTCATGCAACCTTAGCCCCGAGCCTAACTCGCGCACCACGTGGGGGCCTTCCCCCCTCACGAAGAAGCCGTGAACAGCTCTCGTGTAATCTAAGCTGTGATCCTGACTCACGCACACGGTGGGTACCTGCCCCCCCTCACGAAGAAGCCGCGAGCAGCCCTCGTGCAACCTAAGCCGTGAGCCTGACTTGCGCACCCCGTGGGGGCCTGCCCCCATCACGAAGAAGTCGCGAGCAACCCTCATGCAATCTAAGTTGCGAGCCTGACACGCACACCCCATGGGAGACTACCCGCCTCACGAAGAAGCCGCAAGAAGCCCTCATGTAACCTAAGCCGCGTGCCTGACTCACGCACCCTGTGGTGGCCTGCCCCCCTCATGAAGAAGCCTCGAGTAGTGCTTGTGCGACCTAAGCCGCGAGGCTGACTCGCGCAACCCGTGGGGGCCTTCCCCCCTCGCGAAGAATCCGCGAGCAGCCCTCGTGTAGACTAAGTCGCGGACCTGAGTCGTGTAACCTAAGCTGTGAGCTTAACTCGTGCGACCTCGCAATGGCCTGCCCCCCCTCCCCCCCCTTCACGACAAAGCCACAAACCTGAGCCGCTCAAACAAAGATGTGGACTAAAGCCACACAAACAAAGCCACAGACCAGAGCCATGTAAATGAGAACAACTAAGATGGCATAAAAATAATAATGTCATAACAAAACAACTGGAATGATACAAAAAGGGGCAACCATCGCTTAAGGGCAACAACGACGAATGCTGAGCAAAAGGCAAAATACAATACGACCAACTAAAACAAAAAATGCAAATACATAGCTGCAAAGATAAAAGGCTACTACTCGTCATCCGAGCCAGAACGCTCGTCTTCGAAAACATCTGTAAAGCTAAAGTCAGATATGTCACATCCCAAACTCTTGCTAATTAGGCGGAAGCTAGCTCACGAACATCATCCATCTGGGGCTCCACCTCCTTGGACCAAATCTCATCACGAACCTCCTTTGTACTCAAGCTATGGTCTCTCATGTAGTCCAAAGATTCCAGGTATTCTGCAAGTCCCGCAGCCTTCAACTCTGACACGTGGCTATCAGAAGATAGCATCTCCACTTGTGCCTTTGCTGCCCGTAGCTGAGTCTCAAGACCAGTGGCTTCCTCTCGTGCCGCCTGCAACTGGGACTCCAAGCACGAAGTCTCCTCCTTCGAGTGCTTCAACATCTGGGTGGTCCTCTCCATCAGGGTTTTCTCCACCTCCAAGGTTGCACGTGCATCCTCTAGCTCGGATTTCAGCGCCGACCCAGTCCGGCGGAACCGCGCAATGTCCCGTACACGTTCCTCCTTCAAGGAGGCAAGCGAGCTTGACGTCAACTGGAGCTTCTCCTGAAGAGCAAGATACCCATCTTTCAAACTCACATAATGGTCATTCCAGGTAACCGTAATCTAGGCCTGGGTCTCTATCTATACAAGAAAAAGGCCAAGGTTAGCACCAAATTATGAAAAAAATGAGGAAAAGATTCTTCACAACGAGTCAAGGCACTTACCGCATCAATCATTTCCCTTGATGAAGAGGACATACAAGGGGCCAATGCCTCCAAAGACACCTGAGGAACTGGGGATGCAAGTATCTGCACCTCGGGAATTGACTCGAGACAGGCATCGAAAGGGGCCGCCGCCGCCGTATCAAGATCGCCAGAAGGGGCCGCCACAGCTTTCCTCTTTTGACCCCCTCCCTGAGAGGTCCTAACAATCTGAGCTGCAACCAAAGAGATTCCACACCGCAGCAAGCGCTTCTCCTACACATAGACAAAAATATTAAAAAGGCGGTTGGCTAGTTCGCGAGGCTCTGAAAACCCAAGCACTGGAGAGAATTCTCGTTCCTTCCCCCTCACTCGACGGCAGCGATCCGGCAGTGTGTCCCACGCCTCGAGAAGGCCCCATGAATTACTAACATACCCAAACAAAGTTTTCCCATGTTGATGATCTTTTCAAGCCTCAAACTCCAACAAACTTTTGTTGCTGCGAACATCCACCTGTTCTCCAACATCAGAGCAAACGTCGCACCAATCTCGGAACTGATCCAGGGAAAGTCGTCCTCCATGCTCGCGAAAGAATGCAGCTAAGCCCATAATTCTAACAGGAACAAACTGTGAAATTGGCACCCCACAGAACTTTAAGATCTCGATCACCTCCTCGCACGGCGGGAAGTGGAAGCCGGACCTCAGGGAAGCTTCGCAAATTGTCAGCCAGCCACGAGGAGGATTCTGGCTTTGCTCCTCGGCACGTGGGATCCTCACCTCCAAACTAGCTGGAAGCCCGTATTTCTTCCTCCAAATCTCCACAACGTCTTCTATTAAAGAGGAGCGAAATCACATCAGACCAGCAAAGCATTTCGAGACCTGCACAGCACAAAGATAAAAGGGGTCGGGTTTGCCCAAACTGCGCGCAAAATAAGTGTGCACCATGCACCAAGTCAAGGGAAAAAAAGCCGCCCGCGCATTCCTGCGTGCACGCAGCTCGTTAGGCACCGGGCCTAGTGGTGCATGGCCTTGGCAAGCACGGCCTACCACGCGCGCGACATGAGCGCACGCAGCCTGCCGCGCGCCCGGCCTGTCGTGCGTGCGACTATGCACGGCCGCAAGCGGCCACCCCCGTGCTCGGCCTGTTGTGCGTGTGGCCCCGCGCGGCCTGCCACGGCCGCACGCGGCCTGCCTCATGTGGCCTGCCACGGCCGCCCGTGGCCTGCCTCATGCGGCCTGCCACGGCCGTGCGCGGCCAGCCACGACCGCGGTCGGCCTACCGCGTGTACTGCCACACGCGGCCTGAAGTGGCGGCGCATGGCCTGTCGCGCGCCGCCAACCGCGCACATGACATTGGTGCGTGCGGCATGCCGGCCAGGTCGGCCGAGGTACACGCCAGGCCGCGTATGGCCAGGTTCGCTATATTTTGCCGGCTGGATCTCCTACGGCAAGATCGCTCTGAGTACTTTAGAAACACTGCCCTTCACCGTCTCCACCTTCTCGCCAGAAGTTATCATGACAGTGGGAAGGGGTAGCAGCAGGAAATCCTTCTTCCCTCGCTCGCAGCACTCTCCGGCAAGAAGAATTTAGGGGGCAATTGATGGGTTACACCCCCATTTATAAATGGGATTCCCCCATGATCTCCTCCAAAAAAGGAGATCATGGGGTTGACTAGGTCAACTCCACCCCCATGAACTCTCCATGATGAGGAAATCATGGGGGGGAGCCCACTCCCTCTCTCTCCTCCAAAATCGCCCCCTTTAGGGGAAAACAGCCGCCGGCCGTCGCCGGCCTGGCCGGCCGCCGCTTGCCTTGCCGCCGCAGGCCGCAACTTGACCGCAAGGCCGCCGCCGGCCTGGCCTCTAGCTGGGCTCATTGGCGGGTCACCGGCCTTGCCTCTGCGTGCCACTACCAAGCCGTCAGGCCGCCGCCGTCCTGGCCGCTAGTCGGGCTCGCGACCAGGCCGACCTTGCCGCTACAGGCCGCGGCCAAGCCGCCAGGCCACCGGCGGCCTGGCCGCTCGTCGGGCTTGCGGTCAGGCAGGCCTTGCTGTCACAGGCCGCGGCCAAGCAGCCGGGCCACCGGCCTCGCCTCCAGCCCGGCCGCCGGCCAGGCCGCCCACCAGGCCGCCGCTGGGCCGCCGGTGGACCGCCTTCACCACCTGGCCGTCCCATCACCATGGACGGCCTGCCCGCCATCCGATCATGGTTGGATTTCCTCACCGTCCGATCTGGTGGGTAACCACCCACTAGCCCACTACATTGGTGGTGGGGTCTGCCATGAACCTCTCCCGGAGGCTATAAAAGGAGCCCTAGGGTCTCCTTTTTCTTCATCTTTTGGATCCCGGTCATCTTCTTCCTCAGGTGATAGCTCTGCTGGACTCCACCCTCGGATCATCCTCCAGCCAGCACGAGCCACCACGAGCCACCAGCTCACCACAAACAGCAAAACGCCTAAGTCCCGGAGCGAGTAGAAGGAGGAATGTGACCCTTGCAAGCAGGAGCACGACTAACCCACGCTCCAAGCTTCAGAGCACCAGTGTCATTCCTCCCACTCCAGTGTCCAAACTGCTCCTGCATCGCAGTCTGTTGTATGCTGGGAGCCGTAGACCTCTCTCACCCCAATTTGTAACGGGAGCATCCTATAGCCCCGATTCTCAGAACGCATTGTAATCACAAACAGCTAGTGGATTTAGACCGGCACAGATCCGGTCGCATGGTTTTTTACCCAATTAAAGGGGTTTTCCACGTCATCACATCCTGTGTCAACCTTTCTTCCTCTCTGACTGTGTGCGCTCTTGACTGCTCCGCCAGCAAAGACGGTCCAATTGAATCAGGTCCGACCGGGGCATCGAGCTAGCCCGCAATACTTATTATGTGATAATTGTTGGACATGATTTTTTGCGGTGCACTATTTTTATTGTACTTTGTGATATGCTCTTATGATATGTTGATGCTCTGTATGTTGGTTATTGTGAGACACTCTTATTTTGCATACCTTCAAGCTAATATAGAAATGAAATGATTTTTCTAATATGCTTGTTGTGTCATGTTAGAGTGTAGCATGATATTATGAGCTGTGTTGTTTATTTTATGATTTCTACAGTGATGTAGATTTAATCCTCTAGAGTATTATTAGGATGACAAAATGGCAGTTCTTGTCATACATGATCATGATATGCTTGTGTCACTTTTGATGGTTTTTGATGCTACACGTAAAATTGGACAAAACTCTATTTCATGCTTTAACCTTTGTATATGTCTAAGATATAAGTTTTACATGCTACAACACATGGCTAGGATTGCTAATGAACATTCCACAATAGATAAATCGGGTACATCATCGAGACAGTAATGGACAACCATGCAGAGACATAATCTTCTGGGGAGCAATTAAATTTCAAGTCTCTATTTTTGTCCTTCATTTTATCCTTTTCTTTATGTGTCGATTAGTAAAAAGTATTTTAAATTAAAATTCTTAGGTATTGAAGTCTCTTTGCTAGGGGCTAGCAAAGTGCAAAAGTGTGGAGGTGGGGGTGGTATAACCCTCATTAATTGGGTAAGGAGTGTTCTTTTATAACCATAATAGTTGATCCTACTTATTGATATAATTGACGAATAAGTTATTCAATTGTATTTGATGATTAGTGTTTGTAGGATGGTTATTCGTAGTGGTTCATTGTTTTGATTTGAAGTTAGTGCGATGAGAAAGATCTTTTAAGTATTTCTATATCCACAATATTCTTTAAAAGAATTTTCTCCCTAAAAAAATTTTTTTTGACTTCTAACAATAATGACGGAAGGACGAGCAAGAACCAAGTTGGAGATTTAAACCAAAGTGTTGCGTGGGTATTTTAATTTGTAAGGACGATTAGGATTTCTCTTTGATCAATTCGTGTCTCACTACCTATATTTGATTCGATCACCCACTACCCTTTGAGCTTGAAATTTTGATTACAATGCATAGTTTCCCCACATTTATAATAGTAATTTCTTAATAACTTTTCAACTATGGGGATTATTAAAGGAAAAATTTGTGAGTCGTAGTGATATGTGGCATAAGTGTGTGTACACCTACTTAGAATGATCCCTACCATGACTTTATAAAAAAAGGATAAAAAAAAGAGAATGTGTCATAGTGATATGCGGCCTAGGTATGTATATTCATACTTGGAATGATCCCAACTATAATTAACAAATATATATATATACAATATAAAAAATTGTCATAGTGGTATGTGACTTAAGTGTGTGTACACCTGCTTGGAATGATCCCAACTATGAACAAAAAATGCAATAATTAAAAAATGGAACTCATAGTTTGGAGAGTTATTAAGTATATTAACAAGAGAAATACCTTTCACTATTGCAATTTATTTCTAATCTAGTCAGGGTCATTTCCACCACAAGTCCTCATAGTTTCTTGTCAAATTAAACTACTACCTCTGATGGAGGTTAAGTCAAAAACTTGGCTTATTCTCATTCCTTCTTAGTTATATAAGAAGTTCGATGAAAAAAATTTAGAAGAGTCAATGATATTAAAGGATAGCACACACCACACTAGAAAGTTTAATTGAGTTTTATCTTTCATCAAACTAATGAATATTTGATTACTTTGAATTGTTAATGTTCGAAAAGTCCTCAATTGGTTAAATTAAACTCTTGAGTAGACGTTCTTTAATTATTTTTGAGAAAAAGGATCATGAGAGTTGTATATTTTGACTACATCCTCTCACTCAAATTTTATGAATGGAATTGTCTTTGATAGGGACTAGCGAAAGTTTAAGTGTGGAGATGTGATAACTTCTGAAAAAAAGTTATCTAGCCCAATTTTTAGACTTAATATTCATTATAAATGCTTAAAACATGTTTAAATGAAATAAAATGGAAGTAAATTCATATTTATTTTGTTTGTGGCTAATCTGATTTTTTTCCAATGTGTTATTGCTAGAAATGTCAAAGGAATCTGCTTGGTGAAAGAAATCTGCCCAAATATTATAATCAGGAAAATAGGTTACAACGCGCGGGAAAGTAGGTTGCAGTGCGGCCTGGATGAATTTCAGAATTTGAATTTCAAAGTTAGCCCTGAATATGGAAGGGTGTTTCCTCCCAAAGGGGTGCCTATGTTTTTAAAGGGGAAATTGTACAACCCCGTGTTTGCTGAGTGGGTCCACAAGACAGGGAGAGCGGACCAAGGCGACATGTCTGCGCCAGAACAGCATGCGAGCGAATTCAAAATGGCCAGCCCGCTCCCACCAAAGCTAATCACGCAAGCTGCGTGGGCTGGCCCACCCAGCCCATGTCTGCCCGGGGTTCGTCGAACCGAGCTCGGGTTGAGACCGACGTTCGTTGAGCAGGGCTTGGCGTTCGTCGAATGGAGCTCATCGTTCGTCGAGCGGGGCTCAATGTTCTTCGAATGGAGATCGTCATTCGTCGAATGGGGCTCGGCGTTCGTTGGACGAGGGTCAGCGTTCGTCGAGCGGAGATATACCTTCTTCGAGCTGACCTCGTGAGCTAGAATCCTAGATTCGTCGAACTAAGCTCGGCGAACTCAATTCCTCTGGAATTCCTTCTATAGTAACAGTCCTAGACCAACCAGCCCGCTCTCCCATAGGTGACCTGGCCGCCATCCCGCCTTAGTGTGAGGGTCGATGGGCTGCGGCGGCCTGACTCACGCTCTCCCAAGGAGGGAAGGCGAGCTGCGGGAGTCAGGTCGCGTCCGTCTCAGTGGGGTGGAGAGTTGTGGCAAGCCGGCCTCCAGATCCTTGGAACCTGCCCAGTGAGGCCCAGAGGTAGAATTACCTGGGTGCCCTTACCATGGGTGCGAATATCTTGTTAGAACAGCATAGTTGTGCTGTTGGCAGACCTAGTTGGGCTGCACATAGCTGTTCAAAATAACGAAGGTTGGTTATTTGCAGGCCGTCTTTAGAAAACTATAAATAAGACCCAAGGGGCACCTCAGAAAGCATGCTGACTAGTGTTCAGATCTTCGTGCGCTTTCTGAGGTAGCCTTAGCTCGGTCTTCAGCTAAGTATGGGAAGCGCTCTAAGATCTTCCGAGTGTGTGGTGGAACCTCCGCGTCGAGCCCGTGGGTTTGTTCCCATCTCTTTTTACTATCTCGCTTACATGAGAGAAGTAGGTGCGCGATCATCCCTTCCCCATGGGTGAACTCCATAAGAGACCGAGTTTTCAGTTTCAACAAAAATCTCTACCAAATCATTCATTCGAAGAGAGAAGAGAGAGGAGATTAAAGGTTCTTCATCATCTAGGGTTTGAAAATCCACCATTGGAGAAGAGCAGCTAGAGCAAGGAAGACGATGGATCTCCGGGCTAATCGAGCGAGCGACTTCGGAAGGAGAATCCTGCAACGTTTATTTATCAATTTCATCATGTATTGTAAGATCTCTCCAAACATTTTGTGGTTTTCCTCCATTGCTTTGAACTAATTCCTATTAATCTTGTTGTGAAAATACTATGGCTTGTGTGATGATAAAATTATAATATTTTCTTTATGATTGTTTAGTGAATGTCTTTATTGAAATTGTGATCTATATTTTGAAACTTTTGGTCGAGGTTTCGTATTTCTACTGTGCTTCATAAATCAAGAGAGGAGTTGTGCAAGTGCGTCATAATTTTGGTATAGCATTTGAAGGGAGAAAGAGATTTCCTCTTAATGTTAGCAACTTTAGTTTTCTATCTTTATGCAGTACTTGTTTCACCTAAGGGTAAATAGAGACTAGTGATTTCAGATATCAAGAGGTATGAATCTTCTACCCTAAAATCTTTGCAAGACGTTTCACCTCATATTCATGAAGTCACCTTTTTAACTTCATCTCACTAGGCATAGGAAATCATAGTACAAGGTTATCTCTCATAATTGAAAACACAAATATTTTCTCTAGAATCCATTGTTTATTTTAATTAGTACTTTTTCTTTACAGTTTTTAATATTCTAAAACTATCATTTTGATTCACTTGGATTTAGAGAAAAGGCACAACTGTATTTGCAAGCACTAGATTCTTCACCTCTCCGCGCGAACGATCTTTATTCACATTATATTACTTAATCCGGCACGTGCACTTTTGTGTAATACGTATACCTATTTCAGGCATATCACTAACTCTTTTATTGTAATCCTAAATGGAGGACGAGACTCCGGTCTTGCTCCTGACACCAATTTAATTGTGTAGTCGATCTCATGTTGAGGAGGTGCTCCTGGAAGCTTCTTGGGGAACACATCATCAAACTCTGTCACCACTGGCACTTCTCTAATTGACAACTTTGTAGAGTGGACCTCCAACAAAGCTATGAATGCTATGCCTCCTTAGTTTACTGCATACACCAACTACATGGCTGAAATCAGGGAGCATTCCACTCCACTAAGGCCCTCAAACATGACTTCTTCTCTTCCCACGCCCCCATGGTCACTACCTTCAATAAGAAGTCAATACTTACCTGCTGCTCTACAAGACAATCCATCTCCAAGATGACATCAAAATCGGCTAATGGTAGGATTACTGCTACCAACAGAAGTCAATTTCGCCCATACTCCAACTAATGTGCCCTTTCTTCTCGATAGTCATGAAAGACCCATTGGGCATGCACACCCTAAGATCCATATCCACCACAAAGGACTCAATCCCATTTCTCCGGATAAAGCTTTCCGCGAGAAAGGAACGTGACGCTCCCGTATCAAACAACAATCTAGCGGGATAATCAGAAACTAGCACAAAGCATAGTAGACATGCAACAAACACAAAAGGGGTCGCAAATACTTTTAAGCTAATAGATAGACTTAAACTTTTCATACCTGTCACCACATTAGGCTGACCAATTGATTTTTGCTGCCCAGGATTGTAGGCTCTTGGCTATATTGGAGGGAAATGTAAATCACTAGACTGCGTCGCCTTCCCTTCATCTGCATAACTAGGACTGAAATACACTAACTGCTCCTGTCTTGGCTCTAGCTCAACACCACCCTCAATACAATTTCAAGCTATGTGGCCTAGCTTGACACATTTGTAGCACGTTGGTGGTCCTTTGAAATGAGACTCTCCCAACATAGCATCGCTCTTCTCTCCTGACCTAAAAGGATGAGGCTTCTTCCTCCACCTACTCCCTTCTGACTTCCACTGTGACTGAGAGGGCTTTCCTTCTCCCTGCTTCACTACATGACCCTTGCGGTATTGGGTTCGCTCTATGTCGCTTTCCAATGACCTAGCGACTTCAACCAACTCATTGAAGCTCACATTCTTTAGAGCTATAAGTGGTTGTCTCAAGTTCTCTCTCAACCCATGATAGAAGAGGTTGTGCCTCTCCTCATCATCAGCCATGGTCGTTCCCGCATAACGATCCAAAGAAGTAAACTCTTGCACATACTCATCCACGGTCCTGTCCCGTTGTACCAAATGTAGATACTGTCTCTGAAGAGCTAATCTTGTCGACGAAGGAATATACTTCTTTAAGAAGTGTTGGGTACATTGGAATATATGTACCTGATTTGAAGAAGCCTCACCCTACTCAATGATATACATCAAGGTGTATTTGATGTGCTTTGAGTTTATTTGTGCAGGTTAAGTAACTGCAGGTTTGCAGGAAAAGTTTCTAAGTCCATGTGTCGACACCTAGAAGAAAAGTGTCAACACTTAAGAAGGCTTGTGTCGACACCTAAAGGAGCTGTGTCGACACTTGGAGTAATTATGTCGATACCAGGAAGGCAGAGTCGACACCAGAAGGAAAGTGTCGACACGTACAGGTAGTGTCGACACACAATGAAGAAATGTCTACATAATCAGTGTCGACACTTAGAAGCAGTGTCGACACTCAGAGAAACTTTGTCGACAACAAAAGTGTCGACACTAGAAGGCTGTGTCGACACTCAACAAACTTCAACAAAGTTCAAGTACATGTGTCGACACTAGGAGGCTGTGTCGACACTCAGCAAACTTCAACAAAGTTTAAGTACAAGTGTCGACACAAAGGAGATGTGTCGACACTCAGTAAAGTCTCGACACAAAGAAGATGTGTCGACACTTAGCAAGTTTCAACACAAGAAGATGTGCCGACACAAAGGAGTTGTGTCGACACTTAGCAGAATTCAACTAAGTATTAAAGAAGAGGACTTGTGTCGACACACAGGATCAGTGTCGACACATTCTGAAGAAGTAGTGTCGAGAAGCAGTTACAACAACACAAGAAGTTATGTCGACACCATGAAGGCTAGTGTCGACACTTAGGCTCCGTTTGGGAGAACTTATTTTCACCGGTCAAGCGGTCATGACCGTATGAACCGGGACTTATTTAAGTCTCGGTTCATGCGGTCATGACCGCTTGACCGGTGAAAATAAGTCACCCCAAACGGAGCCTTAGTCAACTTGTGTCGACACTTGGTCTATTTGTGTCGACACATAAAGACTATCTGTCTCGATACTTTCAGACAATGATAGAGATTTCAAGAAGTGACTGGATGACTTGACAGCTGCCATTTCAACCGGTCAACTGCTACTGTCAGAGCTGTCAGAAGATCGTTAGAAACCGAATCAGCCGGTCACCATGAAGAAAGCTTATATAAAGGCTTATTCCTTCAACAGAAGAGGAATGATTGAATGAAGTGAAAAACAACACAACAAGAAGAAGACCTTCAAGAGAAGATCTAAGAAGTTGGAGAGAGAGAGAGCTCCTTCTAAGAAGACCAGCTGTTGAACCAGGCTGATAGGTAAGATTCAGATTGATATCAGAATCTCAAGACAGCAGTTGATTAAAGATCATCTGCATAGAGATACAACCCTACTGTGTTCTAATTCAAGAAGCTTTGAAGGAATCCATGGGAGGTTGATCTCAGCCAAGTTCTTCCAAGAACTCATCAAGAAGCCAGTCAACTCATCTCTCTCTATGAAGAGTTGTGGTTATATACTTTGTATTTTCTAATTTCTGTAGGATCTTGTATAGATCTGAGTTGTAAGCCTAAATCTATAAAGGCTGAGGTAGGGCCTGTGAGCCTGAGTGTAGGAGAATCATTTCTCTGAGTGTAGGCCTTGTTAAAGGCTGAGGTAGGGCTGTTGTGCCTGAGTGTAGGTCTTGTTGAAGACTGAGTGGTAGGGCTTGGTGCCTGAGTTGTAGGAGTGGGATCACTCTGAGTTGTAGGAACCTGCTTGAGGTTCTGAGGTGTAAGATCTGAGGATCTGAGAAGAAGTGGAGAAGTTAGGCCGAATCTAGTACACTACTAGATAGGCGAAGAGGGAAAGTAGATGTACCCAGACCTTGGGGAACCACTATAAATCATGTGTGCACTCTGTGAATGTATGCTTGTATGATTGCTGTGTTGTGATACTTGTAGAGTTTCAATTACTGTACTGTATTTCTGCCTATAAAGTTAAAAAGATACAGGTCACCAATTCACCCCCCTCCCCCTCTAGGTGATTAGGTACTATTACTTTCAAGTGGTATCAGAGAGAGGTTACTCAAAAAGGACATAACAGTCTGAGTAAAGATCCTGTAGGCAGAATCAGACTAATCAAGAATCAAGAAAATGGGTTCTACTGAGAATCACAAAGAGCTAGGATCCATGAAATTGCCAATCTGCAGAAAAGAGATTTTTGGCATATGAAAATAGAGGGTTAGACTCTTTATGGAAGCATCTGACCCAAGAATATACATCACAGTCAAAGATGGGTCATATGTGCCAATGAAATTATCTATTCTAGATGCAAATCAGAGAACTCCCAAAGACTATTCAGAAATGACAAAAGATGAGATTATTCTGGCCACTATGGACAAGAGGGCCCAAAATATTATTGTAAGTGCAATTGATGATGCCACATTTCAGAACCTAATACATTGTAAAACCTCAAAAGAAATGTGGGACACACTGATAGTTTACATGGAGGGATCTGAAGAGGTAAGACAAGACAGGAAGTCCTTGTTAAATCAAGAGTATGAAAGCTTCAGACAAGGAAGGTCTGATAGCATTACTGAGTTTTATAAGAAATTATATAGGATTGTCAATGAATTGATGTCCTATGGAAGAGAATTCAGCAATTATGAGCTGAATGATAAGTTCTTGAGATCCCTAACTAAGGACTGGCATACTAAGATTTGTGTCATAAGGGAAATGGCCAAACTAGCTGATATACCTCCTCCAACATTGTTTGGAAAACTGTTATCTTATGAGATGCAGCTAATGGTTAGGAAGGAGGAAGAGAAGACTACAAGAGTGGAGCATAAGGAAAGATCTGTGGCCTTCAAAACTGAAGCCACTAGGAAGTACAGAAGCAAGTCTCCATCTCCACCACAAACAGTTGCTGAGACTGCTTCAAAAAATTCAGAGAATCAGAACTCAGACAGCAGTGAAAGTGATGAGGATTTTGCTGCCTTTACAAGACAGTTTCAAAAGTTTCTGAAGAAGAAGCAGTGGAGGTATAAGCCATCCACTTCACAGTCTAAAGATGACTACTATCAGAGAAGGAAGTCATCAAGGAATGACAGAAGAAGGTCCAAGCCAAGCAAAGTTACATCCTCAAAGATTGTGTGCTATTGTTGTAATAGGTCTGGACATGTAGTGGCTGACTGTCCTGAAAAGAGGAAGGAGTCTACTACAGATAAGAAGAAGAATCAGGTTAAGTGCAAAAAGGAAAAGTCTTTTGTTGCTAAGAAAGACAAAAGTCTGACTGATCAATCATCATCAAAAACAGATTCAGAAGTTGAAGCCTATATTGGCTTATTTGCTGAAGAGGATGAAGATGAGTTCTTGCAGGTAATGAACTCAATTTATGAGCATGAGGACAATCAGTGCAATGGACTGATGGCCTTAACAGAAGGAGACAAGATCCAGGATCAGCCTGGACCAAGTAAGGTACAATGTCTTTCAGATTATAGTACTAATTCAGAATCAGATACATCTGCATTAAGTGATGTGGGTGGGTCTGAATCTGAGGGTGATATTCATCAGTTGATGGATGAATATAGAGATGTATTGCAGGCACTTAAGAAGAGCAAAAATTTGGTCAAAACACTGACTAAGGAAATTGCTAATCTTAAGTTGGCAGCTGCTGATTCAGATAAAGTGTTAGATCAAAAACTAAATGAAATATCCAGGCTGAAGAACATTACAGTTATTCAGATGGGAACTATTACATTTAAGAATGATCAAATCAAGAATCTTGAGGTTAGACTTCAGAAGGAGAGAGAGATTGTTGTAAGTTTTTCTAAACCAAAATCAGTTTTACCATTGATAGATGAGTTTATTCCTCAAAAGTGTAAGACTGGATTGGGGTTTACAAAACCTACCATGACAGTTAGGTCCAAGTCTAAGGGCAAAGCCCCAGTACTCAACAAGAAGCCTGCTGTAGATAAAACAGCAAGGGTTGTACCTAAATAAAGGTACAATAGATTTGAGTGTTGGTGTTGTGGCAAGATAGGTCACTTTGCCATAGAATGTTTGCACAATTCAAGTGTCAAGGAGAGTAGCAAACTGGCTGCTAGAAGATCTACATGTAGTTTTGTTAAAAGTCAGACTAACCTGCACCAAGGACCCAAGAATTATTTGGGTTCTAAGGTTAAGTAATTTGTTTTGCAGGTGAGTCCAAGTGGTCATGCCCCTATATGGTACTTGGACAGTGGATGTTCCAGGCACATGACTGGAACTAGGGGATTGCTGAAGGACTATACACCAATCAAGGATGGTCCTAAAATTACCTTTGGTGGTTCAGAAAAAGGAATCATCAAAGACTTTGATAATATTTCTAGCAACCTAATAACAATTACTCAAGTGGCTTATGTAAAGGGTTTGAACCATAATCTCATTAGCATAAGTCAGCTGAGTGATTTAGGATATGACATCTCATTTGTCAAGGATGGTTGTCATATCAGTAGGTCAAGTGATCAAAAGATCATTCTGACAGGATATAGGAAAAAAAATGTCTATTGTCTAGACATTATGTGTGAGAACATTGTTTCTCCTATTTGTCTTGTAGCTGATGAGAAAGTCTCACATTGTGTTAAATGGCACAAGAGGTTGGCTCATCTTAACTATAAGACAATTGGCCAACTCTTTAGCAAAGAGTTAGTGAGGAATGGTCCACAGGTTAAGTGTATAAAGGTTGGGATATGCTCAGCTTGTCAAAAGGGCAAGCAGACCAAATCCACCTTTCATAGCCTTGAGAACAAAGATGCTGTGAGATGTTTATACCTCTAACATATGGATCTTTTTGGTCCTATGCCAGTTCACAGCCTAGGTAGGAAGGTCTACACATTTGTGGTAGTTGATGACTACTCAAGGTATTCCTGGGTGTTCTTCCTAAGGCAAAAATCTGAAACACCAAGTATCTTCTATAGTTTTGTTAAACAAATTCAGAATGAATTGAACAGTACAGTGGTCAAAATCAGAAGTGACCATGGTACTGAGTTTCAGTCTGAAAATATGACAAAACTGTGTGAAGAGTTTGGAATTTTTCAGGAATTTTCCTCACCAAGAACACCTCAGCAAAATGGTATTGCTGAGAGGAAAAATAGAACCTTGATAGAGACTGGTAGAACCCTGTTGAGTGACACCTCTCTCCCAGAATATTTCTGGGCTGAGGCAGTTAATACTGCATGTCATGTGATCAATAGGGCTACTATCACCAAGAGCCACAAGAAGACCCCCTATGAGATTGTGAAGGGCAGAAAACCAAATCTATCCTATTTCAGGATCTTTGGTTGCAAGTGTTATATCCTTAACAATGGTAAGTCTTATCTAACCAAGTTTGCTGCCAAATCCCAAGAGGAAATCTTTGTTGGGTACAGCAACAACAGTAAGGCTTATAGGGTCTACAACTTGATTACTCAAGTTGTAGAAGAGTCAGTACATGTAGTTTTTGATGAAGCAAGGCTCATTAATAATGAATTGCCTAAAAGTGTTTGCAGCTTCATAGGTGTAACTGAGAAGATGGACAAACTTACCTTAACTGAAGGTCCTTCTACAAGTCAGCAAGTGGAGGATGGTAGCTGCTGTCCAGGAGGAGTACAAGATACTCCTGTTGCTGAAGAAGACCAAGAGGAGCAGCTGAATGAAGAAGCTGAAGGTGTACAACCAGAAGACAGGCTGCCTCTGGCAAATAGGCATTTAAAAGATCATCCAGCCAATCAAATTATTGGAGATCTCAGATAGGGGGTACAAACAAGGAGCAGGAATCTAAGTTCAGTTCTTTACTCCAGCTTTCTATCCCAGGTAGAGCTAAAGAAATTTGAAGAAGCAATCCTAGACCCTCATTGGATTGAGGCCATGCAAGAGGAGCTGAACCAGTTCAAAAGATGCAAAGTCTGGGAGCTAGTTCCTAAACCAAAAGACCACAATATTATTGGAACTAAGTGGATCTTTAGGAACAAGTTGGATGAGAATGGAGTTATTATAAAGAATAAAGCTAGACTAGTTGCTAAAGGATATAGGTAGGAAGAAGGTATTGATTTTGATCAAACCTTTGCTCCAGTAGCCAGACTGGAAGCAATAAGGATGTTTCTTGCCTATGCAACATTTCAAGGATTTAAGGTCTATCAAATGGATGTTAAGTCAGCTTTTCTGAATGGAAACTTGAAGGAAGAAGTCTATGTAGAGCAGCCATCAGGTTTTGTAGATTCTCTTAAACCTGATTATGTATATAGACTTAGGAAGGCTTTATATGGGTTAAAACAAGCCTCTAGGGCTTGGTATGAAACCCTGTCTAGTTTCCTCATTGAGAATAAATTCACAAGGGGGAAAATAGACAAGACTCTATTCCTTAGGGAATCCAGAGGCAAGATTATCTTATTCCAAATATATGTAGATGACATCATATTTGGGTCTACAGAAAGTAGTCTTTGCAAAAAGTTTGCAAAACTAATGCAAGGACAATTTGAAATGAGCAGTATGGGGGAACTTAAGTTCTTCTTGGGTCTCCAAGTTAGACAGACTGAGGATGGTTTATCCATATGCCAGTCTAAGTTCACCCTAGAATTGATAAGGAAGTATGGTATGGAATCATCCACTACCATGAAAACTCCTATGGGGTCAACAATGTCTCTAAGCAAAGATGATGCAGGGAAACCTGTAAATGAAACTTTGTATAGAGGGATAGTTGGCTCCCTACTGTATTTGACTACTAGTAGACCAGATATCATGTATGCTACATGTATCTGTGCTAGGTACCAAGCTTGCCCTAAAGAATCTCATTTGACATCAGTCAAAAGAATTTTGAGATATCTTAAGGGCACTCCTTATCTAGGCCTTTGGTACCCTAGGAATGGAGATTTTGAACTGACAGGTTATTTAGATACAGACTTTGCAGGCTGCAAGGAAGATAGGAAAAGTACCACAGGAACCTGTCAATTTCTAGGTGGAAGGCTGGTGTCATGGAGTAGCAAGAAGCAAACCAGTGTGGCTATCTCCACAGCTGAGTCAGAGTATGTTGCTACAGGAAGTTGTTATGCTCAACTTCTATGGATTCAACATCAGCTAGAAGATTATGGTATTCAAGTAAGTAGAACACCTTTATTTTGTGATTCTACTAGTGCCATTTCTATTACAAATAATCCTGTCTCCCATAGTAGGACGAAGCACATAGAAATTAAGTACCATTTTCTAAGAGAACATGTGGAAAAAGAAGATATTTCCCTAGAGTATGTAAAGACAGATAATCAGTTAGCTGATATGTTTACTAAGCCCTTAGATGAAACCAAATTCAATAAATTTAAAATTGAATTAGGGATGATAAACTTAGAATAGTTTACAAAAAAACAAATTGGCTAAGTAAAATGGTGTCGACACACAGAGTTGTCTGTGTCGACACATAGAAGTGGTGTCGACACTTCAGAGAAATGGTGTCGACACATCTAGGAAGTCTGTGTCGACACTTCAGAGAATTAATGTCGACACATGCAGTGTAGGTGTCGACACATCCAGGGTGGTGTCGACACTTAGGATTTACACAGAATTAGTCTAGTAGAGTCTCGACTAAGTGTCGAGCTGAGTGGTGTCGACACATATATAAGTGTCAACACATATATTCTGTCGACTATATTTGTGTCGACACATTGTTGTCGAGACATTAGAAGAAAGTGTCGACACTTTTCAACAGTGTCGACACAATTTAAGTATTTTGACGCGCTTTTTCACCTTCGATTCTAGAAAGGTATAAATAGGTTTTCCCCAGTGTTTGTCGACACGCTCACCTTAGTCTCGAGACCAAACTTGTGTGTCGACATCTCTCTTGTCTAAATTCAAAATTTCTTCAAACCCTAATGGCGCCCAAGCTAGAAGAGAACATTAATGAAGGATATGAGCTCGTGTGACACGCCTTTGATGACGCGGAACCCGAAATCAAAGGTGTGGTAACCCTAATTGCCGAGACTGGATTGGAATAACTTGTATCAGAACCAATCAAGATCTGGAAGAAGGAGGTCCTTGAACTTTTGGATGCAGCTTCACTTGATGATACTGGACTCAAGATTAAGTCCAGAGTTCATGGGACCAAAGTCAAGGTCACACAGAAAAGCCTAAGGAAGGTACTTCAACTACCAAGTACAAAAGAGGAAGAAGATGTATCTGCTTCTAAGACTAGAGAGGCATTGAGATGGTGTGGACTGGATTTAAACCTGAAAATTGGATTAGTTTTCAATAGAAAAGGGATGAACATCCAAGGAAAATTTCTGTCTGAAATAGTTGGCAAGGTCATCTTGAGCAAGCCTGGAGGACATGACAGAATTTCAGCTCATATGTTCAGTTTGATGACAAGGATTATCTTCAAACTTAAGACTGACTGGTCAGTAGTTCTATTTGATAAGATAAAAGAGAGCCTGAAGAAGCCCAATCTGGGTAGAATTCTGAGTCTATACCTAGCTGGAAGTATTCCTGATGTGATGAACCAAGCTGCAGGTTCCAAGATACACCACATGAGGCAAACAGATTTGAGAATTTTCTCTAGGTGGGATAGAGTATTGACAAAAGAAATGCAAACTCCAGAAAAGGACACACCTCAGAAGAAGAAGAAGAAGACAGCCATTGTGGCTCAAGAATCCTCTAGCAGCTCTGAAGAGCAAGTGGTGTTTAGTTCTGATGATGAACATGGTGGAAATGCTGGACAGTCTCCAACAAGACAAGAAGATGCACAGAGGCAGGGGGAGCTACCCTCAGCTAGCCCAATTCACTTGGATCCACTCCAGGGGGAGCCTCTACATGTGGAAGAGCCAACTCCACTAGAGAGTGAAAGGGCTACTCAAACCATACTAGAGGTAATCACTGAAATTAATCAATTAGATTTCACTATTGAGGATGAAGTTTTGACTGATTCATTACCTGATGTTCATCAGCAAATACAGATACAACCTCAACCACAAGATTTTGTCATGGAGGACACATCTGTTGTTGATAAAGTGGTTTATGAGATCAGAGTTTCTCCAGCCCATTCTCAACAGGAATTCACCTTAGAAGAGCTATTCTCTGATCTTGTACAGACAGATCTTGAGAGAGAAATAGCTGTTGTTGAGGGGGAGAAGGCAAATATTGAGGGGGAGCATGTGGAGATTATAGAGGAAACTGCAAGCAAGGAGACTGAGGAGCCAAAAGATGCTGAAGGGCTACCAAGGACTGAGAGGGATTCACATCCTAGTCCTAAGGACAGAGTGGATATTGCTAGCACTTCTGCTTCAGAGGATGAAGAGGCTGCTAGAGCCAAGAAAAGGAAGTTCCAAGTCTTCAAGAGAAGAAGTCAGAACTATAAGAAAGCCCTACAGACAATTGCTCCACAGCCTGCCCCATCTACTGATAACAGTTCACTGATTGTGGCTTTACAGATTAAGCTGGATGAGCAAAGGAAGGCTTTACAAACCTATATGGATGAAGGACATAAGTCACTTCAGTTTGATCTTGCACAAGACATCAAATCTATCAGATTTGAAGTGAATCAAAACAAAAAGGAAATGACTGACTGCTTTCATAAGGGAGGAAATGCAGTAGTCTATCTGGCTACACATCAAGAGAATCTCAAGAAACAGCTTGATGATCTGGCACTAAAACAAGGCTATGTCCTGGAGAATCAGCTGAGAATGAATGATAATCTGACAGCTTCTCATAATGCCATAGTCACTGAAATGAAGAATATAGCTACTTCCCAGACTGCACACAGTGCTGCTGCCAAAGCTGAGTTTGATAAGCAACTCCAAGAAAGCCTACTTGCAGTTCACACTGCTATTATAGATTCTCAAAAGGTTATTACTGACAAGCTCGAAAGGTTGAAACCTTTTTATAAAGATGGAGTCAACTATTTGAATGCACAGATAAGATTCCAAAAGGATGATCTTAGAGATCACATAGAGAGAGAAGTCATAAAGGGGGAGAGGGTACTAGTCAAAGCAGGCTCTGATCATGCCAAATGGATTTTAAATTCCATCAGAGCCACCCTTGGATATCCACCCTCATGTGATGATGACAATGTGGCAGAGTCTGGCATAAATCCTGCATACTTTGGAGGAGAGCAAGCTGAAGTGGCTCAAGTGATATATCCTCCTGCAGATTTTGACATGATACATTAGGAGGTACAGTCTATGTATAGTCCTCCTGAGGGTTATCAGAATATCATTCTTGAGAAAGTTGTCCAGCCTATGCCAGAGGCAATCTTAAAAGAGCAAGAGCCTTTGTTAAAAGAACAAGAGACCCAATTATCTAAGAAAAGATTCAGAGAGCAGGCTGAATTAAGGCCAGATTTTGAACAATGGAGCCCCACTTCCAGGAATATCATCTTGACTGCTTGGAAGGCTGCTAAGGATAATGTCCTAGATAGAGTCAAGTGGTATTCTGACCTAGAGTGGAGAAAACATGAGAATAGGCAAGAGGCCATAGTACAATATAGAAGAAAGGCTAAACTGGGAAAGCTACCTCCTAATGCACATGAGCCTAGCAAGTATTTCCCCAAGCCTTATCACTATTTTGAAAGGCAGAAGATAAAGGCTGAAGAGCTGAAAAAGACAGATCTCAAAGGGAAGAAGCCTGCTGCTGCTGATGACAATGAAGCTCCAGTTCAAGCAAAGATTCAATCTGGAAAGGGGATTGTAATCAAGGAACCAGAGCAGCCATAGGATAGCATTTTCTTAAGTTTACAAATTGTAATCATTTGCATTAAATTCTATGTAAACTTTTGATTAATGAAAATGTTGGAATTTGTAAGAACAATGTTATATGTTCAATATATTACATTAATTGTTCTGAGATAATTGTTTATACATATTCTGTTCATGCATGTTTAAGTATTTACCCTGTCATATATTACTGTTTTACATCATACTGAGAATTTGTTATGTATGGTGTATATCATTGACTAAGGGTTATGACTTCTCCAAATAGGGGGAGATTGTTGGGTACATTGGAATATATGTACCTGATTTGAAGAAGGCTCACCCTACTCAATGATATACATCAAGGTGTATTTGATGTGATTTGAGTTTATTTATGCAGGTTAAGTAACTGCAGGTTTGCAGGAAAAGTTTCTAAGTACATGTGTCGACACCTAGAAGAAAAGTGTCAACACTTAAGAAGGCTTGTGTCGACACCTAGAGGAGCTGTGTTGACACTTGGAGTAATTGTGTCGACACCAGGAAGGCAGAGTCAACACCAGAAGGAAAGTATCAACATATACAGGCAGTGTCGACACACAATGAAGAAATGTCTACATAATCAGTGTCGACACTTAGAAGCAGTGTCGACACTCAGAGAAACTTTGTCGACAGCAAAAGTGTCGACACTAAAAGGCTGTGTCGACACTCAGCAAACTTCAACAAAGTTCAAGTACATGTGTCGACACTAGGAGGCTGTGTCGACACTCAGCAAACTTCAACAAAGTTTAAGTACAAGTGTCGACACAAAGGAGATGTGTCGACACTCAGTAAAGTCTCGACACAAAGAATATGTGTCGACACTTAGCAAGTTTCAACACAAGAAGATGTGTCGACACAAAGGAGTTGTGTCGACACTTAGCAGAATTCAACTAAGTATTAAAGAAGAGGACTTGTGTCGACACACAGGATCAGTGTCGACACATTCTGAAGAAGCAGTGTCGAGAAGCAGTTACAACAACACAGGGAGTTGTGTCAACACCATGAAGGCTAGTGTCGACACTTAGTCTACTTGTGTCGACACTTGGTCTATTTGTGTCGACACATAAAGACTATCTGTCTCGACACTTTCAGACAGTGACAGAGATTTCAAGAAGTGATTGGATGACTTGACAGCTGCCATTTCAACCGGTCAACTGCTACTATCAGAGCTGTCAGAAGATCGTTAGAAACCGGATCAGCCGGTCACCATGAAGAAAGCTTATATAAAGGCTTATTCCTTCAACAGAAGAGGAATGATTGAATGAAGTGAAAAACAACACAACAAGAAGAAGACCTTCAAGAGAAGATCTAAGAAGTTGGAGAGAGTGAGCTCCTTCTAAGAAGACCAGCTGTTGAACCAGGCTAATAAGTAAGATTCAGATTGATATCAGAATCTCAAGACAGCAATTGATTGAAGATCATCTGCATAGAGATACAACCCTACTGTGTTCTAATTCAAGAAGCTTTGAAGAAAGCCAAGGGAGGTTGATCTCAGCCAAGTTCTTCCAAGAACTCATTAAGAAGCCAGTCAACTCATCTCTCTCTATCAAGAGTTGTGATTATATACTTTGTATTTTCTAATTTTTGTAGGATCTTGTATAGATCTGAGTTGTAAGCCTAAATCTATAAAGGCTGAGGTAGGGCCTGTGAGCCTGAGTATAGGAGAATCATTTCTCTGAGTGTAGGCCTTGTTGAAGGCTGAGGTAGGGTTATTGTGCCTGAGTGTAGGTCTTGTTGAAGACTGAGTGGTAGGGCTTGGTGCCTGAGTTGTAGGAGTGGGATCACTCTGAGTTGTAGGAACCTGCTTGAGGTTCTGAGGTGTAAGATCTGAGGATCTGAGGAGAAGTGGATAAGTTAGGCCGAATCTAGTACACTACTAGATAGGCGAAGGGGGAAAGTGGATGTACCCAGACCTTGGGGAACCACTATAAATCATGTGTGCACTCTGTGAATGTATGCTTGTATGATTGCTGTGCTGTGATACTTGTAGAATTGCAATTACTGTACTTTATTTCTGCCTGTAAAGTTAAAAAGATATAGGTCACCTATTCACCCCCCCCCCTCTAGGTGATTAGGCACTATTACTTTCAAGAAGGCACTTGCAAACTCATCCATGGATGGGGTACGTATAGGAAATTGACGACTGTTATGGCTCACCCACCCCAGCTTTGTGTCTCCTTTTAACATGAAGGTCATGAATTGGGACTACCTATCCTCTAGTGTCTCTATTGCTCTAAAGAGTTCTCGAATCCTTGTCAAACAGTCCTCGAAACCATTCAGTATGTCGACTCTCTAGAATGTTGGAGGATGGAAACTCAAAAAATATTTCATTTGGCTATTTTTTTCCAACAACAGTTCTCTCAGCTAATGGCTCTGCCTGTTTGGCCCCTCTACCCGGTATGACAGGTGTCGTATCTGGGGTAACTGGATTCATTTCCTGAGCAACATGGGTTACAACCTGTGGTGTCGCCGCAGCTTGGGCCACTACCATTGCCTTAGCTAGCATGCAACAGAAATCGGTCGGGGATAATCCCATGCCCATAGGACTCGGAGCAGTAACACTGCTCATCGTAGGCTCCTCTTACGTCCTCGACGTCCCCACATTTGGCGCTTCTACCCTAACATAAGTAAGCTAAACAACGAATCAAGTTCTATTCACACAGCTTGAAAATAAGGACACTCATTGTCCTGCAATACTCATATGTGGACAACTTCTTTTCACGATCTGATTATACAAAATCGACCACTAAACCTCAACTTGGACATGAACCTATCTCTGATACAAAATTATAACACTTCCTATGTAATGACCATATAATATGGGTCCGGTCGGGCCCCCAAAACATATAGACGCCACAATTTAGCATTATAAAGTGGTATAAAAGAACTACTTATCTCAAAACTCAGCAAAAAAACAACAAAGACAAAAAAATAACACTTAAAGATGTCCACAAAACATCGGAGTTAAAATGGCCTTATGGCCTACAATATTCAATGTCCATAACATCATCCACACTAAATAATTCAGTATGTCATAGCACTCCTAGGCTACATAGGCATGCAAGCCTAATTTCAATAAATGAAACATAACATGAGAACACACAGAGAATATCAAAAAGGGTACACTTCATGAGGCTTAAGCCTTTTTCGGATGACAAGTTACTCCATCTTGCGATCCTTACCCTGTAAAAATTGGTTGTAACGTGGGTAAGCAAAGGCTGATCTCAACTGCATAACTAACACCCCTCCTCCCAGTCATCCCTAGTAGACTCTAGGGCACTCCATTACCCTACAAGTCAGTACTTCGTATGAATATATAATAAAATATAAAGTAACACAGAAATAACAAGGCTGGGTGTCTCAAACATCAAATATGTTTCTTTGTTAAACATCAAATAAAAGGGGCATACTATGCAGCATGTATGCAAACTCGGGTTTCACCCAAATAACCCTATAATGTGTATGAGTTTAACAAATCATCTCATATCAGCATGTCATAACAATCACATGGGTACTCTCATATCCCCAAGCAGGGGCGGACCCACAGCCAGACACACCCGGGCACGTGCCCGAGTGTGTTTTCGTGAATCGACCTAATGTTTCCAGCCCCGCCAACAATTTCTCACCTTCATCTTCGGCGACCAGGGCGAGGCAGCTGCTGCTTCTCAGTGACTGCGAGTCGCGAGGGTCAGCTTCAACTTCAAGCTTTCAAGCCTTAGATGTTGTCTCTACTCTGACGGCGATGGTTCAGAGGCGACCTTTTCCTTTCTCCTTCGTCACCAAATTTTGTGATTTGACACTGGCTAGTTGTCCCGAGCTTCTCCCTTCTCCCGCTACAAGCCGTAATAACTTGTGCCTTTGAATCAGCGATGAGTTTCCTCCATCCATAAGCCCGCAGCAAGCCATTTCTTGCCTGGTTTTCTCGGCGATTCATTACCAATTGTATCCAATTCCAGAACTCCAGACCTCCAGTGGCCCAAGTGAGCTTTTACAACAAAAAGAGTTATTATCTTATGATCTCTATAGTGCGCGACATATGTTTATTTGGCTGATGGGTTAAAGAAGATATGCACCTGCAAGTGAAATATCATGCATGGTAACTGTTTGCTGAATTCCCTGACTCAGTTTTCTTTCAATATTTGTTCCTATGTGATATCTGTTAAACATTTGTTGACTCATTTACTCATTTTGACATTCTGGATATTATAGTAAGGATCTTGTTTCTATTCTAACATGAGAAATCACTTCCATAAAAAAATTAGATCTTCTTTGTGTAACTATAATTGGAAAATGACATTTTGATTAGGAAAAATGGTGATTGTGTTGGGATAATTCTAAGAATGAACTAATTGTGATGGATAATCGGTATAGAAAAAGATTGTTGGCTACATCTGTTAAATGCTGAGAACGAACTATTTATAAAGAAATTTAGAAAGATGGGATGATAATTTTTAAAGATTGTTGGCTACATCTCATTTGGAGCCTTGTAGTCTTCTCTTAGCTTTTAGAAGTTTTACTTGGTGCCCGGGTCGGACTAAAATTCTAGGTCCGCCACTGTCCCCAAGGGTATACAAACCTAAGGCCAAGAACCCCCGCTGATACCCCACCCGCATATGGATCGCAACACCATCAGGCTTGTCCATCAGCTCCATCGTCCTTGCTAGTTTTCACATATCAAAGCACAAGCGATGATAAGGACCATTGCTTGACCCTGCCCACTCGTGGGCTTCATCACCCGAGCTTGTCCAAAAGCTTGCCATCCTCATCCATTTTCATAAAGGGGACTTATCTTGTCGGGACATCCTCCACACGTGAATCACAACATCACGAGGTAAGCCAGCCGACCACAAAGATAAAGACACATCTTCACAAACAAATGGACATCACAATCCATCACTTACTCTTCCCCACCCTAGCAAACATTTGTTCACATACGAAACTAAGGGCATCACAACGTTGTCTTTTTCGTAATCAGATTTCTAGCAAAAATCCCTAATGTGCATGTCAAACAACATAGTTAGAACCAGCCAACCCATTAGTTCATCTCAAAATATAGGTATTGAGATGAAGGGTGGCAGGGTACATGAACACAAAGTGGAGAAGCCTGCAGGCAGTGTGGGATTAGCCACAAGGGGGCCCACCGGGGTCAACACCCAGACCTAGAACGCGATGGGAAAGCCAAATATGCGGTCCCACACACATGTGTCCTGCTGGCTAATATAATCTCAACACACCCCCGCAGCAGGACAACCTACTCTGATACCAAGTTAGAACCCGCCAACCCATTAGTTCATCTCAAAACCCAGGTATTGAGATGAAGGGTGGCGGGGTACATGAACACAAAGTGGAGAATTCTGCAGGCGGTGTGGGATTAAACTCAACCACAGGACCGCGGGGATATTCCGCCACAAGGAGGCCCACCGGGGTCAACACCCAGACCTGGAATGCGATGGGGCAGCCAAATATGCGGTCCCACACACACGTGTCCTGCTGGTTAATATAATCTCAACAAACATCACCAATTCGGACCACCAGTCATGACAACGACTTCACCCGCAATGACTAATCCACTAACAAAGCGGATTTCTAATGCAAAACATGTTGGGGACGGACTCAATCAACCCGGTGGCTCGTATTGAACCAAGGCAGCCCAAATCCCTCTCACTCGAGGGATCTAGTGCCAAAATTTGCAAGAAATAAAAAGGCATGAAAAAAAGAGGCCATGCACGCATCCTAAGACCGAGAGGAGAGATGTTGGTATCTTGCGATATCTCTTCCTAGCCATGGAGGTCTTGATTTGCACGGATGGAAGTGTGCGCCTTCAGGCCCTCTCCGCGATGTCGATTTCGGATCGTGAATCAGAGCTTCGAAGCTCCAACAATGGAATAAACTAGGTCGTCTTCCTCCTCCGCACTGTTCCGCTCACTAGCCGTCGGGTGCAAAGAACTTGAGAAAAAGTGAGGGGAGAAATATCTTCTGCCCTATTTAGGGTTCATGGGAGAAAGATTTGGGCCCTTGAATCAAGTTCAAAGAAGATCAGGTGCTCAGAAAAAGTTGATTTATGAAACAGGTTCGCGGACACTTTAAAAATAGCTCTCTGACTCGTGGTGTTGAGTGATCAAGTTCCAAGAATTAGAATGCCTCTTGATGATGTTCATTAAATGCTTTCTTCTTTATTCTGTATTTTGTTGTTAGGTACTATGAGCTTTAACTGATCTTTTTAGCATTCTCAATGTTATTAATTTTGCTGTAATTAACATTTTATTATACTGATTCAGATGATGATAATGTAGTAGCATACGTGTCTCTCCAACTAAAGCTGCAGGAGCTGAATTACACGACCCATGATCCAGAGTTGGGTGTCATTATTTTCGCCCTCAAGATTTGGAGGCACTACTTATACGAAGTAAGTTGCGAGGCCTTCTCTGATCATAAGAGTCTCAAGTATATCTTTACTCAGAAGGAGTTGAACCTACGACAGTGTCGATGGTTGGAATTTCTGTGCCACTATGATTTTGCTCTTCAGTACCACCCAAGAAATGCTAATAAAGTTGTTGAACGACTGAGATGCCAACCCTCGATAGTCGAGTATTGGATGGAGTTGATAACGGTATAACTGTTTCAGTCTCTGATAAAGTTGGAGATTACTCTTGTTTCTTGTAGAGATCCGGAAGAGTACCAGTCCCAGTTATACTGGATGGAGATATAGTGCGACATTTGGGATCGAATACGAGAGGCTCAGAAGGACGATCCGGAAGTAGTTCCGATCATTCAATCCCTACAAAATGGAGCACTAGAGGAGTTCAACCTACATGATGGACTCTTACAGTTTCGGTACTGCATATTTATTTCTTCCACCAGAGGAATCCGAGATGAAATCCTTCGAGAAGCTCACGGGTCGAGGTATTTTATTCACTCTGGTGTGGTTAAGATGTATGTTGATTTGCGCATGACCATTTACTGGCCCAGAATGAAAAGAGACGTCACCAACTTTGTAGCTCAATGTCAGACTTGTCAAAGGGTTAAAGCTGAATGTCACAACACAGGAGGTCTGATGCAGCCCCTACAGATACCAGAATGGAAATTTGAAGATATTTCAATGGATTTTATCCACGGCTTACCGCGATCCCGTGATAGAAACGGCTTTATATGGGTTATTGTGGATTGACTTACCAAGGTAGCGCGGTTCATTCCAAATCGACGCGGTGATGGAGTTGACATTCTTGCCAGATTGTTCATAGAGCAAGTGGTCCGGTTCCATGGAGTGCCAAAGTCCATTGTATCGGATCGTGATGGACGTTTTACATCCAAGGAGTGGAGGTGGGTGCAAGCATACTTGGGGACCAAGTTGGCATTTAGCACCTCCTTCCACCCTCAGATAGATGGGTAGACAGAAAGGACAAACCGGACGATGGAGGATCTACATCGACTTTGGATAGTAAAGCACAACGAGCAATGGGAACAACTGCTGTCGTTGGTCAAATTTTCTTATAATAATAGCTATCAGGCCAACATTAAGATGGCACCGTACGAGATATTATATGGAAGGCATTGCCGAACTCCTTGAGCTCAAGATGATGACCTGGAAGCATTAGGAGGGGCTTATATTGATGATACTATGACAGCGATATGGATAATCTAGGAGAGAATGCGGGAAGCACAGAGCCGACAAGGCAAGTATTATGATGTACGACATCGACCGGTGGAGTTTGGTGTGGGAGAAATGGTGATTTTGAAAATTAAACTCATGCATGGCATCTCTCAATTGAGGAAGCAAAAGAAACTAGATCCCCGCTATCTGGGACCCTATCAGGTGATAAAGTATGTTGGCCAGAATTGAGAAATCTCCATGATGTATTTCATGTCTCATCTTTGAGGCAAGTCCTCCGACAACCAGAATAACATCTACCTACACCATCGGTACAACAGCAGTCAGATAGATATGTCTAGCTTGAACCAGTTAAAATAGTAGATTATAAAGTGAAGAATCTGCGTAACAAGACCATTCTGATGATCAAGATATTATAGTCGAATCACGAATAAGACGAGTATACTTGGGAACCTGAAGCGCTCGTCCGAGAAAAGCACCCAGAACTCTTTCCCTAGGTATGTTACATTTTCCCCCTACTTTAAGCAAATTTTTGTGGATGAAAATCCTTTTATTTTTATTAGATTGTTATATCCCGACTTTTATTGGGCCACCAGAACCTTAGTGGGCCTAATAAAAGTGACCTGAACCTCTACCCGTGGCCCATACCAAGGTAGGAGGTAACTGCAGATGGGGATATGGAGTTAGAAAACTCTGATTTAAGTTCGGTCGGTACACGTGGTCTCATATAGTCAATACGAGTGCATTGGAACTCGTTCCGTTAAATTCCAAGGACATATGGTGAATATGGTCGTTCCTAGTAGAACGTTGCGAAAACGAGATTTTTGGATATTGACCTAGAGAACTCTGATTTGAGTCCTGTCATTTTCTATGGATTCATATAGTCAATACAAACACATTGGAACTCGTTGCATTGCAATTCGAAGTTTAACGACGAATAGGAGCATTTTGACCATTTTAGCGCACTATGACGCACAAATTTTTGGATATTTAGCAAACGAACTCTGATTTGACCCCCGTCAGTGGCATTTGATTCGTATGGTCAATTCGAAGTCAACCGAATTCGTCTCAGTCAATTTCAAGGACTAGTAGTCAACTCGTGGTCAAACCGAGCGTTGTCGTAGACCGAAAAGTGTGCGCACATAAATTATGACACGACGCCCCAATTTTGACCCGACCCCGATGACTTGAACCCACCTTGACATTGACCACCATGGGGACCCACCCTAGGGTTGACTTTGGTCAAACCCCCTAAAATTCTATTTTTTGGAAAATCTTCTCAAAAAGTGGGCACCTCCTCTCCTTTGCTAGTTAAGGGCTTGACCTTCCTCACCTTTTGGCCCGTCCAAACCAGCAAAGGCTTGGTAGGTGGGCTTTTGGAAAAATCCCACCACCCCTTCTCCCCATTTCCCTTCCCCTCTTCCTCACTACCAAGCCCAAGCCTAATGCCCATAAGGACCTATATTCCCCCCCCCCCCCCCCCCACTTCTCACATGACAGAGGGATCAACCTCCAGCTGTCCATGGACATTTGGATGGTGGAAATTAATCCCTCCCTATGGAGGGATTAATCCCACACCGATGAGGGAGGGGAGGATGCCCCATCCCTTGTCTATTTATAACCATCCCCCTCCCTGCTTGGCACAGCTCTGGTGAGCCCTTCCTCTCCCCCCATACCGGAGCTCCTGCTAGTCGGAAAAGCCAACCCGAGCTCTCCTACTCCGCCACATTTAATGTCATCTAGGCCAGGGCCTTCCCATGATCCCCCATCCCAGGTGGAATCTCTTCCCCTCATCCTTCTTAACTCCCCGGATATCCTGCATGCGCCTCCTGGAGTACGAAGCGTCCCAGGCACCACCCAAGACAAGCCACAGGCGGGGTGGTGGCCGCAAGTGGTGAGCCTTGCCCAGCATCGGTGGTGTCACTGGGGAAGTGATATGCCACCAAGGACAACCTTCCCTGACGGTGGAAGGTCGAGGTACCACCGGAAATCGCCGCCCCGGCGGCACCCGAAAATAAAGTAAAACTTCTTTGATTTTTTTGGGAAGTGGCCGGCAGCGCCAGGACGCGGGACAACCCCCAGAGAAAATCTTAACTCCCAGTGCGTCGACCGGGGGTGGTTTTGTGGCCGGGGTAGTCACCAGAGAGGTGGGGTGGTGTGGCGGCATTGGGAGCAGAGCTACACGCCTCCCCTCTCTCGGTTTTATAATTTTCGGCGGTGGCCGGCGGCAGGTCGTAGGACCACCAACTAGGATGTCGTTGGCCCCCGATGAGTCAATCGGGGATGGCTCTGGTGGCTGGCAGCTATCAGTCGGTGGTGGTGGAGGTCGTCACTCACTACACCACCGAGAGCAACATCCACCATCCGATCTTCAAGATAAAGATCATACAGTCCAGATATTCTGGATTGCCTCCCCTGCCTCAATATCAGCACCCCCCACAACGGATCCGTGGACGATCTGCTACGGGGGAAAATCGACAATTCATCCGTCCGGCTCAATCTCAGTCGTATGATCAGGCTTAATTTGGCTATATGCAGACCAAAATTATAACAGATTTTTGTAGATTTTTTGAAAAAAATCTAGGCTCTAGAAAAAGTATTGAACATGAAAAGTGTTCCCCTTGATGAGGAAAATCTACACAAAAATTATTTTGGAACTTTTGGAGTTAATTTGGTATTTTAAAAGCATAAATAAGAATTATTTGGCCAATTTAGAGGCCCAAAATTACTCGAAAATTTTTGGAAAAATTACTAGGCTCTTTTTAGGCCCTCTTAAAGGTTGTATTAAAATTTGGAAATCTTGGGATAAAAGTTTAAATTTCTTGGAGCTTAGGATTGCACTCGAAAATTTATGCACTCAAATTTTTTGAAAATGAAAATCGAAACGTGCGACCACTTTATATATTTAATATTAAGCTCAATTGATTAATCGACGAGAGTTATCGAGGCAAGATTTACAACTCTAAGTATTTCGAGATTTTTGCATAACCATCGCGCACCTCATTTTTTTTAAAATAACTCTCGGGCATTTTGGGTGGACTCGAAAGACAAAAGTACGAGCTTCAAGTAAAATAATCTCCAATTCGTTTTGGGTAAAGAATTTCCCTCATTTGTTGAAAATGATTTTCAAGGTTGAAATTTGAGGAAGAATGTGCTCTCTAACAAGATTCTTGGATTCGATCTGACATGAGCAAATGAGTTGCTATTTATTCTCGGATGAACGATAAAGATGTAACTCATAATAAGCCTCCTAATCTGATTAAGCCATGATTGAAATGCGCAGCTGAATTATTTCTGGACCTTAATAATGAGTGAAACTCAAAGAAGCCTCCTAAAAACTAAAATGAAACTGAACATGCCTCCTGAGAATGGAGATGAAACTGAACTTGCCTCCTGAGAACGGAGATGGAACTCAACATGCCTCCTGAGAGCGGACATAAAACGTAACTTGTCTACTAAGAACAGAGATGAAATCGAAGCCTCCTGAATGGAGTGATTGAAGTACTAACCATTTTTTATGACTTATTCCAGTCATGTACTGGTCCATTTCCTTTATTTATTTTAGTTCAGTTATTTTCTTTTCAAGTACTCTAGTCTCACACTAGTCCTGTTTATTTACTTTTAGTTCAATTTTTTTATTTAAGTACTATTCCAATTTTGTACTGGTCAAGTTCCCTTTAGTACTTACTTTAAGTTCAGTTCTTTCAAAGTTTAGTACTACTCCAGTATCCTACTGGTCCTATTTCTTTACAACATTTCAATTCTGCAGCTTTTACTATCAGTAACTTCTATTACCGTACTTTTATTTCTGCAATTTAATATCTTAAGCACGGGTCCCGCTTTAACAGGCAGTTATTTGATAGGTTGAGCCTTAGTTGGGGATAACAGGAGTCGAGATGTTCCTCCTAAATTAGCCCCAAATAAAGTGCTCTCACACTCCTTGTTGAAAGTCTAGCCAAGTGTCAATTGCCTGAATTATTTAAAGCATAATAGGGAAAGCCATTGTAAACCTCGTGCATGCTAGCAAAATTGATAAATTTGATTGTTTTTAAATTGTTTGCGGAAAATTGTGGCGGGTCAATCACTTCCGCAGACCGATCATACCGATGCAGGATGTTCAACGACTCAAGATGACATGGAGATGAATACCATGGGTGATTGGTCGTTATGTTTTTCCCCATTGGGTTTCCTCCACTGGTCGGCCAAAATATTGAATCGTTGGATGTCGCTCATATCCAAGAGTACATGGGGTTGTACGTTGGGGCCTGGGTTGTGCAGTACGACCACCCCCAGAAGTGGAAGGACTGGCCACTGTCACCGACGGCCATATTGGTGTGGCCTGCGGGGCTCGCTACCCTATTTGAAGAGAAGTAGTCTATACTATATTGACATAGGGTATATACATGAATGTGAATGCCTACAGTGTGTGCGCGGATTTGAATGCATGTAGTATGAATACAGGTTGTGAATACTTGATGTGCTGATGTGCTAGTGGAGCTTTTGTTATAACTAATGTATATTACTGTTATTATTCCAGTTATACCGTGTTGCACCTTCTTTTATGTTTGGTTCTAACGTATAGATGAAATGTTGTGTTAACTCTCTCATGCTTCGGCTATCTAATTTTATTGGGTGCGTAAGCTCGTCCCCGGGATATGGATCTGGGGAGGAGATTTATTTCCACTTAACTCTATGACTAACGGTTATTTTAATAACCATTCACAAGAGATGAAACATCATAGTGACTAGATGTCGTGGGACGACACACCAGCTGATAGGACTACTCGAGCAGAGACACCTCCGTCGTCTCCGGAGTTTTGAGACATGTGTACTAGCAAGCAGAATTGAGAGTGCGAGGAGTTTAGAGTATACATACTTTTATAGCCTGCGGGCTTCATGTATAAATTGTGGCTATGACCTTTTGCATCCTCTTTTAAATATATATTACTATATATAGTTGTTGCGGTTTCCTGTTAATGCTTCCGGGAAACTCTGTGATGAGATGTGAATGTTGTGATTCAAGCCGAGCAAGACGACCAACTAGTGCTTAGTACTGTGGGTTGTTACCCCGTAGAAAGCACTAGGTGGATGTCTTGGGCGAGTAAGATTCCCTTCGGCCCGACCCGAGCATAGATTTGGGGGGTCCTTACACCGCCTCTGGCCACTGGGTTTGGATAAGGTTCCCGGCTCATTCATGTAGGCCTCAGCAGCAGATTCTGCATGGGCAATGTTGGTGGTGGGAACCCTGCCACTCACATAGGGCCGGTGTAAAGGAAGGTCTCACTCCCCTACATATTTTACTATTAGCAAAAAAGCTTAAGGGAAGAAGGCGGGATCGAGGAGTAAGAAGAGTTGAAAGTACCTTCTCCAAAGGGAACAGGGAGGGGCGTGTTGATAATCCTCCTTAGATGGGGAACTTCGAAGTTCCCCTCGAGGAGGTACATTTGGAGTTTGACCTCGTGACCTCAAATGATGGGGGGGGGGGGGGTAGGTGGCCTCGTCTTATTGAATAGGTAAGAAGGCAATGTGAAGGGAATGTTGCTAAAGTTGCCCGTCACGAAGACGAAATTATGGATCCAGTTGTGGTTTTTTATTGGCGAGATCACAAACCTTGATTTGTTGGCCAGAGAAGAAAGCGATGCCATCCTTCTTGGACATAAAGTTGTATAATTTGAGGAAGACAATGCGACTGAATTCTATCGACTCCTTGCACACGTAACATGCAATTGCTACTAATAAGGCGATGGAGTTATAGTAGAGTTGAGCAAGAACAACTCCAAAATATCGGAGAGTCTGGCGCACATCTAGGCACAAGGGGAGGCGAAGCCCTACCTCGAAGTGCTCTAAGGGGATCACGAGTTCGTTCGGTGAGAAGTGGTTGATCAACTCTTCCTCTCTCGGGGGCGCACGATGAACCCTGGCGAGATGTAGTGCCCCACTACCAAGTGGAACTCATCCTCCATCAAATTGTAGTGGTGGAAAGGGTAGTTGGCGAATGTCTCGGCGCATTTAGACTGTTCATTGGCGACACCACCCATCGCACGAGTGCAAAAAGGGAAGCTGAGAGTGCGAGTGCAAGAAAGAAAGAAAGAAGAAGTCTAAGTATCGAACTATAGTAAACGCGGTAGGTGAGGGGGGCCTATTTATAAAAACTGTTGTTGGGAAGAATCCATGGTAGGGGGCATGCAGATAACAAGCTTGTCGCCCCCACCTCAATCCTTGGGTCGGCCCAGCACTCCCCCACTCGCCTACAGGTCAAAGCGAATGCTCCGTTCAAATCCTTAAAAGCAGATTAGCGAGAAGAATAAAACATCATAAAGCAGGATCATATGGTTATTCAACATGGGTAATCAAGTGCATTTGCAATTTATTTTGCGAGATTACGGTTCAATACAAGCAAAGAAAAGAAAAGACTGCACAACATGTAGTATTGAAAATAAGAGGACAAAGGAAGCGAGTGTCGGTAGGCTCAATGTTGGAGCAATTACCACCGTCCCCATCCTCTCCTCCATGTCCTCGGCGACATGCATGTGTAGTAATATGTGCGAGTAGCATGGAGCTCCTGCTGCACTAGGCACAATTGGTCTTCTACCCGTGTAATGTGAACCCCTAGGGAGGTCGCCTCGTTGCTAGCTCCCCGCCACATCTCATCAAGAAGATGTGCATAGTCCCTTTCAAGATCGTGTAGTCGCCCAATGGCATCCTTGTTCTCTTGAACATTGTCGTGGATCTCACGCAGCATGAGACTGTGTTTTCTAAACAACTAAGTCATCCGCCTCTTCAGAATCACGCCATCCTTCGGTTTGCCTAGGAAGTCTGCAATCATATCAGGGGAAGGGGGCGGCGAGAACTCCTCCTCGTCAATTTCAATGTCAGTTGACGAGACCTCTTGGTAGCCTGTAAAGGATGGGGTTAGCCACACAAGACTGGATCTCAACAAGTAGAAGGTGAGTGCCCTTACTAACCTTACGAAGTGTCGATCCCCTTTCCCGAGCGTTGGCGAGAGGTACTGGGCCGCCCCGTGAAGGGTCCGTCGAAGGAAATCATGTGCACTTTTCCAAGGCCGGGGCGGAGCGGTACCTGGCCGGTGACCAGATTGATGGCAGGAGTCTACTGGTCGAGAGACCCTTCGACCGGAAGGCCTAATCTTGAGGTGGGATCATGGGTGATCTCTCGAGTTGGTGACTTTAGCGGCAATGTATGCAGGCTAGTGGCCCCAAAGGTAGGAGCTGCGATAAACAGAGCGAGGTGAGGGCCACAGATAAGAATAGAGGGTCAGCGAGAAGGTGATAAGCAACTCACCAGGCGTATGCGGACCGCCCGGGACAGCTTGAGGGTGGGTCTCCTGGGCCAGTAGGTCGCTCCGGACTGTGCGCGATTGTAGGCTGGCATTTTCTGAGCCCTCTCCCACGTCCTTTTCCTTTGAAATTTCTTCTTGCGAGTAGTCAAAGCGGTTTCTGCCAATCTTCCTTGGCAAGTGGCAAGTCGAGGGGTAAATATGAGCACCCTAGGGAGTAAGCCCGACGACAGGTGATAGAAACTGGAAGATGGACCGCCAACCGTATGATCACGCCTGGCCATTTTAACCTTTTTTTAGTTTATGAGGCGAGCTTGAGGCCTTCCTGGAAAGCCATGGAGCAAATTTAGTAGTGAAAGATTTGGTCTCCTCTCTCGTGGCGGCGATGCGATCCTGAAATTCTTTCGAGATCGGCATTGTGCAGCGAAAATGGACGAAAAAGTGGGGAAGGGTGGGAAGTGTGAATCCCTCTTACCCCTTGGTTTGGGGTATATATAACGCAGTGGAGGGGCCCAGCGAAAGATTCCCTCCAGGTCAGCAGAAACTCGCCGAACACTAGGGGTGTTGAAGCCAAAATTGACCTCTGTGGAGTTCGGGGTCCCAAAGAGGGGTGACCTCACACCTACTACACTCGGGGGAACCTCACGGACCAAAGACTTGGGAAACTAGGAACAGACCCTCGGCTCTAGCGTGGAGGTCCCACCTCACACCCGGAAGACCTTTGAAGTCTCCCCCTCCCTAGCCAATGCTGAGCTAGGTGCCTTGGAGGAAGAGAGCAAAGGGATTTTTATGGCTCAAAAATGCAATCCTCTCCAAGGCACCCCTAAGGGTCTATTTATAGTTTTCACAACTTCATGGACCAAAATGTCAGAAATTCCCTTATGCCAAATAGGCCTTGAACCAAAAGAAAACACCCACATTGGGGGCAAAGAGGTAATTCCACACCGAGGGTAAAACGGTAAAAACACAGCCAAAAGAGGTCCGGGGAAAAAGGAGGCTAAACTATCCCCCTTACCTTCCCCGGACGCCTGAGGGGAGTGGGGGTCGAACCACCCCACTCCTCCTCCACCTAGGGGCCGAGCGCAGGGGTGAATCCCAAATAACTCGAGAGCAGGGGGCAGGGGCGAGACCCCGGCCCTGGCCGATCTCGCCCCGCCAGGCCGCGGGGCAGGGGCGAGACCCCGTCCCTGGCCGGTCTCGCCCCGCCAGGCCGCGAGGCAGGAGGCAGGTGCGAGACCCTGGCCTCCCAGTCGGTGTCGCCCCGCCAGACCGTGGAGTAGGAGGGGGCAGGGGCGAGACTCCGGCCCCTCGTCCGGTCTCACCCCACCATGCCGCGGAGCAGGAGGAGGCAGGGGCGAGACCCCGGCCTCCCGGCCGGTCTCGCCCCGCCAGGCTGCGGAGCAGGAGGGGGCAGGGCGAGACTCCGGCCTCCCGGCCGGTCTCGCCCTACCAGGCCACGGAGCAGGAGGGGGCAGGGACGAGACCTCGGCCTCCCGAACGGTCCCGCTGCTCCCACTTCACACTTGCTGAGGGGACCCTACTCAGCGACTACGGGGTTGTACACGATCCCCGCTCTTTTCGAGGTTGGCACAAGCTCGGAAAGAAACATCTAACCCAATATATTCGCTGAGTGGCCTTCTCAAAGCCGGACATACTCGACCTCCCCGAGGAGTCAACCTATCAAGACAGCTAATGGGACCCTAGGTGACGAGACGACCTCGAGGTAAAAAACACTCGGCCTCCCTGAGGGGTCAACCTGTCAAGCCAGCTAATGGGAGCCTGGGTAATGAGACGGCCTCAGGGTAAAAAAGACTTAAGGTCCTCGAGAGGTACCACCAGCCCTGCCAGCTAGTAAGAGCCTGACAGCGGGACCGTCTCGGAGAAAAAAGGAACAGGGGCATCCACGAGAGGTACCACCGGCCCTGCCAGCTAGTGAGAGCCTGGCAGCGGGACCGTCTCGGAGAAAAAAGGAACAGGGGAATCCACAAGAGGTACCACCGGTCCCACCAGCTAGTGAGAGCCTGACAGTGGGATGGGTGGTGTCGCCAACTAGAGGTACCACCGGCCCTGCTAGCTAGTGAAAGCCTGACAGTAGGACCATCTCGGAGCAAAGAGAATAGGGGCATCCACGAGAGGTGTAACACCCCAAAACTCAAAATAGCGAAGGGGGGGACGTTTTGGGCCAGTTTGGGTTCTGGCAGAAGGCACACGGCCTGGGACACGGGCGTGTCCCAGGGCGTGTCAAGCGTGTGTCGACACTTAGCCGCGAAGTCGTCGAGTTATACTCGACGATTCTTCGAGAATGAGCACACGGCCTGCGACACGGGCGTGTCGCAGGGCGTGTCGACCCGTGTCGACACTTAGCCGTGAAGTCGTCGAGTTATACTCGACGATTCGTCGAGAATGGGCACACGGCCTGCGACACGGGCGTGCCGCAGGGCGTGTCGAGCCGTGTCGACAATCGTCCCAGGGAGTCGTCGAGATTCACTCGACGATCGTCGAGACAAGGCACATGGCCTAGGACACGGGCGTGTCCAAGGCCGTGTCATCGAGTCGTCGATCTTCCCTCGACGAAATGTCCCTTGTACACGGCCTGCGGCCCAAGCGTGTCAAGGTGACACGGGCTTAGAACTACTAGTGTTAAGCCTTGTTATGACTTTCTTTATCTGCGAGAGCACCGTTCGTTTAGGGAGCTTCGCATTCCTTTATTAGGAATTATATTGTGCGTCGGAGTACCTCCTTCGATGGTAAAAGACGAATTGGATGCGTTATAGTCCAATGGTGCTCATTGTGCGCGGGTAGACGTTGTTGCGCTTAGTTTTGGATTGGGAATCAGGAGTTCGACGTTATATTTGGTATGGACTGGCTCTCGGAGCAGCAAGCCAATATAGATGCGGTAGCAAGGAAGTCAAGCCGGGAGCAAGTCGTGAGATGACCTTTACGGGCTCGAAGAGGTCGAGCAAGATGTTGGCGTTTGCTCTTCAGGTGGTGAAGGCGGTTCGTGCCGGAGCAGAACTGTTCTTTACACTAGTGGAGGTTGCAAAGCCGAAGCCCACTTTGGATTGTATTTCAGTGGTATTGAAGTACCCTGATGTGTTCCCTAGAGATCTTCCTGGAGCCCCGCCTCGATGGGAGATAGATTCCATGTTTGAGCTTGTACCAGGTGCAAGGTCTGTGTCACGCTCTCCTTGTTGGCTAGCGCCTACGGAAATGTCGGAGCTGAAAGTGCAACTTCTAAAAGTTGTTGGAGCAAGGGTATGTGCGTCCAAGTCCTTCGCCTTGGAGTGCACCGACCCTCTTTCGTAAGAAGAAGAACGGAAGCTTGGGGCTATGTATTAATTATCGGGAGCTCAACAAGGTAACGGCAAAGAACAAGAACCCGATCCCAAGGATCGATGACCTTTGTGATCAGTTGGTCGGGCCAACGCCGTACTCTAAAGTAGCTAAGGGAGAGTGATATCCCTAAGATAACGTTCAGTACAGGACACGGGCGCTACGGGTTTAGGGTCAGGCCGTTTGGGCGGACAAATACGCCGTCAGTGTTCATGGATTTGATGAACAAGACGTTCAGGGAGTACTTGGACCATTTCGTGATCGTCTTCATCGATGATATTTTGGTGTACTCGCAAAGTGAGGAGGATCACTTCAAGCATCTTCATTTGGTGTTGGAGACGCTAAGGAGAAACCAGTTGTATGACAAGTTCTCGAAGTGCGAGTTTTGGCTATCCTCAGTGGCGTTCCTCGGTCATATAGTGAGTGGAGAGGGTATTGCTGTGGATCCGGCGAAGATTGTTGCGATACGGGAGTGGCCTGAGCTTGCTACGGTAGCGGAAGTCCGGAGTTTGCTGGAGCTTGCCGGCTACGATAGGCGCTTCGTGGAGAACTTCTCGCGGATAGCGTTACCTCTCACTACTATGACGAGGAAGGAGCATAAGTTCTTTTGGACGCCGGAGTGCGCGCGAGCTTTTGAGGAGTTATAATGTCGGTTGACTACGACGCCTGTGCTGACTTCGCCAAGTGGAACCGAAGGCAATGAGATTTTAATGATGCGTAGGGCAGCGGTTTGGGTTGCGCGCTACTGCAACACGGAAGCGTAATAGCGTATGGCCATGAGTTTTGCCTTGAAGCTATGGAGGCATAATTGTATACGGTGTGAAAGTGGATCTCTACGCCGGTCACAAGAGTGTGAAGCATCTGATTTATCAGAAGGATTTGAATATACGACAGCGTAGATGGATGGAGTTCTTGGGAGACTATACATTCAAGATCCACTACGCGCCTGATAAAGGGAATGCGGTTGCTGACGCGGTGAGTCGCCAAGCCCCAGCTCGAGCCCATTGGCTATCGGTGCAAGATGAGCGGTTGGTGCGAGAGTTGGAGGCGTTGGGGATCGTTTGTATGGACAAGCAATCAAGTGCTGAAGCAGTTCATGGTAGAGGCTCTGGATGGGCCAAATTCCCAATTCGTCGTGGAGGACGAATTGCTTTGGAGAGACGGCCTTTTGTGCGTCCCAAGTGTGGGCAATTTGCGGGTGGAGTTGTTGTACGAGGCATACCACACCAAGTACTTGATTCACCCGGGGAGCATGAAGTTGTACATTGATGTGAAGAAACTATTTTGGTGGCCGGGTTTAAAGAAGGATGTGGCGCTCTACGTAGTGAAGTGCCAAACTTGCGCCTTGGTGAAGGCGGAGTGCCAAAAGCCGGGAGGAGTTCTTAAGTCCTTGCCCATTCCGGAATGGAAATTTGACGACATCTCTATGGACTTTGTGCACGGTTTGCCAAGGTCGCAAAAGGGGAAACGATGCCATTTGGGTGGTCGTGGATCGATTAACGAAGGTGTCGCATTTTATTCCGCATAGGAAGGATGATACGGTGGAGAAGTTAGCAACGTTTTATGTGGATAACATAGTACGGCGCCATGGTGTGCCCCGCAGCATCGTGAGTGACCGAGATGGGCGGTTCACGTCCAATGATTGGAGGCTGGTGCAACAAATGTTGGGAACAAAGTTGAAATTCAGCACAGCCACCCATCCGCAAACGGATGGGCAGACCGAGAGGGTTAATAGAACCATGGAAGACATGCTCCGCATGTGTGTCTTGGGTTTTGGAAAGCAATGGGAAGACCACCTTTATTTGGTGGAGTTCGCATACAACAACAGCTACCAAGCGAGTATTCAGACGACGCCCTTCGAGGCCCTATATGGTAGCAAATGTCGCACGTCGTTGTCTTGGTTAGAAACGGGTGAGTCAAAGTTGTATAAGCGATCGGAAGTGGAGGATGCTACTTCTTTGGTGAGAACGATTCGGGTGAGGTTGCTTAACGCTCAGGACCGGCAAGCAAAGTACGGTAATGCCAAGCACAGGAACGTGGAGTTCGCTGTGGGCGATTATGTATACTTAAAGATCAAGCCGTTCAAGGGTGTCTCGCGGGTGCGACGATTGAAAAAAAAAGCTAAGCCCGAGGTACCTTGGACCGTTCGAGGTTCTGGAGCGAGTTGGAGAAGCGGCCTATAGGTTGAAGCTTTCAGTGGAGCTAAGTGGTTTACACGATGTATTCCACATTTCGGAGCTTCGGAAGGCGGTGCAAGAGCCTACGCAAATGATCGCGGTCGATCAAGTGCCGGTGGATAGTGGGTTAACGACAAAGGTCAAGCCCGTGCGGATTGAGGACTCGGAGGTCAAGCGACTACGCAATAAAGAGATCAGGATGGTCAAGGTCCGGAGGGTCAATTGCGGTCGTGAGGAGCTCTCTTGGGAGCGAGAGCAGACTATGCTTGACGAGTATCCGAAGTTGTTCCGCTTAGGTACAAGTTTTGTTTTGTATGCCTTTCCTTATGTAATTTCGTGGGCGAAATTATTTTAAGAGGGGGAGAGTTGTAACACCCCAAAACTCAAAATAGCGAAGGGGGGGACGTTTTGGGCCAGTTTGGGTTCTGGCAGAAGGCACACGGCCTGGGACACGGGCGTGTCCCAGGGCGTGTCAAGCGTGTGTCGACACTTAGCCGCGAAGTCGTCGAGTTATACTCGACGATTCATCGAGAATGAGCACACGGCCTGCGACACGGGCGTGTCGACCCGTATCGACACTTAGCCGTGAAGTCGTCGAGTTATACTCGACGATTCATCGAGAATGGGCACACGGCCTGCGACACGGGCGTGTCGCAGGGCGTGTCGACCCGTGTCGACGATCGTCCCGGGGAGTCGTCGAGATTCACTCGACGATCGTCGAGACAAGGCACACGGCCTAGGACACGGGCGTGTCCAAGGCCGTGTCATCGAGTCGTCGATCTTCCCTCGACGAAATGTCCCGTGTACACGGCCTGCGGCCCAGGCGTGTCAAGGTGACACGGGAAAGGACACGGGCGTGTCCTAGAACCCGTGCAGTGCTCGGGTTGAAAATGGGGGAAAATCATGGGGTACACGGCCGGCTACACGGCCGTGTCAGCTGGAACACGGGCGTGTCAGCTCGAACACGGGCGTGTTCGATACCCGTGTGAGGTTCCAGGAGATTCGATTTTGACGGCGAATGCGGCACACGGCCCTGGACACGGGCGTGTGCCAGGCCGTGTTCGGCCCAGATTGGGCATTTCAGCCCCGAATCAACGCCGCTCATTTTCTTAGGTTGAGATCCAACGGCTGGGGGTTGTTCCTGAGAGGATATACCAGTGAGTTGACTTGGAAATCCATCATTTTCTTACCTTATCATCTCTCCAAGTCCTTGGAGAAAGAGGAGAGCCATTGGAGGAAGAAGAACTAGATCCCGCCATTGGAGGAGCTTCGGAGCTCCGAATCGCGAGCCGACTCCGGATCCACGGAGGCAACGCAAGTGCGGTGATTTCTATCTGATTACTTTTCGATGGCGCCAAAGAGGAACTCAAGGGTAACGATCCTCATCTTGAGCATGAATAGCTCTCTTTCTTAGCATAGGAAGCCCGCTCTCGCGAGTTTGCGAAGAGTTGGAGGCGTTCCTTCGGGTAGATATGTAAAGTCCCCGTTGTTTAGAGTCCGTATGCGAGAACGGACATAGGCATGATGTGTGAAGCCTACCCGGACATGTTAGTCTGGATCGGTGATGTTGCATTGCATAAGGCCGGAGAAGACTCCGTGCTATTGGTTGTTTTCGGGTTTTCTACGCGGTAGATTGCAGCAGGGAGCCTTGGGGACTAACCCAAAGGTGCACCCGAAAAACTGGGCGGATACGAGATCTTGCCAGCTTGGTGGCCTGAGAGCCAACTCGAACATAACTGAGTTATGTGACTTGCGGTAGAATGGGGCTCGGTGAAAGTTTGACCCGCGCAAATGGCTTAAATTGTCGTTGCGAAGTGAGCACGGGTTAGATGGAGCCGTACACGCTTTATGTCGTTCGGTTAGAGAGACCTAAGGTTACGTGGCACTCGCCGTTGGCATAGATGTGAGTCTTCGGCGGTCAATGGCTTAAATTGACGTGACCCATGCCATGAAGACAAATTGCTCATAGGTTTGGCCGTCTAAGTGGCGGTGGTGAGTCCGGAATGTTAATGGCTTTAATTGACGTGACATCGACCGGTTCACCGAGAATGTGCCCTAAGTGCACGGGGCGTGCGGCCGTACGTGCCAACGTCTGTGATGAAATGGCTATGGTTATATACATTGCTCGCTTATGCTAATGAAATGCAGGGAAGGAGCATCGCCGCCCCGAGTTGGGGGCGGGATCGTTATAATTTGGTCAGCATTGCTGACCGTTGCCTTGTTTTACCACCATGTGGTGGTTTGTTGCTTGCAGGTGCAGCTGGACCAAGCGGTCAATAGCGGGCTAAAGCCCTTTTTGCGAAGCTGGCCCTCGAAGGCCCAAGTAGAAGTGTTTACTGCTTTATTCATGAATGACCGGCCTGCGAGCCATGGTTTGTAAAACATGTAATTTTCAAGTGAAACACTTTGTAAGGCCTTAAGGCCGGTTTTGGGTATTTTGTATAACATTCCTAAATTGTACTAGTGGACATTCGTGCTTGATGTTGGGTTCTTGTTTACAACTCTTATAAACTGCTTCCGCTAGAATGCTCTGTGTAGGACGTTGAGATTGGTTGGATGGTTTCCATACGTAACCACCCGGTCTGTCTGTGGTATATGGCGTCGGGCCCCGGCCGGACCTACTGCTATATGCTATGCGACGGATAGGGGGTGTTACAAGAGGTACCACCGTCCTCGCCAACTAGTGAGAGTCTGACGGCGGGACCGTCTCGGATCAAAGAAGAACATGGGCATCCATGAGAGGTACCACCAGCCCTGCCAGCTAGTGAGAGCCTGACAGCGGGATCGTCTCGAAGCAAAGAGAATAGGGGCATCCACGAGAGGTACCACCGACCCTGCCAGCTAGTGAGAGCCTGGCAGCGGGACCGTCTCGGAGCAAAAAGGAATAGGGGCATCCACGAAAGGTACCACTGGCCCTGCCAGTTAGTGAGAGCCTAGCAGCGGGACCGTCTCGGAGCAAAAAGGAACAGGGGCATCCACGAGAGGTACCACCGGCCCTGCCAGTTAGTGAGAGCCTGACAGTTAGACCGTCTCGGAGCAAAGAGAACAGGGGCATCCATGATAGGTACCACCGACCCTGCCAGCTAGTGAGAGCCTGGCAGTGGGACCGTCTCGGAGCAAAAAGGAACAGGGGCATCCATGAGAGGTACCACCGGCCCTGCTAGCTAGTGAGAGCCTGACAGTGGGACCATCTCGGAGCAAATAAGAATAGGGGAATCCACGAGAGGTAACACCGGCCCTACCAGCTAGTGAGGGCCTGGCAGTGGGACTGTCTCGGAGCAAAGGGAACTAGGCTTCGATAAGAGGTACGCCTGCCCTGCCAGCTAGTGAGAGCCTGACAGCGGGACCGGCTCGGAGCAAAGAGAACAGGGGCACCCACGAGAGGTACCACCGACTCTGCCAGCTAGTGAGAGCCTGGCAGCAAGACCATCTCGGAGCAAAGAGAACAGGGGCATCCACGAGAGGTACCACCAGCCCTGCTAGCTAGTGAGAGCCTAACAGCGGGACCATCTCGAAGCAAAGAGACTTGGGCTTCCACGAGAGGTACGCCTGCCCTGCCAGCTAGTGAGAGCCTGACAGCGGAATCGATCTCGAGGTGAGACCTACCCCACCCTCCAAGAGATCAGCCTGCCCTGCCAGCTTGTGAGATCCTGATAGAAGAATCCATCTCGAGTTGAGACCTACCCCACCCTCCAAGAGATCAACCTGCCCTGCCAGCTAGTGAGAGTCTGGCAGCGGAATCCATCTCGAGGTGAGACCTACCCCACCCTCCGAGAGATCAACCTGCCCTGCCAGCTAGTGAGAGCCTGACAGCGGAATCCATCTCGAGGTGAGACCTACCCCACCCTCCGAGAGATCAACCTGCCCTGCCAGCTAGTGAAAGTCTGGTAGCGGAATCCATCTCGAGGTGAGACCTACCCCACCCTCCGAGAGATCAACCTGCCCTGCCAGCTAGTGAGATCCTGGCAGCGGAATCTGAAAGTGCAAGTTAGATCTGATATACTCTAGAGGGGGTGAATAGAGTATGGTGCTTGTTAAAAACTTTTTACAACTCTTGTTGTATTCCTAAGTGAACAGGGAAGCAAATAACATAAAGTAAACACAACAACTAACTAAACACAGAGCAATCACAGAAAAATCAGAAACCACAGCCAGAAAACAAAAGAAAATAAGCAATCAGGTGACAAAAGGAGCTATAGTGGTTCCCCAACCAATCTGGGTACATCCACTCTTCTACCACCCTAGGTAGGAATCCACTGCAGGATGAGTTGATCAGGTGTCCTGGGCACCAATGAGCTTTTGATAAGGTACTCAAAAACCAAACCAGATTTTTTGATCAGGTGTCTTGCCACCACTGAGTTTTGACAAGGTCTCAGAAACCAACACAAACTTTTGAAGGGAGTTTGATAAACCCTTTATAGCAGAGAGAGAGAGAGAGATGATCTTCTCTGTCAACAGTCAGAGAGAAGATAGTGGATGTTGTCAAAGCTCCCCCTGAGTTCTTGAGTTGTTCAGGAAGTGAAGCTTTGCAGTAGGGTGATAGGCCTTCAGAAGATTTGATCTCCAGCAAAATATGATTCTAGCAGCAGCTGAAATGTGTGGTGTCTGGAGTCTTGAATGATAATGGCCTTTGAACACTGGAATCAAGAGGGATCTGAAAATTTCAGTATGTTGATCTCCTTTTGTGATGTGTGTTCTTGTATGAATTCTAAAACTAAGAATATCTGCAACTCTTTCTCTTTCTATTGTTCTTGTAGTAATGGTTGTTGTTGATGATATTCAGCAGGAATGAAAAACTGATCTTTTATTCCTTGGATCTGAATAGAATATTTCTCTGTCCAAGATAGTCGTTAGCCTGTCATAAATGACTTCCTTAACTGCATTTTGTCTTCTAGAGGAAAGTCCAATAAAACATTTCTTTGAAAATCCCTTGAAACTTGCTCCAGATTAATTGAAATGGCTACAAGATCCTTGACATAAATGTTGAGAATAATTCCATAACTGTCTGAATTTGAATCTTGAAAAACATCGATCTCTTCAGAAAAACGTCGACCTGAGCTCAACTATCGTTGAACTGAGCTCAGAGACTGGACTTAGACTGAAGCAGAAAGCGTCGATCTGAGCTCAACTATCATCGAACTGAGCTCAGAGATAGGGAAACAAACTAGAGACAGGAACGTCGATCTGAGCTCGAAGATCATCGAATGGAGTTCGACGACTCGTTGAAGTTGAGCTCAGAGATCGTCGAATGGAGTTCGACAATTTGTCGAAGTGAGCTCAGAGATCGTCGAATGGAGTTCGACGATTCGTCGTCCTGAGCTCGACGAAATGACTTAGTCTCCTGAACTGAAATATCTGGTCTTGAGGGTCTTGAGGGTCTTGAGGGCAGCTTTCAAACTTAAATACTAACCCTTAGACTCAGTTCTAAATGACCTTTAGATCTATACAAGGAGGTCAAAACAAATTTCCTAAAGATACATAGTGATCCTTGCCCAAATCAGTAATAGGGTGTTCCAACAATCTCCCCCTATTTGGGTTAAGATTACTATTTACAGACATTGGAAAAATAAAAACATACAAAGCAGAAATGTAATAATCAAAACATTGCAGAAACACAGACATTATCACAGATAGTTCAGAAAATAAAATTTACTGTCATCTTACAGAATCATTCCTTTTCCTTGCTCTTTATGAGAACTATTTCTCTGTTGGGGTTGAGAGCTTCTTTCTTGGATCTCCTGTCATCAGCTGCACCTAGAGAAGTTTGATGTTTTGGCCTGGGAACTACAGCTTCTGGATGCAGCTTCATATAACTTTCTGAATCAAAGAATTTACTGGAGGAGTATCTCTCAAGTTTTTTCTTTCTTTGATCTGATAGAGTAGTGATATTGGATGTATCTTTTCCTTATTCTCTAGCCTTCTTGATTTGGTCTAGTGCAGCCAATTCTTTTATTCTTGTTGTCCATAAGGTGGGATTATTTTCTGGGTCTTCAAATGTAACTGGAGGCTCATATCTGTTTGAAGAATTATCAGGAGGAGCTCTGGAAGAGACTAGATCTTTAAGCTTATAAGGGAAGGGACCAGAAGTAGTGTCAGAGGGACCTTGTCCTTCCCTTTGATAAGGATGTTGCCTGAAATATCCTTTAGAGTACACTTTTAGTTCTCTTTGATTTCCTTTGTACTGTCCTCTTCTGGACTGGTAACCTCTAGACTGATTTCCTATGTACTGGGATCTTCCTTGAGGTTGATATGAACTTTGGCTTCTGGCAGTAGATTGGAAGGCAGAACTACCACCTGCACCTGCATCAGGTGAAGGAGGAGGAGGAGGAGGATTGAAATGGGATGATCCTTTGTCATACTTTCTTTTCTTCTTCATGGCTTTCAGTTGATTCCTGGAGTACTGCATCCATGGTTCTGTAATAGGGCAATCATGTAGTATATAATATGGAATATCATTTGTATCTTTCACTTTCTCTGGGGGAACTCTCTTCATGGCCTTGCTTCTGGCTTTCCTTTTCCTTGCAATTGTTGCAGAGGAATCATCAGAGTCAGTTCTAAACTGATCACTGTCTGAGCTTTGTGGATTATCATACACTGCATCAATCCTTTTGAGATATTCTTTCTGTTGTTGAGACTGAGCAGAAGAGACAGCAGAAACAGCAACAGGAGCAACAACAGCAGCAGGAATTGGAGTAAGCAGCACTGGCAGAAGGAGCTATGACAGCAGCAGTAATAGAAGTAGTAGAAACAGATGAAACTGGAAAAACAACTTCAGAAACAGAAACAACAAGCTCAGAGGTAACTGAAGCAACAGATTCAGAGATAAAAACAGCAGGCTCAACATCAATTGCCTCTATCATATGCACATCCTCAGACACTGAAACAGCAGTAACAGTGCTTGCTAAAACATCAACAGCAGCAGTAGGAGCAACAGAAACAGAAGGAGCACTGTCAACAGTATTAAAGGAATTTATATAAGAACTTATTAAGCTGGGGTCACAGCTGGAAATAGGCACAATGGCCTTAGTGAGATCTTCAGTATGCTGGGCTGTAAGACAGTTGAAGTATACAGAATCAAAAACTGATAATAGTGACCTGAGGTCCACTGTAATGACTGCAACTGGAGCTACAGGAGCTTGGACTGAAGTTACTGCAGCAGGCAATCTCTCAACTTCATAAGGCATCTCCCCCTGCCTAGATTCAGTGAGAACTGGATCAAGGCACCCAGAAGAAGGGATTGCCTGAGGAGGAAGAAAAGAGGATAGCCTGGCAGACAGCTCCTGAACTGTTTTTAGACGTGGAGCCAAAGAGGTCTCCAGCAATAATGATAGCCTTGGAGCTATCATCTCATATAGCCTGTCTGCAATAGCTGGAATGTCTACTTGCTCAAGAGGGACTTGAGTAGAGGTAGAGATGGAAGTTGGAGCAGCAGGAGATGTTGGTGGAGAACCTGTGGATGGTGGAAGTGATGGTTGAGATATTGGAATTATGGAGATGGAAGATAATGGAATGGAAATGGATGGTGTGAATGATGGTTGAGCAATGATGTCCTTAAGGAGTTGTTGATAAGAAGTGGATGATGATGGTGGCTCAGGAGGGGATGAAGGAGAATCATCCATATAGGAATCCTCTATAAGAGTGAAAGATGGAATATGAGATGATGAGTCAATGTCCAGGTGTGGGTAGTGATGTAGTGGGTGGAAGATTTCTTCGGTTAATGGTGGAGTTGGAGAAGGGATTGAAGTTGGAGATGGGATGGAAATGGGGGATGAAATTGTGATGGTGGATGTTACTATTGTAGATGAAACAAGAGGTGGAGAAGGAGGAGATGAAGCAGGCAAGTCTTCTGCAGGGGCAGAAACCTGAGGGGAAGAGACTAAAGCAGTCCTTGTGCCTGAAGAAGAGATTACAGAGGGTCTGCTGGGCTTTATAATCTGTCTGTCCCATTTTCTAAATAGGGCACAGGTAAGACTCTTGGAGGCATTGATGTGTATCCCACTAGAAACAAGCAGTGCAGGGCATCTATTATGAAGAAACAACCCTAAAATCCTCCCAAAGTTAACAAAGTCCTTGTTGATTTTCTTCTTGATTAAGTCAAAGAACACTTCTCCCCAGTTCAGCTGCTTCTTGTCCACCAGGGCACCCATCAAACAGAGCTGATACCTAGATATGGTATCATGAGCTGAGTGTTTGGCCAACAACACTTTTCCAACAACATCAGTAAGGAATCTGTACTCAACAGACAGATTTTTCTTAAGCAATTTACTAGGGTTAGCTTCTGAATGTCCCATCCATTCAAGCATATTAGAAAATTCCTCTCTAGAAAGCTCAACAGAATCTTTGCCAGAATTCAATTGAAAAACCTCTGTCAAAGCAGCAGGTGTTAGAGATACTTGAGTTCCTGAGATGGTTCCAACCTCTTTGTTCTGATCCAGATTGTGGGCAGTATACACTCATTCCTTTATCTCATCTGCAGCCAATTTGATCCTTGTAGTCATTATGGTAACTAGTTGTTGGTCTTTGAAAAGTTCCAGAATGTCCTTGAAGATTTGATCATTGTTATTAAAAGAATCCATGTCGATATCAAAGCCTGCGTCAAACTTCATTGCGGCCAAGATTGCGACTGAAACTGCCATTGATTCCTGCAAAAATGAACAAACAAACGACCAAGTGTAGAAAAGTTTGGAGGGAAAGGGAAAATTTGCAGAGAGTATGAAAGAGCAAAGGGAGAACGATGGCCGGAAAATGAGTTTTATATTAGGGTTCGACGCAGAAAAGGAAAGATCATTGAACTCTATTCGACGATCTGGGCTTCTAAAGGAAACTGAAAGGTCATCAATAGCGTCGATCTCCGTTCGACGATATTGGAGAGCGTCGAGCTCCGTTCGACGATCGCTGACCTGAAGAAAGATAGTTTAGCACTATCTGAGAAGCGCTGAACTCAGGTCGACGATTTCGGACATCGTCGATCTCCGTTCGACGATCTTGGGGAAAATCGTCGAGCGCAGTTCAGAGACCAAAAACATACTCTAAACACTAGAAAAAATCAAAATGTTTGCCTAGTCTTGGTCAATTTTAGAGTTTTAAAATCTTGGAGCTTATTTTAGACTTCCTCCATCTAACATTCCTAACTGATTCAAGAAGAATGTATGTTTCTTTTCATCCAAGGGTTTGGTGAAAATATCTCCCCTTTGCAAATCAGTTGGGATATATTAAAGTTCAATTTTATTTTTCTCAACATTATCCCTTAGAAAGTGATGCCTAATTTCTATGTGTTTTGTCCTACTATGGAGGACTGGATTTTGTGCTATAGAAATAGCACTGGTATTATCACAAAATATTTTAGACTTTTCTAAGTTGCAGCCATAGTCTAGGAGTTGGTTTTGAATCCACAAGATTTGTGAAGAACCACTACCTGCAGCCATATATTCAGCTTTAGCAGTTGAAGTTGACACAGATGTTTGTTTTTTACAAAACCAGGAGACAAGTCTGTCACTAAGAAATTGACAAGTTCCACTGGTGCTTTTCCTGTCTATTCTGCATCCAGCATAATCAGCATCTGAAAATCCAGTTAAGTCAAATGATGAATCTTTTGGATACCAAAGACCTAGATTTGGACAACTTTTTACATACCTAAGAATCCTTTTTACTAAGGTTAAGTGTGACTCTCTAGGGCTCACTTGGAATCTAGCACATATGCATGTAGCACACATTATGTCAGGTCTACTAGCTGTAAGGTACAATAAAGAGCCAATCATTGCTCTATATGTTGTCTGATCAACAGGTTTCCCATGTTCATCAGCATCTAATACAACATTAGTAGGCATAGGTGTTTTCATACATGATGCTTCAGACATACCAAATTTCTTAACCAATTCTTTTGCATACTTGGTTTGAGAAATAAATATGCCTTCAGCATGTTGTTTGATTTGCAATCGTAGAAAGAAGGATAGCTCACCCATGCTACTCATTTCAAATTTAGAATGCATTAGATTGGAAAACCTTCTTCACAAATTTGAATCAGTAGAACCAAATATAATATCATCTACATAGATTTGTACTAGTAGGGTATGAGACTTATGGGTTCTAATAAAAAAGGTTTGGTCTACTCTACCCCTTATAAACTCATTTTTTAGAAGAAAGCATGCTAGGGTCTCATACCATGCTCTAGGAGCTTGCTTTAGACCATATAATGCTTTATGCAATTTGAAAACATGATCAGGATGAGTTGAAGAGATAAAACCTGGGGGTTGTCTAACATAGACTTCTTCTTTGATATCTCCATTGAGAAAAGCACTCTTTACATCCATCTAGTATACTTTGAAGCCTTTGTGTGCTGCATATGCTAAGAATATTCTTATGGCATCTAACCTTGCAACTGGTGTAAAGTTTGGTCATAATCTATCCCTTCTTCTTGAGAGTACCCTTGAGCAACTAGCCTTGTCTTGTTCCTTACAATGACTCCTTGATCATCCAATTTATTTCTGAACACCCACTTTGTTCCAACAATGGAGTGATCCTTTGGCCTTGGTACTAGTTCCCAAACTTTGCTCCTTTTAAATTGATTCAACTCTTCTTGCATTGCAATGATCCAGTGTGGATCTTGCTCTGCATCGTGAATGCATTGAGGTTCAATTTGAGAAAGAAAGCAAGTGTGCATCAGGTTTTGGCTGACATGATTTCTGGTTTGCACACCAGCTGAGATGTCTCCAATCACTTGGGAGATTGGATGGTCTCTTGATGTTACTAAATCAATAGGAGATGTTGATTGTTCACCAACTTGTGTTGTTGTTTCCTCTTATAGTACAACAACTGGCTCTTCAAGAAGTTTCTCTTCAAGATGTTTAATGTCTTCTTCATCTTCACTGCTTTCATCTTTTTGAATAAATTGTAACCTGTCCAGGTCTTCTGCAAGAGAGTGTACCTGCAAAGGTTCTATGGTAGAAGTATTTTTCTCCTTGAAAGACATGTTAGACTCATCAAAAGATATATGAACAGATTCTTCAATTTTGAGAGTAGATTTATTATATACCCTATAAGCTTTACTGATCATGGAGTATCCCAGAAACACTCCTTCATCAGCTTTAGCTTGAAATTTTGCTAAGTATTTCTTGTCATTATTATGAATGAACAAATACAACCAAAAATTTTAAAGTAGTCTACTTTAGGTTTCTTCCCTTTGAGTAATTCATAGGGAGTCTTGCCCTTCAGTTTATGTATTAAACTTCTATTCAACACATAGTTGGAGGTGTTCACTGCCTCTGCCCAAAAGGATAGAGGAAGGTGAGCATCTGACAACAATGTAGTAGCAGATTCAATAAGAGTTCTATTTTTCCTTTCAGCCACCACATTTTGTTGAGGAGTTCTAGGAGTTGAGAAAGTGTGTCTGATCCCTTCACTCTGACAGAACTCTTGCATAAGAAGAGAATCAAACTCTGTCCCATGATCACTTCTGATCAGGGCAATGTGAGTATTGAACTCACTCTGTATGCATTTGAGAAACTCTGTTAAACATTTAAAGTTATCAGACTTTTTTCTCAGAAAGAACACCCATGTGAATCTAGAGAAGTCATCTACAACCACTAAAGTATAAGATTTCCCTCCTAAGCTTTGTACTGTAATGGCTCCAAAAATATCCATGTGTAATAGATACAAAATCCTAGGTGAATCACTCTTATTAAGTGACTTGAAACTATTTTTGGTTTGCTTGCCTAATTGACAAGCCTTGCAGAGTCCTTCCTTCTTGTAGGGGCCAGAAGGTAGTTCTCTAACAAGATTGTCCTTGGATAGCCTAGCAATGGTTCTAAGGTTTATATGCCCTACTCTCTTATGCCATAATTCATTAGGTCTACAAATAGAGTTAAACAAGCAAATATCTACCTTGGTTGAAAGAAAATCTACAAGATAGATGTTACCTTTCCTTTTACCTGTCAACACAGTTGTGTTGTCCTCTGATTTGATCTTGCATAAGGATTTGCTGAAAGTCACTTGGTAGCCTTCATCACACAGTTGACTGATACTGATTAAATTGTGCTTCAGTCCTTCCACATAGGCTACTTTCTTGAATGTGATTGTGCCAATCTGGACTGCACCATATCCTTTTGTTAGTCCAAAGTTTGAATCACCAAATATTACTTTGGGTCTAAGCTTGGCTTTGAAAGATGTGAGGTTGTCGTTGTTTCCTGTCATGTGCTTTGAGCACCCACTATCCAGATACCATTGCTGGTTTGATGTTGGATATGTCTTCACCTGCACATAAAACAATTTATTTGTTTTTGACCCAGTTTACCTTGGGCCTAGGTTGATAACCTTTGAATTCAGAAATAAAAGACATCCATGGTTGACTCTTATAGCCTTTAGAATGATATCTCCTTGGAGGTATTATCCATTCAATATAAGGGTTAAATCTTTGGGATGAAGGACCCCTAGGTTTGAAATTTGATTTACCTTTGAAAAATTTTCAAAACTCTGATCTCTGCTCGACGATCGTTGAGCTGAGTTCGACGATCTTGGGTCAGATCGTCGAGCTCCGTTCGAAGATCGACTGTGGCAGAGTTCAGGGTTTAGAGATCGTCGACCTGAGTTCGACGATTTAGCCTGAGATCGTTGATCTTCATCCGACGATCGTCTAGCTCTGTTCGACGATTTCTGTTGAACACTTGTTTTCTTAGGTAAGTCAGAATTCTTCCTAGCTACCTCTACAACTCCCTTACCTTTATTAGAGATAAACTTGATTGGGGTTGTTAATACTATAGGTTGGCTAGATGAGGCACTCAAGCCCAGTGTACTATTGAATCTTGAGTTCACTGTGCTTGTGATGTCCATTAGTTTGATACTTCTCCCATTGAGGGATTCTTCAAACTTCTTGGCCTCTGATAGTTCACTTTGCAGTGAGGCTATCTGCTCCCTACAGCATTCCAACTCCTCAGAGAGTTTGAGGTTTTCTGATTTTAAAGTACTGTGTTCAGATAACTGATTTCTGAGAGAAATGATTTCCTTCTCAGATTTTAATAAATCCAAACATAGTGCTTTAAACTCACACTTGAAGTCCTCAGAATTAAAATCAAAAGAACTTATTACCTGGTCCTCTTCAGATTGAGTCTCTGATTCTAACTCTGACTCTTCTGCATCAGAACTTTGTTGTGAGGCATTGATAGCCATCATACAGAATTCTTTTTCATCAGCATCATCTTCATCATCACTTGAGCTGGATGAAGCTTCAGATTCTTCTTCTGTCTCACTCCAAGTTTCAGCAACAAACCTCTTCCTTGTATTTTTGTTCTTGCTGGAGGAGGGTTTGCCATTGCTGCTCTTCTTGAAGTCCTTTTCTTTTCTCCTTTCTTTCTTGTCCTTCTTGTCCTTGTTTTTATTTTCTGGACAGTCAGGCACAATGTGGCCTGCTTTCCTGCATCCAAAACAAATAATCTCTTTGTTATTTGATTTGTTATACCTTGGCTTGTGTAACACCTCCCCTGTAATGACCGTATAATATGGGTCCGGACAGGGCCCCACAACATACGGACGCCACAGCTTTAGTATTAAAAGATGATATAACTACCCGCACTCAAAACACTTTGCACAACACAGCGGAAACACAAGCAAGACTAGAAGTTATCCACTACTACAAGAGTAAAAAGATGGCCTTATGGCCTTACAACATAAGAGAGTCCAAACTCACATAATACAACATTCATGAAAGTGTAAACGCACCCCTTGTCTACCTCGGCATGCAAGCCGGACTACATGAGCATAAAACATATAATGTCATAAATATAAAGCTACAGCAAAAGGGGAAACACTTCTTGAGGCTTAGGCCTATCTGGCCGGCGAGCTAGCTCCTGCTTGCGATCCTTGCCCTGTAAAAACTATTAGTAACGTGGGTCAGCAAAGGCTGACCTCAAACTGTGTAACAAACACATCTCCTTCCGGCCGCCCCTAACGGACCCCGGGGAACCCTCCAACCTGCAAGTCAGCACTTCGTATGCAATATATAAATATAAACCAGAAATACATATAGAACAGGCTTGGATGTCTCAAACAACAGACACGTGTTAAAATTCAACAAACCGCAGACGCCCCCTTGGATACCCTGTTGAAAACTCAACAAACCGAAGGAGATACGCCCACTTATAATGTTGAAAGTTTTCCCGGATCGTGGAGTTAGCAGGGGTTATCTCAACAAAGCAGTAACAACCAGCAACACATGCAGCACAAGCTTCTTTATTGATCAAGAGCAAACTTCTTTACACAGCGAGACATACATGGCGAGACATGCTTCACCAAAACCCAACACCGGGAGAGCAGAGACAGTTACAAAGACAAGAACTAAAAACAAGCCGCGCGGACTCAATCAACAAGCCGCCGACCTACTGCTGTGGAGTCCGTGCAGTCCGCCAGGTCGCCAGACCACAACCCAAGCCGTGCGGACTCACCCCTTATTCCAATGCTTAGCTCTTCACCGCCGGTCTGCACGCCGCCAGACCGCACAAGCTGCGTCACCGAATGGAACAGTCCGCCTGAAGCAGGCGACTTCCTGAACCCTGAACCAAGTCGCCAAAGAGAAGACCGCCTGGTCGCTATCCGCGACCTGCTGTTTAACGCCTGTTGCTTAACCGCAGAGTCCGCACTGTCCCTGACCGCAATCAGAGCCAAGTCCTGGCTTTCCAGCGCTATCCGCACAACCTGCACAGCACAACCGGGTCAACTCTCAATCCGCGCGGACACAAAGTCCAGACCGCTGCAACTTACGCGAGCTCAATTACTGTTCACTTACTTCGGTCTAGGTTTTTTTTCCTGATGTGACATGAGTCCTATTTATAGGCACGACGATGAGTATGGTCACCGCCCTAGCCGATAGGTTCACCGCCACAACCCGCAGCTAGAACAAGTGTGTCCGCCAGCCCGCGGACACACCTTCCAGTTCACCGCTCCTGTGTAGATAGCCAATCCGCCCCAGCTTCTCCAAGGCCGGACTCCAATATCCAGCCCGCCTTGCCGCCAGAGACCAAGCCAGGACCACCACAGCCGGACTCCTCAACAGCCGTGTCCGCCATTCTGCGGACAAGGCATCAGCCCGCAAAACCCGAGCCCGCAGCCTCGCCATCAAGGCACCTGCCGGACTCAGCGGACACCCGGCTTCCGTCCGCATATACCAAGTCCATTACCTCATTGCCAAGGCACCTCCGGACTTAGCGGACACGCCGATCCAGTCCGCTAACAGCAGACTCCAATCCGCAACTCCTGAGTCCATAACCTCATCACAAGGCTAAACCGGACTCAGCGGACTCCGGCTCCAGTCCGCACGCTCCTGCACAAGCAATTTTCCAGTCCGCATTTCCCAAGCTAGCAAATAAGGCAACAGCACTTCTACTACGCTTGGCGGACTGAGAAACCAGCCCGCGCTCTACTGCGCGATCTCCCCGGACTGAGCCATCCTGGACTTGGTTCAATTCCCACCAAGTCCAGTCCGCTGGCCACAAGGGCCAGTCCGCACTTACTGGCGGACACTGGATCTAGCCCGCCATACCGGGCGACCTCCAGTTTCTGTTCGCGCTGATCGGCGGTCTCCGCAGCTTCCACTTGCCGCTTCACTAGAGCAAGACCAAGGCAGCTGCCAAACCGGTCTGCCGAGCTCCAGATCTTCAGTCCGCTTCAAGCCGGACTCCGCGGATAACATTCCTATCCACCCGGTTACTTCCTGGGAGTAAACTGCCTTCTGAGCATAAACTGGCCTGTCAGACCGCCGCTGCTGTCCGCGTAGTCCGCGCGAACAGACCGCCCAGGCCGCCACAGAGCAAACCGCCTGCAACATCCCTGCCGACCTAGTAGTCCGCCAACCCAGTTCGCGTAGTCCGCGCGGATAGGTTTCCCAAGCCTTCCATTCACCCACTTTCACTTCACAGAATTCAACACTCCCCCTTGAAGTGAGAAGTGGTGAATAACTCCAGCAGCTCCCGTAACCTTGCACATGGTCCATCCGATAGCATCTACGAAGAGATGTCCAAGACAAAGTCCTCGCCCCGCATATCATGGACCATGAGGGAGCCCTCCAGCATCTCCAAGAAGGAGTCATGCTTCCCTCTGCCTTCTTCAGCTTCAACCTCCACTCTTGCATCACAGGAGTATCACCAACTTCCTTGGACACTGAAGTCCAAGCCTTGTTGCCTCTGAGAGAAGTCACCTCTTCAGACTTGGTGTCAACCACCTCCTTGATTCTAGTGGGGTCATCACAGCCAGAAGTACCTTGCTCGACCTGAGGGCTAACAAGGAAACACGGGACCAAGTCCGCCGTGTTCCCTTCACAATATCGAGCTGGTGGCTTACTGATCCTCTTCGATCTCCGAAGAACCTGATCATGGCTAACCACCTCCGCTGCTTTTGAACCAGCTCCGTTCCCGGGCAAACCCGGAACAATGCTCCCTTTGCTCCCTGAACAAGACGCCTCCTTACTGGAACCAAAAGCATCTGGAGCAACGCTCCCCCTGCTACCTGAACCAGAAGACTCCCCTCTTGAACAAAAACTGCCTGGAACATCGCTCCCCTTGCTTCCTGAACCGGAAGCCTCCGCCTTCGAGCCAGAAGGTCCTGGAGCATCGCTCCCCCTTCTTCCCGACTCTGACGCCTTTGCCCCGGAGCTAGAACAACCTGGAGCACCTGGTGACTCAGGCAACTCCACTTCCTTAGCAGCAGCCTCCTTCAGCCCACCATCTGACCTGCTTATCTCTAGCTCCACATAAGAGCTACCCCAATACGGCGTCAACTCATCGAAAACAATGTCTCTCGACACTATGAGTTTCTTCGTCGCAGGATCCATACACCTCCATCTTCTTCTCTGCTCATTATACCCAACAAATACTAGCTTTATCTTGAGAGCACCCGGAGAGTGTATATAGCAGGTAGATCCAAACACCCGAAGGTGCTTCACTGAGGGCTTCACTCCGAACATCAGCTCATAAGGAGTCTTCATTATGATCGGACTAAGAGGCATCCGGTTGATGACATGAGCAGCACATGCTATTCCCTCCGCCCAAAGAGCCTTCGGAACGCCTTTACTCTGAAGCCAACACTTGCAGGTCTCCGTTAACCAACGGATCATCCGAGCTGCAATACTACCCTGTTGTGAAGTATGTCCACAAGAAAGCTCCCTCCGGATCCCTTGCTTCCTGCAAAAGCGTGAGAACTCGGTTGAGACAAACTCACCACCGATACTTGTCCTCAACACCATGATCCTTCGGCCAAGCTGGCCTTCCACAAGCTTCTTGAACTCCACAAACAAGCGTACCATGTTGGACTTCTTCTTCATAAAGTATACCCAAGTATACCCAGAATAGTCATCAACCAATATTAGCATGAACCTGCTGCCTCCAAGACTGGCCGTGACGGTCGGTCCCACCAGAGCACAATGGACAACCGCCAATGGTGCATTACTTCTGGATTGTGCTTTGTCGACCATGAAGCGATAGGCTCCACTTTCCTGACATCCCGCACACCCCCGACCATCGCCATAGGATGACAATCTAGGCAAGCCTCTTACGAGTCTTCTTTCCGCCATTGCTTTCAGCTTGTCCATCCCTACATGCCCCAGTCTTTCATGCCAGATACCTGCACTATCACTGGCATTCCTCCGATCAACTCCAGAACTAGTTGAAATCCCAACTACGTTCTTCTCCTTCCTCCCTACCTGAGCTATGTTCTCCAAGAGCAAGACAACCTTGCACTCCTTCCGAAGATGACCTTGCTGCTTGCATTTATAGCATCGTGGTCCTTCCTTCCTCTTCCTATCACGCCTAGGAGAAACACTCCTTTCTTCCTGATACGAAGTAGAGGGACCATCTTCAGCAGCAACCTCCTTCACCTTCTTCCTGAACAACCCATCAAGGGAAGTCCAGACCTCCGCAGCTGACCGACATCCACTGATGTGGTCCAAGAGCTCCGATGAGATCACCTGCTTGAGAATAGACTCCGCTTTAGCATTTGCCTCCTTCCAAGCTCTCATCGCCTCAGCATTGCCAGCAGTATCCTCTTGTCTTCCTGCTCCGCATACAACCTCCCAAAGGTCCTCGCCAAGAAGAAAGCTCTTCATACAGGACTTCCACCGTTCACAGTTCGCCTCTGTAAGAAGATCAATACCAAGACAACTTGCATCCTCCATTGCCATGGTTCTACCACTGGTTTCCTCTTCAGAAGAGCAACTACTTCCATTGAGCACTGCTTGACCACTCCAACAACCTGGCTCTGATACCATGTTAAAATTCAACAAACCGCAGACGCCCCCTTGGATACCCTGTTGAAAACTCAACAAACCGACGGAGATACGCCCACTTATAATGTTGAAAGTTTTCCCGGATCGTGGAGTTAGCAGGGGTTATCTCAACAAAGCAGTAACAACCAGCAACACATGCAGCACAAGCTTCTTTATTGATCAAGAGCAAACTTATTTACACAGCGAGACATACATGGCGAGACATGCTTCACCAAAACCCAACACCGGGAGAGCAGAGACAGTTACAAAGACAAGAACTAAAAACAAGCCGCGCGGACTCAATCAACAAGCCGCCGACCTACTGCTGTGGAGTCCGTGCAGTCCGCCTGGTCGCCAAACCGCAACCCAAGCCGCGCGGACTCACCCCTTATTCCAATGCTTAGCTCTTCACCGCCGGTCTGCACGCCGCCAGACCGCACAAGCTGCGTCACCGAATGGAACAGTCCGCCTGAAGCAGGCGACTTCCTGAACCCTGAACCAAGTCGCCAAAGAGAAGACCGCCTGGTCGCTATCCGCGACCTGCTGTTTACCGCCTGTTGCTTAACCGTAGAGTCCGCACTGTCCCTGACTGCAATCAGAGCCAAGTCCTGGCTTTCTAGCGCTATCCGCACAACCTGCACAGCACAACCGGGTCAACTCTCAATCCGCGCGGACACAAAGTCCAGACCGCAGCAACTTACGCGAGCTCAATTACTGTTCACTTACTTCGGTCTAGGTTTTTTTTCCTGATGTGACATGGGTCCTATTTATAGGCACGACGGTGAGTATGGTCACCGCCCTAGCCGATAGGATCACCGCCACAACCCGCAGCTAGAACAAGTGTGTCCGCCAGCCCGCGGACACACCTTCCAGTTCGCCGCTTCTGTGCAGATAGTCAGTCCACCCCAGCTTCTCCAAGGCCGGACTCCAATATCCAGCCCGCCTTGCCGCCAGAGACCAAGCCAGGACCACCACAGCCGGACTCCACAACAGTCGTGTCCGCCATTCTGCGGACAAGGCATCAGCCCGCAAAACCCGAGCCCGCAGCCTCGCCATCAAGGCACCTGCCGGACTCAGCGGACACCCGGCTTCCGTCCGCATATACCAAGTCCATTACCTCATTGCCAAGGCACCTCCGGACTTAGCGGACACGCCGATCCAGTCCGCTAACAGCAGACTCCAGTCCGCAACTCCTGAGTCCACCTCATCACAAGGCTAAACCGGACTCAGCGGACTCCGGCTCCAGTCCGCACGCTCCTGCACAAGCAATTTTCCAGTCCGCATTTCCCAAGCTAGCAAACAAGGCAACAGCACTTCTACTACGCTTGGCGGACTGAGAAACCAGCCCGCGCTCCACTGCGCGATCTCCCCGGACTGAGCCATCCTGGACTTGGTTCAATTCCCACCAAGTCCAGTCCGCTGGCCACAAGGGCCAGTCCGCACTTACTGGCGGACACTGGATCTAGCCCGCCATACCGGGCGACCTCCAGTTTCTGTCCGCGCTGACCGGCGGTCTCCGCGGCTTCCACTTGCCGCTTCACTAGAGCAAGACCAAGGCAACTGCCAAACCGGTCTGCCGAGCTCCAGATCTTCAGTCCGCTTCAAGCCGGACTCCGCGGATAACATTCCTATCCACCCGGTTACTTCCTGGGAGTAAACCGCCTGCTGAGCATACACTGGCCTGTCAGACCGTCGCTGCTGTCCGCGTAGTCCGCGCGAACAGACCGCCCAGGCCGCCACAGAGCAAACCGCCTGCAACATCCCTGCCGACCTAGTAGTCCGCCAACCCAGTCCGCGTAGTCCGTGCGGATAGGTTTCCCAAGCCTTCCATTCACCCACTTTCACTTCACAGAATTCAACAACACGTTCTCTACTGGTTGAGCATATAATAAAAAGGGGCCTACTTATGCAACATGAATACAACACCCGGGCTTCACCCAAGGCACCCTAAAACGTATGCATCTAGCACAACATCATATCAATTAGATACTCATCGCTTCCCCATTGGCATAAAGCCACAAGCAAAAGGGGGGTATCACAATTCCCTCCCAACGGCGCACAGGCCGCCTCAAGGAACCCTTGCTAAGGCCCCACCCGCACATGGTATTAGACCCGGGCTTGCCTGCAAGCTTTGACGTCTCATGTCAGGATTCCAACAAACACAAACTGACCGATTCTAAGAATTCTTGCTGGACTCCACCCGCTCATGGCCTCATTGCCCGGGCTTGCCCCTCGCTTGGCATTCTCGTCAGTCTCACAGAAGGGGACTAGTCTCGCCGGGACACTCTCCACACATGACGTGTACGTTACGGGATAGCCAGTCGACCACGGAGACACAGCCACGCCTTGGCACATCACTAACCAAGACAATTCCACCATAGTCCCTCATTCATACTGCAGCGTTCCCGCGCACTAAGGAAACCATCTACCACTCATGCAGAGCTAACCTTGTCCACCAAGGAAACCATCTACCGCCATTAAGGAGCTAACCTTGTCCGGTTCCGACTACACATACTTACTCGAGAAAAAGGGGGAAACATCAACACACCACAAATGACATCTTGCCGCAACGGAATCTCTACGAATCCTTAAAGTTCGTATGCAACATCACCGTGTCGGACTAATGGTCGCGACTACGGCTTCACCCATCATGCCTAATCCACTAACGGAGCGGATCTCTAATGCAAAACATGCCGGGGACGGACTCAATCGACCCGGAGGTTCTTCTTGAACCTTGGCGACCCAAACCCCTCTCATTTGAGTGTTTGGTGCCCAAAACTAGAAAAGAAAAAATGATGCTAAGACATGCATCCTAAAACGGAGAGGAGAAGTGTCGTTACCTTCCGACTCCTCTTCCTAGCCATGGCAAAATAGCCGGATGAAAACTTTCGCAACGGTCTAGCCTCCACGGATCTGGACTCGGCTCGCGATTTGGAGCACCGAAGCCTCTCCTACAGCCCAAACCCTCCTTCTCCTTCTTCCTTACTCTCACTTCTCTCTAGAACTTTAGTAAGAGAAAGCTTGGAGAAGAATGAGGGTTTCCAACCTTATTCTCGGACTTAACTCCCCAAGAAATGTCCTGAACCATCAGATCCCAAAATAAGGGAAAGAATGGGCACGATCCGTCTGAAAAATAAAATACCTAGGCCGAATACGGCCTGGCACACGCCAGTATCCAGGGCCGTGTCCCCCATTCGCCGTCACAAATCGACGCACCTGGAACAACACACGGGCATCTGACACGCTCGTGTTCGACCCGACACTCCCGTGTCCTGACTGACATGGCCGTGTGGTCGGCCATGTGCCTCCATCGACACAGCCCCGAAAACAACCCGAGAAGGACATGGCCTGGGACACGCCCGTGTCCCACGCCGTGTGCGAAGTCTCGACACTCGTCGACAGCCTTTGTGTTGACACCGCGGAAAAATGTCGAGCGAAGTTCGTCGACCCTGCGGGACACGCCCGTGTCACAGGCCGTGTGCCCCTGTCTCGACACTCGACACTCGTCGAGTGGACTTCGTCGAGAGAAGTCTCGACACTCGACTGACACGGCCTTGGACACGCCCGTATCCTAGGCCGTGTGCCTTGTCTCGATATATCGTCGAGCGAAAAATGTCGACACCCCGGGTCGGTTGTCGACACGGGCTCGACACGCCCTGAGACACGCCCGTGTCTCAGGCCGTATGCCCAGTCTCGACACTTTGTCGAGCGAAAAATGTCGACTACGCGGCCAAGTCGTCGACTCTAGCCTAACACACCCTGGGACACGCCTGTGTCCCAGGCCGTGTGCCTGCTGCCAGAAACCAAAATTGGCCAGAAAACGCTGGTCGATCCCCTCTCAAATTTTGGGGTGTTATAGCTTGTCATGCTCTCTGTGTGATCTTTTCCTGAAATCCTTCCTGGCCATTTTGTAAAACCTTTTGGCCAGTAGGCTTAACAACTCTTCATTGCCTGTGACCTTGTCTTCAGGCTGATGTTCAATGGCTTTGAAAGCTATTGATTTTTCTTTTCTTATAACTGGTGAGGCAGCCTTCTGCTCTTCTTCTCTGTTCTTGGTGAGCAGCTCATAAGACTTGAGCTTGTCCAAGAGAGCTTCAGTTGTGATCTCATTTAGGCTTCTGGCATCCTTGATTGGCCAGATCCTTGAGTCCCAAGTGCTTGGGAAGCACATTAGGATTTTATCATTGAGCTCAGTCAATGAGATCTCTTTGTCCAATGATTTCAGCTCATTGACTATGAGACTGAGTCTATTATACATATCTGCTACTAACTCAGCTTCTCCTTTCTTGAAATTCTCATACTGGGTTACGAGATGAGATCTTCTATCTTTTCTCTCATCAGCAGATCCTGAGACTATCTCAGATAGCTTGTCCCAGATGTCCTTTGTCGGGTTGCATTCAGCTACCTTTTGGAATATTTCATCAGACATAGTCTGGGCTAGAATGTTCATAGCCTTTGCATCAGCCAATTTCCATTTCTTGATTTCTACATCTGTTCCTGGAGGAGGTGGAACAGCACTTGTACTTGTATTTTCTGGAGGTCATGGACACACTGTCAAAACAGAATTGAAAATGTCTTCATCAATAGAGTTCATGTACAATCTAATCCTTGCCTTCCAAAGTGCAAACTTAGATAGATTGCACACTGGAGGTCTGGTGCTAGCATAATCTTTGTTTTGGGTCATGTTCTGTGAAGAAATAAATCTAACAACAAACTTAAGCAAACAGATCTAACTGGAAGGATCTTTGGGTTCAGGTGTTAGCCTGTGCAACCACTAAGGTGTGGTATTTTAACCAACCTCCAAGATGTGGTATTTTTAACCAACCTGGCTCTGATACCAATTGAAAGTGCAAGTTAGATCTGATATACTCTAGAGGGGGCTGAATAAAGTATGGTGCTTGCTAAAAACTTTTTATAACTCTTGTTGTATTCCTAAGTGAACAGGAAAGCAAATAACATAAAGTAAACACAACAACTAACTAAACACAGAGCAATCACAAAATAATCAGAAACCACAGCCAGAAAACAAAAGAAATTAAGCAACCAGATGACACAAGGAGCTATAGTGGTTCCCCAACCAATCTGGGTACATCCACTCTTCTACCACCCTAGGTAGGAATCCACTGCAGGATGAGTTGATCAGGTGTCCTGGGCACCAATGAGCTTTTGATAAGGTACTCAAAAACCAAACCAGATTTTTTGATCAGGTGTCTTGCCACCACTGAGTTTTAACAAGGTCTCAGAAACCAGCACAAACTTTTGAAGGGAGTTTGATAAACCCTTTACAGCAGAGATAGAGAGAGAGATGATCTTCTCTGTCAACAGTCAGAGAGAAGATAGTGGATGTTGTCAAAGCTCCCCCTGAGTTCTTGAGTTGTTCAGGAAGTGAAGCTTTGCAGTAGGGTGATAGGCCTTCAGAAGATTTGATCTCCAGCAAAAGATGATTCCAGCAGCAGCTAAAATGTGTGGTGTCTGGAGTCTTGAATGATAATGGCCTTTGAACACTGGAATCAAGAGGGATCTGAAAATTTCAGTATGTTGATCTCCTTTTGTGATGTGTGTTCTTGTATGAATTCTAAAACTGAGAATATCTGCGACTCTTTCTCTTTCTATTGTTCTTGTTGTAATAGTTGTTGTTGATGATATTCAGCAGGAATGAAAAACTGATCTTTTATTCCTTAGATCTGAATAAAATATTTCTCTGTCCAAGATAGTTGTTAGCCTGTCATAAATGACTTCCTTAACTACATTTTGTCTTCTGGAGGAAAGTCCAATAAAACATTCCTTTGAAAATCCCTTGAAACTTGCTCTAGATTAATTGAAATGGCTACAAGATCCTTGACATAAATGCTGAGAATAATTCCATAACTGTCTGAATTTGAATCTTGAAAAACGTCGATCTCTTCAGAAAAACGTCGACCTGAGCTCAACTATCGTTGAACTGAGCTCAGATACTGGACTTAGACTGAAGCATAAAGCGTCGATCTGAGCTCAACTATCGTCGAACTGAGCTCAGAGATAGGGAAACAAACTAGAGACAGGAACGTGGATCTGAGCTCGAAGATCGTCGAATGGAGTTCGATGACTCGTTGAAGTTGAGCTCAGAGATCGTCGAATGGAGTTCGACGATTCGTCGAAGTGAGCTCAGAGATCGTCGAATGGAGTCCGACGCTTTGTCGTCCTGAGCTCGACGAAATGACTTAGTCTCCTGAACTGAAATATCTGGTTTTGAGGGTCTTGAGGGCAGCTTTCAAACCTAAATACTAACCCTTACACTCAGTTCTAATTGACCTTTAGATCTATACAAGGAGGTCAAAACAAATTTCCTAAAGAGACATAGTGATCCTTGCCCAAATCAGTAATAGGGTGTTCCAACAGAATCCATCTCGAGGTGAGACCTACCCCACCCTCCGAGAGATCTACGTGCCCTGCCAGCTGGTGAGAGCCTAGTAGCAGAATCCATCTCGAGGTGAGACTTACCCCACCCTCCGAGAGATCAACCTGCCCTGCCAGCTATTAAGAGCCTGGCAGCGGAATCCATCTCGAGGTGAGACGTACCCCACCCTCCGAGAGATCAACCTGCCCTGCCAGCTAGTGAGAGCCTGGCAGCGGAATCCATCTCGAGGTGAGACCTACCCCACCCTCTGAGATATCAACCTGACATGTCAGCTAGTGAGAGCCTGGCAGCAGAATCCATCTCGAGGTGAGACCTACCCCACCCTCCGAGAGATCAACATGCCCTGCCAGCTAGTGAGATCCTGGAAGCGGAATCCATCTTGAGATGAGACCTACCCCACCCTCCGAGAGATCAACCTGCCGTGCCAGCTAGTGAGAGTCTGGCTGTAGAATCCATCTCGAGATGAGACCTACCCCAGCCTCCGAGAGATCAACCTGCCCTGCCAGCTAGTGAGAGCCTGATAGTGGAATCCATCTCGAGGTGAGACCTACCCCACCCTCCGAGAGATCAACCTACCCTGCCAGCTAGTGAGAATCTGGCAGCGGAATCCATCTCGAGGTGAGACCTATCCCACCCTCCGAAAGATCAACCTGCCCTGCCAGCTAGTGAGAGTCTGGCAGTGGAATCCATCTCGAGGTGAGACCTACCCCACCCTCCGAGAGATCAACCTGCCCTGCCAGCTAGTGAGAGCCTGGCAGCGGAATCCATCTCGAGGTGAGACCTACCCCACCCTCCGAGAGATCAACCTGCCCTGCCAGCTAGTGAGAGCCTGGCAGAGGAATCCATCTCGAGGTGAGACCTACCTCACCCTTCGAGAGATCAACCTGCCATGCCAGCTAGTGAGAGCATGGTAGTGGAATCCATCTCGAGGTGAGACCTGCCCCACCCTCCGAGATATCAACCTGCCCTGCCAGCTAGTGAGAGCCTGGTAGCGGAATCCATCTTGAGGTGAGACCTACCCCACCCTCCGAGAGATCAACCTGCCCTGCCAGCTAGTGAGAGCCTGGCAGCGGAATCCATCTCGAAGTGAGACCTACCCCACCCTCCGAGAGATCAACCTGCCCTGCCAGCTCGTGAGATCTTGGCAGCGGAATCCATCTCGAGGTGAGACCTACCCCACCCTCCGAGAGATCAACCTGCCCTGCCAGCTGGGGAGAGCCTGGCAGTGGAATCCATCTCGAGGTGAGACCTACCCCACCTTCCGAGAGATCAACCTGCCCTGCCAGTTGGTGAGAGCTTGGCAGCAGAATCCATCTCGAGTTGAGACCTACCCCACCCTCCAAGAGATCAACCTGTCCTGCCAGCTAGTGAGAGCCTGGCAGCGGAATCCATCTCAAGGTGAGACCTACCCCACCCTCCGAGAGATCAACCTGCCCTGCCAGCTGGTGAGAACCTGACAGCAAAATTCATCTCGAGGTGAGACCTACCCCACCCTCTAAGAGATCAACCTGCCCTGCCAGCTAGTGAGAGCCTGGCAGCAGAATCCATCTCGAGGTGTGACTTACCCCACCCTCTGAGAGATCAACCTGCCCTGCCAGCAAGTGAGAGTCTGGCAGCAGAATCCATCTTGAGGTGAGACTTACCCCATTCTCTGAGAGATCAACCTGCCCTGCCAGTTTGTGAGAGCCTGGCAGTGGAATCCATCTCGAGGTGAGACCTACCCCACCCTCTGAGAGATCAACCAGCTGCCCTGCCAGCTAGTGAGAGCCTGGCAGCGGAATCCATCTCGAGGTGAGACCTACCCCACCCTCCGAGAGATCAACCTGCCCTGCCAACTAGTGAGATCCTGACAGCGGAATCCATCTCGAGGTGAGACCTACCCCACCCTCTGAGAGATCAACCTGCCCTGCCAGCTAGTCAGAGCCTAGCAGCAGAATCCATCTCGAGGTGAGACCTACCCCACCCTCTGAAAGATTAACCTGTCCTGCCAGCTAGTGAGAGCCTGGCCGCAGAATCCATCTCGATGTGAGACCTACCCCACCCTCCGAGTAATCAACCTGCCCTGCCAGATAGTGAGAGCCTGGCAGCGGAATCCATCTCGAGGTGAGACCTACCCCACCCTCCGAGAGATCAACCTGCCCTGCCAGCTAGTGAGAGCCTTGTAGCAGAATCCATCTCGAGGTGAGACCTACCCCACCCTCCGAGAGACAAACTGCCATGCCAGCTAGTGAGAGCCTGATAGCAGAATCCATCTCGAGGTGAGACCTACCCCACCCTCCGAGAGATCAACCTGCCCTGCCATCTAGTGAGAGCCTTATAGCGGAATCGATCTCGAGGTGAGACCAACCCCACCCTCCGAGAAATCAACCTGCCCTGCCAACTAGTGAGAGCCTGGCAGCGGAATCCATCTCGAGGTGAGACCTACCCCACCCTCCGAGAGATCAACCTGCCCTGCCAGCTAGTAAGATCCTGGCAGCAGAATCCATCTCGAGGTGAGATCTACCCCACCCTCCGAGAGATCAACCTGCCCTGCCAGCTAGTGAGAGCCTGGCAGCAGAATCCATCTCGAGGTGAGACCTACCCCACCCTCTGAGAGATCAACCTGTCCTGCCAGCTAGTGAGAGCATGGCAGCGGAATCCATCTCGAGGTGAGACAACTGGGCATCCACGAGAGGTACCACCGGCCCTGCCCAGCTAGTGAGAGCCTGGACAGCGGGACTGTCTCGGAGCAAAAGGACTAGGCATCTCAATCAAACCATTCCAAATCCAACATCCGCAAACGGGGAAAATATGGGTTACATGGTCCGCTGACTCAGCTGGTCCCTCAAGGCGAGGCATCCTCAAGGGGCCTGGGCATGATGACCGTCTCCGCTTCCTTCTTGTTGGACACTTCCATCCTGCTCAAGCTCTCCATGACCTTCTCCATCTCCTTCGCCTTAGCCCACCAAGAGATGGTGTTGACTGCCGTGACGTAGCACTGTCTTGCCATCCTGGGGTCTCCCTTGATTCTGACCTTGATCCCTCCTGAGGTGAACTTGAGACACTGGTGGAAAGAAGACGGCACACAACAGAAGGCGCTGATGAGGGGCCTTCCAAAGATGGCGTTGTAGCTGCTCGGAGCATCAACAATGACGAACTGACAGTTCCTTGAAGTCCCTCCCAATTTTACTTGGAGTCCTACTCCACCTTCGACCTCCTTCCTCTCTCCTGAGAACCCAAACAGGGGTTCGTCTGAGGTTAACACCCTCCTTTTCTTCACCTTCATCTCGTCAAATGCCTTCTTGAAAATGATGTTGACGGAGCTCCCGTTGTCAACCAAGATCCGGAAGATGGTGTAGCCCTTGATGGCCGTCCGGATGACCAGCGCATCGCAGAACGGATCCCCATGATCTGGCATGTCCTTCAGCGAGAAGGTGATCTTCTCCTCACGGGACGGGGTCTGGGATGTTGAGGCGACACTCCGTAGGTACATTACATGGAGGCTTGCCTTCCGAGTGGCCTTGATCCCCACTCCACCATGGATCACAGCTATACCACCTCGGGGTCCGACATTGACCTGGTCATCACACACGTCACCCCCCTTCTCTGGGTAGAACCTCCTCTACACGCACCGGCGGCTGCGACTGGGCAGGGGCTCTTGCCCCCCCTCACTTCCTGGAAGTCGGGGCAGGTAGCCGTGGCGTGCCCCTCAACCTGGTGAAAGTCACAGTAGGGTAACTCTACCCCGATCCTTCTCCTTCCCTGGCGGTTCCTCCTCTCCCTTTGACCAATCTCCATCGCTTGTTGTGGTTGGGATAGGAGCTACCTAGGGGCTTGCCTCTGGAAGTTGAACCTCCCTTGGCCCTCGTGGAAGTTCCCCCCATCTTGGACGTAACCTCTTCCCGAACCCTGAACGAGTCCTCTCTGATGTCTCAAACCTGGCTCTGGACCCTCCTGAGCTCTCTGCTCCTCTCTCCTTCTTCCTTCTTGATGTCTCGAGCCTCCTTGCTCCTTCGACTCCATCTCTGTTAGCTTCGCCAACTTCTTGACAAATGTTGGGTTGGCCGTCTCCATGGCTATCTCCTCAGCTGCCCTTTCCATCAGCTCCTCCAAGGAAAGGGGGGCCTTTCGAGTCAGGCTCATCTTAAAGAACCCCTCGCGCAACCCCACCGTGAACGCCATCTGGAGGGCATACCCTGGCATCTCTTGGACCTCCTGGATCTCCTCCTGGAACCTGTCAACTTAACGGGCCAGCGACTCCTCGGCCCCCTGCCTTATCAGGAAGATGGACACATGACTCTTCTTCCTCTTCTTGGAGGTGGAGAAGTGAAGCGGAAAGCTCCGGCTCAAGTCCTCGAACCCATAGATCGATCTCGGAGGGAGTTGATGAAACCAGTACCTTGCCTTCTCCTTCAACGTGATCGCAAAGAGCCGACACTTGAAGGCATCCGTCATCAACCTGATGGAGATGACATCCTCGAACTACTGCAGATACTGGACGGGGTCATCCTTCCTGGTATAGTAAGCCATGTCTGGCTCTTGAAACCCCTCGGGAACGGGAGCTGAGATGATCAGCTCGCTGAAGGGTGACCCCCTAAGAGGTGCTCTCGCCACCTCTACTCGCGCGACCTGCTCGCCTGGGAGGCTGGCACTCACCGGGCTGGAGAACAACTCTCGGCCGATGAGGTCTCGCTCGACCCCCTCTCCCATCCTAGCCTTCTCGGTCCATCTTCCTGGTGCACTTCCTTCTCCCCCTGCTGGGGTCATCTCGCCTAGACCCCTGGGAGTTGACTCGTCGAGAGGGGGGAGCTAGCTCCTGGGGGTTCGCGGTGGAGCTGCCACCCTGAGGAGCAAAGATTCGCAGCATCTCCATGATGCCCTGGATGGAGGCCATGAACTCTTACCTCCCCACAAAGGGTCCTGGATTCGGGAGCTCGTCGAGATCATCACTGTAACACCTCCCCTGTAGTGAACGTATAATATGGGTTCGGCCGGGGTCCCACAACATACGGACGCCACAGCTTTAGTATTAAAAGTTGATATAGCTACCCACACTCAAAACACTTTGCACAACACAGCGGAAACAAAACAGGACAAGAAGTTATCCACCACTAGAAGAGTAAAACAAATGGCCTTATGGCCTTACAACAAGTGTCCAAAATCAAATAATACAGCAGTCATGAATGTGCCTAGCACTCCTAGTCTACCTCGGCATGCAAGCCGGATAACAAGAGTCTCAAACATACAATATCACATGAGTAGAGCTACAAAAAGAAAAGCACTTCATGAGGCTTAGGCCTTTCTGGCCGGCGAGCTAGTTCCTGCATGTGATCCTTGGCCTGCAAAATTTATTAGTAACGTGGGTCAGCAAAGGCTGACCTCAAACTGTGTAACAACACATCTCCTCCCGGCCGCCCCTAACGGACCCCGGGGTACCCCTCCAACCTGCAAGTTAGCACTTCGTATGCAATAATCATAAGCAAGAAAAGCAACTACAGAAACAGGCTTGGATGTCACACACATCATACATGTTCTCTACTGTTTGAGCATATAATAAAAGGACCTACTTATGCAATCATGTATGCAAAAACCTGGGTTTCACCCAAGGCACCCTAACTCGTATGCATCTAGCACATCATCACATCATATGGGTACTCATCGATTCCCCATTGGCATAAAGCCGCAAACAAAGGGGGGACACCATTTCCCCCCCAACGGCTCATAGGCCGCCTCATGGAACTCTTGTCAAGGCCCCACCCGCTCAAGGTCTTAGCCCCGGGCTTGCCTACAAGCTTTGACATCTCATGTCAAGATTCCAACAAACACAAAACTGACCGATTCTAAGAAGCCTTGCCGGACCCCACCCGCTCATGGCCTCATTGCCCGGGCTTGTCCCCATGCTTGGCATTCTTGTCAGTCTCACAGAAGGGGACTAGTCTCGCCGGGACACTCTCCGCACATGACGTGAACGTCACGGGATAGCCAGCCGACCACGGAGACATAGCCACGCCTTGGCACAGCACAAATCAAGACAAATCCACCCTAGTCCCTCATTTGTACGGCAACGTTCCCGCGCACCAAGGAAACCATTTCCAACTCATGCGGAGCTAACCTTGTCCACTAAGGAAAACATCTACCGCCACGAGGAGCTAACCTTTTCCGGTTCCAACTACACATACTCACTCGAGAAAAAGGGGGAAAACATCACCACATCACAAACGACATCTTGCCGCAACGAAAACTCTACGAATCCTTAACGTTCGTATGCAACATCACCGAGTCGGACTAACGGTCGCGACTACGGCTTCACCCACCATGCCTAATCCACTAATGGAGCGGATCTCTAATGCAAATCATGCCGGGGACGGACTCAATCAACCCGGAGGTTTCTCTTAAACCTTGGCAAACCAAAACCCCTCTTATTTGAGAGTTTGGTGCCCAAAAGCTAGAAAGAAAAGATGTTAAAAACATGTATCCTAAGACCGAGAGGAGAAGTGTCGTTACCTTCCGACTCCTCTTCCTTGCCATGGTGAAATAGCCGGACGGGAACCTTCGCAACGATTTAACCTCCACGGATCTGGACTCGGCTCGCGATTTGGAGCACCGAAACCTCTCCTACAGCCCAAACTCTCCTTCTCCTTCTTCCTTGTTCTCACTTCTCTCTAGATCTTTAGTAAGAGAATGCTTGGAGAAGAATGAGGGTTTTCAACCCTATTCTCGGACTTAACTCCTAAAGAAATGATCTGAGCCATCAGATCCTAAAACCAGGGGAAGAAAAGGCCACGATCCGACAGAAAAATAAAAGACCTGGGCCAAACACGGTCTGGCACACGCCCGTATCCAGGGCTGTGTGCCTCATTCGCCGTCTCAAATCGACGCGCCTGGAACAGCACACGGGCATCCGACATGCCCGTGTTCGATCCGACACGCCCGTGTCCCCAATGACACGGCCGTGTGCCTGGCCGTGTGCCTCCATCGACACGGCCCCGAAACCAACCCGAGAAGTGACACGGCCTGGGACACGCCCATGTCCCAGGCCGTGTGCCAAGTCTCGACACTCGTCGACCGCCTTTGTGTCGACACCGTGGAAAAACGTCGAGCGAAGATCGTCAACCAAGCGGGACACGCCCTGTGACACGCCCGTGTCACAGGCCGTGTGCCCCAGTCTCAACACTCGACACTCGACACTTGTCGAGTGAACATCGTCGACTGAAGATCGTCGACAGACCCATACGGCCTTGGACACGCCCGTGTCCTAGGCCGTTTGCCTTGTCTTGACACACTGCCGAGCGAAAGTGTCGACACCCCGGGCCGAGTGTCGACACGGGCTCGACACGCCCTGCGACATGCCCGTGTCGCAGGCCGTGTGCCCTAGTCTCGACACCTTGTCGAGCGAAAGTGTCGACACCCCGGGCCGAGTGTCGACACGGCTCGACACGCCCTGCGATACACCCGTGTCGCAGGCCATGTGCCCCCTGCCAGAAACCGAAAATTTCCAGAAACGCAAAATCGACCCTCTTTCAAAACTGGGGTATTACAACTCTCCCCCACTTAACAGAATTTCGTCCCGAAATTACAAAACAAAAGGGTACAAAAACTTAACTTGTACCTGAAATGAAGAGTTCTGGATACTCTTCTAGCATGGCCTGTTCTCGCTCCCAAGAGAACTCCTCTCGACCGCAGTTGTCCCATCGTACTTTCACGAGTTTAACTTCTTTATTCCGCAACTGCCGAGTCTCTGAATCCTCTATAGCAATTGGAAGGACTCGCGTCCTCAAGTCTTCCTCAATCGGCACCGACGCCGGCTCAATCACCACACTAGCCTTCACCAAGGCTTTCCTCAAAACGGAGACGTGGAAGACGTCATGCAATCCACTCAGCTCCACGGACAACGCCAACCGATAGGCTGCTTCTCCCACCCGTTCAATAACTTCAAAAGGCCCCAAAAACCTTGGACTCAACTTCTTGAGTCGGCGAATCCGTGAGACGCCTTTGAACGGCTTGATCTTCAAATAGACCCAATCACCTATCACAAACTCCAACTTCTGATGACGAGCATTAAAGTATTTTGCTTGACGGTCTTGCGCCACCTTCATACGCTCTTGTATGGTCTGTACCATCTCACAAGCGTCAACTACCACCTCCTTTCCCAAAATTTTGGTGTCTCCTGCCTCTGCCCAAGACATTGGTGTTCGACACCGCCTCCCATACAAAGCTTCGTATGGCGCCATTTTTATACTCTCTTGAAAACTGTTGTTGTACGCGAATTCCACCATGAAGAGGTGGTCCTCCCACTTCTTGCCGAAGTCAAGAACGCACAATCTCAGCATATCCTCCATAGTACGGTTTGTTCTTTCTGTTTGCCCATCAGTTTGAGGATGGAACGCTGTACTGAACTTTAGCTTCGTGCCCAAACTCTTTTGAACTAGTCTCCAGTCCTTACACGTAAACCGTCCATCTCGATCGCTGACTATACTCTTTGGAATCCCATGCAGTCGCACAATGTTGCGAACATACAACTCCACCAGCTTCTCCATGCTGTCCTCTTTCCGATTTGGGATGAAGTGGGCCACCTTGGTTAAGCGGTCCACAACCACCCAAATAGCATCATTACCCTGCTGCGATCTAGGCAAACCATGTACAAAGTCCATGGAGATGTCATCAAATTTCCATTCAGGGATTGGAAGGGGCTTCAGGAACCCGCCCGGCTTCTGACATTCGGCCTTCACCAAGGCACAAGTTTGGCAACGATTCACGTACAAAGCTACGTCCCGCTTCAGCCCCGGCCACCAAAAGGATTTCTTCATATCCAAGTACATCTTTGTACTACCTGGGTGAATGGAGTACTTTGTGAAGTGAGCCTAAAACATCAACTCCTCACGGAGTTTGCTGAACTGCGGTATACAAACCCTTCCGTTCTTCCTCAGAATCCCATCAATCATCTCCCAGGTGCTGCTCTCGCCCGTTTGAGCCTCCATCACAAATGGTTGAAACTCCACATCCAACAGAGTCGCTTCCCGAATGCGATCGGTCAAGTCATTCTGCACTTCAATCCAGTTCAACCGAGCCACGCTGGACTCGCCTCTCGCAACACATTCCAATCCAAGGGACTCCCACTCCCGTACCAATCGCTCATCATGAGCTTCGATCCAATTCCCTTGCCCCGAGTACTTCCTACTCAAGGCATCCGCCACCACATTGGCTTTACCTGGCGTATACTGAATCGCCACCTCGTAGTCTCCAAGAAACTCAACCCACCTGCGTTGCCGCATGTTCAAGTCCTTTTAATCCAAGAGATACTTCAGGCTTTTGTGATCTGTGAAGATCTCCACCTTTGCACCATAAACATAATGCCGCCATATTTTCAACGCAAAAATTACTGCCGCCAACTCCAAGTCATGGACGGGGTAATTCCTCTCATGGGGCTTCAGTTGTCTAGACCCAAAAGCTATCACCTTGCCATGTTGCACCAAAACGCAACCCAAACCGCATCCCGATGCGTCACTGAAAATCTGAAATCCCTCGGTCCCTTGCGGTAGACTTTAGATTGGAGTCATCATCAGTCTCTCCTTTAGTGCCTCAAATGCTTGGCTGCACTCTTGAGTCCATACAAACTTGTGATCTTTACGTGTGAGTGAGGTGAGGGGTAGAGCTATCCGCGAGAAATTCTCCACGAATCTCCTATAATACCCGGCTAGTCCAAGAAAACTTCGGACTTCCGCCACGGTCCTCAAGACTGGCCAATCTCTGATGGCCTCCACTTTTGTTGGATCCACTGCCACCCCATCCCCACTAATCACGTGGCCCAAAAATGCCACCTTCTCTAACCAAAACTCGCACTTGGAGAATTTTGCATACAACTGATTCTCCCTCAACACTTGCAAGACCACTCTCAAGTGGGTCTCATGCTCCACTTCCGATTTGGAATACACCAAGATGTCATCAATGAAGACAACCACAAAAGAATTCAAGTATTCCCGAAATACTCGATTCATAAGATCCATGAACACAGATGGTGCGTTCGTCAGCCCGAACGGCATCACCGTAAACTCAAAGTGCCCATACCTTGTACCAAAGGCAGTCTTGGGGATGTCCTCATCCCGAATTCGCAGCTGATAATAGCCTGACTTCAAGTCCAATTTTGAATACACCACTGACCCTACCAATTGGTCGAACAAGTCATCTATCCGAGGAATCGGATACTTATTCTTGACGGTCAATTTATTCAGCTCTCGGTAGTCTATGCATAGCCGCATGCTACCGTCTTTCTTCTTTACAAACAACACCGGCGCACTCCACGGTGAAGAACTGAGTCTGATATACCCTTGCTCCAACAATTCCTGTAACTGTACCTTAAGTTCAGCCAACTCCTTTGGTGCCATCCTAAACGGAGGACGTGACACCGGCCTAGCCTCCGGCATTAACTCGATTGTGAAATCGATCTCCCTCCGAGGAGGCGCTCCAGGAAGTTCATCCGGAAACACATCCTTGAACTCTGCCACTACGGGCACTTCATCAATAGACAGCTGGGAGAGATGAACCTCCAATAACGCTACAAGCGCTACACCACCCTGGTTAACCGCCTGCATCAACTGCATGGCCGAAATCAGGGAACAGGCCACTCCACAAAGGCCCTCAAATTTGACCTCCGCCTGCCCTTTGCTCTTTAGGGTCACTACCTTAGATAGGCAATCAATACTGGCGCGCTGCTCTGCAAGCCAGTCGATGCCCAAAATGACATCGAACTCAACCAACGGTAAAATCGCTGCTACCAAAACAAAGTCAACTCCGTCTAGCTCCCAACAGATGCGCCCTTTGGCCCCAGTGGTCATGGATGACCCATCAGGCATGCGCACTTTCAACTCTGCGCCCGCCGTGAAAGACTCAACTCCTATTCTTCGGATGAAGCTCTCCGCAAGAAAGGAGTGCGATGCTCCCGTATCAAACAATACCCTAGCGGGGTATCCGGAAACTAACACGAAGCCTACAACATAGACATCACACGAAAGTCTAAAAAAATGAAGCACAAAATTTAAACTTGAATTTTCTTCATACCTGTCACCACATCGGTCTGGCGGATCGCTTCTTGCTGTCCAAGGTTATAAGCCCTTGGTTGCATCGGTTGGAACCGAGAAGCGCTCGACTCCGCCATCTTCCCTTTCTCTGCAGCACTGGGGCCGGAGCGCACAGTCTGCTCCTGCCTAGCCTCTTGCCCCGCTCCTCCTTGGGGACAAACACGAGCTATGTGCCCCACCTTACCGCAGTTGTAACACGTCGGCGGTCCCCTAGAGTGAGAACCTCCAGGCGTCCAATTGCTCTTCTCACCGGATCTGGGAGTGTGAGGCTTCTTCCTCCACCTACTCCCTTCAGACTTTCCATGAGATTGGGAAGGCTTCCCTTCCCCTTGCTTGGGAGTAAAACCCTTACGGCGTTGGGTTCGCTCCAAATCACTTTCCAAAATTCTGACAGCCTCAACTAGTTCATTGAATCCCGCTCTCTTCATGGAGATGAGGGGTTGTCTCAGGTTCTCCCTCAGCCCCTGGTAGAAGAGGTTATCCCTTTCTACATCATCTGCCATCGTCGTTCTAGCGTAACGACCCAAACGGGTGAACTCCTGCACATACTCATCTACTGTCTTGTCTCGCTGCATTAAATGCAGAAACTGCCTCTGAAGGGCCAATCGTGTAGAAACTGGAATATACCTCTTTAGAAACGCATCCCCAAATTCCTCCACCGACGGGGTGCGTCCCGGGAACTGGCGGCCGCTATGGCTCACCCACCATAACTTGGTGTCTCCTTCCAACATGAAAGCCGCATACTCAGCTTTCTTTTCCTCTGGCGTCTCTGCCGCCCTTAAAAGCTCTTGAATGTGAACCCACCAGTCCTCCGCATCCTTTGGCGTACCAACTCCCTTGAATGACGGGGGATGGAAACTCAGGAAATACTTCATATGTCGGTCTCCATGTCTGACAACTACCCTTTCCGCCAAAGGCTCCACTTATCTGGCCTCTCCGCCTGGCACGGCCGTCGCCGTGTCCGGTGTAGCAGGGATTGCTACCTGAGCTGCCGCTGCAGCTTGGGTTGCCACCATCGCTTCCGCAAGCATGCGGCAGAAGTCGGTCGGGTTTACACCCGTGCCCAAAAGACCTGGAGCAGTAGCACTGCTCGCCGAAAGCTCTTCTCTTGCTCTCGACGTTCCCGCCTCGTTGCTTGCACTCTTTAAGAAACAAGAAACAAGGAATCAGTCTCAAATCTCAAGACTTAAACATAAGGACACTCATGGTCCCGCGTTACTCTTATGTGGATAACTTCTCTACGCATTGACCTTGAATATAACCTCGCTTTGATACCAAAATGTAACACCTCCCCTGTAGTGAACGTATAATATGGGTCCGGCCGGGGCCCCACAACATACGGACGCCACAGCTTTAGTATTAAAAGTTGATATAGCTACCCACACTCAAAACACTTTGCACAACACAGCAGAAATAAAACAGGACAAGAAGTTATCCACCACTAGAAGAGTAAAACAAATGGCCTTATGGCCTTACAACAAGTGTCCAAAATCAAATAATACAACAGTCATGAATGTGCCTAGCACTCCTAGTCTACCTCGGCATGCAAGCCGGATAACAAGAGTCTCAAACAAACAACATCACATAAGTAGAGCTACAAAAAGAAAAGCACTTCATGAGGCTTAGGCCTTTCTGGCCGGCGAGCTAGTTCTTGCATGCGATCCTTGCCCTGCAAAATTAATTAGTAACGTGGGTCAGCAAAGGCTGACCTCAAACTGTGTAACAACACATCTCCTCCCGGCCGCCCCTAACGGACCCCAGGGTACCCCTCCAACCTGCAAGTTAGCACTTCGTATGCAATAATCATAAGCAAGAAAAGCAACTATAGAAACAGGCTTGGATGTCACACACATCATACATGTTCTCTACTGTTTGAGCATATAATAAAAGGGCCTACTTATGCAATCATGTATGCAAAAACCTGGGTTTCACCCAAGGCACCCTAACTCGTATGCATCTAGCACATCATCACATCATATGGGTACTCATCGATTCCCCATTGGCATAAAGCCGCAAACAAAGGGGGTCACCATTTCCCCCCAACGGCTCACAGGCCGCCTCATGGAACTCTTGTCAAGGCCCCACCCGCTCAAGGTCTTAGCCCCGGGCTTGCCTACAAGCTCTGACGTCTCATGTCAGGATTCCAACAAACACAAAACTGACCGATTCTAAGAAGCCTTGCCGGACCCCACCCGCTCATGGCCTCATTGCCCGGGCTTGTCCCCATGCTTGGCATTCTTGTCAGTCTCACAGAAGGGGACTAGTCTCGCCGGGACACTCTCCGCACATGACGTGAACGTCACGGGATAGCCAGCCGACCACGGAGACATAGCCACGCCTTGGCACAGCACAAACCAAGACAAATCCACCCTAGTCCCTCATTTGTATGGCAGCGTTCCCGCGCACCAAGGAAACCATCTCCAACTCATGCGGAGCTAACCTTGTCCACCAAGGAAAACATCTACCGCCACGAGGAGATAACATTGCCCGGTTCCAACTACACGTACTCACTCGAGAAAATGGGGGAAAACATCACCACATCACAAACGGCGTCTTGCCGCAACGAAACTCTACGAATCCTTAACGTTCGTATGCAACATCACCGAGTCGGACTAACGGTCGCGACTACGGCTTCACCCACCATGCCTAATCCACTAACGGAGCGGATCTCTAATGCAAATCATGTCGGGGACGGACTCAATCAACCCGGAGGTTCCTCTTGAACCTTGGCAAACCAAAACCCCTCTTATTTGAGAGTTTGGTGCCCAAAAGCTAGAAAGAAAAGATGCTAAAAACATGCATCCTAAGAACGAGAGGAGAAGTGTCGTTACCTTCCAACTCCTCTTCCTTGCCATGGCGAAATAGCCGGACGAGAACCTTCGCAACGATCTAACCTCCACGGATCTGGACTCGGCTCGCGATTTGGAGCACTGAAACCTCTCCTACAGCCCAAACTCTCCTTCTCCTTCTTCCTTGTTCTCACTTCTCTCTAGATCTTTAGTAAGAGAATGCTTGGAGAAGAATGAGGGTTTTCAACCCTATTCTCGGACTTAACTCCTAAAGAAATGATCTGAGCCATCAGATCCTAAAACTAGGGGAAGAAAAGGCCACGATCCGACAGAAAATAAAAGACCTGGGCCGAACACGGTTTGGCACACTCCCGTGTCCAGGGCCGTGTGCCTCATTCACCGTCTCAAATCGACGCGCCTGGAACAGCACACGGGCATCCGACACGCACGTGTTCGATCCGACACGCCCGTGTCCCCAATGACACGGCCGTGTGCCTTGCCGTGTGCCTCCATCGACACGGCCCCGAAACCAACCCGAGAAGTGACACGGCCTGGGACACGCCCGTATCCCAAGCCGTGTGCCAATTCTCGACACTCGTCGACAGCCTTTGTGTCGACACTGCGGAAAAACATCGAGCGAAGATCGTCGACCAAGCGGGACACGCCCTGTGACACGCCCGTGTCACAGGCCGTGTGCCCCAGTCTCGACACTCGACACTCGTCGAGTGAACATCGTCGACTGAAGATCGTCGACAGACCCACACGGCCTTGGCCACGCCCGTGTCCTAGGCCGTGTGCCTTGTCTCGACACACTGCCGAGCGAAAGTGTCGACACCCCGGGCCGAGTGTCGACACGGGCTCGACACGCCCTGCGACACGCCCGTGTCGCAGGCCGTGTGCCCTAGTCTCGACACCTTGTCGAGGAAAGTGTCGACACCCCGGGCCGAGTGTCGACACGGCTCGACACGCCCTGCGACACGCCCATGTCGCAGGCCGTGTGCCCCCTGCCAGAAACCGAAAATTTCCAGAAACGCAAAATCAACCCTCTTTCAAAACTGGGTGTTACAATCACTACCTCCCTGACCTTCTGTCATGACACTCTCCCGAGATCTTCTATATTGGTCACTCTCCACGCTCACCGCACCAAACGTGTTGAAGCCAAAATTGACCTCTGTGGAGTTCGGGGTCCCAAAAGAGGGGTGACCTCACACCTACTACACTCGGGGGAACGTCACGGACCAAAGACTTGGGAAACTAGGATCAGACCCTCGGCTCTAGCATGGAGGTCCCACCTCACACAAGGAAGACCTTTGAAGTCTCCCCCTCTGTTGGGTACATTGGAAATATGTACCTAATTTGAAGAAGCCTCGCCCTACTCAATGATATACATCATGGTGTATTTGATGTGTTTTTGAGTTGATGTGTGCAGGTTAAGTAATTGTAGGGAAAGCTTAAAAGTTTCTAAGTTCATGTGTCGACACCTAGAAGAAAAGTGTCGACACTTAAGAAGACTTGTGTCGACACCCAGAGAAGCTGTGTCGACACTTGGAGTAATTGTGTCGACACCAGGAATGCAGAGTCGACACCAGAAGGAAAGTGTCGACATATACAGGCAGTGTCGACACACAATGAAGAAATGTCTAAAGAATCAGTGTCGACACTTAGAAGCAGTGTCGACACCCAGAGGAACTTTGTCAACATCAAAAGTGTCGACACTAGGAGGCTGTGTCGACACTCAGCAAAACATCAACAAAGTTCAAGTACAAGTGTCGACACTAGGAGGCTGTGTCGACACTCAGCAAAACATCAACAAAGTTCAAGTGCAAGTGTCGACACTAGGAGGCTGTGTCGACACTCAGCAAAAGTATCAACACATGAAGAAAGTGTCGACACTAGGAGGCTGTGTCGACACTCAGCAAATTTCAATAAAGTCTAAGTACAAGTGTCGACACAAAGGAGATGTGTCGACACTCAACAATAGTATCAACACAGAAGGCATGTGTCGACACCAAGGAGATGTGTCGACACTTAACAAGTATCAACACAAGAAGATGTGTCGACACAGAGGAGTTGTGTCGACACTTACAAGAAATCAACTAAGTATCAAAGAAGAAGGACTTGTGTCGACACACAGTATCAGTGTCGACACATGTTGAAGAAGCAGTGTCGAGAAGCATATTCTACAATACAAGGAGTTGTGTCGACACCATGAAGGCTAGTGTCGACACTTAGTCTACTTGTGTCGACACTTAGTCTATCAGTGTCGACACTTAAAGACTGACTGTCTCGACACTTTCAGACAGTTACAGAAAATTCAAGAAGTGACTGGATGACTTGACAGCTGCCATTCCAGCCGGTCTACTGCAACTATCAGAGCTGTCAGAAAGTTGTTAGGAACCGGATCAGCCGGTCATCTTGGAGAAAGTCTATATAAAGACCCTTCTCCTTTACAGATGGTGGTGATCGATCAAGCAATTCATTGAAGAATCAATTGAAGTGATCAGAAGATCTAAGAAGTTGGAGAGAGAGAGCTCCTTCTAAGAAGATAGCTGTTGAACCAGGCTGTGAAGAAAGTTTCAGATTGAGATCTGATTCTTAAGTCAGTAGTGATTGAAGATCATCTACATAGAGTTTCAACCCTACTGTGTTCTAATTCAAGAAGCTTTGAAGAAAACCAAGGGAGGTTGATCTCAGCAAAGTTCTTCCAAGAACTCATTAAGAAACCAGTCAACTCTTCTCTCTCATTCTGAGTTGTGAGTATATACATTGTAATTTTTATTTCTTGTAGGATCCTAAGGGATCTGAGTTGTAAGCCTGAAATTATAAAGGCTGAGTGGTAGGGCCTATGTGCCTGAGTGTAGGAGATTCTTTTCTCTGAGTGTAGGCCTTGTTGAGGGCTGAGTGTAGGCCTTGTTGAAGGCTGAGTGTAGGTGTTTGTGAAGACTAAGTGGTAGGGCTGTGTGCCTGAGTTGTAGGAGTGGGATCACTCTGAGTTGTAGTAACCTGTTTGGGGTTCTGAGCTGTAAGATCTGAGGAGTAGTGTAGAAGTTTGGCCGAATCTAGTACACTACTAGATAGGCGAAGGGGGAAAGTGGATGTACCCAGACCTTGGGGAACCACTATAAAATCTGTGTGTCTCTGTGTGTGCTTTATTCTGTGATTGCTATGGTGTATGTGCTGTATTGCTGCTGTATTGCTGTGAAGAATTGCATATAATTCTGTGTTTCTGCCATCAAAGTTTAAAAAGATTAAGTGCACCTATTCACCCCCCCCCCCCCTCTAGGTGTTTAGGCACTAGTTCTTTCTAGTGGTATCAGAGGGAGGTTGCTCAAAAAGGACATAACAGTCTAAGTAAAGATCCTGTAGGCAGAATCTGTAGAATCAAGAAAATGGGTTCAACAGAGAATCACAAAGAGTTAGGATCCATGAAGTTACCAATCTGCAGAAAGGAGATCTTTGGCATTTGGAAAGAAAGGGTTAGACTTTTTATGGAAGCCTCAGGCCCAAGAATTTATATTACTGTTAAAGAAGGGTCATGTGTGCCAATGAAAGTATCAGTTTTGGATGCAAACCAGAGAACTCCAAAAGTCTATTCAGAAATGACAAAGGATGAGATAATTCTGGCCACTATGGATAAGAGGGCCCAGAATATAATTGTAAGTGCAATTGATGATACCACATTTCAGAATCTGATTCATTGCAAAACATCAAAAGAAATGTGGGACACACTGATAGTCTATTTGGAAGGATCTGAAGAGGTAAGACAAGACAAGAAGTCCTTGTTAAACCAAGAATATGAAAGCTTCAGACAAGGCAGGTCTGATAGCATAACTGAATGTTATAAAAAATTCTATAGGATAGTCAATGAGTTGATGTCATATGGAAGAGAGTTCAGCAATTATGAATTGAATGATAAGTTCTTGAGATCCTTGACAAAAGAATGGGATACTAAGATTTGTGTCATCAGGGAAATGGCCAAATTAGTAGACATTCCTCCTCCAACATTGTTTGGAAAGTTGTTATCTTATGAGATGCAGCTAATGGTTAGGAAGGAGGAAGAGAAGACTACCAGAGTTGAGCACAAAGAAAGAGCTGTGGCTTTCAAGATAGAAGCCACTAGGAAATATAAAAGTAAGTCTCCATCTCCACCTCCAAAAGTTACTGAGACTGAGACAGATGAGTCAGAAAGCAAGTATTCTGAAAGCAGTGGGAGTGATGAAGATTTTGCAGCTTTCACTAGACATTTTCAGAAGTTTCTTAAGAATAAACAGTGGAGGTCTAAGCCATCCACTTCACAGAAGTCATCAAAGAATGAAAGAAGAAAGTCCAGGCAAAGTAAAACTACATCCTCAAAGATAGTTTGCTATTGTTGTAACAGACATGAACATGTTATTGTTGACTGTCCAGAGAAGAGGAAAGAGTCAACTGATAAGAAGAAGACTCAAATCAAGGGCAAAAAGGAAAGGTCCTTTGTTGCTAAGAAGGACAAAAGTCTGTCTGATATGTCATCTTCAGAATCAGATTCAGAAGCTGAAGCTTATATTGGACTGTTTGCTGAAGAAGAGGAAGAAGAGTTCATACAATTAATGAACTCAATATATGAGCATGAGGACAATCAGTGTCAGGGACTGATGGCCTTATCAGAAGGAGACAAAATCCAGGATCAGCCTGGACCAAGTCAGGTACAAAATTGTTCTGTTAGTTCAATTTCTAGTACTGAGTCAGATTCAGATACATCAGCATCAAGTGATGTCAGTGGATCTGAATCTGAAGGATATATTCATCAGTTGATTGATGAATATAGAGTAGTGTTGCAAGCTTTGAAGAAAAGCAAATCCTTGGCCAAGAGTCAGGCTAAGGAGATTGTCAGTCTTAAAGTTGCTGCAACAGATTTTGACAAGTTGCTTGATCAGAAATTAAATGAAATAGCCAGACTGAAGCACATTACTGTTATTCAGATGGGGACTATAACATTTAAAAATGATCAAATCAGAAATCTGGAGATTAGTCTTCAGAAAGAGAGAGATATAGTTGCAAGGTTTTCTAAACCAAAGTCTGTTATACCTTTGATATATGAGTTCATTTCTCAAAAGGGTAAAATTGGATTGGGGTTTACTAAACCTGCCAGGACTGTACAGTCCAAGTCTAAGGGCAAAGCCCCAGTGCTCAACAAGAAGCCTGCTGAAGATAAAACAGTCAGGGTTATACCTAAACAAAGGTACAACAGATTTGAGTGTTGGTGCTGTGGCAAGATAGGCTACTTTGCCATAGACTGTTGGCATAATTCTAATGCCAAGGTGAGTAGCAAACTGCCCGCTAGACAAGCTACAGGTAGTTTTGTTAACAATCAGACTAACTTGCACCAAGGACCCAAGAATTATTTGGGTTCTAAGGTTAAGTAATCTGTTTTGCAGGTGAGTCCAAGTGGCCATGCCCCAATATGGTACTTGGACAGTGGATGTTCCAGGCACATGACTGGAACTAGGGGATTGTTGAAAGACTATACACCAATCAAGGATGGTCCTAAAGTCACCTTTGGTGATTCTGAAAAAGGAATCATCAAAGGCTTTGGTAATATTTCTAGCAACCTTATTACAATCACTCAAGTGGCTTATGTTAAAGGTTTGAAACACAACCTCATTAGTATAAGTCAGCTGAGTGATTTAGGATATGACATCTCATTTGTCAAAGATGGTTGTCATATCAGGAGGTCAAATGATCAAAAGATCATTCTGACAGGATATATGAAGAGAAATGTCTATTGTCTAGACATTATGTGTGAGAACAATGTTTCTCCTGTGTGTCTTGTAGCTGATGAGAAAGTCTCTCATTATGTCAAATGGCACAAGAGGCTAGCTCATCTTAAATATAAGATAATTGGTCAACTCTATAGTAAAGAGTTAGTGAGGAATGGTCCTCAGGTTAAGTGTATTAAGGATGGGATATGTTCAGCTTGTCAAAAGGGCAAGCAGACTAGATCCACCTTTAATAGCATTGAGAACAAAGATGTTGTGAGGTGCTTATACCTCTTGCATATGGATCTCTTTGGTCCTATGCCAGTTCACACCCTAGGTAGGAAGGTCTACACATTTGTGGTTGTAGATGACTACTCAAGGTTTTCCTGGGTGTTCTTCCTTAGACAGAAATCTGAAACTTCAAGTATCTTATACAGCTTTGTTAAACAAATTCAGAATGAATTGGACAGTACAGTGGTCAAAATCAGAAGTGACCATGGTACTGAATTTCAGTCTGACAGTATGACAAAACTGTGTGAAGAATTTGGAATTTTTCAGGAATTTTCTTCACCAAGAACACCTCAGCAAAATGATATTGCTGAAAGGAAAAATAGAACCTTGATAGAGGCTGGTAGAACCCTATTAAGTGACACATCTCTCCCTGAATATTTCTGGGATGAGGCAGTAAACACTGCATGTCATGTAATTAATAGGGCTACTATCACCAAGAGCCACAATAAGACCCCCTATGAGATTGTGAAAGGCAGAAAACCAAATCTATCCTATTTCAGGATCTTTGGTTGTAAATGTTATATACTTAACAACGGTAAATCTTATTTAACTAAGTTTGCTGCCAAATCCCAAGAGGGGATCTTTGTTGGGTACAGCAATAATAGTAAGGCTTATAGAGTCTACAACTTGAATACTCAAGTTGTAGAAGAGTCAGTACATGTAGTATTTGATGAAGCTAGACTCATTAACAATGAATTGTCTAGAAGTATTTGCAGCTCCACAGGTGTGACTGAGAAGATGGACAAGCTTACTATTGAAGAAGGTTCTACTGCAAGTCAGCAAGTGGATGATAGTGGATGTTGTCCAGGGGGGGTACTAGATACACCTGATGCAGAAGAAGTCCAAGGGGTGCAGCAAGTTGAAGAGAATGAAGGTGTACAACCTGAAGATAGGCTGCCTCCAGCAAATAGACATCTAAAAGATCATCCAGCCAATCAAATCATTGGTGATCTCAGACAAGGGGTACAAACAAGGAGCAGGAATCTAAGTTCAGTTCTCTACTCCAGCTTTCTATCTCAAGTAGAGCCAAAGAAATTTGAAGAAGCAATCCTAGACCCTCATTGGATTGAGGCAATGCAAGAGGAGCTGAACCAGTTCAAGAGATGCAAAGTCTGGGAGCTTGTTCCAAAACCAAAGGGCCACAACATTATAGGAACTAAGTGAATCTTTAGGAACAAGCTGGACGAACATGGAGTTATTGTGAAGAACAAAGCTAGACTGGTTGTTAAGGGATATAGGCAGGAAGAAGGTATTGACTTTGATCAAACCTTTGCTCCAGTAGCCAGACTGGAGGCCATAAGGATGTTTCTTGCCTATGCAACCTATCAAGGGTTTAAAGTATACCAAATGGATGTTAAGTCAGCTTTTCTGAATGAAAATCTGAAGGAAGAAGTCTATGTAGAACAACCATCAGGTTTTGTTGATTCTGTCAAACCTAATTATGTTTATAGACTTAGGAAGGCTTTGTATGGGTTAAAACAAGCCCCTAGGGCTTGGTATGAAACCCTGTCTAGTTTACTCATTAAGAACAAATTCTCAAGGGGGAAAATAGACAAGACTCTATTCCTTAGGGAATCCAGAGGCAATATTATCTTAGTCCAAATATATGTAGATGACATTATATTTGGGTCTACAGAAAGTGGTCTTTGCATAAAGTTTGCAAAACTTATGCAAGGATAATTTGAAATGAGCAGTATGGAGGAACTTAAGTTCTTCTTGGGTCTCCAAGTTAGACAGACTGAGGATGGTTTATCCATATGCCAGTCTAAGTTCACCCTAGAGTTGATAAGGAAGTATGGTATGGAATCATCCAGTACCATGAAAACTCCTATGGGGTCAAGCATGTCTCTAAGCAAAGATGATGCAGGGAAACCTGTAGATGAGACTTTGTATAGAGGGATAGTTGGCTCCCTATTGTATTTGACTGCTAGTAGACCAGATATCATGTATGCTACATGTGTCTGTGCTAGGTACCAAGCTTGCCCTAAAGAATCTCATTTGACAGCAGTCAAAAGAATTCTGAGATATCTTAAGGGCACACCTTATCTAGGCCTTTGGTACCCTAGGAATGAAGAGTTTGAACTGACAGGTTATTCAGATGCAGATTTTGCAGGCTGTAAGGAAGATAGAAAGAGTACAACAGGTACCTGTCAGTTTCTAGGAGGAAGGCTGATATCATGGAGTAGCAAGAAACAAACAAGTGTGGTTATCTCCACAGCAGAATCAGAGTATGTTGCTGCAGGAAGTTGTTGTGCTCAACTTCTACGGATTCAACATCAGCTAGAAGATTATGGTATTCAAGTAAGTAGAACACCTTTATTTTATGATTCAACAAGTACTATTTCTATTGCAAATAATCATGTCTCCTATAGTAGGACTAAGCACATAGAAATAAAATACCATTTTCTAAGGGAACATGTGGAAAAAGGAGATATTTCACTAGAGTATATTAATACAGATAATCAGCTAGCTGACATGTATACTAAGCCCTTAGATAAAACCAAATTCAATAAATTTATAATTGAATTAGGGATGATAAACTTAGAATAGTTTACAAAAATGGCTAAGTAAAATGGTGTCGACACACAGAGTTGTCTGTGTCGACACATAGAAGATGGTGTCGATATTTCAGAAAAATGGTGTCGATACATCTAGGAAGTCTGTGTCGACACTTCAGAGAATTAGTGTCGACACATGCAGTGTAGGTGTCGACACATCCAAGGTGGTGTCGACACTTAGGATTTACACAAAATTAGTCTGGTAGAGTCTCGACTAAGTGTCGAGCTAAGTGGTGTCAACACATAAACAAGTGTCGACACATATATTATGTTGACTATACTTGTGTCGACACATAGTTGTCGAGACATTATAAGTGAGTGTCGACACTTTTCAACAGTGCCGACACAATTTAAGTATTTTGACGCGCCCTTTCATCTTCGATTCTAGAAAGGTATAAATAGGTTTTCGCCTTTGTTTGTCGACACGCTCACCAAAGTTTCGAGACCAAACTTGTGTGTCTACATCTCTCTTCTCTAGATTCAAATTTCTTCAAACCCTAATGGCGCCCAAGCTAGAAGAGAATGTGCATGAAGGATATGAACTCGTGCGACACGCATTTGATGACGTGGAACCCGAGATCAAAGGCGTGATAATCCTAATAGAAGAGACTGGGTTAGAATTTCTTGTATCAGAACCGATCAAGATATGGAAGAAGGAAGTCCTCCAATTTCTGAATGGAGCAACTCTAGATGAATCAGGACTCAAGATTAAGTCCAGAGTTCATGGGGCAAAGGTGAAGGTCTCTCCTAAGAGTCTTAGAAAGATACTACAACTACCAAGAACTAAGGAGGAAGAAGATGTATCTGCTTCTAAGACTAGAGAAGCATTACAATGGTGTGGACTGGACTCCAACATGAAAATAGGATCTGTATTCAACAAAAAAGGAATGAACATGCAAGGCAAGTTCTTATCTGAGATAGTGGGCAAGGTAATACTGTGCAAGCCTTGAGGGCATGACAGAATTTCAGCTCATATGTTTAGTCTAATGACAAGGATAATATTCAAACTAGATACTGATTGGTCTGCAGTTGTGTTTGAGAAGATAAAAGAGAGTATGAAGAAGCCCAATTTGGGTAGAATACTGAGTCTATACCTAGCTGGTAGTATACCAGAAGTGATGAATCAAGCAGCTGGATCTAAGATTAACTACATGAGGAGAATGGATTTGAGAATCTTCTCTTGGTGGGATAGAGTACTGACCAAAGAGATGCCAACTCCAGAGAAGGAAACACCCCAGAAAAAGAAGAAGAAGACAGCCCATGTGGCTCAAGAATCCTCAAGCAGCTCTGAAGAGCAAGTTGTTTTTACTCCTGATGAGGAAGAAACTAGAAATGCTGGACAATCTCCAGCAAGACAAGAAGATGTAGAGAGGCAGGGGGAGCTACCCTCAGCCAGCCCAATTCACCTGGATTCAATCCAGGGGGAGCCTCTACTTGTGGAAGAGCCAACTCCACTAGAGAGTGAACAAGCTACTCAAACTATACTTGAGGTAATAACTGAAATCAAGCAATTAGATTTCCCTATTGACACTGAAGTTATGACTGACACATTATCTGATGTTAATCAGCAACCTCAGATTCTTAGTCAACCTCAGGATGTTGTCATGGAAGACACATCTGTTGCTGATCAAGTGGTTGATGAGATAAGAGATTCTCCAACCCTTCCTCAACAGGAATTTACCTTAGAAGAGCTATTCCCAGATCTTCTACAAACAGATTTTGAGAAAGAGAAAGCTGCTGCTGAGGGGGAGGAGATCCATATTGAGGGGAAGCAAGTGGAGATTCTAGAAGAAACTGCAAGCAAAGTGACTGAAAAGCCAAAGGATGCTGAGGAGTTACCTAGGAAGGATTTACCTCCTAGCCCAAAGAAAAGAGTAGATATAGCCAGCACATCTGCTTCTGAAGATGAAGAGGTTGTTAGAGCCAAGAAGAGGAAGTTTCAGGTCTTTAAAAGAAGAAGCCAGACTTACAAAAAGGCTTTACAAACAATTGCACCACAGCCTGCCCCATCTACTGATTACAGTTCCCTGATGGTGGCTTTACAAATTAAACTGGATGAGCAAAGACAAGCTCTAGAAAAGTATGTGGATGAAGGGAATAAATCTCTGCAGTTTGATCTGGCCCAAGACATCAAGTCCATCAGATTTGAAGTGAATCTGAACAAGAAAGAAATGACTGACTGCTTCCATAAGGGAGGGAATGCAGTAGTCTATCTTGCCACACATCAAGAGAAACTCAAGACAAAACTTGATGAGCTAGAAGTGAAGCAAGGCTATGTTCTGGAAAACCAGATAAGGATGAATGATAATCTCACTGCTTCACATAATGCTATTATAACTGAAATGAAGAATATAGCTACTGGTCAGACTACAGCAATTGCTACTACCAAGGCTGAATTTGACAAAGAATTGCAAGAGAGCCTAACTGCTGTTAAAACTTCTATTGAAGACTCTCAAAAGGCTATAACTGAAAAGCTCCAAAGGTTGAAACCCTTCTATAAAGATGGAGTAAACTATCTGAATGCACAGATAAGGTTCCAGAAAGATAATCTGAGGGATCACATTGAGAGAGAAGTCATAAAGGGGGAGAGGGTATTAGTCAAGGCAGGCTCTGATCATGCCAAATGGATTTCAAATTCCATCAGAGCCACCCTTGGATATCCACCCTTATGTGATGATGACAATGTTGCCGAGTCTGGAATTCATCCTGCATACCTTGGAGGAGAGCAAGCTGAAGTGGCTCAAGTAATATACCCTCCACTAGACTTTGATATGATACATCAAGATATACAGTTAATGTATAATCCTTCTGAAGGAAATCAGAATGTCATCATAGAGAAAGTTGTTCAGCCAGTGCCAGAGGCAATACTGAAAGAGAAAGAGGCCTTGTTAAAGGAACAAGAAGCTCAAGTTGTCTAAGAAAAGATTCAAAGAGCAAGCTGAGTTAAGGCCTGATTTTGAACAATGGAGCCCCACCTCCAAGAATATCATTTTGACTGCATGGAAGGCTGCTAAAGATAATATTCTGGATAGAGGCAAATGGTACTCTGAACAAGAGTGGAGGAAACATGAGAACAGGCAAGAGGCTATTGTTCAATATAGAAGAAAGGCTAAGATGGGAAAGCTACCTCCTACTGCACAGGAGCCTAGCAAGTACTTCCCAAAGCCTTATCATTATTTTGAAAGGCAGAAGATCAAGGCTGAAGAACAGAAAAAGAAAGATCTTAAAGGGAAGAAGCCTGCTTGCTGATGATGACAATGAAGCCCCAGTTCAAGCAAAGATACAAACTGGAAAGGGCATAGTTATCAAGGAGCCTGAGCTGCCTTAGGATAGAAATTTTTCTTAAGTTTACTATGTGTAATCAGTTGCATTTAACTTTCTGTAAACTTTTGAATAATGATAATGTTGAAGTTGTTAGAACAATGTGATATGTGTTAAATCTGTTACATTACTGTTCTGAGATATTTGTGTATACATGTTTTGTTTATACATGTTTATGTACTTACCCTGTCATTTAATATTATTTTACATCATACTGTGAATTTGTTATGTATGGTGTATATCATTGACTAAGGGTTATGACTTCTTCAAATAGGGGGAGATTGTTGGGTACATTGGAAATATGTACCTGATTTGAAGAAGTCTCACCCTACTCAATGATATACATCATGGTGTATTTGATGTATTTTTGAGTTGATGTGTGCATGTTAAGTAATTGTAGGGAAAGCTTAAAAGTTTCTAAGTCCATGTGTCGACACCTATAAGAAAAGTGTCGACACTTAAGAAGACTTGTGTCGACACCCAGAGAAGCTGTGTCGACACTTGGAGTAATTGTGTCGACACCAGGAATGCAGAGTCGACACTAGAAGGGAAGTGTCGACACATACAGGCAGTGTCGACACACAATGAAGAAATGTCTAAAGAATCAGTGTCGACACTTAGAAGCAGTGTCAACACCCAGAGGAACTTTGTCGACATCAAAAGTGTCGACACTAGGAGGCTGTGTCGACACTCAGCAAAACATCAACAAAGTTCAAGTACAAGTGTCGACACTAGGAGGCTGTGTCGACACTCAGCAAAACATCAACAAAGTTCAAGTACAAGTGTCGACACTAGGAGGCTGTGTCGACACTCAGCAAAAGTCTCAACACATGAAGAAAGTGTCGACACTAGGAGGTTGTGTCGACACTCAGCAAATTTCAATAAAGTCTAAGTACAAGTGTCGACACAAAGGAGATGTGTCGACACTCAGCAATAGTGTCAACACAGAAGGCATGTGTCGACACCAAGGAGATGTGTCGACACTTAGCAAGTATCAACACAAGAAGATGTGTCGACACAAAGGAGTTGTGTCGACACTTACAAGAAATCAACTAAGTATCAAAGAAGAAGGACTTGTGTCGACACACAGTATCAATGTCGACACATGTTGAAGAAGCAGTGTCGAGAAGCAGATTCTACAACACAAGGAGTTGTGTCGACACTATGAAGTCTAGTGTCGACACTTAGTCTACTTGTGTCGACACTTAGTCTATCAGTGTCGACACTTAAAGACTGACTGTCTCGACACTTTCAGACAGTTACAGAAAATTCAAGAAGTTACTGGATGACTTGACAGCTGTCATTCCAGCCGGTCTACTGCAACTGTCAGAGCTGTCAGAACGTTATTAGGAACCGGATCAGCCGGTCACCTTGGAGAAAGTCTATATAAAGACCCTTCTCCTTTACAGATGGTGGTGATCTATCAAGCAATTCATTGAAGAATCAATTGAAGTGATCAGAAGATCTAAGAAGTTGGAGAGAGAGAACTCCTTCTAAGAAGACAGCTGTTGAACCAGGCTGTGAAGAAAGTTTCTGATTGAGATCTGATTCTTAAGTCAGCAGTGATTGAAGATCATCTGCATAGAGTTTCAACCCTACTATGTTCTAATTCAAGAAGCTTTGAAGAAAGCCAAGGGAGGTTGATCTCAACAAAGTTCTTCCAAGAACTCATCAAGAAACCAGTCAACTCTTCTCTCTCATTCTGAGTTGTGAGTATATAAATTGTAATTTTTATTTCTTGTAGGATCCTGAGGGATCTGAGTTGTAAGCCTGAAATTATAAAGGCTGAGTGGTAGGGCCTGTGTGCCTGAGTGTAGGAGATTATTTTCTCTGAGTGTAGGCCTTGTTGAGGGCTGAGTGTAGGCTTTGTTGAAGGCTGAGTGTAGGTCTTTGTGAAGACTGAGTGGTAGGGCTGTGTGCCTGAGTTGTAGGAGTGGGATCACTCTGAGTTGTAGGAACCTGTTTGGGGTTCTGAGCTGTAAGATCTAAGGATCTGAGGAGTAGTGGAGAAGTTTGGCCGAATCTAGTACACTACTAGATAGGCGAAGGGGGAAAGTGGATGTACCCAGACCTTGGGGAACCACTATAAAATCTGTGTGTTCTATGTGTGTGCTTTATTCTGTGATTGTTGTGGTGTATGTGTTGTATTGCTGTTGTATTGCTGTGAAGAATTGCATATAATTCTGTGTTTCTGCCATCAAAGTTTAAAAAGATTAAGTGCACCTATTCACCCCCCCCCCCCTCTAGGTGTTTAGGCACTAGTTCTTTCACCCTCCCTAGCCAATGCTTAGCTAGGTGTCTTGGAGGAAGAGAGCAAAAGGATTTTTATGGCTCAAAAATGCAATCCTCTCCAAGGCACCACTAAGGGTCTATTTATAGTTTTCCCAACCCCATGGACCAAAATGTCAGAAATACCCTTACGCCAAATAGGCCTTGGACCAAAATAAAACACCCACACCGGGGGGCAAAGAGGTAATTCCACCCCGAGGATAAAACGGTAAAAACACGGCCAAAAGAGGTCCGGGGAAAAAGGAGTCTAAACCATCCCCCCTTACCTTCCCGGACGCCTGAGGGGAGTGGGGGTCAAACCACCCCACTCCTGCTCCACCTAGGGGCCGAGCGCAGGGGCGAATCCCGAAGAACTGGGGAGCAGGGGGCAGGGGCGAGACCCCGGCCCTGGCCGGTCTCGCCCCGCCAGGCCGCGGGGCAGGGGGGAGACCCCGGCCCTGGCCGGTCTCGCCCCGCCAGGCCGTGGGGCAGGGGGCAGGGGCGAGACCCCAGCCTCCCAGCCGGTCTCGCCCCGCCAGTCCGCGGAGCAGGAGGGGGTAGGGGAGAGACTCCGGCCTCTCGGCGGGTCTCTCCCTGCCAGGCTGCGGAGCAGGAGGAGGCACGGGCGAGACCCCGGCCTCCCGGCCGGTCTCGCCCCGCCAGGCCACGGAGCAGGAGGGGGTAAGGGCGAGACTCCGGCCTCCCGGCCGGTCTCGCCCCGCCAGGCCACAAAGCAAGAGGGGGCAGGGACGAGACCTCGGCCTCCCGGCCGGTCCCGCTGCTCCCACCTCGCACTTGCTGAGGGGACCCTACTCAGCGACTACGGGGTTGTACAAGGGGTTTGACTTTTTTCGAGCTTGTGACAATCTCGCAAAGACCGGGGATTGTGTATAACCTCGTGTTCGCCAAGTGGGTTCATCAGTGAAATTCAAGATGTAAATGGGCCCTCAAGACCAGATGAGCTGCGAGTTGGGCAAGCAGCCTACACTGGCCCAAAGCAGTATGTGTGCAGATAGCATGCGAGTGGGGCAAGCAGGCCCGCACTCGCCCAAAGCAGCAGGTGTGCAGATAGTCTAGCGAGTGGGGCAGCCGGTCCGCACTCGTCCTAGGTAGCGAGTAAGAGGCAGGCGAGTGCCGACTTCATCAGACACTCGCCCTCAGTTAGGAGTGAACGAGTGGTCGTCATCCCCATCTAGACACTCGCCACTCCTGGAGAGTATGCCATCATGGTCGACCCATCCTAGAAAGATTCTCTGTGGAATAATATGTTTTGGCCTGCAAATATCCCCGCCAAACAACGGAGTTTGGCTCTTGACAGACCAATTTGGGGTGTGTTTACTAAAACCAAAATACGAGATTCCGCTATTGGCAAACTGAACTTGGGAAACTATAGATAAACCATGTGGGAACCTTTGGAGGGGATCCAGTTCTTTTGGCTTCTTCCTCCTCAGGCTATTTTTGGTTGGCTTCGAGTGCCTTCCAAGGTGCCCAGTTCATGTTTTGGCTTGGGAGGGGAAGCGCTCTAAGATATTCCGGGTGTGTAGTGAGACCTTCGCGCTGCAACCCTGTGTCTGTTCTCAGGTTCCCAGTGTCCGGTCAAGCGATCTAGTTCGGAAAAAGTAGGTGTAAGCTACCCACTTGGATCCGAACTCACGTTGGGTCCGATTTCTAGTTTCAACACGCAGCCTGAGCGATCTCACAGGTGATGACAGTGGCGGCGGTGATGGAGATGACAACAACGACATCGACAATGGCGAGATGCTTGCGTGCGCAAATTGCCAGAGCATGCACCGCCACAAGTATGTGGGGGGCACGCATAGGCACACACTGACGCACGCACCCGAATAAAATGTCGAAGCTATTTCATGTTGGACTGATTGATTGATGGTCCCTGCACCCATCTACATCAAGGCAACTCACCTTTTTTACTTGTCCTTATTTTTTTTTTCATTTTAACTTGATTATTCTACATTTAAATGTGATGACAGGAGAATCCTAATTTTTTCTTCTCAATATAAATTTAAGAGAGGAAATTTACGAATATTAAAAACCATGTCGAGTAATATTTATAAAGATGGCCATAGGTTGTGCATTTTCAGGCAGCCATGCAGGCAATACAATATAAGACATTTCATAGGCATTGATTATAACTAATTTTCCCCTAAATTTCTTAGGAACGTGGAGATCGTTTCGACTGAGGGGAGACCCTGCATGGCGGGGCGAACTGTTTGGGCAAGCCGACTATACAACTCCGTATTCGCGAATAGAGTGCCCCAAACAAGGTGCAAGACTTGGTGCACGTTTTTAAGATTTTTGGGAGTTTTGCACTCCTGGAGGCCAATTTTGGGTGGACCTGCGTAAATACTAGTAGGGGAAGGAAATATTTGTCTCCCCCGGCCCCTTTGAGGAGTCGCCCAGGTCTCCAACCACCAGTCGTCGTCTCGCCAAGCAGGCCGCAGCTCACCAAGCAGGCCGCAGCTCGCCAGGCAGGCCGCAGCTCGCCACGCAGGCTGCAGCTCGCCAGGCCGCGTCTCACCAACTAGGCCGCCGTCTCGCCAACCAGGCCGCCGTCTCGCCAAATAGGCCGCAGCTCGCCAGACCGCGTCTCGCCAACCAGGCCGCCATCTCGCCAACCAGGTCGTCGTCTCGCCAAGCAGGCCGCGTCTCCAACCACCATGTCGTCGTCTCGCCAAGCAGGCCGCAGCTCGCCAGGCCGCATCCCCGACCACCAGGCCGCCGTCTTGCCAAGCAGGACGCAGCTCGCCAAGCAGGACGCAGCTCGCCCGACTTCAGCCCGCCTAGTAGCCGAGCAGGCCACCAGGTCGCCACTCGCAGGCTGTCAGGTCGCCACTCGCAGGTCGCGTGTTCACCCAAGCCGCCACTCGCTTCTCGCCTAACCGCCAGCTCGCCCGGCTTGAGGGACTACCCCTAGTGGACTGCAATTAGCCGCTTAGAACAACGAGATTTGGCTGTTGTAAGGCCAATCCGGGGGCATTTTGGTAATTTTCAGAGCAATAGAGGTTGGTTATTTGCAGGCCATTCCCAGACAACTATAAATAGGCCCTTAGGGGTGCCTTGGAGAGGATCATTGCTTCACTCTCTCTTCATCCTCCAAGGCACCTAGCTCAGCATTGGCTAAGTAGGGGGAGATCTGCAAGATCTTTCGGGTGTGAGGTGTAACATCCCGACTTTTATTGGGCCACCAGAACCCTAGTGGGCCCAATAAAAGTGGCCTGAACCCTGCCCATGACCCGGTGGGAGATAACCTGTAACGGCCTCCCTAGAACCACGCTCGCAAGGATGGTCGCCGGTGTAACATCTCATTTCCAATTAGACCCCTCTACTTAGGTTGGGTTAGGGCATGTGATGGGGGCATGATTTAGGCTAGGTTTGAACCATGGAGTTAGGGTGTAGTCACATGAGACCACTATAGGACCCAAGAAAACCCAAGTCAAACTAGCCCAATTGGGGTCCTGACCACACATTGGTTCCACCACAGCACCCCTAACCCTAATACCAACCTAGGGGAAACCATAAGCCATATTACTAAGTCACTTATTGACCCAAGTTGACCCAAGTCAACCCTTAACTTTAAATTGGTCAAACTCACATCCAAATGCCCAATTAGTCCAAGTGGGGCACCACCATGGCCCAACCCAAGTTGGGAGGTACTTTTGGGTCCATGACCATCAAGTGGGGACAACCCACTCATCAAGTTGACCAAGTCAACCCTAGAAGTCAACTTGGTCAACCTTAGACCTACTTAAGGGATTTGGAGACCAAACCCATTCCCATGGGCTAAGCCCATAAGCCAAGGCCCAAGACCAGCCTAAAGGGCCAATGACAGCCCATACCCTCCTGAAAATGGATAGAGAATGCAAGTATGGGGGCAATTTGGACATTTTGGAGAAAAAGAGGAGAGAGAAGGGAGGAAGAGAGGAGATGGAGGCCATGTGGCCCTCCTTCTCTCTGCCCAAGCTGCTGGCTGAGCTTCTCAGTATTATTCCTGCAAGGTGGAGGAATTTGGGGACATCTGGTGGTCAGGAGGAAACTCCAAAGCATGGTCGACCACCCCCTTAAATCCAACTTCTCCCATAGCACCCCCAGCCAAATCTGAGCCCATCATCAGCTTCAGGAGGAGTAAACGAGTGGAATTCGACTACTGGAGCGAAGCTTTTGTTGGAGAAACAAAGAATTGGGCTAGTTCGCCGGAGCAAACATCGGCCATGGAGCACCACCACCGCACGCGCCGCCAAGCCCGGCTGTAGGTCCGTTTCACCTCACCTCACCCCGTGCAAGCTTTCTAGCTCAATTAGGCGAGACATCGGGCTCAATCGAGCCCAATACCATGAGAGAAAGTGTGAGATTTACCGAGCTTTTCTTCTTGCTCGGGATCGCCGGAGGAGTCGCCTCCGGCAGCCTCACCGCCGGAAAACGCTAGCCACCACCTCAACGAAGGTGGTGGCAATAATCGTCGGCGGTGGCGCCGGCCCAGGTGGCCGATATTAGCCAGCAAATATGGCCCAGGAAGAGTCAATCTCAGTCGTTGGCTATCTGGGACGATGAACGGATGTCGTCCATTGATTTCCAATTTGATTAATAATTTTAATTATTATGAATAGTAATATTTCTGTCACACTTTTTTAGTGACATTTCATGATAAAAATAGGCCCCTTAGATGCAATTTCAGAACCAAACATCAACATAAAATTTGTAGATCTAGGTCTTAGCTTTATTTTGACATCCTAAACTTGAAGTTTGGAGCTGTAGGGCTCCCTGTAGGTCCAATCTACCAAGACTAGTCCTAGGCTAAGGCTAATTTAAAAATAAATGTCCAAGCCAAACCATAAGTCACCATGACTTCAAATTTTGGCCAGCCTTGTGTTAGGTGAAAAACTAGTGTTTGACCAAAAATGAGAATTTTTGGTTAGAATTTTTCTATAGTTTTTAATGAAAAACTAAAAATTAAATTAGGTGTATTTTTGGAGATATATAAGTCCAAATACCCCCAAATTTGGGTGGGATGTTCATTAGGTAAGATAAATCATTGATAAAAATTTCAGGTCATTTTGACCTCTGCTTGTATGGGAAATCCCATATGCATGAGGTTGACATATTCAAATTTGGGGGTGCCAATAGCAAAAATGTGAAAAATGTGAATTTAGCCCATTTGGGTCATTACCAGCCCATGAAACTCTGGACAGGGGCTCATAGGAGTGGAATACACCTCCCATGAATTATTTGGAATTTTTAGAATCAAAAATCTCATTATTTGAAATTATTGGAAAATTAGTCTAGTTGAGAAATAAATTGGAAAATAGGGTAATTAAATTCACCAAATTATGAATTTTTGACACAAGCTCTGGTAGGGCAAAGTACACTCCTGAAAAAATTTACGACACTGTTTATCATTGTTTCCTTGGGTTTCAAGTAAAATTTATCATTTTGCCCTTTTGGAAAATTATTTGAAAATATGAGAAATTTTGTATTACAAATTATGAAAATTTTTACAGTGGCTTATTTTTTTGTTTTGGTTCCTGATAAATTATTTGATAATTTTTGGATGTCCCTATATATTAAAAACCCTAATAATGACATTTTGGTAATATTTCTTAAATGGGCATAAGATAGGTCAGATCATTGTATAAGAATTTGAAATTTTGTAATTAGCCTTATTATATCAACATGAACACCCACTAATTTTCTCAGAATTTTGGGGTAGTGGTTAAGGTACTTTATTAGTAATGTGTTTGGATTGGAATTTATTTAATAAATAAGAAATAATTAGAAATTTGCATGAAAATAATATGAAATATGGTAGGCAGTATTTTATAACCTTGTGGAACTCCTAGTGCAAACTTCAGATAAGTTGAACCATTATGTACAACACTTCATGTTCAAGTCGACCCGGTCGCACAATTAAAGAATTAATCTAGGTCTCTTAATCCCTTGGGAAAACATCGAAACTTCATTCAATCATTATCACACGTCATAATAACCATGATATGTATTTAGGAACATTTGACCCAGGAGTTTGGATGACACACATACGGGTCAACACTAGGTCATGGGTGCGCTTAGCAAAAATATAGCTCATGTCACTAGGTCCCACAGGGGATACGATAGAGGGTTGAGTTGGTGATTATATTGGGAAGGCAACCCTGACTGGTGTCTAGTAGGTCACTCCATAGTAACGAGCGATAGAGTGCAAGACCTAAGGACAATGGTTGGAATGGAAACCGACGGAAGATGGCCCTCCTTCTCCTCTCTTCCTCCCTTCTCTCTCCTCTTTTTCTCCAAAATGTCCAAATTTCCCCCATGCATGCATTCTCTCTCCATTTTCAAGAGGGTAGGGGTTGTCATTGGCCCTTTAGGCTGGTCTTGGGCCTTGGCTTATGGGCTTAGCCCAGGGGAATGGGTTTGGTCTCCAAATCCCTTAAGTAGGCCTAAGGTTGACCAAGTTGACTTCTAGGGTTGACTTGGTCAACTTAATGAGTGGGTTGTCCCCACTTGATGGTCATGGACCCAAAAGTACCTCCCAACTTGGGTTGGGCTATGGTGGTGCCCCACTTGGACTAATTGGGCCTTTGGATGTGGGTTTGACCAATTTAAAGTTAAGGGTTGACTTGGGTCAACTTGGGTCAATAAGTGACTTAGTGATATGGCTTATAGTTTCCCCTAGGTTGGTATTAGGGTTAGGGGTGCTGTGGTGGAACCAATGTGTGGTCAGGACCCCAATTGGGCTAGTTTGACTTGGGTTTTCTTGGGTTTAGGGTTAGCAATTTTGACCCCTTTTCCCCTCCAAAAGTTTCAAGAAACGTTGCTAGGATATTTTCAAGACCGACCCTTGTCGTGGTGCAAGTGGGCGGCGTTTCTTCAAATGTTTAAAGCAAGTGGATTTTCTCCCCTTGTTTGTTCATTTTCTAGCTTACATTCTTCCTTTCTTCTTCCTCCTTTAGAGAGTAGGAGTAGTATAGGTAAAGCCAAAAGAACCCCCCCCCCCCAGGTTAGTGGGTCCCATGTGACTACACCCTAACTCCATGGTTCAAACCTAACTAAACCATGCCCCCACCACATGCCCTAACCCAACCTAAGTAGAGGGTTTTAATTGGAAATGGGATGTTATAAACTCCAATAAACAAAAAAATAATTTCGTCCTCGAAATTTAAGTTCGGGTCTACGGGGTTTCCAAACATAATAAAAAAATTCCGTACTTTAGACATTAATTAGAGTATTACCTGAGGTAAAAAGCTCCGGATGCCACTCTAGCATCAGATCTCTCGGCTCCCAAGTGTGCTCCTCCCGTCCATGATTGGACCATAACACCTTCACCAGGGAAACCTTCTTCTTCCGCAGCACTCGGACCGCAGAATCATCGATCCGGAGCGGCTCTAAACGAACTGATCTGTCAGATGCTAACGGGCCTGCTGTAGTGGTGATATGATGCTCCGGCTGAAGGAGAGCTCTCCATAGTGAAGAGACGTGGAAGACATCATGCAAGGTCCCTAGCTCTGGCGGCAGCTCCAGCCTGTAGGCCAAGGGGCCGACCCGCTCCAGGATCAAATATGGCCCTATATATCGAGGGTTGAGCTTCTTGCGCCTCCGCACTCGAGAAACACCATGCACCATGCGTATCTTCAAGAACACTCTGTCCCCCACCTGGAACTCCACCTTCCGATGTCGTGCATCGTAGTACTTAGCATGTCTACTTTGAGCCTCCAGCATCCGTTCCCTGATCAGTCGTATCTGAGCATCCGTATCCTCAATGTACTCTGATCCAAGTGCCCTGGGGTCCTCATCCTGAACCCAAGATAGCGGAGTCTGACACTTCCTCCCGTAAAGAGCCTCATAAGGTGTCATCCCAATGCTCGCCCGGTAGCTGTTATTGTAGCAGAACTTGACCAGTGGCAGCAGTCTCTCCCAGGACCTCCCTGTATCCAGTATACACAATCGTAGCAGATCCTCCATAGTCCTGATGGTCCGCTCTGTCTAACCGTCGGTCTGTGGATGAAAAGCGGTGCTAAAAGCAAGCTGAGAACCCAAATACGCATGCACCTCTCTCCACTCCCTAGAAGTGAATCGAGACAATCGTCCTGGGGACCCCGTGGTACCTGACGAACTGTTCCACAAACAACCTCACCAAAGCAGCAACTGATCTATCCTTCTTGATAGGTATAAATCTAGCCACCTTGGTCAGTCTATCGACAATGACCCAAACAGAATCGTGCCCTGAGTGGGAGCGAGGCAATCCGTGCACGAAGTCCATAACAATATCCTCAAACTTCCACTCATGGACCGGCAGTGACTGTAGCAACCCTCCTGGGCTTTTGCACTTTGCCTTTACTCATTGACATGTCTCGCAGTGTGCCACATAGAAGATGATCTCCCTCTTCATTCCCGGCCAATACATGCTCCTCCGCAGATCCGTTGTCATCTTGGTGATACCGGGGTGTACTAAGTACTGAGAACTGTGCGCCTCCCTGAGTATATCCTCCCGGATATCACCTCCTGCGGGTATGTAAACACGACCACAGATATGAACGAGGTCATAAAGCAAAGTATAATCACCTGACCTGCCCCCTTCCAGGGCCCTGAACACCGGCTCCAAAGTTGCATCCAACCTCTGTTGTACCCTGATGCGCTCTCGTATATCACACTCCACGATCAGAGAGTTCAAATACTCTCGGTAGGTCTCCGGCTCGGACTCGGAAACGACCAAAATGTGCATATCCTCTAACATTTGCAACATCTCCATAGACATCACCCGAGGCTCTCGTACTGAGGTGCTGGCTCTCCTACTCAAGGCATCTGCCACGGTGTTCGCCTTCCCCGGATGGTAATGCATGGTGTAATCAAACTCGCATAAGAATTCAAGCTACCTTCTCTGGCATAGTTTTAGGTCTTTCTGCGTGTCAACATACTTAAGGTTCTTGTGATCCGAGAAGATGTCACAATGAACCCCATATAGGTTATGTCTCCAGATCTTTAATGCAAATACCACCGCCCCAAGCTCTAAATCATGTACAGGGTAATTTTGTTCATGCTTCTTCAACTACCTCGAAGCATATGCGATGACATGCTCGTGCTGCATCAGGACAGCACCCATCCCATGATATGATGCGTCAGTATAAATGTGAAATCCATTCCTTCCCAAATGGAAGTGTAAGGATGGGGGAAGAGGTGAGCCTGTCCTTTAGCTCTTGAAAGGCCGCCTCGCACTCCTCTGTCCAAATAAAGGCTGCCTCCTTCGTCAAGGACGTGAGGGGGAGTGCTATCCTCGAGAACCCCTCCACGAACTTGCAATAATATCCTGCGAATCCCAGAAAACTGTGTATGTCCGATGCTGACTTTGGTTGTGGCCAATCTCTAACTGTCTGCACCTTGGCTGAGTCTATGGCCAATCCTGCCCCACTGATGGTATGCCCCAGAAATGCCACTTCTTGCAACCAGAACTGGCACTTGGAGAACTTAGCATACAATTGGTGCTCTCTCAGCTTCCCCAAAACCAACGCCAAATGCTGAGTATGGTCTTCCTGTGTCCGGGAGTAGATCAGTATATCATCGATGAAGACTATAACAAATCTGTCTAGGTAGGGCTCAAAGACGCGGTTCATCAAGCTCATGAATGCAAAAGGTGCATTCGTGAGCCCGAAAGGCATCACCATGAACTCGTACAATCCATAACGGGAACTGAAGGTTGTCTTCGGAATATCCTCCACCTGGATCCGCAGCTGATAATAACCGGATCTCAAATCCAACTTGGAGAACCAGAAGGCTCCCTGAAGCTGATCAAAAAGCTCGTCGATCCGGGGCAGTGGGTATGTATTCCGGACCGTCAACCGGTTCAGCTCCCGGTAGTCGATGCAGAGACATAGTGACCCATCCTCCTTCTTGACAAATAACACTAGTGCTCCCCATGGTGATGAGCTCGGTCGGACAAATCCTGATTCTACCAGCTCCTGTAGCTGCCTCCTGAACTCCGCCAGCTCCTTTGGGGCCATCCTGTATGGTGCCCGAGATACTAGCCTCGCTCCTGGCACCAACTGAATTCGGAAGTCCGTGTCCCTGGCTGGTGGCAATCCGGGTAATTTCTCCAGAAATACGTCGAAGAAATCCCGGACCACTGGGATGTCCACAATAGAAGCCTCTGCTCCCGCCATCTCGAAACAGATAATGTATACTTCCTCTCCTTGCTTGTGGGATTTGACAGCCTGTATAAATGATAATAATAGATGAGAGACAAGTCTAATACCTTCGACAATAACGTGGGAGTCTCCATGCCTTAGTGTGATCCTCCTCGACGAGCAATCGATCTGGTCATGGTTCCAGTGCAACCAAGTCATTCCCAGGATCAAGTCGAAATCTGGCATCCTTAGGATCGTTACAGGCGCTTCAAATGTCTTTCTGCCGATCTCCGCCTCCATGTTGCACTTAGCAGATGATAATAGTATTGATCCATCAGGTAGCCTCACTCTCATCATCGCGCCTGTGAATCGTTCCACGCCATCCAATCCTTCTACAAAGGCTTCTGATACGAACGAGTGTGAATCACCTGTATCGAACAATGTATGAGCGAGCTTGCCGCTGATAAAGACTATGCCTGAGGTTGATTGAGTTTCAAATGGGTAATTATTCTTCATGGTTAAGTACTATACATAAAAAAATGTCTTAATTTCATAATATTATTTGTGTACCTGTGATGACGTCCTCAGGGTTCCTCGGCTCGATGAGGTCTAATGCATATACCTGCTCATGTCCTCTGCCTCGGCCAAAAGGTCCTCGGCCTCGGCCTCGACCTCGGCCCTGCTGTACTGGAGGGGCCACTAGAGGTGGAGGAGGTGGTGGAGGAAGTGGACAAAACTGATGCGGGCACTCAGATCTAATGTGGCCCGGCTGATGGCACCCGAAACAAACTATCGGTCACTAGCCACGATCATCCTGTCTCATCTGATAATGTGTCTATGGTGGTGGAGGAGCTGGTGCTGCAGGGCGTATCTGCTCCTGCCATATAATTGGGACGATAACATTCCCCACCTCTCTTGTGCCTCATGACTCTGCCTCTCTGTGAGCTCTGGCTATTCTCCCCAAAGAACGACCCATCCAGCGGTCTCTTTCCTCTGTTCTGCACCATCAGCTGATCTACCTCCAGCTTCTTGGTCATCTCGATGATCTGAGCTGAAGTGCCATGATAGATGAATAGTAGGGCCCGTCTCAAATCATCTCTAAGGCCCCGGTAGAATCTCTTTGCGTATCTACTGTCGTCTGAATCATGTATCCCCGCAAACTTGGCCAGATGGGAAAATTCCCTCTAGTACTCAATCACTGACCTGGTCCCCTGTTTGAGGTTCAAAAACCTCTCTTCTAGCTCATCCTGGTTCGTGGTGGACCCAAAATGGTCCAAGAATGCCTCGTCGAACTCCTCCCAAGATATATCTGACAGATCCCTATCTGCATAGGTGGAGTCCATCATAGACTTCCACCACATCTTTGCATGGGCATCCAGTACAGTAGTTGCCAAATGAACTGCCTGGCTGACAGGGCAGCAGATGCCTGCCAACATCTCATGTATAGCCTCGAACCATTCCTCTGTCTTTACTGCATTCTCCATCCCGTGGTACGTAGGCTGGGATAAACTCTTGAATGCACTCAGCCAGTTTGATCCTGGATTTGGCAGCGGTGCCGAAATCTGCTGGGCTCTGAAGGCCTCGAGAATGGCCGTCAGGGTCTGGCCCGTCTCTGTCTGTAGAAAAGGAGTGGGATCCGGAGGGGGAGGAACCGCATTTTGCGGTACGACGACCTGTGGAGGCTGCATAAAGGTAAGGTTTATATATTCATTGTTTATGTGAACTGTTTTATGTGACTTTTTACACATGGGTACACCATTGCTTCCGCTGTATAGTTTGTCTGCAAACTAATGCTTAAGCATGGTGGCCTAGTGTTGTGGACTTCTTCTCTTATGATCGTTGTTCAAGTGATACCAGTTTTGGTTCCTGATAAATTATTTGAGAATTTTTGGATATCCCTATATATTAAAAACCCTAATAATGACATTTTGATAATATTTCTTAAATGGGCATAAGATAGGTCATATCATTGTATAAGAATTTGAAATTTTGTAATTAGCCTTATTATATTAACATGAACACCCACAAATTTTCTCAGAATTTTGGGGTGAGTGGTTGAGGTACTTTATTAGTAATGTGGTTGGATTGGAATTTATTTAATAAATAAGAAATAATTAGAAATTTGCATGAAAATAATATGGAATATGGTAGACAATATTATATAACCTTGTGGAACTCCTAGTGCAAACTTCAGATAAATTGAACCATTATGTATAGCACTTCATGTTCAAGGCGACCCGGTCGCACAATTAAAGAATTAATCTAGATCTCTTAATCCCTTGGGAAAACAACGAAACTTCATTCAATCATTATCACACGTCATAATAACCATGATATGTATTTATGAACATTTGACCCAGGAGTTTGGATGACACACATACAGGTCAACACTAGGTCATGGGTGCGCTTAGCAAAAATATAGCTCATGTCACTGGGACCCACAGGGGATACGATAGAGGGTTGAGTTGGTGATTATATTGGGAAGGCAACCCTGATTGGTGTCCAGTAGGTCACTCTATAGTAACGATCGATAGAGTGCAATACCTAAGGACAGTGGTTGGAACGGAAACTGGAGGAAGACCGCCGACTTCCAAATAATAACTTAGTTCATGAGGATAGTTCCATAGTAACAACGCGAGTTGGGTATGGATCATGGGTATACACCAAATAAAATAAATATCCTTGCGAAAGGGAGCTTTGGGATTCAACTCATCGTAGCTCCTAGTGCCCTCGAGAGCCCTTTATCGGGCATGCCCTGGGCAGTCCTGGGATTAACCCTAAACTGCTAGGTATAATGAACGCTAGACAAGAATAGTTTAATAGGCTAAGACACTGACGTTCAATCTCACCCGTGATGGGTTGGTGGGAAATTGAATAAACTCACTAATGTGCAATCTCACCCGTGATGGATTGGAGGGAAATTGAATAAAGGTACTAATGTGCAATATCACCTGTGATGGGTCGGGGGATTCAAGATGGGTTGGTCCTGCGAGCTGGAGGCTCGAGTTGGAATATCTTGCATGTGTATAAACCTGTGGCGGGTCATGCAGTATTGGGTCAATCATCACACCGATGGTAGTACGGTGACTCTGGTGAGGTGTGAGGGTTTGAAGGGCCAGTGGGTTGAAAACTCCTTATCAAGGAGGTCTCGGGTTCGATCCCAGGCCTCAACAACCTTCCTGTGTATGGAGAGAGATTGGGGTGCATGGTCTACAGACCTGGTTAGGCTGAACCCTTTCGAGCGTGATGTTGGGTGTAAGATCCCCCCCCTCCCGGATCCCAAAACACGGCACGAAGGGGGGGTCTTATGCCCGGAACAGCCGCCTTGCAGTAGCATTAGCACATGGGCTAACCTGTACCACAAGACGCCTACTCCGCCGGCTACAACCAATATCAATTGAACATGCCAACCCAACCAAAACAATGCAAAATAAGCCAAATCCACACTAAGTAATAGTGTCCAAATAGTACATCAAAATATATAAGCTAAAACATGCTTCTACAAATCAGAGTACAGCTATAGAAATTGCCCAAAAAAAGGGGCTACAACAAAATCTCGCAACACCCACATCTGTAACCAACGGTAGCGACGACACCGTCAACTTCAGGCCATGTCGTCCTGGCCTGGCTGTCCTGCTGCATAGTCTGCGGCTTCTCTACCTACGGCGTGACCTCCTAAAAAGGAAGACGTAGCAATCGTTAGTTGAAGAGACTAAGTGGTTTCACATCCGCTCCCCTGGCGACTCCTCGGCACCGGGCGGGGAGAAGGAACAAGGATAATATATATATGCAAGTAATAAAAGAAGTACAAGCAGGTGGCAATAGTGTAAGAGTAACAGTATCATAATCTAGCAGTTATTTAAGAGCTATAGCAAACTAACAAATAAGGTATCAGTAGTAGGAAAGTAACTTAACTTATAAGGATGCTCATACAAGCTTATAAGATAAGGATCGGGTTACATAAAGTAACTCATCGTATAGCAGTGCTCATACAAACTTATACGATGAGGATCTTGATGTGCAATGATATGAAATGGAATGTATGTTATGCAATGACTCACTCATGCTCACATACATGCAACTGTCATATAGACAATGACTGTAGTTCCCACTTTTCGAGCAGGTAGCTAACCTCTCAGGCATCAGCCGTCGTGGCCAGTCGGTGACAGTAGAACGGGCACTTCTACTACAAGGTGGGTCTCCACACTACTTCACCTAGGCCTCTGTATGCCTCGACTCTAAGAACACAATAGCGGAGCCCATGCGTACTATGGCCCAGCGGGGTCTTGGGTAGATGTGCACCGAGAACACAGCCCGAACTGGCCTGGTGTGACCCGGAAGGGGCCTCGGAAGAAAGCACAAGGACACAGCCCAACCGTTCACTTGGCACGGAAGGGGCCTCGGGATGTGAACACTGAGGACACAGCCCAACCGCCCAAAGTCTAACTGTCAACTCCCGTCGGTGTGACGATCGGCGAGCCCGTAGACCTGCCACACTATCCTTAACCTAGGATTACGACACCGCGTGTCGACTCACACCACATGCAATTCCATAACACCGTGTCGTGAAAGGGGCCTCAGAAGAAAGCACGAGGACTCAGCCCATCCATCCATCCATACCTTATCTCAACACAACCCAAACTAGTGACGGTCAACACCGCACTTACATCCTTCCACAATACTACCCATAGGGAGACGACGCTCTAAGTATTGGACTACTAAACTCATTTCATTAATCAAACATACTCATGGCCATAGTTTATTCTTCTACATGACTTTCCAAATGATAACAAAATATTATAAACATGATGCGCATATAAAGATCTATCAATCTTTCCAAATAACAACAACATATTATAAACATGATGCGCATATAAAGATCTACCAAATTTCTAACAAGTCAATTCGTTAATAGTAGGCTTGCTTCACAATTCAGTTATAAGAAATCAAATAAATAAACTTCATCTTTCAAAGCACTACTGTGATTAAAATATAAATGTTTCACCAAAGGTCTCGAGTTGATTCGCAATATTGGTTCCACCGAATCCAATTCCATAATATATTTAAGGACCCAGAATTTAAGTGCTGGACAGCAACTTCGACCGGAGATCCTTGAAGCTACAGGAATTTGGTGAAGACGTGTAACCCCTCGATGGAAAGGTATTTCCACGGGTTACAACTTTCATATTCAGCCCACAACCCAGATTTGAATGTATCCTATTAGAAACCAGACTTGAAGTCCGCTGCGTACTGAACACAATTTCTGCATGTAGGATTTACCGGAAACCATTTTCGTTCAGATTTTCCTGTGGCTATAAACGTCTTCTGAAGTTGTGCATCCATTCGTTGGAAAGGTATTTTCAAGGACTTCAACTTTCGTGTTTAGTCGAAAGCCCAGATTTGGACATATCCAACATAAAAATGGTCACGAAGACCGTTGCGCGCAGAGCACAGATTCTGCACGCATCTTGAGGCAAAATGAATGGCATCGGTTCATCTTCCTCCTCAAGTCGATCCTCTCAAATCTCCTCCAGAAGTTTCCTCCACCCTTATTCACCCTCATGAGGCCTTTACTCTTCACGAAACCATCCCCCATCTCCACATAGAAGATCAGAGAGGTTGAAGACACCACTAGTCAATGGCACAAGCCCTAGATCGGCCTCATCCTAGAGAAAAACATCTTCTCACAAGTCAAGACCCCACCGAGTCGACATCTCGCCTACATATCTACAGATCTAGCACCAAGGGAGAGGGTAGGAAACTCACATCGATTCCAGCGATTCCACCACAAGTGCAGCCCAATTTCCTGCACTTCCCTGGACCCGAGTCAGCCCTCCTGACTCGAACACGCAAACGAGGGGCCTAGTGCGAATCGGGACATTACACTGGGGGTGTCGGAGGCCATCCTTGCGAGTCGTGGGCTAGGGAGGCTGTTACAAAAAGTGCACTTTTTATAACGGTCCAGGCCCATCAACATGGGACCCAGCCAGACCGCCGGCCTACCAGAGTCCAGACCCGGGCCCACTGCTGGTAGTCAGCCTATCACATTCAAGCATGCATGCCATGCACCCCAACCCCTCTCCAGCCTGCTTATCATCACGACAGGTTGTTGCCACTGGGGATCGAACTCAGGACCTTGATAAGAGAGCTTTACGCCACTCCCGCATCACCAATTGAGCTGGTAGTCAGCCTATCACATTCAAGCCTGCAGGTCATGCACCCCAACCCCTCTCCGGCCTGTTTATCAGCACGGCAGGTTGTTTCCACTAGGGATCGAACCCAGGACCTTGATAAGAGAGATTTACGCCACTCCCGCATCACCAACTGAGCTAAGCTCAGTTGGTGATGCGGGAGTGGCGTAAAGCTCACTTATCAAGGTCCTGGGTTCGATCCCCAGCAGCAACAACCCGCCGTGCTGATAAACAGGCCGGAGAGGGGTTGGCGTGCATGGCCTATAGGCCTGAATGTGATAGGTTAACTACCAACAGTGAGCCCGAGTCTGGACTCTGGTAAGTCGACGGTCTGGCTGGGTCCCATGTTGATGGGCCTGGACCGCTATACAAACCTAGACGGGAAATAGAGCTAGAGAACTCTGATTTGAGTTCTGTCAGTCCCTGTGACCTTGTATAGTTAATACGAGTGCATCAAAACTCGTTCAGTTGTACCCTGAGGCCATATAGTGAATGTGACCATTCCTCGTAAAACGCAACGAGAGCAGATTTTGGATATCGACCTAGAAAACTCTGAATTGAGTTCTGTCAATTCCTGTGACCTCATATAACCTAAACATGTGCATCGAAACGCGTTACGTCACAATCCAAGATCTAACGACATTTGTACGCACTTCGACCATTTTAGCGAGCTGCGACGCACAAATTTTGTACTTTCGCCAAATGGACACTGATTCAACCCCAGTCAGTGGTGCTGGACTTGTGTGGTCAATACGAAGTCAACGGAAGTCGTCCGAGTCAATTCCGACGATAATTGGTCAATCCGTGGTCAAATCAAGTGTAGTCGTGCACCGAAAAGCGTGCGCACACCAATTATGTCACGACACCCGAACTTTGACCAGACCCTGATGACTTGGACCCACTTTGACTTTGACCAGCAAGGGGGACCCACCCTAGGGTTGACTTGGTCAAACCCCCCTAAAAATCCACTTTTTGGATTTTTTTCTCCAAGTAGGGGCCCACCTCCTCTCCAAGGGAGGATGGCCCATGCCCCCCACACTCTCCTTGGGCCCCCAACAAGCAAGCCCCCATCCCACTACAACTAGAGGCCCACCCTACCCCTCCTCCCCTCTCTTTTCCCCTTTCCTTTTCAAAGGCCCAAGCCCATGAGGGCATCATTCCTTTTTCCCCATATGGGGGAAAATATGGCACCTCCAGCTGTCCATAGACAGCTGGAGGGTGGGGATTAATCCTTCCTTAAGGAGGGATTAGTCCCACCTTGCCCAAGGGAGGGGAGCTCCCCCTCCCCAACCCTATAAAGACCACCCCACCCCTCTCCTTCGCCCAATCCTCAAAGCAACCTTCCATCCCCCTGCCTGACCCCTGTCGGAGCCCTGGTGGCCGGAAAAATCCAAGCCGAGGCCTCCCTCCCCCTCCACCACCACCACCAAGCCATGGCCGACCAGGTCGGCCCCTCCCGAGACCACCATGTAACATCCCATTTCCAACTAGACCTCTAAGAGTGGTTTTGGCCATGACTAGGTCATGACAAACCCTAGGAAGCCAGTAATGGGTCAAGAGATAGGGGACAGAAAGGTGGGGGATCACCATGGTCTGCAAATAGTAGAACTCTGAACAATGGTGTAGGATGACCATGGGCCACACCCTAACCTATGCCTCCTAACCCTAAAGTGAGGTCAATGGGTCACCAAGGACCCAATGGGGTCAACCCAAATGGTTATGTTGACCCAAGTCAACTCTAGCCCTAAAATGGTCAAAGTGCCCTTACCAAGGGGCATGTGACCCCCAAGATGCCCAACCAACCCTACTCAAGTCTTCCTAGACCTTAAGGGAGTCCAATAGGTCACCAAGGACCCATTGGGGTCAACTCAAATGGTCATGTTGACCAAGGTCAACTCTATTCTAGTGTTAGGTCAAATTAGCCTAAATGAGTCAACCCAAGCTCAACCCCTTTTTCCTTTTAAGTTAACCACAATATAATGAAATATTATGGGTGGAAAGGGCTGCCAATAGGCTGGGGAGTCAGCATGGTCAGCTTTGGTGACTAGGAAAGAGAGAGAAAGCTTCATTCCATACTAATGGAGGAGAGAGAAAAGGGGAAAGAGAGTGGAAGGAGGAGATTGGCCAAGGAAAGGCCAATGGTCCCCATTGATGGCAGTATTCATCTCCTCCAGTGAAGGGGAGGAGTTTCCAGCCGTTTTCCTGGCTGTCAAAGGGCTGTTACAGCCTCCACCATCATGGCCGAAACAAGCCTTTAATGGCCATGATGGCCATGGCAGTTTCTTCCATTCTTCTCCCCTCTGATGTTTTAAACATCATCAGTGAGCTTGGAGAAGAATTTCCCAATCCTTAACTGAAGAAATCCGGCGAGTTTACTGGGAGATTGCAGAATTCCGATCGGCGGCGCCACCACCATGTCAACCCGCAGATCCGCTCGTCTCCAGGCCGCCAACAAGGTCCTCCTCCTCCTCTTTTCTCATGGGTAGATCTTAGGTTTCATTAGGGCCAAGGTTCGGGCACAATTGAGCCCGATCCAATTCGCAAAATTCATGGCTTTCGGCCGAAAATTTTATTGGTTGGATCGCCGGAATCCGCCCCTCCGGCGGCTGTGCCGCCGTCTGGCGATAGCCACCACCTCAACGGAGGTGATGGTGGCGGTGGCCGGCCGGGGAAGGGACTGGGTGGCCGGCGGCAGACGCTTGAAGTCGGCACAGGAAGAAGCAATCCTGGCCGTTGGCTCATCGGGGACGATAACCCAGCGCCGTCGATCTGCGCCAAGATTCGCGCGGCATCAAATCAGATACTTTAGGATTTAAATAAATATCATTTCATTTCTGTCACATTAGATGTATTTAATGTATTTAATTTTTAAAAATACTTAGGGACCCTGAATGGAAATCTGCCCAACATGAAAATTGTAGCTTCGGGTGTCTAGTTTGTAGCAAAAATTGCTTGGACCCTTTTGGGCCACTGGTTAGACCAGGGTACCACTTTTTGTAGGACCTATACCTAGGCCTAAACAGAAATTATTTTTGGTGCCCACACTTCATTCCTTGTCCAAACAAGTTGAAATTTGGGCAGTGAGAAAGTCTTAGTCATATCTAGAACCTGTCCAAAATTTAGAATTTTTTGAGAATATTTTTCTATAGTTTTTAGAAAACTTTAATAAATCATGATTAATTTAATTATGTGACCTAATTAATTTAAAACTCCCCCAAATTTTGGTGGGTGGTCTTAGATGTCATGATAGGTATAGGGTTAAAACTTTAGCTCATTTGGAGATGTTTAGGATAGGTAATTTACCCACCCTATATATGACCTTATAAGGGTATTTAGGTCAAAAGCCACTATTTGATGGTTGAGTGGCCAAATTCCCTCATCAGAGGCTGAAATTTTGGCCACTGATATAATTTGACTTTTTACACTCACTTATGAAGTTTGGAGTGGTTTGGACTAGGGTAGCCCTAGAATTTTAGGGTAGGCCCTTTAGGGTAAATTTCTAGGGTTTGAAGAATTTGGGGACAAAAGACCTTGGATGGACTTGAAACTTGGGAATGATGTCCATAGGGTTACTATGGTCCTGTGGTTAAAATTTTAGGGCATTTGGAAGAATTTAAACCCCTTAAATCTATAACCCTAGTTTAGGGCACTAGATTTGAAATCATAAGATCTAATACCAAAACTTTCTGAAAAGGGCTGAGTTTTTGAATGGGTAGTTGTTTAGGGTATATATATCTCTGGAAATTTTATAATAAATTTTGGATGAATATTTTTGGTACTTTATTCACAAAGTCATGTTTTACAATTTTCACTTAGGAATTTTTGGAGAAAAGTATACTTGATTAAATCTGATGAAACTTAGCAAAGGGGCTTGTAATCATGGTACCCATCTCTGTAAAGTTTTATGAAATTTTTGAAGAATGATAGTTAGTAGTTGCTTCTTTAATTATTTAATTCTATGGAACTTTGGTAAATTTAATAATGACATTTAAATGGTCTAAAAAATTTTAATTTCTTCATCATGATGTTTCTAGTTCCTTGAAGCCCTAGTAAGTTTTACATAATTATTGGAGACATATTTGTGGCACTTCCTTCATTATATTTGGTCTTAGGAATTATTTTTAATAAAACCTTAGAGGTCAAGAACTATCTGGAAAATTATGAAAATTGGCAAACAATAATATTTCTCTGTTATTTAGTGAATAAAAATTTTATGAGGCCATTACCTGAGAAAATCTTATGGTTCATGTTCAAATTGACTATGGCCTAGTTTTTGAGGAAAATTCAATAAATAGTAGATTAATTGGGAAAAATATGATTTTCTGAATTTAGACTATATTTATCATAATAGACCTCTGGTAAAATTTGTAGAGTTATTGGAGGAGAATTTAGAGTATCACCTATTGAGTACATCATATTAGCTTAGGGAGGTCTGCAATTAGTAAAAACAGCAGAAATCAAATCAAAGTGCACAATGAGTTTAGGAAGTGGGAATAATGGGGCATTAGTCTGGTAGGTGAATTAGGTTTGTCATCAGAAGTGTAGATGAGTAGTGGAGGTTGGTTAGAGTTGTGTGGGGTTCGGGATCGACAAAGGATCACTCATCCTCGTTGAAAAGAAGGAGTCTTATACACTTGGGTTAGAATTCAATTATAACCCTAAGGGATTGAGAGATTTGTGTAGTAACCAATAATAATAAGTGCCTTGCGAAAGGGAGCTTTGGGCGTAATCCCATCGTAGTTCCTAGTGCCTTCGAGAGCCCTTCACGGGGAATAGCTTGGGCAGTCCTGGGCTAACGCAACTCATAGGAATAAAGAAACTTCAAGAGTAACTAGAATAATTAGGGTTTCACTCTCACACACCCCGAGGTTACGGGAAGTAATTTTGGCTAGATGATCAAGCAGTAGGCTCGGTCGTTGTGGTAAGAGGGCAGGATGGCCCGGTGAGCTTCGGCTCGGTGTTGGTACGTAAATTTGCATGTGCATAAAAGGAATGAAATTAAGGTGGTGGGTCTTCGGTATTGGAGGATCTTAGCACAGACACCAATACGTTGACTCGGCAAGTGTTGTGATAGCACTTCGCCAACAGAAGTCCGATGCGCCAGCCGGCAAGAGTACGCAGGAGTCCGCTTAGTGCACCAGCGTTGAGGCGTACGATAGGTCTGACCAGTAGTGCTATACTGGTTTAGAGGTGGGCGAGGCCCAACCCACCGCTTCCGTCTGCCAATACGGAGGTATCCTGGGAGGTGAGGCTCCAGAAAGGGGGAACTAAAGGTCTGTGTGCACAGAGTCGGGTGTGTGTGTTGCACTTGCTTGATCCATCATACCCACTTGCATGTCATAGCATAATCGATTCATTTAACACTTTGACACCTAAAATATAAGTGGTATGGGACACTTATACATTAGGCCCTGCAAAACGACCCCTTGGTCTATAAGCTTGTGTGGGCAAGTTTATAAATTAAGGTTAATTTTCTTTACATATATATATTGCTGTTAATAACCGACACCCCAACGTATAAATTGGTATGGGACTCTTTATACGATGGGAGCCTTGCAAAAGACCCCTTGCTTATATGTACCCATATAAGTTAAGGTTACTTTACTTTACTTGTTTACAAATATGTTTAGTTACTATATAAATTGCTAGTTTTAGGTCCACCGTCACCTGCATTTGATATACTCTCCGCTTTCAAGTCCTCCCTTTCTTCCTCTCCGCTCGGTGCCTAGGAGCCATGGGGGAAGGGGTGGGGGATGATAGGACTTAGTCTTTTAGACTAACGGTTTTCGAACCACATCATTTAGGGGATCGCGGAGCTCAGATTGGAGGAGCAGCCCCAGAGGTCGACACGCTTGGAGATAGGGCAGTCTAGCACAGGAGTTCAGACAGCTGGGACCGTGAGGCCCTTACTCTAGTAGTGTTTATTTTATTTCCACATGAGAGATCTTGTGGTGAGGAATTGTTGTATCGGGCATAAGCCCTTATTTACAGTGCTTGGTTTTGTGGACTCTCCCATCGTGGAGATATTTTACTTGATGTGATATTTCTGTGGACTTTTACTTAGAGTTTTGCTTCGCATGTTATTACTCTAATTTTGTTACTATGCTGCGATCGAATTGGCCGGTAGAAACGGCGTTTTGTGGTGATGACGCTTCCGGGCGAGAAGGTGTCACCGTAAAGCGGCGGTTCTGGGCATAAGACCCTGTGTTTTTAAAAAAAAAATGGGGTCTTACAAGTGGTATCAGAGCCAAACCCCGATCGAAAAGTAACAGTCCACAACCCCTGGTCCACCCCCGCGCGAGCTTAGTTTGCGGACAAACTAGCAGCGGAAGCAGTGGTGAGACCCTAAGGAGGAATCACTTGTAAAATAGTCCACTTTGTATATATTTGAGCTGATTACCCACTAATATAGTTTGTTTCGCAGCCTCCAGCTCAGCCCACACCACAAGGCGGGGCCCAGCGGACTCCGGACGTTGCACCACCTCCCCCGGTCCCTACTCCTTTCCTACAGTCGGAGGTGGGACAGACGTTGACAGCCATTTTGGATGCTTTCAGGGCTCAACAGGTTCTGGCTCCGCAGCCAAACCCGGGGGCCAACTGGCTGAGTATCTTTCGAGGACTCGCTCCCCCATCCTACTGTGGGACTGAGTCTGTCGTCCGGACAGAGGAGTGGCTAGATATCATGTACGAGATGTTGATTGGGATCAAGTGCCCGTGGGAGGAAAGGGTGCCCTTGGTCGTGTCTTGCTTGGAATCTCATGCTAAGAGGTGGTGGAAGACTTCCCTGGATACGATTTTTGCTGACAGGACGGCTGCGGAGATAGCTTGGGAGGAATTCAAGGGCGCGCTATTGGAGCACTTTGTTCCGCAATCAGCCAGAGATGAGCTGGAGGACAGGTTTTTGCAGTTGAGGCAAGGGAGCAAGACGGTGGTGGAGTACCACCGAGAGTTTGATCATTTAGCCCGGTTTGCAGACTCATATCAGTTGGACGAAGCTGGGTATACGAAAAGGTTCTACAAGGGCCTGCGGGAGGAGCTGAGGGAGACCTTACTATTTGTATCTGACGGGCCCATCTCCCGGATTTTGGAGATGGCGAAAAGAATCAAGGCGGATTGGCTTACTACTCGGGGCCGGAAGCGGCCAAATGAAGACCAGAGCCGGGGAGCCCGAAATGATCAGCGGCGGGGCCGCATCACAGATGGAAGAAGGGTAGAAGACCAGCCTCATCAGGAGGCGAGACAGGAGATAGGACGACCAGTGTTGATGGCTCCACCACCAGTTCAGAGGCGGGACGAACAGAGACCCGGGGGAATGGCGTATCAACCGCCAGTGTGCTTCGATTGTCACCAGGTGGGGCACATTAGGAGGAACTGTCCCATGGGGAGGGCACCCCCACCAGCACCACAGGCTGCCCCACCAGCGCCATACTTCGGAGGCCGGGGTCGTGGCCGAGGACGTGGATACCCAGGTGGCGATCGTAGACCGGAAAGGGAGCAGGTGTATGCCTTGGATCTGGCACAGCCTCGAAACCCGGAGCAAGTCATAACAGGTATGACAAGAGTTTTTAAATTATTTAAATAAAAATTTCGTTATCTCTGCTGTCAATTTTTTTTAGGAACTTCTCAAAAAAATGATTAAATAGGAAGAAACTAGTTACAGAATCCTAAGACATTTAACCGATCCAGGTATAGTCTTCGTCAGCGGCAAACCCGCCTACACATTGTTCGACACGGGTGCTTCGCACTCGTTCGTATCAGAGGCTTTCGTGGAAGGGCTAGAAGGCGTAGAACGGTTCACAGGCCTGACGAAGAGGGTGCGTTTACCTGATGGATCGGAGCTATTCACCTATGCCCACTGCAACATGGAGGCGGAGATTGGCGGGAAGCCATTCGAAGTGGCGGCAACGATTCTTAGAATGCCAATCTTCGAGTTGATCCTGGGCATGACATGGTTGCACTGGAACCATGCCCAGATTGATTGCCAAGCGAAGAAGATCACAGTGAGGCATGGAGACTCGTTTATTGTCATCGAAGGTATAAGATCCGCCTCTTGTGTGCTTTTATCTTCAGTACAGGCCGTTAAGGCCCATCTACAGGGGGAAGAGGTCTACCAGATTCTGTTTGAGATAGAGGAAGCCAAGGGGGCCATGACAGACATCCCAGTGGTGCGGGACTTCGTCGACGTCTTCCCAGAGAAATTGCCAGGACTACCTCCGTGTCGAGAGCAGGATTTTCAGATAGAGTTAGTGCCCGGAGCCAGGCCGGCATCTAGGGCCCCTTACCGGATGGCCCCGAAGGAGTTGGCAGAGTTCCGGAGTCAGCTGCAGGAACTTGTAGAGGCAGGGTTCGTCCGGCCAAGTTCTTCACCGTGGGGAGCCCCGGTGCTGTTTGTCAAGAAGAAGGACGGAAGTCTCCGCCTGTGCATAGACTATCGAGCGCTGAATAGACTCACGGTTCGGAATACCTACCCACTCCCACGAATCGATGAGTTGTTCGACCAGCTGGAGGGAGCACATTTCTTCTCGAAACTTGACTTAAGGTCAGGTTATTATCAGCTGCGGATCCGAGAAGAGGACATTCCGAAGACCGCTTTCAGTAGCCGATACGGACTGTTCGAGTTCACAGTGATGCCGTTCGGGCTCACGAATGCACCATCAGCATTTACGAGCCTTATGAACAGGGTGTTCAAGGAATATTTGGATGTATTCGTCATCATCTTTATTGACGACATCCTTGTCTACTCAAAGACGGAAGGGGAGCACGCACGACACCTGGCCTTGACATTGGAAAGGTTACGGGAGCATCAGCTGTACGCAAAATTCAGCAAATGCCAGTTTTGGCTAAAGGAGGTGGCCTTCTTGGGCCATATCGTCAGTGGGGCTGGGTTGGCGGTAGACCCGGCCAAGATTCGGGCCGTTCAGGATTGGCCACCATTGAAGACGGCGACAGATGTACGGAGCTTCTTGGGACTTGCCGGGTACTACCGGAAGTTTGTAGAGGGATTCTCCCGGATCGCGCTCCCTCTTACGACTCTGACGAAGAAGGAATCCCCTTTTATTTGGACACCACAGTGCGAGGCAGCCTTCGTGGAGCTGAAGAGTCGGCTCACTTCGGCTCCCATCCTCGCTATTCCGTCAGGAAGGGAGGGATTCCAGGTGTATACCGACGCCTCCTACCAAGGGATGGGTGCCGTTCTGATGCAGAACGGGCATGTGATAGCTTATGCCTCTCGACAGTTGAAGATTCACGAGAAAAATTACCCGGTCCACGATCTGGAGATGGGCGCGGTAATCTTCGCCTTGAAGATTTGGCGGCACTATCTGTACGGGGTTCATTGCGACATCTTCTCCGACCACCAGAACCTGAGATACGTGGACACGCAAAAAGACCTCAACATCAGACAAAGGCGTTGGGTGGAGTTCCTGACAGATTATGAGTATACTATGCACTACCACCCCGGGAAGGCGAACGTGGTGGCGGATGCGTTGAGCCGGAGAGGAGATGCTGCAGGGAAGGGACCTCAGCTTATGTCTATGGAGCTGGTCCGGTCTTTCGGGGACATGCAGATATCCCTAGTATCCGAGGACGATCCAGAATTATACATGGAGTATCTGGCGTCGATGATCGCTATTGATGATATCCGGGACCGCATCAGGGAAGGGCAGAAGACAGACCCTCGGGCGGAACCGATATTTCGAACCTTGGAGGAGGGTTCGACGGGGGATTATTCCTTGAAGGATGGGCTATTGTACTTCAGAGGAAGGATTTATATACCCGCAGGAGGTCAGATCCGGGAGGATATCATGGCGGAAGCGCATTGCAGTAGGTATTCGATACACCCGGGAATCACCAAGATGATGGCCGATCTGAAGAGGATGATGTTCTGGCCAGGAATGAAGAGGGATATTACACACTTCGTGACCCATTGCGAAGCCTGCCAGTTGGTGAAGGCGGAATGCAGAAACCCCGCGGGATTGTTGCAACCTCTTCCAGTGCCAGAGTGGAAGTTAGAGGATATTGCGATGGATTTTATTCATGGTCTCCCCCGATCACGAACGGGAAATGATTCGATTTGGGTCATCGTAGATCGATTGACGAAGGTGGCTAGATTTATACCAGTCAGGAAGGACGATTCAGTGGGGGTTCTGGTTCGGAAGTTTGTGGAGCAGTACATTCGCTATCATGGAGTACCCAGGACGATCGTGTCAGATCGGGACGGTCGGTTTACATCCAGGGAATGGCGGTCGGTTCAGGCATACTTGGGCACTCGACTGACTTTTAGCACCGCCTTCCACCCTCAGACGGACGGGCAGACAGAGCGCACAAATCGGACACTGGAAGACCTGCTACGTCTATGCATCCTAGACCGAGGAGAACCTTGGGAAAAGATGTTACCGATGGTGGAATTATCGTACAACAACAGTCATCAGGCCAGCATAGGCATGGCCCCCTACGAGGCTCTATATGGACGGAAATGCAGAACCCCACTCTCTTGGATTCAGGACGAGGACCCAAAGGCTTTGGGATCGGATTTTGTTGAAGACACCGAGGCTCAGGTGAGGTTGATCAGGGACAGGATGTTAGAGGCACAGAGCAGGCAGGCCAAGTATTATGACGCCCGCCATCGTCAGGTGGAATTTCAGGTCGGGGACCGAGTGTTTTTGAAGATCCGGCCTATGCATGGAGTTTCTTGGATGCGTGGCCGAAGGAAGAAGCTCAGCCCCAGATATATGGGCCCTTACAGGATCCTGGAGCGGATAGGGGTCCTGGCTTACAGGCTGGAGTTGCCACCAGAGCTGGCAGCTCTGCATGATGTTTTCCACATATCCTCGCTGAGAAGGGCTCTACTATGCCCGGAGCAGCAGATTTTGACCACCGAAGGGCCGGTAGCTTCAGACCGGTCAGTTCGTTTGGAGCCGGTTAGGATCGACGACCGAGGAGTACGAGTCCTGCGTCGCAAGAAGGTCCTATTAGTCAACGTCCTGTGGAGGAACCACGGCCAGGAGGAGCATACCTGGGAGCCGCAGGACCTGATGCGACAAAGATACCCAGAGCTATTCAGTCAGGTATACCTCTCAGACCCCTCAAGATGTTAATTTATTCTCCTGCTTTAATTTACTAAGGGCTGCTCTAGGCAGATAGAGGCTTATCTTTTGTTTATTGGGGGCTTATCCTTGTTTATTGGGATCTTGGTCTGCCGATTGGGCGAAATGGTCATAGATCTAGGTTTCCCTTTAAACCAATTTTAGCAAATAAGCCGACATGCTGGGATGTTACAAGGTTCTTTTCTTCGGTAGTAAGTCCCGTAGACTCAACCTTGATTTCGGGGATGAAATCTTTGTTTTGTTTATTGGGATTTGTAACATCCCATTTCCAACTAGACCCCTAAGAGTGGTTTTGGCCATGACTAGGTCATGACAAACCCTAGGAAGCCAGTAATGGGTCAAGAGATAGGGGATAGAAAGGTGGGGGATCACCATGGTCTGCAAATAGTAGAACTCTGAACAATGGTGTAGGATGACCATGGGCCACACCCTAACCTATGCCTCCTAACCCTAAAGTGAGGTCAATGGGTCACCAAGGACCCAATGGGGTCAACCCAAATGGTTATGTTGACCCAAGTCAACTCTAGCCCTAAAATGGTCAAAGTGCCCTTACCAAGGGGCATGTGACCCTCAAGATGCCCAACCAACCCTACTCAAGTCTTCCTAGACCTTAAGGGAGTCCAATAGGTCACCAAGGACCCATTGGGGTCAACTCAAATGGTCATGTTGACCAAGGTCAACTCTATTCTAGTGTTAGGTCAAATTAGCCTAAATGAGTCAACCCAAGCTCAACCCCTTTTTCCTTTTAAGTTAACCACAATATAATGAAATATTATGGGTGGAAAGGGCTGCCAATAGGCTGGGGAGTCAGCATGGTCAGCTTTGGTGACTAGGAAAGAGAGAGAAAGCTTCATTCCATACTAATGGAGGAGAGAGAAAAGGGGAAAGAGAGTGGAAGGAGGAGATTGGCCAAGGAAAGGCCAATGGTCCCCATTGATGGCAGCATTCATCTCCTCTAGTGAAGGGGAGGAGTTTCCAGCCGTTTTCCTGGCTGTCAAAGGGCTGTTACAGCCTCCACCATCATGGCCGAAACAAGCCTTTAATGGCCATGATGGCCATGGCAGTTTCTTCCATTCTTCTCCCCCTCTGATGTTTTAAACATCATCAGTGAGCTTGGAGAAGAATTTCCCAATCCTTAACTGAAGAAATCCGGCGAGTTTACTGGGAGATTGCAGAATTCCGATCGGCTGCGCCACCACCATGTCAACCCGCAGATCCGCTCGTCTCCAGGCCGCCAACAAGGTCCTCCTCCTCCTCTTTTCTCATGGGTAGATCTTAGGTTTCATTAGGGCCAAGGTTCGGGCACAATTGAGCCCGATCCAATTCGCAAAATTCATGGCTTTCGGCCGAAAATTTTATTGGTTGGATCGCCGGAATCCGCCCCTCCGGCGGCTGTGCCGCCGTCTGGCGATAGCCACCACCTCAACGGAGGTGATGGTGGCGGTGGCCGGCCGGGGAAGGGACTGGGTGGCCGGCGGCAGACGCTTGAAGTCAGCACAGGAAGAAGCAATCCTGGCCGTTGGCTCATCGGGGACGATAACCCAGCGCCGTCGATCTGCGCCAAGATTCGCGCGGCATCAAATCAGATACTTTAGGATTTAAATAAATATCATTTCATTTCTGTCACATTAGATGTATTTAATGTATTTAATTTTTAAAAATACTTAGGGACCCTGAATGGAAATCTGCCCAACATGAAAATTGTAGCTTCGGGTGTCTAGTTTGTAGCAAAAATTGCTTGGACCCTTTTGGGCCACTGGTTAGACCAGGGTACCCCTTTTTGTAGGACCTATACCTAGGCCTAAACAGAAATTATTTTTGGTGCCCACACTTCATTCCTTGTCCAAACAAGTTGAAATTTGGGCAGTGAGAAAGTCTTAGTCATATCTAGAACCTGTCCAAAATTTAGAATTTTTTGAGAATATTTTTCTATAGTTTTTAGAAAACTTTAATAAATCATGATTAATTTAATTATGTGACCTAATTAATTTAAAACTCCCCCAAATTTTGGTGGGTGGTCTTAGATGTCATGATAGGTATAGGGTTAAAACGTTAGCTCATTTGGAGATGTTTAGGATAGGTAATTTACCCACCCTATATATGACCTTATAAGGGTATTTTGGTCAAAAGCCACTATTTGATGGTTGAGTGGCCAAATTCCCTCATCAGAGGCTGAAATTTTGGCCACTGATATAATTTGACTTTTTACACTCACTTATGAAGTTTGGAGTGGTTTGGACTAGGGTAGCCCTAGAATTTTAGGGTAGGCCCTTTAGGGTAAATTTCTAGGGTTTGAAGAATTTGGGGTCAAAAGACCTTGGATGGACTTGAAACTTGGGAATGATGTCCATAGGGTTACTATGGTCCTGTGGTTAAAATTTTAGGGCATTTGGAAGAATTTAAACCCCTTAAATCTATAACCCTAGTTTAGGGCACTAGCTTTGAAATCATAAGATCTAATACCAAAACTTTCTGAAAAGGGCTGAGTTTTTGAATGGGTAGTTGTTTAGGGTATATATATCTCTGGAAATTTTATAATAAATTTTGGATGAATATTTTTGGTACTTTATTCACAAAGTCATGTTTTACAATTTTCACTTAGGAATTTTTGGAGAAAACGTATACTTGATTAAATCTGATGAAACTTAGCAAAGGGGCTTGTAATCATGGTACCCATCTCTGTAAAGTTTTATGAAATTTTTGAAGAATGATATTTAGTAGTTGCTTCTTTAATTATTTAATTCTATGGAACTTTGGTAAATTTAATAATGACATTTAAATGGTCTAAAAAATTTTAATTTCTTCATCATGATGTTTCTAGTTCCTTATGAAGCCCTAGTAATTTTTACATAATTATTGGAGACATATTTGTGGCACTTCCTTCATTATATTTGGTCTTAGGAATTATTTTTAATAAATCCTTAGAGGTCAAGAACTATCTGGAAAATTATGAAAATTGGCAAACAATAATATTTCTCTGTTATTTAGTGAATAAAAATTTTAGGAGGCCATTACCTGAGAAAATCTTATGGTTCATGTTCAAATTGACTATGGCCTAGTTTTTGAGGAAAATTCAATAAATAGTAGATTAATTGGGAAAAATATGATTTTCTGAATTTAGACTATATTTATCATAATAGACCTCTGGTAAAATTTGTAGAGTTATTGGAGGAGAATTTAGAGTATCACCTATTGAGTACATCATATTAGCTTAGGGAGGTCTGCAATTAGTAAAAACAGCAGAAATCAAATCAAAGTGCACAATGAGTTTAGGAAGTGGGAATAATGGGGCATTAGTCTGGTAGGTGAATTAGGTTTGTCATCAGAAGTGTAGATGAGTAGTGGAGGTTGGTTAGAGTTGTGTGGGGTTCGGGATCGACAAAGGATCACTCATCCTCGTTGAAAAGAAGGAGTCTTATACACTTGGGTTAGAATTCAATTATAACCCTAAGGGATTGAGAGATTTGTGTAGTAACCAATAATAATAAGTGCCTTGCGAAAGGGAGCTTTGGGCGTAATCCCATCGTAGTTCCTAGTGCCTTCGAGAGCCCTTCACGGGGAATACCTTGGGCAGTCCTGGGCTAACGCAACTCATAGGAATAAAGAAACTTCAAGAGTAACTAGAATAATTAGGGTTTCACTCTCACACACCCCGAGGTTACGGGAAGTAATTTTGGCTAGATGATCAAGCAGTAGGCTCGGATCGTTGTGGTAAGAGGGCAGGATGGCCCGGTGAGCTTCGGCTCGGTGTTGGTACGTAAATTTGCATGTGCATAAAAGGAATGAAATTAAGGTGGTGGGTCTTCGGTATTGGAGGATCTTAGCACAGACACCAATACGTTGACTCGGCAAGTGTTGTGATAGCACTTCGCCAACAGAAGTCCGGTGCGCCAGCCGGCAAGAGTACGCAGGAGTCCGCTTAGTGCACCAGCGTTGAGGCGTACGATAGGTCTGACCAGTAGTGCTATACTGGTTTAGAGGTGGGCGAGGCCCAACCCACCGCTTCCGTCTGCCACTACGGAGGTATCCTGGGAGGTGAGGCTCCAGAAAGGGGGAACTAAAGGTCTGTGTGCACAGAGTCGGGTGTGTGTGTTGCACTTGCTTGATCCATCATACCCACTTGCATGTCATAGCATAAGCGATTCATTTAACACTTTGACACCTAAAATATAAGTGGTATGGGACACTTATACATTAGGCCCTGCAAAACGACCCCTTGGTCTATAAGCTTGTGTGGGCAAGTTTATAAATTAAGGTTAATTTTCTTTACATATATATATTGTTGTTAATAACCGACACCCCAACGTATAAATTGGTATGAGACTCTTTATACGATGGGAGCCTTGCAAAAGACCCCTTGCTTATATGTACCCATATAAGTTAAGGTTACTTTACTTTACTTGTTTACAAATATGTTTAGTTACTATATAAATTGCTAGTTTTAGGTCCACCGTCACCTGCATTTGATATACTCTCCGCTTTCAAGTCCTCCCTTTCTTCCTCTCCGCTCGGTGCCTAGGAGCCATGGGGGAAGGGGTGGGGGATGATAGGACTTAGTCTTTTAGACTAACGGTTTTCGAACCACATCATTTAGGGGATCGCGGAGCTCAGATTGGAGGAGCAGCCCCAGAGGTCGACACGCTTGGAGATAGGGCAGTCTAGCACAGGAGTTCAGACAGCTGGGACCGTGAGGCCCTTACTCTAGTAGTGTTTATTTTATTTCCACATGAGAGATCTTGTGGTGAGGAATTGTTGTATCGGGCATAAGCCCTTATTTACAGTGCTTGGTTTTGTGGACTCTTCCATCGTGGAGATATTTTACTTGATGTGATATTTTTGTGGACTTTTACTTAGACTTTTGCTTCGCATGTTATTACTCTAATTTTGTTACTATGCTGCGATCGAATTGGCCGGCAGAAACGGCATTTTGTGGTGATGACACTTCCGGGCGAGAAGGTGTCACCGCAAAGCGGCGATTCTGGGCATAAGACCCTGTGTTTTTTTAAAAAAAAAAATGGGGTCTTACAAGTGGTATCAGAGCCAAACCCCGATCGAAAAGTAACAGTCCACAACCCCTGGTCCACCCCCGCGCGAGCTTACTTTGCGGACAAACTAGCAGCGGAAGCAGTGGTGAGACCCTAAGGAGGAATCACTTGTAAAATAGTCCACTTTGCATATATTTGAGCTGATTACCCACTAATATAGTTTGTTTCGCAGCCTCCAGCTCAGCCCACACCACAAGGCAGGGCCCACCGGACTCCGGACGTTGCACCACCTCCCCCGGTCCCTACTCCTTTCCTACAGTCGGAGGTGGGACAGACGTTGACAGCCATTTTGGATGCTTTCAGGGCTCAGCAGGTTCTGGCTCCGCAGCCAAACCCGGGGGCCAACTGGCTGAGTATCTTTCGAGGACTCGCTCCCCCATCCTACTGTGGGACTGAGTCTGCCGTCCGGACAGAGGAGTGGCTAGATATCATGTACGAGATGTTGACTGGGATCAAGTGCCCGTGGGAGGAAAGGGTGCCCTTGGTCGTGTCTTGCTTGGAATCTCATGCTAAGAGGTGGTGGAAGACTTCCCTGGATACGATTTTTGCTGACAGGACGGCTGCGGAGATAGCTTGGGAGGAATTCAAGGGCGCGCTATTGGAGCACTTTGTTCCGCAATCAGCCAGAGATGAGCTGGAGGACAGGTTTTTGCAGTTCAGGCAAGGGAGCAAGACGGTGGTGGAGTACCACCGAGAGTTTGATCATTTAGCCCGGTTTGCAGACTCATATCAGTTGGACGAAGCTGGGTATACGAAAAGGTTCTACAAGGGCCTGCGGGAGGAGCTGAGGGAGACCTTACTATTTGTATCTGACGGGCCCATCTCCCGGATTTTGGAGATGGCGAAAAGAATCGAGGCGGATTGGCTTACTACTCGGGGCCGGAAGCGGCCAAATGAAGACCAGAGCCGGGGAGCCCGAAATGATCAGCGGCGGGGCCGCATCACAGATGGAAGAAGGGTAGAAGACCAGCCTCATCAGGAGGCGAGACAGGAGATAGGAAGACCAGTGTTGATGGGTCCACCACCAGTTCAGAGGCGGGACGAACAGAGACCCGGGGGAATGGCGTATCAACCGCCAGTGTGCTTCGATTGTCACCAGGTGGGGCACATTAGGAGGAACTGTCCCATGGGGAGGGCACCCCCACCAGCACCACAGGCTGCCCCACCAGCGCCATACTTCGGAGGCCGGGGTCGTGGCCGAGGACGTGGATACCCAGGTGGCGATCGTAGACCGGAAAGGGAGCAGGTGTATGCCTTGGATCTGGCACAGCCTCGAAACCCGGAGCAAGTCATAACAGGTATGACAAGAGTTTTTAAATTATTTAAATAAAAATTCCGTTATCTCTGCTGTCAATTTTTTTTAGGAACTTCTCAAAAAAATGATTAAATAGGAAGAAACTAGTTACAGAATCCTAAGACATTTAACCGATCCAGGTATAGTCTTCGTCAGCGGCAAACCCGCCTACACATTGTTCGACACGGGTGCTTCGCACTCGTTCGTATCAGAGGCTTTCGTGGAAGGGCTAGAAGGCGTAGAACGGTTCACAGGCCTGACGAGGAGGGTGCGTTTACCTGATGGATCAGAGCTATTCACCTCTGCCCACTGCAACATGGAGGCGGAGATTGGCGGGAAGCCATTCGAAGTGGCGGCAACGATTCTTAGAATGCCAGTCTTCGAGTTGATCCTGGGCATGACATGGTTGCACTGGAACCATGCCCAGATTGATTGCCAAGCGAAGAAGATCACAGTGAGGCATGGAGACTCGTTTATTGTCATCGAAGGTATAAGATCCGCCTCTTGTGTGCTTTTATCTTCAGTACAGGCCGTTAAGGCCCATCTACAGGGGGAAGAGGTCTACCAGATTCTGTTTGAGATAGAGGAAGCCAAGGGGGCCATGACAGACATCCCAGTGGTGCGGGACTTCGTCGACGTCTTCCCAGAGAAATTGCTAGGACTACCTCCGTGTCGAGAGCAGGATTTTCAGATAGAGTTAGTGCCCGGAGCCAGGCCGGCATCTAGGGCCCCTTACCGGATGGCCCCGAAGGAGTTGGCAGAGTTCCGGAGTCAGCTGCAGGAACTTGTAGAGGCAGGGTTCGTCCGGCCAAGTTCTTCACCGTGGGGAGCCCCGGTGCTGTTTGTCAAGAAGAAGGACGGAAGTCTCCGCCTGTGCATAGACTATCGAGCGCTGAATAGACACACGGTTCGGAATACCTACCCACTCCCACGAATCGATGAGTTGTTCGACCAGCTGGAGGGAGCACATTTCTTCTCGAAACTTGACTTAAGGTCAGGTTATTATCAGCTGCGGATCCGAGAAGAGGACATTCCGAAGACCGCTTTCAGTAGCCGATACGGACTGTTCGAGTTCACAGTGATGCCGTTCGGGCTCACGAATGCACCATCAGCATTTACGAGCCTTATGAACAGGGTGTTCAAGGAATATTTGGATGTATTCGTCATCATCTTTATTGACGACATCCTTGTCTACTCAAAGACGGAAGGGGAGCACGCACGACACCTGGCCTTGACATTGGAAAGGTTACGGGAGCATCAGCTGTACGCAAAATTCAGCAAATGCCAGTTTTGGCTAAAGGAGGTGGCCTTCTTGGGCCATATCGTCAGTGGGGCTGGGTTGGCGGTAGACCCGGCCAAGATTCGGTCCGTTCAGGATTGGCCACCATTGAAGACGGCGACAGATGTACGGAGCTTCTTGGGACTTGCCGGGTACTACCGGAAGTTTGTAGAGGGATTCTCCCGGATCGCGCTCCCTCTTACAACTCTGACGAAGAAGGAATCCCCTTTTATTTGGACACCACAGTGCGAGGCAGCCTTCGTGGAGCTGAAGAGTCGGCTCACTTCGGCTCCCATCCTCGCTATTCCGTCAGGAAGGGAGGGATTCCAGGTGTATACCGACGCCTCCTACCAAGGGATGGGTGCCGTTCTGATGCAGAACGGGCATGTGATAGCTTATGCCTCTCGACAGTTGAAGATTCACGAGAAAAATTACCCGGTCCACGATCTGGAGATGGGCGCGGTAATCTTCGCCTTGAAGATTTGGCGGCACTATCTGTACGGGGTTCATTGCGACATCTTCTCCGACCACCAGAACCTGAGATACGTGGACACGCAAAAAGACCTCAACATCAGACAAAGGCGTTGGGTGGAGTTCCTGACAGATTATGAGTATACTATGCACTACCACCCCGGGAAGGCGAACGTGGTGGCGGATGCGTTGAGCCGGAGAGGAGATGCTGCAGGGAAGGGACCTCAGCTTATGTCTATGGAGCTGGTCCGGTCTTTCGGGGACATGCAGATATCCCTAGTATCCGAGGACGATCCAGAATTATACATGGAGTATCTGGCGTCGATGATCGCTATTGATGATATCCGGGACCGCATCAGGGAAGGGCAGAAGACAGACCCTCGGGCGGAACCGATATTTCGAACCTTGGAGGAGGGTTCGACGGGGGATTATTCCTTGAAGGATGGGCTATTGTACTTCAGAGGAAGGATTTATATACCCGCAGGAGGTCAGATCCGGGAGGATATCATGGCGGAAGCGCATTGCAGTAGGTATTCGATACACCCGGGAATCACCAAGATGATGGCCGATCTGAAGAGGATGATGTTCTGGCCAGGAATGAAGAGGGATATTACACACTTCGTGACCCATTGCGAAGCCTGCCAGTTGGTGAAGGCGGAATGCAGAAACCCCGCGGGATTGTTGCAACCTCTTCCAGTGCCAGAGTGGAAGTTAGAGGATATTGCGATGGATTTTATTCATGGTCTCCCCCGATCACGAACGGGAAATGATTCGATTTGGGTCATCGTAGATCGATTGACGAAGGTGGCTAGATTTATACCAGTCAGGAAGGACGATTCAGTGGGGGTTCTGGTTCGGAAGTTTGTGGAGCAGTACATTCGCTATCATGGAGTACCCAGGACGATCGTGTCAGATCGGGACGGTCGGTTTACATCCAGGGAATGGCGGTCGGTTCAGGCATACTTGGGCACTCGACTGACTTTTAGCACCGCCTTCCACCCTCAGACGGACGGGCAGACAGAGCGCACAAATCGGACACTGGAAGACCTGCTACGTCTATGCATCCTAGACCGAGGAGAACCTTGGGAAAAGATGTTACCGATGGTGGAATTATCGTACAACAACAGTCATCAGGCCAGCATAGGCATGGCCCCCTACGAGGCTCTATATGGACGGAAATGCAGAACCCCACTCTCTTGGATTCAGGACGAGGACCCAAAGGCTTTGGGATCGGATTTTGTTGAAGACACCGAGGCTCAGGTGAGGTTGATCAGGGACAGGATGTTAGAGGCACAGAGCAGGCAGGCCAAGTATTATGACGCCCGCCATCGTCAGGTGGAATTTCAGGTCGGGGACCGAGTGTTTTTGAAGATCCGGCCTATGCATGGAGTTTCTCGGATGCGTGGCCGAAGGAAGAAGCTCAGCCCCAGATATATGGGCCCTTACAGGATCCTGGAGCGGATAGGGGTCCTGGCTTACAGGCTGGAGTTGCCACCAGAGCTGGCAGCTCTGCATGATGTTTTCCACATATCCTCGCTGAGAAGGGCTCTACTACGCCCGGAGCAGCAGATTTTGACCACCGAAGGGCCGGTAGCTTCAGACCGGTCAGTTCGTTTGGAGCCGGTTAGGATCGACGACCGAGGAGTACGAGTCCTGCGTCGCAAGAAGGTCCCATTAGTCAACGTCCTGTGGAGGAACCACGGCCAGGAGGAGCATACCTGGGAGCCACAGGACCTGATGCGACAAAGATACCCAGAGCTATTCAGTCAGGTATACCTCTCAGACCCCTCAAGATGTTAATTTATTCTCCTGCTTTAATTTACTAAGGGCTGCTCTAGGCAGATAGAGGCTTATCTTTTGTTTATTGGGGGCTTATCCTTGTTTGTTGGGATCTTGGTCTGCCGATTGGGCGAAATGGTCATAGATCTAGGTTCCCTTTAAACCAATTTTATCAAACAAGACGCCATGCTGGGATGTTACAAGGTTCTTTTCTTCGGTAGTAAGTCCCGTAGACTCAACCTTGATTTCGGGGACGAAATCTTTGTTTTGTTTATTGGGATTTGTAACATCCCATTTCCAACTAGACCCCTAAGAGTGGTTTTGGCCATGACTAGGTCATGACAAACCCTAGGAAGCCAGTAATGGGTCAAGAGATAGGGGATAGAAAGGTGGGGGATCACCATGGTCTGCAAATAGTAGAACTCTGAACAATGGTGTAGGATGACCATGGGCCACACCCTAACCTATGCCTCCTAACCCTAAAGTGAGGTCAATGGGTCACCAAGGATCCAATGGGGTCAACCCAAATGGTTATGTTGACCCAAGTCAACTCTAGCCCTAAAATGGTCAAAGTGCCCTTACCAAGGGGCATGTGACCCTCAAGATGCCCAACCAACCCTACTCAAGTCTTCCTAGACCTTAAGGGAGTCCAATAGGTCACCAAGGACCCATTGGGGTCAACTCAAATGGTCATGTTGACCAAGGTCAACTCTATTCTAGTGTTAGGTCAAATTAGCCTAAATGAGTCAACCCAAGCTCAACCCCTTTTTCCTTTTAAGTTAACCACAATATAATGAAATATTATGGGTGGAAAGGGCTGCCAATAGGCTGGGGAGTCAGCATGGTCAGCTTTGGTGACTAGGAAAGAGAGAGAAAGCTTCATTCCATACTAATGGAGGAGAGAGAAAAGGGGAAAGAGAGTGGAAGGAGGAGATTGGCCAAGGAAAGGCCAATGGTCCCCATTGATGGCAGCATTCATCTCCTCTAGTGAAGGGGAGGAGTTTCCAGCCGTTTTCCTGGCTGTCAAAGGGCTGTTACAGCCTTCACCATCATGGCCGAAACAAGCCTTTAATGGCCATGATGGCCATGGCAGTTTCTTCCATTCTTCTCCCCCTCTGATGTTTTAAACATCATCAGTGAGCTTGGAGAAGAATTTCCCAATCCTTAACTGAAGAAATCCGGCGAGTTTACTGGGAGATTGCAGAATTCCGATCGGCGGCGCCACCACCATGTCAACCCGCAGATCCGCTCGTCTCCAGGCCGCCAACAAGGTCCTCCTCCTCTTTTCTCATGGGTAGATCTTAGGTTTCATTAGGGCCAAGGTTCGGGCACAATTGAGCCCGATCCAATTCGCAAAATTCATGGCTTTCGGCCGAAAATTTTATTGGTTGGATCGCCGGAATCCGCCCCTCCGGCGGCTGTGCCGCCGTCTGGCGATAGCCACCACCTCAACGGAGGTGATGGTGGCGGTTGTAACATCCCATTTCCAACTAGACCCCTAAGAGTGGTTTTGGCCATGACTAGGTCATGACAAAACCCTGGGAAGCCAGAAATGGGCCAAGAGATAGGAGGCCAAGGTAGGGATCACCATGGTCTGCAGATAGTAGAATTCTGAACAATAGTTTAGGATGACAATGGGGCTTCACCATGACCCCAAGACCCTATCACAACACTCCCAAACATTTTGGGAGACCCATTAGAGCCAAAAGGACCCATTAGGGCCAACCCAAGAGGCCCAGTTGACCAAGATCAACCCTAGCCCTAAATAGGTCAACCTAGCCCACTTGGGCCAATAGACCCACTCCTAGTCTAGAGGACCCCACCTATGCCCTCCTAACCCTAAAGTGAGGACAATGGGTCACTAAGGACACATTGGGGTCAGCCCTAGAGGCCAGGTTGACCCAGGTCAACTCAAGCCCTAATCTGGTCAAAGTACCCCTACTAAGGGTATGTGACCTCCAAAGTGCAGGGCAACCCCATATAACCCTACCTAGACCCTAAGGGAAGTCAATGGGTCACCAAGGATCCATAGGGGTGGACCCTAATGGTCATGTTGACCCAAGTCAACTTTAGCTCTAAATGGTCAAAGTGACCTTACCAAGGGTCAAGTGACCTTTAAGGTGCCAAGTCAACCCTACCCAGCCCTACATAGACCTTAGGGGAGGCCAATGAACCACCCAGGACCCAATGGGGTCAACCTAGATGGTCAAATTGGCCAAGTCAACCCTCATTGAGGGTCAGGTCAACTTAGCCCAAAAAGGGCTAACCCAAGCTCAAGCCACTTCTCCCTTAGGCTAAGCCCATTCCCATGATCATCATAATCCAGTGGGCTGCCTTTAGCTTGTGGGGTTGACTAGTCAACCAGAGGTGACTAGGAGAGAGAAAAAGCTCCTCTCCATGATAATGGAGGAGAGAGAAATGAGGAAGGAGAAGGGGGAAGTAAGAGGCCGGCCAAGGGAGACTAACAGCCACCCTTTATGGCTGCAATCAACTCCTCTAGGAGAGAGGAGTTGATTCCAGCCGTTTCCCGGCCACCAAGGGGTGGGTTCAGCCCCCCTCCACACAACCCGAGCCACTCCATTAATGGAGATAATGGCCATTGAAGAACCAGCCTCTCCCCTCCCCCAATTGCCTTTTAAACACCATCAGGGAGCCGAGGGGATCATTTTGGAGCACTTACCTGGAGGAGACGAGCCCTTCCACCGTGCAGTTGCAGAAGCCGAGCGCCGCCGCCGTCGCCAATGGCATCCCGCCGCTCCTCTCGCATCCAGGCCGCCAGGAAGGTCCTCCTCCTCTCCTTAACTCGCGGGTAGATCCTAGGAATCCTTAGGCTAGAGTTTCGGGCTCAATTGAGCCCGATCGAATCCAGGATTTCTCCTGGTTTCGGCAAGGAAAAGTCTTGCTCAATCCGCCGGAAAACACCTCTCCGGCGGCGGAGCCGCCGCCTGACGACAGCCACCACCTCAACGGAGGTGTTGGTGGCGGTGGCCGGCCGGGGAAGGGGCTGGATCGCCGGCGGCAGAGCTTGGAAATCGCTCCAGGCAGAACCAATCCCAGCCGTTGGCTCAGTGGGGACGATGACCAGATGCCGTCGATCTGCGCCAAGATTCGTGCGGCATCAGATCAGATACTATAGGGTTAAATAAAATTTATTTCATTTTTGTCACACTGGATGTATTTAATGTAATTAATGTTTAAAAATACCTAGGGACCCTGGATGGAAATTTGCCCAACATGAACATTGTAGCTTAGGGTGTCTAGTTTGCAGCAAAAATTGTTGGGACCCTTTTGGGTCACTGGTTGGACCAGGGCACCCATTTTGGTGGGACATGTCCTTAGGGCTAGGCAGTCACTAAAATGAGTGCCCACTCTTCACCCCAAGCCCAAATGGGCTGAAATTTTGGCAGAGGGTCTATCCTAGGCATACCTAGGGTCTGCCCAAAAATGGGAATTTTTGGAGAAAATATTTCTATAGTTTTGGTAAAAATTTAATAATCATTAGATAAATTAAATAGGTGCCCTAAACACACCCAAACCCTCCCAAATTTTGGTGAGTGGTCCCTGGGCTCCAATTAGGTACCTGTATAAAATTTCAGTTGGTTTGGGTGAGTGTTGAATAGGTTTTGACCCAACCCTAGTTCTATCCTATGAAGGGCATTTTGGTCAAAAGTGGCACTTCTTGGTTTTAAGTGACCAAATCACCTCAACAGAGGCTGAAACTTTGGCCACTGATATGATTTAACTTTTTACACTCACTCATGAAGTTTGGAGTGGATTGGGCTAGGGTAGCCCTAGAAGTGTAGGGTAGGCCCTTTAGGGTAATTCTCTAGGGTTTGAAGAAATTGGGGTCAAAAGACCTTGGATGGGCTTGAAACTTGGGAATGATGACCATAGGGTCACTATGGTCCTATGGTTAAAATTTTAGGGCATTTGGAAGATTAAAGACCCCTTAAATCCATAACCCTAGTTTAGGGCACTAGCTTTGAAACCATAAGAACTAATACCAAAACTATCTGAAAAGGGCTGAGATTTTGAATGGGTAGTTGCTTAGGGCATACATGTCTCTGGAAATTTTATAATAAATTTTGGATGAATATTTTTGGTACTTTATTCACAGAGTTATATTTTATAATTTCCACTTAAGAGTTTTTGCAGAGCACTATACTTGCTTAAACTTGATGAAACTTAGCCAAGGGGCTTATAATCATGTTACCCATCTCTGTAAAGTTTTATGGAATTTTTGAAGAATGATATTTAGTTGTTGCTTCTTTAATTATTTAATTCCATGGAACCTTGGAAAATTTAATAATGACTTTTAGATTGTCTGAAAAATTCTAATTTCTTCATCATGATGTTTTTAGTTCCTATGAAGCCCTAGTAATTTTTACATAATTATTGGAGACATATATGTGGCACTTCCTTCATTATTTTTGATTTTTGGAATTATTTTAATAAATCCTTTAGAGGTCAAGAATTATCTGGAAAATTATGAAAATTAGCATCCAATGATATTTCTCTGTTATTTAGTGAATACAAATTTTAGGAGGCCATTACCTGAGAAAATCTTATGGTTCATGTTCAAATTGACTATGGCCTAGTTTTTGAGGAAAATTCAATAAATAGTAGATTAATTGGGAAAAATATGATTTTCTGAATTTAGTCTATATTTATCATAATAGACCTCTGATAATTATCATGAGGGTACTGGATGAGTATTTCATGTACTTCCCCTTTTACGGGTCACGTAGCTTAAGTGGTCTGCATATAGCAAAACTGCAGGATTTCATTTGGATTGAATTAGGGCACGTATGATGGGTCTTGATGGTTTGCTGTAAGGACAAGTGGAAAGGGCTGCATCTTTGGAAGATGAGTGAGTAGGGTGTGGATTTGTCTAGGGTTTAAAGGCGTTCGGGCCCGACGAAAGATCGTCCTACCCAAGGAGAGTTGGAGTCAAATCACCCTAGGATTAGCGTATCGAAACATGAGAAAATAATGGGTAAGGGGATCAACCAATAATAAAATAAGTACCTTGCGAAAGGGAACGCTGGGCGTAATCCCAACACAGTTCCTAGTGCCCCTTGAGAGCCCTTCACAGGAATACCGGGGGCAGTCCTGGGTTAACGTAAACTGTTTAACAAGCTGAAAAGAGTAACTTAGTAATTAGGGTTGCACATTTCACAGGCACTGTTAGCACCAAAAGTCAGCTGGGAGCTTCGGCTCGGATGGTTAAAAGACGGACTCTTGGTCCGGGGAGCTTCGGCTCGGGTTTTGTTTACGCTAAATCTGCATGTGCATAAAAGGAAAAAAAATTAAGGTGGTGGGTTTTCGGTATTGGAGGGTCGATGCACCGACGCCAATACGTTGACTCGGCAAGTGTGGTTAGCACTTCGCCAACAGAAGTCCGGTGCGCCAGCCGGCAAGAGTACGCAGGAGTCCGCTTCGTGCACCAAGCGTTGAGGCGTACGATAGGTCTGACCGGTAGTGCCTTACTGGTTTAGAGGTGGGCGAGGCCCAACCCACCGCTTCCGTCTGCCACTACGGAGGTATCCTGGGAGGTTACGGCTCCAGAAAGGGGGAACTAAAGGTCTGTGTGCACAGAGTCGGGTGTGTGCGTTGCACTTGCATGTCCATCATACCCACTTGCATGTCATAGCATAATCGATTCATTTAACCCCTGACACCTGATGTATAAGTGGAATGGGACGCTTATACATTAGGACCTGCAAACGACCCCTTAGTCTATAAGCTTGTGTGGGCAAGTTTATAAATTAAGGTTAATTTTGATATATTTAGTTACTGCTGTTTGACCACCGACACCCCAACGTATAAATCGGTATGGGACTTTTTATACGATGGGAGCCTTGCTAAAGACCCCTTGGCTTATGTGTTTTTCCACATAAGTGAAGGTTACATTTCAGCTTACATTTTATTGTCTTTATATGCTATAGAACTTGCTAGAATAGGACCGCTGCCATCTGCTTTGATATTCTCCACCTTCAAGTCCTCCCCTTTCTTCCTCTCCGCTCGGTGCCTAGGAGCCGTGGGGGAAGGGGTGGGGGATGATAGGACTTAGTCTTTTAGACTAACGGTTTTCGAACCGCATCATTTAGGGGATCGTGGAGACCAGCATGGAGGAGCAGCCCCAGAGACCGGTGCGCTTGGAGATGGGGCAGTCTAGCTCCGGAGTTCATACAGCCGGGACTGTGAGTCTCGACCCTGAGTAGTTTTTCAGCTTTTGCTTCCGCATGAGTGACTTTGTAGTGAGGATATGTTGTACCGGGCATAAGCCCGTATTTCTGCTACTCTGATGTTATCTTCTGTGGACACTCCCTTCGTGGAGTTATATTTATATATGTCATGTGATTCTCTGTGGACAGACAGTTTTCATTTTACTTCATTACGCTACTTTTATGTGATCGAATTGGCCGGCAGAATCGGCGCTTTGTGGTGATGACCCTTCAGGGCGTGAAGGAGTCACCGCAAAACGGCGGATCTGGGCCTAAGACCCCGTGGTCAAAAAGAAAAAAAAAAGGGGGTCTTACAAGTGGTATCAGAGCAAACCTCGATCGAAAAGTAGCCGTCCACAACCCTGGGTCACCCCCGCGCGGGTTTAGTTTGGGGACAAACTAAGCAGCGGAAGCGGTGGTGTGCCCATATGGGGGGAATCACATATAAATTGTCCACTATCATTAGGCATTGAGTCGATTACCTACTGATGTAGTTCATTTTGCAGCCCTCAGCTCAGCCCACCCCACAAGGTGGAGCTCAGCAGATTCCAGACATTGCACCACCTCCCATGGTCCCCACACCTTTCCTCCAGTCAGACATGGGGCAGACCCTTACAGCCATCCTTGAGGCCTTCCGGGCTCAGCAAGCCCCAGCCCAGCAGCCAAACCCAGGGGCCAACTGGATGAGCACCTTCCGAGGACTCTCTCCCCCATCTTACTTGGGGACGGAGTCGGCAGTACGGACAGAGGAGTGGCTGGATGTGATGTACGAGATGTTGACGGGGATACGATGCCCCTGGGAGGAGAGGGTGGCCCTAGTGGTATCTTGCTTGGAGTCACATGCCAAGCGGTGGTGGAAGACGCTGTTGGACACGACTTTTGCGGATAGAGAGATTGCAGAAATCACATGGGAAGAATTCAGGGCCACGCTGCTGGAGCACTTTGTTCCTCAGTCGGCCAGGGACGAGCTGGAGGAGCGTTTCTTGCAGCTGAGGCAGGGCACCAGGACAGTGGTGGAGTACCACCGAGAGTTCGATCATTTGGCCCGATATGCGGGCTCTTATCAGCTGGATGAAGCGGGGTACGTCAAGAGGTTTTATAAGGGCCTAAAAGAGGAGTTGAGAGAGGCTTTGCTTTTTGTCTCTGACGGGCCCATCTCCCGGATTTTAGAGATGGCGAAGAGGATTGAGGCCGACTGGCACACCACTCGGGGCCGGAAACGGCAAACGGAGGACCAGGGCCGGAGGGCCCGAAATGATCAGCGGCGAGGCATCGTACCAGATGGAAGAAGGGCAGAGGAGCAGCCTCGTCAGGAGTTGAGGCAGGAGCCGAGAGAGCAGGTGGTCTTGGCCCCTCAACCTCTCCGGATCCAGGAGATGCAGAGACCCCGGGGTATGGCGTATCCCCCGCCGGAGTGCTTCCACTGTCACCAGGTGGGACACCTCCGGAGAGATTGCCCTATGAGGGGGGCACCACCTCCAGCACCACGGGGTGGCCCACCGGCCCAGCATTTCGGAGGCCGAGGACGCGGCCGAGGACGTGGTTACCAGGGAGGCAACCGCAGGCAGAATGGGGAGCAGATTTACGCTCTGGACTTAGCACAGCCCCGGAACCCGGACAGGGTTATTGCAGGTATGAGAGTAATCTTAATGTTAGAATTATTCTTTGCTCGTATTAAGCATTGATAGAACTACTATACAACCTAGGTTAGAAAACCTTACGCTAGAATTTCTTTCAAACTGATTTAGGAATGGTGATGGTGTGCGGCAAGCCTGCCCACACCCTGTTCGACACGGGGGCATCACATAACTTTGTATCGGAGGATTTCGTCAAGGACCTGGATCAGATTCGTTGCTATACAGGACTACCCAGGAGGGTGCGCCTCCCCAATGGGATGGAGATTCAGTCCACAGAAAAGTGCCTCCTGGAGGTTACCATAGAGGGGTTGACACTCGAGGCCCCGGCGATGATCTTGAGGATGCCGGACTTCGATCTCGTCTTGGGCATGACATGGCTTGTCTGGAACCATGCCCAGATTGATTGCCCGGCAGGGAGGGTCGTGCTCAGCCACGGCGATACTTATGCAACGTTCGAAGGTACTACACCGGTCTCCCGTCGCTTGCTTTCATCTATTCAGGCCATTAAGGCCCATATGCAAGGGGACGAGGTATACCAAGTATTGTTCGAGATGACTGAGGAGAAGGACTTGATCGCAGACATTCCGGTGGTTCGTGACTACGCCGATATTTTTCCGGATAAGCTGCCGGGACTACCTCCGCATAGGGAGAAGGACTTCCAGATTCAGCTGGTACCAGGGGCTAAGCCGGTATCCAAGGCCCCTTATCGGATGGCCCCGAAGGAGTTGGCGGAGTTTCGGACACAGTTGCAGGAGCTGGTGGAAGCAGGATTTGTTAGGCCGAGTTCCTCATCATGGGGAGCTCCTGTCCTATTCGTAAAGAAGAAGGACGGCACCTTACGCCTGTGCATCGACTATCGAGCACTAAATAGGCTGACCGTCCGAAATACCTATCCGCTCCCCAGGATAGACGAGTTGTTCGATCAGCTGGAGGGAGCCCATTACTTTTCGAAGCTGGACTTGAGATCAGGCTATTACCAGCTGCGGATCCAGGAGGAGGATATCCCGAAAACGGCCTTTAGTAGCCGGTATGGATTGTATGAGTTCATCGTGATGCCCTTCGGGCTCACGAATGCTCCGTCAGCATTTATGAGCCTCATGAACCGGGTCTTCGAGGCTTACTTGGATGTGTTTGTCATAGTGTTCATAGACGACATCCTTATCTATTCTAAGACGGAGGAGGAGCATACACGACATCTAGCATTGACCCTGGAGAGACTGCGGGAGCATCACCTTTATGCGAAATTCAGTAAGTGTCAGTTCTGGCTGAAGGAGGTGGCGTTCTTAGGTCACATTATCAGCGGAGCCGGGCTGGCAGTGGACCCGGCAAAGATTCGAGCTATTTCAGAGTGGCCGCAGCTGAAAACAGCCACTGACGTACGGAGTTTTCTAGGACTTGCCGGTTATTACCGGAAGTTCGTAGAGGGATTCTCTCGAATCGCCCTCCCGCTCACATCCTTGACAAAGAAGGAGGCACCGTTCGTGTGGACCCCGCAGTGCCAGACAGCTTTCCAGGAGCTGAAGGATCGGCTGACCTCGGCTCCCATTCTTACTCTTCCCTCGGGGAGGGAGGGATTCCAGGTCTACACCGACGCATCATATCAGGGGATGGGAGCGGTACTGATGCAGAACGGACACGTCATAGCTTATGCCTCCCGCCAGCTGAAGACCCATGAGAAGAACTACCCAGTACATGACCTTGAGATGGGGGCAGTTGTATTCGCACTGAAGATATGGCGGCACTACCTTTATGGAGTCCACTGTGACATATATTCCGACCATAAGAACCTTAAGTACGTGGACACGCAGAAGGAACTGAACATCAGGCAAAGGCGGTGGGTGGAGTTTCTATCTGACTATCAGTATGAGATGCACTATCACCCGGGGAAGGCAAACGTGGTGGCAGATGCACTGAGTCGGAGAGCCGCCACAACAGGAGCAGAGCCTCAGTTGATGTCTATGGAGCTGCTGCAGAGACTAGAGGACATGCACATTACTCTGGTATCGTCTGATGATCCTGAGCTCTATGAGGAGTACTTGGCCGCGATAGGCGTTACCGATGACATCAGAGACCGGGTCAGAGAGGGACAGAGGCAGGATGCCAAGTTGGAACCCATCTTCCAAGCTCTGAAGGCGGGCACTGCAGGAGATTACACACTGAGGGACGATCTGGTGTGCTTCAGAGGACGGGTGTATATACCGGAGGGAGGCCAGATCCGGGAGGATATTATGATGGAGGCGCACTGCAGCCGGTATTCTGTACACCCGGGGATCACAAAGATGACGGCTGATTTGAAGAGGACGATGTACTGGCCGGGCATGAAGAAGGATGTCTCACACTTCGTGACCCATTGTGAGGCATGTCAGCTAGTGAAGGCGGAGTGCAGGAACCCCGCAGGATTATTGCAGCCACTCCCGGTGCCGGAGTGGAAGTTTGATGACATAGCCATGGACTTCATACATGGGCTTCCCCGGTCTCGGACAGGGAATGACTCGATCTGGGTAATCGTCGATCGGTTGACCAAGGTGGCTCGATTTATACCGATCAGGAAGGATGATTCAGTAGGAGTACTGGTGCGGAAGTTTGTGGAGCAGTTCATTCGTTATCATGGAGTGCCCAGGACGATAGTGTCGGATCGGGATGGCAGGTTCACCTCCAGGGAGTGGAGGTCCGTGCAAGCTTACTTAGGCACGCGATTGACTTTCAGCACTGCATTCCACCCCCAGACAGACGGGCAGACAGAACGCACCAACCGGACGCTGGAGGACCTTTTGAGGCTATGCATCTTAGATCGCGGGGAACCGTGGGAGAAACTCTTACCCCTTGTCGAGTTCTCCTATAACAACAGCCACCAGTCCAGCATCAGGATGGCGCCTTACGAAGCCTTGTACGGGAGGAGATGCCGGACCCCGCTCTCATGGGTGCAGAACGAAGATCCGAAGGTATTGGGGTCAGAGTTCGTTGAAGACACCGAGGCACAAGTGAGGCTGATCAGAGACAGGATGCTCGAGGCGCAGAGTAGACAGGCCAAGTACTATGACGCCCGACATCGGCAGGTGGAGTTCCAGGTGGGGGACCGGGTGTTTCTGAAAATCCGGCCCATGCATGGAGTTTCACGGGTGCGTGGTCGGAGGAAGAAGCTCAGCCCTAGGTACATGGGCCCTTACAGGATCCTGGAGCGGATCGGACCCCTAGCCTACCGGCTGGAGTTACCACCAGAGCTAGAAGCGCTGCACGACGTCTTCCACATTTCTTCTTTGAGGAGGGCTCTACTACGCCCGGAGCAGCAGATTCTGACCACCGAAGGGCCGGTAGCTTCAGACCGGTCTGTTCATTTGGAGCCTGTGAGGATCGACGACCGAGGAGTGCGGGTCTTACGACGCAAGAGGGTCCCTCTAGTCAAGGTCCTGTGGAGGAACCACGGCCAGGAGGAGCATACCTGGGAGCCACAGGACCTGATGCGACAAAGATACCCCGAGCTATTCAGTCAGGTATACCTCTCAGACCCCTCAAGATGTTAATTTATTTTTCTGCTTTAAGTATACTAAGGGCTGCTCTAGGTAGATAGGGGCTTATCTTTGTTTATTGGGGGCTTAACTTTGTTTATTGGGATTTTGGTTCGCCATTTGGGCGAAAGGGGTCTTAGATCTAAGTTTTCCCTTAAATCAAATTTAACAAACAAGACGTCATAATGGGATGTTACAAGACTCTTTCCTTCGGTAATAAGACCCGTAGGCCCAACCTTGATTTCGGGGACGAAATCTTTGTTTTGTTTATTGGGATTTGTAACATCCCATTTCCAACTAGACCCCTAAGAGTGGTTTTGGCCATGACTAGGTCATGACAAAACCCTGGGAAGCCAGAAATGGGCCAAGAGATAGGAGGCCAAGGTAGGGATCACCATGGTCTGCAGATAGTAGAATTCTGAACAATAGTTTAGGATGACAATGGGGCTTCACCATGACCCCAAGACCCTATCACAACACTCCCAAACATTTTGGGAGACCCATTAGAGCCAAAAGGACCCATTAGGGCCAACCCAAGAGGCCCAGTTGACCAAGGTCAACCCTAGCCCTAAATAGGTCAACCTAGCCCACTTAGGGCCAATAGACCCACTCCTAGTCTAGAGGACCCCACCTATGCCCTCCTAACCCTAAAGTGAGGACAATGGGTCACTAAGGACACATTGGGGTCAGCCCTAGAGGCCAGGTTGACCCAGGTCAACTCAAGCCCTAATCTGGTCAAAGTACCCCTACTAAGGGTATGTGACCTCCAAAGTGCAGGGCAACCCCATATAACCCTACCTAGACCCTAAGGGAAGTCAATGGGTCACCAAGGATCCATAGGGGTGGACCCTAATGGTCATGTTGACCCAAGTCAACTTTAGCTCTAAATGGTCAAAGTGACCTTACCAAGGGTCAAGTGACCTTTAAGGTGCCAAGTCAACCCTACCCAGCCCTACATAGACCTTAGGGGAGGCCAATGAACCACCCAGGACCCAATGGGGTCAACCTAGATGGTCAAATTGGCCAAGTCAACCCTCATTGAGGGTCAGGTCAACTTAGCCCAAAAAGGGCTAACCCAAGCTCAAGCCACTTCTCCCTTAGGCTAAGCCCATTCCCATGATCATCATAATCCAGTGGGCTGCCTTTAGCTTGTGGGGTTGACTAGTCAACCAGAGGTGACTAGGAGAGAGAAAAAGCTCCTCTCCATGATAATGGAGGAGAGAGAAATGAGGAAGGAGAAGGGGGAAGTAAGAGGCCGGCCAAGGGAGACTAACAGCCACCCTTTATGGCTGCAATCAACTCCTCTAGGAGAGAGGAGTTGATTCCAGCCGTTTCCCGGCCACCAAGGGGTGGGTTCAGCCCCCCTCCACACAACCCGAGCCACTCCATTAATGGAGATAATGGCCATTGAAGAACCAGCCTCTCCCCTCCCCCAATTGCCTTTTAAACACCATCAGGGAGCCGAGGGGATCATTTTGGAGCACTTACCTGGAGGAGACGAGCCCTTCCACCGTGCAGTTGCAGAAGCCGAGCGCCGCCGCCGTCGCCAATGGCATCCCGCCGCTCCTCTCGCATCCAGGCCGCCAGGAAGGTCCTCCTCCTCTCCTTAACTCGCGGGTAGATCCTAGGAATCCTTAGGCTAGAGTTTCGGGCTCAATTGAGCCCGATCGAATCCAGGATTTCTCCTGGTTTCGGCAAGGAAAAGTCTTGCTCAATCCGCCGGAAAACACCTCTCCGGCGGCGGAGCCGCCGCCTGACGACAGCCACCACCTCAACGGAGGTGTTGGTGGCGGTGGCCGGCCGGGGAAGGGGCTGGATCGCCGGCGGCAGAGCTTGGAAATCGCTCCAGGCAGAACCAATCCCAGCCGTTGGCTCAGTGGGGACGATGACCAGATGTCGTCGATCTGCGCCAAGATTCGTGCGGCATCAGATCAGATACTATAGGGTTAAATAAAATTTATTTCATTTTTGTCACACTGGATGTATTTAATGTAATTAATGTTTAAAAATACCTAGGGACCCTGGATGGAAATTTGCCCAACATGAACATTGTAGCTTAGGGTGTCTAGTTTGCAGCAAAAATTGTTGGGACCCTTTTGGGTCACTGGTTGGACCAGGGCACCCATTTTGGTGGGACATGTCCTTAGGGCTAGGCAGTCACTAAAATGAGTGCCCACTCTTCACCCCAAGCCCAAATGGGCTGAAATTTTGGCAGAGGGTCTATCCTAGGCATACCTAGGGCCTGCCCAAAAATGGGAATTTTTGGAGAAAATATTTCTATAGTTTTGGTAAAAATTTAATAATCATTAGATAAATTAAATAGGTGCCCTAAACACACCCAAACCCTCCCAAATTTTGGTGAGTGGTCCCTGGGCTCCAATTAGGTACCTGTATAAAATTTCAGTTGGTTTGGGTGAGTGTTGAATAGGTTTTGACCCAACCCTAGTTCTATCCTATGAAGGGCATTTTGGTCAAAAGTGGCACTCTTGGTTTTAAGTGACCAAATCACCTCAACAGAGGCTGAAACTTTGGCCACTGATATGATTTAACTTTTTACACTCACTCATGAAGTTTGGAGTGGATTGGGCTAGGGTAGCCCTAGAAGTGTAGGGTAGGCCCTTTAGGGTAATTCTCTAGGGTTTGAAGAAATTGGGGTCAAAAGACCTTGGATGGGCTTGAAACTTGGGAATGATGACCATAGGGTCACTATGGTCCTATGGTTAAAATTTTAGGGCATTTGGAAGATTAAAGACCCCTTAAATCCATAACCCTAGTTTAGGGCACTAGCTTTGAAACCATAAGAACTAATACCAAAACTATCTGAAAAGGGCTGAGATTTTGAATGGGTAGTTGCTTAGGGCATACATGTCTCTGGAAATTTTATAATAAATTTTGGATGAATATTTTTGGTACTTTATTCACAGAGTTATATTTTATAATTTCCACTTAAGAGTTTTTGCAGAGCACTATACTTGCTTAAACTTGATAAAACTTAGCCAAGGGGCTTATAATCATGTTACCCATCTCTGTAAATTTTTATGGAATTTTTGAAGAATGATATTTAGTTGTTGCTTCTTTAATTATTTAATTCCATGGAACCTTGGAAAATTTAATAATGACTTTTAGATTGTCTGAAAAATTCTAATTTCTTCATCATGATGTTTTTAGTTCCCTATGAAGCCCTAGTAATTTTTACATAATTATTGGAGACATATATGTGGCACTTCCTTCATTATTTTTGATTTTTGGAATTATTTTAATAAATCCTTTAGAGGTCAAGAATTATCTGGAAAATTATGAAAATTAGCATCCAATGATATTTCTCTGTTATTTAGTGAATACAAATTTTAGGAGGCCATTACCTGAGAAAATCTTATGGTTCATGTTCAAATTGACTATGGCCTAGTTTTTGAGGAAAATTCAATAAATAGTAGATTAATTGGGAAAAATATGATTTTCTGAATTTAGTCTATATTTATCATAATAGACCTCTGATAATTATCATGAGGGTACTGGATGAGTATTTCATGTACTTCCCCTTTTACGGGTCACGTAGCTTAAGTGGTCTGCATATAGCAAAACTGCAGGATTTCATTTGGATTGAATTAGGGCACGTATGATGGGTCTTGATGGTTTGCTGTAAGGACAAGTGGAAAGGGCTGCATCTTTGGAAGATGAGTGAGTAGGGTGTGGATTTGTCTAGGGTTTAAAGGCGTTCGGGCCCGACGAAAGATCGTCCTACCCAAGGAGAGTTGGAGTCAAATCACCCTAGGATTAGCGTATCGAAACATGAGAAAATAATGGGTAAGGGGATCAACCAATAATAAAATAAGTACCTTGCGAAAGGGAACGCTGGGCGTAATCCCAACACAGTTCCTAGTGCCCCTTGAGAGCCCTTCACAGGGAATACCGGGGGCAGTCCTGGGTTAACGTAAACTGTTTAACAAGCTGAAAAGAGTAACTTAGTAATTAGGGTTGCACATTTCACAGGCACTGTTAGCACCAAAAGTCAGCTGGGAGCTTCGGCTCGGATGGTTAAAAGACGGACTCTTGGTCCGGGGAGCTTCGGCTCGGGTTTTGTTTACGCTAAATCTGCATGTGCATAAAAGGAAAAAAAATTAAGGTGGTGGGTTTTCGGTATTGGAGGGTCGATGCACCGACGCCAATACGTTGACTCGGCAAGTGTGGTTAGCACTTCGCCAACAGAAGTCCGGTGCGCCAGCCGGCAAGAGTACGCAGGAGTCCGCTTCGTGCACCAAGCGTTGAGGCGTACGATAGGTCTGACCGGTAGTGCCTTACTGGTTTAGAGGTGGGCGAGGCCCAACCCACCGCTTCCGTCTGCCACTACGGAGGTATCCTGGGAGGTTACGGCTCCAGAAAGGGGGAACTAAAGGTCTGTGTGCACAGAGTCGGGTGTGTGCGTTGCACTTGCATGTCCATCATACCCACTTGCATGTCATAGCATAATCGATTCATTTAACCCCTGACACCTGATGTATAAGTGGAATGGGACGCTTATACATTAGGACCTGCAAACGACCCCTTAGTCTATAAGCTTGTGTGGGCAAGTTTATAAATTAAGGTTAATTTTGATATATTTAGTTACTGCTGTTTGACCACCGACACCCCAACGTATAAATCGGTATGGGACTTTTTATACGATGGGAGCCTTGCTAAAGACCCCTTGGCTTATGTGTTTTTCCACATAAGTGAAGGTTACATTTCAGCTTACATTTTATTGTCTTTATATGCTATAGAACTTGCTAGAATAGGACCGCTGCCATCTGCTTTGATATTCTCCACCTTCGAGTCCTCCCCTTTCTTCCTCTCCGCTCGGTGCCTAGGAGCCGTGGGGGAAGGGGTGGGGGATGATAGGACTTAGTCTTTTAGACTAACGGTTTTCGAACCGCATCATTTAGGGGATCGTGGAGACCAGCATGGAGGAGCAGCCCCAGAGACCGGTGCGCTTGGAGATGGGGCAGTCTAGCTCCGGAGTTCATACAGCCGGGACTGTGAGTCTCGACCCTGAGTAGTTTTTCAGCTTTTGCTTCCGCATGAGTGACTTTGTAGTGAGGATATGTTGTACCGGGCATAAGCCCGTATTTCTGCTACTCTGATGTTATCTTCTGTGGACACTCCCTTCGTGGAGTTATATTTATATATGTCATGTGATTCTCTGTGGACAGACAGTTTTCATTTTACTTCATTACGCTACTTTTATGTGATCGAATTGGCCGGCAGAATCGGCGCTTTGTGGTGATGACCCTTCAGGGCGTGAAGGAGTCACCGCAAAACGGCGGATCTGGGCCTAAGACCCCGTGGTCAAAAAGAAAAAAAAAAGGGGGTCTTACAGCGGTGGCCGGCCGGGGAAGGGACTGGGTGGCCGGCGGCAGACGCTTGAAGTCAGCACAGGAAGAAGCAATCCTGGCCGTTGGCTCATCGGGGACGATAACCCAGCGCCGTCGATCTGCGCCAAGATTCGCGCGGCATCAAATCAGATACTTTAGGATTTAAATAAATATCATTTCATTTCTGTCACATTAGATGTATTTAATGTATTTAATTTTTAAAAATACTTAGGGACCCTGAATGGAAATCTGCCCAACATGAAAATTGTAGCTTCGGGTGTCTAGTTTGTAGCAAAAATTGCTTGGACCCTTTTGGGCCACTGGTTAGACCAGGGTACCCCTTTTTGTAGGACCTATACCTAGGCCTAAACAGAAATTATTTTTGGTGCCCACACTTCATTCCTTGTCCAAACAAGTTGAAATTTGGGCAGTGAGAAAGTCTTAGTCATATCTAGAACCTGTCCAAAATTTAGAATTTTTTGAGAATATTTTTCTATAGTTTTTAGAAAACTTTAATAAATCATGATTAATTTAATTATGTGACCTAATTAATTTAAAACTCCCCCAAATTTTGGTGGGTGGTCTTAGATGTCATGATAGGTATAGGGTTAAAACGTTAGCTCATTTGGAGATGTTTAGGATAGGTAATTTACCCACCCTATATATGACCTTATAAGGGTATTTTGGTCAAAAGCCACTATTTGATGGTTGAGTGGCCAAATTCCCTCATCAGAGGCTGAAATTTTGGCCACTGATATAATTTGACTTTTTACACTCACTTATGAAGTTTGGAGTGGTTTGGACTAGGGTAGCCCTAGAATTTTAGGGTAGGCCCTTTAGGGTAAATTTCTAGGGTTTGAAGAATTTGGGGTCAAAAGACCTTGGATGGACTTGAAACTTGGGAATGATGTCCATAGGGTTACTATGGTCCTGTGGTTAAAATTTTAGGGCATTTGGAAGAATTTAAACCCCTTAAATCTATAACCCTAGTTTAGGGCACTAGCTTTGAAATCATAAGATCTAATACCAAAACTTTCTGAAAAGGGCTGAGTTTTTGAATGGGTAGTTGTTTAGGGTATATATATCTCTGGAAATTTTATAATAAATTTTGGATGAATATGTTTGGTACTTTATTCACAAAGTCATGTTTTACAATTTTCACTTAGGAATTTTTGGAGAAAAGTATACTTGATTAAATCTGATGAAACTTAGCAAAGGGGCTTGTAATCATGGTACCCATCTCTGTAAAGTTTTATGAAATTTTTGAAGAATGATATTTAGTAGTTGCTTCTTTAATTATTTAATTCTATGGAACGTTGGTAAATTTAATAATGACATTTAAATGGTCTAAAAAATTTTAATTTCTTCATCATGATGTTTCTAGTTCCTTATGAAGCCCTAGTAATTTTTACATAATTATTGGAGACATATTTGTGGCACTTCCTTCATTATATTTGGTCTTAGGAATTATTTTTAATAAATCCTTAGAGGTCAAGAACTATCTGGAAAATTATGAAAATTGGCAAACAATAATATTTCTCTGTTATTTAGTGAATAAAAATTTTAGGAGGCCATTACCTGAGAAAATCTTATGGTTCATGTTCAAATTGACTATGGCCTAGTTTTTGAGGAAAATTCAATAAATAGTAGATTAATTGGGAAAAATATGATTTTCTGAATTTAGACTATATTTATCATAATAGACCTCTGGTAAAATTGGTAGAGTTATTGGAGGAGAATTTAGAGTATCACCTATTGAGTACATCATATTAGCTTAGGGAGGTCTGCAATTAGTAAAAACAGCAGAAATCAAATCAAAGTGCACAATGAGTTTAGGAAGTGGGAATAATGGGCATTAGTCTGGTAGGTGAATTAGGTTTGTCATCAGAAGTGTAGATGAGTAGTGGAGGTTGGTTAGAGTTGTGTGGGGTTCGGGATCGACAAAGGATCACTCATCCTCGTTGAAAAGAAGGAGTCGTATACACTTGGGTTAGAATTCAATTATAACCCTAAGGGATTGAGAGATTTGTGTAGTAACCAATAATAATAAGTGCCTTGCGAAAGGGAGCTTTGGGCGTAATCCCATCGTAGTTCCTAGTGCCTTCGAGAGCCCTTCACGGGGAATACCTTGGGCAGTCCTGGGCTAACGCAACTCATAGGAATAAAGAAACTTCAAGAGTAACTAGAATAATTAGGGTTTCACTCTCACACACCCCGAGGTTACGGGAAGTAATTTTGGCTAGATGATCAAGCAGTAGGCTCGGTCGTTGTGGTAAGAGGGCAGGATGGCCCGGTGAGCTTCGGCTCGGTGTTGGTACGTAAATTTGCATGTGCATAAAAGGAATGAAATTAAGGTGGTGGGTCTTCGGTATTGGAGGATCTTAGCACAGACACCAATACGTTGACTCGGCAAGTGTTGTGATAGCACTTCGCCAACAGAAGTCCGGTGCGCCAGCCGGCAAGAGTACGCAGGAGTCCGCTTAGTGCACCAGCGTTGAGGCGTACGATAGGTCTGACCAGTAGTGCTATACTGGTTTAGAGGTGGGCGAGGCCCAACCCACCGCTTCCGTCTGCCACTACGGAGGTATCCTGGGAGGTGAGGCTCCAGAAAGGGGGAACTAAAGGTCTGTGTGCACAGAGTCGGGTGTGTGTGTTGCACTTGCTTGATCCATCATACCCACTTGCATGTCATAGCATAAGCGATTCATTTAACACTTTGACACCTAAAATATAAGTGGTATGGGACACTTATACATTAGGCCCTGCAAAACGACCCCTTGGTCTATAAGCTTGTGTGGGCAAGTTTATAAATTAAGGTTAATTTTCTTTACATATATATATTGCTGTTAATAACCGACACCCCAACGTATAAATTGGTATGGGACTCTTTATACGATGGGAGCCTTGCAAAAGACCCCTTGCTTATATGTACCCATATAAGTTAAGGTTACTTTACTTTACTTGTTTACAAATATGTTTAGTTACTATATAAATTGCTAGTTTTAGGTCCACCGTCACCTGCATTTGATATACTCTCCGCTTTCAAGTCCTCCCTTTCTTCCTCTCCGCTCGGTGCCTAGGAGCCATGGGGGAAGGGGTGGGGGATGATAGGACTTAGTCTTTTAGACTAACGGTTTTCGAACCACATCATTTAGGGGATCGCGGAGCTCAGATTGGAGGAGCAGCCCCAGAGGTCGACACGCTTGGAGATAGGGCAGTCTAGCACAGGAGTTCAGACAGCTGGGACCGTGAGGCCCTTACTCTAGTAGTGTTTATTTTATTTCCACATGAGAGATCTTGTGGTGAGGAATTGTTGTATCGGGCATAAGCCCTTATTTACAGTGCTTGGTTTTGTGGACTCTCCCATCGTGGAGATATTTTACTTGATGTGATATTTCTGTGGACTTTTACTTAGACTTTTGCTTCGCATGTTATTACTCTAATTTTGTTACTATGCTGCGATCGAATTGGCCGGCAGAAATGGCATTTTGTGGTGATGACACTTCCGGGCGAGAAGGTGTCACCGCAAAGCGGCGGTTCTGGGCATAAGACCCTGTGTTTTTAAAAAAAAAATGGGGTCTTACAACCAAACCTAGGTGTAACCTTCTCTCCCTCCCCTCCCCATTCTGAACGTGGTGCATGGCCCTCCCGATGGCCGGAGCGCCGCCGGCGCCACTCGAGCCTTGTTTCAGGCCGGGTGGCGCCCAAGGAGTAAGAATCCTTCCTCAGCGCCGGTAGTGGCGCTGGGGGAGTGTTATCCCACTAGGGGCGGCAGCCCCCAGCGGTGGAGAGCGGTGGTGCCGCCGGAAAACACAGTTCCGGTGGCACCCGCAAAAACAGAGGATTTTTATGATTAAAATCGACGGCTGCGGCCAGTGGCACATGGCCGCCGGACCACCGCCGGTGAGAAGACCACCCCCGGCGCATCGGCCGGGGGTGGACTGGAAGGCGGCAACCTGCCTGATGAGTAGGGGTGGTACGGTGGTGCCGGGAGCATGGCCACTGCCACCCCGAGCTCTTGGGATGGTTTATTCTGGCGGCGGCCGGCGGCGCCAGGCCGCCGGACCACCGCCCAGAGAACCGCCGGCCCCCAGTGAGCCGATCGGGTCCGGCGCCGGCATCTGCGGCGACCTGCCGGCGGCGGTAGAGATGGCTCAACCTCTGCAACACCGGTGAGGAGCAGTAGTCACCCGTTCTGGTGATGAAGATCGGGAGGCTGGCGTTTTCTTAATCCCTGCCCCGCCTCCATTTTTGTGCCCCCACAGCAGATCCATGGCCGATCCACTGTGGGGAAGCGCTGGCTGATTCCGTCCTGCGGCTCAATCTCAGCCGCAGGATCTCCCTGTGATCTGCTAAATACATACCACTTCTTATATCAGAAATTTCTGGAAATTTCTGGGCCAAATCTAAGCCCCTAGGGAAAAAGTGACCAACATGAAAAATGTTCTCCATGATGAGGGCTACCTCCACAAAAATTTGAGAATTGTTGGAATTAATTTAGTATTTTTAAAAGCAAAATAAAATTTGTTTAGCTAAATTAAATACCCAAAACACCTTGGAAAATTATAAAAAAATTACTAGGCTTATTTTAGGCCCTCCCAAGGGTTGTATCAAATTTTGGGGTCATGAGGATAAGTTTTGATACTTTTACTAAAATAGTGAAGCCTAGGGTCGCGCACGGATCCTTTTTCCGCTCGTTTTCCCTAAAAGAAGGAAATTGGAGAGCGCGACCACTCCTTATAATCAAACAAGTACTTTAAACTTTTTTTTATCGACGAGAACGGCCGAGGCATGTGACTAAGCTCCGAGTTTCCCAGATTTCGTAAAAACCGTCGAGCGCCTCGACACTTTCGTAAATTGGGCACGCTCGGAAATGAGAGTACGAGTGATGACTTGGAGTTGTCCCTGACAACTAATAAGAATGTAACACCTAGCCAACCCTTGATCTAATTAAGCCGTAATAAATATGGCGCAACCAAATTAATTGGATCTTAATAGTTATTGTAGCACAACCAAATCTTCTTTAAATCTCGATGGAATTGAAGCCTCCTGAATAGGAGTGATTGGACTACTAACCATTTTCTTTGTGTTTTCTCCAGTCTCGTAATGGTCAAGCTTATTTTAATACTTTCAATTCAGTACTACTCTAGTCTCGTACTGATCAAGCTTATTTTAGTACTTTGAATTCAGTACTACTCCAGTGTCGTACTGGTCAAGCTTATTTTAGTACTTTCAATTCAGTACTACTCCAGTCTTATACTGGTCAAGCTTATTTTAGTACTTTCAATTCAGTACTCCTCCAGTCTCGTACTGGTCAAGCTTATTTTAGTACTTTCTATTCAGTACTACTCCAGTCTCGTACTGGTCAAGATTATTTCGGTACTTTCTATTCAGTACTACTCCAGTCTCGTACTGGTTACATTTCATTCTAGCACTTTAAATAAGCAGCACAATCACCACACTTATTCCCATTGCAATTTACTGTTATAGTTACGGGTCCTGCTCTGACGAGCCGTCGTCGAGCCTTAGTTGGGGATAACCGGAGTTGAAATAGTCCTCCAAATCTAGCCCCAAATAATGCGCTCCAACGCTCCTTGTCTAAAGTAGAGCTGAGTGTCGACGCCCGAAGTCTAAAGCCTAGTAGGGCAGGCCGATGTAGACCTGATGTTATATTGTTTGCCTTTTGTTTGATTGATTGTAAAATGCTTGGGGTGAAATAGTGGCGGGTCAGTCCCTCTCGCAGACCGTTCGTACCGGTGCGGGAAGGTCGACGACTCAAGGCGACAGGGAGGTGAGTACCACGGGTGACCGGCTGTTATATTCCCCGTCGGGTTTTCCTCCGCTGGTTGGCCAAAACGATTCACCGGATGTCGCTCACATCTAAGAGTACACTAGGTTGTACATTATGGCCTGGGGTTGTGCGGTACGATCACCACCAGAAGTGGCAGGACTGGCCACTGTCACCGACGGCCACATCGGTGAGGCCCGCGGGGCTCGCTACCCTGCTGGAACAGAAGCGGTCCAAACTATGTCAACATATGTTTGTGTGCGCGGCTATGAATGTCTGCGGTGTGTGTGTGTGGCTATGAATACCTGTGGTGTGTGCGCGGCTATGAATGCCTGTGATAGAATTCAGGTTATGAACACCTGATGTGCTGATAAGCTAGTGGAGGCTCATTATAACTGGTTTATATTGCTGCTACTTTTCCTTTCAGTTATATTATTCTGCACTTTTTATAATTGCTCCTAGCTGTACATATATGAAATGTTGTGCTAACCCTCTCTTGCTTCGACTATTTACTTCTGTCGGGTGGGTGTGTGCTCGTCCCCGGGATATGGATCCGGGGAGAAGATTTGTTTCCACTTAGCTCTGTAACTAACGTTTATTTGATTAACCATTCACAGGAAATGGAGCATCGTAGTGACTCGCTGCCGCAGGAGGCTACGGCAGCGGCTAGGACTACTCGAGTAGATGCACCCCCGCCGTCGCCATAGTTTAGAGACGTGAGTACCGCCGAGCAGCGTAGAGAGAGTATGAGCGATATATGTAGCACATGTATAGCCCACTGGCTTATTTAAACGCTTTGGCTTCGTCCCTAGAACCTCTGTGATTTGATATGTTTTATATATATCTACAATGGTTTCCGATTAATGCTTCCACTATACTTTGATGGGTTGTGAATGTTATGATTCGAGCCGAGCAAGGCGGTCATCTAGTGCTTGGATAGGGTGGATCATCTCCCCTAAGAGCACTAGGTGGACATCTTGGGCCAATAGTACCCCTCCGGCCCGACCCAGGCAAAAGGTTGGGGGGGTCATTATATGAGGTGGGACCTTCGCGCTTGTTGAAGACAAAATTTGACCTCGACGAAATTTCGAATTCAGGGGCGTAGCCAACACCTACTTGTCCCGAGCTCTAACCTCCGACTGGTTGTGAAGGACCAGAAACCGACCCTAAAGCCTCAGCAGGGAGGTCCCACCGCTTACACGGAAGATCTCTGAGAGCTTCCCCTCCAAAGCTAAAAGTTGGGCTTAGAGCTCCTCAGAAAGCACAGAAAACTCTTCCAAAGTCCCGGGAAAAAAGTGCTTCTGAAGAACCCTTATGGGCCTATTTATAGTTTTCTGAGTCTGAACTGCCAATAACCAAACTAAACCGACCTGAAAATACCAAAATACCCTTGGTCGGGTCTGCCAATAGCCAAACTCCGCTATTCTGAAGAATTATATGCAGACCACCGAGGGCAAAAGCGTAAAATCACCTAGGGCTAAAAAGGTAAACCGCCTTCCAACTGAACCGGCGCTTGGCGAGAGAACCGTCTCGCGGGCGGGAGTTCCTACTTATGGGGCTCGTCTCGCCTAGCAAGGCTCTCTCCTGAGCCACTGGGCCATCTTGCTAGGGTTCGCGTCGCCTGGGAAGGCTCTCGCCTGAGCCGCTGGGCCCTTCTCGCCTGAGAAGGCTCTCGCCTGAGTCGCTGGGCCCTTCTCGCCCGAACTGTTCCTACGAGCCCAAGGTTGTACACAATCCCCGCTCTTTTCGAGATTATTTTAAGCTCAGAAAGAGAGTACAACCGAGGCTCATGTCATTAAAGCATATTTATGGGCGTATTTATAAGGGAATCTTTGGTTAGGCCCCCCACCGGAGCCTATAAATATAAGATTCCTGCTTCATATAGAAATCCCCCTTTTCACACTCCTTCCTCCCTCTGCCCTATTTCAGTCATGTCTCATAGCCAGAGTTTCCGCAAGCATCTTGCAATGGTGCGTTAGCAGAATAAGGCCAACGTGGCGCTCTGACCAAGACTCTGGCTCGTACCCCACCCTCCTTACCATCCTCTTCGCCTCGCCAGAAGAAGGTAAAGACAGGCGACCCTTATTCCTCGGCCGATGGGCCATCACGCGCTGTCCTGGAAACTCGCCCCTCTCCTCCTCCCGCATCTCCTAAAGAGAAGGAGGAGAGTTCTCGCTTTCTCCCCTATTATCTTTTCATCCATATCTGCTTGTTTACAATTTTGCTTCTTCAGGGAGCCCCCGCGCCTCTACACCGATCAGTCAGTCCGCGGGATGACACCGTGGCCCATCGCGAAGAAACTGACTCAACACTGCCTTCTACTCCTCCATGTACTCCCCCTAACGAGTGGCGATACGACCCTTCTCAGGCTGCCAGGACCTCCCATCATCCTGGTAAAAAATCTACCCTCTTGCTTCTCTGTCCTACTCGCTACTCCCACACCATCCTGCGAGATCCTCTCTCACCCTGCCCCTCCACTCCTTGTGTAGGCGCCCAGACTGACTCGCCCGTTGAGGAGCTCTTTAGGCGACTCACCATCTTGCCCCTCCTCCTATAGACAAGATTGAAGACTACCTGGGCGACCCCGCGAACCCGGTGGAGATGAAGCACAAGACAGCCGTGATGTTCCGGAAGCACGCGTGCATCATCAGTAAGCTGGAGCAGGACAGGCAGGCGGCCGATAGGCGAATCGAATGGCTGGAGAATGAATGAACTCGCCTATCTTCTGAGGTTGACCCGGGGCTAGAGGTTGAGGGGACCAACCCTCAGGCCATTATCAGCGAGGTCGACACGCAGCTCCGTCTCGCGTGTAGTGGGCTTGGCGCCGTTCGCGCCTTCCACTCGCACAGTAGGCCCCCCCTGCGCGGGGGCTCGCGGTGGCCGCTGAAAATGGTTCCCGTATTAAGGACTGCTCTGCTCGACCTGCTTTATTCATTCATCTCGCTCTTTCTTCTATCTTTGTATTTTTACTGCTGTAATAATTAAGTGATACATTATGTTGTTGTCTCGCCGGCAATGCTTGAGAACATGGCGCCCGCCTTATGCGGGATGGTATTTTTTAAATACTTATTGCTGCTAGTTTAATTTATTCATTTCCTTTAATTTCTTTTAATTTAATAATTTTGCCTGTGATTGTGATGGGGCACACAAATCGAGGATTAGGAGAGATAGAGTGAACCACCGGCCGACTCTTCCCCTTCCCCTATACATTTTCCCGCTTATTTAATCATTTTACTACATCCGCTATAAATACTCCCGCCCCCCAGAGTGGAAAGCTATTTGCGCCTTCATCTCTGTCGTGTCCAAGCTTTTTGTAACACCTCCCCTGTAGTGGACGTATAATATGGGTCCGGCCGGGGCCCCACAACATACGAACGCCACAGCTTTAGTATTATAAGTTGATATAGCTACCCAAACTCAAAACACTTGCATAACACAGCGGAAAAACGAGCACAACTAGAAGTTATCCACTAACCAAAAGAGTAAACAAATGGCCTTAAGGCCTTACATCAAATGTCCAAAAGTAAATAGTACATCAAACATGAATGTGCATAGCACTCCTAGTCTACCTCGGCATGCAAGCCGGACAAAAGAGTCTCAAATAAACATCATCAAAAATGTAGTGCTACAAAAGAGGGAAAAACACTTCATGGGGCTTAGGCCTTTCTGGCCGGCGTGCTAGCTTCTGCATGCGATCCTTGCCCTGTAAAAATTATTAGTAACGTGGGTCAGCAAAGGCTGACCTCAAACTGTGTAACAACACATCTCCTCCCGGCCGCCCCTAACGGACCCCGGGGAACCCTCCAACCTGCAAGTCAGCACTTCATATGCAAATAAACATCTATAAATAGAAAAGCATTAAAACAGGCTTGGATGTCTCAATCATCAAACATGTTCTCTATTGGTTGAGCATATAAAGTAAGGGGACTACTATGCAACATGAATGCAACACTCGGGCTTCACCCAAGGTACCCTACAGCGTATGCATCTAGCACAACATCACATCATTTGGGTACTCACATTTCCCCAATTGGCATAAAGCCACAAACACTAAGGGAGTCACCTCTCCCTTAAGCGGCGCACAGGCCGCCACAAGGAATTCTTGCCAAGGCCCCACCCGCTCGTGGGCTTAGCCCCGGGCTTGCCTGCAAGCTCTGACGTCTCATGTCAGGATTCCAACAAACACAGACCGACCGATTCTAAGAAGCCTTGCTGGACCCCACCCGCTCATGGCCTCTTTGCCCGGGCTTGCCCCAAGCTTGGCATTCTCATCAGTCTCACAAAAGGGGACTAGTCTCGCCGGGACACTCTCCACACATGACGCACATGTCACGGGATAGCCAGCCGACCACGGAGACATAGCCACGCCTTGGCACAACACAAACCAAGACTAAATACATCGTAATCCCTCGTTGTACTGCAGCGTTCCCGCGCACCAAGGAAACCATCTCCAACTCGTGCGGAGCTAACCTTGTTCACCAATGAAACCATCTCCAACTCATACGGAGCTAACCTTGTCCCTCAAGGAAACCATCTATCGCCACGAGGAGCTAACCTTGTCGGGGTTCGACTACACGTACCTTTTCAAGCAAACGGGACAATCACCACCACCACACAAATGGCATCTTGCCGCAACGGAAAATCTCTATGAATCCCTAAGTTCGTATGCAACATCACCGAGTCGGACTAACGGTCGCGACTACGGCTTCACCCACCATGCCTAATCCACTAGCGAAGCGGATCTCTAATGCAAGATATGCCGGGGACGGACTCAATCAACCCGGAGGTTCCTCTTGAACCTTGGCAAACCAAAGCCCCTCTCATTTGAGAGTTTGGTGCCCAAAAATCTAGAAGAAAATGATGCGAAAAACGTGTATCCTAAAGACCGAGAGGAGAGATGTCGTTACCTTCTGACTCCTCTTCCTTGCCATGGAAAAAATGGCCGGATGGAAATCTTCGTAACGCTCTAAGCTTCACGGATCCGGACTCGGCTCGCGATTTGGAGCTCCGAAACCCCTCCTACAGCCCAAGACCTTCTTCTTCTTCTCCTTGCTCTAGTTTCTCTCAAGAACTTAGAAAGAGAAGACTTGAAAAAAATGAGGATCTGCAACCCTAACTTCGGACTTAACTTCCCAGGAGATGGTCTGAACCGTTAGATCCCAAAACCAGAAAAAGAATGGCCGCGATTCGCCTGGAAAACAGAAGACCTGGGCCGAACACGGCCTGGCACACGCCCGTGTCCAGGGCCGTGTGCCCCATTCGCCGTCTCAAATCGACGCGCCTGGAAGCGCACACGGGCATCCGACACGCCCGTGTTCCAACTGACACGCCCGTGTCCCCAGTGACACGGCCGTGTGGCTAGCCGTGTGCCTCCAACTACACGGCCCCGAAACCAACCCGAGAGGTGACACGGCCTGGAACACGCCCGTGTCCCAAGCCGTGTGCCAAGTCTCGACACCCGTCGACAGGCTTTGTGTCGACACCGCGGAAAAACGTCGAGCAAAGATCGTCGGCCAAGCAGGACACGCCCTGTGACACGCCCGTGTCACAGGCCGTGTGCCCCAGTCTCGACGCCTTGTCGAGCAAAAGTGTCGACACTTGGGACGAGTGTCGACACGGCCTCGACACGCCCGTGTCGCAGGCCGTGTGCCACCCTCTCGACACTTTGTCGAGCGAAAGTGTCGACACTTGGGCCGAGTGTCGACACGGCCTCGACACGCCCTGCGACACGCCCGTGTCGCAGGCCGTGTTCTCCACTCTCGACACTCTGTCGAGCGAAAGTGTCGACACTTGGGCCGAGTGTCGACACGGCCTCGACACGCCCTGCGACACGCCCGTGTCGCAGGCCGTGTGCCTCCTGCCAGAAACCCAAAAATTTTTCTGAACTGCAGACTGAGCCTCTTGAAAAACTGGGGTGTTACAACTCTCCCCCACTTAACAGAATTTCGTCCCGAAATTTCAAAACAAAAGAGGTACAAAACTTAAATTGTACCTGACAAAAATAGTTCTGGATAGTCTTCTAGCATGGCCTGTTCTCGCTCCCAAGAGAACTCCTCACGACCGCAGTTGTCCCAACAAACTTTCACAAGTTTAACTTCTTTATTCCGCAACTGCCGAGTCTCCGAATCTTCTATAGCGATTGGACGGACTCGCGTCCTCAAGTCTTCCTCAATCGGCACCGATGCCGGCTCAATCACCACGCTAGCCTCCACCAAGGCTTTCCTCAAAACGGAGATGTGGAAGACGTCATGTAATCCACTCAAATCTGCGGACAACGCCAACCGATAGGCTGCTTCTCCTATCCGCTCAACAATTTCAAAAGGCCCCAAAAACCTTGGGCTCAACTTCTTGAGTCGGCGAATCCGTGAGACGCCTTTGAACGGCTTAACCTTCAGATAAACCCAATCACCAACTGCAAATTCCAACTTCCGGTGACGAGCATTAAAATATTTTGCTTGCCTGTCTTGCGCCACTTTCATACGCTCTTGGATGGTCCGAACCAACTCACAAGCGTCAACTACCACATCCTTTCCCAAAAGTTTGGTGTCTCCCGCCTCTGCCCAAGACATTGGCGTTCGACACCGCCTCCCATACAAAGCTTCGTATGGCGCCATCTTTATGCTTGCTTGAAAACTGTTATTGTACGCAAATTCTACCATGAAGAGGTGATCCTCCCACCTCTTGCCAAAATCAAGAACGCACATTCTCAACATATCCTCCATAGTACGGTTCGTTCTCTCCGTTTGCCCATCAGTTTGAGGATGGAACGTCGTACTGAACTTTAGCTTCGTGCCCAAACTCTTCTGAACCAGTCTCCAGTCCTTGGACGTAAACCGTCCATCGCGATCACTGACTATGCTCTTAGGAATTCCGTGCAGTCGCACAATGTTGTGAACATACAACTCCACCAGCTTCTCCACGCTGTCCTCTTTCCGATTCGGGATGAAGTGAGCCACCTTGGTTAGGCGATCCACGATCACCCAAATAGCATCATTACCATGCTGCGATCTAGGCAAACCATGCACAAAGTCCATGGAAATGTCCTCAAATTTCCACTCAGGAATTGGAAGGGGCTTCAGGAACCCGCCCGGTTTCTGACATTCGGCCTTCACCAAGGTACATGTTTGGCAACGACTCACATACAAAGCTACATCCCGCTTCAACCCCGGCCACCAAAAGGATTTCTTCATATCCAAGTACATCTTTGTACTGCCTGGGTGAATGGAGTACTTTGAGAAGTGAGCCTCAAACATTAACTCCTCGCGGAGATTGCCAAACTGCGATACACAAACCCTTCCATCCTTTCTCAAGATTCCCCCGATCATCTCCCAGGTGCTGCTCTCGCCCGTTTGAGCCTCCAACACAAAAGGTTGAAACTCCACATCTAATCGAGTCGCTTCCCGAATACGATCGGACAAGTCGTTTTGCACTTCAATCCAGTTCAACCGAGCCACGCTAGACTCGCCTCTCGCAACACATTCCAATCCAAGGGACTCCCATTCCCGTACCAACCGCTCATCATGAGCTTCGATCCAATTTCCTTGCCCCGAGTACTTTCTACTCAACGCATCTGCCACCACATTGGCTTTACCCGGCGTATACTGGATCGCCACTTTGTAGTCTCCAAGAAACTCAACTCATCTGCGTTGCTGCATGTTCAAGTCCTTTTGATCCAAGAGATACTTCAGGCTTTTATGGTCCGTGAAGATCTCCACCCTTGCGCCATACACATAGTGTCGCCAAATTTTCAATGCGAAGATTACCGCCGCCAACTCCAAATCATGGACGGGGTAATTCCTCTCATGAGGTTTCAGCTGTCTAGACCCAAAAGCTATCACCTTCCCATGTTGCACCAAAATGCAACCCAAACCGCATCCCGATGCGTCACTGAAAATTTGAAATCCATCGGTCCCTTGCGGTAAACTCAGGATCGGAGCCATCATAAGCCTCTCCTTCAGGGCCTCAAATGTGTGACCGCACTCTTGGGTCCACACAAATTTATGGTCTTTGCGAGTGAGAGAGGTGAGGGGTAGAGCTATCTTCGAGAAATTCTCCACGAATCTCCTAAAATACCCGGCTAGTCCAAGAAAACTTCGGACTTCCGCCACGGTCCTCAACACCGGCCAATCTCTGATGGCCTCCACTTTCGCTGGATCCACTGCCACCCCATCACCACTAATCACGTGGCCCAAAAATGCCACCTTCTCCAACCAGAACTCGCATTTGGAGAATTTTGCATACAACTCATTCTCCCTCAACACTTGCAAAACCATTCTTAAGTGGGTCTCATGCTCCACTTGCGATTTGGAATACACCAAAATATCATCAATGAAAACAACCACAAAAGAATCCAAGTACTCCCGGAATACCCGATTCATCAGATCCATGAACACCAATGGTGCGTTCGTCAACCCGAACGGCATCACCGTAAACTCAAAGTGTCCATACCTTGTACCAAAGGCAGTTTTAGGTATGTCCTCATCTCGAATTCGCAGTTGATAGTAGCCTGACTTCAAGTCCAGTTTCGAATATACCACTGACCCCACCAATTGGTCGAACAAATCGTCTATCCGAGGGATCAGATACTTATTCTTGACGGTCAATTTGTTCAGCTCTCGGTAGTCTATGCATAGGCGCATGCTACCGTCCTTCTTCTTTACAAACAACACCGGTGCGCTCCACGGTGAAGACCTGGGTCTAATATACCCTTGCTCCAACAGTTCCTGTAACTGTACCTTAAGTTCCGCCAACTCCTTTGGTGTCATCCTAAAAGGAGGACGTGACACCGGTCTAGCCTCCGGCACTAACTCGATCAAGAAGTCGATCTCCCGCCGAGGAGGCGCTCCAGGAAGTTCATCCGGAAATACATCCTTGAACTCTGCCACCACAGGCACTTCCTCAATAGACAGTTGGGAGAGACGAACCTCCAATAACGCTACAAGCGCTACACCACCCTGGTTAACCGCCCGCACCAACTGCATGGCCGAAATCAGGGAACAGGCCACTCCACAAAGGCCCTCAAATTTGACTTCCGTTTGCCCCTTACTCCTTAGAGTCACTACCTTGGATAAACAATCAATGCTGGCGCGCTGCTCTGCAAGCCAGTCCATGCCCAAAATGACATCGAACTCTACTAAAGGTAACAATGTTGCTTCCAGAGCGAAGGCAACTCCGTCTAGCTCCCAACAAATGCGCCCTTTAGCCCCGGTGGTCATAGATGACCCATTGGGCATGCGCACTTTCAGCTCTGCTCCCGACGAAAAAGACTCAACTCCTATTCCCCGGATGAAGCTCTCCACAAGAAAGGAGTGTGATGCTCCCGTATCAAACAATACCCTAGCGGGGTATCCGGAAACTAACACGAAGCCTACAACATAGACATTCCACAAAAGTCTAAAAGGATGAAGCACAAAATTTAAACTTAAATTTTCTTCATACCTGTCACCACATCAGTCTGGCGGATCGCTTCCTGCTGTCCAAGGTTGTAGGCCCTTGGTTGCACCGGTTGGAACCGAGAAGCGCTCGACTCCGCCATCTTTCCCTTCTCTGCAGCACTGGGGCCGGAGCGCACAGTCTGCTCCTGCCTTGCCTCTTGCCCCGCTCCCCCTTGCTGACAAGCACGGGCTATATGCCCAACCTTCCCGCAGTTGTAGCACGTCGGCAGTCCCCTAGAGTGGGAACCCCCAGGCGTCCAGTTGCTCCTCTCACCAGATCTGGGAGTGTGAGGCTTCTTCCTCCACCTACTCCCATCAGACTTTCCATGAGATTGGGAAGGCTTCCCTTCCCCTTGCTTGGGGGTAAAACCCTTTCGACGCTGGGTTCGCTCCAGATCATTCTCCAAACTCCTGGCGGCTTCAACTAGATCATTAAATCCCGCCCTCTTCATGGAGATGAGGGGTTGTCTCAGATTTTCCCTCAACCCTTGGTAGAAGAGGTTATCCCTCTCTACATCATCAGTCATTGTCGTTCCCGCATAACGACCCAAACGGGTGAACTCTTGCACGTACTCGTCCACCGTCTTGTCTCGCTGTATTAGATGCAGAAACTGCCTCTGCAGGGCCAGCCGCGTAGAAACTGGTATATATCTCTTTAGAAAAGCGTCCCCAAATTCCTCCACCGACGGGGTGCGTCCAGGGAACTGGCGGCCACTAAGGCTCACCCACCACAACTTGGCGTCTCCTTCCAACATGAACGCCGCATACTCAGCTTTCTTTTCCTCTGGCGTCTCTGCCGCCCTTAGTAGTTCTTGAATACGAACCCACCAATCCTCCGCATCCGTTGGCGTTCCAACACCCTTGAAGGACGGGGGATGGAAACTCAGGAAATACTTCATGTGTTGGTCTCCATGTCCTACCACCACCCTTTCTGCCAAAGGCTCCACTCGCCTGGCTTCTCCGCCTGGCACGGCCGTCGCCGTGTCCGGTGTAGCAGGGGTTGCTACCTGGGCTGCAGCCGCCGCTTGGGCTGCCACCATCGCTTCTGCAAGCATACGGCAGAAGTCGGCCAGGTTTACACCCATGCCCAAAAGGCCTGGAGCAGTAGCACTGCTCGCCGAGAGATCATCCCTTGCTCTTGAAGTGCCCGCCTCGTTGCTTGCACTCTTCAGGAAAACAAGAAATAAGGGATTAGTCTCCAATCTCAAGACTAAAACATAAGGACACTCACGGTCCCGCGTTACTCTTATGTGGATAACTTCTCTATAAACCGACCTCGAATCTAACCTCGCTCTGATACCAAATTGTAACACCTCCCCTGTAGTGGACGTATAATATGGGTCCGGCCGGGGCCCCACAACATACGAACGCCACAGCTTTAGTATTATAAGTTGATATAGCTACCCAAACTCAAAACACTTGCACAACACAGCGGAAAAATGAGCACAACTAGAAGTTATCCACTAACCAAAAGAGTAAACAAATGGCCTTAAGGCCTTACATCAAATGTCCAAAAGTAAATAGTACATCAAACATGAATGTGCATAGCACTCCTAGTCTACCTCGGCATGCAAACCGGACAAAAGAGTCTCAAACAAACATCATCAAAAATGTAGTGCTACAAAAGAGGGAAAAACACTTCATGGGGCTTAGGCCTTTCTGGCCGGCGTGCTAGCTTCTGCATGCGATCCTTGCCCTGTAAAAATTATTAGTAACGTGGGTCAGCAAAGGCTGACCTCAAACTGTGTAACAACACATCTCCTCCCGGCCGCCCCTAACGGACCCCGGGGAACCCTCCAACCTGCAAGTCAGCACTTCATATGCAAATAAACATCTATAAATAGAAAAGCATTAAAACAGGCTTGGATGTCTCAATCATCAAACATGTTCTCTATTGGTTGAGCATATAAAGTAAGGGGACTACTATGCAACATGAATGCAACACTCGGGCTTCACCCAAGGTACCCTACAGCGTATGCATCTAGCACAACATCACATCATTTGGGTACTCACATTTCCCCAATTGGCATAAAGCCGCAAACACTAAGGGAGTCACCTCTCCCTTAAGCGGTGCACAGGCCGCCACAAGGAATTCTTGCCAAGGCCCCACCCGCTCGTGGGCTTAGCCCCGGGCTTGCCTACAAGCTCTGACGTCTCATGTCAGGATTCCAACAAACATAAACCGACCGATTCTAAGAAGCCTTGCTGTACCCCACCCGCTCATGGCCTCTTTGCCCGGGCTTGCCCCAAGCTTGGCATTCTCGTCAGTCTCACAGAAGGGGACTAGTCTCGCCGGGACACTCTCCACACATGACGCACATGTCACGGGATAGCCAGCCGACCACGGAGACATAGCCACGCCTTGGCACAACACAAACCAAGACTAAATACATCGTAATCCCTCGTTGTACTGCAGCGTTCCCGCGCACCAAGGAAACCATCTCCAACTCGTGCGGAGCTAACCTTGTTCACCAAGGAAACCATCTCCAACTCATACGGAGCTAACCTTGTCCCTCAAGGAAACCATCTATCGCCACGAGGAGCTAACCTTGTCGGGGTTCGACTACACGTACCTTTTCAAGCAAACGGGACAATCACCACCACCACACAAACGGCATCTTGCCGCAACGGAAAATCTCTACGAATACCTAAGTTCGTATGCAACATCACCGAGTCAGACTAACGGTCGCGACTACGGCTTCACCCACCATGCCTAATCCACTAGCGAAGCGGATCTCTAATGCAAGATATGCCGGGGACGGACTCAATCAACCCGGAGGTTCCTCTTGAACCTTGGCAAACCAAAGCCCCTCTCATTTGAGAGTTTGGTGCCCAAAAATCTAGAAGAAAACGATGCGAAAAACGTGCATCCTAAAGACCGAGAGGAGAGATGTCGTTACCTTCCGACTCCTCTTCCTTGCCATGGCAAAAATGGCCGGATGGAAATCTTCGTAATGCTCTAAGCTTCACGGATCCGGACTCGGCTCGCGATTTGGAGCTCCGAAACCCCTCCTACAGCCCCAGACCTTCTTCTTCTTCTCCTTGCTCTAGTTTCTCTCAAGAACTTAGAAAGAGAAGACTTGAAAAAAATGAGGATCTGCAACCCTAACTTCGGACTTAACTTCCCAGGAGATGGTCTGAACCGTTAGATCCCAAAACCAGAAAAAGAATGGCCGCGATTCGCTTGGAAAACAGAAGACCTGGGCCGAACACGGCCTGGCACACGCCCGTGTCCAGGGCCGTGTGCCCCATTCGCCGTCTCAAATCGACGCGCCTGGAAGCGCACACGGGCATCCAACACGCCCGTGTTCCAATTGACACGCCCGTGTCCCCAGTGACACGGTCGTGTGGCTAGCCGTGTGCCTCCAACTACACGGCCCCGAAACCAACCCGAGAGGTGACACGGCCTGGAACACGCCCGTGTCCCAAGCCGTGTGCCAAGTCTCGACACCCGTCGACAGGCTTTGTGTCGACACCGCGGAAAAACGTCGAGCGAAGATCGTCGGCCAAGCGGGACACGCCCTGTGACACGCCCGTGTCACAGGCCGTGTGCCCCAGTCTCGACGCCTTGTCGAGCAAAAGTGTCGACACTTGGGACGAGTGTCGACACGGCCTCGACACGCCCTACGACACGCCCGTGTCGCAGGCCGTGTGCCACCCTCTCGACACTTTGTCGAGCGAAAGTGTCGACACTTGGGCCGAGTGTCGACACGGCCTCGACACGCCCTGCGACACGCCCGTGTCGCAGGCCGTGTTCTCCACTCTCGACACTCTGTCGAGCGAAAGTGTCGACACTTGGGCCGAGTGTCAACACGGCCTCGACACGCCCTGCGACACGCCCGTGTCGCAGGCCGTGTGCCTCCTGCCAGAAACCCAAAAATTTTTCTGAACTGCAGACTGAGCCTCTTGAAAAACTGGGGTGTTACACTTTTGCCCCCTGTCTCTTTCGTCTCGCAGTTCCCTCTCGCCCTTTTGTTCCTCTCGCCTCTCTTTCTCTTCTTGCTTCTTCTTCTCTCTCAACCCTCTCGCCAACATCCGTCTCGCTAAAAAATGGGTAAGAAGAAAGTTGAGGAAGGCGAGGGGCGCAGCCGCTGCGGGAAGCGGTTTACCGACCATTACTTCCCTCCCGGCCGGCTTCCTGACGAAGACTATCGCAACTTCATCCGCGAGTACATGAAGGAGGGGCTTGAATCGCGGCCCCCCAAGGTTGGCGAGGCGATCAATACTTATTACCCGGGAGAACTCGCCTTCCTCGTCGCGCTTCTTCTTCATTTTACACTTTGCGGAACGATTTATTGGCTTGCTTTTGTCTGTGAGACGGTGCCGCCCACCCGTCTCGCCGCCTCGCTTTTACTTATTTCCATTTGCTTTATTTTGTTTACTGCGAGATGACCCTGTGATGCACTCATGCCCGCGAGACGGTGTTATGTCTTGTCTCGCCGCTTCGCTGGAGAGTTGACTTTTTTCAAAGCGCGAGTCGTCACTTCCCTCATCTTATTTGTGTGTGAGACCTAACTGGTATAACCCTCTCGCCTCACCTCAGGGTACTCCCGACGCGAGTGGCTTTTAGTGACTTAAGTTGCTCCCCTATTATTAGGCCGAGCCTTCTGTCCCATGCGAGTGCCAACTCGCCGTAGGCGAGACCATCCCCGAGGTTGATAGCTGGGAGTGCCTCCACTTGTACTGCTCCAACCTTTGCCTCTCATAATTTGTTTTTCATGAGTTTAAGTAGGATGTTCCTTAGGGAGGTCTCCTCAATCACTCTGCCACTGAGTGAGTTTTTCGTCCCGCCAACTTGATGAGAGCCTAGACAACTGGTCTACTGGGGACCGAGCCAGGCTCGGGGTGGTGTAAAAAGTCTTTAAGAACTAAGAACCAAAAACCTAGAACCAAGAACTAATACTTTCCCCCACAGGCGAGCCATCGGACCTGCCATCTAATGAGAGCCTGTGCAGCGGGTCTATGTGGGGCCGAGCCGCGCTCGGGGTCCCTTACCCCCACAGGCGAGCCTTCGGACCTGCCAGCTAGTGAGAGCCTGCGCAACGGGTCTACCTGGGGCCGAGCCAGGCTTGGGGTAGTGCAAAAGTCTCCAAGAACCAAGAACCAAGTCTCCAAGAACCAATCCTTTCCCCCACAGGCGAGCCTTCAGACCTGCCAGCTAATGAGAGCCTGTGCAGCGGGTCTACCTGGGGCCGAGCCGCACTCGGGGTCCCTTACCCCCACAGGTGAGCCTTCGGACCTGCCAGCTAATGAGAGCCTGGGCAGCGGGTCTACCTAGGCTCGAGCCAGACTCGGGGTAGTGTAAAAGTCTCCAAGAACAAAGTACCAATCCTCTCCCCCACAGGCGAGCCTTCGGACCTGCCAGCTAATGAGAGCCTGCACAGCGGGTCTACCTGGGGCCGAGCCGCGCTCGGGGTCCCTTACCCCCACATGCGAGTCTTCGGACCTGCCAGCTAATGAGTGCCTGTGCAGCGGGTCTACCTGGGGTCGCGCCAGGCTCAGGGTAGTGCAAGTCTCCAAGAACCAAGTACCAATCCTCTCCTCTACAGGCGAGCCTTCAGACTTGTCAGCTAATGAGAGCATGCTCAGCGGGTCTACCTGGGGCCGAGCCGCGCTCGGGGTCCCTTAACCCCACAGGCAAGACTTCGGACCTGCCAGCTAATGAGAGCATGCGCAGCGGGTCTACCTGGGGCCGAGCCAGGCTCGGGGTAGTGCAAGTCTCCAAGAACCAAGTACCAATCCTCTCCCCCACAAGCGAGCCTTTGGACCTGCCAGCTAATGATAACCTGCGCAGCGGGTCTACCTGGGGCCGAGCTGCGCTCGGTGTCCCTTACCCCCACAAGCGAGCCTTCGGACCTGCCAGGTAATGAGAGCCTGCACAGCGGGTCTACCTGGGGCCTAGCCAGGCTTGGGGTAGTGCAAGTCTCCAAGAACCAAGTACCAATACTCTCCCCCACAGGAGAGCCTTCGAACCTGCCAGCTAATGAGAGCCTGCGCAGCGGGTCTACCTGGGGCCGAGCCGCGCTCGGGGTCCCTTAACCCCACATGCGAGCCTTCAGACCTTCCAGCTAATGAGATCCTGCGCAGCGGGTCTACCTGGGGCCGAGCCGGGCTCGAGGTAGTGGAAGAGCCTCATCTTCCTGTCGTTTAAACTTCACAGTAAGTAAAAGCACGAAGTAATTTGAGGAATATATTACAATAAACTTGATTTGAGTATACAATTTTTATTCTCCCTTCTCGTGGGTAAAAGCGCTTGAAGTCGTCGCCGCTCCAGGTGTGGCTCATGGACCTACCCTCCACATCCTGGAGGTGGTAACCTCCCATTTTCAGGACCCTCTCGACAATATACGGCCCTTCCCAATTTGAGTTGAGCTTACCCACGGGGGCAGATCTCCCTGCAGCATCAACTTTCTTCAACACCATATCTCCCTCCGTGAACTGCCTGATCCTGATATATTTGTCAAAGTATTTTGTCATCCACCGTTTGATCTCTTACTGCCTGATAGCTGCGATATCACGTAGCTCTTCCACCATATCTAATGAGAGGCATAGCCTCCTTCATTTTCCAACCTCCAAGCCTCATCCCCGTCACCCATGACCGCGACTCGTGGGGATCGAACCTCGAACTCCACGTGAATTACTGCCTCACACCCATGGGAAAGTTTGAATGGGGTCTCGCTAGTGGCCGTGTTTGGGGTTGTCCGTAAGGCCCACAATACTGAGGGGAGCTGTTCCACCCAACTTCCCCTCAAGTTCTCCATCTTTTCTTGAGTAGGTTCACGATGATCTTGTTGCCCGCCTCCACCTGGCCGTTGCTCCTGGGGTGATGTACGGAGGCAAATCTAAGGTCTATCCCCAGCTGAGCGTAGAAGCTGATGAACTCTTCGCTGGCAAACTGGGGTCCATTATTTGTTACGGTCGCATGGGGGAGCCCGTGCCTGCATATGATCTCCCTTAGATAAAGTTCCTGATGACATGTGAGGTGACCTTGGCCAATGCCTTGACCTCCAGCCACTTTGAAAAGTAATCAATCAAGACCAGGAGGAACCTCCTCTGCCCACTAGCCGGAGGAAAAGTTCCGACTAAGTCCATCCCCCAGATGGCGAAAGGCCATGGTGTCGTGGTACTTCGAAGCCTTTGAGCGGGAAAGAGTTGGAGGGGGTTGTATAGCTGGCACTTCCGGCACCTCCTCGCAAACTCAGCTGCATCCTTCCTCAGGGTCTGCCAGAAGTACCCTTGCCTTATCACCCTTGCTTCCAACGTCCTTCCCCCTGAGTGACTGTCGCACTCACCTGAATGCACTTCCTCCAGGATTCTCGGGACCTCCTCCTCGGTAACACACCTTTCCAGGAGCCCTGATAACATCTTCCGATGTAACCCCCTTCCAGCATTAGGTAGTGAGCCGCCTTGTGCCTGAAGCTTTTCCCGTCCTTGGTCCCCTCCGGAAGCTCGTCAGTGGTTAGAAAGGCCACCAATGGATCCATCCACGAGGGTCGCCGATCAACCTCCATCAACTCTCCTTCCTCAATAGCCGGTCGAAATAGCTCAGTCAAGGTCCCTCTTCCCCGAGGTCCAAACTTAGCCAATCGATCGGTAACTATACTTTCTTCCCTTGGAATATGTTGAATTGAGAATGTCCGGAACCCTCCGATGATCGCCCTCACCTTTGATAAGTACTTCATAAGGGTGGGCTCCCGAGCTTCGAACTCCCCTCGAATCTGTGATGCCACCACCAGCGAGTTCGTAAAGGCCTCCACATCCTGGATCACGAGTTCTTTTGCCAAACGAAGGTCGGCTATCACGGCCTCGTACTCCCCCTGGTTATTAGTCGCTGGGAAGTGCAAGATCACTGCTTGTTTTATAGTGACCCCCTGAGGGCTTATCAATACCACCCCTACTCCGAGGGAGTGTTTTCTCGAGGCCCCATCGACCATCATCTTCCACGGCCCCTGCGTTCGCGGCTCCTCGGCCCCGACCTCAACAACGTAGTCTGCCAAGAAGTCAGCCACCGCCTGTTTCTTAATGGAGAGATTTGGTATGAACGAGATATCAAACTCACTCAATTCGATAGACCATTTGGCCAACCTGCCTGAGTGCTCCACTCCCTCAAAAATCTTGCGAAGAGGATGGTCTGTCACCACCTTGATTGAATGCACTTGGAAGTATGGCCGGAGCTTCCTGGACGAAATGACCAAAGTATACGCTAGATTTTCCAAGATGGGGTAGCGGAGCTCCGCCTTCTTCAGGATCCTGCTAACATAGTAGATTGGCAATTGCTTCTTCCCCTCTTCTCTGACCAGGACAGAGCTCGCGGTCTCTGCTCCTACTCCTAGGTACAAGGCTAGGTCCTCCCCATCCTTTGGGCTTTGAAGTAGAGGAGCCAGGGAGAGCTGCCTCTTCAGCATTTGGAAAGCTTCTTCGCATTCGACCGTCCATTCGAATCTTTGAGTACCCTCAGTACTTTGAAGAATGATGAGCACTTTTCTCCCGACCTGGAGAGAAATCTGCTTAGCCCAGCCAGCTTTCCTGTCAAGCGCTGGACCTCCTTAGCATTGCGTGGTTACTCCAGCTCTAGGATGGCCTTCACCTTATCGGGGTTAGGCTCCACCCCTGCCGGGGTCAGAAGATGCCCAAGGAACTTCTCGCGGTTCACCCCGAAGACGCACTTCAAGGGGTTCTTCCTCATCTTTAACCTCCGCAGGGTGGCAAACGTCTCCTCCAGGTCCCAAAGGTGCGAGTCCACACACTTGCTTTTGACCATCAGATCATCAACACAGACCTCCAGGTCCCCCCCCCCCTTGACCCTGGAAGACCCGATCCATCATGCGCTGGTATGTATCCCCTGCGTTTTCCAACCTAAAGGGCATCATCTTATACCTAAAACATCCCTCCCTCGTGATGAAGTCGTCCTTGACATCAGGAGGGTGCATTCGGATCTGATGGTAACCTGAAAAAGCATCCAAAAAACTCATAATAGAAAAACCAACGGCTCAATCAACCAGCGCGTCGATCCGAGGCAGGGGGGTAGCAATCCTTGGCGCATGATTTATTTAAAAAAGAAAAGTGGACACGCATGCGCCACTTCCCTCCCCCTTTCTTTACCATTACCACGTTGGAGATCCAGCCCGGATACTGGATCTCAGAGATGAAGCCAGCCTCCAGAAGCTTCTTGACTTCCTCGCAGATGGGCTCCTCCAGCTTGGTAGCGATGGCCCTCATCTTCTGGCAAATGGGGCGCGTCCAAGGGTCCAAGTTCAGGCGATCACAGGCCACATCTGCATCGATGCCCGACATGTCAGTCGCGCTCCAAGCAAAGATGTCGACGTTGCTCTGGATGCAAGCCCGAAATCGCTCCCGGTCCTAGGGACTCAAGCCCCCACTGATCCGGACCCTCTGCACCTGGCCGACGCTGGTGAAGACTTCCATCTCCACCACTTCTCCAGCCGGCTCCAGCCGCGACTGCTCCCAGCAGGCCCTTGCTCCCTCTTCCCGCTCATACTCTTCCTCCCCTCCTGCTTCCTCGACTTCCATCGCCTCCCCCAGGCTCTCATGCTGCTGCTGCTCAACCTCCACGCCTCTCAGGGCCTCCCTCTCGACTCCTTATCCTACTCCTTCTATCTGCCAACCCTCTTGTTGTTCCAACTCTTCGTCCCTATGGACCTCATACACACCTCCTCCTCTTTGATCCGCCTCAATCTCCTCCCTCGCCTCCTCAGGTCTCACTTCCTCAATCTCTTCCCTCGCCTCCTCTAGGCTAACCCCACCTCTCCAACAATGTCTTCCTGATCCTCCATCTCCCTCTCCAGCTCTTCCGCCTCTACCATCCAAGATATGGTGTTGACCTCCGTCATGTAGCATTGTCTTGCCACCTTCAGGTCCCCCCTGATCCTAACCTGCACCCCTCTGTTGTTGAACTTAAGACATTGATGAAACGAGGAGGGGATGCAACAAAAGGCACTGATGATAGGGCGCCTAAAGATGGCGTTATAGCTGCTCGGGGCGTCCACGATCACGAAACTGCAGTTCCGTGACACGCCCCCAACTTCACATGCATCCCTACTCCTCCTTCTACCTCCTTTCTTTCTCCTGAAAATCCAAATAACAGTCTGTCCGAAGCTAACACCCTCTTTCCCTCGACCTTCATCTCATCGAAGGCCTTCTTGAAGATCACATTCATAGAGCTCCCGTTGTCCACCAGGATCCTGGAGACCGTGAAGTTCTCGACTGCCGTCTGGATCACCAAGGAATCACAGAACGGGTCCTCATAATCTGGCATATCTGCTGAAGAAAAGGAATTTTTTTTTCTTTCGGATGGGGAGCCTGGGTGGTCGAGGCTACCCCCCTTCGGAACATGGTCTGGAGGCTCCCCTTACGAGTTACCTCAATCCCAAATCCTCCGTGGATCACCACGATCCCTCCCCAGGCCCCTACGTCTGCCCAATCCTCGCACCTATCTTCCGTCTCCCCATGTTGCACGTCCACAATCCTTATCGGCGAATCCTACCTCCCTAGTCGTCTGGCTTCTCTCATCTCCAAGAACTCTGGGCAGGTGGGTGTTGTATGACCCTCCTCCTGGTGGAAGTCACAGAAAAGCAACACCACCCGGCCCCCTCTTCCTTCTCCACCTCTTCTTCCGGCTCCTCCCCGAGCTCCTCTCCTTCCTCCTCTACCTCGGCTGACCTCCATTGCCTCCTGCTGATGCGGGAAGTGACCCCTCAGCTCCTGCCTCCTCGCCAGCTGATCAAACCTCCTCGGCTCGCGGAAGTTGTCTCTTTCCTGAAAACCTCCTCCTTGTTCCTGGGGGCGACCCTCCTGATGTAACACCCCCTGTCCGTCACATAACATATAGCAGTAGGTCCGGCCGGGGCCCGATGCCATATACTACAGACAGACCGGGTGGTTACTCAATAGAAACCATCCAACCAATGTAACGTCATACATAGAGCATTCTAGCGGAAGCATTTTTATAAGTTGCAATTAAGAACCCAGTACATAGAGCATGAATGTCCACTAATATACCAAATAGGAATGTAGTACATACACAAGTACTGCCTTAAGGCCTTACAAAATTGTTTACTTAATATTATATGATTTACAAACCACGGCACGCAGGCCGGTCATACATGAATAAAAAGTAGTAAACACTCCAATTAGGCCTTCGAGGGCCGGCTTCGTAATTTGGGCTTTAGCCCGCTATTGACCGCTTGGTCCAGCAGCACCTGCAAGCAACAAAACCACCGCACGGTGGCAAACAAAGGGCAACGGTCAGCAATGCTGACCAAATTATAACGATCCAACCCCCAATTCGGGGCGTCGATGCTCCTTCCCTGCACTTATTAGCATAACCAAGCAGTATATAAATATACAATGCATCACAGGCGTTGGCACGCACGGCCACACGCCCCGTGCTCTCAGGGCACATTCTCGGTGGACCGGTCGATGTCACGTCAATTTAAGCCATAGACATTCCGATCACACCACCGCCACTTTGTGTTGGGTACATTGGTTAAATGTACCTGATTTGAAGAAGCCTCACTCAACTCAATGATATACATCATAATGTATTTGATGTATGTTGAGTTTACTTGTGCAGGTTAAGAAATCACTGGACTAAAGCAAAAAGTTTCTAAGTCCATGTGTCGACACCTAGAGGGAAAGTGTCTACACTTAAGAAGACTTGTGTCGACACCCTGACAAGCAGTGTCGACACTTGGAGTCATTATGTCGACACCTGGGATGCAGAGTCGACACCAGACAGAAAGTGTCGACACAAGGAGCTGTGTCGACACTCAGTGAAGAAAAGTGCAGACAGAAAGTGTCGACACAAGGAGCTGTGTCGACACCCAGTGAAGCTGTGTCTACACCAGAAAGTGTCGACACTTGGAGCTGTGTCAACACTCAGCAAAAGTCTGCAGAGACTATGTACAAGTGTCGACACTCAGCACAATGTGTCGACACTCAACAAAAGAGTCAGCACTTGAAGTATGTGTCGACACCCAGCACAATGTGTCGACACTTAGCTAAAGACTCTTCACTTGAAGAAAGTGTCGACACAAGGAGCTGTGTCGACACTTAGCAAAGATCAGAAAGATCAACAAAATTTATTCTAAGTACAAGTGTCGACACTAAGGGAATGTGTCGACACTCAGCTGAAGTCTCAACAAAAAGAAGGTGTGTCGACACAAGGAGCTATGTCGACACTCAGCAAGTATCAACATAGAAGACTATGTGTCGACACCAAGAAGTAGTGTCGACACTTGACAGATTCAACACAAGAAGTTGTGTCGACACAAAGGTGATGTGTCGACACTTAGAAGAATTCAGCAAAAGCTAGAAGATCAAGTACTTGTGTCGACACTCAATTTCAGTGTCGACACCTGAAGAAGAATCTGTGTCGAGACATACAAGGAGTTGTGTCGACACCTTGTAGACTTGTGTCGACACTTACACAGCATGTGTCGACACTTGGTCTATAAGTGTCGACACTTAAAGACAGAAAGTCTCGACACTTTCAGACAGTTAGAGATTTTTAAGAAATGACTGGATGACTTGACAGCTACCGTTCCAGCCGGTCTACAGCACCTGTCAGAGATATCAGAAGTCAGTTATGGACCGGACCAGCCGGTTACCATGAAGAAGGCCTATAAATAGGCACCTACAGTTTACAAAAATAGTAGTTCAAGTGTGGTTCAGATTGATCACATTGTTGAAGAACAAGTTATCAAAGTGGTACCAAGAGTATCAACATAAGAAGATCTTGCAGTCCAAGTGCAGATCTAAGAAGTTGGAGAGAGAGGGCTCCATCCAAGAAATCAGCCTCTGGAACTAGGCTGAGAAGAAGGATTCAGATACATTCTGGATCTTAAGTGGCAGAGGTCAAGGAACAACTGCAGGAGGATTCAGTCTTATTCAGTTCTACTCAAGAAGCTTTGAAGAAAGCTAAGTCAGATTTAATCCAGCTGATTTCTTCCAAGAACTCATCAAGAAACTCTCAACTCCCTCTTTTATTTCTGAGTTGTAGAGTTAACATCTGTAATACATTTTTAACTTGTAGCATCCTTTGGATCTGAGAGAATTGTAAGCCTATAATTATAAAGGCTGAGGGTAGGGCTTGAGAGCCTGAGTGTAGGAGATTGAGATCTCTGAGTGTAGGCCTTGGTTGGCTGAGTGTAGGCCTTGGTTGGCTGAGTGTAGGCCTTGATTGGCTGAGTGTAGGCTTTGGGATAAAGCTGAGTTGTAAGGCTTTGGGCCTGAGGTGTAGGAACCATTTTGGGTTCTGAGACAGTGGAGGAGTTTGGCCGAATCTAGTACACTGCTAGATAGGAGAAGGGGGGAAAGTGGATGTACCCATATCTTGGGGAACCACTATAAACCACTGTGTATACTGTGCTGTGCTGTGATTGTTGTTGTGTATGTTGTGTGTTTGCTGTGATAGAATAGTTAGAAATCTGTGTTATAAACTGTTGGCTGCCATTAAAGTTTAAAAAGGATTAGGTCACCTATTCACCCCCCCCCCTCTAGGTGTTTAGGTACCATATCTTTCAAGTGGTATCAAAGCGAGGTTCCTCAAAAAGGACTAACAGTCTGAGGAGATCTTGTTTGGCAGATTCAGTGTAAGGCAAATCACAGATTCAAGAAATTCAAGAAAATCAAGAAACATGGGTTCCTCTGAGAATCACAAGGAATTGGGTTCCATGAAATTACCCATATACAGGAAAGAGATCTTTGGGATCTGGAAGGAAAGGGTAAGGCTATTTATGGAGGCCTCAGACCCTAGAATCTACATCACAGTAAAGGAAGGGCCTTATGTGCCCATGAAGATTTCAGTTTTAGATGTAAATCAGAGAACTCTAAAGGATTTCTCTGAGATGACTAAGGATGAGATTGTCCTAGCCATAATGAACAAGAGGGCATAGAACATAATAGTGAGTGTCATTGATGATGCAACTTTTCAGAATCTTATACACTGTAAGACAACCAAGGAGATGTGGGACACTCTTATAGTGTATATGGAAGGATCTGAAGAAGTTAGACAAGATAGAAAATCCTTGCTAAATCAGGAGTATGAGAGTTTTAGACAAGGAAAAGGTGATAGCATAACTGAGTGTTACAAGAAGTTCTACAGAATAGTTAATGAACTCATGTCTTATGGAAGAGAGTTCAGTAACTATGAACTAAATGATAAGTTCTTAAGGTCCCTAACCAAAGATTGGGACACAAAGATCTGTGCCATTAGAGAAATGGCTAAGTTGGGAGAAATTCCTCCTCCTACACTGTTTGGCAAGTTGTTGTCATATGAAATGCAATTGACAGTGAGGAAGGAGGAGGAGAAATCAACAAGGACTGAGCACAAGGAAAGAACTGTTGCCTTCAAGACAGAAGTTCCCAGAAAGTGCAGGAATAAGTCATCAACTACACCTCCAGAGGTAGTTGAATCAGAATCAGATGAGTCAGTCAGCACAAAGACTGAGAGCAGTGAAAGTGATGAAGACTTTGCTGCCTTCACTAGACACTTTCAGAAATTCTTGAAGAAGAAACAGTGGAGGTCAAGACCTTCTACTTCAAAGGGAAAGGAAGTCTTTTATCAGGAGAAAAAGCCTTCAAAGAAAGACAGGAAGAGGACAAAGTCAAGTAAGGCAACTGGATCTAAGATAGTGTGTTATTGCTGCAATAGACAGGGCCATGTTATTGCAGATTGTCCTGAGAAGAGAAAGGAATCTGGTGACAGGAAAAAGGCTCACTTCAAAGGCAAGAAAGAGAAGTCTTTTGTTGCCAAGAAGGAGAAGACTTTATCTGATATCTCTTCTTCAGAAACTGAGTCTGAGGCTGAAGCCTACATAGGGCTGTTTGCTGAAGAAGAAGAGGAAGAATTCATGCAGATCATGGAGTCTATTTATGAACAATAAGATAGTCATTGTCAAGGGCTAATGGCTTTGACAGAGAGTGCCAAAATCCTGGAGCAGCCAGTACCCAGTAAGGTACAAGGTTCAAGTTCAAGTTCAGTTACTTGTTCTAGTTCAGATTCAGATTCTTCTTCATCAAGTGATGAGAATGTATCTGAATCTGAGGATGATATTCATCAGCTTATAGATGAATATAAGGTGCTGTTGCAGGCTTACAAGAAAAGCAAGACCCTAGCCAAAAGTCAGGCAAAGGAAATTGCTATTCTTAAAGCTGCAGCTACAGATTTTGAGAAGTCTTTTGATCAAAAACTGAATGAGATAGCCAGGTTGAAGCACATAACAGTGATTCAAATGCGTACTATATCATTTAAAAATGATCAAATCAAGAGTCTGGAGATCAATCTTCAGAAAGAGAGAGAGCTTGTTGCTAGGTTTTCTAAACCTAAGTCAGTGTTACCTTTAATTGATGAATTTGTTCATCATAAAGGCAAGGCTGGATTGGGCTTTATTAGACCTGCAGGGACTGAGCAGTTCAAGTCTAAGTCCAAGGGCAAAGCCCCAACATTCAACAAGGCTGTTGTAGACAAGACAGCCAAGGTTGTACCTAAGCAAAGGTACAATAAGTTTGAATGTTGGTGTTGTGGCAAAGTTGGCCATTTTGCAGTGGACTGTTGGCACAATGCTAGTGCCAAAGTGAGTACCAAACTACCTGTTGGAAAGCCAGTGGGTAGCTTTGTCAGATTGCAGACTAACAAGTACCAAGGACCCAAGAATTCTTTGGGTTCTAAGGTTCATTAATCTGTTTTGCAGATGAGTCCAAGTGGTCATACCCCAACATGGTACTTGGACAGTGGATGTTCCAGACATATGACTGGAACAAGAGGATTACTAAAGGACTACATTCCAGTAAAAGATGGTCCAAAAGTAACCTTTGGTGGGTCTGAAAAAGGAATCATCAAAGGATTTGGTAACATTTCTACAAACTTAGTTACCATTACTCAAGTGGCTTATGTTAAAGGGTTGAAACACAACCTAATATGTATAAGTCAATTAAGTGATGTAGGGTATGACATCTCATTTGTTAAAAATGGTTGTCATATCAAGAGGTCAAGTGATCAAGAGATCATTTTGACAGGTTATAGGAAGAGGAATGTCTACTGCCTAGACATTATGGTTGAGAACAATGGTTCTCCAGTTTGTCTTGTAGCTGATGAGACAGTCTCTCATTGTGTCAAATGGCACAAGAGGCTTGCCCATCTTAACTACAAGACTATTAGCAAACTTTTTAGCAAAGAGTTAGTGAGGAATGGTCCTCAAGTTAAGTGTGTCAAAGATGGTATTTGCTCAGCTTGTCAAAAGGGCAAGCAGACTAAATCCACCTTTAGAAGCATAGAAAACAAAGATGCTGTGAGGTGTTTGTACCTCTTGCATATGGATCTCTTTGGTCCAATGCCAGTTCACAGCTTAGGTAGGAAGGTCTATACCTTTGTAGTTGTAGATGACTACTCAAGGTTTTCCTGGGTGTTCTTCTTAAGACAGAAATCTGAAACACCTAGTGTCTTCTATAGCTTTGTCAAGCAAATTCAGAATAAACTAAATAGTACAGTGGTCAAAATTAGAAGTGACCATGGTACTAAATTTCAGTCTGATAGCATGACAAAACTGTGTGAAGACTTTGGGATATTTCAAGAATTCTCTTCACCTAGAACACCTCAGCAAAATGGCATTGCTGAGAGGAAGAATAGAACCTTGATAGAGGTTGGTAGGACCCTATTAAGTGATACATCACTGCCAAAGTATTTCTGGGCTGAAGCAGTTAACACTGCATGCCATGTTATAAATAGGGCCGCCATCACTAAAGGGCTAAACAAGACCCCCTATGAAGTTGTGAAAGGCAGGAAACCAAACCTATCCTATTTTAGGATCTTTGGTTGTAAATGCTTCATACTTAACAATGGGAAGTCTTACTTAACTAAGTTTGCTGCCAAGTCCCAAGAGAAAATTTTTGTTGGGTACAGCAATAATAGTAAGGCTTATAGAGTCTACAACTTGACTACACAAGTTGTAGAAGAATCAGTGCATGTAGTTTTTGATGAGACTAAACTTATTAATAATGAGTTGTCTAGCAGTGTATGCAACCCCACAGGTTTGACAAAGAAAATGGACAAGCTTACTATAGAAGAAGTGTCTACTGCAAGACAGCAAGTAGAAGACAGTAGCTGTTGTCCAGGGCGAGAACTACATGTGCCAATTGCTGAAGAAATCCAAGGTATACAGCATGATGCAGATGCTGAAGTGGTTCAACCAGAAGTTAGGATGCCTCCAGCCCACAGGCATCTTAGAGATCATCCAGTAGAGCTGATTATTGGAGATCCAAGACAGGGAGTTCAAACCAGGAGTAGAAACATGAATGCAGCAATCTACTCCAGCTTTCTGTCACAAGTTGAACCTAAGAAGTTTGAAGAAGCAATACAAGATCCACAATGGACTGAAGCAATGCAAGAAGAGCTTAATCAGTTCAAGAGGTGCAAGGTCTGGGAACTTGTTCCTAAACCTAAAGACCACAATATAATAGGAACTAAGTGGATCTACAGGAATAAGATGGATGAACAAGGGGTCATCATTAAGAATAAGGCTAGACTGGTTGCTAAAGGATATAGGCAAGAAGAAGGTATTGATTTTGATCAAACCTTTGCTCCAGTAGCCAGACTAGAAGCCATAAGAATGTTCTTGGCCTATGCAACCTATCAAGGATTCAAGGTTTACCAAATGGATGTCAAGTCAGCATTCCTAAATGGTAATCTTAAAGAAGAAGTCTATGTGGAGCAGCCTTCAGGTTTTGTTGATCCAACTCTACCTCATCATGTCTATAGACTTAGGAAAGCTTTATATGGGTTAAAGCAAGCCCCTAGGGCTTGGTATGAAACCCTATCTAGTTTCCTCATTGAGAACAAGTTCTCAAGGGGAAAATAGATAAGACTCTATTCCTTAGGGAATCTAGAGGCAAAGTTATACTAGTCCAAATATATGTAGATGACATTATATTTGGGTCTACTGAAAGCAGCCTTTGCAAAAAGTTTGCAAAACTTATGCAAGGTCAGTTTGAGATGAGTAGTATGGGAGAGCTGAAGTTTTTCTTGGGTCTCCAAGTTAAACAGACTGAAAGTGGTTTATCCATATGTCAGTCCAAGTTCACCCTAGAACTCATAAGGAAGTATGGTATGGATTCATCCAGCACCATGAAGACTCCTATGGGGTCAAGTATGTCTCTTAGCAAGGATGATGCAGGGAAACTTGTAGATGAAACCTTGTATAGAGGGATAGTTGGCTCCCTATTATACTTGACTGCTAGTAGACCTGACATCATGTATGCTACATGTGTTTGTGCCAGGTATCAAGCCTGCCCTAAAGAGTCTCATTTGACAGCAGTTAAAAGAATATTGAGATATCTAAAGGGCACTCCCTATCTAGGCCTCTGGTACCCTAGGAATGGAGATTTTGATCTAACAGGTTATTCAGATGCAGACTTTGCAAGATGCAAAGAAGATAGAAAGAGCACTACTGGAACCTGTCAATTCCTAGGTGGGAGACTAATTTCATGGAGTAGCAAAGAAGCAAACCAGTGTGGCTATCTCCACAGCAGAGTCAGAGTATGTAGCTGCAGGAAGTTGTTGTGCTCAACTTATACAAGTACTATTTCAATAGCTAATAACCCTGTATCACATAGTAGAACTAAACATATTGAAATTAAATATCATTTTCTTAGGGAGCATGTAGAAAGAGAAGATATTTTACTTGAATATGTTAAAACTGATAATCAAATAGCTGATATGTTTACTAAGCCCTAGAAGAAGCTAAGTTCAATAGATTCAAAATTGAACTAGGAATGATAAACTTAGAGTAAGTTTACAGAATTAAAATTGGCTAAGTAAAAAAGTGTCGACACATAGACAAGTCTATGTCGACACAGAATAGTGGTGTCGACACTTCAGGAAAAAGTGTCGACACATCTAGGATGTTGGTGTCGACACTTCAGAATGTTAGTGTCGACACATGTAAGTAGGTGTTTCGACACATCCAATATGGTGTCGACACTTATGTTTTACTCAGAATTTTCTAAGTAAAGTCTCGACAATGTGTCGAGTTATGTTGTGTCGACACATAACCAAGTGTCGACACATAAAATCTGTTGACTAAACTTGTGTCGACACATGTGTGTCGAGACATTATAAGTCAGTGTCGACACTTATTGCCAGTGTCGACACATTTTAAGTTAGCTGTCCCGCCTGTTCATCTTCAAAATCAGAAAGGTATAAATAGGGTTCTGTCTTTGTTTGTCGACACGCTTTCAAAGTTTCGAGACCAAAACTACTGTGTCGACACCTCTCTTTTCTAAAGACAAATTCTACAAACCCTAATGGCTCCTAAGCTTGAGGAGAACGTTAACGAAGGATATGAGCTTGTGCGCGGCGCGTTCGACGATGCTGATCCAGAAATCAAGGCAGTAGTAACCCTAGTCGCCGATTCAGGGTTAGAGTACTTAGTTTCAGAACCAACTAAGATATGGAAGAAGGAGGTGCTTGAATTCCTTAATGGAGCTGCAGTAGATGAATCTGGATACAAAATCAAATCCAGAGTTCATGGAAAAAGGTTAAGGTAACCCAAAAAGTCTGAGGAAGATTCTTCAATTGCCAAGAACTCAAGATGAAGAAGAAACTTACTGCATCCAAGACCAGGGAAGCTCTAACCTGGTGTGGACTTGATCCAAAGATGAAGATAGGTTCTGTTTTCAACAGGAAAGGCATGAATAATCAAGGAAAGTTCATGTCTGAGATTGTGGGAAAGGTCTTACTCAGCAAACCTGGAGGGCATGACAGAGTGTCTGCCTATATGTTTGGAATCATGACAAGGATCATATTCACTCTGAAAACAGACTGGTCAATAGTGGTTTATGAGAAGATTAAGGAGAGCTTGAAAAAGCCCAATCTGGGCAGAATCATCAGTCTATACCTAGCTGGTGTGATACCAGAGGTAATGAGTACTGCTGTAGGCAGCAAGATAAATCATATGAGGAAGATGGATCAAAGGATCTTTTCAAGATGGGACAGGGTGTTGTCTAAGGAAATGCCAACCCCAGAGAAGACAGTTACTGAGAAAGTCACTCCTCCCAAAAAGAAAAGGAAGATAGTTCCAGTGGCACAAGAGTCCTCTAGTAGTTCTGAAAGTGAAGAACAAGTTGTTTTCACTCCTAATGATCATGAGGAAGAGCCTGCAGAGAAGACTCCTGCTCCTCAAGAGGCTGCTGAGATCCAGGGGGAGCTACCACAAGTTAGCCCCATCCACAGGGATCAAAGCCAGGGGGAGCCTCCAGCTGTAGAAGAACCCTCTACACTGGACAGTGAGCAAGCTACCATCATCATCCAAGAGGTACTCACTGATCTAAATACTTTAGAATATCTTATAGAAGATGCTGATTTGTCTGATGTTCCTCAGCAAACTCAACTGCATAGTCAAGAACCAGATGTTGTTCTAGAAGACACATCTGCTGTTCCAGTTATTCCTGATCCTGTGGTTGAAGAACCAAGAACTTCTCCAGCTTCTTCACCACCAGAATATACAATGGAAGACTTATTGCTTAATCTAGACCAGCAAGATTTTGACATGGACAAGGATGCTGATACAAGAGATAATGATGCTGCTGAGGGGGAGAAGGTACAAGATCTGGAAGAGCCTTTTAGGCAGGAAACTGAGAAAGCACCTGAAGTGTAGAAAGAGAAGCCTCAAAGCCCTAAGGATAGGGTTGACATAGCTAGCACTTCTGCCTCTGAAGATGAGGAGAGTGCTAGGGCAAAGAAGAAGAAATTGTATGTCTTTAAAAGGAGAAGTCAGAGTTATAAGAAAGCTCTGCAATCTATAGCCCCACAGCCTATAGTTCAACAAGCTCCAACTGTTGATTATAGTGCATTAATGATTGCAATGCAGATAAAACTGGATGAACAGAGAAAAGCTATAGAGGCTTATGTGGATGAAGGGCAGAAGTCATTATAATTTGATCTGGCCCAAGATATAAAGTCTATAAGGTTTGAAATGAACCTTAACAAAAAGGAAATGACTGATTGCTTCCACAAAGGTGGCAATGCAGTGGTGTATTTGGCAACACACCAAGAGAAGATCAAAGAACAAGTGGATGACATAGCATTGAAACAAGGATATGTTCTTGAGAATCAATTAAGAATGAATGACAATTTGACTGCCTCCCATAATGCTATAGTCACTGAGTTGAAGAACAAGGCTGCTGAACCTTCTACATCTACTGCTGCTGCTAAAGCTGATTTTGATAAAGTATTTCAAGAGGAAATTTCTGCTGTAAAGACTGCAATCCAAGCCTCCCAAAAGGTCATATCTGAATAACTTCAAAAGCTTAAACCTTTCTTTAAAGATGGTATCAGATACTTGGATAGTCAAATCAGATTTCAGAAGGATGATGTCAGAGATCACATGGCTAGAGAAGTCATAAAGGGGGAGAGAGTACTAGTCAAGGCAAGCTCTGAACATGCTAAGTGGATATCAAATTCCATCAGAGCTACACTTGGATATCCTCCTCTGTGTGATGACAATGAGGTTGCTGAATCTGGACTAAATCCTGCTTATTTTGGAGGTGAGCAACCAGAAGTAGCTCAGGTCATTTATCCACCTCCAGACTTTGAAATGATTCAAGCAGATGTGAGCACAATGTATAGCCCACCTGAGGGCAAGGACAATGTCCATATTGAAAAGGTTGTTCAACCTATATCTGAAGCCATGCAAGAGGCTCTACAGAAAGAGGAAGAGACAAGGTTGTCCAAAAAGAGGTTTAGGGAACAAGCAGAACAAAGGCCAGACTTTGAACAGTGGAGCCCTACCTCTAGGAATATAATTTTAACTGCCTGGAAAGCTGCCAAGGACAATACTCATGACAGGAACAAATAGTTTTCTGAAGCAGAATGGAGAAAACATGAGATCAGGCAGGAAGTAATAGTTCAATACAGAAGGAAGGCAAAGATGGGAAAGCTACCTCCTACTGCAGTGGAGCCTAGCAAGTACTTTCCTAAGCCATATCACTATTTTGAGAGGCAGAAGATCAAAGCTGAAGAGCTTAAGAAGAAGGACTTGAAAGGAAAAAAGCATGCTGATGCTGAAACTGTTGATGCCCCTGTCAAAGCTCAAGTTCAAGCTGGCAAGGGAATAGTTATCAAGGAACCTGACCAGAACTAGATTAAGAATTTACTTGAAGATTATTTTGTAATCTGTTGAATGTAAAACATTTTTGTGAACTACTGAGAATGTATAAGTCACATGTTAGAACAATATCTGATTCATATATTTCATGTTTGTTCTGTGAATGTGTCTATTTCTTATTTGTTCTGTGATGTTGAATGTGTATACATGTGTGAATTAATACATGTTTTTGTTTACCCTGCTGAATATAACCTGCTTTACATCATTTTGTAATTTTTATTATGAATGGTGTATATCATTGACTAAGGGTTATGACTTCTCCAAATAGGGGGAGATTGTTGGGTACATTGGTTAAATGTACCTGATTTGAAGAAGCCTCACCCAACTCAATGATATACATCATAATGTATTTGATGTATGTTGAGTTTACTTGTGCAGGTTAAGAAATCACTGGACTAAAGCAAAAAGTTTCTAAGTCCATGTGTCGACACCTAGAGGGAAAGTGTCGACACTTAAGAAGACTTGTGTCGACACCCTGACAAGCAGTGTCGACACTTGGAGTCATTATGTTGACACCTGGGATGCAGAGTCGACACCAGACAGAAAGTGTCGACACAAGGAGCTGTGTCGACACTCAGTGAAGAAAAGTGCAGACAGAAAGTGTCGACACAAGGAGCTGTGTCGACACCCAGTGAAGCTGTGTCTACACCAGAAAGTGTCGACACTTGGAGCTGTGTCAACACTCAGCAAAAGTCTGCAGAGACTAAGTACAAGTGTCGACACTCAGCACAATGTGTCGACACTCAACAGAAGAGTCAGCACTTGAAGTATGTGTCGACACCCAGCACAATGTGTCGACACTTAGCTAAAGACTCTTCACTTGAAGAAAGTGTCGACACAAGGAGCTGTGTCGACACTTAGCAAAGATCAGAAAGATCAACAAAATTTATTCTAAGTACAAGTGTCGACACTAAGGGAATGTGTCGACACTCAGCTGAAGTATCAACAAAAAGAAGGTGTGTCGACACAAGGAGCTGTGTCGACACTCAGCAAGTATCAACATAGAAGACTATGTGTCGACACCAAGAAGTAGTGTCGACACTTGACAGATTCAACACAAGAAGTTGTGTCGACACAAAGGTGATGTGTCGACACTTAGAAGAATTCAGCAAAAGCTAGAAGATCAAGTACTTGTGTCGACACTCAATTTCAGTGTCGACACCTGAAGAAGAATCTGTGTCGAGACATACAAGGAGTTGTGTCAACACCTTGTAGACTTGTGTCGACACTTACACAGCATGTGTCGACACTTGGTCTATAAGTGTCGACACTTAAAGACAGAAAGTCTCGACACTTTCAGACAGTTAGAGATTTTCAAGAAATGACTGGATGACTTGACAGCTGCCGTTCCAGCCGGTCTACAGCACCTGTCAGAGATATCAGAAGTCAGTTATGGACCGGACCAGCCGGTTACCATGAAGAAGGCCTATAAATAGGCACCTACAGTTTACAGAAATAGTAGTTCAAGTGTGGTTCAGATTGATCACATTGTTGAAGAATAAGTTATCAAAGTGGTACCAAGAGTATCAACACAAGAAGATCTTGCAGTCCAAGTGCAGATCTAAGAAGTTGGAGAGAGAGGGCTCCATCCAAGAAATCAGCCTCTGGAACTAGGCTGAGAAAAAGGATTTAGATACATTCTGGATCTTAAGTGGCATAGGTCAAGGAACAACTGCAGGAGGATTCAGTCTTATTCAGTTCTACTCAAGAAGCTTTGAAGAAAGCTAAGTCAGATTGAATCCAGCTGAGTTCTTCCAAGAACTAATCAAGAAACTCTCAACTCCCCTCTTTTATTTCTGAGTTGTAGAGTTAACATCTGTAATATATTTTTAACTTGTAGGATCCTTTGGATCTGAGAGAATTGTAAGCCTATAATTATAAAGGCTGAGGGTAGGGCTTGAGAGCCTGAGTGTAGGAGATTGAGATCTTTGAGTGTAGGCCTTGGTTGGCTGAGTGTAGGCCTTGGTTGGCTGAGTGTAGGCCTTGATTGGCTGAGTGTAGGCTTTGGGATAAAGCTGAGTTGTAAGGCTTTGGGCCTGAGGTGTAGGAACCATTTTGGGTTCTGAGACAGTGGAGGAGTTTGGTCGAATCTAGTACACTACTAGATAGGCGAAGGGGGGAAAGTGGATGTACCCATATCTTGGGGAACCACTATAAACCACTGTGTATACTGTGCTGTGCTGTGATTGTTGATGTGTATGTTGTGTGTTTGCTGTGATAGAATAGTTAGAAATCTGTGTTATAAACTGTTGGCTGCCATTAAAGTTTAAAAAGGATTAGGTCACCTATTCACCCCCCCCCCCCTCTAGGTGTTTAGGTACCATATCTTTCACTTTGACGGCCACACTATGAGCATTTTGTCTTCTTGGCATGAGTCACATCAATTTAAGCCATAGACCGTTGAAGACCCTCATCTATGCCAACGGCTCTAACCGAACGACATAGAACGGGTACGATTCCATCTAACCCGTGCTCACATCGCAACGACAATTTAAGCCATATGTGCGGGTCAAACTTCTCCCGAGTCCCGTTTCCATCACAAACTTCACATAACCTGGTTATGTTCTAGTTGGCTCCAAGGCCACCAAGTTGCCAAGATCACGCATCCGCCCAGTTTTCCGGGTGCACCTTAGGGTTAATCCCCAAAGCTCCCTGTTGCAATCTTCCACGTAGAAAACCTGAAAAACAAACAATCGCACGGAGTCTTCTCCTGTATTTATGCAATGCAACATCACCTATCCAGACCAACATGTCCGGGTAGGCTTCACGCATCATGCCTATGTCCGTTCTCGAATATGACCTCTAATCAACGGGGACTTTACATATCTACCCGAAGGAATGCCTCCAACTCACCGCAAACTCGCGAGAGCGGGCTTCCTATGCAAAGAAGGATAGCTTCACATGCTCAAGAAGAGAATCGTTATCCTAGCGTTCTTCCTTGGCGCCATGGAAAAGTAAGCGGATGAAAAGCACCGCACTCTCTTTGCCTCCGTAGATCCGAAGTCGGCTCGCGATTTGGAGCTTCGAAGCTCCTCCAATGGCCGAATCTAGCTTCTTCTTCCTCCTTTGATCTCCTCTCTCTAGACTTTAGAAAGGGAACCACTCAAGTGAAATGAGGGTTTCAAAGGCCCAATCCCGTGTATATCCCATCAGGAACAACCCTCAGTCGTTGGATCCCAAATTAAAGAAACGAACGGCCTTGATTCGGTCCTGAAATGCTAATACTGGGCCGAACACGGCCTGCGACACGCCCGTGTCCAGGTCCGTGTCCCCCATTCGCCATCAAAATCGACGCGCCTGGAACAACACACGGGCATCCAACACGCCCGTGTTCGACCTGACACGCCTGCTTTCCAACTAACACGGTCGTGTGGTCGGTCGTGTGCCTCCATCGACACAGCCCCGAAAACAACCCGAGACTCACACGGGTATTGGACACGCCCGTATCCTAGCCCGTGTCTACTCGAACACGCCTGGGCTCCAGGCCGTGTTCACTGTCTCGACATTTCATCGAGCGAAGTTCATCGACTTGCTGACACGGCCTTGGACACGCCCGTGTCCTAGGCCGTGTGCCTTGTCTCGACACTTCGTCAAGCGAAACTCATCGACTCCCCGGGCCGATCGTCGACACGGGCTCGACACGCCCTGAGACACGCCCGTGTCTCAGGTCGTGTTCTCTGCTTGACGATCGTCGACTCCAAAATCGTCGACCTCAAGACCAAATTGTCGACTCCAGCCTGACACGCCCTGGGACACGCCCGTGTCCCAGGCCGTGTGCCCCCTACCAGATTCCAAATCTGGCCCAAAACGTCTCTCGTCGCTCTTTTGAGTTTCGGGGCGTTACAACTCTCCCCCTCTTAAAATAATTTCGTCCACGAAATTATATAAAGGAAAGACATGTACAAAATTAAATTGTACCTGAGCGGAACAACTCCGGATACTCGTCATGCATAGTCTGCTCTCGTTCCCAAGAGAGCTCCTCTCGACCACAATTGTCCCATAGGATCTTGACCATCCTGATCTATTTATTGCGTAGCCGCTTGATCTCCGAGTCCTCAATCCGCACGGGCTTGACTCTTGTCGTCAACCCACTATCCACCGGCACTTGATCAACCGCGATCACTTGCGAAGGCTCTTGCACCGCCTTTCGTAGCACCGAAATATGGAATACATCATGTAAACCACTAAGCTCCACTGAAAGCTTCAACCGATAGGCTGCTTCACCAACTCGCTCCAGAACCTCAAACGGCCCAAGGTATCTCGGGCTTAGCTTTTTCAATCGCCGCACCCGCGAGACACCCTTGAATGGCTTGATCTTTAAGTACACCCAGTCACCCACAGCGAACTCCACATTCTTGTGCTTGTCATTATAGTACTTCGTCTGCCGGTCCTGAGCGATAAGCAACCTCTCCTGAATGGTACGAACCAAAGACATAACATCTTCCACCTCTTGGCGCTTGTACAACTTTGACTCACCCGTTTCTAACCAAGACAACGACGTGCGACATTTTCTACCATATAATGCCTCGAAGGGCGCCATTTGAATACTCGCTTGGTAGTTATTGTTGTACGTAAACTCCACCAAATAAAGATGGTCTTCCCATTGCTTTCCAAAATCCAAGACACACATGCGGAGCATGTCTTCCATAGTTCTATTGACCCTCTCGGTCTGCCCATCCGTTTGCAGATGGAAGGCTGTGCTGAATTTCAACTTTGTTCCCAACATTTGCTGCACTAGCCTCCAATCATTGGACGTGAACCACCCATCTTGGTCACTCACGATGCTGCGGGGCACACCATGAAGCCGTACAATATTATCCACATATAGTTCTGCCAACTTCTCCACCGGATCATCCTTCCTATGAGGAATGAAATGCGACACCTTCGTTAGCCGATCTACGACCACCCAGATGGCGCCGTTCCCCTTTTGCGACCTTGGCAAACCGTGCACAAAGTCCATAGAGATGTCGTCGAATTTCCACTCCGGAATAGGCAAGGACTTCAGAAATCCTCCCGGCTTTTGGCACTCCGCCTTCACCAAGGCGCAAGTTTGGCACTTCGCCACATAGAGCGCCACATCCTTCTTCAAACCCGGCCACCAAAACAGTTTCTTAACATCGCGGTACATCTTCGTGCTCCCCGGGTGAATCGAGTACTTGGTATAATGTGCCTCGTACAACAATTCCACCCGCAAATTGCCCACACTTGGGACGCACAGACGACCGTCTTTCCAAAGTAATCCGTCCTCCACGACGAATTGGGAATTTGACCCATCCAGAGCCTCTACCATGAACTGTTTCATATGGACATCCATATCCAAAGCCTGCCGAATCCGATCAGCCAGGTCATATTGGACTTCAGTCCAATTCAGTACTGCTTCAGCACTTGATTTATTATCCACACAAACAATCTCCAACGCCTCCAACTCCCGAACCAACCGCTCATCATACACCAATAGCCAATTGGCTTGAGCTGGGGCTCGGCGACTCAACGCGTCCGCAACCGCATTGTCATTACCAGGCACGTAGTGGATCTTGAATGTATAGTCCCCCAGGAACTCCATCCATCTACGCTGCCGCATATTCAGATCTTTCTGATCGATCAGATACTTTAGGCTCTTATGATTGGTGTAGATATCAATCTTCACACCGTACAAATAATGCCTCCACAGCTTCAAGGCAAAAATCACGGCCGCTAACTCCAAGTCATGGACCGGATAGTTCCTCTCGTGCACTTTCAGCTGTCTCGAGCCATAAGCTATCACACTTCCGTGTTGCGGTAGCACGCAACCCAAACTGCTGCCCGAAGCATCGCTATAAATCTCATAACCTTTGGTCCCACACGGCGAACTCAGAACAGGCGCCCTGGTCAACCGACACTTGAACTCCTCAAAAGCTCGTGCGCACTCCGGCATCCAAACGAACTTGTGCTCCTTCCTCGTCAAAGTAGTGAGAGGTAACGCTATCCGCGAGAAGTTCTCTACGAAGCGCCTATAATAGCCGACAAGCCCCAGAAAGCTCCGGACTTCCGCTACCGTAGAAAGCTCAGGCCACTCCCGTATCGCAACAATCTTCGCCGGATCCACTGCAATACCTTCTCCACTCACTATATGACTGAGGAACGCCACTGAGGATAACCAAAACTCGCACTTTGAGAACTTGGTATACAACTGATTCCTCCTTAGCATCTCCAAAACCAAATGAAGGTGCTTGAAGTGATCTTCCTCACTCTGCGAGTACACCAAAATATCATCGATGAAGACGATCACAAAATGGTCCAAGTACTCCCTGAAGGTCCTGTTCATCAGATCCATGAACACTGACGGCGCATTAGTCAGCCCAAACGGCATGACCGTAAACTCGTAATGCCTGTATCTCGTACAGAACGCTGTCTTTGGGATATCACTCTCCCTTATTCGCAGCTGATAGTACCCGGACTTGAGATCCAACTTTGAGTACACCGTCGACCCGGCCAACTGATCAAAAAGATCATCGATCCGGGGGATCGGGTACTTGATCTTTTCCGTTAACTTGTTGAGCCCCCGATAATCAATACATAGCCTCAAGCTTCCGTCCTTCTTCTTAACAAAGAGGACCGGCGCGCTCCAAGGCGAAGAACTTGGGCGCATATACCCTTGCTCCAACAACTCTTGCAGTTGAACCTTCAGCTCTGCCATTTCCTTAGGCGCTAGCTGATAAGGAGAGCGTGACACAGGCTTTGCACCTGGTACGAGCTCTATCATAAAATCTATCTCCCGCTGTGTCAGGGCTACAGGAAGATCTCTAGGGAACACATCAGGGTACTCCGATACCACTGAAATACTATCCAATGCAGGTTTTGGCTTTGCAACCTCCACTAGTGTAAAGAACAGCTCTGCACCAACACGAACCGCCTTCACCACCTGAAGAGCAGACATCAACGTCTTGCTCGACCCTTTTAAGCCCGTAAAAGTCGTCTCACGACTTGCTCCCAACTTGACTTCCTTGCGACCGCAATCAATATAGGCATGCTGCTCCGAGAGCCAGTCCATGCCAAAAATAACGTTGAACTCCACCAACGGAAGTAACGACGCTTGCAGATCGAACTCCTAATTCTCAATACGAATCTTAGCGTCGCAGATCCTATCCGCGCGCATCGAACACCCATTGGGCAACAACACATCCAACTTATACTTCGCCATCAAAGAAGGGACTCCAATGCGTGATATAAATCCCTCGGACAAGAAGGAGTGTGAAGCTCCTGTATCGAAGAGTGCTCTTGCCGGATTTTTACAAATCAAAACAAATCATAAACAAGCAGTGGTAAGGTAACATATGCATAACAAGTATTTAAAGAAATTAACTTGCTATAAATTAAACTGTGCCTGTCACCACATCTGCCTGTTTGATGACCTCCTGTTGGCCAAGATTATACACCATTGGTTGGGCCGGAGCATAATGGGACGCGGTCGACTCCACCGCCTTGCCCTTCTCTTCATAAGTCGCTCCCAGCTTCCTTTCGGACTTGGGACGTCCGCTCCAACAATCGAGGGCAAAGTGCCTCAACTTTCCACAAGTGAATCATGCGCCCGGGGTCCAACTCGTAGTCGCCCCAGAAGCACCAGAAGGAGCTGGACCCGAAGTCCTATGCATCTTGTGGAATCTTCGATAGCCGGACTTTGAAGTATTCGGCACTTTGAACTCAGATTTCTTATCATCCAAGCTTTTCTTTGCTTATACATTCTTCATGTCCTTATCCAAGGACCGGGCCGTGTTGACTAAGGTCAAGAAACCCTGCGTCATCGGCCCCGAGAGTAGTAACCTCAAATCATCTCTCAGCCCTTCGTAGAATCGATTCGTCTTGCTCTCCTCATCCGCGATGGTGGAGCTAGCATATCGACTCAAACGGGTAAACTCGTGGAGATATTCATCCACGGTACTGTCCCCTTGAACCAATTTCTGGAACTCGTTCTCCAACGCTATCCTTTGCGCCGAAGGGAGGTATCTAGCCAAGAATAATCTCGAGAACTCCTCCATCGATACATCAACAAGTTGCCTACCTCTCAATAGGTGCAGCTCCAATCCTTCCCACCACAATCTCGCTTCACTGTCCAAAAGGAACGTAGCAATGGTGGTCATTTGCCACTCCTCTGTCTCTGTTGCTGTCATGACTCTCTTCACCCTGGAGAGCCAGTCTTCAGCTTGAGATGGGATTCCCAACCCCGAGAATACCGCAGGATTAAAGCTCATGACATGCTTGAGCTGTCTCTCGAATGCCCTCCTTGGCACCAACGGCTCCACTACTACCTGCTCCACCGCAGGAGCGGGCTGCTGTATTTGCCTTGCAGGTTGCGCATTCATCATGGCCAACACTGCTTCGGCCACCAATCGTATGGTCTCAACCGATGGAGGTGTTGCAGGAGCAACATTAGGTGCACTGCTAGCCTCAGAAACTCGACGTTCCGACAGCACAGCACCACTTCTAGTCGCCTATAGTGGTACAAAACACCGTTAAGCGACCAAATAAAATTGCAAACAACAATTATAGGAACACACAAGTTCCCCAAACACGTGTATTTTCATTCCTAAGTGGACATTCATGGGTTCTTTTACTGTTATAACGATGACGCACACACATGTGCTCACCACCCCTTAAAAAGAATTCGGCCACGAATTCAGTTGAAGCCCGACCAAAACCAGTAGTCTGATACCAAATTGTAACACCCCCTATCCGTCACATAATATATAACATTAGGTCCGGCCAGGGCCCGATGTCATATACTACAGACAGACCGGGTGGTTACTCAATGGAAACCATCCAACCAATGTAACATCCTACACAGAGCATTCTAGCGGAAGAAGTTTTATAAGTTGCAATTAAGAACCCAACACATTGAGCACGAATGTCCACTAATATACCAAATAAGAATGTATTACATACACAAGTACTGGCCTTAAGGCCTTACAAAATTGTTTACTTAATATTACATAATTTATAAACCACGGCACGCATGCCGGTCATACATGAATAAAAAGCAGTAAACACTCCAATTAGGCCTTCGAGGGCCGACTTTGCAATTTGGGCTTTAGCCCGCTATTGAGTGCTTGGTCCAGCAGCACCTGCAAGCAACAAAACCACCGCACGGTGGCAAACAAAGGGCAACGGTCAGCAATGCTGACCAAATTATAACGATCCCGCCCCCAATTTGGGGCGGCGATGCTGCTTCCCTGCACTTATTAGCATAACCAAGTAGTATATAAATATACAATGCATCACAGGCGTTGGCATGCATGGCCACACGCCCCGTGCTCTCAGGGCACATTCTCGGTGGACTGGTCGATGTCACGTCAATGTAAGCCATAGACATTCCGATCACACCACTGCCACTTTGACGGCCACACTATGAGCATTTTGTCTTCTTGGCATGGGTCACGTCAATTTAAGGCATAGACTGCTGAAGACCCTCATCTACGCCAACGGCTCTAACCGAACGACATAGAACGGGTACGGTTCCATCTAACCTGTGCTCACATCGCAACGACAATTTAAGCCATATGCACGGGTCAAACTTCTCCCGAGTCCCGTTTCCATCACAAACTTCACATAACCCGGTTATGTTCTAGTTGGCTCCAAGGCCACCAAGTTGGCAAGATCACGCATCCGCCCAGTTTTTCGGGTGCACCTTAGGGTTAATCCCCAAAGCTCCCTGTTGCAATCTACCACATAGAAAACCCGAAAAACAAACAATCGCACGGAGTCTTCTCCGGCATTTATACAATGCAACATCACCGATCAAGACCAACATGTCCGGGTAGGCTTCACACATCATGCATATGTCCGTTCTCGAATACGGACTCTAATCAATGGGGACTTTACATATCTACCCGAAGGAACGCCTCCAACTCACCGCAAACTCGCGAGAGCGGGCTTTCTATGCAAAGAAGGAGAGCTTTGCATGCTCAAGAAGAGAATCGTTACCCTAGCGTTCTTCCTTGGCGCCATGGAAAAGTAAGCGGATGAAAAGCACCGCACTCTCTTTGCCTCCGTAGATCTGAAGTCGGCTCGCGATTTGGAGCTTCGAAGCTCCTCCAATGGCCGGATCTAGCTTCTTCTTCCTCCTTTGCTCTCCTCTCTCTCTCTAGACTTTAGAAAGGGAACCACTCAAGTGAAATGAGGGTTTCAAAGGCCCAATCCCGTGTATATCCCATCAGGAACAACGCCCAGTCGTTGGATACCAAATTAAAGAAATGAACGGCCTTGATTCGGGCCTGAAATGTTAATACTGGGCCGAACACGGCCTGCGACACGCCCGTGTCCAGGTTCGTGTCCCCCATTCTCCGTCAAAATCGACGCGCCTGGAACAACACACGGGCATCCAACACGCCCGTGTTCGACCTGACATGCCCGTGTTCCAACTGACACGGCCGTGTGGTCGGCCGTGTGCCTCCATCGACATAGCCCCGAAAACAACCCGAGACCCACACGGGTATTGGACATGCCCGTGTCCTAGCCCGTGTCTACTCGAACATGCCTGGGCTCCAGGCCGTGTTTATTGTCTCGATACTTCGTCGAGCGAAGTTCGTCGACTTGCTGACACGGTCTTGGACACGCCCGTGTCCTAGGCTGTGTGCCTTGTCTCGACACTTCGTCGAGCGAAATTCATCGACTCCCCGGGCCGATCGTCGACACGGGCTCGACATGCCCTGAGACACGCCCGTGTCTCAGGCTGTGTTCTCTGCTCGACGATCGTCGACTCCAAAATCGTCGACCTCACGACCAAATCGTCGACTCCAGCCTGACACGCCATGGGACACGCCCGTGTCCCAGGCCGTGTACCCCCTGTCAGATTCCAAATCTGGCCCAAAACATCTCTCGTCGCTCTTTTGAGTTTTGGGGCGTTACACCTGAGGCCTCCAACCTAACCGGTTGTTTGGCTCCCGGGCCCCCCGTCCTTGATGTTGTCCCTATTGCCCCTGTCCTCGGGGCTCCCCCCCCCTCCTCTCTTCTCTCTGCTCCGTCTGTCTTCCTACTCCCAGCTCCTTCACGTCATCCTCCGCCAACCTGGCCAACTTCCAGGCAAACGCCAGATTGGCCCTCTCGAAGTTTATTCCTTTGCCGCCCTCTCCATGAGCTCCTTAAAAGAGAGGGGGCACTCTCTTCAGCTCCATGCTAAAGAACCCTAGTCTCAGCCCCAGGGAAAAAGCGAGCATCAGTGCATACTCTGGGACCTCCTGGACCAGGAGCATCCTTTCCTGAAACCGGTCAACATAATGACCCAACGTCTCGTCTTGCTTCTACCTCACCGCAAACAGGCACTCCGCCTCCTTCTTACGCTTCTTTGATGTCGAAAACCCAACAAAAAACCTCAACGCAGATCCTCAAAACTATAGATCGATCTTGCCGTCAACTGGTGGAACCAGTCTTGTGCCTTCTCCTTCAACGTGATGGCAAACAGCCGACACTTAAAGGCATCCGTCATTTGCCTTATCGAAACAACATTTTCAAACCACTGCACGTGTTGTACAGGGTCGTCTTTCCTCGAGTAGTAGGACATGTCAAGCTCCCGGAACCCCTTCGGCACCGGGGCCGAGATGATGAGCTCACTGAAAGGGCTCTCGCCACCTGCCTGCCGAGAGGGGACGTCTCGCGGCCTCGGCTGGCTGGCTCGATCCGCGAGACCATGCCCAGGGAAGAGCTCTCGCACATCAGCCTCCCTCTCGCCGACTTCTGCCGGAATCTCCTTCTCGGGACGCTGGCCTGGGAAGAGCTCTCGCGCAGCCACGTCCTGTTGAGATTATATTAGCCAGCAGGACACGTGTGTGTGAGACCGCATGTTTGGGCTTTCCCCATCGCGTTCCAGGTCTGGGTGTTGACCCCGGTGGGCCCCCCTTGTGTGGCGGAATATCCCCGCGGTCCTGTGGTTGGGGTTAATCCCACACCGCCTGCAGACTTCTCCACTTTGTGTTCATGTACCCCGCCACCCTTCATCTCAACACATGGGTTTTGAGATGAACTAATGGGTTGGCGGGTTCTAATTTGGTATCAGAGCAGGATGTCCTGTTGCGGGGGTGTGTTGAGATTATATTAGCCAGCAGGACACGTGTGTGTGAGACCGCATGTTTGGGCTTTCCCCATCGCGTTCCAGGTCTGGGTGTTGACCCCGGTGGGCCCCCCTTGTGTGGCGGAATATCCCAACGGTCCTGTGGTTGGGGTTAATCCCACACCGCCTGCAGACTTCTCCACTTTGTGTTCATGTACCCCGTCACCCTTCATCTCAACACCTGGGTTTTGAGATGAACTAATGGGTTGGCGGGTTCTAACTGTCCCTCTCTCCAATCTCTGCCGGAACCTCCTTCCCAGGGCACTGCCCAGGAGCATTGACGCCCAAGAGTGGGATCGCCTTCACCGGGACCTGAGGCGTTGCCCACTCGCTCCTTACCGAGATGGCCAAACTGATTGTCTACAAGACCTCTCGTATGAAGTCCTCCAACATCTTCCTTGCCGCTTCCTCTCCCCGGGAGGGGGAACCTCCTGAACCAGATCCTTCACCTTCACCTCTGCCATAAGACTAAACTCAAAACTTTCTTGTATTGGCTACCTTCCACGCTCACCGCACCAGAACTGTTGAAGCCAATATTTGACCTCAACGAAAGTTCGAAATCAGGGGCGTAGCCAACACCTACTTGTCACAAGCTCTAACCTCTGACTTGTTGTGAAGGACCAGAAACCGACCCTAAAGCCTCAGCAGGGAGGTCTCACCGCTTACCCAGAAGATCTCTGAGAGTTGCCCCTCCAAATCCAAAAGCTGGGCTTGGAGCTCCTCAGAAAGCACAGAAAACTCTTCCAAAGTCCCGGGAAAAAAGTGCTTCTGAAGAACCCCTATGGACCTATTTATAGTTTTCTGAGTTTGAACTATCAATAACCAAACTGAACCAACTTGAAATTACCAAAATACCCTTGGTCGGGACTGCCAACAGCCAAACTCCGCTGTTCTGAAGGGTTATATGCAGACCACCGAGGGCAAAAGCATAAAATCACCTAGGGCTAAAAAGGTGAACCGCCTTCCAACTGAACCGGCGCTTGGCGAGAGCACTGTCACGCGGGCGGGAGCTCCTACCTATGGGGCTCTTCTCGCCTAACGAGGCTCTCGCCTGAGTCGTTGGGCCATCTTGTTGGGGTCCGCCTCGCCTGGGAAGGCTCTCGCCTGAGCCGCTGGGCCCTTCTCGCCTGAGAAGGCTCTCTCCTGAGCCGCTAGGCCCTTCTCGCCCGAACTGTTCCTACGAGCCCGAGGTTGTACAGCGCTAGAGTCGAGGGTCTGTTCCTAGTTTCCTGAGCCTTTGGTCCGTGGCATTCGCCCGAGCGCAGTAAGTGTGAGGTCACCCCTTTTTTACGGACCCCGAACTCCACAGAGACCGATTTCTCGGTGTCAACATCTTGGTGCGGTGAGCGTGGAGAGTGACCAGCACAGAAGATCTCGGGAGAGTGTCATGGGTGGAGGTCAGGGAGGTAGTGATGATCTCGGCGAGCTCCCCAACCCTGGACCCTTTGTGGGGAGGGAAGAGTTCATGACATCCATCTAAGGCATCATGGAGATGTCGCAAAGTATTGCTCCTCGGGGTGGCGGCTTCACCACAACCCCCTCAGAGCTAGCTCATCCCCCTCTCAACGAGTCGACTACCGGGGGTCTAGGAGAGATGACCCCAGCAGGGGGAGAAGGAAGTGCACCTGGAAGAAGGCCCGAGAAGGAAAAGATGGGAGAGGGGGTCGAGCAAGACCTCACCGGCCGGGAGTTGTTACCTAGCCCAGCGAGCGCTAGCCTTTCAGGCGAGTAGGTCGCGCGAGTAGAGATTGAAAGAAATAGTGCCTAACCACCTAGAGGGGGGGTGAATAGGTATACTTTTCCTTTTTAATTTTAAGGCAGAAATACTATACAATTAAACCTGTTTTTGCAATATTCTACAATTATCACAACACAGCAACCACAGAAGCAAACATTCACAGAGTGCACACAGTGTTTATAGTGGTTCCCCAAGGTCTGGGTACATCCACTTTCCTCCTTCGCCTATCTAGCAGTGTACTAGATTTGGCCTAACTTCAGCACTTCTCCTCAGATCCTCAGATCTTACATCTCAGAACCCCAAACAGGTTTCTACAACTCAGAGTGTCCCCACTCCTACAACTCAGGCACAAAGCCCTACCACTCAGTCTTCAACAAGACCTACACTCAGGCTAAACAGCCCTACCTCAGCCTTCAACAAGGCCTACACTCAGAGAATTGATTCTCCTACACTCAGGCTCAAAAGCCCTACCTCAACCTTTATAGATTTAGGCTTACAACTCAGATCCCTTAGGATCCTACAAAAAGATAATAAAATGTTTTTAGATCACCACTCAGTTTGAGAGAATGAAGAGGGCAACCTTCTTGATCAGTTCTTGATAGCACTGATTCCTGAGATCAACTTTGTCTTTGCTTTCTTCAAGGATTCTTGAGTCTGAACTCAGTAAAGATGATCTTCTTGAAGTAGATCGGCTGACAACTTCCTTCTTAGGATGGAGAAATAAATCTGGATCCTACTTTGCAGTCTGGTTCAGAATCTGCTTCTTAAGAGATTTGATTAACAAGTCTCTTTCTTGACTTCAATTACTGGAGTTCTCTCTCTCCAAGTAAATCTGAAGTTTCATCAAAATACTGATTTACAGTTTTCTCTGGATCTGTATTGATCTTCTCAATCTTCTGATTAATTCTTTAGTTGTGTGTTCTCTTCTTCTGTTGAAGGATAAAGGCCTTTATATAGTCTTCCTCCAAGGTAACCGGCTGATCCGGTTTCTAACGAACTTTTGACAGCTCTGACAGTTGCAGTTTACCGGTTGAAATGGCAGCTGTCAAGTCATCCAGTCACTTCTTGAAAATACTGTCTCTGTCTGAAAGTGTCGAGACTGATCTTCATTATGTGTCGACACAAATAGACCAAGTGTCGACACATGTGAACTAAGTGTCGAGACTAGCCTTGATGGTGTCGACACAACTCCTTATGTTGTTGTAACAGCTTCTCGACACTGCTTCTTCAGAATATGTCGACACTGATTCTGTGTGTCGGCACAAGCCTTCTGTAGAATGTGTCGACACAGATTGAGTGTGTCGACACAAGTACTTCTTCTTTAACACTTAGCTGAATTCTGCTGTGTGTCGACACATCTCCTTTGTGTCGACACATCTTCTTTTGTTGTTGATACTTGCTGAGTGTCGACACATCTCCTTTGTGTCGACACATGCCTTCATGTGTTGAAACTTGCTGAGTGTCGACACAACTCCTTTGTGTCGACATAAGTACTTTAACTTTGTTGATGCTTGCTGAGTGTCGACACAGCCTCCTGATGTCGACACATTTGATGTCGACAAAGCTTCTCTAGGTGTCGACACTGCCTCTAAGTGTCGACACTGCCTCTAAGTGTCGACACAGATTATGTTGACAATTCTTCACAATGTGTCGACACTGCCTGTATGTGTCGACGCTTTTCTTCTGGTGTCGACTCTGCCTTTCCTGGTGTCGACACAATTACTCCAAGTGTCGACACAGCTTCTCTAGGTGTCGACACAAGCCTTCATAAGTGTCGACACAGCATATCTAGGTGTCGACACATGGACTTAGAAACTTTTCTGCATTTCCTGCAATTACTTAACTTGCACATATAAACTCAAAGCACATCAAATACACCTTGATGTATATCATTGAGTAGGGTGAGGCTTCTTCAAATCTGGTACACATTTTCCAATGTACCCAACAATCTCCCCCTGTTTGGAGAAGTCATAACCCTTAGTCAATGATATACACCATATATAACAAATACTCAATATGATGTATAACAGTATTATATGACAGGGTAAATACTAAACATGTATAAACAAAACATGTATAAACAATTATCTCAGAATAACAATATAATAAATTGAACATCAAACATTATTTTGTTATAACTTCCAATAGTTTCATTAATCAAAAGTTTACATAGATTTTAATGCAAAAGATTACAGAGTAGTAAACTTAAGAAAATTCTAATATATGGCTGCTCTGACTCCTTGATAACAATGCCCTTTCCAGATTGAATCTTGCCTTGAACTGGAGCATCATTGTCATCAGCAGGCTTCTTTCCCTTAAGATCTTTCTTCTTCTGTTCTTCAGCCCTTATCTTCTGTCTCTCAAAATAATGATAAGGCTTAGGGAAATACTTGCTAGGCTCCTGTGCATTAGGAGGTAGCTTCCCTAGTTTAGCCTTTCTTTTGTATTGTACTATGGCTTCTTGCCTAGCTTCATGTTTTCTCCATTCTTGGTCAGAGTACCATTTGCCCCTTTCTAGGAAATTATCCTTTGCAGCTTTCCAATCATTCAATATAATATTCCTAGAAGTTGGGCTCCACTGTTCAAAATCAGGCATTAACTCTGTCTGTTCTCTGAACCTCTTCTTAGATAATTGAGCTTCTTGCTCTTTTAATACTGTCTCTTGCTCTTTTAATACTGCCTCTGACACAGGCTGTACTACTTTCTCAAAAATAATATTCGGATTACCCTTAGGAGGGCTATACATAGATTGTACCTCCTGATGTATCATCTCAAAATCAGCTGGAGGGTAGATTACTTGAGCAACTTCAGCTGGCTAACCTCCAAAATATGCAGGATTGGTCCCAGATTCTGCTACATTATCATCATCACACAAGGGTGGATATCCAAGGGTAGCTCTGATACTGTTTGAAATCCATTTAGCATGGTCAGATTGACTAATATCCTCTCCCCCTTTATGACTTCTCTTTCTATATGATCCCTAAGATCATCCTTCTGAAATCTGATCTGAGCATTCAAATAGTTAACACCATCTTTATAAAAAGGTTTTAACCTTTGGAGCTTTTCAGTGATAGCCTTTTGAGAATCTTCAATTGTAGTTGTAACAGCAGTGAGATTTTCTTGTAATTGCTTGTTAAACTCAGTATTGGCAGCCGTCCTTGCTACAGTTTGAGCAGCTGCTATATTCTATATTTCAGTTACTATCGCATTATGTGATTCAGTTAAATTGTCATTCATTCTAATCTGGTTTTCCAGGACATATTCTTGTTTCACTACCATATCATCAACCTGTGTCTTTATCTTCTCTTGATTAGTATCCAGATATATCACTGCATTGCCTCTTTTGTGGAAACAATCAGTCATTTCCTTCTTATTTTGATTCACTTCAAATCGTATAGATTTTATGTCTTGAGCCAGATCAAATTGAAGTGATTTATGTCCTTCATCCATATATTTTTTTAAAGCCTTCCTTTGCTCATCCATCTTGATTTGCAAAGCCACCAACAATGAACTATAATCAGCAGTTGCGGCAGGCTGTGGAATAATGGTTTGCAGTGCTTTCTTGTAGGTCTGGCTTCTCCTTTTGAAAACCTGTATCTTTCTTTTCTTGGCACTAGCAGCCTCTTCATCTTCAGAGTCAGAAGTACTAGCAATGTCTACTCTATCCTATGGAGTAGAGGGTAATTCCTTCTCTGCTCTTGGTAGCTCCTCAGCATTCCTTTGCTCCTCAGTCTCTTTTCTAGCAGTCTCCTCATGAAACTCTACATGCTCCCCCTCAAGGTTAGCTGACTCCCCCTCAACAGCTGCTTTCTCTCCCTCAAAATCAGTCTGTAGTAAATCAGGGAACAACTCTTCTAGTGTAAACTCTTGTTGAGGATGGACTGGAGAATTTCTTATCTCAGGAGCATGATCTGCAACTGATGTGTCTTCCATGACAACATCTTGTGGTTGACTATATATCTGAGTTTGCTGATCAACATCAAGTAATGATTCAGTCAATACTTCATCCTCAATATTGAAAATAGATTGATTAACTTCATTGATTACCTCAAGAATTGTTTACGTTGCCCTTTCACTATCTAAGTGAGTTGGCTTATCCACATGTTGAGGCTCCCCCTGGAATGGATCCAGGTGAATGGGGCTAGCAGATGGTAGCTCCTCCTGCCTCTGGGCATCTTCAGTCCTTATAGGTGACCTTCCAGTAACATCAGCTGCTTCCTTATCAGCTTCATCCTCATTAGAACTGAAAACTACTTGCTCCTCTGAGCTACTTGAGGATTCAGGAGCTATGATAGCTTTCTTCTTCTTCTTCTGTTGAGAAACTTCCTTTTCAGGAGTAGGCATTTCCTTTGTCAACACCCTATCCCACCTTGAGATAATCCTAACATCCATTCTCCTCATATGATTTATCTTAGAACCTGCAGCTTGGTTCATGACTTCTGGAATACTTCCAGCCAAGTACAAATTCATAATCCTACCCAGATTGGGCTTCTTCAGACTTTCTTTTATCTTTTCAAACATCACTGCTGACCAATCAGTTTTAAGTTGGAAAATTATCCTTGTCATTAAACTGAACATGTGAGCTGATATTCTATCATGTCCACCTGGCTTGCTCAGAATTACCTTCCCTGCTACCTCAGATACAAATTTTCCTTTCACGTTCATGCCTTTCTTGTTAAAGACTGATCCAATCTTCATGCTTGAAGCTAATCCACACCATTGCAGTGCCTCCCTTGTCTTTGATGCATGTACATCTTCCTCTTCTTTAGTTCTAGGTAGATGTAGAATCTTTCTTAGACTTTTCTGGGTGATTTTTACTTTTGCCCCATGGACTGTGGACTTAATCTTGAGTCCAGTTTCATCAAGGGTAGCTGCACTAAATAATTCAAGGACCTCCTTCTTCTAAATCTTGATTGGTTCTGAAACAAGATACTCCAACCCAGTCTCTGCAACTAGGGTTACAACACCTTGAATTTCTGGTTCCGTGTCGTCAAAGGCATGTCGCACGAGCTCATAACCTTCATTGATGTTCTCTTCTAGCTTGGGCGCCATTAGGGTTTGGAGAAATTTTGAATTTAGATAAGAGAGATGTCGACACACAAGTTTGGTCTCGAAACTATGGTGAGCGTGTCGACAAACAATGGCGAAGACCTATTTATACCTTTCTAAAATCGAAGGTGAAAAGGCGCGTCAAAATACTTGAAATGTGTCGACACTATTGAAAAGTGTCGGCACTTACTTCTAATGTCTCGACTACTATGTGTCGACACAAATATAGTCGACAGAATATATGTGTCGACACTTATACATCTCAGCTTGACGATTAGTCGAAACTCTACTCGACGAAATTAATGTTAAATCTAAGTGTCGACACCACACTGGATGTGTCGACACCTACTCTGGATATGTCGACACTAATTCTCTGAAGTGTCGACACAGACTTTCTAGATGTGTCGACACCATTTCTCTGAAATGTCGACACCACTTCTATGTGTCGACACAGACAACTCTGTGTGTCGACACCATTTTACTTAGCCAATTTTTTTAAACTATTCTAAGTTTAACATTCCTAATTCAATTTTAAAATTATTGAATTTGGTTTCATCTAGGGGCTTAGTAAACATATCAGCAACCTGATTATCTGTGTTAACATATTCTAGGAAAATGTCCTCTTTTTCTACATGTTCTCTAAGAAAATGGTATCTAATTTCTATGTGCTTAGTCCTACTATGTGAGACAGGATTATTTGCAATAGAAATGACACTTGTAGAATCACAAAATAAAGGTGTTCTACTTACCTGGATACCAAAGTCTTCTAGTTGGTGCTGAATCCATAAAAGTTGTGCACAGCAACTTCCTGCTGCCACATATTCTGACTCAGCTGTGGAGATTGCCACACTGGTCTGCTTCTTACTGCTCCATGACACCAACCTTCCACCTAAAAATTGACTGGTTCCTGTAGTACTCTTCCTATCTTCCTTTCAGCCTGCAAAATCTGCATCTGAATAACCTGTCAGTACAAAATCTCCATTCCTATGGTATCAAAGGCCTAGATAAGGTGTGCCCTTAAGATATCTCAAAATACTTTTGACTGCAGTCAGATGAGATTCTTTAGGGCATGCTTGGTACCTAGCACAGACACATGTAACATACATGATATCTGGTCTACTAGCAGTCAAATACAGTAGGGAGCCAACTATCCCTCTATACAAAGTTTCATCTACAGGTTTCCCTACATCATCTTTGCTTAGAGACATGCTTGACCCCATATGAGTTTTCATGGTCGTGGATGATTCCATACCATACTTCTTTATCAACTCTAGGGTGAACTTAGACTGGCATATGGACAGGCCATCTTCAGTCTGTCTAACTTGGAGACCCAAGAAGAACTTAAGTTCCCCCATACTGCTCATTTCAAATTGTCCTTGCATAAGTTTTGCAAACTTTCTACAAAGACTACTTTCTGTAGACCCCAAATATTATGTCATCTACATATATTTGGACTAAGATAATCTTGCATTTAGATTCCCTTAGGAATAGAGTCTTGTCTATTTTCCCCCTTGAGAATTTGTTCTCAATGAGGAAACTAGACAGAGTTTCATACCAAGCCCTTGGGGCTTGTTTTAACTCATACAAATCCTTCCTAAGTTTATATACATAATCAGGTTTAAGAGAATCAACAAAACCTGATGGCTGCTCTACATAGACTTCTTCCTTCAGATTTCCATTCAGAAAAGCGGACTTTACATCCATTTGATATACCTTAAACCCTTGATATATTGCATAGGCAAGGAACATCCTTATTGCTTCCAGTCTTGCTACTGGAGCAAAGGTTTGATCAAAATCAATACCTTTTTCCTGTCTATATCCTTTTGCAACCATCCTAGCTTTATTCTTTATAATGATTCCATTCACATCCAACTTGTTCCTAAAGATCCACTTAGTTCCAATAATATTGTGGTCCTTGGGTTTAGGAACTAGCTCCCAGACCTTGCATCTTTTGAACTGATTCAGCTCCTCTTACATGGCATCAATCCAATGAGAGTCTAGAACTGCTTCTTCAAACTTCTTTGGTTCTACTTGGGATAGGAAGCTGGAGTAAAGAACTGTACTCAGATTCCTGCTCCTTGTTTGCACTCCTTGTCTGGGATTTCCAATTATTTGATTGGCTGTATGATCCTTTAAGTGTCTATTTGCTGGAGGTAGCCTGTCTTCAGGTTGAACTCCTCCAGCCTCTTCATTTAACTGCACCTCTTGGTCTTCTTCTGCATCTAGAGAGTCTTGTACTCCCCATGGACAGCAGCCACCATCTTCCACATGCTGAGTTGCAGTAGAACCTTCTATAATGGTAAGCTTGTCCAGCCTATCAGTTATACCTGTAGAGTAGCAAATACTACTTGGCAATTCACAGTTAATGAGTCTTGTTTCATCAAAGACTACATGTATAGACTCTTCTATAACTTGAGTAATCAAGTTGTAGACCCTATAAGCCTTACTATTGTTGCTGTACCCAACAAATATCCCCTCTTGGGATTTGGCAGCAAAATTGGTTAGATAAGACTTGCCATTGTTAAGTATATAGCACTTGCAACCAAAGATCCTGAAATAGGATAAATTTGGTTTTTTGCCCTTCACAATCTCATAGGGGGTCTTATTGTGGCTCTTGGTGATAGTAGCCCTATTGATCACATGACAAGCAGTATTTACTGCCTCAGCCCAGAAATATTCTGGGAGACAAGTGTCACTCAATAGGGTTCTACCAGCCTCTATCAATGTTCTATTCTTCCTTTCAACAATACCATTTTGCTGAGGTGTTCTTGGTGAGGAAAATTCCTGAAAAATCCCAAATTCTTCATACAGTTTTGTCATACTTTCAGACTGAAATTCAGTTCCATGGTCACTTCTGATTTTGACCACTGTACTGTCTAACTCATTCTGAATTTATTTAACAAAACTATATAAGATACTTGGGGTTTCAGATTTTTGCCTTAGGAAGAACACCCAGGAATATCTTGAATAGTCATCTACTACCACAAATGTGTAGACCTTCTTACCTAGATTGTGAACTGGCATAGGACCAAAAAGATCCATATGCAAGAGGTATAGACACCTCACAGAATCCTTGTTCTCAAGGCTATGAAAGGTGGATTTGGTCTGCTTGCCTTTTTGACAAGCTGAGCATATCTCATCTTTTATACACTTAACTTGAGGACCATTCCTCACTAACTCTTTGCTAAAGAGTTGGCCAATTATCTTATAGTTAAGATGAGCCAGCCTCTTGTGTCATTTAACACAATGTGAGACTCTCTCATCAGCTACAAGACAAATAGGAGAAACATTGTTGTCACACACAAAGTCAAGACAATAGACATTTCTCTTCCTATATCCTGTGAGAATGATCTTTTGATCACTTGACCTTTTGATATGACAACCATTCTTGATAAATGAGATGTCATATCCTAAATCACTCAGCTGACTTATGCTAATGAGGTTGTGTTTCAAACCCTTCACATAGGCCACTTGAGTGATAGTTACTAGAAATATTACCAAAGTCTTTGATGATTCCTTTTTCTGAACCACCAAAGGTAACTTTAGGGTCATCCTTGATAGGTGTATAGTCCTTCAGCAACCCCCTAGTTCCAGTCATGTGTCTGGAACATCCACTGTCCAAGTACCATATAGGGGCATGACCACTTGGACTCACCTGCAAAATAGATTACTTAACCTTAGAACCCAAATAACTCTTGGGTCCTTGGTGCAGGTTAGTCTGACTTTTAACAAAACTACCTGTAGCTCTTCTAGCAGGCAGTTTGCTACTCTCCTTGACACTTGAATTGTGCCAACAATCTAAGGTAAAGTGGCATATCTTGCAACAACACCAGCACTCAAACATGTCGTACCTTTGTTTAGGTACTACCCTGGCTGAAGTATCTACAGCAGGATTTATGTTTTGTGCTGGGGCTTTGCCCTTAGATTTGGACCTAGCAGTCCAGGCAGGTTTTTTAAACCCCAATCCAGTCTTACCCTTTTGTGGTACAAACTCATCTATCAAGGTTAAAACAGATTTAGGTTTAGAAATACTTGCAACTATCTCTCTCTGTTTCTGAAGTCTAATCTTCAGATTTCTGATCTGATCATTCTTAAATGTAATAGTACTCATCTGAATAATAGTAATGTTCTTCAGTCTGGCTATTTCATTCAGTTTCTGATCTAACAACTTGTCTGAATCAGCAGCAGCCAATTTAAGACTAGCAATCTCCTTTGCCTGAGTTTTGGCCAAGGTTTTGCTTTTCTTCAAGGCCTGCAACAAGTTCCTATATTCATCAATTAACTGATGAATATCTCCTTCAGATTCAGACCCACCCACATCACTTGATGCAGATGTATCTGATTCTGACTCAGTACTATATATTGAACTAGAAGAACAACTTTGTACCTTACTTGGTCCATGCTGATCCTAGATCTTGTCTCCTTCAGATATAGCCATCAGTCTCTTGCACTGATGGTCTTCATGCTCATAAATTGAGTTCATTATCTGCATGAACTCATTTTCTTCCTCTTCAGCAAATAATCCAATGTAATCTTTAGCTTCTGATTCTGTTTCTGAAGATGACTGATCTGTCAGACTCTTGTCTTTCTTAGCAACAAAGGACCTTTCCTTTTTGATCTTAACCTGAGTCTTCTTTTTGTCAGCTGACTCCTTCCTCTTTTCAGGACAGTCAGCCACTACATGTCCCTGTCTATTGCAGCAATAACACACAATCTTTGAAGATGTAGCTTTGCTTGGCTTGAACCATCTTCTATCATTCCTTGATGACTTTCTCTTCTGATAGTCGTCATATTTGGCTGAGAAGTGGAAGGCTTAGACCTCCACTGCTTCTTCTTCAGAAACTTTTGAAAATGTCTAGTAAAAGCAGCAAAGTTTTCATCACTTTCACTGCTATTTGAATTTTTGCTATCTGAATTATCTGTGACAGCTTCAGCAATTAATTGAGGTGGAGATGGAGACTTGCTTCTATACTTCTTAGTAGCTTCAGTCTTGAAGGCCACAGATCTTTCCTTATGCTCCACTCTAGTATTCTTCTCTTCCTTCTTTCTAACCATTAACTACATCTCATAAGATAGCAGTTTTCCAAACAAAGTTGGAGGAGGTATATCAGCTAGTTTGGTCACTTCCCTAATGGCACAAATCTTGGTGTCCCAGTCATTAGTCAGAGATCTTAAGAACTTGTCATTCAGCTCATAGTTGCTGAATTCTCTTCCATATGACATCAACTCATTAACAATCCTATAGAACTTCTTGTAACATTCTGTAATGCTATCAGACTTTCCTTGTCTGAAGCTTTCATATTTCTGATTTAACAAAGACATCCTATCTTGTCTTACTTCCTCTGAGCCCTCCATATAGACTATTAATGTGTCCCACATTTCTTTAGAGGTTTTACAATAAATTAAGTTCTGAAATGTTGCATCATCAATGACACTAACAATTATATTCTAGGCTCTCTTGTCCATAGTGGCCAGAATGATTTCATCTTTAGTCATTTCAGAGAAGTATGTCCTTGGGAGTTTTCTGATTTGCATCCAGAATGGATATCTTCATTGGCACATATGGGTCTTCTTTAACTATAATATATATCCTTGGGTCAGAAGCTTCCATAAAGAGTCTAACCCTCTCTTTCCATATGCCAAATATCTCTTTTCTACATATTGACAATTTCATGGACCCCAGCTCTTTGTGATTCTCACTAGAATCCATTTTCTTGATTCTTGTTTGTTCTGAATCTGCCTACAGGATCTTACTCAGACTGTTATGTCCCTTTTTGAGTAACCTCGCTTTGATACTACTTGAAAGAAATAGTGTCTAACCACCTAGAGTGGGGGTGAATAGGTGTACTTTTCCTTTTTAATTTTAAGGCAGAAATATTGTACAATTAAACCTGTTTTTGCAATATTCTACAATTATCACAACACAGCAACCACAGAAGCAAACATTCACAGAGTGCACACAGTGTTTATAGTGGTTCCCCAAGGTCTGGGTACATCCACTTTTCCCCTTCGCCTATCTAGTAGTGTACTAGATTTGGCCTAACTTCAGCACTTCTCCTCAGATCCTCAGATCTTACAGCTCAGAACCCCAAACAGGTTCCTAAAACTCAGAGTGTCCCCACTCCTACAACTCAGGCACAAAGCACTACCACTCAGTTTTCAACAAGACCTACACTCAGGCTAAACATCCCTACCTCAGCCTTCAACAAGGCCTACACTCAGAGAATTGATTCTCCTACACTCAGGCTCAAAAGCCCTACCTCAGTCTTTATAGATTTAGGCTTACAACTCAGATCTCTTAGGATCCTACAAAAAGATAATAAAATATTTTTAGATCACCACTCAGTTTGAGAGAATGAAGAGGGCAACCTTCTTGATCAGTTCTTGATAGCACTGATTCCTGAGATCAACTTTGTCTTTGCTTTCTTCAAGGCTTCTTGAGTCTGAACTCAGTAAAGATTATCTTTTTGAAGTAGACCAGCTGGCAACTTCCTTCTTAGGATGAAAAACTAAATCTGGATCCTACTTTGCAGTCTGGTTCAGAATCTGCTTCTTAAGAGATTTGATTAACAAGTTTCTTTCTTGACTTTAATTACTGGAGTTCTCTCTCTCCAAGTAAATCTGAAGTTTCTTCAAAATACTGATTTACAGTTTTCTCTGGATCTGTATTGATCTTCTTAATCTTCTGATTAATTATTTGGTTGTGTGTTCTCTTCTTCTGTTGAAGGAGAAAGGCCTTTATATAGTCTTCCTCCAAGGTAACCGGCTGATTCGGTTTCTAACGAACTTCTGACAGCTCTGACAGTTGCAATTGACTAGTTGAAATGGTAGCTGTCAAGTCATCTAGCCACTTCTTGAAAATACTGTCTCTGTCTGAAAGTGTCGAGACCGATCTTCATTATGTGTCGACACAAGTAGACCAAGTGTCGACATAAGTGAACTGAGTGTCGACACTAGCCTTGATGGTGTCGACACAACTCCTTGTGTTGTTGTAATAGCTTCTCGACACTGCTTCTTCAGAATGTGTCGACACTGATTCTGTGTGTCGACACAAGCCTTCTGTAGAATGTGTCGACACAGATTGAGTGTGTCGACACAAGTACTTCTTCTTTAACACTTAGCTGAATTCTGCTGTGTGTCGACACATCTCCTTTGTGTCGACACATCTTCTTTTGTTGTTGATACTTGCTGAGTGTCGACACATCTCATTTGTGTCGACACATGCCTTCATGTGTTGAAACTTGCTGAGTGTCGACACAACTCCTTTGTGTCGACATAAGTACTTTAACTTTGTTGAAGCTTGCTGAGTGTCGACACAGCCTCCGGGTGTCGACACATTTAATGTCGACAAAGCTTCTCTATGCGTCGACACTGCCTCTAAGTGTCGACACAAATTATGTTGACAATTCTTCACAGTGTATCGACACTGCCTGTATGTGTCGACGCTTTTCTTCTGGTGTCGACTCTGCCTTTTCTGGTGTCGATACAATTACTCCAAGTGTCGACACGGCTTCTCTAGGTGTCGACACAAGCCTTCATAAGTGTCGACACAGCATCTCTAGGTGTCGACACATGGACTTAGAAACTTTTCTGTATTTCCTGCAATTAATTAACCTGCACATATAAACTCAAAGCACACCAAATACACCTTGATGTATAGCATTGAGTAGGGTGAGGCTTCTTCAAATCTGGTACACATTTTCCAATGTACCCAACAGAGGTTGCGAGACCACCACTCAGGGGGTCACCCTTCAATGAGCCGATCATCTTAGCTCCCGTTCCTGAGGGGTCCAGAGAGCCCGACATGGCCTACTATACCGTGAAGGATGAACCCGTCCAGCACCTGCAGTGGTTTGAGTATGTCGTCTCCATCAAGCCGATGACGGATTCCTTCAAGTGTCGCCTCTTCGCGACCACGTTGAAGGACAAGGCAAGGGACTGGTTCCACCAACTCCCATAGGGATCGATTTATGGGTTCGAGGACTTGAGTCGGAGCTTTCAGCGTCGCTTCTCCACCTCCAAGAAGAGGAAGAAGAGTCCTGAGTCCATTTTCCTGATAAGGCAGGGGGCCGAGGAGTCACTGGCCCATTACATTGACAGGTTCCAAGATGAGATCCTGGATATCCAGGAGATGCCGGGGTATGCCCTCCAGATGACATTCGCGGTTGGGTTGAACTAGGGGTTCTTCAAGATGAGCCTGACCCGAAAGGCCCCCCTTTCCTTCGGGGAGCTGATGAAATGGGCGGTAGAGGAGATAGTCACTGAGGCGGCCAACCCGGTGTTTGTCAAGAAGTTGGCAAGATTGACAGAGGCAGAGTCGAAGGAGCAAGGTGGCTCGAGATATCAGGAGGGGAGAAGGAGAGAGGAGCAGAGAGCTCAGGGGCTCCAAGGACCGCAAGAAAGTCCAGAGACAGGTTGGAGGCAACAATGAGGACCCGTGCAGGGTCCAGGAAGAGGTCCCATCCAAGGTGGGGAGATTTTCAGGGAGGCCGGGGGAGGTTTAACTTCCAAAGGCAAGCCCCTAGGCAACTCCTACCCCCACCGTAGCAAGCGATGGAGATCGATCGAAGGGAGAGGAGGAACCACGCGGGAAGGAGAATAGTCAGAGTAGAGTTACCCTACTGTGAGTTCCACCAGGAGGAGGGCCATGGAACAGCTACTTGCCCCGAATTCCTAAAATTGAGAAGGACAAGAGCTCTGGCACCACAGCCTCCACAGCCTCAACAAGCGCAAGATCCGGTGCGGATTGAAGAAGTCCAACCTGAGGCGGCAGGGGAAAGATGTGAGGACAAGGTTGATGTGGGCACCCAGGGAGGGATCCGATGATTCTCGAGGGAAGAGGGAAGTATGAAAGAAGTGGATCACCTCTTGTAATGAACTTTGTTTGCATCGTATCAACTATGATTGATGATAGGGACCGCTGGAAAATATTTGTGATCCATGAAAGGCCTCACCTCGAGATGATTCCGCTGTCCTGTCGAAGCTTATACGGCGGGAGCGGGCCCATGGCTCTGCGGCAAGAGAGTTCCGCCAATCGGTGGAGAAGAGGCTAGAGGCTCTGGAGCGAGACTACTTCGTAGGCGAGACGGATCGGCCAGGTGAGCCTACCGCCGAATCCTCTCCCGAGAGGTGTATCGCGCGGATCTGAGACCAGTCCCGCCGAATCAACCTAGGTTGCACCGTCCTATCGTCCTATTTCAACCCGCAAGCGCCGCCGAGGAATAGGCAGCGAGAACGAGGATGATGGCGGTGAGAACCTTATTGATTCGTGAAGTCTCATCCTTTCTTACCCCCGGCCTTCCCCTTCCCCAATGTATCCTGCTGTTTTCTTATCAGTCTAACTTATAACTTGCTATTATTTTATTATTTTTCATCTGGTTCTCGCTCGGCAAGAGTGACTCCGGCTTCCGCTAGATTCGCTTGTGGTAAGTCATCTCAAAATGTCAGTGCTAATCAAATTTGTCGGTCAGTCGCCGTCAACTTAGGCGGGAAACTGAGGCATCGCCGACTTAGGGCGTGACGGCTGTACCCTCGCCGCCTTTTTGGGAATAGCCATTATGATCACGATTTTCTATAAATAGGGGGGGTCCACCCACCGTATTTATCTCTCTGATCCGAAGCCTTTGCTTTTTTCCTCATTGCTTTCGCGGCTTGCCGAGAACTCCTACTTGCTTCTGCTTCCCTCTCCCGTTCTCGCTTAGCTCTCGCTCTCGCCTCTTTTCTTAATACTTTGTCCTCAACCCTACAAGCACGATGTCGGGCGAAAGCGAGGGACGCTACAATTGCGCGGAAGCCTTCCAAAAGCATCAGTTTCCCCTTTGTAGCCTAACCATGGAGGAGTTCCAGCTGATCATGTCCCGCTACATTTCCGTCAGCTTCACCGCGTGAAACCCTGACAACCGTGACAGGGTGAACGGCGCGGGGGAGGGGGAGCTCGTCATTCCCCTTGAGCACTTCGAGGTGGGCTTCATCCTCCCCCTCTGGCCAGAGATGTGTCAGGCCCTCCGGTATTATGGAGTGGTTCCCGCACAGTTGAATCCTAACTCGGTCGCTATCCTTGTAGCGTTCATCTACTACATGCGATCCGAGAGGATTGAGTTCAGCCTCCCCATCTTCCGGAAGTTCCGCGCTAAGGGATGGGTGGTCTCCTTCTCGGGGCAGCTGCTCATGACCACCGGTCTCGCCAATAAGCACCATCACTGGGGAGAGAAGTTCGTTTTCATTTCCGGCGACTTCGGCAACGTTCCTCTCACGCCCATTCAGTACGAGGACACTGCCTATAAGCTGGCCTCCCTGGGCTCGCGCGAGAGCGCCCTCCTTGAGTTCTTCGGAACTAAGGATTTTGACGTCCAGTTCCTCCGGTGGGGCGTCAATTCGCTCCCCCCCCCCCCCCCCCCCGTGCCCCCGGGCAAATGTATGGTCTCGCCTTTGACTCACTATTCCTTGTTTTCAGATTTAGAGCTGAGAGTTGTCGCCTTTGCAGGAGAGCGTGAGATCCCCCTGCGGCAGCCCTTCGACGAGGCTCATGCTGCCGAGAGCCAGGCCGCGAGAGATCCGCTGGCTCTCGCAAAGTCCGCGGCGCAAGCTTGCCGGGACGAGCCGGCCCCGCTTCCTCCGACCGGCGCCACGAAGCGGAAGCCCGGCGTCCCTTTGCCCCAAGCGCTCAAGAGACCCAAAACAACCGCTACTGACAAGGGTAAAGCCGTAGCGGTTCCGCCCTCCCGACCTCCCGCTCCAGGCCGTTCCTTTGAAGAGATCCTACAGGCTGTCAGCGAGATTGCTATTTCCAGGAGTGGCGCCGAGGCACCTACCGAGAACCCCCCGGCCGCCAGTGGGGCAAATGGCGAGGGGGCCACCGCTGAGACCTCCGCTCAGTCTCCGCCTGGAGAGGTGCCGCGGGGAGATCGAAATTTTGGTCTTGGCACGAAGTTCCTTGATGCCAAAAATAAACCGCTGCTTCAGTGGGACCCTGATACCAACAGGGTCTCGATCTCATCTCTTCTACCCAGCTGGGCGGAGCGAGAGGAAGTTACTAGCGAGGCCTTCTCCTTGGGCTGCGACCTTTACAGCCAGGAGAACGCCGGCCTCTACGATAAAATGACCACCCGGCTCCTGGCCTACGACTCCACCAGGGCCCTGATGCGCGGGATCGAGCTTACGCATATGTGCGCGCATCGAAGTATCACTATCGACTGCAACTTCCAAGACATGTTCAAGGCAAGGGAGGAGGCGGTGGTTCAGGCGGCTGCCCTGAAGAAAGAGCTGACAGATGCTAAACAACTGCTGTCCTTGCGCCCGACGGAAGAGGTAAGCGAGACCTTTCACGACATTTTCTCTCGCCACTGTAGATTTCAACTTTTTTCCTCTCATGTTAACCTTTCGTTATGCAGGACTCCGCTCAGGTCGTGGCACTTCGCGCGGAGCTAGCTTAGGTACGATATGAGAACGTCCTGTTGAGGGACCAGCTCCGGCGCATGGAGGCGACAGCGGTCCCGCCTCCTCCTTCGATGGACGAAAGGCTGAGGAGCCGCCACTATTCAGAATACGACATCGACAAGCTCCTGCAGGCCAACGCTCAAGCGACGGTCAAGCTAACCCTGGAGACGCTGAGAGACGTAGGCTGCTTGGATGGGAGAGGCAAGTCCGTCACCGCTCGCCAGCTCGTCCCTTGGCTCTTCGAGCCCATCCAAAAGCCCCCAGGCGCGCCCGATTCCCCGCACTCGGATGTCCCGAAATCCCCTGCCGCGGGTGGCGAGACATCTGGGGAGGGCTCAGGCGAGAGCTCTCGAGGGAGTTCGAGCGAGAGCTCGGAGGGGTACAACGCGTCTCCCTGAAGGGCCCCCCTTTCTTTTCCCTTTTGGTTGTAATGAGCGAGATGCTCCAAACTTGTAATTGTATTTTGAGTAAACGATCGTAAATGCTGCAAATGTTTCTCTCTTTTCTTTTGTGTTGTAAATATGTTACAAGTGTTGAGTAGATACGTCTGTAGAGGCCGAATGCCTTTCAGGCATGCTTCCGCCGAGGCCCTAAGCCCCTCTAAGGTTGTCTCCCTTAGCGATGGATTAGGCGGGATCCTGTCGAGAAAGCCCAGGGTTAGGACGTCCTGTTTCTGCGTTCTGCCGAGAACTGTCTGCTGGGAACGTCGCCCGTAGGCCTTTTAAGGGGAGACCGTCCCTCTTTACCTTGCGCGAACTGGTCGAACCTTCCGCCTAGCACTTCCCACTGTCTGACCAAGGATCCTTTATCAGGAGCCTTCCCGCCGAGAACTTCCTTAGGCGAGATCTCCTTGGCAGAGACCTCCCGGCCGAGACCTCCTCTGGCCAAGACCTCTCCTTGTCGAGACCTCTCCTGCCTGAAGGGATCCTACCTCTCTTCATTCCGTGTTCCGGGTGTGTTTCCTGCCCCGCTCAGAACATTCGAGTCGAAGTGTCTCCCAGGATCAAAAACTTCCCTCCCACAGGCGAGCCTTCGGGCCTGCCAACTAATGAGAGCCTGCGCAGCGGGTCTACCTGGTGCTGAGCCGCGCTCGGGGTAGTGCAAAAGTAACTAAGGACCAAGAACTCAAAATCAGGCCTTTCCCCCACAGGCGAGCCTTCGGACCTGCCAGCTAGATGAGAGCCTGCGCAGCCGGTCTACCTGGGGCCGAGCCTAGCTTGGGGTCTCGATGAAGTTTCCACAAACCAGACCTATCCCCCACAGGCGAGCCTTCGGACCTGCCAGCTAGATGAGAGCCTGTGCAGCGGGTCTACCTGGGGCCGAGCCCAGCTCGGGGTGCCGATGAAGTTTCCACAAACAAGACCTATCCCCTTCAAAGATCTTGCGAAGGGGATGGTCAGTGACTACCCTAATCGAGTGTGCTTGAAAATACGGCCGGAGCTTCCTTACCGAGACGACCAAAGCATAAGCCAACTTTTCGAGGATGGGGTAGCGGAGCTCTGCCTTCTTCAAGATCCGGCTAACGTAGTAGATTGGCAGTTGCTTATTTCCGTCTTCTCTTACTAGAACGGAGCTCACCGCCTCAGCTCCTACTCCCAGGTACAAGGTCAGGTTCTCCCCTTCTTTTGGGCTTTGAAGCAGAGGAGCCTGAGAGAGTTGTCTCTTCAGCCCTTGGAAGGCTTCTTCGCACTCGGCGGTCACGCAAACCTTTGGTTCCCTCGCAGCACTTTGAAGAATGAAGAACACTTGTCCCCTGACCTGGAGAGGAACCTGCTTAGCCTAGCCAATTTGCCTGTCAAGCGCTGGACTTCCTTGGCACCGCGAGGTGATTCCAAATCTAGGATGGCCTTCACCTTGTCCGGGATAGGCTCCACCCCTGCCGGAGTCAAGAGATGCTCGGGGAACTTCCCGCGGCTGGCCCCGAAGACACACTTCAAGGGGTTCAGCCTCATCTTGAACCTCCGCAGGGTGGCGAATGTCTCTTCTAGATCCTGCAGGTGCGAATCCACACACTTGCTCTTAATCATCAGGTCATCGGCATAGACCTCCAAGTTTCTCCCCCTTTGATCTCGGAAGACTCGATCCATCATGCGTTGTTATGTAGCCCCTGCGTTCTTCAACCCAAAGGGCATCATCTTATAGTTGAAGCACCCCTCCCTTGTGATGAAGGAGATTTCCTTGATGTCGGGAGGGTGCATTCAGATCTGGTGATAACCTGAAAAAGCATCCAAAAAGCTCATAATAGAAAAACCGACGGCTGAATCAACCAGCACGTCGATCCGAGGCAGGGGGTAGCAATCCTTAGGGCATGATTTATTTAACAAAGAGAAATCGATACACATTCGCCATTTCTCACCCTCTTTCTTAACCATTACCACATTGGAGATCCAGCCTGGATACTGGATCTCCGAGATGAAGTCGGCCTCCAGGAGCTTTCTGACCTCCTCGCGGATGGGTTCCTCCAGCTTGGTAGCGATGACCCTTATCTTTTGGCGTATGGGATGAGTGCGGGGGTCCAGGTTCAGGCAGTGGCAGGCCACGTCCGCGTCGACGCCCGGCATGTCTGTCGTGCTCCAAGCGAAGATGTCGATGTTGCTTTGGATGCAGGCCCGCATTCGCTCCCGGTCCTCTGGACTCAAGCCCCCGCTAACTTGCACCCTCTGTACCTGCCCTGCGCTGGTGAATACCTACATCTCCACTACTTCCTCGATTGGCTCCAGCCGCGACTGCTCCCAGCCGACCCTTGCTTCTTCTTCCAGCTCCAACTCCTCCCTTCCTACTTCCTCCTCAATCTCCATCGCCCCCTCCGGGCCCACCTGCTGCTGCTCGACTTCCACGCCCCTCTGGGCCTCTTTCTCCACTCCTCCTGCTACTTGCTCTTCTACCTCCATTGTCTCCTTCGGGCTCTCCCGCTGTTGCTCGACCACCGCGCCCCTCCGGGCCTCTCTCTCCACTCCTCCTGCTACTTGCTCTTCTACCTCCATTGCCTCCTCTGGGTTCTCCCGCTGCTGCTCGACCTCCTCGCCCTTCCGGGCCTCCTTCTCAACTTTTCCATGTTCCTCCGTCTCTCTCCTTGCCTCTCCTAGGCTCATCTCCTCTTCTCCGACGTCCTCCTCCTGCTCCGCCATCTCCCTCCTCGTCTCTCCTAGGCTCATCTCCTTTTCTCCAACGTCCTCCTCCTTCTCAGCCATCTCCCTCTCTAGCTCTTCCACCTCGGCCATCCAGGACACAGTGTTGACCGCCGTCACATAGCATGGCCTCGCCACCTTCGGATCCCCCCTAATCCTGACCTGCACCCCTCCGTTTTTGAACTTAAGACATTGGTGGAACGAGGAAGGGACGCAGTGAAATGCGCTGATGAGGGGACGCCCAAAGATGGCATTGTAACTGCTCGGAGTGTCCACTATCACGAACCTGCAGTTCCATGACACGCCTCCCAACTTCACATGCAGCCCAACCCTCCTTCTACTTCCTTCCTCTCTCCAGAAAATCCGAATAGCGGTCCATCTGAAGCTAAGATCCTTTTCCCCTCAACCCTCATTTCATCAAAGGCCTTCTTGAAGATAACATTTACTGAGCTCCCGTTGTCCACCAGTATCCTCGAGACCGTGAAATTCTCCACTGCCGTCTGGATCACCAAGGCGTCACAAAACGGATCTTCATAGTCCGGCATGTCTGCTGACGAGAAGGTGATATTTTCTTCCGGCGGGGGAGCTTGGGAGGTAGAGGCGACCCCCCTTCGGTACATGGTTTGAAGGCTCCCCTTGCGGGTTGCCTCGATCCCCACTCCTCCGTGGATCACCCCGATCCCTCCCTGGGTTCCCACGTCTACCCGGTCCTCACATCTATCTTCTCCTTCCCCCTGCTGCACTTCCACAATCCTAACCAGCGGATCCTGCCTCCCCGCTCCTCTTGCTTCTCTCATCTCTAAGAACTCAGGGCAAGTGGACGTCGCGTGACCTTCCTCCTGGTGGAAGTCACTAAAGAACAACGCCGCCCTACCCCTTCTTCCTTCTCCTCCTCCTCTTCTCCCAGCTCCACGAACTCCTCTCCTTGCTCCTCTTCCTCTGCCCACCTCCATGGCCTCTTGCGGCGGCGGGAGGTGACCCCTTGGCCCCTGCGTCTGCGCTGGTTGGTCGAACCTCCTGGGTTCTCGTAAGTTATCTCTTCCCTAGTAGCCTCCTCCTTGGCCCTGGGGGCGACCCTCCTAGGGGCTCCAACTCAACCGATCGTTCGGCTCCCGGGCCCCCCATCCCTGCTGCTGCCCCTGCCCTCGGGGTTCTTCCCTCCTTCTTTCTTCTCTTTACTCCCTCTGCTCTCTCTGCTCCTTCTGCCTTCCCGCTGCAGGTTACTTCACATCATCTTCCGCCAGCCTGGCCAACTTCCTGGCGAACACTGGATTTGACCTCTCGAAGTCTATCTCTTTCATTGCCCTCTCCATGAGCTCCTCAAAGGAGAGGGGGGCACTCTCTTCAACTCCATACTGAAGAATCCCGGCCTCAGCCCCAGGGTGAAGGCGAGCATCAGCGCGTACCCTGGGACCTCCTGGACCAGGAGGATCTCTTCCTGAAACCGGTCAACGTAGAGACCCAGTGTCTCGTCCTGCTTCTGCCTCACTACAAACAGGCACTCCGCCTCCTTCTCCTGCCTGGCGAGAGGGCACGTCTCGCAGCCTAGGCTGGCTGGCCCGATCCGCGAGACCGTGCCCAGGGAAGAGCTCTCACACAACCGCCTCCCTCTCACCCAAATCTGCCAGAGTCTCCTTGCCTGGGCGCTGGCCTGGGAAGAGCTCCCGTGCGGCCACGTCTCTCTCGCCAGCCTCTGTCGGGACCTCCTTCCCCAGGCGCTGTCCAGGGGCGTTCTCGCCCAAGAGTGGGACCTCCTCTATCGGAACCTGAGGTGTGGCCCACTCGCTTCTGCCCGAAGAAGGCCAAGCTGATGGTCTGCAGGACTTCTCGCCTGAAGTCCTCCAACATCGTCCTCGTCGCCTCCTCTCCCCGAGTGGGGGAGCCTCCAGAACCAGACCCTTCACCTTCACCTCCAGCCATGGGACTAAACTTAAGGCTTTCTTGTATCAGTTGCCTTCCACGCTCACCGCACTGGAACTGTTGAAGCCAAAAATGACCCCAACGGGAGTTCAAAACAGGGGTGCAGCCAACACCTACTTCTCTCGAGCCTCAACCCTCGACTAGATTCAAAGGACCTAAGACTGACCCAAAGCCTCAGCAGGGAGGTCCCGCCTCACACCCAGAAGATCTCTGAGAGCTTCCCCTCCAAAGCCAAAAGCCAGGCTAGGGGCTCCTTAGAAAGCACTAGAGATTTGGAGGATAATGAGAGCTTGCTTTCTAAGGAGCCCTTTTGGGTCTATTTATAGCCTTTTGCTAACCTGAGATTACTGAAATACCCTTGGCTGACCTGTCAATAGCCAAATCCCGTTGTTTTTAAAGTACTAAATACAGCCCCTGAGGGTATAGGGGTAATTTTACCTGAGGGTAGTTAGGTAATTTTACCCCGGGCCCTGGGCCCCACTCGGCGAGAACTCTGAGCCGAGAACCTTCTTATCTAGTGCTTGGCGCAAGCGATCTCGCCCGCTTATGGGCGAGAGCTCCCCCAAGGCGGGAGCTTGGTACAAGCGCAAGCGTTCCCGCCCACTTATGGGCGGGAACTTCTTCAGGGCAGGAGCTCTTCTGGTCTGAAGCCCGAAGCTAGTCCAATCCTGGTCGTTGGTTCCTCCGGGTCCTACTAAGCTAATATGGGGTTGTACAAGGTTGATCTCTCGGAGGGGTGAGTAGGCCTCACCTCGAGATGATTCCGCTGTCAGGCTCCCACTAGCTGGCAGGGCAGGTTGATCTCTCGGAGGGGTGAGTAGGCATCACTTCGAGATGATTCTGCTGCTAGGCTCCCACTAGTTGGCAGGGCAGGTTGATCTCTCAGAGGGGTGAGTAGGCCTCACCTCGAGATGATTCCGCTGTCAGGCTCCCACTAGCTGCAGGGCAGGTTGATCTCTCTGAGGGGTGAGTAGGCCTCACCTCGAGATGATTTCGCTTCTAGGCTCACACTAGCTGGCAGGGCAGGTTGATCTCTCGGAGGGGTGAGTAGGCCTCACCTCGAGATGATTCCACTGTCAAGCTCCCACTAGATGGCAGGGCGGGTTGATATCTCCGAGGGGTGAGTAGGCCTCACCTCGAGATAATTCTGCTGTCAGGCTCCGACTAGCTGACAGGGTAGGTTGATCTCTTAGAGGGGGTGAGTATGCCTCACCTCGAGATGATTCCGCTACTAGGCTTCCACTAGCTGGCAGGGCAGGTTGATCTCTCGGGGGGTGGGGGCGTGAGTAGGCCTCACCTCGAGATGATTCCGCTGTCAGGCTCCCACTAGCTGGTAGGGCAGGTTGATCTCTCGGGGGAGGGGGGGTGAGTAGGCCTCACCTCGAGATGATTCTGCTGTCAGGCTCCCACTAGCTGGCAGGGCAGGTTGATCTCTCGGGGGGGGGGGGGGGGGTGAGGTGAGTAGGCCTCACCTCGAGATGATTCCGCTGCCAGACTCCCACTAGCTGGCACGGCAGGTTGATCTCTCGGAGGGGTGAGTAAGCCTCACCTCTAGATGATTCCGTTATCAGGCTCCCACTAGCTGGCAGGGTAGGTTGATCTCTCGGAGGGGCGAGTAGACCTACCCCGAGACTGTCTCGTCACCCAGGCTCCCATTAGCTGGCGTGACAGGTTGACCCCTCCGGGAGGCCAAGTATTTTTACCCCGAGGTCGTCTCGTCATTCAGGCTCCCAATAGCTGGCTTGACAGGTTGACCACTCGAGGAGGCTAAATATTTTTACCCCGAGGCCTTCTCATCATCCAGGACTCCCATTAGCTTGCTTGACAGGTTGACCCCTCTAGTAGGCCAAGTGTTTTATACCCCGAGCCCGTCTCGTCATCCAGGCTCCCATTAGCTGGCTTAACAGGTTGACCCCTCGGGGAGGTCAAGTATTTCTACACCAAGGCCGTCTCATCACCGAGGCTCCCATTAGCTGGCGTGACAGGTTGACCCCACGGGGAGGCCAAGTATTTTTACCTCGTGCCAGTCTCGTCATCCAGGCTCCTATTAGCTGGCTTGACAGGTTGACCCCTCAGGAAGGCCAAGTATTTTTATCCCGAGGCCGTCTCGTCATCCATGCTCTCATTAGCTGGCTTGACAAATTGACCCCCCTGGGAGGCCAAGAGTTTTCGGCTCCAAGAAGGCTACACAGCGAATACGTTGGGTTGGACGTTTCTTTCCGAGCGTGTAACCCGCTTGAAAAGAGTGGGGATTGTGTACAACCCCGTATTCGCGAGAAGAAGGCCCCAAATAAGGCGCAAGACTTGGTGCACATTTTTAAGCTTTTTGGGAGTTTTGCACTCATAGAGGCCAATTTTGGGTGGACCTGCGTAAATACTAGTAGGGGAAGGAAATAATTGTCTCCCCACGGCCCCTTTGAGGAGTCGCCCAGGTCTCCAACCACCAGGCCGCCGTCTCGCCGTCTCGCCAAGCAGGCCGCAGCTCGCCAAGCAGGCCGCAGCTCACCAAACAGGCCACAGCTCGCCAAGCAGGCCGCAGCTCGCCAGGCCGTGTCTCGCCAACCAGGTCGTCGTCTCGCCAAGTAGGGCGCAGCTCGCCAGTCCGCGTCCCCAACCACCAAGCCGCTGTCTCGCCAAGCAGGCCGCAGCTCGCCAGGCCGCCTCCCCAACCACCAGGCCGCCTTCTCGCCAAGCAGGCCACAGCTCGCCAAGCAGGTCGCAGCTTGCCAAGCAGGCCGCAGCTCGCCAAGCAGGCCGCAGCTCGCCAAGCAGGCCGCAGCTCGCCCGACTTCAGCCCGCCTAGTGGCCGAGCAGGCCGCCAGGTCACCACTCGCAGGCCGCCTGTTCGCCCAGACCGCCCCTCGCTTCTCGCCTAACTGCCAGCTCGCCCGGCTTGAGGGACTATCCCTGGTGGACTGTAATTAGCCGCTTAGAACAGCGGGATTTGGCTGTTGGCAGACCAATCCAGGAGCATTTCGGTAATTTTCAAAAGCAGTGGAGGTTGGTTATTTGCAGGCCATTCCCAGAAAACTATAAATAGGCCCTTAGGGGTGCCTTGTAGAGGATCACTGCTTCACTCTCTCTCCATCCTCCAAGACACCTAGCTCAGCATTAGCTAGGGAGGGGGAGATCTCCAAGGTCTTCTGGGTGTGAGGTGGGACCTCCGCGCTAGAGCCAATGGTCTGTTCCTAGTTTCCTGAGTCTTTGGTCTGTGACATTCGCCCAAGCGCAGTAAGTGTGAGGTCACCCCTTTTTTAGGGACCCCGAACTACACAGAGACCGATTTCTCAGTTTCAACACCGACCAGAGTTAATTAAAACGAATAGCCAACTTTGCCAGTTAATTAAAACCGAATAAATTGGCGCATGTGGAAAATCTTGGTATTGTCTACCTGCACTGCCGCATAATACTGCATCCAACGTGCTTGTAGGTCGTAGCTCAACTTATTAAAAGGTGTCCCACGCATAAGTGCAATTTGTCCAATCACTCGTGCAATTTACTCACTTTTAAATAACAGAAATGTTATTTAAAAATATCACCTTTTTTTTAAATTCTCTTTTTTAGTTTCTTAAAATTCAAATGGAAATTTTTTGAATTCAAGAAATTTAATTAAAACATTTAATTTAACGGGAATTATATTTAAATTTTTGAGAATGCACGTTTATCCTAAAGTAAAGCAAGTAATTTTCTATGATGATCCCAGAGCCTGGTTTGTAATTTTTAAAAGATAGTTTTAAACTTTTAATTAGGAAAGTAAAAAAAAACTATTATTAGAAAGAGATATATAATGGCTGGTCGCAGATAGAAAACTATGTCTTTTTGACAAGCTCAAATTACTCTGGGCGTGGTCTCTTTCACTTGCAGATTTCGATGCCATTTGTGGGGAAAATATTTTAGGTGGGTTACTCTCATTTAAAAATAGGTGTAGTATTAAATACTGATCGTTGATTTTCTGCAAAAATAACATGATTGATCGAAATAATGATTAACTGTTAGTATTTAATACCACATGTGTCATAGGATATCAGATCAACGATCAGTATTTGACCGAACACCTATTTCTAAGTTAGAGTAGCCCACCTAAAATCTTTTCGTTGGTTGGAGGAAAGGGAGAAGGAAATCGATCTGAAAGAGAGGCGAAGGGGGAGGGAGATTGAGAGAGTCTTCTCCGTTTCCATTTTCGTCATGGGTAAGAGGAAGAGCAAGGGTAAAGTTGGGGTTTGCACTGTTATTTGTGAGTGCCCAGGTTTTACCTTTTTAATGGCATTTCTTGAGTTGATTGTCATTCCCCTGCCTGCAATCTGAAACAGTATTGTATGAATCTTTGATGAGATTACAAATAGAGCTGTCACGGTTTCGGTTCGATTCCGGTTCTACTAAAATCATGAACCGAACCAATAAGTAACGGTTCTTCAAATTAGAACCAAAACCTTATTTGAGTTGACCAGTTCCGGTTCTGGTTCCGATTCCAGCTTAAATTTTGGAACCTTCGTATGAACGGTTCCGGTTACGGTTCAACAAGAACCAAAACCAAACTCGCCACTAACGGTTCGGTCCGTTCCATGCGGTTTGGTCCGGTTCCAATCGGCTCCAACTAAAACCAAAATCAAACTTGTCAGAATGAAATAAAAGCGGACAACAAATAGTAAAACTCAAAACAACATTGAAATAAAAATAATTATGTTGTGCACTTCTCAACGGTCTTTTCCACGGTCGGTGGGATAATATCCATCGCCTTCCTACGTGTGTAGACTTGTCACGACGTCTAGTTGGCTTGCGCACTTCTCGTTGGCATGCTCAACCGTAACAATCGACTACAATTAGTTGTCTTTCATGATTATTAATAAATAGTACTTGTATATCTTTTATATTTTTTAAATAAAATATGTAAGAAAAATTGAAAATATATTATATATTTGTATAAAAATCAAAAGTGCGATACATAAATTGTCTCCAAATCGCACCAATGTGAAACCATATCACGTGATTTTTATGCGGTGAAGTTTTGTTCGGTCCAAAATCGACACTCGTTAGTGCGATTGTGGTTTGAGTTTAAACTACAACAACTTCACTCGTTATAGTAAGTATAAATCTTATATATAAATTATAAAATAATAACAATAATATAATAATAATAATAATAATAATAATAAACAGGTTGTGGTTCGCTTCTACTTCGGTACGGTTCGGATCGGGTCAAAAATCTTGAAACCTCTTGAGACTTGTATGTTGCGGTTCCGGTTCCGGTCCGGATAATAAAATGTAAGAACCACACTCAGACCAATGTTGTTCACGGTTCCAAAATTTAAACCAAAATCCGAATAATTTGCGAACGGTTCAGTCTGTTTTTTTTTGCGGTTCTGGTTCAGTTTGCGGTTTGCGGTTTTAGGTGACAGCTTTCCCTTCGATAGCTTCTTTAGGCAACCTTTGACTCATTTGGAAATCATCTTTGACAGCTTTCCATAGCCATTTTATGAAAATTTTCCACGCCATTTTAGAAAACTTTTGGACTTTGGAAAACCATCATTTTTGTCAATTTTTCTTTCAAAAATGGACTCTCCAAAAGATATAGCTCGGCAATAACACCATCCATTTTTAACAGCTTTCTTCCATGGATAATATCCTTCCTTTTCTTTCAGATTGCTATTACTAGCGCCAGTGGTATTGATACCGCCCGACGATAGCAACAAAACTTTGTCATCTTTGTCTCTTTGACTCGTGTTTCAGGAAGAAGGACCGCGAGCATAAACCTTTTCGCCTTCCCCGCACGCGTCTAGACGCAGGGAAAAGCTTGTTTTTATTGTGGATCGCGATAAGTATAAAACAACGGAACAAAACAAACGGAGTTTTTAAATTAAGCCACGCCAAACGCAGCTTATTCCCAAAATGCATGTGCGTTTCCACCGCACCACAGGCCATCAGCCCAACCAAACGCCACCATAATTACAGATGATGCAACTTTCTGTAGTAACTCTCAAGATATGTATCAAATTGGTGTTCATCCCTATGAGTGCACATAGATTTAGGCTATGTTTGAGAGACTTATTTTCACCGGTCAAGCGATTACGACCGCATGAACCAGACCTTAGCCTGTTTGACCGGTAAAAATAAGTCCCTCAAATGGAGCCTTAATTTCCTTAATTTACACTATTTTGTTCTGTTGTATTGCAAGCTGCTAAAATTGGAAGGCAGATGAATGATCTGAGAAAATACAACTCGAAGCGGATTGACCGCCTTGCTTGGACTCTCATTGAGCGAGTTTCTTTTTTTTTTCTACCTGTGAGTTACTCTATATTTCTATTTATTTAAATGGCTATAAAGGCGGGAAAAAATGTTTCTAAGCTAACCTCAATTGTATTATATTTATGAAAAATCCATAGAAATCTAAGGAAGCTTAAAATTAGACTAATTTTTAGGGTGATTGTTAAACGCAACCCGTTATTGGCTAGTCGCACCTCAAAATCTCATAACTGTTCTCGCCTTTTTGAAATACGCCTTGTACATACAATATAATGAAAAGTGCTCAACACGAAAGTTGTAGATCTCGACGAGATCTACAACTTTCGTGTTGAGCACTTTTCCAAAAATGCATGTACAAGGCGTATTTTGGAAATATGTTCAGACTTTGCGCATTTCAGAAATACGCCTTGTACATGCAATTTCAGGAAAAGTGTCGAACACGAAAGTTATATATCTCGTCGAGATCTACAACTTTCGTGTTGAACACTTTTTCTGAAATTGCATGTATAATAAATATTTCGAAAAGTCGCGAAAAATTAAGAGATTTTGAGATACGACTAGCCAATAACGAGTTGCGGTTAACAATCGTTTTTTTAATGTACTTTCTGTTGGATTTTTTCAGTTGGTTCGGAGCCAAATCCAAACCGGATCCGCATCCGGTATGGGGATATTAATTCCCTGCTCCGGTCTAGGGTTCAGTGTGTGCCCGATTGCAGCCGCCCCCTTTCTCTCGATCGCAAGTGTGCAGCCGCCCCGCCGCCTTCTGCCGTTCCCTTGCGCGAAGACAACCGGTCTCCGGTGCTCCCGATCCCGCTAAGAGGAAGGTGCCGCTTTCCCTTCGCCCCTGCTCGCGCCAGTAGCTGGATCCGCAAGCTATCGGTGCCTCCCGATTTCGGGAAGAGGAAGAGCTCCGCCGGTCTTGGAGGACATACCCGCCGGTGTAGGTGGTGTTGCTGCTCTTGGGGTGTTGTGGGAGGAAGAGGGAGTTGCTGCCGTCTTGGGCTCTGTTAGGTTTAGCTGTTGGAGACGGTGGTGTGGCGGTGCAGGCTTGGTGTTGTAGGCGTGCTCACGTAGTCGGCCTCGACAGAGTTTCTCACCAGTGGTAGCTGCGGGTTGGTGGTCGTCCAACGACGAAGGTTTGAGTGTGAACCTTGTGAATCCGTTGTAAGTATTGTTCTATCTCACGTACAGTGGTCGGCCTCGAAAGAGTTTCCACCTGTGATGCACTTTAAGGCTGCGTTCGTTTGTTAGGTTTTATACGGAGGGAATTGGTTTTGGTCAAAACCCTCAATTTGTGGGTTTTGGAAATGAGTCAAAACTTTCCTCTTCTTGTTCGTTTGGAGAAGGTTTTGAGATGAACGAATTTACTGTTCATCATCTTCTCCAAAACAATCAGCGACATCCTACAACACGACCATAGGCTGCGCCTTTACCGAACTACAATACCGACCTAAAGAAGAGGAAGGTCGCTCAGCGAGACGCTGTGGAGAGAGAAGACGAACACGGAGCTGCTCGGCGACGTCTCAGCGAGGCTTACTTGGAAGGATTTGACGGTGACGGTGGCGCTTGGAAGCGGCGAGACGCAGCAAGTGCTCCAAGGCCTTACTGGATACGCCGAGCCGGGAAGCTTCACCGCTCTAATGGGACCGTCCGGCTCCGGCAGCGACATCTTTATGCCGGTGCGAAGCTGTCGGGGAGAAGCTACAGTGTCAAAATCTTGCCAAAACCGATCTAAAGAGGTGGTTTTTGGGTATAGAAGGATTTTTTAAAGAACAAAACCCATGGGTTTTGGGCCAAAACCAATTCCCTCTCCTAACATAAGCAAACGAACGCAAGAATTGGAGTGTCATGGGTTTTGGTCAAACACCTTCCTCCAAAACCCATAGGTTTTCCTTGAATGTCAATTCCTTCCTAAAAAACGTCAAACGAACAGCAGAATTGAAATTAAAGGTACCCGATTCCAATTCCTTCCTCCAATTACTGCGAAACGAACGCAGCCTAACGGATCCTGCATTTTCTCAATTTGTATGTTGTTTATATTGTTGCTAATACAAACTGTGTGGCTGTTCCGCGTATTTGTGATTCATTTATTTGTGTTCTTGTTTACCCGATTTGAGCAAAAAATTATCTGTGTTTTTGAATTTTATTTTGTATTGGAACTGATTTTTCTTTGTAAATTGGACAATGGTCTTAAATCAATGTAGCAGTTCATTGCGTTCATTTTATATTTCTTCAAAAGATTATGAAATGACATGAGATATTTGATCAAATTTTTATGGCTTTGGCTCGAGGCCATGTAATCTTGAAATAGCCTACCTGTTTCATCAAATCCTTAAAACATGTGTGTAATCTGAATTCATTTTTAGATGGCAGTATTTACTTGATTTAACCATTGAAAAACGATTCTACTGTAATTATGAGTTTTTTGTTGGGAATTGTTAAAGACAAATCAAAAATGGCTATCCGCAAACCGCAAACTATGCATTTTGGAAATTGTTCGGTGTAAATAAATCTGTTAACGCAAAACCATTATTGTTAACAATAAACCAAATCAAAAGTTAATTTTTTTGTCATTTTTTCGATTCAATGTAAAATACTAAAATAGATATTAATTTAAAATGCTTCATTTACACGGATCAACATATCAATCACAACATAAATAATTATTTTTAACTCCAGCTTTTGCTAGAACAACTAACTTTTTCTTGCGCTTGTTCTTGTTCAAACTCTTATTATAATTAATGATAAATCTATCAAGCTCCCAGAGAGTTTTCACACCAACACTATCAATATCCACTTTCATCTCATCATCATGTTGATATTTGTCACAACTGGAGCTAGATTTGCAGTGGGGTCTGACATCTCCTTAGTTCTTTGATCAACAAGTATCTTTTTCTTCTTCGAGGATTTAGGTGAGGGTTTTTGGAGTGGGTGCAAATGAGGGTTTCGTACAGTGTTTCTGATTGTTTATGCGAAAGTGGGGTGTGACTTTCGAGGGCAGCGATTTGCCGGCAAAAAACCCGCAAAATATTTTAGAGAGGAATTTTAAGATTTTGATGTGCGGTTAGCCATTATCAGAGTGATGTTATTTTTGATATATTATGTTGAAGCGATTGATTATTACAGCTACAAAATATGACAAGATTTTTAATTTTAGATTTGGTTTGTTGTTAATAATATTGGTTTGCTTATAACAGTTTTGTTTGCATTTAGTAATTTTCAAAAAAATATGGTTTGCTGTTAACAATAGTTTGCGGATAGCCATTTTTTATTTGCCTTTAACGACTTCCTTTTTGTTTCCAGCAATAGGGTTAAGAATAGGAAGTTCAGTTGCTCCTTGTTCTAATTGAAGTCTAGAAGATAATATCCTTGTGATTGATTATCGTATCATCTTGAAAACCATCATGTTCCACTCTTTAGAACTTTGTGGTGGAACTTTTAATTTGCTAAAGTCAAAAATGCAGGCTACGTTATGAACCGTTGTTTGTGAATGCCGTACCTTATATATCGAACTTCATTCACCCTTATGTTCAAAACTAGTTTTCTTTTCTTGGTGGCGGTCATAACCATTCACACATGCATACTAACTTATTCTGTGACTAAAATCTCATTTTTTTATTTGTTTATAGAGGTTGGAAGGAGATTGTAGATGAGTGGTTTCTTACTGCAACTGCAATTCCTGGTGAGAAATTTATAAATTAAAGATGGTACATTATTGTATTTTCCCATTATAACTCAAATAACTAATTAAAAATTTATTTGAAATGAAACTTTGATTGTGATTTCAGAGCACAATCCTAACTCAGTTGATCCTTCCATGCTGGATGAGGAAGACGGCCTTCCTACTCCTCCCATGGATGAACGAACCCTTTTAGCCATCCAATTGACTTCTAACCAGCTTTTCGAGGTAAATTATGACCATGTAGTCGACATCAATACTCACATGTTTTCATAATTTATGAGATTAGCTGACTTTTGTTTCTTATTTGTACCGACTGATCAATCTTGAAGATCTTTGACCTTATAGATGATAATGGAAGTATGTCATTTGCGCTTATTTTATTACCTCCACATATATTTTCTAGTATTATTCATATACAAGTATTGAACCTTTCTTTATCAACTTTGTTTTAGATTTTCAAGCGTCCGTTTAAACCCTACAACAAGTTTTGGAAAATCATGGACCTGCTACAGGTGGTCGTAGCCTCCTCAGCAGCCTGTCGTCGCCCGACAGGCAAAGCCACTTTCCGCTCCAGTCGCACCGTCAATACCTGAAGGCGTTGTTAGCAACTTCGCCAAGCCATCTATTACTGCTTCGGGACCAAATAAGCCACCATAAGAATAATTTATGAGAAAAAAACCAAACGATCATGATTTTGCATTCCAGAGAATACCTTCAAACATTACTGTGGATGCAAGCTGTTTTACATTTTATTATATTATCAAGTTTGGGAGAACTGTTTTGGTTGATTAATTTACTATGTTTTTGAAATGCTGAAATTGATGGACGATGAGTAAGCTTTATATAGGGCAAAGCTGGAGCTGGCGAAGAGGAAACTTCACGAAGGATATGCGTTTGCGGAGAATGGTATGCGCCTTTGTTTGATTCTCTCAACTTGAATTTTTCGGGTATTATCTCTTATTTGAATTCGTTTGGTGCAACATCAAAGAGGCAACGAACAATACAAACAGTGGAGTTTCAAGAATCTCCGAAGTAGCCAAATAACTAGTGCGGGAAACCGAACAACCAGCGAGAGAAGCCGAAGAGCCAGGGCAGAGATTGGGTGAACGCCCGACGTTAATTTTCGCTGCACAACTAGCAGATTCACATTCATCCTGAGTGTTGGAAGCCCATTATCACAGCTGATTGATTTTTTGCTCTTTAGATTTTGAAATTATAGAATTTATACTCTTGATTGAATCCCATTTTTAGAAGAGCTCAGTACATAAGCCAGCTGTTGCTGCAAAGTGGGATTTTACTGACTTGTCTTGCAACAATGGCTGGCTTATGTACTGAGCTCTTTTAAAAATGAGATTCAATCAGGAGTATGAATTCTATAATTTCGAAATCTAAGGAACAAAAAATCGATGAGCTGCGATGATGTGGGTTCCCAACACTTAGGATGAATGTGAATCTGCTAGTTATGTAGCAAAAATTATCGTCGGACGTTCACCTAATTTCTGCCCTGGCTCTTCGGCTTCCCTCGCTGGTTGTTCGGCTTCCCGCACTGGTACTTTGACTGCTTCGGAGGTTCTTGAAACTCCACTATTTGTATTGTTCGCTACCTCTTCGATGTTGCACCAAACGAATTCAAATAAGAGATAATGCCCAGAAAATTCAAGTTGACAATAAAAAAAGGCGCATACCATTTTCCGCCTGCGCATATCCTTCGTGAAGCTATCTCTTCTCCAGCTCCAGCTTTGCCCTGAATAAAGCTTACTCATCGTCCTTCTATTTCAGCATTTCAAAAGCATAGTAAACTAATCAACCAAAACGGTTCTCCTAAACTTGATAATATAATAAAATGTAAAACTTCTTGCATCCACAGTATTCTCTGGAATGCAAAACCCCGACCATTTGGTTTTTTGCTCATAAATTATTCTTAGGGTGGCCTACTTGATCTTGAAGCAACAATAGACGGTTTGGCAAAGTTGCTAATAGCGCCTTGAGGCATTGGCTGTGCGACTGAAGCAGAAAGTGGTCTTGCCTGTCGGGCGACGACGGGCTGCTGAGGAGGCTCTTCTGGCCACCTAGCAAGTCCATGACTTTCCTGAACTAGTTGTAGGGTGTCAACGAATGCTTGAAAATCTGAAGCAAAGTTGATAAAGGAAAGTTCAATACTTGTATATGATAATACCTCTAAATACATTAGAGATGCAACTCTTACAAATTTGGATAATAATATTTTTTTTTCACAATTGACAACTCACGAGTCATGATTCCCCCTGTTTTACCTTTTTATTTCTTCCATATGTTTTATTCTTATTATATGTGATATGATCTGAACCGCATCACTTAAAAAATGTAAACTTTTCACCCCGCCATCTACTCGTAGTGAATTATTGCCTTCTCTTTTTGCCCGACAGTCATTTCCCTTTCTCATGTGTTAAACCTGTTTCTCAAAATCAACCTTTTATTTGCAATTATGGCAACATAAAAGCTTCATTTTACATGTAGGGCTTAGGGTTCATGCCCATTTCTATCGTTTTGTACTCATTTTATTCACTTTTAGTTTTACATTGAAATGTACAAAACACTGCTGAATGAATGTTAAATGTAAGTGTAATGATGAGGGCGATATTGAAATGTAAATGAAAGTTTAAATGTAATGAATGTAACGAAGAAGTTTAGAGCGAAATTAATGTGGGTGAATGAAATAGTAATGCAAAATGCATATGGCCAATGTAAGTTGAGCATGACAAATACTTAAACTAATATTTATGAATCTACACTTGTCTTTTCTCATGATATGTGAAATATGATTTTAAAACTAGCAAAATCATCAAAATGTATAGGATATGAAAGTATGCTGTAAACTTTAAAATTGAAGTCCTAATAAATCACGAACTCCATTTGTTCGGCAAGGAACTCTAAATGCTGCATACAATGCACTCCCATTTGATCGCATCGTGTGATTTATAGGTTGTAGAAGCCCTAGACAAAGATAATCCATTGTAAAATTCCTCTCCCTTTGAGTATTCTTCGCATTTTTACTCATAAGTGTTGGGTTGAGAGGGACAAAAGATTTGGATTTTGTGATAATTTTTGGGGGATCCACGAAAAAGTAATAAAAAAAGAGCAAGCTTCCATTAAATACGTCGTATGTTAATATGTCGATCATACTAAATAATTTCTACGAACCCAAAATGCGAATTTTACCATGTGGCCTAATCTAGATTTGTTATTTATAATATGAAGAGCTTCTTTGACATTGTCCAGGTCCATATGCTGGGTCTTATTTATGTGGAAATTTAAGTTTGACTTAGCACAAGTTGCTACTGAGAAGAAATTTTACCAAACATTTACCGAAGGTTCCAATTGCATGAAAGAATTGCCTCAATTATACATATGTTAAGTGCCATCAAATTTAGAACTGATGGGGTTCCCCCAGAAGATTCCCGAGCCAAACTGATAGGACTTGGGCTCTGTTTGGTTGGGCTGTTGCTGATGGAAAACTGCTGATGAGCTGTTGCTGATGGAAAACTGCTGATGAGCTGTTGCTGATTGAAAAAGTGCTGATTCTGGAAAATAGAGTTTTGTTTAAAAACTGTTTGGATGAGACAGAGTTTACAAAACGGAGTTTCCGAAAAGTTGTTTGGATTCAAAACGGAGTTTTTACCAAAAACAAATTTCAAATTTGAAAGTGACATAACACAATACTAAACAAAGATTCATTCACAACACAAAATTAAGGTTCATTGATACAATGTTTTACACTTTACGCTCTTGATTCATACAGCTGATTCGCAATACTATTACGTATCGCAATCATCTCCTCTACACCACCTGCAGTGTCAGTACATGTCTCTTGTGAACCTTGTGAGGAGATCCCATGGTCTTGAATCCTTTGTTCAGACTCACTAAAATCAATGTCCACACGCGATGGATGCCGACAAATGAAATTATGTAAACACATAGTGACAATCACAATAGCTACTTGCTTGTCGAAACGATAGCTTGACATGTCCCGTAGTATGACCCATTTCTTTTTCCAAACACCAAAAGATCGTTCTATCACACTTCTTAGTGATGAGTGCGCGTGATTGAAAATCTCTCGGTCTCCTTCGGCTCGACGACCACCACGAGAAAAGTCTGGTAGATGATAGCGCGTATCTTGATACAGTTTCATGTATCCTCTTTGCAGAGGATAACCAGAATCTAACAAGTAATATTTTCCTGAAAATTATTTAATAATATTTAAGGGCAATTATTTTATATATAATATAACAAAATTTTACATAGTTACCTAGAGGTGGATGCGGGAAGGTGTAACGTGGATCACTTGTCGCAAAATTGAAAATACGGCTATCGTGCGCTGATCCGTCTCAACCCTGCATAACGAAAGTGAAGCACATATTGAAATCACAAGCAGCCATGACATTTTGGGCTGGACTGCCACGTCTCCCAATATAAGGTACCTGAATTCCAATTGGTATGCACGTGTGAACATGTGTCCCATCAATTGCTCCGATGCAATCTTTAAAAAATGGCATGTATCGTCTGTCATACATAATCTCTGGGGGAGTACTGCTGAAAGATCTATCTGATGGCTGAATCACTTCTTTCGCTAACTTCAGCAATGCACGAAGACCTCGAGAAAAAAATCGGCTAGCTGTCTCCGTTGAATGCTGAAAGCGCTCAATTGTTTTTCTCATTGATTCATTATGCGATAATACGTATATTGTCAGCGCCAGGATTTCCCGGGATGCAGTCCTTCTTGTTCCCCGAAATCCACACTTCTCTTCCAGAGCATGCAATAAGTCCATAAAAATTTCTTGACTCATCATGAAAGAGTCGTGAAACCTCACCCGTGACCCGCATAGTAGCTCTACCACCCATTTATCGCCTGTTTGCTTTGAAGTCATGCGTGGTACCAGACAAAGCATCATGGAAGTATACTCGGTCACCAAAGATACAGCTGCAACCACATTCTGATGATGTGCAAGCACATAATTTCTTCTTGTAATCTACTGCCCTTCAGTCGAATTTTCAGATTCATCGCTGGACATATTCTGTATGAGAAATAAATTATCAACACTTATTATGAGAAATAAACATCAAAACATCATAAGCATAATAGTGTCAACATCATTTATCAAAAAAACACACATCATAAACATAATTTTGTCCACCACATAATAGTCTCCACTACAACATAAAAAACAAAACAGAATCTGATGGCGGGAAATATATCAGAAGAGAACACAAAGGTCTCCACTACCCCCCACGGAGGAAGCGATTACGTAGCCACTTTACGTTCATCCCTTCTGGTAAGCACAAAAAGGTCTCCCTATGATTTTTGCCCATGAAATACGTGATTGCAAAATCATGGAACTCTTCATCAGACTGCACTTCCTGGTACGTAGCCAATTTGTCTATTGCCTGTCGGATGCTAAACCCAGAAGTAGTTTTTTTGGTGCCTCCTGGATGCATCGACTAATGGTTTTAGAAGACTCCGCCAAGTCTTCTAACACGGAAGTAATAACTTTGTTTTTCCCTTTTTTCCGCTTCTTGACAGGTGCTGACGTAGCTGTGTTATCACGTGTCGCTGGATCACCAATGACATCAATGTCCTCCGGCTCACCTTCTGACATTCCTCTTTCGTCAACTGACTCGGGGATCTCGTTAATGGTGTTCGGGGTGCAAGCATGATGTCCTGTGGCGACAACAGAGCTGAACATCATATGTAATTTCTCCTCCAGGTCTGGATGTATTCCTGAGTAACGAAATTTTTTGGCCGCCGGGACAACCTACAAAATACAAATATTTCAAGTTAGCTGGTGTTTTTTTTAAAAAAATGTTAAACAAAAAAGTTATGGAAAATGAGTACCTTCAATCTTTCGTCCCACCACTCGTCCGAAGCGTCTATAGTTTTCCTTGAAGAATTCCAACCCAAACCGGTGTCACCACGTTTTAACTCCGTCCATAATTTCCACTCCTTATTCAAATGATCCCATTTATTTTTTAATTGGACTTTGTCGTACTGTTTTGTAGTAAGCTTCTCAAAATTTTTCATAACGTTGTTCCAACCTTCTTTATTAAAATGTGTGGTTGGTCGATTCCCAAATTCAATCTCCTTAATACATATGTCACAGAAAATCATGATAGTTGTATTGTTCCAAAATGCGGCCACACCATCATCTTTTGATTTTCCCATCTTTAGAAAATAAAATAAGTTAATTTTTAATGAAAACACACGCATACATAGAACAACACACACACACACATAACAACACACACATACCACACAACATATAACATACACACAAATATATATACAACACACACACACAAATAACAACACATACTCACAACATATAACATACAACATATAACATACTCACAACATATAACATACAACAAATATATATACGCACAACATATAACATACTCACAACATATAACATACTCACACACAAATATACACACACACACACACATATATAACAAACACACACACACACATAACATACACACACACACATATAACATACACACACACATAACATACACACACACATAACAACACACACATACATAGAACATACTCACACACCAATATATATACAACACACACACACAAAACACACACACATATATAACAAACACACACACACAAACAAATATATAACAAACACACACACACAAATATATTTATTCCACACACACACACAAATATATAACATACTCACACACAAATATATAACAAACACACACACACACATATATAACAAACACACACATATAACACAAACACATATATTTATTCCAAACAAACACACACACATATAGCAAACACACAAAACAAACACACACACATACAACACAAACACACACACACACATACAACACAACACACACACACAAACACACACACACACACATACAAAAACACACACATACACATACAACCCAAAATCTGGAAACACACACACACACAAAATCTGCAACACACACACCAAAGAGCACATACACAAAATCTGCAACACACATACAACCCAAAATCTGCAACACACACATACAAAGAGCACACACACATACACATCACAACACAACAAGCACACATATGGAGGAAAACTGAAAAGCAGGATCTGGAAAAAAAATGAAAAGCCCTAAAATTGAAAAGAAGGAGAAGGGGTATACCTGCTCGGGTCAGAGGAGAAATTACTGGAGTCGTGCGGCCACGAGCCGGGCGTCGTCGTCAGGGAAGAAGGCCACCGCGATAGCTGGAGTCGTCGTCGTCGTCGATGATGCTAAAAACGTCGACTCCCGAATTCTGGACTCCCTCGTCGTCGATGCTCGGGAGAGCTGCTTGCCGGTCGATCCAGGAGAGGCGTCGGAAGTGTCGTCGGGGAAGAGGAGCGGGCGAAGCAGGGGTTGCGTCGGGGAAGAACGTTGTCGTCGGGGAAGAAGACGCTGTATCAGTATTTCGATCAGCAGCTTTTGTGCGGCAGAAAGCACAAATATCGCGCGGTGAGGCTATAGGGCAAAATCGTGGTTTTTACAAACCGCGGTTTGCATGATCAGCTGCGCCAAACGCCGCTTATGCGTAAAATTGAGGTGCGGTTCAAACGCACCGGAGGCAAAAAGCCCAACCAAACGCTACCTTAGTTCGAAACACTCAAGCAATACAACCCGACTGAACGAGCCGCACGTGTGAGCCACTCCCGCTCGAAGGGTTCAAAATCACCTCGTAAGGAGGGACAAAACAAAGCAACAAAAGGCACCACGAACGGCCCACTCACACACGCACGCACGCACGCACGACCGACGCCCGTGTAGGAACACAGGAGCGTGCATGCACAGGTGTGCCCACATGTGGGCTGCGCATGCGGGCACATGCGCACACGGCCAGCGAGCACACATGTGGGCTTCGTACGCATGCGACCGTGTCGCACGACCACACGCGCCCCGCACAGGAATGTGTGCACCCGTCGGCGGCGGCCGCCAACTCTAGTTGCCGTCGTCGCTAGGCAGCCTTCCTGGGCTGCGTCGGGGGGGGGGGATTGTTCGTCATTTAGAGAAAATTTTTGATCCAGGTGATTGAAATAAAATGTCATTCGTCAACTCAAGATTCAGCCTGACATAATTGCTAACGTGACTCTTCAAGAAAGTTATAAAACGGCCCTCAAGTCATCATTTGAAGACAAGCTACTTGAGAGACTAGAGAACTCTCAGATTTTTCGACGAGCACGTGAAGCTTAGATCGTTCTATTGCTCTGATTTTACTTTTCTCCCTCTCTAGTCTGCTCACGATCAACACGCTCATGGACGCAGCAATAGACGAAGGAAATAGTTCAGGATAAGGCTCTCGCGAGCGTACTATTCAAGGCTTTGTGAACTTGATCATTTTCCAACTTCTCTACCCCAAAGCTTGTATCATAGAGCTGACATATCACCCGCCGAAGAATTCAAATGTTTGTAAACAAATGAAAAATAGTCTATTTTGGCACGACACAAATCCAACCATGTTTTTTTCACCCTTTCTGGGTTTTAAACATTAAAAATGGCTACGTGTCATTCTTACTTGATTTTCATTTGACTATTTGAGCGCACAACCCGACTCAGAGCTAAGATGGTCTGATTCTCCAGACCAGAGGAAAATCGGGCAATCCAAAACAGTTTTGTGCCGTCTGTGAGAAGGTGTTCACAACTCTGTAACAACTCTCTAGAAATAACGCTTGATCGGGACAAGCGTCCCGACCAACTGCAATAGAAAAGAGAAACACGCACACAACTAAATACATGACTTCGGAAGAACGTGCCTATCTAGCCCCCACCAACTCGCGTACAAGCAACGCTCCGCTTCTAGGAGAAGCCATTGCTGTCGCGCCGACAAACTCCCTGGAGGAGCATGTTCGACTGATAAAGAAGCGTCATGTATACATGCTCACACTTCTACGAGAGCTGGGAGTCTCCAATCCTCCCAAGACAGCTGACGCACAAGGGATGCGACCAACAATCGCTCAGGAGCGCGTCCCTCCTCGAGATGTGGCTCACCCTAAGTTATCAAAGGCGCAAAGCGCACCAAGGCGCAAAGGGCCCCTGGAGCCTAGGCGCATGGCGCTGGCGCGCGCCTGAGACACGTGAGGCGCAAAAATTGGGGAAAAAGGAAATTGAGCGAATTGGGCGCCCAATTCGCTGAAATTGAGCGAATTGGGTTAGTTCTCTTTTATCAAGTTAGTATAAGAGCCCTTTTGGAATTGGGTTAATTCTTTTCTATCAAGTTAGTATACGAGCTTATATTTTTCAATATTCTATCTAAACAAGTGAGAAATGATATAAATACATGATAGTCATAAATGATGTATACAGAGTGCAACTAGAAATCAAATAAAAAACTATAACATGTAATATAAAGTTGACGAAGATAAACAAATTTAGATAAACATTTTTGTACCTTTTGAACACTCATGATCAACTTATCTTGAATTAACAATATAGCATGACTTCCACTCAGGTAATGAATGACCAAATCTCTGCATAAAACACAAAGGACGTATTAGAATCAAACATTCAAGCATAATAAAATGAGATCATTTTTGAAGGCAACATAATAAAAATAACAACATAGATAAATCAACCAAGTCAACAATCATAATCTATCAAATCAATATTGCAATTTTTCGCACAAAAAACAAACCTAAACTACCAAGTCAGCAATCATAAACTCTAAACTAATGTGCAAGAAAATAACATAACATCACGGCGATCACGCCATCATTTATCGTCTGAATCAATAAATGTTTCATTTTCTTCACTAAAATTTTCTTCTTCTTCATTGAACTCAGCTTCTTCTTCATCCTCGACATCATCTGTACACATTGTTGGAGTAGGTGTCTTTTTCTTAGATGTGCTCCCCTTGTCAACTACCGTCTTCCCTTTAGATAAGCGCGTGGAGTATATGTCTTCTTCTACTCCGCTGGCCCTTGCTACTGCACCCCAGGTCAATAATTCGTCATCAAAAACTATATCGTCATCCTGCTCAACCTCCTCATCTTCCTCCATTCTTCCCATCAGCCATTCATTGCTATCATCAATATATTTCAGCGAGATCGGATCAATACCATCACGTGAATCATATCGCCGACGCAAGACACAAGACACGATTGTATTTTACAAATACTAAATCATTTAGGAGCTGTTGTGCTAGTCGATTTCTTTTTTTGCTATAGACCTATACCATAACAAATAAATAATTAATCATATAATAATATAAATTAATATTTACATACTCGTTCAAAAAAATTCATACATGCTCAAAAAAACTCCAGTTGCTCTCACATCCGGATGAACTGCAAGTGAGATTTAAAATTTTTACTACAAATTTAGTCAGATCAGGAGTATCAGCTCCATTTGATTGTCACCATTTAGCTGCCCCAAAAAATAAATATTATGAAATTAATGAATCATTTTTATTAAATAAATTGTTTGTTTGAAACTTGAAATAATATTTAATTAAGTAACATGAAGACTTTGTTTTTCTATGACGAACTGCAAATTACATTCCAAACAAACCTTCAGCATTTCTATATAAACTTAGACTCTATTTGTTTGGGTGTTTCGCAACTCCGTTTTGGGCAAACGTTGCCAGGAGGGTAAACAAATGAACCTCTGACGGCGTTTGTTCCGTTTCCACCCGTTCGCCTTGAGAAACGCCCCCAAAAAACTCCGTTTGGAGCAACCACCTCCCCCCTCCGGTTCGAACTCTCCGTTTCCACCCGCCGGATCGACCCGCCACCGCTAAAACAAATGAAGTCTCAGTTGGTCCATAATTATATCTTGAATTTCAAGACTTGAAATGAGCTTTTGCATTGTTTGATATAAACCCCTCATGACTTTTTCATCTAATGCCATTTCAGGGTTTGAATAAAAGAATTCTGGATTTAAATAATTAGCCGCCGCATGCAATTGTCGATGAAGCTGATTTTCCCATCTCCTGTCGACAATCGCAAAGAATTCTTTATATTTTTCCTCTTTTCCATTGAAAGAGTTCATGATTGTCTCTTTTGCTCTATGCATAGCCTCATAGATATAACACATATCCGGTCTTTTCTCCCAATCAACCAATCTTAGTACCCGAGCTAAAGATCCGAAAATCTTCAAAATGTACACAATAGTACTCCAGAAAGAGACCATGTATATAATGCTCTGTATTTGCTTACCTCCTGTTTTTTTGCCCACATGCTTGATGTCCACTCAGGTGAACTGAACATCTTCCTTAGATTTGTCCCCTGCTTATGAATGCGCTGAAGAGTAAGAAATGAAGTTGCAAACCTAGTAACAGCAGGTCTAACAAACTCCACTTGTCCTGTGAATCTCCTTAGCATGTTGACTAGTACAGGCCGAACATAAATATAACTGTTGACGCTCATTGCTCTTTTAATTGTTCTACTAATGCTTGACATCTTTCTAATATCCTCTAACGTAGTCAATTTCATTCGTTAGAACAGTTTCCATTGAGTCTCTGCACCTATCTCTTTTTATTCTCATTTTCTATTTTTTTTTTTTAAGATTTGGCTCAGGATTGCCCATTTTTAATTCCAGGGTTTTTCTGAATTTGGAAGTTAACACTTAGCAGGTTTCCATACCAAGGCTCAATCCAATCAAGTCCGTAGCGTCTACCAATTTCGCCATATCCCCCTTTGCTTTGAAAAAAGAATCCATTTGTAATTCTATCCACCTCTTTCATTGATCTTGTCACTAAGGAATTCATTAGGTAATGATTCCTATTTGTTTCAATCCAATTATTCTATCATTGATGTATCCGCAATTCAATATGGATATATATATGTGGGATGCAATGGGCGGCACACGGTGTCCAATATAAATGTTGTCGTTTTGCTTCCAATAATTTTCCTATTTCATAATAAACACATTTATTTAATTTCAATATATGACATTAAAATTAAATAAATATTAAAAGAGCATGATTAACGATATATTTACCTGTTAGTACATTATTGCTTGCACTATCAGTAACAATTTGAACAACATTAGCCTCTCAAACACGTTCCACTACTCTATCTAGCAATTCAAACATCCTCTCTCCAGTTTTTGCGTAATTAGATGCATCAACAGATTCCAGGAAAAATGTACCTTTTGGTAAATTTACCAAAAAAATTTTAAGTCTTCTCTGTTTCTTATCTGTCCATCCGTCTGCCATGATAAAACATCCAAACAACCTCCACTCATCCTCATAGTTCTTCATCATCTTCTGGACTTCAGTTACTTCATTATTCAACAAAGGCACGCGAACTTCATGATAACTGGGTGGTTTCAATCCAACCCCAAACTGGCCAATGGATTCTATCATCACTGCAAAACTAGGGTAGGTAACCGCATTAAAAGGAATAGCTGCATCATACATCCATTGAGCTATATGCTTGCAAGCCCTCCCTCTAAGTTCCTTCTTACATACTTCGTTGATTGAAGTTTGCTTCATTTGCTGATGTTGACCTTTTTGTTTCATTTTTTTCTCAATATTAGATGAAAAAAAAACATCCATCGGTCCTTTAGTCCTAGACTTTTTAGGCACACCGCTTGGACCGCATCCATGAATCTTCACACCGAGGTCATCCATATCCTCATCGCTTCCAAAGGTGTCTACATCTGCAAAGTCCGAGAATGCTTGTTTTTCTGTAATGCTTACAGACATTTTTTTTGCATATAGTCTTGAATTTCTGTCCTTACATGTTGTGGGCATTTGAGACAGACTTTGGTATTTCTAAATCCCCCCACTAGATGTTGTTTCGCACGATAAAATCCACCCTTTGTGATTTTCTCACAGAAAATTCAAATTAAATCAGTTTTTATTAGTGACAGATGTCTGCCGCACATTCTTCCAACCAGGATCAATCCTAGATTGGACACTGGATGAACCAGATCCACTCGCGTTCATTTCCAGCTATTAAAACATATTACGAAAAAATTATTACATAAAACATGATAATTAGTGAAAACTGTAGCGTTCAGTTTACTTTTTTAATGTGAACTGTGGAAACCCAGTTCACTGTAAAATAGTATACTGGAATCCCAGTTTTCTGTTACAGTGAACTGGGCTTCCACTATGACGATGCTAGAAGGCTAGAACAGAAGAGTGCAACCAAAAAAATTACTTGAACTGGACTTTCACTATGCGTCTATGCTAGAACAAAAGAGAGCAACTGATGGGAGTCCATCGGATCGTGCACATGATGGGGCGGGACCCACGTTCATTTATTCCCACCGGAAGACGTGATCGGATCGCCGATCCGACCCCGCGGTTGCGTCCGGCACGTCGCCGCGAATCTGAATCATATATTTATGTATTTTTTTGGACATGTGTTAGTTTATTTAAGGGCGAACCCACCGGCCAATCATAGCCGTTTGATGGGATGCCCTAATGCTTGTTTTTCTTATAAATAGGACTAGTGGCTGGTTTAGGGTTTTTGGATTGCTGAAGTTGGAGAGTTCATCTTCCCTTCTTCCGGTGGTCTTCCCGCGGTGCCGACGCCGTGGACCCTTGGTGCCGACGCCTTGGGGTAAGTCTCCCTCCTCCTCTCCCTCACTTCCTCCCCCCTACTACAACCCGCCGGCCCTCTTGTTTCCGCCCAGGTTCGGCCGCCCGAACCCCCTCCTCCTCTTCCCTATCCAACCCGCCAGCCCCCCCCACCGGTTCTCCTCCTGGAACCAGCCAGCCGCTGGCCTATTCCCGCCCAGATCGGGGCGGTCGACTCATCTCCCGCCTCCGCCTCACTCCGGCCAGCCATCCAGCCCCCTTTCCGCCCCCTACCAGCCCGCCAAACCCCTTCCCCTACCCTAAATTCGTGGATCCACTCTCCATAAGCCGGATCCGGCCATCTATTACCGGATCCGCCCACCCGAGTCCGGATCCGCGTGCATTCATCCGGATCCATCTGTTTTCCGTCCCGATCCCTTCATCCACCACCAAAAACAGCCCCTTCCGTCATCTCCACCTCCGGTCCCACCACCCGGCACCCGATCTACGCCACCTGAACCTTCCACTTCCATTGCCCGAAATCAGCCCATAGTGTTGAGTTATTTTGTGATTGGGTTGTACTATTTTTCTTGATATTAATATTGGATAATCTCATATTTGCTTGGAGCTTGTTTGGGGCATTTTGGTATCGATTGATTATTAACCTGCAGGTGGATCTCTTCGCCGCGCGCTTTGCTTGTGGCCCTCCGAGCGGAGGAAAGCCAACTAAGGAATTCGCCCAATATTAAAATTAATTCTTGTTGTAGTTATTTGCTTGTGGCGTTACTATTTTTCCATTGCTCTAATAATTCGTCGCGTGAACCAATTGTTGTGTTGCATATAGAGTCTAGGTGGTGCACTTCATAGCCTACCCTACATCAGTTGGTATCAGAGCCCAGGTCGGGCCATTTGCATGCTCCGTAGTGGTAGGACTTTTAGAAGCATGGTAGATCCACCCGTCACAAATGACCGGGCAGCGGGCTCGAATTCGAGCACCGCTACCACAGACTTTCAACGCCTTATTCTAGAGCGTTTTGACGCAATGGGTACCCAGTTCGAGAATGTGCGTCACGATATCGCCGCGGTGACTCGTCGCCTAGATCTGATAGAGCGCGCGAGAGGTACTCCCTCCCTACACGGCCATGAGGCGGGTGACCCGGGCGACTCTCCCCGTCGTGGGCAGCGGGTCAGAGATGATCCGCCACCTGCGGACCGCTAACCACCGTGAAGACCCCGTGAGAGCCCCCACCTCGCCAGCATGGCGGAACCCAGAGCCACCTCGTGGCCGACCCCCACCGCCGTGGGAGGACTACCGTATGTCACGACAGCCTGGCCCTAGGAACCGCGTGTCCCCGTTCAGTCGCCACGACCAGCGTCGTGACGAGTATTACCCGCCAGGTCGACGTGAGCGCGGACCCCCGCCCGCTCGACACGATTATGACCGTGACGATGATCCTGATGATTATCCTGACCCGCGGAGAGGCGACCGCGCCTTTGACATCACCCGTCGGATTCGCCTCGATGCCCCGACGTTCGATGGCCGCTTGGACCCGAAGGCCTTTAGTGATTGGCTCCTTGACATGGACCACTATTTTGACTGGTACGACATGAGTGATGAACGTTGTGTCCGGTTTGCCAAGATGAAGCTAGTCGGGCAGGCCAAGGTATATTGGATTAGTGTTGAGAGATCCTTAGAGCGTGACAGCTACTACCCTATCACCAGATGGGGAGAGATGAAGCAGAGACTGAGCGAGAAGTACCTCCCTGCGTCCTACCGGGATCAGCTATTCGAGCAATTACAAAACTTGCGCCAGGGAACGCTCACGGTGGCCGAGTATATGGCCCGATTCGACGAGTTAGTGGTTAGGAGCCATATTTCGGAGGAACCCATCGCCACTGCCTCTCGATTCAAGGCAGGCCTCCGTTCGGACCTCCGGAGGGAGTTGATTCCCCATCGCTTAGAGACGGTAGACCAGATATTCCAGCTCGCTCTGGAATATGAGCAATACCTTCGCACCTCTAGTACGAAGCAGTTTCCTTCTCGGACGGATTCGTCGACATTTAGGAAGCCCGCTCCGACCCAGACTGCGACAGCCGCCCCACCCCCTCGAGTCACTCCTGACATGAAGGGGAAGGCTATTGCTACTGAGGGCCAGAGGCCTGGGGGTATTCAGTGTTTTAGGTGCTTGGGCAGATGACACGTAGAGGCCCACTGCCCTACGCGGACTCTGTTGGTTGAGGATGAGGAGCACGACCTAGAGGAGGATGCTGAGGGCGCAGAAGAAATTAGAGCCAATGTTGAAGAAGGTTGGGAGAGCGACGCCGAGAGGTCCTTAGAGGTGGGAGTGATTAGGTGCCTCCTACACACCCCACGTGCAGATGAGGACTGGCGCCGCACTACCATCTTCTACACCTATTTCCCTAGTGCAGGCGGGCCCTGCAAATTAGCCATCGACAGTGGGAGTTGCGTGAACATCATAGCCCAGAAGGGGCTTGATCGTATGCAGGTGAAGGCAGAGCCTCACCCCCACCCCTATCGTGTCGTCTGGGTCGACAAAACCGCGATTCAGGTGACCCAGCGTTGCTTAGTACCGATCAGCATCGCATCCTTCCAGGATCGGGTATGGTGTGACGTCATTCCCATGGACGTCGCGCATGTGCTGCTTGGACGCCCCTGGTTGTTTGATCGTGACGTCACGTGTTTCGGCCGCTCGAACACGTGTGTCTTCTATGACAAGGGGCAGAAGATCACCTTGACACCCACCCAGCCCAGGGAGAGATCGAAGGGTGTGGTTGAGCCTTCCGTGAGTACGGGTGCTTCGAGACCATTGCACCTTCTGAGACGTGGCGAGTTTCTCCGCGACAGTATCGAGGCAGATGTTATGTATGTTGTCGCCGCCACTCAGGTATCGGAGGGCCCCTCTGTTGACCACCCACGAGCGGTACGTCCCCTTTTGAATGAGTTCGCGGACATTATGCCCGACGAACTCCCCGATGAGCTACCCCCGCAGCGAGATATCCAGCACGCTATAGATCTGATCCCGGGAGCTTCCCTCCCGAACCTGCCCCACTATCGTATGCATCTAGATGAGCACGCTGAGCTCAAACGGCAGGTCGACGAGCTTCTACGGAAGCAATTTATTCGTGAGAGTATGAGCCCGTGTGCTGTTCCCGCCCTTCTTACCCCTAAGAAGGACGGCAGTTGGCGTATGTGCGTCGATAGCCGCGCCATAAACAAGATCACGGTCAAGTACCGCTTTCCGATTCCTCGATTAGATGATCTATTGGACACTATGTCCGGTGCCCAGATCTTTACCAAGATCGATCTGCGTAGTGGGTACCACCAGATCAGAGTGCGTGAAGGGGACGAATGGAAGACCGCCTTCAAGACTAAAGATGGACTCTATGAGTGGCTAGTCATGCCATTCGGGCTTTCAAACGCCCCTAGTACTTTTATGAGAGTCATGACGCAGGTGTTGCGGCCCTACAGGGGCAAGTTTCTTGTTGTATACTTTGATGACATATTGGTCTACAGCCAGACACAGGCCGCCCACCTCGACCATTTGAGGCTTCTCTTCGGCATTCTGCGCCGGGAGAAATTGTATGTGAATTTGAAGAAATGCGCTTTTCTCTCTGAGTCCGTCCACTTCCTTGGATTCATTATATCTTCGACTGGCGTATCTGTTGACCCCGAAAAGGTCCAATGTATTCGAGACTGGCCTGTGCCTACGACTATCCACGAGGCTCGCAGCTTTCACGGGCTTGCCACCTTCTACAGGAGGTTTGTCCCGGGGTTCAGCACGATCATGGCCCCCTTCACGAGCTGCCTCAAGAAGGGAGAGTTTCAGTGGACCCCCGCTGCCACTAGAGCCTTCAAGGAGATAAAGGCGAAGCTGACGACGGCCCCAGTTCTGAGGCTTCCTGATTTTGGCCGTGCCTTTGAGGTCGCTTGCGACGCATCTGGAGTTGGTATCGGTGGCGTATTGAGCCAAGAGGGACACCCGGTCTCCTACTTTAGTGAGAAGTTAAACGAGAAGAAACAGAAGTATTCGAACTACGATCGAGAGTTTTATGCGGTTGTCCAGTCCTTACGCTACTGGAGGCACTACCTCCTCCCCCGGGAGTTCGTGTTTTACTCCGACCACCAGACATTACGCTACTTGGATTCTTAGCGCAAGCTGGGGCATCGCCATGCCAAGTGGGTCGAGTACCTGCAGAACTTCCACTACGTTCTCAAACACCGAGCTGGTGTTGAGAACAAGCCTGCGGACGCCCTGAGTCGTCGTGTCTCTTTGCTTCAGACAATGACCGCCCGTGTCGACGGGCTTGAGCGCGTGATCTTAGAGTATCCGACGTGGCCTGATTTTGGTGAGGTTTACACTGCCCTATCCCAAGATCCCCCAAACCCCGTTGAGGGATATCAGATCTTCGAGGGATATCTATACCATGGATCCCGCCTATGCATTCCCCGGACATCGTATCGTGATTTTCTGATTTGGGAGTTGCATGCGGGCGGAGCCGCCAGACATTTTGGGCGCGATAAGACTATAGCCATTGTGGAGGACCGTCTCTACTGGCCCACACTTAGGAAGGATGTGACTAGGGTCGTCCGCCACTGCCGCACCTGCCAGACGGCCAAGGGCACGAAGCAGAATGCGGGCCTATATACTCCTTTACCGGTCCCACGTCGATCTTGGGAGGACCTTAGCATGGACTTCGTTCTTGGACTTTCCCGCACTCTTCGGAAGCACGATTCCATCTTCGTGGTGGTTGATCGCTTTTCGAAGATGGCTCATTTTATTGCATGCCGCAAGACGGCGGACGCGACCCACGTTGCATCCATTTTCATGAGGGACGTTTTCCGATTACACGGCCTTCCTAAATCCATCATATCGGACCGCGACGTGAGATTTATGAGCTACTTCTGGAAGACCCTGTGGCTCAAGACTGGCACCACCCTTAAGTTCTCGACTGTCTACCACCCACAGACGGATGACCAGACAGAGGTAGTAAATAAGAGTTTAGGGAACTTGTTGAGGTGTCTGGTGGGAGAGCGAGTGAGTAGTTGGGACTTAGACCCGCCGGTCGCCGAGTTTGCATATAATAGCTCCGTCAATAGGACTACTGGGTTGAGTCCATTTCATATAGTGTCAGGTTACGACCTCAGGAAACCCCCTGACCTTATTCCGAGCCCGTTAGAGTCTCGTCCTAGTGAGTCTGCCGAATCATTTGCACAACATCTGCATGAGTTGCATGAGTCGGTTCGGCGACGTATTAATATGAGCAATGAAAATTATAAAACACACGCAGATCAACGAAGACGAGAGCGTATTTTTAATATTGGCGAACGGGTGATGGTACGAGTCCGCCCGGAGAGGCTCTCTTCGGGGTCTGCCAAGAAGCTAAGCGCCAGGCGAATGGGTCCTTTCTCAGTTATTAGTCGGATTGGGACAAACGCCTACAGGCTAGATATCCCGACAACTATGGGGATTCATCCAGTTTTTAATATCGAGGATCTGACACCCTATTACGAGCCTCATGACTATGGGGACCCGAGCAGTGGAGGTGCGCCACCTTCTTCCCCCTTGCCTTCCTTCCCCACCGCCCCACCCACACCAGTTTGCCACCACAGCCCGCCCACTACTGACACACTTTCCCCTGGGAGTTCGTCGCCTTTGGTACCACAACCGGCATCACCACTCGCACCGGATCCCACCATGAGAGACGAGAGCATCACGGAGATCAGATCCCACCAGATTGTTCCCACCACGGACGGGCCGCGCCTTCGCTACTTGGTTCATTGGCGGGGTCGTACAGACGCTGACGACGCTTGGATACTACCGGCAGAGCTTGACCAACTTGCCCCCGGACTTCGACTCCAGTACGATCGTCTCCATTCCTCGGAGATGAATGCCTTTCAGTCGGGGGGAGTTGATGGGAGTCCATCGGATCGTGCACATGATGGGGCGGGACCCACGTTCATTTATTCCCGCCGGAAGACGTGATCGGATCGCCGATCCGACCCCGCGGTTGCGTCCGGCACGTCGCCGCGAATCTAAATCATATATTTATGTATTTTTTTTGGACATGTGTTAGTTTATTTAAGGGCGAACCCACCGGCCAATCATAGCCGTTTGATGGGATGCCCTAATGCTTGTTTTTTTTATAAATAGGACTAGTGGCTGGTTTAGGGTTTTTGGATTGCTGAAGTTGGAGAGTTCATCTTCCCTACTTCCGGTGGTCTTCCCGCGGTGCCGACGCCTTGGGGTAAGTCTCCCTCCTCCTCTCCCTCACTTCCTCCCCCCTACTACAACCCGCCGGCCCTCCTGTTTCCGCCCAGGTTCGGCCGCCCGAACCCCCTCCTCCTCTTCCCTATCCAACCCGCCAGCCCCCCCCCCCCCCCCCCCCCACCGGTTCTCCGCCTGGAACCAGCCAGCCGCCGGCCTATTCCCGCCCAGATCGGGGCGGTCGACTCATCTCCCGCCTCCGCCTCACTCCGGCCAGCCATCCAGCCCCCTTTCCGCCCCCTACCAGCCCGCCAAACCCCTTCCCCTACCCTAAATTCGTGGATCCACTCTCCATAAGCCGGATCCGGCCATCTATTACCGGATCCGCCCACCCGAGTCCGGATCCGCGTGCATTCATCCGGATCCATCCGTTTTCCGTCCCGATCCCTTCATCCACCACCAAAAACAGCCCCTTCCGTCATCTCCACCTCTGGTCCCACCACCCGGCACCCGATCTACGCCACCTGAACCTTCCACTTCCATTGCCCGAAATCAGCCCCTAGTCTTGAGTTATTTTGTGATTGGGTTGTACTATTTTTCTTGATATTAATATTGGATAATCTCATATTTGCTTGGAGCTTGTTTGGGGCATTTTGGTATCGATTGATTATTAACCTGCAGGTGGATCTCTTCAGCAACTAGAAAAAATGGCAGCCAGAAAAACACAGCCGGAAAAATCTTCAAACGACAGTCAATATGCAAGAAGAAGAAGGAATGCAGTGAGAAGAAGTTACCAGAAGTGGCGGCGGCCGGCGAGTGGAAGAGGAACGGCGAACGGAAGAGGAGCGGCGACACGATCGGAGCGGCCACTGGAGCGGAGATTTCAACCCTAACCCGATTCACGATTCGGCGTGAATCGGGAAAATGAGGCAAAAGCTTCTTTATAAAGACAAAACCCATTAAAATAAACCGGGCCTAGACCGAATCTCTTCTAGGCGCGCCTAACTAACGCCTGAAAGGCCCGTAAGGCGCGCACCGAGGCGCGCCTGGGGCGCGCCCGAGCCAATTCACCCGCCTCGCCCATGATCGGGCGCTACTCTGTGCGCCCGGCGCCTGAGGCGTGCTTAGGCGGGCGCCTTGATAAATTAGAGCATCTCCAACCGATCGGTAAAATTGACATTTCGCCATTTTAGAGGAGATTTTCTCTCCAACCGATCGACATATAGAGCTGCATTTATGCAGATTTTCTCTCTTCTCTTCTAAATATAGAGGAGGGGGAGAGGAAATGCCATGGCCGACCTTTAAATTTTTATATATATTTTTTAATTATTTAATTAATTGTTTTACGAATTCTTCGTATACTCTATAAATCTTCGTAGCCGCTATAATAATTTTTCAATTATGACATATAAATTATCAATAAAATTGCTTCTTCGAGACCTACAAAACGAGACTAATATTGAATATTTTCTAATTATTATTTGTCATACAAATAAGAGAAGAAGACCTATTTATTGATCAAACTCGTACAAAAATAAAAATACATTCAAAATTACATATCTTCATTCCCATATCGTTCTCATAAATGTTCAACTAGTGCATCTCAAAGTGCAAAATGAGCATCCCTGTCCTTGATCTTTTTATGTCGATTTAGGAACCGACGAAATCGTTCGGCTTCACTTGTGTTCCACTCTTCAACATTCTGAGTTTGTGCTGGAGTTGAAATAGTGACATATTCATTTTCATCCCTCTCGTCTTCGACGATCATGTTATGTATTATAACACAAGTAGACATGATATTGTGTAAAACACGCTTATCCCAAAAACGGGCCGACCCCTTAATTATCGTAAATCTTGATTGAAGAGCACCGAATGCCTGCTCTACATCTTTTCAGCATACTTCTTGAATCATTGTGAAGTATTGTTTCGTTTTTTCTTGTGAATGAAAAAAAGTTTGAACTAGTGTTGACCTATTCGGATATATTCCGTCGGCTAATTAATAACCAACGTCATAATTTTTTCACAATATTTGATACCGAGTAGGAGGCGTAATACTTTGTGCTAAGTTGGAAAACAAAGGAGACAATTGCAGGACGTTAGTATCATTATTCGAGTCTGGTAAACTAAAATATGCGTGTCATATACATAAGTCATAAGATGCTACTGCTTCAAGTATAATTATTGGCCCACCATGACGTCCTGAATATTGGCCTGCCCATGCTGTTGGACAGTTCTTCCATTGCCAATGCATGCAATCTAAACTTTCCAACATCCCTGGAAATTCTCGTTCTTCACCTTTCTGTAATAATCTAGCAACATCATTGACATTGAGATATCTCAAATATTCTTCTTTGTACACTTGTACAATCGCACTACAAAATCTTTTCAAATATTAAATCACGGTTGACTCACCGAATATATTCATCGCAATTATCAGCTGCTGTTCCATATGCCAACATACGGAATGCTGCTGTTATTTTTTGTAAAGTGGACAATCTAAGCTTACCAACCCTATCCTTTTTTTGCATGAAGAAATTATCGTGCTCCTGCACCGCGACAACAATACGAAGGAATAAATTTTTTTCATGCGAAATCTTCTTCGAAAATGTTTCCACATATGTGGGATGATTAGAGTAGTCATTCCACAGTCTAGTATCACCTTCAATCCTGCCCCGGTTGTTTACCACGTGACCCGGAATTGATCCTCGACGTCTCGAAAGTTCATTTTCATGAAGTTGAGCTTTGTTGGAGTTATAAGCACAAGCCAACATTTTATCTTCTTGCTCCCATTCAGATGTCTCTTCTTCCCACTTTTGAATTTGCTGATAAAATAATTCATCATCCGAAGACGATGAAGATCGTAAATGAGATGACCCTGCTCCGTAGTTCATTATTTTTATGAGGGAAAGATAGTTAGCTCGAAGATGAGAAGAGAAGTGATGCTTATATAAGATTTTTTTAGATCAAACATTGGATTCCCTGCCACTTCATCATCAGCATTGGATTCTAACCTCCAATATTGGATTCCCATGTCACGTCATCACCAACATTGGATTATTTTCTCCAGCATTGGATACCTATCACATGTCACTTTATGACAAGCATCGGATTCCCATGTCCAGTCGACATGGCTGGACCTAAATCATTAAGCTAAGGTTGACGATTTTTGTCGAGCTCTGGTCGACGAAATCGTCGAGCAGAGCTCTACGATTTTCGTCGAACGTCGAGCTCGACGAACGTCGAGCAGAACTTGTTGAGTTCCAATTCCTTGTGTTCTCTCTGCCTTGTGTTATCAGCAGCATTGGATACCTATCACATGTCACTTCATCACAAGCATCAGATTCTCATGTCACCTCATCCCCTGCATTGGATTTTTATCTCCACCATGTTCTATAAGTACCTCACCAACATGAAGAGCAAGCATTGTGGAGTATAACTTCCAGTCGAGGAACAACATTATCAGTGAAAGAAGATCAAACATTATGCTATGCATGATTTGAGGTCTCTGAAGACCCAGTTATGAATAGCAATCAAAAAGAACACAAGATGTGAGAAAGAGTTTCTATTATATTTCACAACAGAGGACCGACTACTTGCTCAGGACAGAGAACTCCAAAATCTCTCTCATGTTGCTGGTCATTGTTAGCAAGCAAGACTAACAAATTTAAAGCATGCATTCGACAGATTGAGCAAAGAAATCCGAGCGGTGCATCTGAAATGGATATTGTAAGTGTTACTGTAATTGTTATTTTTTGTAGCTGCAATTGTTTTTTTTATATATTAGATAAATGAATTTATATGTTACTGTAATTGTTATTTTTTTGTAGCTTAATCAAACAAAAATTTTGTACGGCGAAGATCCGAACGAGAAAAGAGGTTTCTTGTTTGATCATGCTTGGTCAATCTTGAAAAATACTGAAAAGTGGATAGATCATTCCGGGGCTATAGCTGGTAAGAACTCTCAGCATGATGACATCTCGCAAGATTTTAATTCTAACTCTCCCACACAACGGAGTCGTATAGACCTAAACACAGACAATAATGAAATGAACCCTAATAGCATTGGTGATGAAGAATCTCCAATATCAATTTCAAATACTCGACCTACTGGGTGAAAGAAAGAAAAAGAAATGAGGTGACAAGTTAGTGGTAAGAGTTGTGCTATGGAAACACAAACAAAAACAAATGAAGAAATCTTAGAGCTTCTGAAAAGAGGGCAAGAACAACGAGCAAAGGATAAGTCTTCTATGAATGAACTGATGAAGTTAAAGGTCAAAAATGAGAATAAAAAATTAGAGTTTCAAAGTGATAAACAAGATCATGATATTATGATGATAGACTTGAATAACGTAAAAGTAACTCCGGAGCGGCAATATTTTCGACAGAAAAAACAAAAAATTATGAATAAAACATTAAATAATCTCTATTTAGAGGATTATCATCACTAGAAGGAACCGAATATGGAGTAAACCAGCACGAAGGAAGCCAGTACAACAAAGCCCAACATAGATGTGACCAATATGGATGACATCAGTTTGAAGTCGGCTAGCATGTAGGAAACCAATATGGAGGAAACCACTATGTAGGAGACCCACATGGAGGACCTCATTTGGAGGGCCTCAATTTGGAGGGCCTCAATTTGGAGGCCTTCAGTTTTGAGGACCTCAATTTGGAGGGCCTCGTTTTGGAGAAAGTCAGTACGACAAAAGCCTATATGGAGGAGACCAATATGGTGGAGCTCGATCCGGCGGACACCGGCACTAAGGAAGTCAGTATGGAGGAAGCGACTATGGAGTTCCCGGGTATGGAGGAGAACGACACGGGGGAAGCGCACACGGAAGTCGTAGCAAACCTGATGATGACCTCCCAGAATTTTAGCATTATTTTCAAATGTAATATTTTGTTTAAACTATATAATGTTTATTTTATTTATGCAATTAAATTTTAAATTAAAAAGCTTAAAAATTAATATAATATAATATTTTAAAAATATTTATATTTTAAAATTGTTTAAATAATATTAAAAAAATCATGTTCTCCAAATATGGAGAACATGGTTGGAGTTGATTCTCCATGTTCTCCATATTTGGAGAACATAAGACAAGGGGATCTCTAAATATAGAGATCCCCCGTTGGAGATGCTCTTAGGGCTCACCTTGAAGACTTTACCACCGACAAGATGTCTGACACAACAAGCTCTGCACACGTCGCACGACAGTCACAGAAACCAGGATATTCTCCGTTCAACCCTCGCCCAATGGAGGCTAACGCCAGATGTGACAACTCGGGTAGGCGCCCCCTCCGGAGAATACACCTAGGGTAGGCGCCCCCCCGGAGAACGCATGAGGCCCATTTCACAATGGATCCTTGCTCGCTCCTCAGGTTTTAGCACACCCCGTGCCCCATAGGTTCAAGATGCCCTACTTTGAGGCCTTCGATGGGACAGACGACCTCCTGGAGCAAGTCAACCACTTAGAGACAATCATGCGCCTCTTCAATGTGCCAGATCAACTCCTCCACGGTGTCTTCCTCAGAGAGCTCCGTCCAAGTGGGTTCTACTCTGCTCTGATGCGAGAAATAGTGCCAAGCTAATCAGACCTCATTCACAGGGTCGAGGCGCAGATCGTGGCATACGAGGCCATTGAGGCGCACCTCCACTAGTTTGAGAGAACTTCCAAGCGGAAGAGGGACTCAGAGTCCACTCCACTAGCACCCCAGAGGAGCAATGACCGCTGCAAAAACACTCACATGGACCAGGGCTCTCGCCAACACCGGGAATTCACCCCTATGAACACCATGTAGATGCAAGTGCTAATGGCCATCTAGGACTTTGGTATGCTCTACCGGCCCAAGCAGCAACCGTCGAACCCATGAGACCAAATGCAGTACCACGAGTTTCACCGTGGGAATGAGCATAACACTATGGACTGCACCCGACTGAAAGAGGAGATAGAACACCTCATCCGCCATGGACATATGGGGAGGTTATTGCACAATCAAATACCAAATCGTCCTACGCCACAACAACTAGGACGAGAACAACCCATCGCACGCCAAGATGCACATGGGGAAGATAAATTGTCGGGGAGGTCAAAACCATCGCCGACTTGCCCTTGCTCTGTCGCCCAAGTCTTCTTCATCGCTCGACAAGAAAGGGACCCAAAAGACCCAAAGACCCCACTAGACACCTTTGTTGTCAAGGCGTGACGCCTGAGGTGCCGGGCGCAGCCCGCTGCGACTCAGCACGGCTGAGGCGGATGATGTGCCCCAGGCACGCCCAGGCGCATGCCTTACAGGCGCGCCTTTGGCGCGCCTGGGCCTTTCAATGTTTTTTTAAAAAATTGATATGAGCAAAAAATGATCTTTAGACGCACCTGAGGCACCCCTAGGCACACGTGAGCGCCCAATTCACTCGATTTCATCGAATCGGGCGCCCAGTTCGCTCGATTTCAGCGAATCGGGCGCCCAATTCGCTCGATTTCTTTTTCCCCCAATTATTGCGCCTCACGTGCCTCAGGCGCGCGCATATGCCGTTTGTCTTGCGCCTAAGCTTCGGGGCCCCTTTGCGTCTCGGTGCACCTCGGTGCGCCTTTGATAACTTTGCTAGTCACAACCATCGGGTTCAGGATGAGGACCTGGAGGGAGTGCGCACGCTACACCAGGATCCCCTTGTCATCAACAAAAGAATAAACAATCCCTGCTTTAGGGTTAAGAGAATACTAATTGATAGTGGGAGCTCGGTGGATGTTCTATTCGCGTCCACGCTATGCAACGTGAAGATCCCCCGGGATTGCCTCGAGCTGGCAATGGTTTCGCTATATGGGTTTTATAACAGCCAAGCTCTATTGCGTGGGACAATCACTCTTCCCTTCACTTTAGAAGAGCTCCCGAGGCAAATCACCAAGGATGTTCAGTTCATGACGGTCGACTCTAGCTCAGTATACAACACGATCTTTGGTCGGCCGCTCTAGACGCGGCCAACAGAATATGAGTTTATGAGGTCACACATAATTACATGTGATAATTTGGATAATTGATCGGGGTGGTTCGACTCATATAAGATATGAGTATAGAGCTAAACTTGGGCTTCGTTTGACGCAGCGTTTGGAGTTCTCCGTTTGGGGCAAACACCGCTGCACGACGGGTAACCAAATGGTCAGTGGCGGCGTTTGCTCCGTTTGCACCCGCCGCTCCATGGGAAATGGAGGAAAGCAGAGGGATTCCAACCGCGGCCTCCCCCCCTCCGGTTCCAAAAGCTCTCCTCCCGCCGTCGGAGCAAAAAGCCAAGCCAAACGAAGCCTTGGTTGATTGGGAGAATGGACATATTCGACTGGAAGAATTCGACTAGATGGTCTGAAAAAATTCGACTTGACTTCAAGCCGATCGACTAGATGGTCTAGCTGATCGACTAGATAAAGTTCAGTGTTGACTCGACAAATTTGACTGAAAGAATTCAGCCAAATGGTCTAGAAGAATTCGACCCGACTTCAAGCTGATTTGACTAGATGGTCTAGCTGATAGACAGAAGCTGTAATGACAATTTGTTCTCCTGATTTTATTTATGAATCCAATTCAACTTTTCTAAGGGTAATTCCTGTTGTAGCTGAACCCGTTTGCTGAGAATTATATGTAGATATAATTTTAGGTTCTAAGGTTAAAAAAGCATTATCATTCTGCACACAAGGGTTCTGTAGAGCGGCAAAACCCCGACGGCGGCCACCCCTTGCGAATCAGAGCGTGAGCGTTGGCGGTCCTCTTCTGGAAGCGAACCTAGCACTTCATGGAGATGAAGAGGTCGATCATCCTTGCAACCTGCTATCGTGCGAGGAGAGCTCGACGTTTTTCCCGTTAGTGTGGATATCCCGTAAAGGCGCAAATCTACTTCTATACTCTCGGACTCAACTGACATGGATAACTCGGAATATGATTCCAATTCAACACAACGATTCTTTCTGGAGCATCTTTATCGACTTTGTCTTGATCCCACTCAGGTAACTTTACATCTACCGTGTTTTACTTTTTGAATCTTGGGTTTTTGCAAGGTCCTATATTCCCGTTTTCGGATTTTCTTGTAAAATTTATTCCGCTGCGTACATCTAATGTTCTGATTTCACTCAAGTACAAAAAGCCCAACGCTTACACCTCAGAATCCAAAATTCCTACAACTCAGGAACATAGTAGGCTCCCTACCTCAAATCCACTTTCTGGATCCTACAACTCATTAGTGAGAACATTCCTACCACTCAGATATTTCCCAAGAATCCTACCTCAGATTTATAACAAACCCTACCCCAGACTCACCCTTGAACCCTACCTCAAACACAGTCCCTGGGTCCTATAACTCAGGCTTAAACAAAGCCTTACCTCAGATTTCATAGAGATCTTACAATAGCGGTAGTATAATGATTTTATTACAACAAAGATAGACTCAATGAAAGTAGATCTTTAAAGCTTTGAGTCTTCTTGGGTTTGATGAGAATGACTTGCTAGATCAACAAGAGTTTTTGATTTAATCTTTTTTTGCAAATTGAACCACTTTTTTGCTCCTGATTGATTTGAAGTGGAGAGATCTTGAGCACTGGGAGCAATAGTTGATTTTTTGGTAGAGATTTGTTCCTTCTATGAGTAGTCTTCTTCTCTAGGTTTTCTATCAGCGTTTCCCTTGAAGGAGAATACTATTCTATTGATCTTTAATGACAAAGTTAGGGTTTTCCTTGCATCCCTTTGGTTTATATATGTCTGACAACAATAACGGTCTAGAACATTAGAAAAATCATGTCAAAAAACTTTCCAAATACGACTAATTTGATTTATGCTTTCGACACTGAACGACAATTTGACATTCTGCAATTTTGAAATTGTCACACCACTATTTTCTGTCATAACAACAATATTCAACTTAACACAATGATTCTTCCTCCTTTTTGACTTAGACAACTTTTTGATTAACATGTAAGCTTAACACAACGATATCGTCGTGTGTTGTCTATCAACAAAACAATATTGCCTTTCTTCACAACGGTAGACAACTAAGAACCAATTTCTCCTTCAGTAGAGAGTAACACGATGATACTTGTGTATGTGTTCCTTATTATGATGATATCGTCGCGTGTTGTCTATCCACACAACGATATACCAGTTTTCCTTTAATTTGACGATATCGTCATGTGTTCACCATTAACACAACGATATGTAACCTTTTCCTCATCATGACAGTAAGACTGATATGGTGTATCTTCTCAATAATATTTAGAGTGAACTCGCCGACATTATAACACAACATGACGATATTTTACTTAGATCAATTTTCGAAGCTAGTTAGGTATTATTTTGATCTTTACTCTTTTCCTAGCTTACTGAAGTTGATTTGTATGAGTTTAAAATAGTCCTACACATATTAAACAAATGATCATCAAATACAAAATGTATTTATCATTGAGTTGAGGACATACCATGTCCTCCCGAGGAACGAATAGATAAAAGTCCTTTGCAATCTCCAACCGGACAGTTCTCGAGCCTTCCCAATGTATAAATGCACAAAGGTCCTTCACCACTTCCAACCGGGTGGACGCTGAGTCCTTCTGAGACACAAACAGACAAAGGTCTTTCTCCACCTTCAAATCAAAAAAGGTCTTTCACCACCTTCAATCGGACGGATCCCGAGTCCTCCTGAGACACGAACAGATAAAGGTCCTTCTCCACCTCCAACCGAACTGAACCCGACTCCTTCTAAAGCATGAACAAACAAACGTCCATCTCCACCTCCAACTAGACAGACCCTGAGCCCTCTTGAGGCATGAACGGCCAAAGGTCCTTCACCGGCACTAACCGGACAAACCCCGAGTCCTCCTGAGGCATAAACCGACCAAGGTCCTTTGACTCCTCCAACCGGACAAACCTCGAGTCCTCCTGTGTCACACACGATCAAAGGTCCTTTGCTACCTTCAATCTGAAGGACCCCGAGCCCTCCTAAGGCATAAACAGACAAATGTCCTTTGCCACCTCCAACCAGATAGATTCAGAGTCCTTCTAAGGAACGAATGGATGAGAATCCTTTGCCACCTCCAATCGGACAGACCCGAGTCCTCCTCAGACCTAAACTGGCAAAGGTTCTTTGCTACCTCCAATATGGCGTGTAAGACCCTCTCCCCCCAATAGTGACCAGATCGAGAGAGGGTCTTATTGATCAAGACGACCAACCTACGCTTTCTAAGAGGGTAACATGCCCACTTTCCAAGTGTAAAATGATCGCCTTATCAGACTTTGAACAATCATTTCATCAGATCAGCATGCAGAAGCAATTCAAAAACCATGTATATATATATATATACTATATTAAAAAGTTATCTAGGGCATGTAAATAGTAATGAATTAAAAACTCATTCAAAAAATCTTGACCATCAGATCCAAGGGATCAGGACTGCAATTAACAATTCCTCCCAAAAAATCCTCCCTAAATCCTGAGCTTTCCCCGACTCCCTGTTCCGCCAAAATGCATCCGCCCTGTTTGCCTTTGCTGCCACCGACGAACCCGCGGTGGGGGAAGGGCATGCCAGCGGCGACGACAAAGGCAAGTTTCCATACGGCGGGATCGGGAGAGGCGAGCCGCTGTTTTTTTATTTCTCTTATTATAAAAACTATAAATAGTTATTATATTATATAATAATTTTCAATAATTTTAAATTTTAATAATTAAAAATAATCAAATAATTAAAAAAGTAATATAATAAAAATATTAAGAGATGGGGGCGGGCGAAGCCCACCGGGGGTGAGCAATGCTCGCCGGTGGCGGGTCAGGTATTGTCGCGCGGGGCACGGGTTTCCCCGTGCAGTGTCATGTTACGAAAACATTAATATTAAGATACGTCGGTGGGGGCGGGCAAAGCCCCCGGCCACGGTCGGGTACTGTCGCGCGGGGTAGGCGGGTCGGAGGCCCGTTCCTGTCACTATATATATACTCAAAAGATCATAGCCTATCAATTTATAAATATGGACCAACTGGGCTAAATAAAACTGCAACGGCTCTCACATTCTAAGCTCTATAGTCTCACATCTCTAAAGTCAGAAGACAAGACTAGATCTTCAATTTGAGCGAGCTCTTTCGCGGGTGCTCTCTCACGCTGTGGCTAGACCTCGCGCTACTCCATCTCCTAAAAAGGGCGTATAACGACACATTAGTTATAAGACAAGGTGATTCATACCTCCTCCCTAAGATTCCTATGGCGTGGGGATACGAGTGAGCCTCTACAACATAACAATAGCCAAAGCAATAATGTTAGCATCAATATATATAGATGAACAAAAAATAAAGCTAGGAGCAAAAGTTGAAACGATTACATCAAAAAATAACTGAATGCAATAATTCTATAAATAGTTATTTAAATAAGCTCTACTAGATAACACACAATCACGCAAGTGTTCATAGCCTGCAACACTTTATGTCGACATAGTTGGACCCTTTCTTTTCCAGCGGGGTAGTAAACTCTGCGGGACTCCTCGATAAGGCAAATCAGTGACAATGGTCGGTCTTGCCATTTTTGGGTTTGGTCGTACTGCACTATCCAGGTCCTAGTGTATAACCTAGTCACTAAAAGAAACTGGACTCTTAGGCGTGACAAATTGACGTGGCAAAAGTCTTAAATCACGGCAAAAGCTTATTAGCCACAACCTGCCCACAACAAATGGGCATGGGCAATGCAAGCGTGGCAAAAAGTATTTGCCATGCTCATACCATAACAAATACTCTTCAGCAACGATATTAAACCACAAATTTAAATCATTGCAAAAAGCCTCTCTTTCGTCACCTAATTGCCCCAAATTCTTTGCTGTGGCTAAAATTGAGTTTTCATTGTTATGGGTCGTGGCTAAAACTTTCATAATTATGTAACTATTTGCCACGACCATTGCCCATGGTCATTAATCTAATTTGTTTTTTTTTGGGAAATTCAAATTTAAATGATTATTTACCACAAATTTTTTCCCGTCTAAAAATCTATATGGTTATACAATTTGCCACGATTTCACCCAACGTCTAAAACTTATTGCATGTTCATCAAATTACAATTTAATTAAGCAAACAGACACCCGCAAATAGGTGTTTTTATTCTCTTTTTTTAATCTCTTCTCGTCAACGAACTTTCTGTGTAATCCCAAATATTAAGAGCTCATATCAAAATAGACCTTCAATTTACAACTTTTTTTTAGAAGTGTGGTTGAAAAGTAATGCATATTAAAAAGAGAATTTTTAATTCCAAAAATATATATATGATTTATGCATAAAATAAACAATATTAATGTTGGTGTTAATGGACGAATCATCATTTATATTCATTGTTGGTGGTAATGTAATGCCATCACGCTCAAAGTATTTGCATATTTTGTTGAATGTGTCCTTTCATTCATTTGTGCTTTTATTTGAGTAATTTGAGAATTAAATCGAGATTGCACCTCCTCTCAAATTTGCGAACAAATTGATTTTGATGTTCCCTCACTTGATTGTGGATTGCCTATAGCGGAACCCCATGTACGACATGACCATGGTCATCCTCTCCAATGTGTACAACCCCGCATTTGTGGTCCCTCAGAATAAGATCAAAGTTGGGGTTCAGGCGAGTCGGACGGGCGATGGGGTAGGACACCTCCTCGAGTCGCGTAGGCCAATACAGCCAGGGGGTATATGGCATTCACCGAGTTGGTCCCTCGGAATAAGATCAAAGTTGGGGTTCAGACGAGTCGGACGGGCGAGTGGGGTAGGACCCCTCCCCGACTCGCGTAGGCCAATGCAGCCTGGGGGTGCAGGGGGGCTAGTGGGTCACGTGGGCCCGCACTTGCCCCTAGATCAGGTTGAGAGAGCGGCGAGTGCGTCCACTACGCTCGCACTCGCACAGTGCCCTCCAGTCGGTAGTGAATGCTAACCTTAACAGAGGCACTCGCAGGCCCGGGCGAGTGAAAATAGTGTGTAATTTGCTTAACAATATTTTTACCAGAATGCCCCCGCTGGCCTGCTAGTAATCCTTCCAAACAGCGGAGTTTGTCTGTTGGCATACTCATTTGAGATGCATATAAAATTTCCAAAAGACGGAATTGTGCTATTTGCAGGACAGATCAGAAAAACTATAAATAGACCCTTAAGAGCACCTTTGGAAGGGACCTTTTTCTCGGCTTCTTCTTTCTCAGGTTTGCTTTTGGTTGGTATTCAGTGCCCTCCAAGGTGCCCGACTCAAGCCTTGCCTTGAGAGGGGAAGCTCTCTTAGATCTTCCAGGTGTGCGGTGAGATCTCTTTGCTGCAGCTCAGGGTCTGTTCCTTAGTTCAAAGTCTTTGGTCAAGAGTTCTAGCTTAGGATAAATAAGAGCAGACTACCCCCTTTGGGTCCGAACTTTTCTTGGTATCGGGTTCCAATTCCAACATTTTTGGTGCGGTGAGCGTGGATCGTAGTCTGCTCAAAAAAATTTAGAGCAAAGTCTCATGACTGGAGGAGAAGGAGGAGCCGGCTCGGGCAACCCACCACCACCGGCGAGTGGTGTCACGGTCGAAATTTTGGAAGAATTCAAGAGGGAGGTTTTGCAGACCATATATTTGCCATTCAGCACGAGAAGCGAGTGGGCGACACTTTCTGTCCCGGTGGTCACAGCCCCATCTCTAGGCGAGAACGCCCGGGTCAGCGACCCAAGAAGGAAGTGCCGACCGAGAGCGGCGAAAGGGATCTCGCCGGGCGAGAGCTGTTCCCCGGTCAGGCAAGTGCTGACAGGATTAACAAGCCAGTGGTGCGAGATGGGTTGACTCGCCCAGTAGGAAGAGGGAGCCTTTTCAACGTGTTGGTCGTCTCGGCCCCAGTCATTCTTGTCATGGCATCGCCTAGGCGACCCCTAGGCGTCCCGACGTCCCATTATAAACAAGACGATGGGCGCCATTTTTTTTTTTAAAAAAATATGAGAATAGATTGCAGTTTATATATAAACCACAGTTTATTCCCTGAGCCCTAGAATAAACTGCGGTTTATATATAAACCACAGTATATTCTACCCTAGAATAGACTGCGGTTGTAGAACCGCAGTCTATTCTACCGTGAAACATACAATAGACTGTGGTTGTTATAGAAACCACAGTCTATATTATCTATTTTAAACTGTGAGCCGTAAAAATCTCGTTTTTACCTCGACTTTTTGGTTATTATAGAAGCTGCTCCTTGCGTAAAACACTAAAGACGATTTTGTTCAAGTTTCTGCTCTTTTTGCTCTCATTTGCTTCGATTTGAAGATTTTTTCGACAAATCTCATATTCTCACTTGGGTATATTTTTTCTTAAGACCTTTTTCAGTTTTGATATATGTGTTAATGTCTTTATTATTATTATTATTATTAGTAGTAGTATAAACATTGTGTAGCAGCCTAGCAGACACCCACTGAATCTTCCAATCTCATTTATTGACTATGCTAAATGTATATAAACAACACAATGTGCATTTTTGTATTAGTCTAAAAACACACTAACTTTATATATTAGCTAAAAATTGCATTTTAACCCTTATTGTACATGTCTAAAATAGCTGACTCTATAGTTGTATATTAGTATTTAGTGCTAACATAGTAACATATATATTTATATGTGATTGTGTGGTAGTAGCTCAATATCATTGCGCTACTTTATGAATTTTGTTTAGGGTTTTTGGATGGTTAAGTTTCTTTTAGGGTTTTCTTATTACAAAAAAATAACTGGTAAGAGATCTTCATCAAAGTCAACAAGAGCCTTTATGAAAATGAGCAGATTGAATAAGCTTAGGCTAGAGGGGAAGAAGCTTATTATTTCTGTGAGTGATGATGACCACATTATTCCCGGGCCTGAGACAAATAAATTGATAATTTTATGGTCACGAACCATAAAAAGGGGCCCTATGAATGCTCATGTGAGGCGTGCTCCTGAACATGTAGTAGATGATAGACGTGCTAAATGTGCTGCACAAACTACTATCGAGAGATATTTTAGGTCACCTGAAGAAAAAAAGAGTTGATAGTTATGTTGTCGATTGGTTCTATGAGTGTGAAATTTCATTCAATGCTGCAAAAACACGAATTTTTGAAGTCATGCATGAAGCAGTTTGACTGTATGGGCCTGGTTATAAAGACACTAGTTATCATAATTTGTGAGTCCCCTTGTTATCGAATACAAAAGCTAAAGTTAAGGAGATGAAGACAAATTATCAAGTGTACTGGAGGAGATATGGTTGCACACTTATGTCAGATGGTTGGACAGGCAGGAGAGAGAGACATTTGATTAATTTCCTAGTCAACTGTCCAGAAGGATCCTATTTTATGGGTTCCGTAGATGCATCCCGTCATATTCAAGATGTCGCAATGTTATCCGAGTTGTTTGATTGTAAGATTAAAATGAGCTGAGTGCATTGTTCAGGTAAATTTTTTAGTCTCACTAATTTTCATATTTCAAGTTAATAGTTTATAAGACTACAACTTACAATATATACAAATTACCAGTGTTTTAAATATCGGATGTCGGACACATCAGATTGTGTTTTTAAATGTCGGATGTCGGAAGTCGGAGACATGTTAGAGATATTTTTAAATATCGGATTTTCATATATTATAAATAAAATTTTTATTTAATGTATACTAACTATAATTTTATGTTATAAAAATAGAAAAATAATATAACAAATAAATAAAAAATGAGTCATTTATATTATGAAATAAATTTAAATAGTAGCTAAAAAAATTATTGACAAATACAAAATGATACATTGTAAAATATATATAATACTATACACTAATTTTATTTTGATAACAATAATTTTATTGCAAATTAAAAAGATTTAAAAGTTAAAAATACTTGATTTATTATAAATTTTTTCAAACTTATAAATTTATATTAAAAATATGAAACAATCACCTAATAAATGTATTAAATATTTTCCTATTTTTAATAATATGAAATTAAAAATTTGTGAAACAATTATACAAAATTGATTATAAGAATAAAACGTTAAAAAATTGAAATAATAAGTTTAATTAATTTAAACATACATAGTATAGTATTCATAGGTGATTTAAATATATGATGTTTGTCTGCAAATATAACATAAAATAAAATAGCGGATGATATATTTAAAAGTCGTGTCGGCTGATATATCGGAAAAAAATCGGACATGTCGGCCTATATTTTACAAAAGGACATAATCTATTATTTTGAGAAAAAACATATCGTTTTCCTCTAAAAAATGACATGTCGGGAGACATGTCGGACATGTCGGAGGACATTTAAAACAATGCAAATTACAAAGTTATATTGTATGCTGGTGGTGACTGACAATACTTCCAATTACAAGGTAGCTGATAAAATTTTAATGGAGAGAAGACCAATATTATTTTGGATTACTTGTGCAGCTCATTGTATTGATCTTATGATAGATGATATAAACAAGCTACAACAAACAAAATTGTTATAAGAAAGACAAAGATGATCATAAATTTCATCTACAGACACACTCGTTTACTTGATGCAATAAGGAGAACTTGAAATTATTTTTTGTGTCGCATTCGTGAAATGCCGCTAATTTGGCAAAAACTGAAGTCGGAAAACAAGTTGTTGAAATAATACTTTCAACCGTTTTTTGGAATGGAGTAAGAGATTGTCTAAAAGGAGGAAAACCACTGATTGTTGTTTTGCGATTAGTACATGGAGATGAAAGGCCGGCTATGCCTGAATTATATGTGACAATGGAAGAAGCTAAACAAAATATCAAAGATCATTTTGATAACAAAAAAGATTATTTATAAGGATTATTGACGTTGTTGACAAATCAAATTGAGCAGAAGTTGTACAAGACGGCTTTGTTTCTAAATTCAAGCAAATATTTTGAATACGAGGAAAAACATAATTATGATGTCTGAAAATTTCAAGATGTTTTTAATGATGTTATTGCAAGACTAATGCCCGATCAAGAATTGCAAGACAAGATTGCAATTAAGTAAGTATTGATTAAGTTTTTATTTTTTCTTAAATTATTTATATGTCAAATAATTTATATTTGTCTTAAATGAATAGTAGATTGGTGGGGTGCACATGAAGAACTGAATGTTGATCTTACAAATGTAACATTGCGTATACTTGACTTATGTTATTCTTCTAGTTGTGAGCGCAACTGAAGTACTTTTGAGTTTGTAAGTACACAAATACTCAATATAAAAATTAATATTTTTACATTAACTAATAAATTTGCAATTATCTTGATTCAGAGTCACACAAAGAAAAGAAATAGATTGGAGTATCAAAAGCTTAGTGATTTTGTATACATCCAATATAATCGTCGTGTACAAACACGATTTCAAAAAAGACGTGAAAAGGGAAAAAATTACACCCTTTTGTGCTTGATGAACTAAATTGGAGTAGTGAGTGGATGATGAACAAACCTGTGGATGCACTAGTTTTTGAAGATGATAATCTCACATGGGAAGCTGTAGAGAGAGCTATTGGAACTGGGGTCGAAATTTACGAAGTGGAGTTGGAGCTAATCCTCAACTATTGGATGAAGGGGATGAAGATTTATATTATTTTTTCTTTGTCAATGATAATGAAAATATTGAAGATAATTATGGCAAAAGACGTGAAATTAGAGATCTGGAATTGATTAACCGATTTAGAATTGTGGGTGAGGCCAATATTGTGCCATGTGATTTGATTTGGTGATGATTGATTGACATTTCATCTAAGATTGTGGTAGACGTGAAATTGCTGCCATATTGTTGTTGTAACACTTTTTTGGGAGAATAACGGACACCGAGATTAGGGAAAATAGAGAATGGGAGAATCTTCTCATCATCCATGGCAGTATGCCCTTTCCAGGGCATGGTGGAAGCAATAACAAACCAATGTGCACAAAAATTAATTAAACCAGTTAGCTCTCATATCAACTTTCTCATATTCCAATCAAAAATAATTTTTAAGCGTCTCCACTTTTCCGTACTCTTTTCTCCCTTATCAGACACCGTTTTTGACGTATAAGTAGTCAAAATTCATTGGCTCGATGAGAGCAACCCAATTTCATCATCTATTTTGCCAAAATCCTTGGGGAGCCCGGGCCCCCGCCGGCCCCCCCTTAGATCCGCCACTGGTCGTAGCTCAACTTATCAGAAGGTGCCCCGTGCAGGAGTGCAATTTGTCCGATCACTTATTTGTGCAATTTGATCACTTGGAAATAAAAGAAATGTCATTTAAAAATATAACCTTTTTTTAATAACTCATTTTTGTTTACTTGTCCTTAGTTTCTTCATTTTAACTTAATTATTCTACATTTAAACGTGTAATGACGGGTGAATCCTAATTTTTTTACTTCTCAATCAAACAAAGAATTGACATTAGTAAAATTAAGAAAGGGAATTTACAAATATTAAAAACCATATTAGAAGACAGCCAGAGGCTATACCGTGCATTTTCAGGCTGCATGCAGACAACACGATATAAGAAATTTCACATTGATTATAAATATTTTTTATAATTAGACTCCTGAAATTTTTTTAGGCATGTGGTGACAGTTTCAACTGAGGGGGGACCCTACATGGTGGGGCGAACTTTTTGGGCAAGAGCCGGTCGGAGTTAATTAAAACCATATAGCCAACTTCGTCAGTTAATTAAAACCGAATAAATTGGTGCATGCGGAAAATCCAGGCATCGACACTCACAGTCCCGCAAAATCCTGCATCCAGCGTGCTCAACTTATCAGAAGGTGCCCCGTGCACGAGTTCAATTTCTTCGATCACTTGTGCAATTTGTTCAATCACCCATGCAATTTGTTCGATTTGGTCTCTTCGAAATAACAGAAATCTTATTTAAAAATATCACCTTTAAAAAAAAATCTGTTTTTTAGTTTCTTAAAATTCAAATGAAAATTTTAAAATTGAATTCAAGAAATTTAATTAAAATTTTAAATTTAACGGGAATTATATTTAAATTCTTGAGAATGCATGTTTATCCTCGAGCTTGGTTTGTAATTTTAAAAAGTTAGTTTTAAAGTAGGAAAGTAAAAAAAAAACTAATTTTTAGAAAGAATTATATATAATGGTGGGCTGAGATAGAAAACTGTCTTTGTGACGAGTAAAAATTCGGTCCGGGCAGCGGACCTTCCTTTAGGTTCCCACCAATGAGAAGGAGAGGCTTGTAATTTTGTGAGGTCCGCAATGCACAGTAAAACGGTGCACAGTGGCCCCACCTACTCGCAGCTTTTTATTGGCCGATGAGACCTTCCTTACAAAATTTCCCTTTGTGACGAGCTCAGACATTACTCCGCGCGCGGTCTCTTTCACTCGCTGGTTTCGATGTCGTTCGTCGTCGTCCGAGGATGAGGAGGAGAAGGAAATCAATCGGAAAGAGAGGCGAAGGGGGATGAAGATTGAGAGTCATCTTCGTTTCCATTCCCGTCGTGGGAGAAAGGAAGAGCGAGGGTAAAGTTGGGGTTTGTGCTGCTATTTGTGAGCGGGTTTGTGTAACGGGCCGCGCCCGTCACATCGTTCGCCGGAGAAGAAGATGGGGAATAGATGTCGGGAAGAGAGAGAAATCCCGAAACATCGGAAGGGAGGAAGAAGAACTACGCTAATCTAAAACGGTAGCCGATATTTCATTAATCCAATCGTTATCACAAAGCTTAATGACATGTATTTATAATTGGTGTAATATAAGACACCAATATGACCGTTTGCATAATATGGTCCGTGGCTTATTTAATCGTGCAGCCTTTTGTGTAGCGCCAGTTACACTCCATCCCCGTTATATAAAAAAACACCGAGCAGAAAAATCGAAAACCCTAATTCCTCTGTTCGTCATCTTCCCTAAGTCCCCGTTCGTTTGCACCATTTTCACAACCGGTTTTTGTTTTCAGTTTTCGCAGTCCCAATTCATTTGTTCTTTGCCTCTGTTTTGGCCTGTTTTGATTGACTCAAAATTAAACCCCCCTCCTCAAAACATACTTATCCCGCTCCATTTTCGCTTGTTTTAGAATAGATTTTTCTGCCTTCTGTGCGACAAATCCTCCTCGACCAGCACCTGCGCTGAGCTTCTACCGGCGAGTGAGTCTCCTGGCCGTGACTCTGGACCTGGATCTTCATCTTCCCCCAGGTAAGGTCTCGTTTCTCCCCGACGCAGAGCTCCCATTTCTCTTAGGCGATATCGTTTTTTTAATATGTGCTTTTTGGCACCCGATCGAGACTCCGACGCTGTTTCTCTACTTCGACAATCATTTTTTTTGTTTCTGGGGGGCTTCTACAAGCTGCCATTTCTCTTTGTACAGGTCGATGAGCCCTAGGGTAGAGGTGTAACCAAGTAGTACTTGAACAGAGCCGATCATGATGCGGAGCAGAGACGAGGACGTGCTTTGGGCCCGTTTGGGGCTGATTTGATAACTTTCCATATATGGTGTGCCCGGATCGATGATCGGACTCCGCGATTGCGTCCGGAGCATCGCCACGAGTCAAAATACTATATTACTTTATATTTTTCAGTTTATTTTTGATGTATTTTAAGGGTGAACCCACCGTCGAATCATAGTCATTGATGGGGAAAGCCTAATGTGTCTTTTCTTATAAATAGGAGGTATGAGGGCTGATTTGAGTCATTGTTGGATTTGGAGAAAAGCTTTCCCGGATTCTAGCCATCCCTCCTCGTGCCGACGCCGTGCAGCCATAAGTGACGACTCTTAGGCCGCCAAACTTCTCTCAAGGTAACCCCTACCCCCTTCATCATTTTCATCATCCCCTCCCCGTTTCCACCACCGGAATCCCAAATAACCCTCCCCCAATAGCCGCCGGCCTGCTGCCAGCAAACCGACCGGCTCCTCCCTGTTTTCCCCTTGTCCGCCGCCGCCCCCTTGTCCCGAACAGGACGCTGGCCTGCTGCCAGCCCACCAGCCCCCTCACCGCCACTCTCCCCCTCAAAACCGACCCCCCTACGGCCCGGCCTGCCCTAGCCGACCACTCCTCCCCCTTCCCCTTCGTGGATCCACCTCCCACCGCTCCAAAAACCCTCGATCTATTTTGATCTAGTGCTACCACTCTCCGATCTACCAATTTCCTCCGTATTCCTCTTCTCGTAGCCCGTATCCGTCGTAAAAATACCGGATCTATCCACCTACACTCAGATCTACTTTCTAGCGACCGGATCTCTCCGTTTCCGGCCCGTCTCCCCTCTTTTCCACAGTGGGCAGCCACCCCGCCGTCACCGTGCACCGTTTTCACCTCCGATCGCCCGTCTTTACATCCGGCCTTCAAATCCTTCAGTGTCTCGGTTCAGCCCTCTACATTGTGAACGTTTATGGTATTGTATTATGTGACTTGACATTTTCATTCGGTGTTTATATATATTGTGTTGAGATTATGGTTGTGTAATAGTTCCTTCCTTTTATGCTGTTTGTGAAATTATTCGTCGTGCGCTTGCTTAGACCCTCCGAGCGGAGGAAGTCGTTGTCAAATTGCTAAAGATTAATTATTTGTTTCTTTATTTCAATTATTTGCGTGCCGTTATTAATTTCATTGCTTATAGTAATTATCGTTGCCGACCGACGGTCACATTGCATTTAGCGCTGCATTAGTGTGTCACCCCCCACACCTGCACTTAAAGTCTTAGTCTTCGTGCACCACGAGCCTACCCCTAAATCATTTTGGTATCAGAGGTCAAGGTTATGCCAATTGCATGCTTTGTAGTGGTAGGTCATACAGAGTCTTTAGGTTCATCCATGACTAATTATTGTCGTCGTTCCTCTCCTCACTTTGGGGATTCTGAGTCCGCCTATACCCAATCTCATAGAGCGACTTCAGAGAAATCCACATGTTATCATGATTATTATTATCGTCTGCGGCACACCACTTCTCGAGATCGTGTCGACCCACCGACACAACCTCACTATGCCAGAGACGATCAATATGATGATTGTCGTCGTTCATATCCTTGCACGCGAGCAAATCATGTTGATCATTCGACTCGACTCGATTACCTTAGGGACGACTATTATGAGGATTGTCACTTTGAGAGAGATCTTGAGAGTCAGTTTCATACAGTTTCCCCTCCTTTGATGACTCATCGAGTCCCGAGTCTTTCAGTTATTGGCTTGTGGATATTGAGTATTATCTTGATTATTTTGAGTTATTCGGTGAGCGTCACGTTAAGTTTGCGAAACTTAGACTTTTAGATCAGGCGAGGACATATTGAGCTAGCGTTGAGAGGACCCGTGAGCGAGACCGTATTCGTCGCATCACTAGTTGGGTGGACATGAAGCGTACATTGTGTCAGAGGTAGCTGCCTTCATTATATCAGAGTCGCTTGCTCGATCAATTGTTTTCCCTTCAGCAATAATCCATGTCTGTCGCTGAGTACAGAGATTGCTTTGATGAGTTCGTTGTGAGGAGCGATATCCAAGAGGACTCAGCCATGACCACTTGCAGATTTCGGTCTGGGCTTCGATCTGACATCCGTACTTAGGTGGTTTATCATAGCTCGAAGTCCCTCGAGCAAACATATTAGCTTGCCCTTCACTACGAACAGTCTTTGAGATCCACCAGAGCTGGTCGGTTGGACCATCACCTTGACCTCCGCAGTACGAGTCCTCATATTGAGATCACCATGACGCCTACTACTATCCTGTCAGCCACGACAGAAGTGATACACGAGGCGGATTGCTCTCACCCCAGTGAGGTGCTTATTCCAGTGAGTGACTTATCTCTTGTCTCTGACCCGTCTCCTGCGACCCCGACTGAGAGTGAGCCTGAGCGACCTATTGAGCCTACAGTATTGTGTGAATTGTTTCCCTCACCCACATCTCTTCTTCTGCCATGCATCAGGTTAGCAAACACCCTCACCGTAGACCCAATTCTTGAAACTACATCCACAGATCCATTCTTGAGTGTAGGTCTATGTTGCTCTCCCGTTATCATTATCTTGAGTGACATCACGATTGAGAGCCCAGAGCTTGATGCTGATCTCGCAGTGACTATGCCACCCAGTCAATGAAACGCGGCCACTTACGATGGTACTCACATGGAGGACCTTGACCTTAGTGACGAGCCCTATGACGAGCCCCCTGCTTAGCCTTCTGATGATCTGTCACATCTTGGTGAGGTTGAGACTCGGGTGAGCCACTCAGGTATGACGCCTCTTTCATTATCATTTTTGACCTTGCCCCAGAAAAGGGACCTTGAGTGGAACATGACATATGTAGGGTCTACCTTGAGTCCACTTCAGTATACTCATATTGGGAGGACCTACCTTATTGACGCCTCACACTCGGGATGAGTTTTGGGACACGCTACCCGATGAGTTCTTTCTTGTCTGGGACGCTCACCATATTTTAGAGTCACGACTTCTAGTTGGTGTACACGATTTTCACTCAGGTGGTCGTCTCCTTTGTGATGACTTTTCTTACACACCTCCTGGGGACCCCCCTGATGTGCTACGTCCCCCGAGAGACATTTGACACTTTACGAGCCCGTATTTGACTATAGTTGTCTCTCACGGTCATCTGATCACTCATCACACACGGGATGAGTTCGTCTGCACTCCACCGAAAGAACCTCCTGATAGGCCACCCTATTTTAGAGACATCTCAGACATTATTAGATTTTCCTGTAAGAGGTGTAACATGTTTGTCGTATTGTCTTTGCATCATTTGCGTTACCTGCATGAGTCTGCTGAGTATTTTACACGACATTTGCATGAGTCGGTTCGCCGACGAATAATAACATGTAATGAAAGTTATAAAGTACATGCAGATAAGCGAAGACGAGAATAAATATTTAATGTAGGCGAGAAGGTAATGGTGCGAGTCCGCCCTGAGAGGCTCCCTTCAGGGCCTGCCAAGAAGTTAAGCGCAAGGCGAATGGCTCCATACTCCATTATTAGTCGTATTGGGACCAACGCCTACCGACTTGACATACCGGCCAGTATGGGAATTCACCCTGTGTTTAATGTTGAAGATCTGACTCCGTACTATGAACCTCACGAGTATGTGGACCCGAGCAGTGGAGATGCCCAGCCACCCCCACCCCCACTGTCGTTACCTTACCACCCTCCTACGTCACCAACGTCTGATGGCCACCCCAGTCTATCCACTGTTGACATCCACCCACATGGGAACTCGTCTTCTTTGGTTTCACCGCAGGCACCAACGATCGCACCGAGATCCACCCTTCGAGAGATGAGCGATGAGAGCATCACAAAGTTCAGATTCCACCAGTTTGTTCCTACTTCAGATGGGCCGCGTTTTCGCTCTCAAAACCGACCCCCCTACGGCCCGGCCTGCCCTAGCCGACCACTCCTCCCCCTTCCCCTTCGTGGATCCACCTCCCACCGCTCCAAAAACCCTAGATCTATTTTGATCTAGTGCTACCACTCTCCGATCTACCAATTTCCTCCGTATTCCTCTTCCCGTAGCCCGGATCCGCCGTAAAAATACCGGATCTATCCACCTACTCTCGGATCTACTTCCTAGCGTTCGGATCTCTCCGTTTCCGGCTCGTCACCCCTCTTTTCCATCGTGGGCAGCCACCCCGCCGTCACTGTGCCACCGTTTTCACCTCCGATCGCCCGTCTTTACATCCGGCCTTCAAATCCTTCAGTGCCTCGGTTCAGCCCTCTACGTTGTGAGCATTTATGGTATTTTATTATGTGACTTGACATTTTCATTCGGTGTTTATCTATATTGTGTTGAGATTATGGTTGTGTAGTAGTTCCTTCCTTTTATGCTAATAATTGTTTGCGGAATTATTCGTCGTGCTCTTGCTTAGGCCCTCCGAGCGGAGGAAGCCGTTGCCAAATTGCTAAAGATTAATTGTTTGTTTCTTTATTTCAATTATTTGCGTGACGTTATTAATTTTATTGCTTATAGTAATTATCGTTGCCGACCGACGGTTACATTGCATTTAGCGCTGCATTAGTGTGTCACCCCCCCCCCCCCCCCCCCCACACACCTGCACTTTGAGTCTTAGTCTCCGTGCATTACGAGCCTACCCCTACATCAGATCATTTTGCTGTGCTTCACAATAATGATTATACCCGAATGAGCTTCATGTTTGATGTGATGAGAACCCCTGTAAACTGTTAAATTTGCATTATGAAAGGCTGCTAATTGATGTATCAATCAGCTCTTGCTACTGGTTATTTTATATCATATTTAATGACGAGTGACCACGACGCACCCGTCCCTTGATTGCAGTTTTCCTGTAAGAGAATAGTAAATGCACAATTTCAAGCTTCTATGTCCAATTGGAAAGATCCAAAAAATAGGTTAATTTGAAATCCCCAGCTCAAACTGAAAACCATGATGCATACGAACTTAAGTTTTCGTTTTGCCTCAAAACGGACTTGAAAATCATGTTGTAACGAACGTAAGTTTTCGTTTTGCCCCAAAATGAAAACACTTGATTTTTTCGTTTTGAAGCAAAACAAAAACAATAAATGAAAACGGTGCAAACGAACGGGGCCTAAGGCTCCGTTTGACACAACGGCGGTGGTCGTAAACCGTATGGGTTAAACCGTCATTTGTTAAGGATCACCTAACAAACAACATCCATTTGAACAAAAAAGTGGATGAAGTTCCTTAGGCGGGCGTTAACGAATGACAATTTAACCCCCATGTTCATGACCTCCATCACCGTGTAAACCGTATGGTGACATCGGCTGTTGGAAATTGTCGTTAATTCCTGGAGGACCGGCGCCGCTTGTTTTTCCAGCCAGGGAGAGATTTGCTGAGGGTATCCAGGTCGGAACTGTGGGGTAAGCTCTGGGTTCTTCTGCTTGTGTTGTCTTCTAACAGTAGTTGTTGATGGTATTTTCAAGTATGTTGCCTGTTGCCCCTTATGTTTTGGTTTTCCCATCTCTGTATTTCCTCAAACTGGTTCTGTCGTGGTTGTGCCTCCGGATGGCCGATGAAGCCATGGTTGGCCGTGGTTATGCCTCGAACGGAGCGAGCTTTTCTTTTATCGATCGGGATAACGGGAAGAGCCATTTTCATCTATATTTTTCTTATTTTCAATCAGCTCAATTTGATAGAGATCGTTGTTGGGGACTATGGAGGGCAAATCAGGGTCGATGGATTACTGGAGATTTTTCCGGAGCACGGAGGTGAATATTTTTGAGGTGATCGAGAAGGCCATCGTGGTGACGGGGATGAATTGCCAGAAGGAGTTTAGGAGCCGGAGGGGTGGGATTGCCGAGAAGCTCTTTTCCGTCCGGGTTTCTATGTGTTTTGGGTGCAACAATGTCGAACTTCTGGTTCCTGACACGGGCAAGGATTTGAGGGATGATGAAGAAGGTGTGAGCGTGAAGTGGGAACTGATTGAGAAAGGAAGCAACATGGATAGCTGCAATGGCAGTGAGCAAGATGAGTTAACCAGGAGGGCCTGTTTAAGTAATTACAACAATGATGATTCTGAGGCTCACACAGAGGTGATGTATGTGGAAAACCAGATTAATATTACGGGGGAGGTGCTGAGAATAAAGAAGGTTCTTCTCCACAGCCATGACCAGGTTTATTATGTTTTTTTTTGAAATTCTGCGCCCAAGTTTCACCTTTTTAGTGCCATTTTCTTGAGATGATTATCATTCCTCTGTCCGCAGTCTGAAGCAGTATTGTATGAATCTTTGAGAAGATTACAGATGATGTAACTTTCTATAGAAACTCTCAAGGTATATATCAAATTGGTGTTCGTCCGTATTACGGGGTAGATTTATTTCCTTTTTTACATGATTTGGTTCTGTTGTACTGCAGGCGGCTGAAATTGGAAGGCAGGTGAATGATCTGAGAAAACACAACTCGAAGCGGATTGGCCGCTTTGCTCGAACTCTCATTGAGTGCCTCTTTTTCTTGTGTCTGTGAGTTATTCTATTTATTTACATAGCCCTAAAGACAGGGAAAAGTGCTTCTGAGCTAACCTCAATTGCATTATATTTATGAAAAATCCATAGAAATCTAAGGAAGCTTAAAATATTCCTAATTTAATGTACTTTCCATTCACATGCGTACTGACTGCATTCAGTGGCTACAATATCATTTCACTTTTGCTTTTCCTTGGTTTAAGTATTGGATAATGTTAGAAATCACGGTGGGGCCCATTTGAGGGGGGCACGTGACATCCAGATCCGTGGCCGACTGCAGTCGAATGACGGAGCATCCCCAACCAAATCACCCAGGATGAATTTAACCGGGGTAGGTTGTTGAGGCGTGGGATCGAACCCACGACCTCCTTTATCAGGCAACTATCTCAAGTCTTGATACCCAACTGCGCTGCAGCTCAGTTGGGTATCAGGACTTGAGATAGTTGCCTGATAAAGGAGGTCGTGGGTTCGATCCCACGCCTCAACAACCTACCCCGGTTAAATTCATCCTGGGTGATTTGGTTGGGGATGCAATTCATCTTGGGCCATCTTTTGTTAGAAACCACGGTGGTGCCCATTTGAGGGGGGCACGTGACATCCAGATCCGTGGCCGACTACAGTCGAATGGCGGAGCATCCCCAACCAAATCATCCAGGATGAATTTAACAGGGGTCGGTTGTTGAGGCGTGGGATCGAACCCACGACCTCCTTTATCAGGCAACTATCTCAAGTCCTGATACCCAACTGAGCTGCAACGCAGTTGGGTATCAAGATTTGAGATAGTTGCCTGATAAAGGAGGTCGTGGGTTCTATCTCACGCCTCAACAACCGGCCCCGGTTAAATTCATCGTGGGTGATTTGGTTGGGGATGCTCCGCCATTCGACTGCAGTCGGCCACGGATCTGGATGTCACGTGCCCCCCTCAAATGGGCCCCACCGTGGTTTCTAACAGATGCAATGCTCTTTTCCTGTTTTGTTTGTCCGTTTTTGCCGATTTGCTCCATATACTCTGTGAAAGCTCTCATTGACTTTCATGCATTATTGTGTTCATTTTAAAACACGATTTGAGCAAAAAAAATGTGTGTTTCTGAATTTTATTTAGTATTGGAACTGATTTTTCTTTGAAGATTGGACAGTGGTCTTAAATCAATGTAGCAATTCATTGCGATCATTTTTTATTTTTTCAATAGATTTTGAAATGCCATGAGATGTTTGATCAAAATTTTATGGCTTTGACTCGAAGCCATATGTAATCTTCTACCTGTTAGATTAAATCCTTGTACATGTGTGTAATCTGAATTCATTTTTAGATGTCAGTATTTACTTGATTTAATCATTGGAAAAAAACGATTCTACTGTAATTGTGAGTTTTTTTTTGTTTCCAGCAACAAGGTTAAGAATAGGAAGTTCAGTTGCTGCTTGTTCTAATTGAAGTCTGGAAGATAATATATCCTTGTGATTGACTGTCGTATCATCTTGAAAACTTTTCACTCTTTAGAACTTTGTGATGGAACTTTTAGTTTGCTTAAGTCAAAAATGGAGGCTCCCTTATGAACCGTTGTTTGTGAACGCCCTATGTCATATATTAAACTTCATTCACCTTTATGTTCAAAACTAGTTTTCTTTTCTTGGTGGCGGTCATAACCATTCACACATGCATACTGACTGATTCTGTTGCTAAAATCTCATTTCTTTTTTGTTTGTTTGCAGAGGTTGGAAGGAGATTGTAGATGAGTGGTTTCTAACTGCAGCTGCAATTCTTGGTGAGAAATTTATATATTAAAGATGTTACATTATTTTATATTTTCCCATTATAACTCAAATCACTACTTATTTGTTTAAAATGGACCTTTGATTGTGATTTCAGAGCACAATTCTAATTCAGTTGATCCTTTCCTGCTGGTTGAGGAAGACGACCTTCCTACTCCTCCCATGGATGAACGAACCCTTTTAGCTATCCAATCGACTTCTATCCAGCTTTCCGAGGTAAATGATGGGCATGAACTTGATATCACTACCCATTTTTTTCATAATTTGTGAGATTAGCTGACTTTTGTTTCTTATCTGTGCCGATTGATCAATCTTGAAGATCTTTGACCGGATAGATGATAATGAAAGTATGTCATTTGGCTCCATTATGAACCGTTGTTTGTGAACGCCCTACCTCATATATTGAACTTCATTCACGTTTATGTTCGAATCTAGTTTTCTTTTTTGGTGGCAGTCATAACCATTCACACATGCATACTGACTGATTCTGTGACTAAAATCTCATTTCTTTTTTGTTTGTTTGCAGAGGTTGGAAAGAGATTGTAGATGAGTGGTTTCTAACTGCAGCTGCAATTCCTGGTGAGAAATTTATAAATTAAAGATTTTACATTATTTTATAGTTTCCCATTATAACTCAAATCACTACCTAAAAATTTGTTTAAAATGAAACTTTGATTGTGATTTCAGAGCACAATCCTAACTTCGTTGATCCTTCCCTGCTGGCTGTGGAAGACGGCCTTCCTACTCTCATGGATGAACAAATACTTTGTCATCCAATCAACTTCTATCCAGCTTTCTGACGCAAATTATGAGCATGAAGTTAACATCACAACTCATCTGTTTTCATAATTTATGAGATTATCTGACTTTTGTTTCTTATCTGTGCCGACTGATCAATCCTGAAGATCTTTGACCGGATAGATGATAATGGAAGTATGTCATTTGTGCTTATTTTCAAGTGTCCGTTTACACCCTACAAACAGTTCAGGAAAGTCGTGGACTTGTTAGGTGTTCAGAGCCTCCTCAGCAGCCCGTCGTCGCTCGGCAGACAAAGTCACTTTTCGCTCCAGTCGCACCGCCAATGCCTCAAGATGTTGTTTACAACTTTGTCAAACCATCTATTGCTGCTTCGAGACCAAGTATGCCACCCCAAAGAACAATTTTTGAGCAAAAATTAAATGCCTAGGATTTTGCATTTCAGAGAATGCCTTTAAACATTCCTGTGGATGTAAGCAGTATTACATTTTATTATATCATCAAGTTTGAGAGAACTGTTTTGGTTAATTAGTTTTCTATGCTTTTGAAATGTAGAAATTGAAAGACGATGAGAAAACTTTATTCAGAGCAAAGCTGGAGCTGGCGAAGAAGTTTCACGAAGGATATGTGCAGGCGGAGAATGGTATGCGCTTTTGTTTGCTTCTCCCAATTTGAATTTTTTGGGCATTATCTCTTATTCGAATTTGTTTGGTGCAACGATGAAGAGACAACGAATCATACAAATAGTGGAGTTTCAAGAACCTCTTTAGCAGCCAAAGAATCAGTGCGGGAAGCCGAATAGCCAGCGAGGGAAGTCGAGGAGGTAGGATAGAAATTGGATGAACGCCTGACTTTAATTTTCGCTGCACAACTAGCAAATTTGCATTCATCCCGAGTGTTAAGAACCCAAATCATCGCAACTCATCAATTTTTTGTTCTTCAGATTTCGAAATTCGCATTCATACTCGGTACATAAGCCAACCATTGTTGCAAAGTAGGATTTTACTGACTTTTATTGCAGCAATGACGGGCTTAAGTACCATGCACCTCTAAAAATGGAATTCAATCATGAATATGAATTCTATAATTTTGAAATCTGAGGAGCGAAAAATCATTCAACTGCGATGATTTGGGTTCCCAACACTCAGAATAAATGCAAATCTACTAGATGTGCAGCAAAAATTAATATCAGCGTTCACCCAATATCTTCCTTGGCTCTTCGGCTTCCCTCGCAGTCTGTTCGGCTTCCTGCGCTGGCTCTTTAGTTGCTTCAAAGGTTCTTGAAACTCCACTATTTGTATTGTTCACTGCCTGTTCGTTGTTGCATCAAACAAATTCGAATAAGAGATTATGTCTGATAAATTCAAGTTGAGAGAAGCAAACAAAAGCGCATACTATTTTCCGCCTGCGCATATCCTTCGTGAAGCTTCCTCTTCGCAAGCTCCAGCTTTGCCCTGAATAAAGCTTCCTCATCTACTTCGATTTCTGCATTTCAAAAATATAATAAACTATTCAACCAAAGCGGTTCTCCCAAACTTGATGATATAATAAAATAAAAAACTGCTTACATTCACAAAAATGTTTGAAAAAACATTTTTTGGAATGCAAAACCCTAACCGTTTGATTTTTGCTCTTGTTCTTAGGGGTGACCTAGTTGTTCCTGAAGCAACAATAGATGGTTTAGCGAAGTTGCTAATAGTTTCTTGTGGCATTGGCGGCGTGATTGGAGTGGAAAGTGGCTTTGCCTGCCTGATGACGACGGGCTGCTGAGGAGGCTCTGGCCACCTAGCAAGTCCATGACTTTCCTGAACTGATTGTAGGTTGTCAACAGATGTTTGAAAATCTGAAGCAAAGTTGATAAAGAAAAGTTCAATACTTGTATACCTCTTAATACATTAGTGATGTAACTGTTACAAATTTGGATAATAATAATATTTTTTTTTTCACAATTGACAACTCATGAGTCCTGATTTCCCATATTTTACTTTTTATTTCGTCCATCTGTTTTATTCTTATTATTTATGATATGATCTGAACTGCATCACTTAAAAAATGTAAACTTTCCATCCCACCATCTGCTCGTGGTGAAATATTGCCTTCTCTTTGCCCGTAGTCATTTCCCTTCCTCATGTGTTAAACCTGTTTCTCAAAATCAACCTTTTTCTTGCAATTATGGCAGCATAAAAGCTTCATTTTACGTATAGGGCAGTGTTCATGCCCATTTCTATTGAAATGTACAAAACACTGTCGAATGAACGTTAAGTGTAACGGTGAGAGCGATATTGAAATATAAATGAAAGTTTAAATGTAATGAATGTAAGGATGAAGTTTAGAGCGAAATTAACGTGAGAGTGAATGAATAGTAATACAAGATGCATTTGGGTGTCAACGGCTGCTTAAAAATCCGAAGCAAAGTTCATAAAGAAAAGTTTAATACTTGTATATGATAAGACCTCTAAATACATTTGTGATGCAACTCTTACAGATTTGGATAATAATATTTTTTTCTTTCACATGAGTCATGGTTCCCCCTATTTTACTTTTTTATTTTTTCCATCTGTTTTATTCTTATTATTTGTGATATGATCATAACTGCATCACTTAAAAAAATATAAACTTTTCATCCCACCATGTACTCGTAGTGAATTATTGCCTTCTCTCTTTGCCCGGTAGTCATTTCCCTTGTGTGTTAAACCTGCTGCTCAAAATCAACCTTTTTCTTGCAATTATGGCGGCATAAAAGCTTCGTTTTATGTATAGGGCTTATGGTTCATGCCCATTTCTATCTTTTTTGTACCAATTTTATTCACTTTTAGTTTTACATTGAAATGAACAAAACACTACCGAATGAAAGTTAAGTGCAAGTGTAATGGTGAGGGCGATATTGAAGTTCTGAAAAATAAGCAAATAAATGAACAAGTGATAAATAAACCGTAAATTTTATTGCTCTAAAAAGATAATTATTATATAGGTACGCCCCTTTATTTATAGAAAATGTGGCAGATGAGAGAATACAATAAGAGATGTGAGACTAAATAAGTATCCGCGCGGTTATGCGGTTTGCCACTGTCAAACCACAATACTGTACAAAGGACTGCTAATTGCCAGACCGTCTGTAAGCCGCCAGACCGCCTGCTAGCCACCTAATCGCTAATGCTAGTTGCCTGACCACAATTACAGTAAGCCACCAGGTCGCTGCAGCGACAAGGTACAAGACCGTTGCTGCGGCAAGGCACAAGACCGATGTTGTGGTAAGCAACCAGACCGCTGCTGCGGCTAACTGTTAGACCGCTGCTACGGCAAGCCACCAGACCGCTACTGCGGTAAGCCACCAGACCGCTACTGCGGTAAGCCACCAGACCGTTGCTTCTAACTGTCAGACTGCTGCCGCCGCCAAGCCCTCAGACCGCATCTACTAGGATAAGCTACCAGAGAACCAGACCGCCTGAACAAACCGCCAGATCGCCCGAACAACTAGACGCCCGACTAGAAAGTCAAATCGCAAAACTTTGACAGTCCCCCTCAAGCTTTACCGTATATGACAACCTTGCCCAACTTACTACAAACATCTGAAGCGGAAACTGGTTTCGTGAAAAAGTCTGTCAGTTCTTTATCAGAAGTGACGAAAGGAGTACAGATCTAATTCTTCAACACTTCTTCCCTAATGAAATGACAATCAACCTCAATGTGCTTTGTCCTCTCATGAAAGATAGAATTCTTTGATATGTAAATGTCGACTTTGTTATCACAGAACATAGGAAGCTGATGATCATAGACTTCTCTCAAGTCAAGCATAAGCCCTCGTAACCATTTCAACTCACAGGTAGTTGAAGCCATGCTTCTATACTCTGCTTCAGCACTTGACCTTGAAACTACTGTCTGTTTCTTACTTTTCTAGCTAACAAGGTTTCCTCCTATAAAGGTGCAAAAACCTGATGTAGACTTTCTATCTTTTTTATTATCAGCATAGCTGACATCAGAATACGCTTCAATCTTTAGATGATTATTCTTCTGAAACAACAAACCCTTTCTTGAGGACTCTTTCACATACTCCAGAATTTTCATGACAGACCGAAGATGACACTCTCTAGGATTCTCCATAAACTGACTGACCTTTCCAACCACATAACAGATATTTGGTCTAGTACCAGTCAGATATATGAGTTTGCCTACAAGTCGTCTGTACGCTGTGAAATCTGGAAGAAGAGGAGAATCTTCAGTCCACCCCTTATCATCTCCAACCGCCATCGGGCAACAAACAGGTTTCGTGCCAAGAAGACCAGTCTCCTTTAAGAGATCTAGCGCATACTTTCGCTGTGAAAGAACCATCGAGTTCCTTTTTCGTGAAATTTCAATTTACAGAAAGTACTTCAGAGTTCTCATATCCTTAGTAATAAAATGTTATCGAAGATGTCGTTTGGCTAGATCAATGCCTTTTTTTATCATCACCAGTCAGAAGAATATCATCAACATAGACAGCAAGAACTACAAGACCTTTAGTAGTCTTGCGTATAAACAGAGAATGATCACCAGATCTTCGATTGAACCAATAAGAGAAATAACTTCACTAAACTTTTCAAACCAAGCTCGTGGACTGCTTTCAACCATAAATCGCTTTCCGAAGCTTGAACACCTAAGACTCCCCCCCGAGCAACATACCCAGGAGGTTGCTCCATGTAAACCACCTCTTGCAAATCACCATAAAGGAAGACATTCTTCATATCTAACTGATACATATCCCTGTCTCTATTAACAGCCACAGAGAAGAGAACGCGTATAGTGCTGATGCGAGCAACGAGAGAAAAAGTATCAAAAAAGTTTACCCCATATGTCTGAGTAAACCCTTTTACCACAGGCCTTGCCTTATATCGATCAACAGAACCATCTGGAAGATACTTAACACCGAAGACCCACTGACAATCAACCACATCAATGTCCATAGGTGAGGGAACAAGAGTTCAAGTACCTCTTTCAGTTAATGTGTTCATTTCTTCATCTATAGCGGCTTTCCACTGAGGAATGACAAGAGCTTCTTGATACGTAACCGGTATAATAGTAGAAGAGATAAAAAGAGCAAAACGCTTGCCAATCGAGGAATGCTGAGCATACGAGACAACTGCATCAATAGGATGCTTAGTGCATTGTCGAACGCCCTTCCACAGGGCAATGAGAAGATCAAGATCACTCCTGTCCGAAGGAGGTAATTCACTGCAGAAGAAAGAAGAGTCCAGAGAATAGGTACAGAAGACTCCAAGGGCAAAGAATCAGTCTCGAGAGAAAGCGACGACGCAACAGAAACAATTGTGGAAAGAACTGGTTCCGGCAGAGGTGCCGAGATAATAGACATTGAAAAAGAAGTATCAGAGGACAAGAGAGAAGAAGCAGGAGAAAAATATGGTGTATCTTCAAAGAAGGTAACATCAACAGACACGTACTGTTTACGCAGAAGAGGATCAAAACAACGATATCCCTTCTGAGTCGGACAATAACCAATGAATATACATTTAACAGAACGGGGAGAAAGTTTGTCACAATCAGGTGAAGGTATGCGAACAAACGCCGTACAGCCAAAAATTTCAAGAGGTAAAGGAAATGGCTCGGCCTCGGGATACAAAATGAAAAATGAAGTCTTGTCCTGAAGAATAGATGAGAGTATCCGATTAATAAGATAGCATGAGAGAAGAACAACATGACCCCCAATAGGACCGAGAAACATTCATTTGTAATAGAAGGTTGCGAGCAATATCCAAGAGATGATGTTTCTTGCGTTTAACAACGTCATTCTGTTGAGAGGTATAGGAGCAAGAAGTTTGATGAATCAAACCATGGTTCACACAAAAATCAGAAAATTGTCGGCTGATATATTCCTTAGCATTATCAGTACGAAGAACTTGAATAGGAACCTTAAACTGTGTCAAGACCTCATTATAAGAAGGTGGTAAACACAGTGTAAAGTTCAGAACGATCTTTCAAGAGATACAACCAAGTACACATTGAGAAATCATCAATGAAATTGATAAAGTATAAGCTACCTCTACCAACAGTGGCAGTAGGAGCAGGAAATAGATCCCACACATCGATATATGGTTTTACGCATCGTAAACCCGGGTCAAACCGCAATTAATTTAATTAATGAGAAAAAGAGGAGCTTTAATTATTTAAAGCGATTTTATTTGTCCCAATGCTCTTTGATACTGAGGGGTAAGAGTAGTTAGCCACTCATCAGAATGAGTACGGCTTGCGAAAAGAAATGCATAATTGAAAGTTGAGACATACTCAAACGAGTAGGCTGAAAATGAAAGCAGAAAATGAAAGCAGTAAATGAAAGCAGTAAAATGAAATCAGTAAAAAAACAGTAAAAGTGTGAGTCCTACTCAAACGAGTAGGCGGGAAATGAAAGCATTAAAATTACAAGTACCACTCGAACGAGTAGGCGGGAAATGAAAACGATAAAATGACAAGTCCTACTCAAACGAGTAGGCGAGAAATGAAAGCATTAAAATGATAAGTTCTACTCAAACGAGGAGGCGGGAAATGATAAGTCTTACTCAAACGAGTAGGCGGGAAATTACAAGTCCTACTCAAATGTGTATGCGAGAAATAACAGTCCTACTCAAACGAGTAGGCGGTAAATTAAAGCGAGTCATATTCAAATGAGTAGGAGGAAATAGATGCACACACACACACTCTACAAAAAATAAAATCTAACTCATACACTCATGCACACATATGAAAACAAGAAAAACAAAGTGACTGAAAAGTTAAAATGATTACGGTGGCGTTTGGTTGGGCTTTTTGCCTACGGTGCGTTTGAAACGCACCTCTATTTTAGGCAAAATCTCTGTTTGGCGTTGCTGTTTCAAGAACCGCCGGTTCTTAAACTCCGCGGCTTCCTATTGATCACGAACCGCAACCTTTTCCTGCGTTTTGCCGCAACCTTTGCGTTCTGCCGCAACCCTAGAGCTCGAGCGGAGCGCGAAGAGGAGGAGATCTCGAGATCCTGACGACGGGCCGACTTCTTCCCCGACGACGAGCCGATTTCTTCCCCGACGACGATCCGGTATCTTCCCCGACGACGAGCCGGCTTCTTCCCCGACACATCCGACGCCTTCTTCCCCGATGACGAGCCATCTTCTTCCCCGACGACGACGACCGAAGCCCCTCCCGCACGACTCCAGAATTTTCTCCACCGACCGGAGCAGGTATACCCCTTCTCCTCCTTTTCAATTTTGGGTTTTTCATTTTTTTCCAGATTCGGGTGTCTTCTTCCATGTGTGTGTTTTCATGCTTGCAGATTTGGGTTTTTCATTTTTTGTCCTTTGTATGTGTGTTGCAGATTTTGGGTTGTATGTGGGTTGTGCTCTTTGTTGTGTGTGTGTTTCAGATTTTGTGTGTGTGTGCTTCCAGATTTTGTATGTGTTGTGTTTTATGTGTGTGTGTTTGTGTATGTGTATATTGTTATGTGTGTGTGTATGTTATATGTGTGTGTGTGTGTGTGTGTGTGTTGCTATGTGTGTGTGTGTACGTTATATGTGTATGTGTGTGTGTGTATGTTATTTTGTGGGTGTTTGTGTATGTGTGTTGTGTGTGTGTGTGTGTGAAATATTTGTATGTGTGTGTGCGTGTTTGTTTGGAATAAATATATTTGTGTGTTATGTGTGTGTGTGTTGTATGTGTGTGTGTGTGAAATATTTGTATGTGTGTGTGTTTTGTATGTGTGTGTTTGTGTTGTGTTTTATGTGTGTGTATGTGTTATGTGTATGTGTGTGTGTTTGTGTGTGTGTGTGTTTTATGTGTGTGTGTATGTTATATGTGTGTGTGTGTTGTTATGTGTGTGTGTATGTTATATGTGTATGTGTGTGTGTGTATGTTATTTTGTGGGTGTTTGTGTATATGTGTTATGTGTGTGTGTGAAATATTTGTATGTGTGTGTGTGTTTGTGTGTGTCTGTGTTTTGTATGTGTGTTTGTGTTGTGTTTTATGTGTGTGTGTTTGTGTATGTGTATGTTGTTATGTGTGTGTGTATGTTATATGTGTGTGTGTGTGTGTGTGTTGTTATGTGTGTGAAATATTTGTATGTGTGTGTGTGTTTGTGTGTGTGTGTTTTGTATGTGTGTGTTTGTGTTGTGTTTTATGTGTGTGTGTTTGTGTATGTGTATATTGTTATGTGTGTGTGTGTATGTTATATGTGTGTGTGTGTGTTGTTATGTGTGTGTGTGTATGTTATATGTGTATGCGTGTGTGTGTATGTTATTTTGTGGGTGTTTGTGTATGTGTGTTGTGTGTGTGTGTGTGAAATATTTGTATGTGTGTGTGTGTGTTTGTTTGGAATAAATATATTTGTGTGTTATGTGTGTGTGTGTGTTGTATGTGTGTGTGTGTGTGAAATATTTGTATGTGTGTGTGTTTTGTATGTGTGTGTTTGTGTTGTGTTTTATGTGTGTGTGTTTGTGTATGTGTATGTTGTTATGTGTATGTTGTTGTGTTTATATGTGTATGTTATATGTGTATGTGTGTGTGTATGTTCTATGTATGCGTATGTTTTCATTTAAAATTAACTTTTTTTATTTTCTAAAGATGGGAAAATCAAAATATGGTGGTGTGGCCGCATTTTGGGACAATACAAACATCATGCTTTTCTGTGACATATGTATTAAGGAGATTGAACTTGGGAATTGACCAACCACACATTTTAATAAAGAAGGTTGGAACAACGTTATGAAGAATTTTGAGGAGCTTACTACAAAACAGTACGACAAAGTCCAATTAAAAAATAAATGTGATCATTTGAAGGAGTGGAAATTATGGACGGAGTTAAAACGTGGTGACACCGGTTTGGGTTGGAATGCTTCAAGGAAAACTATAGACGCTTCAGACGAGTGGTGGGACGAAAGATTGAAGGTACTCATTTTTCCATAACTGCTTTGTTTAACATTTTTTTATAGAAACAGTAGCTAACTTGAAATATTTGTATTTCGTAGGTTGTCCCGGCGGCCAAAAAATTTCGTTACTCAGGAATACATCCAGACCTGGAGGAGAAATTACATATGATGTTCAGCTCTGTTGTCGCCACAGGACATCATGCTTGCACCCCGAGCACCATTAACGAGATCCCCGAGTCAGTTGACGAAAGAGGAATGTCAGAGGGTGAGCCGGAGGACATTGATGTCATTGGTGATCCAGCGACACGTGATAACACAGCTACGTCAGCACCTGTCAAGAAGCGGAAAAAAGGGAAAAACAATGTTATTACTTCCGTGTTAGAAGACTTGGCGGAGTCTTCTAAAGCCATTAGTCGATGCATCCAGGAGGCACCAAAAAAAACAACTTCCGAGTTTAGCATCCGACAGACAATAGACAAATTGGCTACGTACCAGAAAGTACAGTCTGATGAAGAGTTCCATGATTTTGCAATCACGTATTTCATGGACAAAAATCATAGGGAGACCTTTTTGTGCTTACCAGAAGGGCTGAACGTAAAGTGGCTACGTAAACGCTTCCTCCGTGGGGGGTAGTGGAGACCTTTGTGTTCTCTTCTGATATATTTCCCGCCATCAGATTATGTTTTGTTTTTTATGTTGTAGTGGACACTATTATGTGGTGGACAAAATTATATTTATGATGTGTGTTTTTTTGATAAATGATGTTGACATTATTATGCTTATGATGTTGTGAAGTTTATTTCTCACAGTAAGTGTTGATAATTTATTTCTCATACAGAATATGTCTAGCGATGAATCTGAAAATTCGACTGAAGGGCAGGAGATTACAAGAAGAAATTATGTGCTTGCCCATCATCAGAATGTGGTTGCAGCTGTATCTTTGGTGATCGAGTATACTTCCATGATGCTTTGTCCGGTACCACGCATGACTTCAAAGCAAACATGCGATAAATGGGTGGTAGAGCTACTATGCGGGTCACGGGTGAGGTTTCATGACTCTTTCATGATGAGTCAAGAAATTTTTATGGACTTATTGCATGCTCTGGAAGAGAAGTGTGGATTTCGAGGAACAAGAAGGACTGCTTCCCGGGAAATCCTGGCGCTGACAATATACGTATTATCGCATAATGAATCAATGAGAAAAACAATTGAGTGCTTTCAGCATTCAACGGAGACATCTAGCCGATTTTTTTCTCGAGGTCTTCGTGCTTTGCTGAAGTTAGCGAAAGAAGTGATTCAGCCATCAGATAGATCTTTTAGCAGTACTCCCCCAGAGATTATGTATGACAGACGTTACATGCCATTTTTTAAAGATTGCATCGGAGCAATTGATGGGACACATGTTCACACGTGCATACCAGTTGGAAGTCAGGTACCTTATATTGGGAGACGTGGCAGTCCAACCCAAAATGTCATGGCTGCTTGTGATTTCAATATGTGCTTCACTTTCGTTATGCCGGGTTGGGAGGGATCAGCGCACGATAGCCGTATTTTCAATTTTGCGATCAGTGATCCACGATACACCTTCCCGCATCCACCTCTAGGTAACTATGTAAAATTTTATTATATTATATATAAAAGAATTGTCCCTAAATATTATTAAATAATTTACAGGAAAATATTACTTGGTAGATTCTGGTTATCCTCTGCAAAGAGGATACCTGAAACCGTATCAAGATACGCGCTATCATCTGCCAGACTTTGCTCGTGGTGGTCGTCGAGCCGAAGGAGACCAAGAGATTTTCAATCACGCACACTCATCACTAAGAAGTGTGATAGAACGATCTTTTGGTGTTTAGAAAAAGAAATGGGCCATACTACGAGACATGCCAAGCTATCGTTTTGACAAGCAAGTAGCTATTGTGATTGCCACTATGTGTTTACATAATTTCATTCGTCGGCATCCATCGCGTGTGGACATTGACTTTAGTGAGTCTGAACAAAGGGTTCAAGACCATGGGATCTCCTCACAAGGTCCACAAGATACATGTACTGACACTGCAGGCGGTGTAGAGGAGATGATTGCGCTACGTAATAGTATTGCGAATCAGCTTTATGAATCAAGAGCGTAAAGTGTAAAACATTGAATCAATGAACCTTAATTTTGTGTTGTGAATGAAAGTTTGTTTAGTATTGTGTTATGTCACTTTCATACTTGAAATTTTTTTTTTTTGATAAAAACTGCATTTTGAATCCAAACAACTTTTCAGAAACTCCGTTTTGTAAACTCTGTTTCACCCAAACAGTTTTTTAACAAAACTCTGTTTTCCAGAATCAGCACTTTTTCAATCAGCAACAGCTCATCAGCAGCTTTCCATCAGCAACAGCCCAACCAAACAGAGCCTACATTTTTACCGGTAGATTATGCTAAAAATGCATAAAAAGAGAAAAAAAAATTAAACGAGCAAAACGGTTTTAAAAAAACAAAATAAAAGTGTTCGAAAAACAAAAAAATGATTAGAAATCCATTCTTATAACTCCGTAAAAGTGCGTAAAAAGTGGGAATAAAGTAAAAAGAACAAAAAGTTTTACAACCTAAAAAAGAAAATCTAAGTTAAAGAAAAATAAAATCCACTTTGAAAACACTTTTACTGATTTATAAGAATGAATGGAAAGCTATAAAAAAGACAAAAACTAAAAGAGTTTAAGTAAAATGAAGGAAGAAAAATGTAAAATTAGCAAACTATACGCATACACACATACCTATATTAAAAGAACAAAAACAAAAATAAAATAAATAAATAAGATTGCTTAAGTAGAGGTGCTTAGATTCATTCCAAAACCATATAAAGAGAAGAAAAACACATATTTTATTAAGATAAAAACGAGTTACAAAGGAACTAAAACAAAAGCTAAAGAGAGGGGGGGGGGGGGGAATTTTTCTTGCATAGCTTGAAAAGCATCTAAGCAGCATAACCCCTTAAGCAAAATTGTTCAAAAAACAAAACATTTGATCTTACAGAGAAGATCTATTTATAGGCAAAAATTTCGGGTTGCACGCCCCAGGTCACGGGCGTGTAGGGGGGCGTGTAGCTACTGTTGCTGAGTTGATGCTGAGCATTTATTGCTGGTTTGACTTTGGGGTTGTACACATGGAAGTCACGGGCGTGACCCTGCTGTCACGGGCGTGTAGGTGGAGCGTGTCAGGGAGATTTATCTAGGGAAGGCATCGTGTCATTTCGTCGCCGGCGCTGTCTTGTCTAGGATATGTGGAGAGGTCACGGGTGTGTCGAATATTGACACGGGCGTGTCAGGAAGCATTGAGTGGCGATGACGTTGAGTGGCGATGGCGTTGAGTGGCGATGGTGTCAAGTGGAGATGGCGTCGAGTGGTTGGCTAGCATTGAGTGGAGATGGCGTTGAGTGGTTGGCTGGCATCGAGTGGTTGGATGGCGTCGAGTGGTTGGTGTTGACTGGTTGGATGGCGTCGAGTGGTGTCACGGGTTGAACACGGGCGTGTCGAATCAGGACACGGGCGTGTCGGGCAGTTCGACGAACGTCGAACGCCGATCGTCGAGCTGGCGACAATTTTCTATTGGGATCAAGTAACACGCCCACGTCACGGGCGTGACCGAGAAGTACACGAGTGTGTACTTTGGATTTTTTTTGACTTTTTCCTGAAAAATATCAATAAACAAATTTAAAGCTAAGTTAGAAAATATTTACAAAAAGGAAGCATTTTATTAAAGAAAAATAACTAAAAATGACAAAAATAAACTAAAACGACTTAAATAACGTACGTAAAAATACATATATTTACAACTTATCATAGGTCTTGGAGGAGACTGAACTGTAGGTGCTTAGAAGGGCACTGAGGTAGGTATCTGGAAGGGTACTGAGTTGTAGGAGTGTTGCAACACTCTGAGAGTAGGGCCTTGTGCCTGAAGTTGTAGGGCTGAAAAACCTAAGCTGTAGGCCTTAGAGATAAGGCTGAGGTAGGTGGTCTGTGGACCACTGAGCTATAGGAGCACTACATGGCTCTGAGGTAGGAACCTTTGTGGTTCTGAGGTAGGGTTCTGAAGAGAACCTGAGTGTAAGACTGATGGCCTGAGGTGTAAGCTTTGAGGAGCATTTTAGAGGAGTTTGTGCCTAGTCCAACAAGATAATTGGATAGATGGGAGGGAAAGTGGATGTACCCAATTGGTTAACCACTATAAACAACTGTGTGCTTGGCTGTGTTGCCTGTTTTTTCTTTTATATTGCAGCTTCTAATGACATGCTCTAGATCACATAAAAAGAAAACAACATAAAGACTAAGAAAATTTCGAAGACCTATTCACCCCCCTCTAGGTGATTAGCTAACCTTAAGTTAATAACTTTTACGTGGTATCAGAGGGAGGTTCCTCAAAAAGATCTAATAATCTGAGTATACCTCCAAGGTTAGCTATGAGATATAAATATGGTTTCAGGAATGAACTATAAAGAGTTAGGAGCCATGAAACTACCAATCTGCAGGAAGAAAGGATTTGGCCTCTAGAAGCAAAGGGTCAGACTATTCATGGAAGCATCTGACCCTAGGATCTATGTAACAGTAGTGGAAGGTCCTTTTATCCCCACAAAGGCTTCCACCATAGATCCAACTCTGAGAGTGCCCAAGGCATATACATAGATGGACAGAGATGAGGTAATTCTATCTACCATGGACAAAAGGCACAAAATATTATAACCAGTGTCATTGATGACTCAACCTTCCAAAATCTTATACACTACAAGACCTCCAAGAAAATGTGGGACACTCTTGTGGTTTACATGGAAGGCTCTGAGGAAGTTAGATATGATAGGAAGTTCATGCTCAACCAAGAGTATGAGACTTTCAGACAAAGCAAATCTGAAAAAGTAGCTGACTACTTTGAGAGGTTCTTTAGGACAATTAATGAACTAAGAACCTATGGTAGGGTCTTTAGCAGCTATGAGCTGAATGACAAGTTCATTAGATCTCTCACTAGAGATTGGGACACCAAAATTTGTGCCATTAGGGAAATGGCTAAGTTGGCAGACACTCCTCCACCAACTCTCTTTGGAAAGTTGTTGTCCTATGAAATGTAGCTGACTGCTAGACAAGAAGAGGAGAAGGAAGTCAATCCATGACCAAGGATAAGACAGTGACCCTCAAGACAGAAGCCCCAAGAAGGAGTAGAAGAAAGACTCCTCCACCAAGGAGAGAAGCTGAGTCCAGCTCAGAATTTTCTGGGACTAGTTCCTCAGACAACCACATGTATGATGAAGAGTTTGCAGCTTTCTCCGAGAAACTTCAAAAGTTCATGAAGAAGAAGCACTGGGAGAGCAGACCATCATCATCATCTCATTACAGGAAGTCCTCCAAGAAGGACAGGTATGACCCTAAATATAGTAAATAGATTTCATCTAATGTTATCTGTTATTTTTGCAGCAAGGCTGGACATGTCATTACTGACTGCCCAGTCAGGAACAAGGAAGAGGATGAGAAGAAGAAGAAGAAACATCATCATCACCACAAGGACAAGAAGAAGAAGTCCTTTATGGCTAAGAAGGAGAAAAGCTGGACAGATTCTTCCTCCTCAGAATCAGAAGATGATGAAGAAGAAGCCTATATAGGGCTGATCTTAGTTGGTGCAGATCCAGAAGAAGAAGAGGAATATCCTGCTGCCAGGATAGGAATAAGGCCCCTCTGTCACACTCTAACAATGACAATGAGGAGGATGAAGAAGACTGTGGATGCCAAGGGCTGATGACAATGACTGAAGAAGAAAGAAGTGAGGTACATATAAAATCATTCAAAGTACATCCTCTCTCCATTTCTTCATCTTCTTCTGACTATGAAACCAGTCCAGATACTAGTGCATCATCATCCTGTGATAAAGATTGCTCAGAATCTGAGATTGACGTCAATCAATTGATTGACAAGTATGGACTGCTCTTAGATGCTCTAAAGAAGAGCAGAATTCTTGCCAAAAGGCAAGCAAAGGATATTGAAGTCCTCAAGCCTTATAAAACTCTTTATAACAATAAATCTATTGAGTTTTATAAGAAATGTCATGAGTTGTCTGAACTCAAGAAAATCCTTGAGTGTCAGACCAAGGTTCTAGAAAAAAATGTAAACATATTTGATATCTAGAACAGAAATTTGCTGAGAGATTAGAGATTGTGATTAACCCTTCTCAATCTCTTGGTATGTTGCCAAAAGCTGCAACTTGTCAAACCTCTAAGAAGCTGGGTATTAATCACATAAATTATCAAGTTAAATCAAATATCCCTGATAAGTTGACAGTATTTCAAAAGGTGAATTTACCTTTTAAACTGTCAAGTTTGCACCACTCTAGAAGGATCAATCTAATGTGTGCTCAACCAGTGTGGTGAAGACACATGATCTCAGAAGGAGTGATGATATCCACTCTAGCCATAGTGTTCAGGATAAGTTCTTTAGATTTGGATCCAAATATCCTTTATCTAAAGAGATGAGAGAGACCACTAGATGGCAGGCTCCAAAAATACAATTGGCCCATCCTAGACCAGTTGTATTTAGTTTTTCAGCACCTTCACTCAGGAAGAAGGAAGCAACATCATGCAATGCTCATCTAGCAAAGTCTGGTGCTGCTCACATCTCTTGTGGACAACAATTATGTGTTGTCCTGAAGAGAAGGTACAATATTCATATGATAGTGTCGTGGAAAGGTGGGCCACTTTGACATTGATTATTGGCACAACCTGATTGTGGTTAGTGGATAGAAAGGTGCTCAGCTCAGGCAGAGAGTTGGGCAAAAGTTTTATAATGCTAACAAGAACCTGAGACCCAATTATCATTCGGTGCCCAAGGGTAAATGATTTTTTTTGCAGGATAGTCAAAATACCTGTCTAGATAAGACTTGGTATTTGGACAATGGTTGTTCCAGGCAAATGTTTGGGACAGGATGATTTCTCAAGGAATATGCTTCATGTAAAGCAATAAACTAAGTTTGAGGGTGTCAAGTGTGAAATCCTCAAAAGCTAGAGGCAACAAACCTCAAGGTAAGTCTCTCCCTCTTGTATAGAGACTAAGTTTGCAAATTGATGAATTAAGTTAGATGTTCTTAGGATGAACCTAATCAAGCACACCAGATAGATAACCATGATTCAATTATTCTTCATAATTATCTGCACTGTTGACTTATGCAACATTTACTCTCAAGCTCAAATAACTTGTAAATCTGTGCATAATTGATTGCTAATAAAATTGGGTTATTATCATGTTAGGTCTCCATTATATTTGAAATTAATAAAATATTTTGAATAATGGCGTGTCAAATAGAATGTACATCTAGACAGTGAGGGAAGCTACAAATTAATCAAACATTGAGTAAATGAAAGAAAAACCGAGAGGTATAATAGAAGCGCTAAATTCCCTATATCATAACAGGAAGCGTAACGCAACCCGCAAGACCGAAAAGTACTAATTTAAGCTAAAATGTTTAATTGGTCATTCTAATGATAGAGTAATTAAACGTTTTCGTTATAAACATAAAGGCGACAAGAAACGAAAAGCCACACCACTCTTAAAAGCCTTAACCCTAGTCGTCGAGATCGAAACCCTTTCAGCGTCCTGCCGCACTGTTTCAATGGCGCCAAATGTCACCATGGAGCTCCAGGAGTGATATGAAATTATGAGGGATGGATTTAGTCATGCCTCGCCAGATAGTAAGGCAGTGTTAAGAATGATTGAGACCACAGGTTTGGAGTACACCCTTTCTGAACCCTCCACCATTCTTAGAAAAGAGGTTGTAGAATTTTTCTCCAACATTAAAGTATCTTCTTCTCAAAATTCTCTCAAGTCTAAGATTGAGGATATCAAGATTAAGGTAAACCTTAAGAGACTAGGCAAAGCCCTTCATATACCCTCCATCAACCCTAGCGAGGGAGAAGAACCCACCGTCATGGACATAGCCAGTGCTCTCAGGTGGTGTGGATACAGTGATGCCAAACCTGGGTCTCTTAAGAGGAAATTCTTCAATCAGAGAGGTAAACTACTAGCAGATATAGTAGGGAAAGCCCTTATCTGCAAACCTGGATTACATGACACAATCTCCAGGTCAATGTGTGATGTTATGACTAGGATAATATTCAATAGAAAGACCTCTTTGTCTTTTCTCATCTACCAGAGAATAGTAGGCTGTCTACCCACTCCAAACATGGGAAGAATTTTTTCCTTATACCTAGTAAACACCTACCCTGATACATTCAAGCAGGAACATGGAGTGAAGATTCACTACTTGAAAAGAATGGATATAAAGACATTGGATAGATTCACTAGGATCTTACCCAAGAGCCATCCTTCAACAACACAGGACTCCTCAAGGGTTAAGAGACAACAAGTTGCTGAAGTAGAATGTTCCTCCTGCTCTGAACCTGAGCTAGGAATTACCCCCCTGCTGATGTTGGTATGCAGACAGGCATAACCCTGAGTCTCCTTAACAAACATTCAGCTCCATGATACTATTGTGCATGTTGATAAAATCCATGCCAGCCCTAGGTCAGGACAAGTTTCGAAGAATGCTACTGAAGAAGAGGTTGTTGCAGAAGATGAGGCAGACATGGCTGATACTGATGATATAGCTGCAGTTGAAGTTATCCCTGTTGCAGAAGATAACTGTGAGTCTCTTGAGGCATTAGATACTTATCTTGATAAGTCAAACCCAGAGAAGGATGCTTATCTTGATAATCAGATGGATTTGACAACCTTGGACCAAGTTATCAACAAATTGGTTGAGTCTGCACCCACTACAAGTAATACTAATACCCTCTTAATTATCAGTGCTAATACAACTTTAGCTAAGGAAATGGCTCCTTCTATAGGTGTTGTAGTTGAGGGGGATTCTTCACAAGTCCCTGCTCTGATAGAAGTCCCTCCTCCATTAAGCCAACCACCCACTGCCCAAATCTCCTAAACCATATCAAAGCACTCATGGATGCTCAGACCACAACCCTCAAGGAGTATGTTGACCAATCAGTTGCCAAGCTAAGGGATGAATTATTAACTGAAGTCAAGGAATGTAAAGAAGAAATCTCTCACTTAAACAAACAGGTCACCACCTGGTTTTATATGGCTGGAACTGCTGGCATAAATCTGACCACCCTCATGAAATCCATGAAAACAAGCCAGAAATTCTCTACAGCTGACATATGATATGTCAAGAATTATGTGAGTGCAACTGATGAGGTGATCAGGGGTGCAACAAATCATGTAAAACAACATGTCACCAATGTTGCTCTCCACTCTATGGAGCAGGAAATACTTCTGAAAAATGAGCTGCTTACTGACAATGAGAGAATATTCCAATCTATATCAAGCAGAAATGAAGCCACCACCTCCTTACTGCAAATGACCATCCTTAAAGAAGGCAGAAAGGGGGAGAGCAGCCATGCTAAGACAGCAGAACTCATTGAAGATCAAGCATTCAATGTAATTCAAGGCACTAGAGTGACACTGCACCTGCCCCTACTGGATAAAAGAGGCCAGAGGACCTAGACTTCCCAGCACAAGCTAGAGTTGCACAGGATGCACAACTTGCTGCTAGAAGAAAAAGGGAAGGAACTCTGATGGCTGAAGAGTTCATGGAAAAGAGGAGAGCTGAGAACAGAGATGATCCTAATCATGAACAACTGAGTGATGCCTCTGAATCCATCATTATAAATGCTTGGGTAAGCCATAAACAAGTCTTAAAGAACATTGATAGTGTATATCCTTCTGAGGAATGGATAAAGCATTTGAAAAGCAATTTCCTAAGGGAAAGAGTATTCAAAGAAAATCTGGTAAGGAAGAGCAACCCTAAGAAAATGCCTCGCAGATATATCCCAAAGCCATTCCTTTACTTCAAAAGGCAGAAGAACAAAGTTGAAAACTTGAAGAAGACTGTTGCTAAGGATGTTGATGCAACTTCTTCAAAGAAAAGCTGATATGAAGCTGCAAGACTGAGGCTTCTTTGAAATATTTAATCAATGTCTTGTAATATATATCAACAGTGTAGCAATTTCAAATCTCTATCAATGAAATTAATATGAGTTGGCCCTGACTATATTGATGTGACAAATGTGCATGAAATTCTCATTTATATATCTGTGTTTAATGAATATGTTGTTCAGTCATAGATATCTTATAATCATAAGTTTTGCCTACTGTTGTTTGACTAAGGCTCTCTAAATTAGTTAATGATTAGGTATATCTTAATCATAATGTTTACCTTCTCAATGATTAATAAAGCTTTTGTTATTAATCATACTGTTACATTGTCAATGATTGATAATTCACTTGTACTATTGGTCATTAAATCATATTGTTAAGCCATCTTATCTAAGGGAGTTATCCTATACTAGGATGGATAATTGTCATGATAATGTCTCATCACGACTATCATGATACTTTTTGTGATAATGCACCTTAACATGGATGGGTGTTCTGTATTCTTTAAATAGAGGGAGATTGTTGGGAATTGTGCCCTGCAATGTTCCTCAGGATTTGAAGAGGCATCACCAATCATGTTAAGGGGCATAATGTATTTAATGTGTGCTTAAATTCATGCATGCAGGTTGTCCTTGATTGGATAGGTGAACAAAAAGAGTAAGCTGGAAGTTCAGAATTCGTCGAGCTGAGCTCACCATTCATCGAGCTGAGCTCACCATTCGTCGAGCTAAACTCAGAGTTTGGGATTCAGAGTTCGTCGAGCTCAGCTCACCATTCGTCGAGCTGAGCTCACCATTCGTCGAGTTAAATTTAGAGTTTGGGATTTTGAGTTCGTCGAGTTGAGCTCACCGATCGTCGAACTCAATTCAACATTCGTCGAACTAAAACCAGACAATTTGACTAAGGAAAAAGCGCTGAGACGGCTGAGAAGAATGTCTCAGCATAAGCATTGAGCCCGCTAAGAAAGATGAGATAGCTGAGAAGAATGTTCCAACATAACCACTGAGATAAAGCAAGTAGGAATTCTATAAGTCCAGAAGCGTTGAGTGAAGCAGGTTCACTCAACGCTTCTAATGAAGAAGGAAGCGTTGAGACAGTTGAGAAGAAACCACTGAGATAGGAGATAGTCTCAACTATGAAGAAGATACCGCTAAGATAGGAGATAGTCTCAATTGCGAAGAAGAAACCGCTGAGACAGTTGAGAAGAAACCGCTGAGACAGGAGATAGTCTCAGCTGTGAAGAAGAAACCACTGAGACAGTTGAGAAGGAACCACTGAGACAAAGTCAGTGAAAATTCTCTAAGTCCAGAAGCGTTGAGTGATGCAGGTTCACTCAATGCTTCTAATGAAGATCCAAGTCAGATGATGTTGAGTGACTTAACATCACTCAACGCTTAATGAAGTTCTGGAATTTTTCTAAGTACAGAAGGTGATGACCACTGCTGACGTCACCAAAAGTCAACAAGTCAAAGTATTTCATGTCGTTGCGGGAAAGCTACAGCAACACCAGATGACCACTGCTGACGTCACCAGAAGTCAACAAAGTCAAAATAGTTCATGTCGTTGCGGGAAAGTTGTAGTAGCGCCGAAAGCTATTATTTGTCCTTTTCTGAGGGAGGTGGCGCTCACCATCCTTGGCTGGGCTCACACTCAAACTGTGTCGTTGATTCAAATCAACAGATATAAAAAGAAGAAAGAAAATGGGATTAGGGTTACGAAGAACACACAAAGAATATACGAAAAATAGAGGCAGTTGGACTTCATCTTCTCCGACAAGCTTAAAGCCAAGTCCAACAGTGCAAGCCAGCAAGATAGAGAAAGATAGTTGAACCTTTTTCAAGTTTAGCAAGTTTGTTCTTTGCAGAACAAGACAACTGATTCATCTAATCAGCAAGGAGATTGCTGTGTGAAGGGTCGTCAGCCTTCAACATCAGATAGTTGTTCACTAGTGCATCTAAGAAGCAGTTAGTTGTAGAAGAAGACTCATTACTTCTACAACAAGAGCGCTGGACTGATATCTGCTCAGTCTAGCAAGGTATACTCAGAGATGTATCTCTGAGTCAGTATTTCAAATTTACTTAACTTCTTGTACAAATTCCTGTAGGATTTAGTTTGTCTGAATCTGAACTGTAGGGCCTTTTTGCCTGAGTTGTAGGTGACTAATTAGTCACTGAGGTAGGTGCTCTGCTGGGGTACTGAGGTAGGATCCAAGTGTGGATCTGAGAGTAGGGCTATCCTACCAGCCTAAGTAGTAGGCCTTAGAGATAAGGCTGAGGTAGGTGACTGTTGAGTCACTGAGATGTAGGTGACAAGTGTGTCACTGAGTTATAGGCCTTGGAGGAGGCTGAGTTGTATGTGTCTGGAAGGGCACTGAGGTAGGTACCTGGAAGGGTACTAAGTTGTAAGAGTGTTGCAGCACTCTGAGAGTAGGGCCTTATGCCTGAAGTTGTAGGCCTGAAAAGCCTGAGCTGTAGGCCTTAGAGATAAGGCTGAGGTAGGTGGTCTATGGACCACTGAGCTATAGGAGCACTACATGGCTCTGAGGTAGGAACCTTTGTGGTTATAAGGTAGGGTTATGAAAAGAACCTGAGTGTAAGGCTGAGGGCCTGAGGTGTAAGCTCTGAGGAGCATTTTGGAGGAGTTTGTGTCTAGTCTAACAAGATAGTTAGATAGGTAGGAGGGAAAGTAGATGTAACCAATTGGGGAACCACTATAAACAACTGTGTGCTTGTCTGTGTTGCTTGTTTTTTCTTTTATATTGCAGGTTCTAAGGATAAGCTCTAGATCACATAAAAAGAAAACTGCATAAAACTAAGAAATTTCAAAGACCTATTCACCCCTCTCTAGGTGATTAGCTAACCTTAAGTTAATATCTTTCATAATGTCTGTACATTCTCATCCATGTCGGTCTTATTCTTGAAGACTCACTTGTACCCTATGGGTCGTACCCCTTTAGGTGGTTCCACCAAGGTCCAAACTTGGTTTTCATACATGGAGTCCATTTCAGATTTCATGGCCTCAAGCCACTTCTCTGAGTTCGGTCCACTCATAGCCTCTTGGTAGATTATAGGCTCATCACTATGATCCATAAACAACACATTACATATTTGAGACACGAGAAATCCATATCTCTCAGGTTCAAACCTTGGTCTACCAGATCTACGTGGAATTTGTGCTTCCTAAGCAGGCTCTCCAACTACAACAACTTGTAGTCCTGGCTCAGGTTCCAATTCCAGTTCATTCACAGTTTATGGTTCTTGAACTTCTTCAAGTTATACCCGGGTAGTCTTTCTACTTAAGAACTCTTTCTCAAGAAAGACACCCATTCTCGCGACAAACACTTTTCCCTCAGATGGTAGGTAGAAAAAGTATCCTTTAGTTTCCTTAGGATACCCCACAAGATAACACTTATCTGATTTGGGTTCTAGCTTGTCAGGCATTTAATGTCTTACATAAGCCTCATAACCCCAAATCTTAATGAACGATATACCAGGACGCTTCCCTGTCCATATATTATATGGTTTCTTTAGGACTGCTTTCGTTGGAGCACGATTTAGTGTAAAAGCAGCAATTTCTAGAGCAAAACCCCAAAAGGAAACAACTAGATCTACATGGCTCATCATCGACCGTATTATGTCTAATAGAGTATGATTCCTCCGCTTAGACACACCATTATGCCGCGACGTTCTAGGTGGAGTGAGTTGTGATACAATACCACACTCTTTCAGATGATCACGAAGCTCATGACTTAGGTATTCGCCACCTCGATCAGATCAGAGTGCTTTAACCTTCTTACCCAGCTGGTTTTCTACTTCGTTCTTAAACTCTTTGAACTTTTCAAAGGTTTCAAATTTGCACTTCATAAGATACACATATCTGTATCTACTAAAGTCATCAGTAAATGTAATAAAGTAGAAATACCCACCTCTAGTCATAGAACTCATGGGTCCATATACATCACTATGTACTATACCCAAGAGATAATCAGCCCTCTCATTGAAACCAGTTAAAGGGACCTTAGTCATCTTACCTAACATACAAGACTCGCATCTCTTAAATGATTCATAATCAAATGAGTCTAGTAGTCCATCTTTGTGGAGCTTGGATATGCGTTTTTCATTTATATGGCCCAAACGACAATACCAGAGGTACGTAGGGTTCGAGTCATTCATTTTGTCTTTAGTATTTTTTATATTATAGATCTGATGATCTAAGTTCAAAATATATAAACCATTAAACATTTGGTTTATACCATAAAAATATCATTCTTAAATATCAAACAATAATTGTTCTTAATAATAAAAGAAAATCCAATCATGTCCAAACATAAAATAGATTTAATGTTTTTAGTTATGGAAGGAACATAATAATAATTATCAAGTTTTATTACAAGCTCACTGGGCAAAGAAAGACGGTAAACACCCACAACGACTACAACAACTCTCGCTTCATTGCCAACATGTAGGTCCACCTCCCCTTTACTCAACAATCTTCTCCTTCCCAGTTCCTGCACATTTATACAAATGTGAGAACCATATCCGATATCCAATACCCAAGATGAAGGAGTAGAAAGTTTATTTCTATAACATAGATACTTGAAGCGAAAATCATACCTCCCTTCATCTTTTACAGACGCTCAATATACGAAGGACAATTCCTCCTTCAATGACCAGTCTTGCCACAATAGTGGCATTTCCCTTCTTTCACCAAGCCTTTCTTTTTCATTGCTGAAGACTTGGGCTCCAGATCATACTTAGGTCCTACCCTCGTCTTCTTGAAGCCCTTGGCCTTGCCCCTGCCTTTATGCACCATCAGTGTGAGGCTAGCAGGCTTGGCCTTCTTCATATTGATCTCGGCAGTTCGCAACATGCCTAGGAGCTCAGGAAGTGTCTTGTCTATTTCATTCATGTTATAGTTCAAGACAAACTGCTCATAATTGTCCGGCAACGATTGCAGGATCAGGTCTGTGGCCAACTCTTGGCCTAGAGGGAAGCCTAGTCTCTCATGGTTCTCTATATACCCAATCATCTTGAGTACGTGAGTCCCTACTAGGTCCTAAGCTCCCATCTTACACTGGAACAACGCCTCAGTGACGTCAAACCTCTCTTAACGAGCTTGCCCTTGAAACATTTTCTTGAGATGCTCGTCAATTTCCTTATAACTCATGTTGCTTTTAGAGCTCAGAGATCATAGTCGCCAGCATGAGTCATTCGACATCTAAGGAGTCGTCAAGATACTTCTTATATGCATCCTTATCAAAATGGGACGCATTCCCGACAGGCTCTTTAGGGGATTCAACTTCCAAAATATAGAGATTTTGCTCTTGCCTGAGAACAATTCTCAAGCTCTTGTACCAGTCCAAATAATTCGTACCACTCAGTTTCTCAAGGATATCTCTGAGGGACAGGGTAGAGTGTGAACCACTTGCCATGAAAATTCTACAAGAATCAATGCAAAGTAAAATTTGTACTACATTTCAAAATACATTTATTCTTTCGATAAGGATTTTAATCAAAATAACTCCCACTATTTTTATTAAACTGATAATCCTCGATATCAATTCGAAGAGTTTATGCGAATAACTCTCTCAGTCGATAAGATCCATATTTCACTACCACTATGAGTCAGCTTTGGCTTTTCTCTCATAATGCAGCTATTTAAGTAGACAACACTTGTCAATTGCATCACTATGCAACTCTTGTATGGTTGGTGGATAACTCTTTATTTGCATCCATCATATGGTGCATGCCAATCCTATGCCTCTGGGCACTCAACCTTTGAGGTCACCCAGTTATGTTTGGCTCGATGTCGACAGTAGGATATCACAATTATCCGATCGCACCCTTACCAAGATAGATTAATGCACCTTGCTTTGGCAAACCTGTGCTTCATCGATCGAGGCAGGAAGAGTGTCATCCATCGGAAGACATCCGAATACTTAATATTTCTTAAGAGATTTTAGATACTTGATTAACACTTAATCATAGTTAACAATTAACCAGTGTGCATATCCATAAAATAAAACTACAACAATCAGAATCCAAATGCATCCCAGATGTGCACAAGAAAATCATCAACACTTGATGAACTGGGTTAAATCTGAATATCTAGAACCCTTCTAAATCTTCAGATTTACACACACTGGACATGAGCAACACTAACTCCACTTAGACAGTAGATAAGCTCGTCTCTCTATGTGAGATTCAAAATCAAACATATTTGGTTTCACAAACCAACAGGAGGGACGGTTACTGTCAAGGAGTAATAAGGATATCAACTATGATATCACAGCAAAATCACATGCGTTCTTGGCGGAATCCCAAGAATAGATTTGGGCATTTAGAACATTTCTAAATTTCCAGATCTACACGTCATGGATTTAGTACTTCAATACCATGATAATTGCCGAAACCTACCTCTGATACCACTATTGGGTTTTACTGGATGAAACAACACTTGTGTATGCAGCGGAAATAAAAGAACAAGAAAACTCAAAAGAAGTTCGGATATAGCAATGGGCATGTATCAAGAAGTAAAGAGCAGCAAATAAAATTTACCTCTGCGGGATTGAGTCTAGACTCAACCTAGATGCTCCAGGAGATCTGCCGATCACAAAGAGGCTACAGTCCTTAGTGCAGAATAGCGTTCGCACCTCTACAGGAAATCCACACGAACGAGAGAACCCGTAGACACTTGTCGAACAAGAGCTAGGTCGGGAGAGGAAATTGCTTGTCTTCACGGGCTGCTAGGTCCGTTAAAGAAAAGGCGGCGGCGACACTCGTCGGAATCGGACTTGGCGTCGGCGACGGGATCGAATCGATTCCGTCGGCCTTTTAGGTCTCGGGTCTTTTGCGCAGTGCGGCTCGTGTGCTTAGGAAAAACAACCTGTCAAAATCTCGTAAAGAGAAACCCTAAAATGTTCTATTTATACCCAAGGAATAAATAGAACAACCCGTCCCTATTCGCAGACCCAGGACTTAGAATACAACTTTTTCGACCAGACAACCCTTGTCTCGACGAATCGTCGAGTATACATAACATATTCGACGAATCGTTGAGTATACAAACCATACTCGACGAATCATCGAGTATCCATAAGATATTCGATGAATGACGTTGAGTGAACTCAGCGCTCTCAGTGCCAAACTCGTCGAATCATCATCTGACTCGACGAAGGCGTTGAGTGGACTCAACGCACTCAACGCCTAAGTGCCAGATTCAACGAATCAACCTTTGAATCATCGAAGGCGTTGAGTGAACTCAACGCACTCAACGTCTGAGACCCAGACTCGTCGAATCAACACCTTGACTCAACGAATCATGGAGTGAACTCAACATACTCAACGTTTAAGTGCAATACTCGACGAATCAACACTTTGACTTGACGAATTGTTGAGTAAACTCAACATACTCAATGCCATCATTCGACGAGTCAACACTTGACTCGACGATAGTGTTGAGTGGTCTCAACGCACTCGACCCTTTCAAAGCCTGGTTATGCTAAGTCATTTCCACTCATCATATGAGTAAAACCATACTAATCCAATCTCCCAATTTATCCAAACACTCTTATGTGCGACCCTGATAGACTCATATTGCGTTGGCGGTGAGGCCACATACTTGATCATTTCCAGATCACAATGGTAACACCAACATTCAAGGGCTCATCCTTCCTTAACATCTCATAGGTGGACTTGAATAGGATGTTAACGGAGCTTCCTGTGTCCACCAGGATTCTAGCGACCACTTAGTACCCCATGACGACCTTGATGACGTCCGCGTCATGAAAGGGGGTGATGAATTGAGGTAAGTCTTCTTCCTTAAATATCACTACTCCACGAGGGGGTGGAGCCATCCATGCTGAAGTTACTTCTCTCCTTGCAGGTGCCTTATGCTCCCCTTACGGGAGGAATCTACCCCGACTACACCGTGGATGCAATGGATACTTTCGAGCGTGCCAACCCCTTCAAATTCTATGCACTCTTCTTCCATACCTCCTTGCTCTACGAGATTGCATCTTGGGGGCACTTAACCCTTCCCCTACTTTCTCCTTTCCCTTTCGCGAAGGGAGGACCTCCTCAGCCCTTTCCGATTGTCTCCCTGCTAGCAAATATTCAAACCTTCCTTCTTTCAACAGCCTTTCCACAACATTACAGAGAACCTGACAATTCTCTATATCTTGTCCTACATCACGGTGGAATTTGCAATAAAGATTTGAGTTCCTGCTCCTGAGTCCTCCTTTCATGGGTCTTGGAGGTCGGAAGTAGGGTTATTGTTAGAGAATATCCAGAACCTCCTCCATCGGGACTCCAATGTCTGGGTACTCTTGCACCTCATTCTCCCACTGCTCTAGGGAGGCTCCTAACAGTAGCAGTTGGTGACTGTTGTTACGTTGTTGCGGCTGAAAGTGTCATGTTCTCATCTGTCGAAGAACTCACTGGCCTTGATGACGAGAATCGCGCCCCTTCGGTTTGGGGAGTGATATTCCTGGCGGTTGAAGTTGTCGTTTTGTGGGGATTCTGAGGGGCGATTGGAAGAACTGTGAGAGCACTTCCCCTAGTTCTGAGAGGTTGGCAACGAAATCTTTGTTGTATTCTCCTTCAATGAATTATTTATCCCTTTATATCAGTTATGCATAAGTCCTGGGGTTCTCTTCACTAATGATGAACTTAAACAACCCAGGTAAGAGTCCGTTGGTGAATACGACTCGGTAGACCTGGGGATCCATGTCTGAGACCTCCATAATCAGACTTTGGAAACAGTCCACGTATTGTCTCATTATTTCCTTTGCTTGCTGCTGTATCTGGAAGAGCACATCGACATTTACCCGCATCGTTTTGAGGTGGAGTACCTTTGTAGAAAGTCTACCCTTAGCTCTCTGAAGGAGGTGACTGAGCCCATCAGAAGGCTATGGAACCATTCCCTTGCCTTTTCGTGAAGGTGGTGGTGAGGAGCTTGCAGCGCCGGGCTTCAGAGAGTGGTTGCAAGGATACGATAGTGTGAAGGCTTGCAGGTGAGAGGACGGGTCTTCCTTCCCTATGAAACAGGGAAGACGGGGCACTCAGAAGCCATTGGGTGTGGTCTCCCAAGCAATTTCAAGGCAAACAGAGAGAACATCTCTATCCCCTCGACTAGTGTTTGGTAGTCAAAATCTAGCATCCTCCTAGGTTGGGCAGTCTCTTGAAAGATCCGACGGAGGACCCGCTCGACATCCACTTGGTTTGGGGGCAGATTAGCAGGAGTCACGGGCTCTCCCAAATGTTCGGAGGCCTGCCCTTTTCGCTGGTTGGTCACCAATTCATTGACCAAACCAAACAGTTGGTCGAATTCGGCACGACTGACGGGCTAGTCACGATCCGTGGTATGTTTTCCTGCCATGGGGATGAGTTCGTCGACTAGCCAGATCTGAAGGTTGAGGGGCGAGCACAACTACTGTCCTTCGATTGTGAGGGCGATTTCACCAATCGCGCATCCATGCTCACCACACCAAATTCTGTTGGAGCCAAAATATGTCACCAACTCTCTGCACGCTATTCCTTCGAAGGGTATTCAGTAGAGGGAAGAATGTGGTTTGCGAGGGACTGGTTACTGACCCTGCGGACGGTAATGAGAGGGAGAGAAGAGAGAAAATGAGGAGGCCACTGAGAGCGGTGGACTGGACCCGTGCGACGAATGCCTCTCTTAAGATGAGCCTCTCTTTATTATATTTGGAAAGGTTACAATAAGTGGTGCGACCACCCGATGGGGGGGGGGGGTATGCGCGCGTACAACCATTGAGAAAGAAAGGCAGGAACTTAGTCTTCGCACATACAATGGGGAAGGTTCCGGGCTAAGTCTATGTGTCCCCTCCACGCACCCCTGGTCCCTCTTTTATACTAGAGGGTAGGATGCATAAACGGTTCACGAACTGACAGGCATTTAATGTCTTATAAATCATGACATTAAATATGCAGCCACACTAGGTAGATGAATAACGAGTGACATAGACTAAAAGAAGAGGCCACATGAAACCACGCGGGCCTACTCGAGCTGGATTAAAAAGGAGCCCACACGAGCTTGATCATAGCGTTCGCACGTACTTTTGACTGGTGCTTCTTGACCGTGTTTTGAGAAACCACTCATAGGTTACTGGTTGACTATCCTTGCTGAATATTGTCGTGCTCCCAGTGTCACAACCCGCATTTTCTTAACATTTAAGTTACATCAGAGTAAGAGAAATACATCGAGCAACCATCTTTAGTTGTGTTAGTTGTTTAGTGTCATTTCATACACACACTGACGTGTCATCAGTACGTCTTGGCTGAAGCATGAACACTACACTCATAATCATGATAAGAAGTATACAGGGCATATTATGTAGTATGAGATGCATAATATGTGTTTTTATATGGATCCACCATAGGTGGCAACATGTGACGGTTATGTAGTATGAGATGCATAACCACCATCACATGGGTTCCCATTAGCACGTTTCCTTTTTTCGTTGCTTGCAATGTTATGTAGTATGGGATGCATAACATTTCAAGTGCATGCCGCTCATAATATGCACTAAGGCCTTTTTAGATTGCATAGCACAACATGCATAACATAACATTGCATCAGCACACGTGTCAAGCTAAAGATTTACATGATGACATATGTACACACATGGTTTTAAGGTAAAAGGAATGAAAATGCATGCATTCATGGTCTATGCACATGAGTTAATAAGATGATGGTATATTATCCTAGGTTTAGCATTTCATCATTTATAAAATTCCCAGAGCAAATTAACAGCTTAAGCAAGTATTTGTACATGTATTGCATGAACTAAGATTGATAGTTCTAGCTGTAAGCTAGGTTTTAATTAGTTGTTAATTGTGATATTAAGATGTCGAGACGTCCTACGACAAGGTCGACTCTCCAGACAGAGGGCGAGTCGTCTGGTGCTCAAAATGAGGCCGTGATAGAAGAACTGCGACAAAACAATGAAGATTTGTCTAGGCAAATGTTTGAGATGTAGTCACAGATTCAAGCCTTGTTGACTGTCGTTGCAGGACAGCTGCTTAGAGTACAGGACCCTGTTGTGGGTCAAGGTGTTCCAGTTACTCCTGCTCCTCTGATACCAACAGTCACGACCAGCATTTTCTCAACATTTAAGTTACATCAGAGTAAGAGAAAATAAGCGCTGTGATGCCACGTCATGCAGGAGATAACTGCAGACGCTCAGGCAAGACTCCAAACTCCACAAGTTAAATGAAATCCATGAGTTATTAAGTAAAAACCAGTTTAAATTTATATGGTCGTATCCCTCGGCATAGTGGATCACTAGTCCACAAGTAAAGATATAATTATACACTGTGGAAAAATACTTTTGTCTATATTACTTAACATCCTACATGAGCATAAACATCCCAACTGGACAACTCATGTTATGGATGACTCTAAATTTAGTATAAGTATATAAATTAATTTGTACGTTCAATAAGATATAGTGTCTTTAGCTTTTCAAAAGTTATGTGCACGAGTTAGAAATAATACTTAATGTTTAAAATATCTAACATGCAACCTAGCATAAAACCTCTCAAAGAGCAAGTAGAAACAATTAAATCATACAAAAATGACTTAGCAGCTAGCAAGTACTTAACATAAAATAAAATCATGTGGGTGTCAACAACCTGACAAGAACCCACCAAAACAATGTATGTTTGAACTAAAGGAAAAGTAAACAACTACCTCACAATCGGTGAGGAAAAGACAGCTACAGAACACCAGCCTAAAACCAAAAGTCTTAGCCGCTCAACCGGCTACTGCTCCAAACCTGAGGTATTCAAAGAAAGAACACCTCGGTAAGAGATATAAAAAAATACAAGCAGTGAACGAGGGTCAGTAGTAGCAATGACCAAAAGAGGCAAAGAGGGTTACCAACCCCAAATCCAAGAATAGCTGACAAAACCTCAACAAAATAAGAAATAAAAACGTGATAAATGATAAACTTACCAAATCCAAGGGTAAGGTACTTGCACCAGGTGCAATAAAGAACTGAGCTTCATTAGATGCATATACAAGTATATAAATGTAAGAAATAGGTCAGCTCAACATGAGTGAGCAAAATCACCAGCATAACCCGATACTTGTGGGGAGAGACACCTCCGCTGACACACCCACAATAAAAAACTTCACAAGGGCCCAAGGAAAGGAGGCCTTTTATCTTGACACTCCCAAAACCGGGAAAAAAACCGGCACCTGTGAGGGGAGACACCTCCACCAGCACACCCACAGTTATAAACCCATCAGGGTCAAAAGATTTACCAAAATACTGGCGATCATAGTCAATACACCGAAAACCCATAACCAAAATGTTGGACTTCACCGACAACTATGTAGGAATAAATCCCAAAAATTGTCCTAAGATCAAACTTGATGAAAACAGCAGGCACTGGACTAATTTTATTTAGCAAAAAATAGCCTACTGATGATATGCCAAGAATCAGCAAAAATAAGACTGTCCACAAAAAAGCGTCGAGTACACTCGATGCCGCGTCGAGTGCAGTCCAGGCTCCCTGTTTTGGGAGTGTCAAGATAAAAGACCTCCTTTCCTTGGGCCCTTGTGAAGTTTTTTATTGTGGGTGTGTCGGCGGAGGTGTCTCCCCCCCATAAGTACCGTGTTATGCCAGTGATTTTGCTCACTCATGTTGAGCTGACCTATTTCTTTCTCTTATATACTTACTTGTATATGTATCTAATAAAGCTTAGTTCTTTATTGCACTTGGTGCAAGTACCTTACCCTTGAATTTGGTAGGTTAATCGTTTATCACGATTTTATTTCTTATTTTGTTGAGGTTGTAGGATCAAGCACATACCTAACTGTTCCAAAAGTCCGGACTGTTGGAAAGGGTGCTACTTAATTTCTTAAATAAGTAGCAGAGCGCCACAGATCAAGTGAAGGAACGTCAGACCCAACAATCCCCCCCGGCGTCCAGCACAACCCGTCGACTCAGAGGTGGGATTACCACATGGCCCACATGGCCCTGAGGTGGGGTTACCACATGTCCATGGTTGCCTAACCCGCCGGACCCGCACAGGTAGAAGGGAAAAATCGGGATTCAATAGCCCCCCCGGTCTTGAACCCGTGACCTCCTCTGATATCAAATGTAGGATTAAGCGTATACCCAACTGTTCCAAAAGCCCGGACTGTTGGAAAGGATGCTACTTAATTTCTTAAATAAGTAGCAGAGCACCACGGATCAAGTGAAGCAACGCCGGACCCAATAGAGGTTTTGTCATCTATTCTTAGATTTGGGGTTGGTAACCCTCTTTGCCTCTTTTGGTCATTGCTACAACTGACCCTTGTTCACCAATTGTATTTTTTTATATCTCTTGATGAGGTGTCCTTTCATTAATGCCTCAGATTTGGAGCAGTAGCCGTTTGAGCGGCTAAGACTTTTGGTTTTAGGCTAGTGTTCTGCAGCTGTCTTTTCCTCACCGGTTGTGAGGTAGTTGTTTACTTTTCCTTTAGTTCAGACATACATTATTTTGATGGGTTTGTGTCAGGTTGTTGACGCCCATATGATTTTGTTTTATGTTAAGTACTTGTTAGCTGCTAAGTCATTTTTGTATGATTTAATTGTTTCTACTTGCTCTCTGAGAGATTTTATGATAGGTTGCATGTTAGATTTTTTAAACATTAAGTATTATTTCTAACTCATGCACATCACTTTTGAAAAGCTAAAGTCACTATACCTTATTGAGCATAAAAATTAATTTCTATACTTATACTAAATTTAGAGTCATGCATAACATAGGTTGTCCAGTTTGGATGTTTATGCTCATGTAGGATGTTAAGTAATATTGACAAAAGTATTTTTCCGCAGCGTATAATTATATATTTACTTGTGGACTAGTGATCTACAGTGCCGAGAGATACGACCATCTAAATTTAAACTTGTTTTTTACTTAATAACTCATGGATTTCATTTAACTTATAGAGTTTGGAGTCTTGCCTGAGCGTCTGCAGTTATCCCCTGCATGGCATGTCATCACGACGCATATTTTATCTTACTCTGATGTAACTTAAATGTTGAGAAAATGCGGGTTGTGTCACCCGGGGGTGTCCGCAAGCACTCCAGAGTGTCCGCTCGAGAGGTCGGCGAACTCTGAGAACCACTACTCGGTATGGAATGTCCGTCTCCTTTGGATGCTCGCCTTTCTCGTTGCAGGATTTGGGGTTAACTTTAAATCCATTACTCGCTAGTAAACCAAGATGTCATACTAAAGGTAACTCATGTTTTTTAAAATCAATATGAAATCGCTCTGTCGTGTCCCATTTTGAAATGCCATGAGCTCCACCACACCCTCTCTTGCAACTTTTTATATTTGAGGTACCTTCATAAAAATGAAAAAACTTTATATAATATAATTCTCATATAATTAAGCAATATAATATTTGTACAACCCCGTATTCGCGAAAAGGGGCCCCCAAATGAGGTGTGAGACTTGGTGCGCGTTTTTAAGCTTTTTGGAAGTTTTGCACTACTGGAGGACATTTTTGGGTGGATCTGCAGGATATACTAGTAGGGGTAGGAAAAATCTGCCTCCCCCCGGCCCCTTTTACAGGGCGGGTGCGGCGAGTTGGTCGGCACCCGCCCCGGCTTGTTAGGTGTGAGATGGGAGCAGCGTGATCGGCCGGAGGCTGGGGTCCTGCCCCCGACACCCTAGCCCTGTGCGGGGAAAGACCGGCTGGAGGCCGGGGTCTTGCCCCTGCCCCATATCGTGGAGGGAGGAGACCGGTTGGATGTCGGGGTCTCGCCCTACTGTTGGGTATTGTATCCACAATTACCTGGATTTGAGGAAGCCACCTGTCAAGCTAAGATAAATTCACAATGTATTTGATGAAATCTTTTAAGTTGTGCTTGCAGTTATTCCACGCTAAGTACACACCAATGTCAGGGTGCAGTAGGTCAATATACACGGGTCTGCGCGACGTAATCCCTCGTTGTGCAGATCAGTGTGTTGGCCTACGTGTACTCTCTCTATTAGAGTGTACTTATTTTCAAGTACAGGGCTGTGATAATGCAAGAGCAGACAAGGAGCAAGGATGGGTCAAAGAGCAGCTCATGGGTGGAAAGACGAAAAATTGTCTAAGTATTAATCGACGAGAATCACCAAGTGATTCTCGCCGATTCGGCAAGAATCACTAGTGATTCTCGCCGAATTGTCGAGAATCACTGGCTGATTCTCGCCGTCTCTATCCGGCTAAATCAGAGCGTGCAAATAAGTCATAATCGACGAGAATCACCTTTGATTCTCGCCGAATCGACGAGAATCACCTTTGATTCTCGCCGAATCGACGAGAATCACCTTCGATTCTCGCCGATTTTGCCTTGGGCGAATTTCTGAGCACGCTGGACCGGATCAGACGTTAAGACGATGTTTTGAACCGGTTTTAGGGTTTCTTCTGGTGGGACCCACAACAGTCATAAAGAGGTATACTACTGTATAAATACTCGCGTATTTTTGAACAGTAAGATAAGACAGAAAACAAATACTTCGAGCCGACCGACGTGACCTAGATCGCGAAACCTGCTCCGCCGTCGTCGCCGCTCGTGCCAGTGGATCGCCGACTTTGATCGTGGTTTCTTCCAGATCTCCCGGCGACAGAAGCTCAGCCAAGCACAGCGTCTCACGCGTCTAACCAGAGATCCCTTGTCTCTTGATTTGTTGATCGGGAAAACCTTCCCCTTCCGAATCGATTAAGACGATCGATCCTAGTGTGACCGTTGGAAGACCTTGATGGCGTTGCTACGAAGATTGAATCTCCAAAGAACAGCTGCAGCACGCCGTTGTCGCCGCCGAACCCGAGAACCAAGCCGCCGCACTTCTTGCCGCCGCCGGTTTCGGGGAGATTCTCTCCAAGGGAGATATAGGGTTGTGGACTCTTCGTTGACTTCAAGAACACGTCATCGAACGAAGAGGGACACCTTAGTCTCCAAAAGTTGTTTGTATTTCTTGTACATTCTATTTTCAATTTTGTTGTAAACGAACGTTGGTTCCTAGTTGTAAGGGTTGGGTGCAACCCGTGTTGTGGGAGTGGTGACTCCTACGTGTGGAAGAGTTCCTTCCGTTAGTGCAAGGATTGAATTTCAATCCTGTTGGTGAAGTGACCGAGTCGTCCCTGGTTGGGAGATAGGTCGAAGGGGGAAAGTGGATGTACCCAAATCGGGGAACCACTATAAATTGCTTGTGTCCTTTCTGTGATGTGTTGTTTTGTTTTCTTGTGCAGGTACGATTTTAATTCCGCAAAAACGCTGCAAGACACCTATTCCCCCCCCATAGGTGTAGGTAGTTGACACTAAGTGGACTTTCACCTACACTGCGTCCTGGCGGTACGAGACCGGCCGGAGGCCGGGGTCTCGGCCCTGCACCGCGGCCTGGCGGGACGAGACTGACCGGAGGTCGGGATCTTGCCCCTACACCGTCGCATGGCAGGGCGAGACCGGTCAGAGGCCTGGGTCGCACCCCTACACCGCGGCCTGGCGGGGAGAGACCGGCCAGAGGCCGGGGTCTCTCCCCTGCTCCGCGGCCTGGCAGGGCGAGACCGGCTGGAGGTCTGGGTCTCATCCCTGCTCCGCGGCCTGGCGGTGCGAGGCCGGTCGGAGGCCAGGGTCTCGCCCCTGCTCTGCGGCCTGGCGGGGCGAGACCGGCTGGAGGCCGGGGTCTCGCCCCTGCTCCGCAGCCTGGCGAGGCGAGAACGGTCAGAGGCCGGGGTCTCGCCCCATCTCCGCGACCTGGCGAGGCGAGACCGGCCGGAGGCCGTTGAAAGTGCAGGTTAGATCTGAAATACTCTAGAGGGGGGGGGGGTGAATAGAGTATTGTGCTTACTTCAAACGTTTTATAACTTTTGTTGTAATCCTAGGTGAACATGTCAGCAAATAAGGAAAACAAACACAGCAACCTATCTACTCACAGAACAACACAGCCAAAACAAAAAGAAGGGCAACCAGACGACACAAGAAATTTTTATAGTGGTTCCCCAACCTGGGTACATCCACTCTTCTACCACCCTGGTAGGAATCCACTCAGGTTTTTTTGATCAGGTGCCTGACACCAATGAGCTTTTGTTCAGGTTCTCAAAAACCAAACCTCAAGTCTTTTGGAAGGAGACTTGCAACCAGAATAATTTTGAAGGGAATTAAAACACTGTACATGAATTGGAAATAAGGTGATGGAGTCTTCTCTTTCTCAATATCAACTGAGAAGACTTGTGGATTGATTGTAGCAGATTTTGCTCCCCCTGAGATCTTGAATTAATCAGGAATGCTGGAGCACTGCTTCAGGGTGATAGGTCTTCAAAGACCTAAAGTGCCTGGACAAGAAATTGTTCAGGAACTTCTTTGACAAATTGAAATTTATTGTCCTTTGAAGTTATCCTGCAGATTTGAAGGAAGAAGACTCTTGATAGTATTTGATTGTTCTACTTCTCCTTCTTGAAGATGTTCTCTGGTCAGGCTGATTGCAGTAGAACTTTTGATTTGAGTATGATTGTTCTTCTGTGCAACCTGAGTGTGTCTGTCTGATTGTTTGTATTGCTTGCTGTCGTACTCTGTTACTGATTGATTCTTTTCTTTCTGTATATCTTTTCTGACTGAGGAACATTCAAAATTTGAATGTTGAGCAGTAATTGCAGTCGGCTTTGGAAAGAAACGATAATCAATAATTTCCCTAACTGTCCCATGGAAAAACGACATGTAATAGTCCATGATTAATGCGCGTTCCAACGATAACATTCCGAGAAGATCTGACATTAATAACTCCGGAATCAGCGCCAAGAAATGGGACGGGAAACTGGAAGAAGACCTAGTCTGGAATCGTCGAATGAAGAACACAATTCGTCAAGCTGAGATTGAGTTCGTCGAGCTGAACTTGAGTTTGTCGAGCTGAGCTTGAGTTCGTTGAGCTGAGCTTGAGAGAGTTCGTCGACCAGACAATCTTCATTCGTCGAACAGACAATCTTCATTCGTCGAGCTGAGAACAGATCTGGACTTGGTCAAAATATTCTGCATATGCTGATATTCAGTGTCGACATAAGCTGGTGTCGACTGATTGATCTTGGTGTCGACTCAAATCTTCTGGTGTCGACATGAGCTGGTGTTGACTGATATCCTGGTGTCGACACGAATCCTCTGGTGTCGACATAAATTGTCTGGTGTCGACACAGACCCTAAGTGTCGACACAAATACTCTGAGTTCATAAATCGTTGAGTAGAGAACTGCATTCGTCGACCTGAGAAGCTGACTTCGTCGACCTGGGAAGTTGAGAACTTGAGGTCCAAGTTCGTCGAGCTTAGAATCTTATTCGTCGACCAAAACTTGAAGCTGGACTTAGAAAAATTCTAAGATTGTCCTGACTTTGGCTTGATGTAGAAACTGAGAGTTCGTCGAACAGAGAACTAAGATCGTCGAGCTCAGCACAAAGAATTATCTCACGATCGTCGAGCGCATAACTCCTTTCGTCGAGCTGAGTTCGACGAACGTCGAACTCACTTAACTTAGTCTTGAAATCCTCTAAGTCTGGAGTCTCTGATAGTCTTGTTGAAAGCTGGTCCATCTGAAGTTGAACCTAAGGACTTGTCCTAGACTCTAGGACACACAACTTGACCCTGGCTATACATGAAGGGTCACATCCTAAGTCAGTGAATCTAGCCCAAATCAACTAGGGATCCAACAATCTCCCCCTATTTGGGCGAGGTCACTAATAGAGACTCAAAATAGAAACAAACAGAAAAATAAAGCAAGAAAAGAAATATATCTGGCAGAGAATTACCAACACATGCAACAGATATATATACACAGCTTTGTTTAAACAGATAGCATAGTTTGAAAAACAAAAACAGACAGAAAATGAAATAACATGAAGATTACTTCTTTTGCCTTTTCTGCTTGGACCTGTCTTCAGTTGGTTTCTCTCCTGGCTTCTTGAAAATGATTTCTCTATTGGGATCTGAAGCCTGAGTCTTTGTCATAGTCATATCAGCTGCCCCAATAATATTCAATGATGTTGCTCTGGGGACAACTGCTTTTGGATGAAGTTTCATATAATCATCAACATTAAACAATTTATTTCCTTTGTCAAACCTTTTCAGCTCTTCATTTCTATACTTTGACATTGTTGTGAATCCTGAAATATCTTTTCCTTCAGCCTTGGCTTTATTAATCAAAGATAGTCTAATTAATTCCTGGTATCTAGCCATTCTTGCAGTATTTGCAGTTTCAGGATCTTCAAAAGGAGTTGGAGGAGTGTAAGGTCTTTTTGGACTTTCAGCTTTCTGTACTTCAGTGGTTTGTTGCTGCTGCTACTGATGCTTTTGCTGACTCCATGAGGATGGCTGCCTCTGCTGGCTGCTTCCGGATGATATCCCTGACTGTCTCTGATATGTTTACATGGGGGCAGATCTCTGGGAGCTAGAGCCACTGGCACCAGCTGCTGGAGGAGGAGGAGGATCCTTCCTGTATCTGTGCACTGGAGGAGGGGAGTATCTCCTACTTCTCTTTCTTTCCTTCTGCTGGTTTTTGGACAACCACATCCATGCAGGCATTCTCTTGTAAGGTGCAACATTGTGCAGAATATAATAAGTGGTGTCAGCGGTGGGATTTGGCTTGGGAGCTGGAGGAGGAGGAGCCTTCCTTTTCTTAGATAACATCTTCTTTTTCTTACTGGCAGCATCTTCATCTGAGTCATCATCATCATCATCATCATCTTCTTCATCATCACTGTCAGAACCCTGAGGGTTGTCATACAAGGCATTCAGAGCTTTTAAAGCTTTATCAGAAATAACAGCCTTTTCTGTATAAGCAGGGGCAGAAGTTGAGGATTCTGGAACTTGAGCTTCATCAATAATAGAATAAGTAACTGTACAGGAATCAGAAATGATAGAGGCAGAGCTTTCAGCTGCTGCCTTGTTCTCTTCTTCAATGTCAGCTAGTATTAGCTAATCCAAATCAGGTATAGGAGAGTCATCCATGACAAAGTTTGGGGCTGAGGTGTCTTCTGGAATGACTTCTGGACTGTCTGCAGAGATTGAAGCTGGGATAGCAAAACTGTCACAGAGTTGCTTAGCAACTTCTGGACTTACTGGAGAGGTGTAGGGTACAATAGCCAAATGTGGCTTAGCAGAGGGTAGCTGTCTAAAAATAGTATCAAAAATTTTCAACAAAGCAGATAAATTAACTGTGGGATTTAACTGGAAATCACCAACAGGTTTTATTTGCTCAACTGACACATCCAAATCAATGTCAGTGTCCATAAAATGAATTAACTCAATCATCTCAGAATCAAATTCTGTCAAAATTTCTGTATCTGTATCTGAATATGCATCTGTTGTAGAGGGAACTGCTGCTGTGACTGCTGCTGCTGCTGCATCTACATCTGTTGCAACTTCATCACTGAGCATCTCCCCCTGCCTGGGTTCGGGAGAACCTGGAGCCAGGCCCCTGGATGAAGAGGGGACAGCAGATAGGGCAGAAATCTGGGAAGATAAAGAATTGATGGAGGTCACAAGAGGTGTAATGGCCTCTTGGATGAGAGATTTGATGAGGGGAGTGAGCAAGTATATGATGGTAGATGGATCAAATGGGAAAGTGGAAGATGATGGAATGGAGGATGAAATAACATGAGTGTGATGAGTGGATGGAGATGAAGATGGAATGGGGGTATCTGGCATGACAACATCTGTGGGTATGGTGTAAGATGGAATGGAGGATAAGTGAGGGGGAAGAGGAGACTGAGGAGGTGTAGGAATATGGGTGTCATGAGGTGAAGCTGGAGGTGTTGGAATATTGGTGATGTCCAGAGGTGGAGATGGAGGTGGAGTAGGCATAGAGGTATGTTGTGGTGATGAAGAAACATGAGTGGGGGAAGTTGGAGGAATTTGAAGAGAGGTTGATGATGGAAGATGAGTTGCTGGAAGAGGTTGTGGAGATGGAATGACCTCTTCAGCAGGGAGGGGAGTGGCCTTTACAGCCATGGTGCTCTCAGAAGTTTGGATGGAAGAGGAGGAAGCGTTTGAGGGCTTGGAGATGGTCCTCTCCCATCTGCAGAACAAGGCTCAGGTGAGGCGCTTGCTGGCATTGATGAAGATGATCGGGGAGACCATGCATTCACCAGCCTTCTCTTGAAGAAAAATTCCCAAAATTCTGCTGAATCAGACCTCTTTCTTACTATTCTTTTTCTTGATCAACTCAAAGAAAATTGTGCCCCAGTTAACATGTCGCTTGTTAACCACTGCGCACATCACAAGGAATTGGTAGCGGGTGATGTAGTCGTGCGCTGAGTGCTTTCCCATTAGCACTTTCCCTACAATGTCCGCTAGAAACTGGTACGCGACAGACAGTTGCTTCTTCAACAGCTTATTAGGGCTGCTTCCAGAAAAACCCATTGGCTTCAGCATATCACCAAACTCTTCAGAATCCATTTCCATATTATCTTCTCCATTTACTAGTCCAAAAATCTCAGAAAGAATTGTGGGAGTTAATGAAACAGCAGTACTCCTGATAGTTCCTGTCAAGGTATCATCCTCAGAAGCAGTAGATGTATACACTCATTCTCTAATTTCAGTTGAGTGCAATTTAATTCGCCTGGTCATGAAATCCTTCAGATGAAGTTCTTCTAGCAGTTCCAAGATATAGAGAAAGATGGGGTCAGAATGCTGGAAAGAATCAAAATCCATGTCGAATCCAGTATCGAACTTCATCACAACCAAAGCTCCTGCGGGAATCGTCATTGATGACCTGCAAGAAAAACACAGAGAAAACCGGCGATCAAGAGCAAGAGAACTGAAAGCGCGGGACGGAGGTCGAAGAAAACCTAGATATAAGATTTTCAGAATATAAATCGACAATCTCCGTTCCACGAAAAAGAAACAATTCTTCGAACTGAGCTCGACGAAATAAATTATAGACAAATAATTCGTCGATCTCATCTAGAAGAATCGAAAACAGTTCGTCGAACTCCGTTCGACAAAATGTCTTCTGAAGCAAAGTTCGTCGATCTCCGGTCGACGAAAATTGTTTCCACACACAGAGAATTCGTCGATCTCCGGTCGACGAGAATCTCTCAAACTTTCCCTAATTCGTCGAACTCCGTTCGACGAACTCTGGAAAATTCATCAAATGTAGACAGAAGTTAATTTAACTCTTCTCCATTAATCATTCCCAGTTGATTTATAAAGAACAGATGAGGTCAGCAAACCTCTTGCACAATTTGGGATCAGTAGACCCAAAAATAATATCGTCCACATATATTTGTACTAACAATATTTGGTCCTTATGATGTCTAGTGAAAATGGTTTTATCTATGGTTCCTCTTGTAAATTTATGCTCTAAAAGAAAGCTTGCTAAGGTCTCATACCAAGCTCTTAGAGCTTGCTTTAAACCATAGAGAGCTTTATGCAATTTAAATACAAAAGAGGGATAAGTTAGAGAGATAAAACCTGGAGGTTGTTCTACATAAACCTCTTCTTGAAGCACTCCATTCAATAATGCACTCTTGACATCCATTTGGAAGACTTTAAATCTCTTGTGAGCTGCATAGGCAAGGAAGATTCTTATGGCCTCTAACCTTGCAACATGGGCAAAGGTTTGGTCATAGTCAATTCCTTCCTCTTGCCTGTAGCCTTGAGCAACAAGCCTAGCCTTGTTCCTCACTATGTTGCCTTGAGCATCTAACTTGTTCCTGTAGACCCATTTGGTTCCAATAACTGGGTAGTTATGAGGTCTTGGAACCAAATCCCAAACTCTACATCTCTCAAACTGATTTAGTTCCTCTTGCATTGCAATGATCCAGTGGGGATCTTGCTCTGCTTCATGAATGATGAGAGGTTCAATTTGAGAGAGAAAACAGGCATGCATCAAGTCTTGGTTGAGTTGATGCCTTGTTTGTACACCTGCTGAAATGTCTCCAATCACTTGAGATCTGGGGTGATCTCTAAGTGTGACAAGATCAGTTGGTGGAGTTTGTTGAGCAACAGCTTCTATATTTAATTCCTCTTGAGGAATGGTACTAGCTGTTGAGGGAGGCTCAGCCACTTCCTATTGAATTTCTTCTTCACTATCTTCAGCAACCTGTGGAGTAGGATTGGTTGATACCTCTTGGGTAAGGTTTAGTCCATCCACAGACTCACACAGTTGTGAAACCTGCAAAAAGCTATTGGTAGAAATTTCTTTCTCCTTATAAGACATGTTAGCTTCATCAAAAGATACATGAATAGACTCTTCAATTTTAAGGGTGGATTTATTAAAAACCCTATAGGCCTTGCTTACTTGGGAATATCCTAGAAAAATCCCTTCTTCAGCCTTAGCCTCAAACTTTCTAATGTATCTCTTGTTATTTGTGTGAATGTAACAAATTCAACCAAAAACTTTTAAGTATGTGATTTTAGGTTTCTTCCCTTTAAGTAATTCATAGGGGGTCTTATTTTTCAGTTTGTGTATAAGGCTTCTGTTCAGGACATAGTTGGCAGTATTTACAGCTTCTGCCCAAAAGGATAGAGGCATGTAAGCATCTGCCAATAATGTACCTGCAGATTCAATGAGTGTCCTATTTTTCCTTTCAGCAACCCCATTTTGTTGGGGAGTTCTAGAAGCTGAGAAGCACTGCCTGATACCTTCCTTCTCACAGAACTCATGCATAAGAAGAGACTCAAACTCTGTGCCATGATCACTTCTGATCAATGCAACATAAGTAGAGAACTCAATCTGTATGGTCTTGAGAAAATCTGTAAGAACCTTGAATGTATCTGACTTAGCTCTCAGAAAGGCTACCCAACTGAATCTAGAGAAGTCATCAACAATCACTAAAGTATAAGACTTCTCTCCTAGGCTTTGTACTGCAATTGGTCCAAATAGATCCACATGAAGCAATACAATATCCTAGGTGAATCACTTTTATTAATGGATTTAAAGCTAGTTTTGGCTTGCTTGCCTAATTGACAAGCCCTGCATAGGATTTCCTTCTTGTAGGGGCAGAAGGTATACCTCTAACAAGATTGTCTTTAGATAACCTAGATATATTCTTAAGGTTTACATGTCCTAATCTTTTATGCCATAACTCATTTTCATTACTAGTAAGATTCAGTAAGCAGATATCAGTTGTGGCAGAAATGAAATCTACTAGATATATGTTGCCTTGTCTAAGTCCAATTAAAACAGTTTTGTTATCATTATCAATAATAGAACAGGAAGTAGAGTTAAAGTGTACCTGATAACCTTCATCACATAATTGACTTATGGATATAAGGTTATGTTTAAGTCCTTTTACGTATGTCACTTTCTTGAAGGTCACTGATCCAATCTTAACTGTCCCATATCCTTCTGATTGACCACTGTTGGAATCTCCAAAAATCACCTTTGGTCCTAGCTTGGGCTTGTAATTGGATAGATTGCCCTTGCTGCCTGTCATGTGTTTGGAGCAACCACTGTCCAAGTACCAGGTCTGACTTACCCTTGGACAGCTCTTCACCTATACCTGTAATGAAAAACAAAACTCAATTGTTCTTGACCCAGGTTACCTTGGGTCCTTTATTTGGTTGAAAGGAGAAACTGGATATAACTAATATTGCAGGTTGTGATTTGTAACCTAAGGGGTGGTATCTGTACAACCCCATATTCGCTGAGCCAGACCAAGAGGCACACTGGTCACAGGAGGGTTAGCCAAAGTGGTCCCGCCCTAAGGAGGATCTCGCCCACAGAAGGCGGAAGCGCTCTCGCCGAATGCTATAAGGGAGAAATCGTGGGCCGAGAACGCCAAGCGCGAGCCGCGCGGAAGCACTCTCGCCCAAACCAAGCTCCTATCTCAAAGAGTTCTCGCCTAAGCCAGGCGAGAACGTTCGCGCCATGCCCTGGGCCGAAAGGTCTCGGCACCAGCTCCCGCCGAGTGGGGCCCAGGGCCTTTGGAAGAATGTCCTAATTGCCCTCAGGAGAAATTACTTCAGTACCCTCAGGAAAACAGCGGGATTTGGCTATTGGCAGACCAACTAAGGGCTTTTCAGTAAATTCAGGATAGCAAAATGCTATAAATAGACCCATAAGGGCTCCTTAGAAAGCAAGCGATCATTGTCTCCGGAATTCTAGTGCTTTCTGAGGAGCTCCTAGCCCAGCTTTGGCTTTGGAGGGGAAGCTCTCAGAGATCTTCCGGGTGTGAGGTGGGACCTCCCTGCTGAGGCTTTTGGGTCAGTCTTAGGTCCTTAGAATCCAGTCAAGGGGTGGGACTTGAGAGAAGTAGGTTTCGGCTGCACCCCCTTTTTTCTTCGAACTTCAGTTGAGGTCAAATTTGGCTTCAACAGTTATGGTGCGGTGAGCGTGGAGAGTGACCAGTACAGAAAAACTCAGGCGAACGTCATGGCTATGGAAGAGGAACCAAGTGACGACCAGGGTCATGTGATGAAAGAAGTCCCCTCCCATTTCCCTCTTGTCGCTAGGATATTCGATCCTGGAGATCAAAACGTGCCTTAGGGAGAATATTATATGATCGACCCTCGTTCTCAGGAGGGTGGGTGTAGCGGGTAGATGTGCCCCGTAGTGGGTAGAGATTGACCGGGTAGAGCTACCCCGAGCGCGGCTCGGCCCCAAGTAGACCCGCTGCCTGGCTCCCACTAGCTGGCAGGTCCGTAGGCTCGCCTGTGGGGGAGAGGTCCTGGTTCTTGGTTCTGCACTACCCCGAGCGCGGCTCGGCCCCAGGTAGACCCGCTGCCTGGCTCCTACTAGCTGGCAGGTCCGTAGGCTCACCTGTGGGGGAGAGGTCCTGGTTCTTGGTTCTGCACTACCCCGAGCGCGGCTCGGCCCCAGGTAGACCCGCTGCCTGGCTCCTACTAGCTGGCAGGTCCGTAGGCTCGCCTGTGGGGGAGAGGTCCTGGTTCTTGGTTCTGCACTACCCCGAGCGTGGCTCGGCCCCAGGTAGACCCGCTGCCTGGCTCCTACTAGCTGGCAGGTCCGTAGGCTCGCCTGTGGGGGAGAGGTCCTGGTTCTTGGTTCTGCACTACCCCGAGCGTGGCTCGGCCCCAGGTAGACCCGCTGCCTGGCTCCTACTAGCTGGCAGGTCCGTAGGCTCGCCTGTGGGGGAGAGGTCCTGGTTCTTGGTTCTGCACTACCCCGAGCGTGGCTCGGCCCCAGGTAGACCCGCTGCCTGGCTCCTACTAGCTGGCAGGTCCGTAGGCTCGCCTGTGGGGGAGAGGTCCTGGTTCTTGGTTCTGCACTACCCCGAGCATGGCTCGGCCCCAGGTAGACCCGCTGCCTGGCTCCTACTAGCTGGCAGGTCCGTAGGCTCGCCTGTGGGGGAGAGGTCCTGGTTCTTGGTTCTGCACTACCCCGAGCGCGGCTCGGCCCCAGGTAGACCCGCTGCCTGGCTCCTACTAGCTGGCAGGTCCGTAGGCTCGCCTGTGGGGGAGAGGTCCTGGTTCTTGGTTCTGCACTACCCCGAGCTCGGCTCGGCCCCAGGTAGACCCGCTGCCTGGCTCCTACTAGCTGGCAGGTCCGTAGGCTCGCCCGTGGGAGATAGGTTTGGTTTGTGGGTGATAGGTTAGGATATGTTAGGATAGGTTAAGATAGGTTAGGTTAGGTTTGTGGAATCGTCATCGGCACCCCGAGCTCGGCTCGGCCCCAGGTAGACCCGCTGCGCAGGCTCTCACCTAGCTGGCAGGTCCGTAGGCTCGCCTGTGGGGGATAGGTTTTGGTTTGAGATCGTCATCGGCACCCCGAGCTCGGCTCGGCCCCAGGTAGACCCGCTGCGCAGGCTCTCATCTAGCTGGCAGGTCCGTAGGCTCGCCTGTGGGGGATAGGTTTGGTTGGTTTGAGATCTTCATCGGCACCCCGAGCTCGGCTCGGCCCCAGGTAGACCCGCTGCGCAGGCTCTCATCTAGCTGGCAGGTCCGTAGTCTCGCCTGCGGGGGAGAGGTACTGGTTCTTGGTTTTGGAATAGGTGTATGTTTATAACAGATGAAGGTTCTTTATCTATTGAAATATAAATATATATACTAGTCAACGAACATGACTCGACCAAAAGTAATTCTCGATATAATATAATATACGACTCAGACTACATGACAACAGCAGATAACTATCATAAAATATATTTGTTAAGTAATTCTGCCAGCTAATGATTTTAGATTTCTTATCGTATGCGGACAATCTTCAATAGTTACTGATTATAGATACGTGTGTTGTATTATTTTTCCTGATGCTTAAGGGTTCTTACAAGCTCGTGTGTCTAGATTATGGAATAATGTTTTAAACATTTCGTTTTACAGATTCTCAGCAGCGCTAGATTCACCTATTATTATCTTTGATAAAGCGGTTGCGTATTCCTCATCATCATCATCTAGTGTTTCAACATCCATATAGAACATATCAGTGAATTCATCTGTGGGATTAGCAAAGGTTGCAGTGATGGGAACTATAAGAGTAATTATTGGTCGTGTTAATAAGTCATTATATGATTGATCTCTACCTGTCCATGTTGATCCAGCGGGTATGCTAAGATTTATCGGTCCTTCTATACCTTTACCTGCTCCTGCTTTTAAATCCTCATTCTATGCTAGTTTCTCATCAATTTTGCTACTTGTTATATCACCGTTACAGAAAGAGATTCAAAAAGAATAATTGTGTTTATAAAACGTACGCCCATCTGAACATATTCAAGATAGTGAGTTGTTTCTGATCTAAGCTTTGGTGTGGAGCTCCCTTTATCTTCAAGTGAGTTTTTCTCTAAAATTTTTCTTTGGGTCGGCTCCCACTCGCCGGATACTTGGGGTTGGACATTTCTTTCCGAGCTTGTGCCAACCTCGAAAAGAGCGGGGATTGTGTACAACCCCGTATCCGGTCGAGCGGGATCCTCCCCAAACGGCGCGCTCGGGACGTACTATGAGCGGCGTTTTGGGGCAGCCCCGTTCGAGCTCATGCGAGCACTCGTGCACGCATGCGGAGGTTTTGCGTGTACAGAGTTTTTGGCCGGTGAGGGTTGTTTTTATATATATATATATATATATATATATATATATATATATATATATATATATATATATATATATATATATATATATATGTGGATTGAGTGTAAAAAAGGAAGGAGGGATCGGGTACAGCGGTATGGGAGAGGGGACAGCAGGAAAAAAACAAAAGAGAGAAGAAAATAAAAAGGGTAGAAAAGAGAAAAACGAGGAGGGGAGATCGGGATTTTGGCACCAGGAGCAGCTAGGGTTCTCCCGTCGACCGGCAGCAGCCCGGCGCCCCCGGCGCGCCTCCCTCTCCCGTCGACCGGCAGCAGCCCCGCCGCCCCCGGCGCGCCTCCCTCTCCCGTCGACCGGCAGCAGCCCCGCCGCCCCCGGCGCGCCTCCCTCTCCCGTCGACCAGCAGCAGCACCGCCGCCCCCGGCGCGCCTCCCTCTCCCGTCGACCAGCAGCAGCACCGCCGCCCCCGCGCGTCTCCGTCTTCCGTCGGCCTGGAACGGCAAGGCCGACCGCGCCGCCTCTCTCGTCGCCGCTGCCGCCTAAGCAAAGCAGCCCCAACCCCATCTCTCTCTCTCTCTTCGTCGCCGCCGCCTAGGGCAAAGCAAGGCCGGCCGGGAGCTCCTCTCCCGGCGCCGCCTACAGCGAGGCCGGCCGGGAGCTCCTCTCCCGGCGCCGCCTACAGCGAGGGCGGCCGGGAGCTCCTCTCCCGGCGCCGCCTACAGCAAAGCCGTCCGGGAGCTCCTCTCCCGGCGCCGCCTACAACAAGGGCGGCCGGGAGCTCCTCTCCCGGCGCCGCCTACAGCAAAGCCGTCCGGGAGCTCCTCTCCCGGCGCCGCCTACAGCTAGGTCGACCGGGAGCTCCTCTCCCGGCGCCGTTTGGAGCTAGGCCAGTCGGGATCAGCTTCCCCGACGCCGCCTGAAGTCGTGGAGGCCGGGATTGACTTCCTCGGTGTCACGTGGAGCACGGTCGGCCTTGGAGAGGCTCGACCATGGAGGGGAAAAGTCATTCGGAGCTTTCAACAGTTAACGGTGGTCGGATCCGGGCACGGACAACCACTACGGATGCTAGACGTGGAGCCTCGGGCAATGAGCGCGGCTGCGGCCCCGCCAAACACGCGTCAAGGGTAACAAAATTTCTACTTGGGCAGGTGAAGCCCTCAGTTTCCATATTTGCATGGAAGCCCCTCTCCACCAACGGGTGGAGGAAGGGAGCTCTCCGACGGGTTGACGTGTACGTCCCCGCAATTAACTGTGTTAGTACCCGGAAGCGTGAGTACGGGTTTAGGCATGCTGTGTGAAGCCCATCCGGACGTGTGAGACAGATTGGTGATGTTCTGGGGATCCCGGAGAAGACTCCGAGGATGTTGTATATTTTCCATTTGCAGTGAATGCGCACCATAGCCCCGAAAAAGGGATATGCGCAATATGTTCGGCCAGCTTATGTTGACCAACTGGCGTTTAGCTGACCGCCGCTTGCCGAGACGTTGACGTACAGGTGTTGCAGTACCAGGCGGGGAGTAGCGGGCTTAAGCCCAAGCTTGTGCCGGCCCTCGAAGGCCTTTTTTATTTATATTGCCGGCCTGCGTGCCGAAGTATGGAATTCATATTCCTGTAATATTCTTTTAATATCTGTGATGTTCTGAGGATGTGTAGCTTTCTTCTTCATATTAGGCGGGCGGTGTTCTCGAGAACCGCTCGCCCCGTAGGGGCCCCGAGGTATAGTTGTCGGGAGGCCCCTCTTGGCCTGTTGACAGCCAGTCAGAGTAGCGGAATTACACTGTTAGTGGCCCAGTTTGGGCAGCGTGTCGTGGCATTGCTCGGCGAGTTTGCGCCATCAGTAGGGCGGGTGAGGAGCATTTTTGTGTAGACCCAAGGAGACACATCTGGATAGGAGAGAGTCGATCTCGAGATCCTCCTTAGATATTCCGGTCGGCCGAGAGCGCCCTCCGAAGGTGTCTTAGCTCGGCCTTTGGCTTGGGAGGGGAAGAGTTTGTTAGTCTTCCGGGTATGCGGCGGGTCCTCCACGCTGAGACCTTGGGTCTGTCCCTTGTGTTCCTAATCTTGTGCCTAGATCGTTCATTTGAGGGTAGTAGGTGCGCGGTCACCCCTATTTTGGGACCCCGAACTCCACAGAGGTCAAATTTGGCTTCAACAGTTCTGGTGCGGTGAGCGTGGAACGCAGCCGATTCAAGAAAGCCTTAAGTTTTGTCCCATGGCTGGAGGTGAAGGTGAAGGGTCAGGTTCTGGAGGCTCCCCCACCCGGGGAGAGGAAGCGACGAGGAGGATGCTGGATGAGTTCAGGCGAGAGGTTCTGCAAACGATCAGCTTGGCCTTCTCGGCGAGAGGCGAGTGGGCCACCCCTCAGGTCCCGATAGAAGAGGTTCCGCTCTTAGGCGAGAACGCCCCAGGGCAGCGCCCAGGAAAGGAGGTCCCGGGCGAGGCTGGCGAGAGAGACGTGGCCGCGCGGGAGCTATTCCCGGGCCAGAGCCAGCGCCCGGGCAAGGAGGCGCTAACAGAGCCAGGCGAGAAGGAGGCGGCGGTGCGGGAACTCTTCCCAGGGCATGGTCTCGCGGATCGGGCAAGCCAGCCGAGGCCGCGAGACGTACCTTCTCGCCAGGCAGGAGGCGAGAGCCCGTTTAGCGAGCTCATCATCTCGGCTCCGGTGCCGGAGGGGTTCCGGGAGCCCGACATGTCCTACTACTCAGGGAAGGATGACCCGGTGCAGCACGTACAGTGGTTTGAAGACGTCGTGTCAATAAGGCAGATGACAGACGCCTTCAAGTGCCGACTGTTCGCCATCACATTGAAGGAGAAGGCAAGGGACTGGTTCCACCAGTTGCCAGCAAGATCAATCTACTGTTTTGAAGATTTGCGGAGAAGCTTTCTGTTGAGATTCTCAACCTCAAAGAAGCGGAAGAAGGAAGCGGAGTGTCTGTTTGCAGTAAGGCAGAGGCCGGATGAGACGTTGGGTCACTATGTCGACCGGTTCCAGGAAGAGATCCTTCTGGTCCAGGAGGTTCCAGGGTACGCGCTGATGTTGGCCTTCACCCTGGGGCTGAGACCGGGATTTTTTAGCATGGAGTTGAAGAGGATGCCCCCCTCTCCTTTGAGGAGCTCATGGAGAGGGCGGCAAAGGAGATTGATTTCGAGAGAGCAAACCCAGCGTTCGCCAGGAAGTTGGCCAAGCTAGCAGAAGAGGACGGGAAGGAACCAGCAGCAGGAAGACAGAAGGAATCAAGAGAGCAGAGGGAGCAGAGAGAAGATAGGAGAAGGGAGGAGCCCCGAAGGTTTGGGCAGCAGCAGGGGTGGGGGCCCGGGAGCCAGTCAACCGGTTGGGTTGGAGGCCCCAGGAGGATCGTCCCCAAGGTCCAGGAGAAGGCTATCGGGGGAGAGATAACCTACGGGAGCCCCGAAGGTTCGATCGACCGGCATGGAGGCAGGAGCCGAGGGATCGTCCCCCACCACCGCAGGAGGCAATGGAAGTAGGAAGAGGGAGGGGAGCAGCCAGAGGAGCTCGAGGAGGAAGAAGAGGAAGGGGAGACGGGAGAAGGGGCGGGGAGGCGTTGCTCTTTTGTGACTTCCACCAGGAGGAGGGGCACGCAACGGCCACCTGCCCGGAGTTCTTAGAGTTGAGGGCGGCCAGAGGAGCAGGGAGGCAAGATCCACCGATGAGGATAGTGGAGGTACAGCAGGGCGAAGCGGAGGACAGGTGTGAAGACCGGGTGGACGTAGGGACCCGGGGAGGAATCGGGGTGATTCATGGAGGAGTGGGGATTGAGGCAACCCGCAAGGGGAGCCTGCAAACCATGTACCGGAGGGGGGTGGCATCCACCTCCCAGGTTCCCCCACCGGAAGAAAAGATTACTTTTTCCTCAGCGGACATGCCAGACTATGAAGACCCATTCTGCGACGCCCTGGTGATCCAGACGGCAGTGGAGAACTATACCGTTTCTAGGATACTGGTAGATAACGGGAGCTCGGTTAATGTCATCTTCAAGAAAGCTTTCGATGAGATGAGGGTTGAAGGGAAGAGGGTCTTGGCATCGGATGGACCTCTGTTCGGGTTCTCCGGCGAGAGGAAGGAGGTAGAAGGAGGAGTAGGGTTACACGTAAGGTTGGGGGGCGTATCGCGGAACTGCAGGTTCGTGATCGTGGACGCCCCGAGCAGCTACAACGCCATCTTTGGGCGTCCCCTCATCAGCGCCTTTCGCTGCGTCCCCTCCTCGTTCCATCAATGCCTCAAGTTCAACAATGGGGGGGTGCAGGTCAGGGTTAGAGGGGACCCGAAGGTGGCAAGACAATGTTACGTTACGGCAGTCAACACTATTTCGTGGATGGCAGAGGCAGAAGAGTTGGAAATTGAGATGGCGGCCCTAGAAGAGGTGGTGGAGGAAGAGGAGATGGTCCATGGGGAGGTAAGGGAGGAAGCTGGAGGGGAAGAGACAGAGAAGATGCGAGGGGATGTGCAGGTGATACGGAGGAGCGATGGGCAGGAGAGCCCGGAAAGGGCAGTGGAAGTAGGAGAGCAGGCGGCGGGAGAAGTCGTGGGAGAGGTCCCAGGAGGCGTGGGAGCCGAGCAGCAGCAGCAGAGGGGGATAGAAGCGATGGAGATTGAGGAGGAAAGGGGAGAGCTGGAGCTGGAGGAAGAGGCAAGGACTGGTTGGGAGCAGTCGCGGCTGGAACCGGCTGAAGAAGTGGTGGAGATGGAGGTCTTCACCCAAGCAGGAGAGGTGCAAAGGGTGCGGATCAGCGGGGGGTTGAGTCTTGAGGCCCGGGAGCAGGTGCGGGCCTGCATTCAAAGCAACGTTGACGTCTTCGCTTGGAGCGCGGCGGACATGCCAGGCATCGACGCCGACGTAGCCTGCCATCGCCTGAACCTGGATCCCCGCGCCCGCCCCATCCGTCAGAAGATGAGAGCCATCGCCACCAAGCTGGAGGAGCCCATTCGCGAGGAGGTCAAGAGGCTCTTGGAGGCGGGCTTCATCTCAGAGATCCAGTATCCAGGCTGGATCTCCAATGTGGTAATGGTGAAAAAGGGATGTGGTAAATGGAGGATGTGTGTAGACTTTTCTTTGTTGAATAAATCATGCCCTAAGGATTGCTATCCCCTGCCTCGGATCGACGCGCTGGTTGATTCAGCCGTCGGTTTTTCTGTCATGAGTTTTTTAGATGCTTTTTCAGGTTATCACCAAATCCGGATGCATCCTCCTGACACCAAGGATGTGTCCTTCATCACAAGGGAGGGGTGCTTCAGTTACAAGATGATGCCCTTTGGGTTAAAGAACGCAGGGGCTACCTATCAACGCATGATGGATAGGGTCTTCCGGGATCAGAGGGGGAGGAACTTGGAGGTCTACGTCGACGACCTAATGATCAAAAGCAAATGCATAGTTTCGCACCTGCAAGACCTCGAGGAAACATTCGCCACCCTGAGAAGGTTTAAAATGAGGCTGAATCCCTTGAAGTGTGTCTTCGGGGCAAGCCGCGGGAAGTTCCTAGGGCATCTCCTGACTCCGGAAGGAGTGGAGCCCAACCCGGACAAAGTCAAGGCCATCCTGGATTTGGAGTCACCTCGCGACGTCAAGGAGGTCCAGCGCTTGACAGGCAAGCTGGCTGGGCTAAGCAGGTTCCTCTCCCGGGCAGGAGACAGATGTTCGTCATTCTTTAAAGTGCTGCGGGGGAATCAAAGGTTCGAATGGACGGCCGAATGCGAAGAAGCTTTCCAGGGGCTGAAAAGACAACTCTCTCAGGCTCCCCTCCTTCAGAGCCCAAAAGATGGGGAGGATTTGACCTTATATCTCGGAGTAGGGGCGGAGGCGGTAAGCTCCGTCCTAGTAAGAGAAGAAGGAAAGAAGCAGCTTCCCATCTATTACGTCAGCCGGATATTGAGAAAAGCAGAGCTTCGCTACCCTATCCTGGAAAAGCTTGCTTATGCCTTGGTCATCTCGGCCAGAAAGCTCCGTCCGTACTTTCAAGCGCACTCGATTAGGGTGGTGACCGACCACCCTCTTCGCAAGATCTTCGATGGAGTGGAGCACTCGGGAAGGCTGGCTAAGTGGTCCATTGAGCTAAGCGAATTCGACATCTCCTTTGTACCAAGGCTCTCCATCAAGGCGCAGGCAGTGGCGGACTTTCTAGCAGACTACGTTGTTGAGGTCGAGGGGGAAGAGCAGCAACCGCGAGAAGCATGGAGGTTAACGGTTGATGGGGCCTCGGGAAGGCACTCCCTAGGGGCAGGGGTGGTGTTGACAAGCCCCCAGGGGGTAACTATAGAGCAAGCAGTCATTTTACATTTCCCAGTGACCAACAATCAAGCGGAGTATGAGGCCGTCATTGCTGGCCTTCGCCTGGCAAAGGAACTGGGGATTCAGGAGGTAGAAGTTTTCACCGATTCAAAGGTAGTGACATCGCAAATCCGGGGAGAGTTTGAAACTCGGGAGCCAACCCTTATCAGATACCTCTCCAAGGTAAGGGTGATCATCGGAGGATTCCGGTCTTTCTCAATTCAACATATTCCAAGGGAAGAAAGTGTAACCGCCGATCGACTGGCCAAGTTCGGACCGCAGGTAGGAGGGACCTTGACGGAGCTATTCCGACCGGCTATAGATGAGGGAGAATTGATGATGGTGGATCGACAGCCCTCGTGGGTGGATCCATTTGTGGCCTTCCTAACCACCGGAGAACTGCCTGAGGGGACCAAGGTGGGGAGAAGCTTTAAGCGCAAGGCGGCTCACTACTTGATGATGGAGGGGGGTCTGCATCGCAAGATGTTGTCAGGGCTCCTAGCCAGATGTGCGACCGAAGAGGAAATCCCGAAGATTTTAGGGGAGGTGCATTCGGGCGAGTGCGGCAGTCACTCTGGAGGAAGGACACTGGAGGCTAGGGTGGTCAGACAGGGGTACTTCTGGCCCACCCTAAGGAAGGATGCCATGGAGTTTGCAAGGAGGTGTCAAAAATGTCAACTCTACGCCCCCCTTCAACTCTTGGCAGCCCAAAGACTCCGGAGTATCACGGCGCCATGGCCATTTGCTATCTGGGGAATGGACTTAGTTGGGCCCTTTCCTCCGGCTAGTGGACAGAGAAGGTTCCTCCTGGTCATGATAGATTACTTCTCGAAGTGGCTGGAGGTTAAGGCACTAGCAAAGGTGACCTCCCAAGTCATCAGGAACTTCGTCTGGGGGAGATCATCTGCAGGCACGGGCTGCCTCAGGCCATCGTCACGGATAATGGCCCCCAGTTTGCCAGCGAAGAGTTCATCAGTTTCTGCACTCAGCTGGGCATTGACCTCAGGTTTGCCTCCGTCCACCACCCCAGGAGCAACGGTCAGGTGGAGGCGGCAAACAAGATTATCGTTAACTTGTTAAAGAAGAAGGTAGAGAATCTGAGAGGGAATTGGGTGGAGCAGCTCCCCTCGGTCCTGTGGGCTCTGAGAACAACTCCGAACACGGCTACCGGTGAGACCCCCTTCAAGCTCTCTCATGGATGTGAAGCTGTCCTACCGGTGGAGTTTGAGGTCCGGTCCCCGCGAGTCACAGCCGCGGGCGAAGGTGACGAGACTTGGAGGGTGGAAAATGAAGAGGGGCAGCGCCTCTCGTTAGATATGGTAGAGGAACTGCGAGACGTGGCGGCTATCAGGCAAGAAGAAATCAAGCGACGAATGGCAAAGCATTTTGATAAGCACGTTAGGGTCAAGCAGTTCACAGAAGGGGATCTGGTGCTGAAAAAGGTCGACGCGGCGGGAAGATCGGCTCCCGTGGGTAAGCTCCACCCGAACTGGGAAGGTCCATACATAGTGAAGGAAGTCCTCGGAACAGGGGGATACTACCTCCAGGACGTGGAGGGAAGAGCCTTAAGCCACACGTGGAGTGGTGATGATCTAAAACGCTTCTACCCCTGAGGGGGGAAGGATGTAACCATGTATCCCAAAATTAAACTTGTTATATTATACCGATTGTTTCTCTTTTAATTAGTGTCGAATTTTTCATGGCATAACGTAGTTGAATGTTTTGTGATACCCCGAGCTCGGCTCGGCCCCAGGTAGACCCGCTGCGCAGGCTCTCATCTAGCTGGCAGGCCCGAAGGCTCGCCTGTGGGGGATAGGTTGGTTTGGTTTGAAATCTTCATCGGCACCCCGAGCTCGGCTCGGCCCCAGGTAGACCCGCTGCGCAGGCTCTCATCTAGCTGGCAGGTCCGAAGGCTCGCCTGTGGGGGATAGGTTGGTTTGGTTTGAAATCTTCATCAGCACCCCGAGCTCGGCTCGGCCCCAGGTAGACCCGCTGCGCAGGCTCTCATCTAGCTGGCAGGTCCGAAGGCTCGCCTGTGGGGGATAGGTTGGTTTGGTTTGAAATCTTCATCGGCACCCCGAGCTCGGCTCGGCCCCAGGTAGACCCGCTGCGCAGGCTCTCATCTAGCTGGCAGGTCCGAAGGCTCGCCTGTGGGGGATAGGTTGGTTTGGTTTGAAATCTTCATCGGCACCCCGAGCTCGGCTCGGCCCCAGGTAGACCCGCTGCGCAGGCTCTCATCTAGCTGGCAGGCCCGAAGGCTCGCCTGTGGGGGATAGGTTGGTTTGGTTTGAAATCTTCATCGGCACCCCGAGCTCGGCTCGGCCCCAGGTAGACCCGCTGCGCAGGCTCTCATCTAGCTGGCAGGCCCGAAGGCTCGCCTGTGGGGGATAGGTTGGTTTGGTTTGAAATCTTCATCGGCACCCCGAGCTCGGCTCGGCCCCAGGTAGACCCGCTGCGCAGGCTCTCATCTAGCTGGCAGGCCCGAAGGCTCGCCTGTGGGGGATAGGTTGGTTTGGTTTGAAATCTTCATCGGCACCCCGAGCTCGGCTCGGCCCCAGGTAGACCCGCTGCGCAGGCTCTCATCTAGCTGGCAGGCCCGAAGGCTCGCCTGTGGGGGATAGGTTGGTTTGGTTTGAAATCTTCATCGGCACCCCGAGCTCGGCTCGGCCCCAGGTAGACCCGCTGCGCAGGCTCTCATCTAGCTGGCAGGCCCGAAGGCTCGCCTGTGGGGGATAGGTTGGTTTGGTTTGAAATCTTCATCGGCACCCCGAGCTCGGCTCGGCCCCAGGTAGACCCGCTGCGCAGGCTCTCATCTAGCTGGCAGGTCCGAAGGCTCGCCTGTGGGGGATAGGTTGGTTTGGTTTGAAATCTTCATCGGCACCCCGAGCTCGGCTCGACCCCAGGTAGACCCGCTGCGCAGGCTCTCATCTAGCTGGCAGGTCCGAAGGCTCGCCTGTGGGGGATAGGTTGGTTTGGTTTGAAATCTTCATCGGCACCCCGAGCTCGGCTCGGCCCCAGGTAGACCCGCTGCGCAGGCTCTCATCTAGCTGGCAGGCCCGAAGGCTCGCCTGTGGGGGATAGGTTGGTTTGGTTTGAAATCTTCATCGGCACCCCGAGCTCGGCTCGGCCCCAGGTAGACCCGCTGCGCAGGCTCTCATCTAGCTGGCAGGTCCGAAGGCTCGCCTGTGGGGGATAGGTTGGTTTGGTTTGAAATCTTCATCGGCACCCCGAGCTCGGCTCGGCCCCAGGTAGACCCGCTGCGCAGGCTCTCATCTAGCTGGCAGGACCGAAGGCTCGCCTGTGGGGAACAGGTTTTGTCTGGTTGGCTTGGTTAATGAAAGGCAGGAAGCACGTTGGGAACACCAAATGACAAGTGAAAAAGAGGAGAGAGACCTCGGCAGAGATAGATCTCGGCAGAGATAGATCTCGGCAGGGATAGGTCTCGGCAGAGATAGATCTCGGCAGGGATAGGTCTCGACAGAAGATAGGTCTCGACAGAAGATTCACTATTGAAGGGAACTCGAGGTGGGGAGGCTTCCGCCAAAAGGGTTCCTCTCAGTGTTCTCGAACAAATAGGCGAGATCGTCATACGATGGGCTAGTAGGGACTCGCGCAGTCTAAAGGGGACGGTCCCGTCTTAAGGATTCGAGAGTCACGCTTCCGACTGGCCGGTTACCGCGGGTTCTTGCTGATTCATCGCTACGAATTTCCTAAGAAGGCCAAGGGTCTTGGCGGAAGCCTACGCCGAAAGCATTCGACTACGACGACCACATCAAGCACATTCGCAAATAACAAAAAAGGTTCGCAAGAACAAATATTTGCATTAACTGTATACAGGTACAACGTGATAGCGTCTCGCGCTTTTACATAAAAATGAACAAAAATAAGAAGAGGACCCTCAAGGGTCTCGGCTGTACCCTTCTGAAGTCTCGCTGGAGCTTCCGCTGTAGCTTCCGCTGGAGCTTCCGCCAGAGCTCTCCCCGGAGGTCTCGCCATCCGCTGCGGGGGACTTTGAGACATCCGAGGGAGGGGTATCAGGGGCGCCAGGAGGCTTTGGGACGGGCTCGAAGAGCCACGGGACAAGTTGTGGAGCAGTAATGTCTTTGCCCCTTTCATCCCAACAGTTGATGTCGCGCAGCGTCTCCAGCGTCAGCTTTACGGTGGCTTGCGCGTTCCCCTGAAGGAGCTTGTCGATGTCATAAGCCGAGTAGTACTGGCTCTTCAATCTCTCGTCCAGCGGAGGGGGTGCACTCGCCTCGAGGCGCGCGATCTGTTCTCGCAGAGAACGTTGTCATAGCGGGCCTGAGACAGCTCCTCACGAAGCGCGGCTTGAGCGGAATCCTGAACAGCGGGAGGTTAGCACAAGAAAAAGGTTAGGATTGCGAGAACAACTGATTATGAAAAGTCTCGCTTACCCTTTCCGCTTGGCGCGAGGATAGTAGTTGCTGGGTCTCGGCCAGCTCCTTGGCCAGAGAGGCCGCCCGGGCCACCGCATCCTCCCTGGCCTTCAACATATCTTGAAAGTTACGGTCTATCGTAATGCTCCGCCGGGCGCACATGTGCGTGAGCTCCAACCCACGCATTAAAGCGCGAGTGGAGTCATATGCCAACATCCGGGTCGACGTCCTGTCGAAGACGCTAGCATCCTCCCGGCTGTAGAGGCCGTACCCTAAGGCGAAAGCTTCGCCGGTGACCTCGTCTCGCTCTGCCCAGCTCGGCAAGAGGGACGAGACCGTGACCTTGTTGGCGTCAGGGTCCCATTGCAGCAGCGGCTTGTTCTCCGCGTCCAGGTACCTCACGCCGAGGCCATAGTTACGATGACCCCGCGGCACCTCTTCAGACGGAGGTTGGCCGGAGGTCCCGGCGGCGACACCCTCGCTCTCAGCAGCGCCAGGGGTCCGAGGGTTCTCGGCGGGAGTCCCCGAGCCGCCCCTGGTGGCCGCAACCCTGCTTGCTGCCTCCAAAACCTCCTCGAAGGAGCGGCCGGGGGGAAGAGGTTGGACGGGCTGGACAACCGCAGCCTTGCCCTTCTCGGTATCCATGGTCTTGGGCCTCTTGATTGCCTGAGGAGCGGAAGCAACCGGTTTTCGCTTCACAACACCGCTCGAGGGAGGGAGGCCCGGCTCCTTTCGGCAGGCTTGCGCGGCGGCTTTCGCAAGAGCCAGCGGGTCCTTCGGAGGCTGACTCCCTCCGGCGCGAGCCTCGTCAAAAGGCTGGCGGAGAGGGATTTCGCGCTCTCCTGCAAAAAACAACAGAGTTAAGTTCTAATCTCGGAAGAGGCAAGAAAAAGACAAATGAAGGCGAGACCCTACCTTCTCCCGGAAGCACAGGGGAAAGAGAATCGACGTCTCGCCGGAGGTGGAGGACGTCGAAGTCCTTGGTTCCGAAGAACTCAAGGAGGGCGCTCTCGCGGGAGCCCAAGGACGGAGGCTTGTAGGCGGCATCTTCATATTGGATGGGGGCCAAGGGTACGTTCCCGAAGTCGCCGGAGACGTAGATGAACTTCTCGCCCCAATGATGATGCTTGTTGGCGAGACCGATCGTCTTCAGAAGCTGCCCGGAGAAGAACACCACGCCCCCTTTCGCGCGGAAGGTAAACAGCTTGCGGAAGATCGGCAGGCTGAACTCGATCCTCTCGGAGCGCATATAGCATATGAATGCCACGAGAATGGCAACTGAATTAGGATTCAGCTGCGCGGGAACCACCCCGTAGTACCGGAGAGCCTGTCGCATCTCAGGCCACAGCGGAAGGCGGAAGCCCACCTCGAAGTGTTCTATGGGGATGGCGAGCTCCCCCTCCCCTGCAGTGTTGACCTTGTCGTGACTGCCCGGGGGCCGCGCGACGAAGCCAGCGGGAACATGCTGGGCCTTGGTCAGATTGAACTCCTCCAGAGTGAGGGTGCAGGAAGGAAAGAGATGCTTTTGGAAGGCTTCCGCGCAGTTGGATCTTCCTTCACCACCACCCGGCATCGCAATAGGGATCGAAGGCGAGATCTACGGGGGAAAGGCGAGAGCGAGAATGGGGCGAGAGCGGAAGTGGAAGACAGAAAAGGGCGAGAGCTTTGCGAAGACCGCGAGAGCAACAGCAAAGAGGAGAGAGACGGGAGTCAGAGGAATGAATGTGGTAGGTGAGCCTCCTATTTATAGAAAATCGTGGTAATGATGGTAGTTTTCAGAAAGGCGGCGAGGGTACAGCCGCCGCGTCCTAGGTCAACGGCGCTTCGTTTTTCCCGCCCGAATCTGACAGCGACCGATTAAACAGCTGGCGCTAACATTGCGAAGTGTCATACGGCAGGAAAAGTAGGCGGAAGCAAGATGGCTCTCGCCACCCCAAAGAGCTGGGAAGATAACTCATACGAATGCGAGAATATTAAAGACAGAACCATCGCTCTCGCTGAGCGGGAACGCGATGAAAAATAATAATAATATAATAAGCGAATAAAGAGCGGGAACAACAGTCACAACTACAAGCGAAAAAGTAAGGGTACATTAGAGAAGGGAAGGCCAGAGGAAGAGGAGGGAGACGTCTCGCGCTTCAGTACGGTTCCCAGCGCCATTTGCCTCGGTCCCGCAACTTGGTCCGGGGGGGCGCCTGCGGGTTGAAGTAGGATGACAGAACGCTGCATCCCAGGTCAACCCGGCGAGACAGATCCCGGATCCTCTCGATGCATCTCTCAGGTGAAGATCCCGCGGTAGCTCCTCCGGGCCGGTCCATCTCGCCTAGAAGGAAGTCTCGCTCCAAGGATTCCAGCCTCTTCTCCACTGACTGGCGGAACTCTCGGGCCGCAAGGTCGCGGGCCCGTTCTCGCCGGATGAGTTTCGACAGAATGGCGGCAACCTTCTTCCCTCGTCTTTTTGCGCTCCCGGCACCGGTCAGGATCTCCTCCATCTCATCAGATGAAGGGAAGGGAGAGCTCTCGCCATCCTCTCCTTCTTTTTCTTCTTCTTCTTCTTCTTCTTCTTCCTCTACCTCAGCGCCAGGCCGCGAGTCCTTGTCCCCTATCGAAAGAAGCCCCATTTTAGCGGAAACTAAAGGGTAGCAGCGATAAAACGGCCGTATACCTTCGGAGTGACGAGGCCCCCCGGTCGACGGCAGGCGAGAAGGCCCAGCCCCCCCCCCCCCCCCTCAGCTCCAAAGAGGAGGTGGATTGGCTTTCCTTTGCCGGGGGGGTAAACTTTGCGGAGGGTGATCCCGGCCTGATCGAGAGCGGGGGAGCGGGTCTCCTCAGCCGCTGAAGGACTAACGTCTAGCGGCGGCACGGGGATCTCGGCACTTTTTCCTCTCGCCGATAGGGAGGAGTCAACCACACAGGCAGGCTGATCAATAGTTCTCGCCCCACCATCCTGGGTGGCGAGATCCGAAGGTACAGAAACCAACGCTGCGAGAAATCAAGTCAGCATTTGGAAAATACCAGGCGAAGCCAAGAAGGGAACCTTTACCGGCGGTGTTCGGGTCTGGCGGAGGAGGAGCCTCAGGAACCTGTGGTTGATCGTCGTGATGGCTAGAGGGCGGATTCGAACGTTCTCGCGGGGACGCGGCAGCGTCAGGAACCGTCTCCTGCAAGAGGTATCAAGTTAGACAATTGAGCAGCTGGTTGTTAATGGGTATATCAAGCTTACCTTTCGCGGCGAGGCGCCGTCCGCGCAACTAGGGGTCGGGGTGGGCGGGCTCCTGTTCTCGCGGGATAGGTCCCGCTGAACCACCTTCGCTTTCTTCTTCTTCTTCTTCTTAGGCAAAGAAGGCTCAGCAACTGGCAGCTGTCTCGCTAGCCATGGGGCGACAAGGGCACTGTTAGCCCTAGCTCGCGCCTGCGCCGCGTTGATGCGGTCCTGCAGATCCTGCGGAAGAGGTTTATCGGCACGCTTGGAAGGCATCGCAAGAGAGGGCGAGAGCTCAGAAGGAGAATGACGGCTCGAGGAAAGTGTCATGACCGTCTATCGGCACTCATATTTATAGACACCGTACGGACCCACCGAAAGATTCCCTGATGTTGACACGTGCTCAGCGAATATTTTTGGGGTTGGACATGTCTTTTCGAGCGCATTGCTAGCTCGAAAAGAGCGGGGATTGTGTACAACCCCATATTCGCTGAGCCAGACCAAGAGGCACACTGGTCACAGGAGGGTTAGCCAAAGTGGTCCCGCCCTAAGGAGGATCTCGCCCACAGAAGGCGGAAGCGCTCTCGCCGAATGCTATAAGGGAGAAATCGTGGGCCGAGAACGCCAAGCGCGAGCCGCGCGGAAGCACTCTCGCCCAAACCAAGCTCCTATCTCAAAGAGTTCTCGCCTAAGCCAGGCGAGAACGTTCGCGCCATGCCCTGGGCCGAAAGGTCTCGGCACCAGCTCCCGCCGAGTGGGGCCCAGGGCCTTTGGAAGAATGTCCTAATTGCCCTCAGGAGAAATTACTTCAGTACCCTCAGGAAAACAGCGGGATTTGGCTATTGGCAGACCAACTAAGGGCTTTTCAGTAAATTCAGGATAGCAAAATGCTATAAATAGACCCATAAGGGCTCCTTAGAAAGCAAGCGATCATTGTCTCCGGAATTCTAGTGCTTTCTGAGGAGCTCCTAGCCCAGCTTTGGCTTTGGAGGGGAAGCTCTCAGAGATCTTCCGGGTGTGAGGTGGGACCTCCCTGCTGAGGCTTTTGGGTCAGTCTTAGGTCCTTAGAATCCAGTCAAGGGGTGGGACTTGAGAGAAGTAGGTTTCGGCTGCACCCCCTTTTTTCTTCGAACTTCAGTTGAGGTCAAATTTGGCTTCAACAGTATCTCCTAGGTGGAATAACCCAATCAGCTACTGGATTGAATGACTTATTAGATGATTTAAAGTTTTTGTAAGAGAAATAGTTTAAGGTTGGTCTTTCTGGGTTCGACGAATTGTTGTAAGTTCGTCGACCAGAGTTCGACGAATAGGGTTGAGATCGTCGATCTCTACTCAGAGAATGACAATAGTCATTTTGTGCCCCAAGTTCGTCGACCTCTGCTCGACGAACCATACACAGTTCGTCGATCGCAGTTAGACGAATTGTTATATCTGAAGTTTGCGTTCAGCGTTTGTCGATCTGGGTTCGACGAACTGGCTACATTTCGTCGATCTGCGTTCGACGAATGATGCTGAACTTTGTTTTTATTTACTGTTTTCATATTTCTGTTTCTCTTGTCTATGGGTCTTGGATTGCTTTCTGACATTGGTTTGTCTATTGATTTTTCTTTTTCCTTTGCAGAAATAAACTTGATGGGGGTTGAAAGAATGTTTTTCTTAATTATGGGGGGTAAACTTGATGAAGCACTCAAGCCCAGCTTGCCATTTAATCTGGCATTCACTGTACTTGTAATGTCCATCAGCTTGATACTTCTCTCATTGAGAGATTGCTCAAGTTATTTGGCCTCACATAATTCAGATTTTAGTTTAATTATTTGTTCATTAGCTAAGGTTAGTTTATTTGTTAACTTAATGTTTTCTGAATTTACAGATTCAAGATTTCCTAGTCTTTCTCTAAGAGTTTTTATTTCTTTTTCTGAATTGATTAAGTCTAAGCATATAGATTTGAATTCAGTTTTAAATAAATCAGAACTAAAGTCAAAGCTAAAAATAACCTGATCTGCCTCTGAGTCTGAGGCAGCTTCATCTTCAGATTCTTCTTATGATCCAGAGTTGCTCCTGGAGGCATCAATTGCCATTAGGCAGACCTCCTTGAATCTGGCTACTTCCTCTTCTTCACTTGAACTGGAAGACGATGTTTCTTCTTCAGTGTCACTCCAAGTCTCAGCAACAAATCCCTTGTCTTTCTTTTTATATTTGCTGGAGGAGAGTCTGCTGCTGTGCTTTCTCCTGGAGTCCTTTTCTCTGCTCTTGTCCTTCTTCTGGTTTTCTGGACATTCTGAGATGTAATGTCCAAGCTTTCTGCAACCAAAGCACACAACCTCCTTGGTTGGTGTTTTGTAATACTTAGGCTTGTCATCCTGTCTGGATGATTTCCTTCTGAAGTCCTTCCTTGCCATCTTGTAGAATCTTTTTGCAAAGAGACTCATGAGTTCTTCATTTGAAGTCGATGTCTCACTTTCTTCAGATGCTCTGAAGGTTATGTTGTGCTCCTTTCTAACTGGAGTTGTTGCCTTCTGTTATGCTGCTTCTCTTGATTTGATCAGGTGCTCATAGGATTTCAATTTGCCTAGTAGAGATTCAGTTGATATCTCATTTAGGCTTCTAGCTTCCTTGATTGGCCAGATCCTGGAATCCCAAGAGCTAGGAAAGCACATCAAAATCTTATCATTCACCTCTGTCAAGGTGATGTCCTTATCCAAGGTTTTGAGCTCATTGATGATTGAACTCAACCTGTTGTACATATCAGCCACTAATTCTGTCTCATCCTTTTTGAAGTTCTCATACAGGGAAATGAGACTGGATCTCCTGTCTTTTCTCTCATCTGCTGAGCCAGCTACCATTTGGTTAGGGAGTCCCAAATGGCCTTGGCTGAGGTGCACTCAACCACCTTCTGGAATATATCATCTGATATAGTCTGAGCTAAGATATTCATTGCCTTTTAGTCTGAGCTAAGATATTCATTGCCTTTACATCTGCCATCTTGGCTTTCTTGTAGGCTTCATTGTTTTCTGGAGGAGGCATTGCAGTCATGTTGGTGGATGTGTTGTTAGAAGCTGGAGGTACTCCTGTCAAGATAACAAAAAAGATATCCTCATCAATAGAATTCATGTATAACCTGATTCTTGTCTTCCAGATGGCAAACTTGTTAAGATTGTAAACTGGAGGTCTGATGCTTGCATAGTCTTTGCTTTGAGCCATGTCTGTGAAGAAATAAATCTAATAACAAAAATAAATAAACAGATCTAACAAGAGGGATCTTTGTGGTTCAGGTGTTAGCCTGTACAACCAAACAGGTGTGGTATTTTAACCAACCTCACTTTGATACCAATTGAAAGTGCAGGTTAGATCTGAAATACTCTAGAGGGGGGGGGGCGTGAATAGAGTATTGTGCTTCCTTCAAACTTTTTACAACTTTTATTGTAAGTCTAGGTGAACAAGTCAGCAAATAAGGAAAACAAACACAGTAACCTATCTACTCACAAAACAACACAGCCAAAACAAAAAGAAGGGCAACCAGACGACACAAGAAATTTTTATAGTGGTTTCCCAACCTGGGTACATCCACTCTTCTACCACCCTGGTAGGAATCCACTCAGGTTTTTGATCAGGTGCCTGACACCAATGAGCTTTTGTTCAGGTGCTCAAAAACCAAACCTCAAGTCTTTTGGAAGGAGACTTGCAACCAGAATAATTTTGAAGGGAATTAAAACCCTGTACAGGAATTGGAAATAAGGTGATGGGGTCTTCTCTTTCTCAATATCAACTGAGAAGACTTGTGGATTTATTGTAGCAGATTTTGCTCCCCCTGAGATCTTGAGTTAATCAGGAATGCTGGAGCACTGCTTCAGGGTGATAGGTCTTCAAAGACCTAAAGTGCCTGGACCAGAAATTGTTCAGGAACTTCTTTGACAGATTGAAATTTGTTGTCTTTTGAAGTTATCCTGCAGAGTTGAAGGAAGAAGACTCTTGATAGTATTTGATTGTTCTTCTTCTCCTTCTTGAAGATGTTCTCTAGTCAGGCTGATTGCAGTAGAACTTTTGATTTGAGTATGATTGTTCTTCTGTGCAATCTGAGTGTGTTTGTCTGATTGTCTGTATTGCTTGCTGTCGTACTCTGTTACTGATTGATTCTTTTCTTTCTGTATATCTTTTCTGACTGAGGAACATTCAAAATTTGAATGTTGAGCAGTAATTGTAGTCGGCTTTGGAAAGAAACGACAATCAATAATTTCCCTAACTGTCCCATGGAAAAACGGCATGTAATAGTCCATGATTAATGCGCGTTCCAACGGTAACATTCCGAGAAGATCTGACATTAATAACTCCGGAATCATCGCCAAGAAACGGGACGGGAAACTGGAAGAAGACCTAGTCTGGAATCGTCGAATGAAGAACACAATTCGTCGAGCTGAGATTGAGTTCGTCGAGCTGAACTTGAGTTCGTCGAGCTGAGCTTGAGTTCGTTGAGCTGAGCTTGAGAGAGTTCGTCGACCAGACAATCTTCATTCGTCGAACAGACAATCTTCATTCGTCGAGCTGAGAACAGATCTGGACTTGGTCAAAATATTCTGCATCTGCTGATATTCTGTGTCGACATAAGCTGATGTCGACTGATTGATCTTGGTGTCGACTCAAATCTTCTGGTGTCGATATGAGCTGGTGTTGACTGATATCCTGGTGTCGACACTAATCCTCTGGTGTCGACATAAATTGTTTGGTGTCGACAAAGTCCCTAAGTGTCGACACAAATACTCTGAGTTCATAAATCGTCAAGTAGAGAACTGCATTCGTCGACCTGAGAAGCTGACTTCATCGACCTGGGAAGTTGAGAACTTGAGGTCCAAGTTCGTCGAGCTCAGAATCTAATTCGTCGACCAAAACTTGAAGCTGGACTTAGAAAAATTCTGAGATTGTCCTGACTTTAGCTTGATGTAGAAACTGAGAGTTAGTCGAACAGAGAACTAAGATCGTCGAGCTCAGCACAAAGAATTGTCTCACGATCGTCGAGCGCAGAACTCCTTTCGTCGAGCTGAGTTCGACGAACGTCAAACTCACTTAACTTAGTCTTGAAATCCTCTAAGTCTGGAGTCTCTGATGGTCTTGTTGAAAGCTGGTCCATCTGAAGTTGAACCTAAGGACTTGTCCTAGACTCTAGGACACATAACTTGACCCTGGATATACATGAAGGGTCACATCCTAAGTCAGTGAACCTAGCCCAAATCAACTAGGGATCCAACAGGGGTCTTGCCCCCCCCAGTTCTATGGGATTCACCCGCTCGCTCGTCCCCAAGGTGGAGGAGGAGTGGAGTGGTTTAACCCCCACTCGCCTCAGGTGTCTGGGGAAGGTGAGGGGCATGGTTTAGCCTCCTTTTACCCCCGGACCTCTTTTGGACGTGTTTTTACCATTGTGGCCCTAGGGTGGAATTACCTATTTCCCCTCGGGTGTGAATGTTTTTCATTGGCCCTGGACCTATTTGCCTTAGGGGTATTTCTGACCTTTTGTTCACTGGGTTTGGGATAACTATAAATAGACCCTTAGTGGTGCCTTGGGGAAAGCGGCTGGATCCACTTTCTTCATCCTCCAAGGCACCTAGCTCAGCATTGGCTAGGGAGGGGGAGATCACCAAGGTCTTCCGAATGTGAGGTGGGACCTCCACGTTAGAGCCGAGTGTTTGGTCCTAGTTTCCTGAGCCTTTGGTCCGTGATATTCGCCTGAGTGCAGTAAGTGTGCGGTCACCCCTTTTTAGGAACCCCGAACTCCACAGAGACCGATTTCTCGGTTTCAACATCTTGGTGCGGTGAGCGTGGAGAGTGACCATCACAGAAGATCCCAGGAGAGTGCCATGGTTGGAGATCAGGGAGGTAGTGATGACTTATTTGAGACCCCCAACCCAGGACCCTTTGTAGGAAAAGAAGAGTTCATGGCATCCATCCAAGGCATCATGGAGATGTTGCGAAGTATTGTTCCTCAGAGTGGTAGCTTCACTCCAACCCCCCAGGAGCTAGCACCCCCCCCCCCCCCCCGCTCAACGAGTCGACTCACATGTGTCTAGGCGAGATGACCCCGGGGGGGTGGAGGGAAGCGTACCAGGAAGAAGGCCAGAGAAGGAGAGGATGGGAGATGGGGTTGAGCGAGACCTCACCGGCCGGGAGTTGTTCTCCAGCCCGGTGAGTGCCAGCCTCCTAGGCGAGCAGGTCGCGCGAGTGGGGCAAGCGAGACCATCAAGCAAGGGATCACCTTTCAGCGAGCTGATTGTCTCAGCCCTAGTTCTCGAGGGGTTCAGGGAGCCTGACATGACTTACTATACCGGGAAGGACGACCCTCTCCAGCACCTGTAGTGGTTCGAGGATGCGGTCTATATCAGGCCGATGACAGATGCATTCAAGTGTCGCCTCTTCGCGATCACCTTGAAAGACAAAGCTAGGGACTGTTCCATCAACTTCCAACGGGATCAATCTACGGGTTTGAGGACTTGAGCCGAAGCTTTCAGCTTCGCTTCTCTACCTCTAAGAAGAGAAAGAAGAGCCCCGAGTCCATCTTCCTGATAAGATAGAGGGTGGAGGAGTCGTTTGCCCAATATGTGGATAGGTTCCAAGAAGAGATCTTGGACATCCATTAAATGTCGGGGTATGCCCTTCAGATGACATTTACAGTGGGGCTGCGTGAGGGGTTCTTCAAGATAAGTCTGACCCGAAAGGCCCCCTTATCCTTCGAGGAGCTAATGCAAAGGGTGACAGAGGAGATAGCAACTGAGGCGGCCAACCCGGCATTTGTCAAGAAGTTGGCAAGGTTTACAGAGGCAGAGTCGAAGGAGAAAGGTGGCTCGAGGCATCAGGAGGGGAGTAGGAGAGAGGAATAGAGAGCTCAGGGGCTCCAGGGACCTCAAGAAGATCCAGAGATAGGTTGGAGGCAACAGAGGGGACCCGTTCAGGGTCCAGGAAGAGGTCTCATCCAAGATGGGGGGATTTTCATGGAGGCCAAGGGAGGTTCAACTTCCAAAGGCAATCCCCTAGGCATATCCTACCCCCACCGCAGCAAGCGACGGTGATCGGTCGAAGGGAGAGGAGGAACCACGCGGGAAGAAGAAGAGTCAGAGTAGAGTTACCCTACTATGAGTTCCACTAGGAGGAAGGCCATGTAACAGCTACTTGCCCCAAATTCCTGGAGTTGAGAAGGACAAGAGCTCCGGCACCATAGCCTCAACAGCCTCAACAAGCGCAAGATCCGGTGCGGATTGAAGAAGTCCAACCCGAGGCGGCAGGGGAGAGATGTGAGGACAGGGTTAATGTGGGCACCCGGGGAGGGATCTGATGATGCACGAGGGAAGAGGGAGGTAGGGAAGAAGTGGATCATCTCTTGTAATGAACTTTTCTTGCATTGTATCAACTATGATTGATGACATGGAGCGCCAGAAAATTTTTGTGATCCATGAAAGGCCTTACCCCGAGATGATTCCGCTGACCAGACTCCCACTAGCTGGCAGGGCTGGTTGATCTCTCGGAGGGGTGAGTAGGCCTTACCCCCGAGATGATTCCACTGACCAGACTCCCACTAGCTGGCAGGGCAGGTTGATCTCTCGGGGGGGGGGGGAGTAGACCTTACCCCGAGATGATTCCGCTGACCAGGATCCCGTTAGCTGGCAGGACAGGTTGACCTCTCGGGGGTGGGGGGGGGGGGTAAGTAGACCTTACCCCGAGATGATTCCGCTGACCAGGCTCCCACTAGCTGGCAGGGCTGGTTGATCTCTCGGGGGGGGGGGGGGGGTAAGTAGATCTTACCCCAAGATGATTCCGCTGACCAGGCTCCCACTAGCTGGCAGAGCAGGTTGATCTCTCGGGGGGGAGTAGACCTTACCCCGAGATTATTCTGCTGACCAGTCTCCCACTAGCTGGCAGTGCAGGTTGATCTCTCGGGGGGGAGTAGACCTTACCCCGAGATGATTCCGCTGACCAAGCTCCCACTAGCCAGCAGGGCAGGTTAATCTCTTGGGGGGGGGGGGTAAGTAGACCTTACCCCAAGATGATTCCGCTGACCAGGCTGTCACTAGCTGGCAGAGCAGGTTGATCTCTCGGGGGGGGGGGGGGGGGTAGACCTTACCCCGAGATAATTCCGCTAACCAGGCTCCCACTAGCTGGCAGGGCTGGTTGATCTCTCGGAGGGGTGAGTAGGCCTTACCCTGAGATGATTGTGCTGACCAGGCTCCCATTAGCTGGCAGGGCAGGTTGATCTCTCGGGGGGGGGGGTATGTAGACCTTACCACGAGATGATTCCGCTGACCACGCTCCCACTAGCTGGCAGGGCAGGTTGATCTCTCGGGGGGGGGGGGGGGGGGGTAAATAGACCTTACCCCGAGCTGATTCCGCTGACCAGGCTCCCACTAGCTGGCAGGGCAGGTTGATCTCTAGGGGGAGTAGACCTTACCCCGAGATGATTCTGCTAACCAGGCTCCCACTAGCTGGCAGGGAAGGTTTATCTCTCGGAGGGTGAGTATACCTTACCACGAGATGATTCCGCAGACCAGGTTCCCACTAGCTGGCAGGGCAGGTTGATCTCTCTGGGGGGGGGGGGGTCGACCTTACCCCGAGATGATTTCGCTGACCAGGCTCCCACTAGCTGGCAGGGCATGTTGATCTCTCGGGGGGGGGGAGTACACCTTACCCCAAGATGATTCCGCTGACCAGGCTCCCACTAACTGGTGGGGCAGGCTGATCTCTCGAGGGGGGGGGGGGGGGGGTAAGTAGACCTTACCCCAAGATGATTCCGCTGACCAGGCTCCCACTAGCTGGCAGGGCAGGTTGATTTCTCGGGAGGGGGAAGTAGACCTTACCCCGAGATGATTCCGCTGACCAGGCTCCCACTAGTTGGCATGGCATGTTGATCTCTCGGGGGGGGAGGGCGTAAGTAGATCTTATCCCGAGATGATTCCGCTGACCAAGCTCCCACTAGCTGGCAGGGCAGGTTGATCCCTTGGGGGGGGGGGGTAAGTAGACCTTACCCCGAGATGACTCCGCTGACCAGGCTCCCACTAGCTGGCAGGGCAGGTTGATCTCTCGGGGGGAGGGGGGGTAGACCTTACGCCGAGGTGATTCCGCTGACCAGGCTCCCATTAACTAGCTTGACAGGTTGACTCCTCGGGGAGGCCAAGTATTTTCTACCCCGAGGCCGTCTCGTCACCCAAGATCTCATTAGCTGGCTTGACAGGTTGACCCCTCGGGGAGACTAAGTATTTTCTACCCCGGGGCCGTCTCATCACCCAGACTCACATTAGCTGGTTTGACCCCTTGGGGAGGACAAGTATTTTCTACCCTGAGGCCGTCTCGTCAACCAGGCTCCCATTAGCTGGCTTGACAGGTTGACCCCTCGGGGAGGCCAAATATTTTCTACCCTGATGTCGTCTTCTCACCCAGGCTTCCATTAGCTGGCTTGACAGGTTAACCCCTCGGGGAGGCCAAGTATTTTCTACCCCGAGGATGTCTCGTCACCCAGGCTCCCATTAGCTGGCTTGACAGCTTGACCCCTCGGGGAGGTCAAGTATTTTCTACCCCGAGGTCGTCTCATCATCTAGGCTCCCATTAGCTGGCTTGACAGGTTGACCCCTCGGGGAGGCCAAGTATTTTCTACCCCGAGGCCGTCTCGTCACCCAGGCTCCTATTAGTTGGCTTGACAGGTTGACCCCTCGGGGAGGCCAAGTATTTTCTACCCTGATGTTGTTTCGTCACCCAGGCTCTCATTAGTTGGCTTGACAGGTTGACCCCTCGGGGAAGCCAAGTATTTTCTACCCCGAGGCCGTCTCATCACCCAGGCTCCCATTAGCTGGCTTAATAGGTTGACCCCTTGGGGAGGCCAAGTATTTTCTACCCCGAGGCCGTCTCGTCGTCTAGGCTCTCATTAGCTGCCTTGACAGGTTGACCCCCCGGGAGGCCAAGTGTTTTTGGCTCCAAGAAGGCTATGCAGCGAATACGTTGGGTTGGATGTTTATTTCCGAGCGTAGAACTCGCTCAAAAAGAGAGGGGACTGTGTACAACCTCGTATTCGCGAAAAGGGGCCCTCAAATGAGGCGTGAGACTTGGTGCATGTTTTAAAGCATTTTGGGAGTTTTGCACTCCTTGAGGCCATTTTTGGGTGGATCTGCAGGATATACTAATAGGGGGAGGAAAAATCTGCCTCCCCCCTCGCCCCTTTTACAGGTCGGGTGCGGCGAGTTGGTCGGCACCGCCCCAGCTTGCTAGGTGTGGGATTGGAGCATCGGGATCGGCCGGAGGCTGGGGTCCCACCCCCGACACCCTAGCCCTATGCGGGGTGAGATCGGCTGGAGGCCAGGGTCTCGCCCCTGCCCCGCGGCCTGGCGGGACGAGACCGGCCGGAGGCCGGGGTCTCGCCCCTACACCGCGGCCTAGAGGGACGAGACCGGCGGTAGGCCGGGGTCTCGCCCCTGCACCACGGCCTGACATGGCTAGACCGGCCGGAGGCCGGGGTCTCGCCACTGCTCCGCGGCCTGGCGGGGCGAGACCGGCCGGAGGCCGGGGTCTCGCCCCTGCTCTGCAGCCTGGCGGGGCGAGACCGGCCGGAGGTCTGGGTCTCGCCCCCTGCCCCCCAGTTCTACGGGATTTGCCCGCTCGCTCGGCCCTAGGGTGGAGGAGGAGTGGAGTGGTTTAACCCCCACTCGCCTCAGGTGTCCGGGGAAGGTGAGGGGCATGGTTTAGCCTCCTTTTATCCCCGGACCTCTTTTGGTCATGTTTTTACCATTGTGCCCCTATGGGTGGAATTACCTACCCCCCCCCCCCCCCCCCCGGTGTGGATGTTTTCTATTGGCCCCGGACCTATTTGGGTTAGGGGTATTTCTGACCTTTTGGTCCCTGGGTTTGGGATAACTATAAATAGACCCTTAGGGGTTCCTTGGGGAAGGCGGCTGGATCCTCTTTCTTCATCCTCCATGTTGGGTATTGTATCCACAATAACCCAGATTTGGTAAAGTCACTCTTGAACTAAGATGAATTAAGTTGTATTTGATGTCATGTTTGATTTATGTGTTTGTAGGACTATATTGCCAAGTGTAGACCAATGTCAGTCTACAATGGGTCACCAAACACAGGACCATACAGTGTAATCTCTCATTGTGTGATTCATGGTGTTGACTCATGTGTAGCCTCTCTATTGGGATACACTTCATGTTTCAAGCACTAGGATTGATTGGAGAAAGAAATGTTGCTAACTTTATTGAAGAAAAGAAAATTTTGTTAAAGAAATATTTTCTAAGTCTTTCACTTGAGTAGTATTTTATATACTCGAGTTGAATACTTAGTTTATACTCGAGTAAGTCTATCTGTACTCGAGTAAGGGAATTTGCTCTCGAGTAGTCAAAATATAGCTCTCTAGTAGCCAAGTCAATTACTCGAGTAGATCCTCTCTTATTCTCGACTTAACAGAATTTCCTCTCTGAAATTTTTCTAAGTCATTTACTCGAGTAGTCATATGAGTACTCGAGTAGATTAGTCTTTTGTCTCGATTTATAGAAGACAGGATTTCATGTTGTTTTACTTCACTCGAGTAGTCAAGATCATGTACTCGAGTAATCTATCTACTACTCGAGTAGTCCAGGTTTAATACTCGAGTGATAAGCTTTTCATCCCTCAGAATTATTATAAGTTTTTGAATCGAGTATTCCTTCTACCTCTCGAGTAGTTAAATTTTTATTCTCTCGAGTAATACTTCTTGTACTCGAGTACTTCAACTCCACGTCTCGAGTAACTATATTAGCACTCGAGTAAGTCTTTGTGTACTCGAGTAGTTACTCATTATTTCTGGATTTTCTCTAAGTCATCTACTCGAGTAGTCTTATTCTACTCTCTCGAGTAATCTTATTAAGTACTCGAGTAGGTAATTATTTACTCGAGTAATTCAGTCAGTCTTTTCCAGAAAATTACTAAGTCCAGATTTGACGAGAATTTCAAATGTTGTGACGTGATTGGTCCACGTGTACGTCATTAAGGCTAATTATGACCGTTAGGGAGATCTTATATAAAGTCTTGTCAAAACCGACTAACCCTAAGGGCTGTCAAGATTTATTCTAAGAATTTCTGAATCTTATTCTCTCTGTAAAAGGAAGCCGCCGTCGCCGATCTTCTTCATGCAAGTCGCTAGGGAATTTCGATTCAAGAGATTCAGATCAAGATTGACTTCTAGATCGAGATTGTTGTTCATCTCCCCCATCTTCTCTCGGATCGTGTGAAGTCAAACAATTTCAGATCCATTTCTTGCTGAAGTTCTTCTTCAACCTATTCTGATAAAGCCGCAAAGATCAAGAGGAAGACCTTGGCTGACTGTTTCCAGATCTGAGAAATTATTACTGTTTGTATTTCATTATTCTCAATTTAATTCTTGTAGGAGATTTCTCTCCGAGTGTAGGAGCTTTTGCCTCCGAGTTGTAGGAAGTGTTTATCTTCTGAGTGTAGATCCGTGTTGTGGATCGAGATTGTAGGAACTTTGTCTGAGGCGTAGGATTGGTTTTCAATCCGAGATAGTGGAGCAGCTGAGTCTAGCGCTTTGCTAGATTGGTGAGGGAAAGTGGATGTACCCAAGGTTGGGGAACCAATATAAATCTTTTGTCGTCTGTGATTGCTTGGTTGATAGTTATGCATAGTTCTCTAAATTTTTATTCCGCAAAAAGACGTACAACTCACCTATTCACCCCCTCTAGGTGATTTAGGTTGATAACTGAACACTTTCAATTGGTATCAGAGCCAGGTTGATCAATTAAAGGTTAAAACCTTGATCGGATCTTTCTAGTTGTCTTTTGAGAATTTCCCAAGCATGGACAAGGCTAAAGATTTTGACAAGCTTCCATTGTGCACCAAGAATAACTTTCCCATGTGGAAAGAAAGAATCAGATTTTTCATGGAAGCTATGGATCCAAGGATCTTCATGATCATTGAAGAAGGTTCTTACATTCCCATGACCATCTCCACAATAGATCCTACAAAGAAAGTTCCAAAGAAATTGATGGATCTAGACAAAGACGAGATTGCACTTGTGTCTTTAGATAAGAAGACCAAGAATATAATATCAAGTGCAGTCGATGACTCCATGATGCAGAATTTGATCCACTGCCAGTATGCTAAGGAGATGTGGCAGTCCCTCGTCACTTTGATGGAAGGCACAGAAGAAGTTAGGTAAGATAGAAGATCCCTTCTGAATCAGAAATACAAAGCCTTCCGACAAGGACACAAGGACACCATTGCTGACACTTTTGAGAATTTCTTCAAGATAGTTAACGACCTAAGGGTCTATGTCCGAGTCTTCACAAACAGAGAACTAAATGATAAGTTCTTAAGATCCTTAACCAAGGAATGAGATAACAAGGTTTGTGCTATCCGGGAATTTGGAAAGCAAGCTGAGACAGACCCGCAGAATCTCTTCGGGAAGCTAATGTCATATGAGCTTCAACTCAACACAAGAAAAGCTGAAGAAGAGAAGAGCAGGTCTGCATCCAAGGAAAAGTCTATTGCTCTAAAGGCAGACACCTCAAGGAAGTCAAAGGCTGTCTCTCCTGCCCCAACACAAGAAGTTAGTGAAGAAGAAACCTCGGAGCCAAGTACCTCAGGCACTGAGCTATCTGAAGGAGAGTTCTCTCTACTCTCACGTCAGTTCAAGAAATTCTTGAACAAAAAGAAGCAATGGAAAGGCAAGGATGCCTCCTATAGAAGATCACGACATGATGGTGATCGACACCGAAAAGGCTCAAGCAGTCATGACAGGTATGCTTCTAAACCGAACAAACATATTTATACTGACATCGTTTGTTACTGTTATAATAAGCCAGGTCATGTCATTGCTGATTGCCCCCACAAGAAGAAGCAGAGTGGAAAGAGAGAAGAAAAGAAGTCCTCATACAATAAGAAGAGGACAGAGAAGAGCCTGATAGCCAAGAAGGGCAAAACTCTCAGCGACTCCGACTCATCTGAGTCGAGTGAAGAAGAATAAGCCTGCTTTAGTCTTATGGCTCAGACAGATGATGAACAAGAGCCTCAGTTCACTGGGATGGTAAACTCTTACACTCCTCTTTCTGATTCTGATGTTTTTGAGCATGATCATGAGGATAGCTCTTCTGACGATGAGTCTGAACTCATGGCCTAGTACAAGGAGTTAATAATGGCCTACGACAAATGTCGACGAGTCATGAAAACTCAAGATAAAGAGATAAAGTCTCTGAAAGCTGAAGAGAGCACTCTAAGAGAGGAAGTCGCTAAGACCGACTCGCTTAGAGAAAACTTCAATGATGCCATTGAAGAATATAACAAGTCTCCCGAGCACCTAGACCTCAAGGAGAAAATCGTAAAAGAACTGGAAGCACAACTTGAAGTTGAAAAGAAACTTGTTGAAAGTTTCTCGAAGCCGAAGACTGTTCTTCCTTTCGTTGCTGAATTCTCAGCTAAGGCCAAGGGTGCTGGGCTTAGCCATGTCGAAGCTCCTAGTAAACCTTTTAGGAGAAATAAAGCTCAGAGAAAGAATAAAGCTGCTAAAAAGGCTTTGGCCAAAGAGAAGGGGAAAGCCCTTCAAGATCAGACTTCTGTTAAGAAGGTCATATTTCCAACAAATGAGTTTGATCTTGACTCATCCTACGGTCACTTCGCTAGACCTACTTATGTAGAGCCCAAGTCCCGTTACCAAGGATGGACTCGCCCCAGAAACTTTAGTCAGAGTGTCTTTAAGACACTTTATGAAGAAGTCATTCTTCAGAACTATGACCCTTATAATCATGGTCGTAACTTCAAGAAAGCACCAAAGGTAAAGCCCGTTGTGGAAAATCCATTGAAGGAGAAGAAATCATGTGATTGCCATCACCATGAAGCTTCTTCCTCCAAGAATGCTGCCTCTGCTAGACCACCATCTCAAAAGGTCAAGCAGGAGAATATAAGGCAAAGATACAACAGGTTCGACTGTTAGTGCTGTGGCAAGACTGGTCACTTTGTCATTGACTGTTAGTTTAATCCCAGGAATTTTGCAACTCCTCATGTTAGAAATATGAGAAAGACCACTTATAATGCTAATACTCGTAGGGGGAGTGTTCTAACACGAGACCAAGGACCCAAACGTGTTTGGGTTCCTAAGGCAAACTGATTTATAATTGCAGGTATGTCCAAAGGCCACCAAAATGCCTATCTGGTATTTGGACAGTGCATGCTCTCGGCACATGACCGGGACAAGAAGCCTACTTCAGAACTATACACCAGTCTTGAACGGACCAAAGGTCATCTTTAGAGGTTCAGACCGAGGAATTACGAAAGGCTATGGTATGATCTCTAACGCTAGTGTATCCTTCTCAGATGTAGCTTATGTTGAAGGATTGGAACATAATCTTATAAGCATAAGCCAACTCTGCGATAAAGTATACGTAGTTGAATTTCATGTTGATAAGTGATTGATAAAATTCATTGACAATATGGAAACGATTCTATCTGGCACTCGAAGCAGAAATATATTTTGTTTAAATTTTATTTGTATAGACTCTTCTACACCAGTGTGTTTTTTAGCAAAAGATAGTGCGTCTCTTGGTGACCAATGACACAAGAGACTAGCACATATTAATTTCAAAAGCATTAATAAATTATTTTCACTAAATTTAGTACGTGATGCTCCAAATGTCAAGTACGTCAAAGATAGACCTTGTCATGCATGTGTTAAAGGCAAACAAACAAGGGCTACCTTTAAAAGCGTTATTGGAAAAGATTCTAATAGATGTTTGCATCTACTTCATATGGACTTGTTCGGTCCACTGCAAATTAGAAGTTTGGGAGGTAAGGATTATACGTTGGCAATTGTTGATGAATATTCGCGCTTTGTGTGGGTGTTCTTTCTGAAACACAAGTCAGATACCTTTGACATCTTTACAAATTTTGTCAGGCAAGTCCAGAATGAATACAACTGTTCTGTAGTCAAAATCAGAAGTGACAATGGAACAAAGTTCAAGTCTGGGGCCATGACAGAATTATGTGAAAGCTTGGGTATCATTCACGAGTTTTCCTCTCCTCGTACTTCACAACAGAACATAGTGGCCGAGAGAAGGAATAGAACACTCATAGAGGCCTGCAGGACCATGTTGAGTGATGCCTCACTTCCAGAATACTTCTGGGCTGAAACCGTCAACACTGTATGCCACGTGCAAAATCGAGCACTCATAAACAAAAACCACGATAAGACACCTTACGAACTTCTAAAGGACAGGAAACCGACTGTCTCATATTTTAGAATTTTTGGTTGTAAGTGCTTCGTGCTTAACAATGACAAGTATCATACTACCAAGTTTAGCGAAAAGAGTTTTGAAGGTATTTTGTAGGATATAGTAGCCATAATAAGACATACAAGATATTTAATAGAAAAACACTGGTTGTAGAAGAATCAATACATGTTGTATTTGATGAGACGAGCTTGCTGCAAGGCAACTCTTCTAGTGTGTTCATTGAAGATGCAGGTACAAAGTTAAAAGAACTTAACTTGGATGAATAAATTGAAGATAAAAGTGAAAAGTTCATCAAGATCATCACTCCAACCCCTATTGGAGAGGTAGATGATCAAGATGAAGAAGTCGCCCAAGTTGATGAAGTCACTCCGGTGATTGAAGACATTCCCGATGTAAGGACTCTAGAGCTCAGACATCTGAAGGATCACCCCATGGACCAAATCATAGGAGATCCTCAGGATGGTGTCAGAAGTCGTCGAGGTACAACTAACAAGAATTTATATTTAAGTTTTCTCTCACAGGTTGAACCAAAAAAGTTTGAGAAAGCAAACTCAGACGCATCTTGGATAATGGCAATGAAAGAAGAACTAAATCAGTTCAAGCATTGCCAAGTATGGAAACTTGTTCCAAGACCCAAAGGTAAGAATGTTATTGGGACAAAATGGGTCTACAGGAACAAGATGGACGAGGATGGAACGATCATAAAGAACAAAGCCAGACTCGTTGCCAAAGGATATCGTCAAGAAGAAGGAATCGATTTTGACCAGACGTACGCTCCAGTGGCAAGGCTGGAGGCAATCAGGTTATTCCTAGCATATGCTGCTCTCAAGGACTTCACTGTCTATCATATGGACGTGAAGTCTGCCTTCCTTAATAGTGACATAAAGGAAGAGGTATATGTGGAACAACCTCCAGATTTCGTTGATTCTAACTTTCCTGATTATGTTTACTTATTACATAAAGCTTTATATGGTCTGAAACAAGCTCCTCGAGCTTGGTATGAGACGCTGTCTAGCTTTCTTCTTTAGAACAAGTTCACAAGGGGAAAGATAGATAAGACATTATGTAACAACCCCATCCGTTCATATGGTATATACTAGAAGGTCCGGCCGGGGCCCCACAGCATATATCATAAAATAGGCGGAAACGTTATAGGATGATATCAGAGTAGCGCAGCGCATCTTAACACATTGCATTCTAGCGGAAGCCTATACTAACACTTGAACTCCACACTTGAATGTCCAACATATAAAACAACTCCACATTGTATATATATAATAGGAATGTCTTACAACAACACGAAAGTTGGCCTTATGGCCTTACATGGCTTTAAAACAGTGGCCTAAACATTGGCGCGCACGCCGGCCACATTAAAAGAAAACACAACATTCATCCAATTAGCCTTCAAGGGCTAGCAGCAGCAGCAGGGACATCAACCTTTATGCATCCCGCTTGGCTCTCCAGCACCTGTACAAGGACAATCCACCCAACGGTGGCAAACAGAAGCAATGGTCAGCGTTCAGCTGACCAAATTATAACGACCCTACCCCTTTCTCGGGGCAGCGGTAATCTTCCCTGCAGGCATATCATATCACAAGCATGACAATATATCTTATATAATGTGCTATCATGCACACATGCCAACACAACTGTCAGCCACCCGGCCCAACGGTCCGTGCACTCAGGGCACATTCTTGGTATACTGGCAAATCAGTTTCCCACCACCGTATCAGGGTCATAGCCCAACGGCAACTCACTTGAGCATTTACTCCATGGCGTGCAGCCGGAGTTTTATAGTCTTAGTGAACCGGGATTGGCCCTTAGCCCCCCATTGTCTCACGGCACGTAGGCCTAAGACTCTTGCCATGCGCTCCAACAGAACACACCTTCTGGTCTCATGTCAAACAGACATAACGCAGGTCGGATCCTCCATCCCCCGTTGCTCAAATCGTCTTGCCATCACCAAGCACGGCGTACTCGCGGCTAAATAAAGGCACGGGTAGGTCTCACTGATCCTGTTCTGGCATTCAAGCCTGGGTATTTCTATTATACCCATTCATCTCACAACATTAGCGGGTCCTTCCTGGGCACACCAATACTTCCTGCTACTCTCTTCGTAGGTGGACGCCGCAAATATTACAAATGTCTGGGGTCTTTCCTGGCTATCATGACAATACTTCTTGTTACTCGCTTCACAGGTACCACCTATGACATCAAGCATTACAAAGGGCCTTTCCTGGTCACACCAGTACTTCTTGTTACTCATTCACAGGTACGACCCAATAGCACAAGCATAACACGGATATTTTCTTGGACTACCACTCCAGTACTTCCTGCAACTACCCTTCACAGGCATAACCCGTTGACTCCTTAAACTACACGTTTATTACAGAGTCTTCTCCGGTTCGTATGCAACATCACCAATCCAGACCAACCTGTCCAGATGGGCTTCACACATCATGCCTATTCCGTACTCCATTTCCGGATCTATATGCCAACAAAAGGGGATTGCATGAATCACCCAAAAGACTCCCAAAATCAGCCACCTTTTGGTGGGGGAATCACATGCATATGCCAAAAAGGAAGTCTTCACATGGCTAGGAAGAAAAGTCGTTACCCTTGAAGATCGCTTTGGTGCCATGGAGTTCCTAGCTGGAGAGGAAGAGCTTTTCATCCGCAAATATGGCCTCAGATCACCGATTGACACTCACAAGCTCCACCACCGAACAGCCCCTCTTCTTCTTCTCCATCTTCCTTTCCCTTTATCTCTCTAAACTTTTAGAAAGATAAAGGCAATAACAAAATGAGAATATGTTCTCTTTTTTCGGCCTTAAGGAAGCATGAAAGAAGCTCAGCCCTTGGATCCAAGCTGAGAAAAATGGACGGCTACGAAAAATCGGGAAAACTGATTCTCGTGTCCGACACGCCCTGTGACACGCCCGTGTCTCTGGCTGTGTACTCAAAGCGGTGCTCAACCCGCCTTATCCCCAAAACAGGTCACCGCCACGGGACACGCCCCGTGTCAGCCAAGTTACGCCCGTGAAACAAATCTGCGCTCGACGATCTGCGTTCGATGATTTGGTAGTGATCGTCGAGCTCACCAGCGATCGTCGAGCCCTCCAGCGATCGTCAAACAGTGCGTTCGACGATTTCTGTTCGACGATTCCGCGCGTTCGACGATTTCCGCTCGACGATTCCGTGCGTTCGATGATTTGCCCAGCGGTCGACGATCTCCGTTCAAAGATTCTGCGCGTTCGATGATTTCCCCAGCGTTTGACGATTTATGTTCGACGATTTGCCAGCCCACGAAGCCTTTGCTAAATCGTCGAGCTCAATTCATTGGACACAGCAATTCGTCGACCTGACGCCGAACCCGTGCGAGACACGCCCTCTGTCACGCCTGTGTTCCAGGGCGTGACCACCCAAACACTTTCCGTCGAACGACTTTCGTCAATCTCGGCACGACTCCGCACCCGAGCAGGACACGCCCTGGGACACGCCCGTGTCCCAGGCCGTGTCACCCAAAATTTTGCCTGCTGAAAAATTGGGCTGCTACAACCCTCCCCTCCTACAAGAAATTTCGTCCTCGAAATTCGTACACAGGAAGGCAACCAGCAACCAAACAGTTATAACATTCAAATTCTCATGTTAGAACAACATATATCACTCTCCACTCCTTACATAAACAGCTCAGGAAACTCCACTCGCATGGTTTGCTCTCGCTCCCATGTAAGTTCCTCACGGCCGCAGTTGTCCCATCGGACTTTAACCATCCAGACCGTCTTGTTCCGCAACTGTTTCTCGGCTCGATCCTCGATCTGAATGGGTCTAACTCTCATTGTTAGCCCATACTCCACCGGCACACGATCATCCGTGATTACTTGAGCTGGATCTTTAACGGCCTTCCAAAGCACCGAGATGTGAAACACATCATGTAATCCACCCAAGTCTGCCGAAAGAGCTAGCCGATATGTCGCTTCTCCGATTCGCTCAACCACTTCAAATGGACCCAAATATCTTGAACTCAACTTTTTCAAACGTCGAATCCTGGATACACCTTTGAAGGGCTTGATCTTCAAGTAGACCCAATCTCCAATCGCGAACTCCACGTTCCAGTGCTTGGCATTGTAGTACTTCGCTTGACGATCTTAGGCTATGAGTAGCCTCTCTCGAATAGTTCATATGGTTGACTTTGCTTCATCTACTTCATTACGATTATACACTCGAGCTTCGCCCGCTTATTTCCAAGCCAAGGGAGTACGACACTTCCTTCCATATAGCGCTTCATACGGTGCCATCCCAATGCTCGCCTGGTAGCTGTTATTATAAGCAAACTCCACCATGTAGAGATGATCTTCCCATCTCTTTCCGAAGTCGAGGGTGCACATCCGGAGCATATCCTCCATCGTTCTGTTGGTACGTTCAGTTTGGCCATCCGTTTGGGGATGAAAGGTCGTACTGAATGTCAACTTCGTGCCCAACAGTCGGTGAACTAGCCTCCAGTCCTTTGACGTGAATCGCCCATCTCGATCACTTACGATGCTCCGAGGAATACCGTGAAGCCGTACAATCTGGTCAATATATAATTTTACCAAACTTTCGACCGAATCATCCCGCCCATTCGAGAGAAAATGTGCCACTTTAGTTAGCCGGTCAACAATCACCCAAATGGAATCATTTCTCGCTGAGATCTCGGCAACCCGTGCACAAAATCCATGTAAATATCATCAAATTTCCATTCTGGGATAGGCAGCGACTTCAAATAACCACCCGGCTTTTGGCATTCTGCCTTCACCATCGCACATGTTTGGCATTTGACCACATAGAGGGTAACATCTCTCTTGAGCCCTGGCCACCAGAATAGTTTTTTCATATCATTGTACATCTTCGTGCTCCCGGGGTGAATGGAATACTTTGTATAATGTGATTCATACATCAGTTCTTCCCTCAATTTACCCACATTCGGGACTCACAAATGACCCTCTTTTCGCAAAAGGCCGTCATTCCAGGAGAATTTACCCTCTGGCCCCTTGTGAACATAGCATAAGAGATCTTCATTTAACCTCGTTGCTCGTCGAATCCGGTCTGCAAGATCACATTGCACCTCCGTCCATTTCATACATGCATTGGCGGTAGAATTCTTGTCAACACAATAAATATCCAACTCTTCTAGCTCCTGGGTTAGACGTTCATCATGCCTTTATAACCAACTCGCTCTAGCCAGAGCTCTTCGACTCAAGGCATCCGCGACTATGTTTCCCTTCCCGGGAGTATAGTGGATCTCGAAAGTGTAGTCCCAAAGGAACTCCAACCACCTTCGTTGTCGCATGTTCAAGTCCTTCTGCTCCAATAGATACTTTAAGCTCTTGTGATCTGTATAGATCTCTACCTTCACTCCATAAAGATAGTGTCGCCAAAACTTTAGTGCAAAAATCACCGCCGCCAACTCTAAGTCATGGACGGGATAATTTCGCTCATGCACCTTTAGTTGGCGTGAGCCATAAGCAATTACCTTTCCATTCTGAAGTAGAACGCAGCCTAAGCCGCTCCCTGAGGCATCACTATAAATAACAAATCCATCGGTCCCACTTGGCGAAGATAACACCGGCGTCGTGGTCAACCGAACCTTCAGCTCTTCAAAAGCTCGTGCGCACTCTGGCGCCCAAACGAACTTCTGATCCTTTCTCGTCAGCATGGTTAGCGGTAAAGCGATCCGCGAGAAATTCACAACAAATCTTCGATAGTAGCCCGCAAGTCCAAGGAAGCTCCTGACCTCGGCCACTGAAGACAACACTGGCCACTCTTGTATGGCCTTTATCTTTGCTGGATCCACTGCAATGCCCGCTCCACTCACCACATGGCCTAGGAAATCCACCGACGATAGCAAAAACTCGCGCTTCGAGAACTTGACATAGAGCTGATTTTGCCTCAATGTAGTCAACACCAACCGCAAATGTGTCTCATGTTCAGCTTTAGACTTCGAGTACACCAGGATGTCATCAATGAAAACGATCACAAACAGATCCAGGTACTCTCGGAACGTGCGGTGCATCAAATACATAAACACCGAGGGCGCATTGCACAGTCCAAATGACATGACTGTGAACTCATAGTGCCCGCAACGCGTTCCAAATGCGGTTTTGAGAATGTCACTTTCCCGAATTCTCAACTGGTAATAACCAGACTTCAGGTCCAACTTTGAATAGACGGTCGAGCCCACCAGCTGATCGAATAACTCATCAATCCGGGGTATCAGATATTTATTCTTCTCAGTCAGCTTATTCAATTCACGGTAATCTATACATAACTGCAAGCCACCGTCTTTCTACTTCACAAAAAGCACAGGCGCGCTCCAAGGTGACATGCTTGGGCGTATATAACCTTGCTCTAGCAATTATTGTAGTTGGACCTTCAACTCAGCCATCTCCTTTGGCGCGACGTGATATGACGAGCGGGACACAGGTTTCGCACCTAGCACCAACTCGATCGTGAAGTCAATCTCCCGCTGGGGTGGTAGCCCCGGGAGATCCTTGGGAAACACATCGGTAAATTCTGACACAATCGGAACCTCGCACACACTGGCCTTAGGCTCAACAGCCTGAATCAGTGCGAAGTAACACTCTGCACCCTTCTGAACAACCTTGACTACTTGGAGTGCAGACATCAACGTCCCGTCGACTCCTCGCATACCCGCGAACTTTGTCTCCTGTTCGGTATTCTGGCCCAACGTGATCTCTTTGGACTGACAATCAATCAAGGCATGTTGTTCCGCAAGCCAATCCATACCAAATATCACGTCGAATTTCGATATCGGCAATGCAGATGCAGTGAAACTGAAATCCCGACTTCCTATTTGGACCGCCACATCGCAAGCTTGATCCGTAAGCATTCAACAGCCATTCGGCAACACCACTCTGACGCTATCTGTCTTCACATGACTAGGTATCCCAAGCTGCGCTATAAACTCTCTAAATAGAAAAGAATGCGATGCACCTGTATCAAACAGTGCTCGCGCCAGCGTGTCCCGAATCATCACAAAACCTGTGACAATTATGTCACACACACAAACCGCATACACATATGCATAAACAAAGCATACAAGCAATATAATATGCCAAACTAAACTCATACCTGTGACGACGTCACTCTGCTTGATGGCCTCCTGCAGGCTAAGATTGTAGACCCAGGGCTGCGCCTGCGAGGCAGAGGAGTCCACTACTGCCTTGCCCTTCTCCGCATACGACACTCCCGCCTTCTTTTCATTCTTTGGCGGCACCCGACAATCTCGAGCTATATGCCCCACCCATCCATAATTGAAGCATGTACGAGTATCCGACCTTGAGGTAGCCCCCGACGTTGCTCCTGATGCAACTGATGAAGGAGCTTGTCCACTTGTCTTGGACTTCTTGCCCCATTTCTTCTTATAAAATGGTTTCCCAGGTCGGGGCACCTTCCACTCCGGTTGCATCACAGCCAAAGCCCTCTTCCCCTGCACCCTCTTCATATCTTTTTCCAGCACGCTCGCAGTGTCGACCAATGCCTGGAAGCCTTGGTTCACAGAATTAGAAACCAGGAACCTCAGCTCGTCCCGCGGTCCTTCATAGAACCTATTTGTCTTCCTCTGCTCATCAGCAAAAATAGAACCCGCATACCGCCCCAAGCGCGTAAACTCATGCAGGTAGGCGTCAACACTGCCATCACCTTGTGTTAGCCTTTGGAATTCATTCTCCATGGCTATCCGTTGAGCCGCAGGAAGGTGCTTTGCTAGGAAGAGTCGAGAGAATTCTCCATCGATACTTGTGTTAAGGGACGACCCGCTAAGTGATGCAACTCCATCTCGTCCCAGCACAATCTAGCTTCTCCTTCAAGCAGGAAGGTAGCTAAGGTGACTTTCTGATGCTCCTCCGATCCAATTGCCGTCATGATTCGCTTGACGCGCGATAGCCAATCCTCAGCCTGCGTAGGAGTTCCCGCTCCTGAAAACGTAGGCGGATGGAAACTCATAAATCGCGTCAACTGCTCTCAGCCGCTCGAGGAGCCACATCCACTACAGGTTCAGGCCATGCCGCCACCTATTCTGGCCTCACGGTCGGTTGCTCCTGCCTAAGTGGTTGTCATTGGATCATGGCAAACAAAGCCTCAGCAACTAAACGCACATGTTTCGCAGACGGTGGAGGTGTAGGCACCACGGCTGGTGCCGTACTTTCATCAGAATGCTGGGCTCTGACTGCCCAGCTCCACTCTCTGTCACCTAAAGGTGGACAATACACACACATTAGCGGTCATACACAAGCTATTGGGTTTCTCTATGAGGATGACACAACGCTTGTGCACGCAGCGGAAAAATCAAAAACATCAAGAAGAACCCAAAGAGATGTGGATCGGGCCATGACTGTTGAATTAAGAAGTTTACAAAACTAGACAAAGATTACCTCGGTGGCGTTGAGTCACAACTCAACGGAGATGCTCCAAACTTTGATTTCTGCTGGTGGCGAGTTCTACGTGGAATAGTATCCACGTTTCTGCAGAAGTCCACACGAGCGGGAGAACACCGGGCTTTCCGTCACACGGAAGATCGGGATGGAGAAGACCGCACCTCTGCTATTCCACGGACTGCTAGGTCCGCGTCAGGAAGAGCAGCACCAGCGACGGTCTCCGGAGAAGAGGAGGTCAGCGGAGCGATCACGGCGGCGGCGGAACGCTTCCGTCGGCGGCGGGATACGGGATCGGGGAAACGATCGCGGAACAGCTTCCGTCAAAATCGATTTGATCGGCAGTAAAAGCACACACCCCCGAAAACCCTAAGTGTCCTATTGTTGGGTATTGTATCCACGGTTACCTAGATTTGAGGAAGCCACCTGTCAAGCTAAGATGAATTCACAATGTATTTGATGAAACATCTTAAGTTGTACTTGCAGCTCCTCCACGCTAAGTGCACACCAATGTCAGGGTGCAGTAGGTCAATATACACGAGTCTACAAGACGTAATCCCTCGTTGAGCAGATCAGTGTGTTGGCCTACGTGTACTCTCTCTATTGGAGTGCACTTACTTTCAAGTGCAGGGCCGTCAACAATCGAGATTCCTTAGTGATCTCCGGCGACAGAAGCTTAGCAAAGCTTGTGTCTCACGTGTCTATCCAGAGATCTCTTGTCTCTCGATTTGTTGACCGGGAAAAACTCCCCCGTCCGAATCGATCGAGACGACCGATCCTAGAGTGACCGTTGGTAGACCTAGTTTGCTTCACTACGAAGTTTGGATCTCCAAGTTCAGCAGCCGCTCATCATCGTAGCCGCCGATCCCGAAGCTAGCCGCCGCTCGTGTGCCGCCGCCGGTTCCGGGGAGATCCTCTCCAAGAGATACCAAGGTTGTAGACTCTTCATCGACTTCAAGAACACGTCGTCGAACGAAGAGGAACACCGTAGTCTCCAAAAGAAGTTTGTATCACGTGTACATTCTATATTTAATTTTGTTGTAAAGGAACTTTTATTCCGTGTTGTAAGGGTTGGGTGCAACCCATTTTGTGGGAGTGTTGACTCTCACGTGTGGAAGGGCTCCTTCCGTTAGTGCAGGGATTGGATTTCAATCCCGTTGGAGAAGTGACCGAGTCGTCCCTTGTTGGGGAGATAGGTCGAAGGGGGAAAGTGGATGTACCCAAGTCGGGGAACCACTATAATTTACCTGTGTATTCTGTGTGCTGTGCTTTCTATTTTTATTGTGCAGGTACGTTCGTAAATTCCGCAAAAGCGCTACTCGTCACCTATTCCCCCCCCCCCCATAGGTGCACATAGCTGACACTAGGTGGACTTTCAAGTGGTATCAGAGGGAGGTTGCTCTTCAAAAAGGTTAACACCTTGAGTAGAATCCTGCCACCAGTGTCAAAAGCATGGATCTGGATTATGAGATTCCGCCACTCAAACTCCCCGCGTGCACAAAGGATTATTATCCCATTTGGAGAATGAGAGTATCATTTCACCTTGATTCTATCGATCCTCGAGCATCCTTCATCCTGGAAGAGGGTCCGTTCATTCCCATGAAGACCTCTGACTCTGGGATCCAAGTGCCCATGGGCATTGCTGAGATGTCAGAGACGGAACTATCACTATTTCACTTGGACGAGAGGATTCGACAAATCATCATGGATGTCTGGTCTGGAGCCTCTCGCTCTAGATTGGAAAAATGTAGAACGGCTAAATCTCTGTGGATGATGATCTCAGAGCTGATGGGGGAGTCAGAGAAAGCTGGATTATGCTGTCAATCAGAGGATGAAGCGTATGTAGGAGTCCTCACTTCTGAAGATGAAGGCAAGGATCCTTCGGACTGCATCAGAGCTCCAGTGTCCGTGCCAGAGACTGAAGAGGATAGTGAGGAAAGCAGCTCTGATGTGGATGAAACAATAGTCACTGGATCTAACGACAATAACACAGAAGTGCAGGTAACTTCCTCATCCTGCCCCGTATCTCTTGAAATTTCTGAAGACAGGAACTGTCCTCCTTTAGAAAATGCTGATTCCCTGAAGAGAGCCCTTCAGTCAAGCAATCTACTCGCTGAGGAGCAAGCTCAAGAGATTGCTCGACTGAAGGTCTTGTTGGTTCTCCAATTGGCATCCAACAAGGCCAAGGACTCTAAGATCTCAGCTCTAGAGAGTAGTCTGGAGAATGAGAAAAGAATAGTATCAAACTTCTCCAAGGTTGATGCCATTAAGAGAAAGCAAGAAAACGGGTGGATCTCCCGGATTGTCAATTCGTGGAGAAATGGGGAAACGGTATTCCGACCCCCCACTCCAAGCAGGAAGGCAACTCATCATGCCTTCAGGTATGACCACAGGAATAATCGTGGTCACTGCAAGGGTGATCTGTCCCCATGTGGAGACACCCGGAGTGCAAGGGCCGGCATGGCCACCCACGAGAGAATACCTAAGGCTCATTCTGAGCCCTTTGTATTCACTGCCACTGCCCCAACACAGTGTGGATCTGCATGTCCCAGCTCACAGAAGACTTCTCACCACTCGAGGACACGAGATAGAGAGGATAGAAGTCATGATGTCAGGTTCCATGGGGCCCCTGTAAGGGAGATGCCTGAAAGAATGGCACCACCTTCCCGGCCTCATAACGCTCACAACATGCATTCTTTCCACCCTTCCACGTGTCACAATGGAAGAGGAACTTTTGTGACAAGATCATGCCCTATTCCGTTTAGACCTAGGACCGTGACTACATCAGTCACGAGATCAGGTCGGAAACGGCGATACAACATTCACCCATGTTGGTGTTGTGGCAAAGTGAGACACTTTGCCATCGATTGTTGGCACAACCCCTCTGTGCCCACGGCAAGGGTTTATCCACATTCTCGGGACAGAGGTAGTCTTCCAGACAGGTTTTCTGAAGGAAGGCAGTGGCGTACTCATGCTAACAGGAACCTAGGACCCAATATGATTTGGGTTCCTAAGGTAAAGTAATTCTTTCTTGCAGGGTAGTCTAGGTTCCCGGGAATATGATGGGAACTAGACAGCAGGTGGCTCAAGACTAAAATGGAACAATCGTCTGCAATAACAGATATGATATCAATTTGAGCATACTCACATTGAGCTTCTGATATGTTCTACCTGAGGGCCTAAAACGATGACTCTCAAAGTCTCAGGTACTCATGATCAATTTCAAGACTTGAGTCATTTTCAATTGACAATTACATATATACATATATATATCATTATATACAGATACTTCTTTGTATGTTAGTGTATGTATGCACGTCTAAGGATAGGTTAACTCGATGCATGCTAACCTTTACACATCAATAAAGGGTTAACAAAGATATGTCATCGTGAATCTCGACAACACACAATTGACATTAAGAAGTCTTTGGAAAAGCCTCATTAAAATCCAAATAGATTGACTTTAGAATATACATGTATTTATCATTTTTATATTGACTTGACATCGGAAAATTTCAAAAATATTGCAAGCTTCTCAACGTGAAAATTTCTAGTCAAGAGACCCCTCAATTTTGAATTAGACAAATAGTATCAGAAACCGAATTAACCAAATCTCCTGAATCCCGCCGACCCTTCGCATTCTTCACGAATCCCACCGAATTTGACAAATCTCGCCGAATCAGTCAAATCCCGCAAAACCCTTCGCCTTCTTCACGACTCCCGCCTCACGTCGCAGCAAGTATCCCGAAACCCGCAAGACTTCTTCCGCAAGAGTTCTTCCGCAGACTTGCCGAAACCCGCAAGAGATCTCTCGACGACCCGCAACAAGCTCGTCGCACCGTCTACGCCGAACCTCGCCGACTCTCCTCCGCTGGACACTCGCCGAGGGGCCACTAATCGCCGCAAGGGACACTTACCGGAAGGACACCTCGCTGACTCCTGCTGGAAAGCTCGCCTCCATCAAAGGTTTCCCGCAAGCATCCCGCCGAAGCCTTCACCGACGAACTCTTCAAGTTTCGATTCTTCTCCACTCGAACTAACTCACCGTTTACGCCATTAGGTAACCTCTTCCTCACCCGTACTTGGACGCGCTCACTTGTGATACTTTCTTTTTGAAAGTTCATTAACGCTTAAAGTAGGGCTTCTCTCTCTAGATCTACAATGGCTCCAAGGACAACTGCTGGGTTGGTCTCTGGCTGCGAGCTGGTTCGAACTGGGTTTTCTCACGCCACAGACGAATTCCGCAACATTATTCTAATGCTGGAAGAGACTGGGCTAACCTTCGTCTTGGAGCACCCTTGCAAAATCCTGGACAAAGAGGTGCTGGAGTTCTTCGCTACCGCAAGACTCCGAGATGGAGACTCCATAATCAAGAGCAAGGTGGCTGGGGCAAAAGTAAAGATGTCTGCCAGCAAGCTGACTCGCTACCTGCAGCTTTCTAGTTCGGAGCAGGAGGACTATTTGGAGGACGAGGACAAAACCAGAACTCTCTTGTTCTGCGGTCTTCCACGAGGAACTCGATCAATAAAGAGAAAGGAGATGAATGAAGAAGGGAAGCTCCTATCTGACGTTATTGGAAAAGTGCTCATCTGCAAGCCTGGCTCGCATGACCATATCTCAGGAAATATGTTCAAGATCCTCATAGCTGTTGTCTGCCGCAAGAGGTTCAATTGGGGGGAGTTGCTGTTCCAAAATATCAAGGACACCTTGGGCACTCCAAGTTTTGGCCGCATCATAAGCTTATATCTAAACCAGCTGAACGGAGACAAGTTTGACATGAGCAAAGGCGTCCCTCTCCACTACTTGAAGAAGATGGATGCAAGTGTGTTTGATCGATGGGAGCGGCGTATCGGGCAGCCTGCTGTGGAAGAGCAACAGGAAGTTTCTCCAGCAGTCACCCCCGGTGAAATTCCTGATACCGTGACTGCAGGAATCGAGGGGAGACTCTACCCCCTCATACGGATGTAATATCTGAAATCGCCCAGGTGGCCAGGGATGCTGTGGCCGACACTCAAGAAGTAAGTGACACTGTGCTGGAGACTGGTGACCAAGAATTGGAAGAAGCTGCTGATATAGATGATTTCTTGGATGAGGACGGAGAGGAAGATGAGAATGAGGGACATGAAGTACTTGAGACTCCGGATCCTGTTGAACCTCCACCTGACAAGTCTGCACCAGTGGAGGGGGAGTTAGATAAATCTACAGAGACTGCCAACATTCCTCCTGTAGAGACTGTGATGGTATCCAGCTCTACAGATGCGTCTGCTGAAATGCATGGCCCACAAGTGCCTCCGGCTATTCCGTTACGAGATGAGCTAGCCACTCACACTGTCAATATCATTCAGGGCATTGTGAATGAACTTAAAGTCTCATTTGATGAAGCCCAGAATAAACTGCTGAACAGGATTAAGACTTCAGAAAATCTGATGCTCAAGAATATGGTGGAAATCAACCATAAGTTGGACGTGATGGAGAAGAAATTTGAAGAGAAGTATACCGCGGCCGGCGAAGCTGTCACACTCTTAATGGCCGGCTTGAAAAAGAATACTAATACTCTGGCTGTCGTAAATCAGAACGCACACGTTGTAGCCACCAACATTCAGAAGTTTGATAGTAATATGGTCACTTTAAATGCCAATCAGCAGGCCCTGATCACTGAATTCTCCAAGACCACGAAGCATATTGATGACTCCCTGCACTCATATGCCAACTGCATAGCTGTCGAAGCCAAAAAGGGGGAGAAAGAGTATATAGCTACGTTGGCCGAGCTTCAAGAAAGCATGAGCACACACTTCGCCCAATCAAGCAAATATGTCTATGAGAGCTGCTGGTGGATGCTCCAACAGGCGCTAGGTACGTTAGGCGTCATTCTGCCTGACAATCCTGCCGGTATTCATGTCCCTGAGACATCTAAGGCCGCTGAGGAAGTAAGTGTTGCTGAGGATGTAAGTGCAAGTGCTGCAGATATTCCCACAAATGACGCTGATGCTAGGGCTCTCTCCAAAGCTAAACTGAGGATCATGTTTGACCAAGAGGCCTTAGCAAAAGCCAGGGGAAAGAGAAAAGTTCAAGAAGGGACCTCCAAGGAGACACAGGCTGCAAAGAGAACTCGAATGAATGAGGAGGATGTACGAAACGAAAGGTGGAGTCCAGTTTCAAGGAACATCATCTTAGACACCTTCTGGCTGCAAGAAAGAGGAGAGATCAATCGAAACGAAGTATATAGCCAGTATGAGTGGGAAACGCACAAAACGTTTGAAGCGAAACGCAACATCTTTTTCAGAAACAACAAGGATCCAGATAAAGTTGCTCCTCCTAGGTATTACCTGAAGCCCAAAGAATACATGGAGAGGCAAAGCAAGAAGTACTTGGCTCAAAATCCTAAGGGTGACTTAGCTAAGGAAAAATAGTCAAAAACTTATAGCTTGTCACTTTGTCTTAAGAACATTTAATGATTATTGTTGTCATAGAAACAATTCTGGATTATATGTGTATATATTTATATTGGTATATATATTTGAATTTGTGAATGACTCAAGTCCTGATCTGATTGCATATATTCTCTTGTGCTGCATGTTTAATTTCTGAATGCAATGTTTATTATTTGATATGTGTTATTCATCTTAGCTAGTAGGGTTTTGGCTTCGTCAAATAGGGGGAGATTGTTGGGTATTGTATCCACGGTTACCTAGATTTGAGGAAGCCACCTGTCAAGCTAAGATGAATTCACAATGTATTTGATGAAACATCTTAAGGTATACTTGCAGCTCCTCCACGCTAAGTGCACACCAATGTCAGGGTGCAGTAGGTCAATATACACAGGTCTGCAAGACGTAATCCCTCGTTGAGCAGATCAGTGTGTTGGCCTACGTGTACTCTCTCTATTGGAGTGCACTTACTTTCAAGTACAGGGCCGTTCATATGCAAGAGAAGACAAGGAGCATGGATGGGTCAAGGAGCAGCTCCAGGGTGGAAGACGAAAATTCGTCCAAGGAAAATTCGACGAGAATCACCAAGTGATTCTCGCCGATTCGACGAGAATCACTAGTGATTCTCGCCGAATCGACGAGAATCATTAGTGATTCTCGCCGACTCCTTCTGGCTACCTCAAAATGGTGCCAAGTAAGATTCGGCGAGAATCACTAGTGATTCTCGCCGAACCGGTGGCCAAGCAGCTCATGTATACAAAGTGAAATTCGTTGAGAATCAATAAGTGATTCGGCGAGAATCACTAACGATTCTCGACGAATCGTCGAGAATCACTTGGTGATTCTCGCCGATTCGTCGAGAATCGCCTGCGATTCTCGCCGATTTTCACTTAGCGTTTTCTCAGGTTGCTGCTGGACCGGATTCTACCTCTAGACTAGTTTGAACCGGACTTAGGGATTTCTAGTGTGGGTCCCACAAACGGTCATATTGGAGTTATCTACAGTATATATATTCCAGTATTTTGAACAGTAAAATTACGGAGAAAAGAAAACGAAACCGAGCCGCGACGAAACCCTAATATCGCGATTCCTCTCCGCCACCGCCGTCGTGCTCGGGCAAGTTGGTCGCCGTCAACAATCGAGATTCCTTAGTGATCTCCGGCGATAGAAGCTTAGCAAAGCTTGTGTCTCACGTGTCTATCCAGAGATCTCTTGTCTCTCGATTTGTTGACCGGGAAAAACTCCCCCGTCCGAATCGATCGAGACGACCGATCCTAGAGTGACCGTTGGTAGACCTAGTTTGCTTCGCTACGAAGTTTGGATCTCCAAGTTCAGCAGCCGCTCATCATCGTAGCCGCCGATCCCGAAGCTAGCCGCCGCTCGTGTGCCGCCGCCGGTTCCGGGGAGATCCTCTCCAAGAGAGACCAAGGTTGTAGACTCTTCATCGACTTCAAGAACACGTCGTCGAACGAAGAGGAACACCGTAGTCTCCAAAAGAAGTTTGTATCACGTGTACATTCTATATTTAATTTTGTTGTAAAGGAACTTTTGTTCCGTGTTGTAAGGGTTGGGTGCAACCCATTTTGTGGGAGTGTTGACTCTCACGTGTGGAAGGGCTCCTTCCGTTAGTGCAGGGATTGGATTTCTATCCCGTTGGAGAAGTGACCGAGTCGTCCCTTATTGGGGAGATAGGTCGAAGGGGGAAAGTGGATGTACCAAAGTCGGGGAACCACTATAATTTACCTGTGTATTCTGTGTGCTGTGCTTTCTATTTTTATTGTGCAGGTACGTTCGTAAATTCCGCAAAAGCGCTACTCGTCACCTATTCCCCCCCCCCATAGGTGCACATAGCTGACACTAGGTGGACTTTCACCTATTTATACCAAAGGTATAAATAAACCCAGGAAAATCGCTATCCGCAGACCACCCCGAAATAGGGTTCAGAATCGGCGAGTACCAATCGGCGAGAGTCGGCGAGAATCGACGAGAATCGATCAGCGAGCATCACCATGGATCGGCGAGAATTAGAGTACAATACTCGACGATTCTCGCCGATCGTCGAGCATCACTTGACGATACACGTCGAATCTCGTCGACCGTCGAGCCGCGGTCGACGATACTTGTCAAAGTCGTCGATCGTCGAGAATCAACATATTGATTCTCGACGATTCTCGTCGATCGGCGGGAATCAGAAAGACAATTATCGACGAATGCCATCGACCCTCGGACGACAATCTAACCAGCCCTCCAAGGCAACATTTGCCCAACCCGACGATCCTTTTAAGGCAACACTTTGCCTACAACCCTATTCAGGTCGGTGATTGGTAACCTTTACCAACACAGTCAATCAACCAACTTCTCCACATCTCTTATGTGCGACCCTGCAGGCTCATATCGCGTTGGCAGTGAGATTACATGTTTGATCACTTCCAGATCAACATGGTAACTCCAACAGACTCCCACTTGATCTCGAAAGTATCAAAGCAAAAACCTCACAAACAATGAGCGGCATCTAGCAATGCATCATTGCTCCCCAAGCAATAAGAGTTCATAACTCATAAGCCTTTATGACCAATATATCAGCGTTGTCTTTGTCCCTTTGTCCCTTACATCCGGAAAGAACTAGAGGCATGGACCGTGTCACCCTCGTAATAGCTCAATCCAAGTTTCTTGATCCAGGACGGACTTCCAGAGAATGGTGAGTCCAATATCACATATTGACTCAACCAAGCATGGCCATGCATTTCTCAGTCCAGTTCCATCAAGGGGCTCATGGATGCAACTCCTGTCATACAGGAGGACAAATCCCATATCTGCTCACACACAAACACCCAAGTGATTCGTAACATGCCCAACAACCACCCTTATCATCAACCTTTCTCAAGGAAGACTTTAGATGGCATCAAAGCACGCTCTTCCTCACTTGATGAATGCTGTGACTTCAGGTTAAAGGACTACAACACCATTGTCAATTGAGACCTACTCGTGACACGATTGGATGAAAATCCACAGAGCAGTCTCAGGTTGGGTCTCTCCAGTACAACTTGTTCACTAACAAGTACCCACGTGATGACTTGATATCACAATATCATGACCTGTGAGAACCGGTCATCAGTCAACGCACGTGCTAGCCTTCATGTATCATCATCACCCTTAGCTTCTATGATGATACTCGACCAGGGACCTTTAAGAATGAAGCTTCAAATAAATCATGGGCTCTCACATTCAAGTCACGTACTTGATGTCCCATGGAAGCGAACATTCTAAGGGTATCTATTATGTTAACATTTAACTATCATATAGAAAAACATAATAAAAGAATTTGCCATTAATTGTAAAAGGAAAATTAGGTACACAGCTCATCATATGAACAAACAGCCAACAAAATACAAGATTACATGCAACCCACAAGATTCTCGCTAGAGTTAATCATTTAGGTATCGTATACCCATCGATCTAGTATGACCATCATGCTTTCTCTGCGCGAGAGGCTTTGTCAGCGGATCCGCAATATTTTCCTCAGTCGGCACTCTGCAAATGTTTACATCTCCTCGTTCGACAATCTCACGAATAAGATGAAACTGCCGGAGTATGTGCTTGGAGCGCTGATGAGATCTAGGTTCCTTAGATTGTGCAATTGCACCATTGTTATCACAGTAGAGAACTACGGGACCAACAATGCTAGGAACTACATCAAGCTCGCCGATGAATTTCCTAATCCATACAGCCTCCTTCGCCGCATTAGCTGCTGCGATATACTCGGCCTCTGTTGTAGAATCAGCAACTGTCTCTTGCTTGGAACTCTTCCAGCTCACAGCTCCTCCATTCAGGCAAAACACAAAACCTGACTGAGACTTGGAGTCGTCTCGATCAGTTTGGAAGCTAGCATCCGTGTAACCACTTACAACGAGCTCTTCCTCTCCACCATACACCAAGAACACGTCCTTAGTCCTTCTCAAGTACTTCAGGATATTCTTGACTGCAATCCAGTGACACTCACCGGGGTCTGACTGATACCTGCTAGTCATGCTCAAAGCAAAGGAGACATCGGGTCGAGTACATAACATCGCGTACATGATTGATCCAATCGCCGAAGCATATGGAATCAACTTCATGCGGTCCTTATCTTCACAAGATTTTGGACACTGGTCCTTAGAGAGATTCACACCATGAGACATGGGCAAAAATCCTTTCTTGGACTCAAGCATGTTGAACCGCTTCAACACCTTTTCGATGTACGTACTCTGGGTCAAACCCAGCAACTTCTTCGATCTATCTCTATAGATCTTAATACCGAGTATATAAGTCGCTTCACCCAAATCCTTCATTGAAAAGCAGTTCCCTAGGTTGTTCTTAACAACTTTCAGGGTAGGAATGTCATTCCCAATCAACAGTATGTCATCTACATACAATATCAGGAAGACAACAATGCTCCCACTGATTCGCTTGTAAACACAAGGCTCATCTTCATTCTTGATGAAACCAAACTCTTTGATTTTCTCATCAAAACGAAGATTCCAACTTCGAGAGGCCTGTTTCAGTCCATAAATGGACTTATTCAGCTTGCATATTTTAGTGGCTTCATCTGGGGATACAAAACCCTCGGGTTGTGTCATATACACTTCCTCAAGGAGGTTTCCATTAAGGAAAGCCGTTTTGACATCCATCTGCCAGATCTCGTAGTCATAATACGCAGCAATAGCAAGCAATATCCTTATGGACTTTACCATAGTAACAGGGGAAAAGGTCTCATCATAGTCAATACCATGAATTTGCTTGAAACCCTTAGCCACCAGTCGCCCTTTGAATGTCTGTACATTCCCATCTATGTCGGTCTTCTTCTTGAAGACCCACTTGCACCCTATGGGTCGTACCCCTTCAGGTGGTTCCACCAAGTTCCAAACTTGGTTTGCATACATGGAGTCCATTTCGGATTTCATAGCCTCAAGCCATTTGTCGGAGTCCGGTCCATTCATAGCCTCTTGGTAGGTTGCTGGTTCATCATCATGATCCATAAGCAACACATTACCTATTTGAGACACGAGAAATCCATATCTCTCAGGCTCAAACCTCGGTCTACCAGATCTACGTAGGACTTGTGTTCCCTGAGCAGGTTCTCTAGCTACAACATCTTGTAGTCCTATCTCAGAATCCAACTCTGGTTCATACACTACATGTGGTACTTGAACTTCTTCAAGCTCTACCTTTTCAGTCTTTCTTGATAAGAACTCTTTCTCCAAGAAGACACCAGTCCTTGCGACAAACACTTTGCCCTCAGACGGTAGGTAAAAGTAATACCCTTTCGTTTCCTTAGGATATCCCACCAGATAACATTTATCCGATTTGGGTTCCAGCTTGTCAGGCATTTGACGTCTCACGTATGCCTCACAGCCCCAAATTTTAATGAACGACATGCTAGGACGCTTCCCAGTCCATATCTCAATGGTGTCTTCGACGTTTTAGTTGCGATTCAAGTCATTGACGCTTAAAGCAAAACCCCAAAAGGAAACAGGCAGTCTGCATGATATCTCGAATACCATGTCTAACAGGTACGATTTATCTTCAGACACACCATTATGTTGTGGTGTTCTAGGTGGAGTGAGCTGTGATACAATACCACACTTTTAGTGATCACGGAACTCAGACTCAGGTATTCGCCACCTCGATCAATCGGAGTCTTTAACCCTTTTACCCAACTGTTTTCTACTTCATTCTTGAACTCTTTGAACTTTTCAAAGTCTCGGATTTGCACTAAAGATACACAATCCGTATCTACTGAAATCATCAGTAAATGTAACAAAGTAGAAAACCCTCCTCTAGCCATGAAACTCATGGGTCCGGCAAGTCTCAGCATGACTAACAAACATCATCGAACGTACCATGTCTAACAGAGTACGATTTATCCTCTCAGCTTGGTACTAAACACCAGGGGGGGTGAATATGAATTTGTTTGGTGTACAGCTAACACAATTACAGCATAAACACAGTAATTTCACAGCACAGCACAGAAGACACACTAATTTATAGTGGTTCCCCAATCTTTGGGAGCTGTGATACTAATACTTCTCCACTTACTCTAGGTTTACCTCAGGCCCAAAGCCTTACATCAGCCAAAAGGCCTACACTCAGCACCCGGCCTAACTCAGCCATTAAGGCCTACACTCAGGTCAGGCAACAAGCCCTACCCTCAGCCTTTATAAAAGAGCCATCACCTCGATCTTCAAGATGTAATTGAAATAAAATTGCTAACTCTACAACTCAGAAAAGATGAGAGGAGTTGAGAGTTTTCTTGAAGAGTTCTTGGAAGAACTCAGCTTGATCCAAACTGACTTAGCTTTCTTCAAAGCTTCTTGAGTAGAACTGAATTAGTCTGAATCTTCTTCTTCTTGAAATCCAGATGACTCTGAATTCTTCTTCTCAGCCTTGTTCCAAAACTGAATTCTTGGATGGAGCTCTCTCTCTCCAACTTCTTAGATTCAGTTGGACTACCTGATCTTCTTGTGTTGATCCTCAGTGTATCACTTCTTGATTTTTGATCAACCACTTCAGTTATTCTCACAACATGTAAGATAATGAACACCTTCTATATATCTTTCTGTAAACTATGAGGGCCTATTTATAGGCTTCCTTCTACTGAAGACTTCTGACTTCTCTGACAGTTATGTAGACCGGCTGGTCGGCAGCTGTCATGTCAAAGAAATTCTCTAACTGTCAGATAGTGTCGAGACTTTCTGTAAGTGTCGACATTTATAGACTACGTGTCGACACAAGTAGTGTAAGTGTCTTATAAGACACAAGTCTACAAGGTGTCGAACAATTCCTTGTATTCTCGACACAATACTTCTCGACACATGGTGTCGACACTGAAATTGAGTGTCGACACAGTACTTGTTCTTCATTTCTTTTTCTGTATTCTTCTAAGTGTCGACACATCTCCTTTGTGTCGACACAATTCCCTGTGTAAAACTGTCAAGTGTCGACACTCTTCTTGTGTCGACACAGTCTTCACTTTGTTTCACTTTTTGTTTCTTCAGTGAGTGTCGACAATTCCAGTGTCGACAAAGGACTTTCTCTGTTCTTTGCTTTACCTTGTGTCGACACTTTCTTGCCTTCAACTAAGTGTCGACACATTGTGCTGAGTGTCGACACTTTCTTCAAGTGTTGTTACTCTTCTGGTTGTGTGTCAACATGAGTTCGACACATTCTTAATCTTTAGCTAAGTGTGAGTCCGACACTTACTTCAAGTGCTGAAAGTCCATCTACTATGCAGAGCTGAGTGGACACTTACTTATGCTGGTGTTGCTCAGCTCTCGTGTGATATCGACACAGCTTTTCTGCATTCTTCCCAAACGACAACTTTCTGACTGGTGTCGACTCTTCTTCCCAGGTGTCGACACAAGACTCCAAGTGTCGACACTGCTTGTCTGGTGTCGACACAAGCTTTCTCAAGTGTCGACACTTTCCCTCTGGGTGTCGACACATGGACTTAGAATTTTTAGCTTCAGTCCAGTGTATTCCTAACCTGCACAAGTAACTCAAACAAACATCAAATACACTATGATGTATATCATTAGTTAGGTAGGCTTCTTCAAATCAGGTACATTTACCAATGTACCCAACAATCAGATCAATGGTCCAAGTTCAAAACATAAAGACCATTAAACAATTGGGCTACAGCATAACAAACATCATTCTTAAATATAGAACAACAGTTGTTCTTAATTATAAAAGAAAATCCAATCATGTCCAAACATGAAATAGATATAATGTTTTCTAGTTATGGCCGGAACGAAATAACAATTATCAAGTTCTATTACAAGCCCACTGGGCAAAGAAAGACGATAAACCCCTACGGCTACAGCAGCAACTCTTGCTCCATTGCCGACGCGGAGGTCCACCTCCCCTTTACTCAGCAATCTTCTCCTTCCCAGTTCCTGCACATTTGTACAAATGTGAGAACCACATCCGGTATCCAATACCCAAGATGAAGGAGCAGAAAGGTTTATCTCTATAACGTAAACATTTGAAGCGGAAGTCATACCTCCCCTCAATTTTTGCAGACCCTCAATGTATGAAGGACAGTTCCTCCTCCAATGACCAGCCTTGCCACAGTGGTGGCATTTCCCTTCCTTCACCGTGCTTTTCTTTTTCATCAGTGCTGAAGACTTGGGCTCAAGATATGACTTAGGTCCCACCTTCGTCTTCTTGGAACCCTTGGCTTTGCCCTTGCCCTTATGCACCATCAGTATGGGGCTGGCAGGCTTGGCCTTCTTCATGTTGATTTCGGCAGTTCTCAACATGCCTAGGAGTTCGGGCAGTGTCTTGTCTATCTCATTCATATTGTAGTTAAAGACGAACTGCTCATAACTGTCCGACAACGATTGCAGGATCAGATCCGTGGCCAACTCTTGACCAAGAGGAAAACCCAGCCTTTCAAGGTTCTCGATATACCCAATCATCTTGAGTATGTGAGTCCCTACTGAGTCTCGAACTCCCATCTTGCACTGAAACAACGCTTTCGTGATGTCGAACCTCTCTTGACGAGCCCGCCCTTGAAACATTTTCTTGAGATTCTCGTCAATCTTCTTGCACCCCATGTTCTCATGTTGCTTCTGAAGCTCAGAGTTCATGGTGGCAAGCATAAGACATTCGACATCCAAAGCATCGTCAGTATACTTCTTATAAGTATCCTTCTCAGCACGGGAAGAGTTCCCGGTCGGCACCTCGGGGGCTTCTTCTTCCAAGACATAGAGCTTTCGCTCCTGCCTGAGAACAATTCTCAGGTTCCTGTACCAGTCCATATAATTTGTCCCACTGAGCTTATCCTTCTCAAGGATGGCTCTCAGAGACAACGTGGAGTGTGAAACACTTGCCATGGAATTCTACAAGAATTTATGCAGAATAAAATCAGTACCAAAATTTCAAATACAATTTATTTTAATTTGGACTTCAATTAAAATACTCTCACTATTTTATTCGAATGATAGCCCTCACTAACAATTCGGAGAGTTCATGCGAGCTACTCTCTTAGTGGACAAGATCCGTATTTCACCAACACTATGAGTCCGCTTTGGCGTTCCTCTCACGATGCGGTTATTTAGGTAGGCAACGCTTGCCAATTGCATCCTCATGCAATTCTTGTATGGTTGGTGAATAACTCCTTATTCGCATCCAACATATGGTGCATGCCAACCCTATGCCTCTAGGCACTCAACTTTTGAGGTCACCTAGTTAAGTATGACCCGATGTCGACAGTGGGATATCACAATTATCCGCTCGCACCCTTACCAAGATAGATTAATGCACCTTGCTTTGGCAAGCCCACACTTCATCGATCGAGGCAGGAAGAGTGTCATCCATCAGAAGGCATCCGAACACTTAATATTAGATGAAGGGATTTTTCAATTATAGGTTAACAATTAACCATGATCAACATTTGATCAATGTGCACATCCAAAGAAAAACAAAATTTCTAAAACCACATGCATCCCTTATGTGCACATCCTGACACCATCAACATTTGATAGAAGGAAGGGCAAAATCTGAACATCCGGAAACTTCCAAATCCTCAGATTTACATGCATTGGACAAAGGCAAAGACAACTCAACTTAAAGCAGTAGACAAGCTCATCTCTCTATGTTGGATTCACAATCCAAAACATACTCGAGGGATGGTTACTGCTAAGCAGACAACAATTTCTAACACTTAGAAATTCCCACGAAATCCCAGAAGTTCTTGGAGGGAACCAAGACTAAATCTAGACATTTAGAACACTTCTAAATCTCTAGGTTTACACGCACTGGAATAACAAACTTCCAAAACAACGATCATGGCCGCAACCTCCTCTGATACCACTGTTGGGTTTCTTTATGAGGATGGCACAACGCTTGTGCACGCAGCGGAAAAATCAAAAACATCAAGAAGAACCCAAAGAGATGTGGATCGGGCCATGACTGTTGAATTAAGAAGTTTACAAAACTAGGCAAAGATTACCTCGGTGGCGTTGAGTCACAAATCAACGGAGATGCTCCAAACTTTGATTTCTGCTGGTGGCGAGTTCTACGTGGAATAGTATCCATGTTTCTGCAGAAGTCCACACGAGCGGGAGAACACCGGGCTTTCCGTCACACGGAAGATCGGGATGGAGAAGACCGCACCTCTGCTATTCCACGGACTGCTAGGTCCGCGTCAGGAAGAGCAGCACCAGCGACGATCGCCGGAGAAGAGGAGGTCAGCGGAGCGATCACGGAGGCGGCGGAACGCTTCCGTCGGCGGCGGGATACGGGATCGGGGAAACGATCGCGGAACAGCTTCCGTCAAAATCGATTTGATCGGCAGTAAAAGCACACACCCCGAAAAACCCTAAGTGTCCTATTTATACCAAAGGTATTAATAAACCCAGGAAAATTGCTATCCGCAGACAACCCCGAAATAGGGTTCAGAATCGGCGAGTATCAATCGGCGAGAGTCGGCGAGAATCGATCAGCGAGCATCACCATGGATCGGCGAGAATCAGAGTACAATACTCGACGATTCTCGCCGATCGTCGAGCATCACTTGATGATACACGTCGAATCTCGTCGACCGTCGAGCCGCGGTCGACGATACTTGTCGAAGTCGTCGATCGTCGAGAATCAACATATTGATTCTCGACGATTCTCGTCGATCGGCGGGAATCAGAAAGACAATTATCGACGAATGCCATCGACCCTCGGACGACAATCTAACTAGCCCTCCAAGGCAACATTTGCTCAACCCGACGATCCTTTTAAGGCAACACTTTGCCTACAACCCTATTCAGGTCGGTGATTGGTAACCTTTACCAACACAGTCAATCAACCAACTTCTCCACATCTCTTATGTGCGACCCTGCAGGCTCATATCGCGTTGGCAGTGAGATTACATGTTTGATCACTTCCAGATCAACATGGTAACTCCAACACAAGCAAACAACACAAAGTAGGAACACGCAGGTTCCTCAAACACATAAATTTGCATTCCTATCATGGACATTCAGAAGTTCAATCGTATAAACGTGATTTGCACAGACACGTGCTCGCCATCCCACAAAAGAAGTCGACCACGACTTCGAGAGGGAAAGACCAAGACAGCTGATACCAAAAATATAACAACCCCATCCGTTCATATGGTATATACTAGAAGGTCCGGTCGGGGCCCCACAGCATATATCACAAAACAGGCGGAAACGTTACAGGATGATATCAGAGTAGCGCAGCGCATCTTAACACATTGCATTCTAGCGGAAGCCTATACTAACACTTGAACTTCACACTTGAATGTCCAAAATCTAAAACAACTCCACATTGTATATATATAATAGGAATGTCTTACAACAACACGAAAGTTGGCCTTATGGCCTTACATGACTTTCAAACAATGGCCTAAACATTGGCGCGCAGGCCGACCACATTAAAAGAAAACACAACATTCATCCAATTAGCCTTCAAGGGCTAGCAGTAGCAGCAGGGACATCAACCTTTATGCGTCCCGCTTGGCTCTCCAGCACCTGTACAGGGACAATCCACCCAACGGTGGCAAACAGAAGCAACGGTCAGCGTTCAGCTGACCAAATTATAACAACCCTACTCCTTTTCTCGGGGCAGCGGTAATCTTCCCTACAGGCATATCATATCACAAGCATGACAATATATCTCATATAATGTGCTATCACGCACACATGCCATCACAACCGTCAGCCACCCGACCCAACGGTCCATGCACTCAGGCCACATTCTTGGTATAATGGCAAATCAGTTGCCCACCACCGTATCAGGGTCATAGCCCAACGACAACTCACTTGAGCATTTACTCCATGGCGTGCGGCCGGAGTTTTATAGTCTTAGTGAACCGGGATTGGCACTTAGCCCCCCATTGTCTCACGACACGTAGGCCTAAGACTCTTGCTCTGCGCTCCAACAGACCGCACCTTCTGGTCTCACGTCGGACGGACATAACGCAGGTCGGATCCTCCACCCCCCCCCCCCCCCCCCCCCGTTGCTCAAATCGCCTTGTTATCACTGAGCACAGCGTACTCGCCACTAAATAAAGGTGCGGGTAGGTCTCACCGATCCTGTTCTGGCATTCAAGCCTGGGTATTTCTATTACACCCATTCATCTCACAACATTAGCGGGTCTTTCCTGGGCACACCAGTACTTCCTGCTACTCTCTTCGTAGGTGGACGCCGCAAATATTACAAATGTCAGGGGTCTTTCCTGGCTATCATGCCAGTACTTCCTGTTACTCGCTTCACAGGTACCACCTATGACATCAAGCATCACAAAGGGCCTTTTCTGGTCACACCAGTACTTCCTGTTACTCATTCACATGTACGACCCAATAGTACAAGCATAACACGGATATTTTCCTGCACTATCACTCCAGTACTTCCTGCTACTACCCTTCACAGGCATAACCCGTTGACTCCTTAAACTACACGTTTATCACGGAGTCTTCTCCGGTTCGTATGCAACATCACCAATCCAGACCAACCTGTCCAGATGGGCTTCACACAACATGTCTATTCCGTACTCCATTTTCGGATCTATATGCCAAAAAGGAAGCCTTCACATGGCTAGGAAGAAAAGTCGTTACCCTTGAAGACCGCTTTGGTTCCATGGAGTTCCTAGCTGGTGAGGAAGAGCTTTTCCTCCGCAAATATGGCCTCGGATCACCGCTTGACACTCACAAGCTCCACCACCGAACAACCCCTCTTCTTCTTCTCAGTCTTCCTTTCCCTTTCTCTCTCTAAACTTTTAGAAAGATAAAGGAAATAACAAAATGAGAATACGTTCTCTGTTTTCGGCCTTAAGGAAGCAGGAAAGAAGCTCAGCCCTTGGATCCAAGCTGAGAAAAATGGACGGCTACGAAAAATCGGGAAAACTGATTTTCGCGTCCGACACGCCCTATGACACGCCCGTGTCACAGGCCATGTACTCAAAGCGGTGCTCAACCCGCCTTATCCCCAAAACAGGTCACCGCCATGGGTCACGCCCCGTGTTAGCCAAGTCACGCCCGTGACACAAATCTGCGCTCGACGATCTGCGTTCGATGATTTGGCAGCGATCGTCAAGCTCACCAGCGATCGTCGAGCCCTCCAGTGATCGTCAAATAGTGCGTTCGACGATTTCTATTCGACGATTCCGCGCGTTCGACGATTTCCGCTCGACGATTCCGCGCGTTCGACGATTGGCCCAGCAGTCGACGATCTTCGTTCGACGATTCTGCACGTTCGACAATTTCCCCAGCGTTTGACGATTTTCGTTCGACAATTTGCCAGCCCACGAAGCCTTTGCTAAATCGTCGAGCTCAATTCGTTGAACACAGCAGTTCGTCGACGTGACGCTGAACCCGAGCGAGACACGCCCTCTGTCACGCCCGTGTTCCAGGGCGTGACCACCCAAACACTTTCCGTCGAATGACTTTTGTCGATCTCGGCACGACTCCACACCCGAGCATGACACGCCCTGGGACACGCCCGTGTCTCAGGCCGTGTCACCCAAAATTTTGTCTGCTGAAAAATTAGGATGTTACACATTAGTTCTTAGGGAAATAAAAGACAAGATTTTGCTAGTGCAAATATATGTCGACGACATTATTTTTGGCTCTACTGACGACAACCTCTGCAAGAAGTTTTCAAAACTTATGCAAGGGAAGTTTGAAATGAGCAGTATGGACGAGCTGAAGTATTCCTTAGGGCTTCAGGTGAAACAATCTAAAGATGGAATTTTCATCTCGCAGACTAAGTTCACCAAAGAGCTAATTAAGAAATTCGAAATGGAGAACGCAACCTCGATGAGGACTCCAATGGGTTCAGCTATGTCTCTAGACAAGGATGAAAAAGGGAAACCTTTTGATGAAAACAAGTACAGAAGCATAATTGGATCCTTGCTCTACCTTACTGCCAGTAGACCTGACATAATGTTTTCAACATGTGTATGCGCTAGATTTCAGGTGAAATCCAAGGAATCTCACTACGCTGCTGCAAAGTGGATTTTGAGATACCTTAAAGGTACACCGAATCTTGGCTTATGGTACCCAAGAAGTAATGATAGCGAGCTAATTGGTTTTTCAGATGCAGATTTTGCAGGTAGCAAAGACGACAGGAAAAGCGCTTCCGGGACATGCCAATTCCTTGGAAGAAGACTCATTTCCTGGAGTAGTAAGAAACAGAACTGTGTTGCAATCTCAACAGCTGAGTCAGAGTATATCTCTGCAGGCAGTTGTTGTGCACAGCTGCTTTGGATAAAGAATTAATTTGAAGACTACAACATGAAGTTTTAGAACATTCCATTATTTTGCGACTCTTCCAACACAATTGCAATATCCAACAACGCCGTCTCACACAGCCGGACAAAGTACATAGAGTTGTGGTACCACTTCATCCGGGATCATGTGGAGCATGGGGATATAGATCTACAGTATGTCCAAACAGACAGGCAGATTGCAGATATTTTCACGAAGCTGTTGGACGAGACCAAGTTCTCATTCTTCAAAACAGAACTTGGAATGCTCAACAAAGAAGATTAGAGAAGGTGGACTCATAAGAAGGCTCGGAGATCAAGAATCAATCAAAAGTTGAAATTTTATAAGTTTCAGACTTTATGACTCGAGTAAGACAAAGACAACTCGAGTAAGAAGTAAGGCACTCGAGTACCTCCTTAACCTACTCGAGTACTTCTTCAGCCACACGAGTAACCTACTCGAGTAGTAGAAAGACCTACTCGAGTACTAAAGCTTCACTCGAGTACTTCTGCATTTATCGCTCGAGTACTTCTATATCTTCACTCGAGTACTGCCGATTCTCTTGAGTATCATGAAGTCATATTTCCAACTTTGATTCAAATTTCGTTATTCGCAACCCGAGACTTATACTGCCAATTCCAAAGGTATGTTTGCTTTATTTACTTCCTAATTATAGATAAATTAGGGTTATATAAATAGAAAAGTCTGGATTTTCATTTTCTACACGAATCAAAATTATCTCTCTCGAGTAAGCCGAAAACGCTTCATCTTCCGCTGAAAGTTGTAGAGCCCGCGCCTTCTTCTTCCCCGCACCAGATTTTTCTCAAATCTCTGGATCATGGCGCCCTCTTCTAAGATTAGAATCGGTTCAGAACTTGTTGTCGCAGGAATCGCCGACATATCAGATGATTTTCGCAACCTTCTGATTATCCTCGACACCGCCAACCTCACATTTGTTCTTCAGCAGCCATGTAAGATTTTGTTTCCTGAAGTTGAAGAGTTTTTCAAGAATATCAAGGTCAATAGAAATGGGACAGTTCTCAAGTCCAAAGTTAAAGGAATCAAGATCAAGCTAAATAAAACCTATGTTTCTACTCTTCTTCGACTGCCAGTCGTTGATGAAGAAGATGACCTAGGTCCTGAAGAATCTGACAGGACTTGTATGTTTTGTGGTGTCTCTCCAGATGCACTCACCATCAAAAGATCAGAACTGAATCCGGATGGAAAGCTCTTGGTAGATATTATTGGGAAGATACTTTTGTGCAAGACAAGTTCCATCAGGGATATTTCACTCAGCCTCTTTGACATCATGCAAGTCATTGTCTGCAAGAAAAGGTATCAATTTGGGATGTTAATTCTGGATAAGAACAAGGACAGCATAAAGGCTCCAAGTTATGCTAGGATTATTTCTCTTCTCCTACATGAGATTAATCCTGAGGTGTTCAACTTCTCCAAAGGTACCATTCTCCATCACATGAAGAAAGTCTCCATTTCATCCATTCAAAGATGGGACTTGAAGCTCTTGAACCCTGCTCAATCTGCCAAAGCTCATGACCTTCCTGCTACAGAGGACAGGACCACATCTCTCTCTCCACCTCTTGTTGTCAACACATCTGGTACAGCTATTGAGGGGGAGCCTGCTCCTTCTGTTCCAGAAGTTAGAATTCCTACCCCTCCAGCTATTACTTCTCCTCCTCGATCCACTCATGAAGAAGTTCCATCAGAAGCCCAACTCCAAGAATCCCTTCTCTCCACTGAAGCATCAATCAATTAGATGATTGAAGAACTCACTACTGATGAACCTCTTCCCCCTCTTCAAAAAGAACAAAGCACTGAAGCATCCAAGCAGCCCACTCCTGTACCATCTCCAACACATACTCCATCATCTCCCATTCAGTCTCCTGCTGCTAACCTAGAGCAGGATGACATTATTTTGCTTTCTGATGAGCCATACCAGTCTCCTAAACCAGTTGAAGCTCCATGGAGGAAACTAGATTTGTTTATCCCCACCTTCATCACTGAAGAAGGGGATGCCCTTATTCACACCACCAGAGCCCAGATCTCAGTCACTGTTGAAGAAATTGCCCCATGGTTTGCTCCTCCTCCTCCAGTTCCTTCTATATCTACTGCTGCTCCTCTTACTGCCAATGATCTTATGGGTCAGTTTGTACATCTGCTACAAGAACAAAGGAAGTATTTTGATGATTCTCTCAAAGTTGTTACTGAGGAAGTAACTGCTCTAGAGAAAGAGATGAGCAGGGGATTTGCTGAGATTCAGCACAACACATATCAACTCAGACATCTATTACATATTGGTGGCAAAGCTCTAGATCACACTATCACTAGTGTTGGTCATGTCATGGAGCAAGGTGTCACTCTTGCCAACAATCAGACTGAATTAGACAAGAGAGTAGAAGCAACCAAAATGAAGATCTGTGAAGAGGTAGACACATTCAAAGATGATGCCATCAATAAACTGACTGTAGAAGTCAGAAAGGGGGAGAGTTTAGTCAAGAAATATCTTGAGAAATCAGATGCAATCAAGCAGACTCTTTGGGAAGAGAAGATGAAAGAGATTAATGATGATGTGTTAGGCCAGATTCAAAGTGTGAAGTTTCATACCTATGATATAGTAGTTTAGATGCACAATCAGATTCTTCCTGAATTTCCAGCTGATCCAAACATCATTCCTCACAATCTGAACCCCCTGGCCCCTGTTGCTCCAGCTCCTCAGCCTACCTTCTCTCCTAGACTTGAAGGTTGTGAAGGTCCTCCTCCAAAATCATATGCTCAAGTTTGGGAGGCAGACCCAGCAGACATATTCTTCCAAGCTCCTCCTGACATTAACATTTCAAAGAAGAAGAAAAAGTATGGTGATGGTGCCTCAGCTAGCAGATCAATCCCAGTTCCAGATACAGAAAAGAGGAAAGCTCCAGAGTTTGCAGAGATCTGGTCTCCAACTTAAAAGTCTCTCATTCTAGATACTCTCAAGCTTGTCATGGACTTCAATGAAAACAAGAATGATCATTACAGCTCCCAAGAATGGGAATTGTATGAAAAGTCAATGACAAAGAGAAGGCTTAATGATAGAGAATTTGGAAGGAACAACTCTGCTGCTCCTCCAAAGCCTCCAAAATACTATCCTAAGCCCTACAACTACCAAAGAAGACAGCAAGAGAAGAAAGACAAACAACACCATCAAGTCTAAGCATAGAGAATTATGAGAGTGTGGACATGATTCATATAAAAATGATTCTCTTTTGGACAATCTTATTTATATAACTTCTAATTTTGATCATTTACTCCTTTATTATATTCTTATGATTCTTGCACTGCTTTCTTTATTGCATATCTAGCTCTTTTTATGTCTATATAATTCACCTTAGCGTAAAGAGTTCTGACTTCTACAAATAGGGGGAGATTGTTGGGTATTGTATCCACAATAACCCAGATTTGGTGAAGTCAACCTTGAACTAAGATGAATTAAATTGTATTTGATGTCTTGTTTGAGTTATATGTTTGCATGACTATATTGCCAAGTGTAGACCAATGTCAGTCTACAATGGGTCACCAAACACAGGACAATTGTAACGCCTTGAAACTCAAAAGAGCGACGGGTGGTGTTTTGAGCCAAGTTTGGCACTTAGCAGGGGTCACATGGCCTGGGACACGGGCGTGTCCCAGGGCGTGTCGTGATCGGGTCGACGATCTGGCCGAGAGGTCAACGAATTTTGGAGTCGACGATCGTCGAGTCGCGAACACGGCCTGGGACACGGGCGTGTCACAGGCTGTGTCCTTCACGGGTTGAAGTCGGGCTGTGGCGTGGTTGTTACACGGGGTCAGCATACGGGCCATGTCGGGTAGACACGGGAGTGTCAAATAGGACACGGGCGTGTCCAAGACCCGTGTTCTTCTCGGGTTGGTGTTGGTCCTGTTTCAATAGAGGAACATGCCCGGGAACACGGGCATGTACTGGATGACACGGGCGTGTCAGGTCAAACACGGGCATGTCGGGTGCCCGTGTTCTTTTCAGGACGCGTCGGTTTCGATGGCGAATGGGGAACACGGCCCTGGACACGGGTGTGTCATAGGCCGTGTTCGGCCCAGATTTTTGATTTCAATGACAAATCGTGGCCGTTCGTTTCCTTATTTTGGGATCCGACGGCTGGGGGTTGTTCCTGCTGGGTTATACCCGGGAATACGGTTTCAAAGCCCTCATTTCTCTTACTCAATCTCTTTCTAAAGATCTAGAGAGAGGGAAGTGCAAGGAAGAAGAAGGAGGCTAGATCCGGTCACCGGCGGAGCTTCAGAGCTCCAAATCGCAAGCCAACTTCGGATCTACAGAGGCGAGGAGATTGCGGTGCTTTTCATCCGCATACATTTCCATGACGCCAAGAAAAAATGCTAGGGTAACGATTCTCATCCTAGGACATGTAAAGTTCTCTTTTCCTTTGCATAGGAAGCCCGCTCTCGCGAGTTTGCGGTGAGTTGAGGCGTTCCTTCGGGTAGACATGATTAGTCCCCGTTTTGTACATGTAGAGTCCGTAATCGAGAACGGATATATGCATGATGTGTGAAGCCTACCCAGACAAGTTGGTCTGGATCGGTGATGTTGCATTGCATGAATGGTCGGAGAAGACTCCGCGCGAATGTTTGTTTTTCGGGTTTTCTACGTGGTAGATTGCAACAGGGAGCCTTGGGGATTAACTCCAAGGTGCACCCAGAAAACTGGGCAGATGCGTGATTCTGTCAATATGGTGGCCTGAGAGCCAACCTAAACATAACTGGGTTATGTGATGTGTGTAAATGATACGAGACTCGGGGAAGCTTGACCCGCGCAGACGGCTTAAGTTGACGTTGCGGTGTGAGCAATGGGTTAGGCGGAACCGTACCCGATCTATGTGGTTCGGTTAGAGAGACCTAAGGTACGTGGTACTCGTCGTTGGCATAGATGGAGGGTCTTAGGTAGTGGCCAGAAAGACCAAATGCTCACGAGATATTGCCTTCCAAGGGGCGGTGGTGAGTCAGCGGACTTTGACCGTGTTCACCGAGAATGTGCCCTGAGAGCACGAGATATGAGGTCGTGTGTGCCCATGCCTGTGACGAAGTGTTTATTCGCTATACTGCTTGGTTATGCTAACAAAGTGCAGGGAAAGGGCATCGCCGCCCCTATTATGGGGGCGGGATCGTTATAATTTGGTCAACATAGCTGACCATTGCTTTTGTTTTCCACCGTTGCGGTGGATTGTTGCTTGCAGGTGCTGCGGAGCCTAGCGGTAAATAGCGGGCTTAAGCCCAAGTTGCTGAGTCGTCCCTCGAAGGCCAAATTTTGAGTGTTTACTTGTTTTATTCATGTGTGACCGGCCTGCATGCCGTGGTATGGAAGACACATTTTTTTGAGTAAACAATTATAAGGCTTTAATGCCATTGTACTTGTGTATTGTACGTTCATTCCTGTTGGCTTGAGTAGTGGACATTCATGTTTATGGCTGAGTTCTAAATTTGTAACTATTAAATTGCTTCCGCTAGAATGACTCTGTGTAGGACGTTGGTTATTAGTTGGATGGTATCCCATTGAGTAACCACCTGGTTTGTCTGTGGTATATGGCGTCGGGCCCCGGCCGGACCTACTACTATATGCTATGCGACGGATATGGGGTGTTACAACCATACAGTGTAATCCCTCATTGTGTGATCCATGGTGTTGACTCATGTGTAGCCTCTCTATTGGGATACACTTCATGTTTCAAGCACTAGGATTGATTGGAGAAAGAAATGTTGCTGAGTTTATTGAAGAAGAGAAAATTCTGTGGAAGAAATATTTTTTAAGTCTTTCACTCGAGTTGTATTTTATATACTAGAGTTGAATACTTAGTTTATACTCGAGTAAGTCTATCTGTACTCGAGTAAGGGAATTAGCTCTCGAGTAGTCAAAATATAGCCCTCGAGTAGCCAAGTTAATTACTCGAGTAGATCCTCTCTTATTCTCGAGTTAACAGAATTTCCTCTCTGAATTTTTTATAAGTCATTTACTCGAGTAGTCATATTAGTACTCGAGTGGATTAGTCTTTTGTCTCGAGTTACAGAAGACAGGATTTCATGTTGTTTTACTTCACTCGAGTAGTCAAGATCATGTACTCGAGTAGTCTATCTACTACTCGAGTAGTCCAGGTTTAATACTCGAGTGATAAGATTTTCATCCCTCTGAATTATTCTAAGTCTTTGACTCGAGTATTCCTTCTACCTCTCGAGTAGTTAAATTTCTATTCTCTCGAGTAATACTTCTTGTACTCGAGTAGTTCAACTCCACATCTCGAGTAACTATATTAGCACTCGAGTAAGTCTTTGTATACTCGAGTAGTTACTCATTATTTCTAGATTTTCTCTAAGTCATCTACTCGAGTAGTCTCATTCTACTTTCTCGAGTAATCTTATTAAGTACTCAAGTAGGTAATTGTTTACTCGAGTAATTCAGTCAGTCTTTTCCAGAAAATTGCTAAGTCCAGCTTTGACGGGAATTTCAAATGTCGTGACGTGATTGGTCCACGTGTACGTCATTAAGGCTAATTATGACCGTTATGGAGATCTTATATAAGGTCTTGTAAAAACCGACTAACTCTAAGGGCTGTCAAGATTTATTTTAAGAATTTCTGAATCCTATTCTCTCTATCTAAAAACGGAAGTCGCCGCCGCCGATCTTCTTCGTGCAAGTCGCTAGGGCTTTTGATTCAAGAGATTCAGATCAAGATTGACTTCCAGATCGAGATTGTTGTTCATCTCCTCATCTTCTCTCGGATCGTGTGAAGTCAAAGAATTTCAGATCCAGTTCTTGCCGAAGTTCTTCTTCAACCTATTCTGATAAAGCCGCAAAGATCAATAGGAAAACCTTGGCTGACTGTTTCCAGATCTGAGAAATTATTACTGTTTGTATTTCATTATTCTCAATTTAATTCTTGTAGCAGATTTCTCTCCGAGTGTAGGATCTTTTGCCTCCGAGTTGTAGGAAGTGTTTATCTTCCGAGTGTAGATCCGTGTTATGGATCGAGATTGTAGGAACTTTGTTCCGAGGCGTATGATTGATTTTCAATCCGAGATAGTGGAGTAGCCAAGTCTAGTGCTTTGCTAAATTGGCGAGGGAAAGTGGATGTACCCAAGGTTGGGGAACCACTATAAATCTTTTGTCGTCTGTGATTGCTTGGTTGATAATTGTGTGCATAGATCTCTAAATTTTTATTCCGCAAAAATACACACAACTCACTTATTCACCCCCCCCCCCCCTCTAGGTGATTTAGGTTGACAACTGAACACTTTCACTCCAAGGCACCTAGCTCAGCATTGGCTAGAGAGGGAGAGATCACCAAGGTCTTCCTGGTGTGAGGTGGGACCTCCACGCTAGAGCCGAAGGTCTGTTCCTAGTTTCCTGAGCCTTTGGTCCGTGACATTCGCATGAGTGCAGTAAGTGTGAGGTCACCCTTTTTTAGGGACCCCGAACTCCACAGAGACCGATTTCTCGCTTTCAATAATATTCAAGTACGTGCAGATGCATTTGAAGATGAATTAGATGCTGAATTTGGTGGACCAGTGAAATTTTTTTTGGGTAGCGAATGTGTATTGGTAATGTGTTCGGAGAGTGGTGGCATGTGTATAGTGGCAGGTTGGGAGAGGGATGGTAATATATAGTGGTTGACTGGGATACTGGAGGAATATTTTTGGTGTGCGGATAGATCGATGGTATTGGATGTTTGGTGGCTCGAAACAATGACTTAATAGTTGTGGCAGGAATATATGGTGGTGGAATTATAGTGGGAGAGGAAACTGAAGGTGTAGTGGTGCAGGGTTCAGTTAGTGATGGTGGATGTATTATGGGCAATGCGAGTTGTATTTTTGTATTCATAGTTTGTCATGTAAGCTTTTTCTTCCTCATTCAGACAAAAAATTTTAATTGGTGATAATAATCATAGGGATAGTTATATTCACATTAACTTTATTGAAAAACAGTGAATTGGGCAAACGGGGCTCCCGGTACACTGTTTTTTAGCGAACTAGGCGCCTCATTCATTATTTTTCAGTGAGTGGGGCGCCTGGCTCACTGTTTTCAGTGAATGGGGTGTCCGACTCACTTTCTTTAAATGAACGAGATGCCTCAGTGAACTGGGCTCCCGACTTACTGTTTTTCAGTGGACTGACGCCCGGCTCACTGTTTTTCAGTGGCACGGGCGCCCGGCTCACTGTTTTTTAGTGAACCGGGCGCCCGGCTCACTGTTTTTCAGTGAATTGGGCGCATTGTCTACTTCATAAAATCAACTGGAGATGTCACATTTTTGCAAATAAAAAGTCTGATGGTGTGGATAAAAGTGAACCATGCTCAACATATTATCAAATATATGCTCACTACCTTATTTAGATGGGCAATACCAGAAGCAGCAAGATGGACAGGGCTGATTCTCAAATCAATTATTGTTGCTGGTCACTCGGCCTTTTCCCGGTCCGTATAAATCGAACCTCCTAAGCTTGGAATTGGACCGGGCATGCAAACAGTGAAAGTAAACAACAACAAATGACAACAAACTTTTTTTTGAAATGGAAAACCCGGAAAGAGTGAAAAATCACATGGTTGTATCCGTGCCGAGCCAAAATCCAATATTTCTTTTGAGTTTACATGGACAGAGAATTGATCTCTGAGTGCGACAGACCGCTTCTCCGCCATAATTTCAAAGTACACATAATGGTGGAAAATGAGCAAAGTCCTTGTAGTCTCGATGGAAGTGCTCCGACCTTGGAATGTTGCTGAGTTCACGAAACCTTGGTGGGAACGTTCCGGCTGGTAAAATCTTTAAGTCCATGGAGCTTTTGAGAGAGCACTCTCATTGAAGCGGAGCCTTTATGGTAGCGCTCTCGCGGAGGCAGATGTTGTGATTTGACGTTTGTTGGTACAAGAAGATGAGCAGAGTGAATTCCTAAGCGGATAATCAACCTAAGTTCACGATCTCGTCGGAAAATCTCAGAGCTCTCTCTTGCCACTGGAGTTGTTTGTCCTCAAATGAAGGCTTGTGGTCTACTTATAGTTTTCTGGAGGGATACATTGATAATTACGCCGGGGCGGAATTTATGCTGGCGAATGAAGTCGCTCCATTTTAGTCACCTGTATCACCATATTTAGCAAAATGATGGAGGTGTCGCGCGGGCGGTTCGGGCGGCCCGGGTAGGTTGTCTGGCGACGACGGTGGTCGACGACAGCCAAAGATGGTGGCGGCAGCCGGAGGCGGCCGGTGCCGGCAGCGCGCGTAGCGGCACTGTACGCGCACGAGTAGCGCACGTGCAGGTCGCGTGTGTGCCAGGAGCGGCTGCACGGGCTACGACCACGCGGGCTATGACTACGCGAGTTGACTGTGTGGGTTGACCGTGTGCGACCACTCGGGGCGCGACCGTGCGGGCTGGCCAGGCGCGTCGACCGCATGCACTGGGTGTGCGCATTTGTGCGATCTTGCCGCGTGTGTGTGGGGGAGTCGTCTGCGGGTGCTTGCAGGTTTGGCCCTTTTCTCGAGTGCTTCTGGGACTTGGGGAAGCGCGACTCTGTACGTACGTCTTGTCTAGTTGGGTCGGCTTTTCTCATGCTTTCTTGGTCCGAGTCTTCTCAGTTTGACTTATAAATTTCAGGGGGAACCCCATCAAATGCCCCAAAATTTTCGCGGGTCGTGAAAAGCAAAGCAACGGGCCCAGGAATTTTTAATCTTGATCATTTTGTCTTAGAGTCATGGACTTAGAATCACTCCTACACACGCGCGTCACAAGCTACTTTGTTTGCGGTGCAAAATGTCCCCTTGGTTGGTCCTTGGCATGGGAGCTGATGCCTTGGAACCATTCGTGCTTGCTTTGTGGGCTGAAGGTTTTTCGAGGGATGCTTGGGCGGCGACACCCGTGGTTGTCTTCTCATGATTTTTTGTTGCATGTTGCGCGGCACCTATAACATGCTGGCTTGCGCAGTTGCCGTGGAAAGTTTGCGTTGGTGGCGGATTTTGGGGTGCGATGCGGAGGAATGGTGTCTGTTCTTATTAGGAGTTGGGACGGAGCTCATGGAGGCGGAGGCCATTGATGGCATCTATGCCTCGGGGTGTTGTAGTGAGTAGGGGTCTTGCTTCTGCAGAACACAGGGAGTTCTGGGGTCTTGGAGTGGAGTGGTGCCAAATAGCTGGGGGGTTCCTGAGAAGTTGGCTATGAAGGTAGGTCTGTCATAGCGGGTTGTGCGTGTTGTTGAACTCTGCCACGCCCTTTGTGAGGGATTATATAATGCAAAGGACGCATGGACGTTATGTCCCCCAAGCAGTTGTTGACGACAGATGAGCACTTAATTGCATACGTGGCATATGCACATTTGGCATAGTTGGATGGTGAATTGCTTTTGTCACTTCCTTTATTCAGTCATGTGGGTTTTTGCGTGATTTGTTTGAGCTTGTGAGTCCCCTCGGACGTCGACTTTATGTGGTGAAGGTCTCGTCGTCGTCATTAGGTGGGGATCTTCAGCAGTTGTCGAACCGCTCCTTGCTGTGGCTCACACAGTGGTGACCTAATGTCGTGACATGCACTGCATTGGCCCGAGAGTATCTATTGCATTTATGCTCCTTGTTCGCTATACGCTATTGCTGGTGATTGTCACTGAGCATTAGTGGTGGGAGCATATTGCTTAAGCATGATGGGGGGGACACTTTCCCCCTTTCCTTGGCGGTGTGGATGGACTCAAAGATCTTTTTGTTTTGGGAGGCGGAGACAGACATTGCTTTGTGCGCTCTTTGAGAAAGCTCGAGATTTGGTAAAGAGACATTGCTTTCTTTTTCCTGAGGATGACTAGATTTTGTCGGTACAGCGGTGGTGAAGAACCTTTGTTCGATCGCTATACAAGAGGACCTGAGTCCATCTAGATGAAGGTGAGGCAGCTGAAGGAAGGGAAGACTTGACTGACTATGGAGCTAAAGGACGTCGAGGTTATGTGAGCGCTCGCGGTGGCTGAGTACAAAGTATCTAACGACTTTGAGATAGAGCGATCTCGTATCACAGAGTAGCTCCGCTCTGGGATGATGGCGATTGGGATTGATGAATGCGATGCTGCGTACCACTTTGGTTTTTGCAAGGGGTTCAGGATGCTCTTAGATTACCAAATATCGGTGTTCTAGGCATAGAGGACGCCTCAAATGACGATATTAATGTCGATGTTGAGGGATGATCCCATTGTGCCCTCTTTGTCTTGTTGCTTTGCATAAATGGAGACCCTCGTTTTCGTATCTTTTGTGTTCTGATTGTGCTTTAGTGAACTTAAATTTTTGGCAGAGTAGCGCTTAGCTTGAGCGTTGGCATTTTGAATAGGTCGTTTGTGGGAGATATTCGTCCACTTTTGTTCTTAGAGAACTATAGTATGCTTAGGAGTTGGTGGCGAGGAGCCCTTGTTTGCTCGTGCCTTAAGGGAACTGGGGTTTAACCAGGTAGAGGTGATGAAAAAACATTTATTTGTGTCTTAGGAGGACCGGGCCCTGTTCAGATGAAGGTGGAGAAGAGCCCTTGTTCGTGCCTCCCGTGAACCAGGGTTCGTTCGAGTGGAGGTGGCGAGGAACTTTTGTTCGCACCTTTGGAGAATCGGGGTTCATCTGAGTGGAAGTGGCAAAGAACTTTTGTTCGTGTCTTAGGAGAACTGGGGTTCGTCCGAGTGGATGTGGCGAAGAACTTTTGTTCGTGCCTTAGGAGAACCGAGGTTTGTCTGAGTAGAGGTGGCAAAGAACCTTTGTTCGTTCGCGCCTCAGGAGGATCGGGGTCCGTCTGGGTAGAGGTGGTCAGGAACCTTTGCTCATTCGTGCCTTAGGAAGATCGAGGTTATTCTGGGTGATGGTGTAATTGGACCTTTGTACACCTCTTCTGGGAGGTGCAGACAGACCTTTGGCAGTCCCGCTTAGAAGGTGCAAAGGGACTTTCGTCCATCTCGCCTGAAAGGTGTAGAAAGACTTTCATCCATCTCACCTGAGAGGTGCACTGTAGTGTGGGAGCGAGAAGTCTTGCAATGTGGGGGGGGGGGGAGATTCCCTGCATCATGGAGTGAGATTCCCTATAATGCTGGGGGAGATATGCCCTGTAGCGTGGGAGCGCGATGCCCTGCAATGCAGTAGTGAGATGTCTTGCATTGTGGAAGCGAGATGCCCTGCAACTGGGGGTCGGATCCCCTACATTATGGGAGTGAGATTCCCTACAATGCGGGGGTGAGATGCCCTTCAACATGGGAGCTTGATTCCCTACAAAGTGGGGGCGAGATGCTTGTAACGCGCCAAAATTTTGAAGAGGGAAAATTGGTTTCTGGCAGGGGGCACACGGGCGTGTCCCAGGGCATGTTAGGCTCCAGTCGACGTTTTGGTCGGGAGGTCGACGATTTTGGAGACGACGATCGTCGAGCAGAGAACACAGCCTGAGACACGGGCGTGTCTCAGGGCGTGTCGAGCCCGTGTCGACGATCGGCCTGGGGAGTCGACGAATTTCGCTCGACGATGTGTCGAGACAAGGCACACGGCATAGGACACAGGCGTGTCCAAGGCCGTGTCAGTCAGTCGACGAACTTCGCTCGACTAAGTGTCGAGACAGTGAACACGGCCTGGAGCCCAGACGTGTTGAGCTAGACACGGGCAAGGACACGAGCATGTCCAGTACCCGTGTGAGTCTCGGGTTGTTTTTGGGCTGTGTCGATGGAGGCACACGGCTGACCACACGGCCGTGTCAGTTGGAACACGGGCGTGTTGGGTCGAACACGGGCATGTCGGATGCCCGTGTGTTGTTCCAGGCGCGTTGATTTTGACAGCGAATGGGGGACACGGCCTTGGACACGGGCGTGTCACAGGCCGTGTTCGGCCCAGTTTTAGCATTTCAGACCCGAATCAAGGCCATTCGTTTCTTTAATTTGGGATCCAACGGCTGGGGGTTGTTCCTGATGGGATATACATGGGATTGGACACTTAGAAACCCTCATTTCTTTTGAGTGGTTCTCTTTCTAAAGTTCTAGAGAGAGGGAGAGCAAGGAAGAAGGTGAAGTAGAGATCCGGCTGTTGGAGAGGCTTCGGTGCTCCAAATCGCAAGCTGAGTCCGGATCCGTGGAGGCTAGGTCGTTGCGAAGGTTTTCATCAGGCTATTTTTTCCATGGCTAGGAAGAGGAGTCGGAAGGTAACAACACTTCTCCTCTCGGTTTTAGGATGCATGTTTTAACATCTTTTCTTTTCTAGTTTTTGGGCACCAAACACTCAAATGAGAGGGGTTTGGGTCGTCAAGGTTCAAGAGGAACCTCCGGGTCGATTGAGTCCGTCCCTGGCATGTCTTTGCATTAGAGATCCGCTCCGTTAGTGGATTAGGCATGGTGTGTGAAGCCGTAGTCGCGACCGTTAGTCCGACTCGGTGATGTTGCATACGAGCTTTAAGGATTCGTAGAGATCCGTTGTGGCAAGATGTTGTTTGTGATGTGGTGATGTTTTCCCCTTTTTCTCGAGTAAGTACGTGTAGTCGTAACCGGACAAGGTTAGCTCCTCAATGGCGGTAGATGGTTTCCTTGGTGGACAAGGTTAGCTCTGCATGAGTGGTAGATGGTTTCCTTGGTGCGCGGGAACGTTGTAGTACAAATGAGGGACTAGGGTGGAATTGTCTTGGATTGTGATGTGCCAAGGCGTGGCTGTGTCTCTGTGGTCGGCTGGCTATCCCGTGATGTACACGTCATGTGTGCAGAGTGTCCCGGCGAGACTAGTCCCCTTCTGTGAGACTGATGAGAATGCCAAGCATGGGGGCAAGCCCGGGCAATGAGGACATGAGCGGGTGGGGTCCAGCAAGGCTTCTTAGAATCGGTCAGTTGTGTTTGTTGGAATCCTGACATGTAGCGTCAGAGCTTGCACGCAAGCCCGGGTCTAAGACCTTAAGCGGGTGGGGCCTTAGCAAGAGTTCCAAATGGCAGCTTGTGTGCCGTTGGGGGGAATTGTGTTTCCCTTTTTGTTTGCAGCTTTATGCCAATGGGGAAACGATGAGTACCCAATGGATGTGATGTTGTGCTAGATGCATACGCTATAGGGTGCCTTGGGTGAAACCCGGGTGTTGCATTCATGTTGCATAGTAGGCCCTAATATTATATGCTCAACAGTAGAGAACATGTATGATGTTTGAGACATCCAAGCCTGTTCCTTTAGTTGTTTTTCTTGCTTATGAATATTGCATACGAAGTGCTAACTTGTAGGTTGGAGTAGTACCCCGGGGTCCGTTAGGGGCGGCCGGGAGGAGATGTGTTTGTTACACAGTTTGAGGTCAGCCTTTGCTGACCCACGTTACTAATAATTTTTACAGGGCAAGGATCGCAAGCAGGAGCTAGCTCGCCGGCCAGAAAGGCCTAAGCCTCATGAAGTGTTACCTTTTGCTGTAGCTTTACGTTTATGACATTGTATGTTTTATGCTCATTTTGACCGGCTTGCATGCCGTGGTAGACTAGGTGTGCTTATGCACTTTCAGGACTGATGTATTATTTGAGTTTGAATTTACTCTTGTTGTATGGCCTTAAGGCCAATTTGTTACTCTTGTAGGCGTGGATAACTTCTAGTCTCTTTGGTTGTTTCCGTTGTGTTGTGTTTTGAGTTTTGAGTTTGGGTAGCTATATCATTTTATAATACTGAAGCTGTGGCGTCTGTATGTTGTGGGGCCCGGCCGGACCCATATTATACGGTCATTATAGGGGAGGTGTTACAATGCTCTACAGTGTGGGAGCGTGATGCCCTGTAACGCTAGGGCGAGATGTCATGCAGCATGGGAGCGTGATGCCTTGTAACACGGGGGCGAGATGTTTTTCTTCATAGATGCGCCACGTTTCTTGTCGTTTGCTTGTGGTATTCACCTCAGAGAATCGCTTTGGGGAGACCTGTTTGGCTGACAGAAGTTAGAAAGTAGTTACAATATTAGGGAAAGGTGGAACACATGTGTGTGCGCAAGTTCCACTTTGCGACTTATCATGTCAAAGGAAAATGCATAAAGTCGAGGAGCGGGCTTTGCGCTCGTTATTAGGGGGAGGGTCTCTTGCTCGTGCCCCTAGCTTATCCATGTCGGGTTGCTGCTCTATATTTAGCTGGATTGCCGCTCCACGAGGCGGGCTTGTTCGGGGCGGAGTTCTGCACAAATCTTCCAAGGTGACCTTGTTAGATGAGGCGCTCGATCTCGTCCTTCAACCAGTTGCATCCCTCAATCTTGTGGTCGCATAATTTTTAGAAGCCACAATATTGTGACTGGTTTCCTTATTTCGGTGCAAGCAGCTTGGGCCTCCAAAGCTCACTGTTATCTCGGGCAGCGAGGAGCACATTGGTTCGGGTGATGTTCAAGGGAGTGTATTCTTGATGCAGACGAGCTGCTCAGTCCCGATAGGGATTGCCGTGACGCTCGTTGTTTCCCTTGGGACCTTGGAGTGGCTCTGGATTCCTCTTCCTCTTCAAGCTCCCTTCAAATTGCAGTCGACGTGCTTTGATCTCCTCATCTGCTATGATTTGAGCTTTGACTCGGTGGATGAGGTTGCGGTAGCCGAGCACTGTTTCGCTCATCATCATGGAGTGAAATTTTCCTGGTTGGAGTCCTCCGATCAAAGTTCCGCGTAGGAGCTCAGGGTTGGCTCTAGGAGCCCGTCGTGGCTCTATGGAGACGAAAGAAATCCTTAAGCGATTCTTCCTTGGCTTATCGGATCCCCGAGAGGTGCGAGGGATCTCGAATGATTCGCTGGTTAGCAATAAACTTATCTTTGAAAAGTAGCGTTTGCTCTACGAAGTTCTTGATTTCCCCTTCCTTCAAGGAGTGGAACCAGGCGTGAGCCACTCCTCTCAGAGTTATCGGGAACACTTGGCATAAGAGTGGGTCTGGGGAATTGTAGAGGCGCATGATATCTGCAAAGCGTCTGATGTACTCTAGAGGGTCATCCGACCCATCATACGTCTCGAAGTCAGAGGGTTTGATTTCAGGTGGAAAAGGATTTGCCCGGACCTGCGGAGCTAGGGGATATGTGGTGAACGAGGTGTTGTAATTATGTGTCTCGTTGCCCCCCGTGCCCATACTCCTCCTTAATCATGTGTCACACTTCCTCGCGAGTGAGTTCTCTGCCAACCTGAGCGACGACCTCTTTCGTCATTCAAAAGTTTTCTTGTGCGTGCTTGGGAATCTCATATAGTAGTACAAGATGCATTGAGTTACCAGCATCGGGGAACTCGTCCGCGACGGGATCCTTAGAGCGGGCAGTGTCTTCAGGCACTATCTGACTTGGGATCAGCGGTGGCTGACCTCCTGGTGCGATGTCCGTGTTGGGGGCATGACAAGCCCTCAAGTCTCCTAACAAGTTGAGCGCTTTTGCGTGGTACTCCTCCATTTGGCGTCTGCGTTCTTCACCAGATGCTGGGGAAGCGGCAACGGTGGCTCCTTGCCAAAGCGTGTCATCTCTTACGGGCGAGTTAGCGGTGTCTTGATTGGCATGTAGAGCTTTCACGTGAGAAGCATTGAGCGAGCGAGGTGCAGATTGTATGGCAGCCCCCTGGTTCACAAGATTCCATTGAAGCGCCTGCTTCCTTTTTCGGACGTCGGGTACATGCTATTTTCCCTCTTCCTCCCTTGTTTGTGCTGGAGAAGTGCTTCATTGGGAGCGATACCTCCTACGGCCGTTGCTCTTTGGGTCCCTACATCGTACGTGGTGTGGGTTACTTCGCTGAGCGAGTAGTGGTTTGAAGGGAATGATGTCAGGTCCGTTGCCATAAGATATGCCCCTGGTGACTCAGAAGTTCTTAAGTCCCTTAGCTGGGCGAGCAGACGAGCCTAATACTCTTCCATCCGTCATATCCTCTCCTTACCCGAAGATGTTAACGTGGAGGTTATCTTCTCGAGGCGTAACTTGTTAGAGCTTTTGGAAACGCTTTCCCACAAACGACGCTAAATTGTTGTTGGTCACCCAATTTTTCCCTTGTTCGGAGAAATCGGACCGCCTTAACTCGGAATTAAACTAGGCACGCAAGCGTCAAAGTAAACAACAACAAATGACAAGAGAATTTTTTTGACATGGAAAACCTGAAAAGGGTGAAAAACCACATGGGTGGATCTGTGTCGAGCCAAAATCCACTAGTTCATTTGAGTTTATAATGATTGAGATTTGATCTCGAAGGAAGACATACTTCTTCTCCGTTACAATTGCAAAGTACACAAAATGGTGGAAAAAAGAGCAAACTCCTCGGATCCTCGATGGAAGCGTTCTGACCTTGGAATGTTACTAAGTTCACGGAACCTCGGTGGGAGCATTCCGGCTAGAAAAATCTCAAAGTTCAAGGAGCTTTGGAGAGAGCGCTCTCGTTGAAGCAGAGCCTTGAGGAGAGCGCTCTCGCAGAATCGGATGTCGTGACATGACGCTTGTTTGAGCATTGATGCAAGAAGAGTAGTGGTGCGAATTCATAAGGAGAGAATCAACCTAAGTCTACGATCTCGCTGGAAAACCTAAGAGCTCTCTCTTGCCTCTAAAGTTATTTGTTCTCAAATGAAGATGTGTAAGCCTATTTATTGTTTTATAGAGGAATATGTCGGTAATTGCACTGGGGCAGAATTTATGCTGGCGAATGTCGTCGCCCCATTTCGGTCATCTGGATCACTAATTTTAGTGAAATGACGGAGGTGCCCCTCAGGCGGTTCGGGCGGCTTGGGTTGTTGCCTGGCGGCAATGATGACCGATGGCAGTCGGGTCTGACGATACACTTAGCGGGCGCAACACGAGCTCAGGATGCGCACTTGCTGGGTACGGCTGCGCAGGGGCATGACCGCGTGGGGTACGACCGTGCGGGGACGCAGACGTGTGGGGGAGACCATGCTAGTACCTATGGCCGGAAATGAGGTGAGCTTCCTACCCCCTCCCTTGGTGCTAGATCTTTAGTTATGAAATAAGAGAGATGTCAGCTTAAAGGAGTTCGACCTTGGTAAGAAATGAAGATCTCCTAGGAAGAGATTATGCTAGGACCTTTGTCCTAGGGTTTGTTGTCTTCAAACTTTCCTCTCTTCAATGGGAAGACGGTGGACTAGGTTTCGTGAAGAACGATGGTCTAATGAGGGTGAATAAGGGAGGAGGAAGAGTTGAAAGCATTTTGTTGGAACGGTTAGAGGAAGAAGACGAACTGATGTCATTCGTTGGACTTTAAGATGCATGTAGGAATCTGTTTCCTGTGCGCAGCAGATTTCGAGGCCGTTTTGAGTATGGTACGACCATATTTAGGTCTTGAGCTGAACACGAAAATTGTAGTCCTCAGAAAGACCTTTCCAACAGATGGTTACATGTTCACATAGGAGTTCGGTAACTCCGGGAATGTTCAGCCAAAGCTGATGCACAGTCATAACATAAATGCAGACTATTTTTGATCTAGTGTATATTCGGGTAACTAGGATGAACAAATGTTGTCGGATCTTGAATGGATAAATGGTTGTTGGATCTACGTGCAAACAAAATGGATATTGGATCTTTAAATGAACAAATGTTTTATTCATGAGAATCGGTAAAGGTGCGTTTTAACAATAATACGTGAATGTGTAATCTATAGCTTGCGGTTATCTAAGTGGTTGGAATAACATGGGATGTATTCCTAGCAAGATATGTTGATAATATAGAAATATATAAATGGCATGGTGGATGTTGCTTGATTTACAATTGGAAAGGATGTACGACTTAATATGCAGATGCCTGCGGAATCCTATAAATGGGGCTAGATGAGAAAACGCCCATGACCATGTGGTATGATGAGTCTCAAGGTTGAAGTGATAAATAGAGTTCACTGCTTAGATTGTGTCTCCCTACGGTAGCAGTCGGGACCGATATGTTGTATAAGGTGTCTTACCACCTGTGTTAATGTTGAGCCCTTAAGTGCTTGGGAGCACTGGAATGTGAAAGAGTGTAAGTGCGTGAGTATTTTACCGCACTGGTTCGATTTGATGATAAGGGACTCAGTGTACAGCCCTTGAGTGCATTTGTGCATTGGTTTGGTAATAATAAGAAGGGAATCGGTTGAATCCCTTGGACGTTTGATGGCATGTCCATGTGAATTTGCATGCGGTGTGAGTTGACACACGTAGTCATAATCCCGGGTTAAGGATAGTGTGGCAGGTCTACGGGCTCGTCAGTCGTCACACTGATGGGAGTTGCCAGATAGACCTTGGGCGGTTGGGCTTGGTCCTCGGTGCTCATTCCCGAAGCTCCTTCCGTGCCAAGTGGACGGTTGGTCTTGTTCCTTTGGTGATACGCTCCTAGAGGCTCCTTTCGTGCCACACTGATAGGACAGTTTTGTTGTGTTCTTGGTGCACATCTACCCGAGACCCCTCTGAGCCATAGTATGCATGAGATCCGATGTTGTGTTATTAGCGTTGAGGAGTACGGATGCCTAGGCCTGGTAGTGTGGATACCCGCCTAGTAGTTGAGACACCTACTCTACTATCACCGTTTGATCACGATGGATGGCGCTTGAGAGGTTAGCTACTGTAAGACCCCTCCCCTTACCAAGGAGTTAACCCGGTCTTATGCCCAGAACTGTCGTATTACGGTGGCACTAACACACGGGTTAGTCGACACCGCAACACGCCGATTCTGCCGGCTAGAACGATCACATAACCAATTCGGCCAAAAGAGAGCAAGAAGTAAAGTTGTATAAAGCAAACACTAGTCCCCAAGTCACAGTACCATCACATAATGAATATGAGTACATCAGTCCATAATGAGATATATAAAAATAGACAAAAGGGGGCTTATGCCCATTACATCATGTCAAATATCTCTCTCATAAATAACAACAAGCGGAAGCTACACTATCCTCAGAAGACTCGTCCCAACTGACGTCGAGCTGCAGGAGTAGTAGTGGGTGGAGGTGGTATCAGCTCCTCATGTCCTGCCACCTCGTCCTATTGGTGATCCATCTCCTCGAGCTCCTAAAATGATTGTTTACACCGACCATTAGTCTAAAAGACTAAGTCGTTTCCTCCGCACCTCGCCCCGCAACTCCTAGGCACCGGGCGGGAGGACGAAGCGGAGGACAACAAGGGGTAAAACAAGAAAGCAGGTGACAATGGAACTATACTAACAAGTAGATATACATCAATATCTCTATTCTAACAGTTCTATATATATAGTGTAGGAAGTAAAAGAACTGAACAGGAACAAGTATGTGCAGTAAATAAACAGTACTGAAAGTAAGCTGAGTAAAGACAGTAAATAAAATAAACTACTACTGTCATCATATAAGTACCTTAACTTATATGAATGCCCATACAAATATATAAGTTAAGGTTTCCAGAAATATAACTTATCATATAAAAGAGTCCATACTAATTTATATGATAAGGATCCATGGTGCGTATGACCTAGTTATGAATGTATGATATGCATGTGTATTATGGTTCATGCAAGTGCAACTTACGCACACGACTCTGTGATCATAGAGCTTTAGTTCCCACTTTTTGGAGCTAGCATCACTCTCTGGTACCACCGTTGTAGCTACGGCAACAGTGGAGCGGGCGTCTCCACTCCTAGGCGGGTATCACACTACCAGGCCTAGACCTCTCATACGCCTCTATACACGTCCTAGGTTCACTCTAGAGTCTCAGCGTACTATTTACTGGCTACCCACCAATCTTTTTGGTCGAGTGTGCGTTTTTGGGGATCGTCCTCCAGACCGCAGCGTAAAACAACCCACTGGCCCCTTAAACCATCACACCTCGCCAGAGCCACCGTACTGTCATCGGTGTGACGATTGGCCCAGTACCGCATGACCCGCCATAATTTTATGCACATGCAAGATATTCCAACCTGAGCCTCTAGCTCGCAGGACCAAACCGTCCTGAAACCCTCCAACCCATCACGGGTGAGATTGCACATTTGTGTCTTAGTTCTGAATCCCTCCAACCCTCCTCGGGTGAGAAAGCACATTTGTGCGTTTATTCAAATCTCTCAAACCCATCACAGGTGAGAATGAACCACAGTGCCTTAACTTATTAGACTACTCGTGTCTAGTGTTAGTTATACCTAGTAGTTTAGGGTTAATCCCAGGACTGCCCAGGGCATGCCCGGTGAAGGGCTCTCGAGGGCACTAGGAACTACTATGGGCTGAATCCCAAAGCTCCCTTTCTCAAGGATATTTACTCTTATTAATGTCTACCCATTGTCCGTATTTTGCTCTCATTATTACTCTGTAGTGATCCTAGTGACTTAAGATGTTAATAGAAGGGCGGCGGTCTTCCACCGGCCTTTGTTATAATTACTATCCTAGGACTTGCGCTCCATCGCTCGTAACCAAGAAATGACCTATAGTAGACCAACCAGGATTAATTCTCCCACAATAATTACCATCTGAATGTTTATTCTTATCCCCCTGCGGTCCTAGTAATATATACTATCTGAGCTAGACGTAACCCATGTCCTAATACCACCCGTAAAGTATGACTTCCAATTTTTCGGCCAAAGTGACCCTAACCATTTATCATGGGATGGTATAACATATGATATTGATTATGTGGAGTTTTCACTATTTTTCCAAGTCATAAAGACCCTAAATTAAATTCATTAATTAAGTGGCATATGTCACTTTATACAAGAAGTATTATTTCAAATGATCCCCCTGGTCTAATAAATTTTCTTGATGATCATCTAGGCTAATTATGACTGGTTTCCAAAAATTGTAATTTTCCCATTTATATTTCCATTTAAATTTTATTTAGAGTAAAATCCATGAATTTGCCACTTTACAAATGAAGTACATTAAACATGTTTCTAAAAATTCTAGACAATAATTTGGTTCACCAACACTCATATGACAAATATAACAGAAATGTCATTTATTGGACTTTAAACCTATAGAAGCATCCAAAAATATTAAGAAAATTACTCAAGGTCACAATCACCTAATTAAATCACTAGGAATTTTTTCATAATATTCCTACTGTAATTTCCATCATTTTTAAATAATTTCCATAAAGGGCAAAATTATAAATTCTACATTATTCCAAAATATAATCATCTAATAGAACCATAAAATTCTCCAGGGGTTAAATATGAGTCATTTAAGTTTGTGGCAAAATTTGAGAATTTAATATCATCATTAGCCTTAGTTTCAAATTTTCATTTCTAAAAGGCCAAATTTTCAAAAATTCAAATTAATGGGATTTTTGATCCCAAAAATCCCATTCTTTCTGTGGGAGGTGTATTTCACCCCCTTAAACTTCTATCCAGAGTTTCATGGGCATGCAAAGTCCTAAATGGGCTGAATTTCTCATTTTTCTAATTTTGCTAATGGCACCTCAAGCCTATATTCATCATACTCATGCAAGTGGGTTTACCCAACATGCAGAGGCCCAAAGAGGCTGAAATTTTTATCATGGTCTGATATTGACCCAATGTACATGCCACCAAAATTTGGGTTCATTTGGAGTTGTATTTCTCCAAATATTCAATTAATTTAATTATATGTATTTTCACAAAAACTATATGAAACTTTATTCCAAAATTTCTCATATTTTTACAGGGTCTAAGTTTGACCTAATCAAGAACATACCCAAAATTTTGGGTCGTGTGGACTGTTGGTTTAGCATGGGCATTCAATTAACTTTCTGCCCTAGCCTAGGACCAGTCCTAGTAGATTGGTCCTATAGGGAGCCCTATTGCTCCAAATCTCGCGTTTAGGGTGGCAAATTGAAGGTAAGACTTAGGCCTACAATTTTCATTTTGATGTATGGATCTGAATTTGCCTTTAAGAGGCCTATTTTTAGCATGCAAGCAATGTGTAAAAATGTGACATTTAATTTACTGTTCACATTAATATAATTCATTAATCATATCAAATCAGATGGACGACATCCGTTCATCATCCCCAGGTGGACAACGGCTGCAATTTCTTCTTCCTTGTCCATGTTTGCTGGCAAATTCCGACCACCTGGGCCGGCTCCACTGCCGGCGATTATTGCCACCACCTTCATTGAGGTGGTGGCTGGCGTTTCCCGGCGGTGAGGCTGCCAGAGGCGGCTCCTCCGGCGATCCCGAGCAAGAAGAAAAAGCTCGGATTTTTGCTCTCTGCTCACATGATATTGGGCTCAATTGAGCCCGATGTCTCTCCTAGTCGATCTAGAATTCTAGTACGGTGAGAGGTGAGGTAAAACGAACCGAAATTGAGGTTTGGCGGCGAGTTTGGCGGCGGTGAGCCATGGCCGAGCTTGCTCCGGCGAGTCCTTCCCGTTTCCTGGTTTCTCCAGCAAAAGCAGTGCTCCATATGTCGATTTCCACTCGCTTGAGCTCACTGAAGGTGATGGTGGGCTTGCTTTTGGCTGGGGGTGGCTGTGGGAGAAGTTAAAGTTAAGGGGGGTGGCCGGCCAAGCTTTGGAATCTCCTCCTGGCCACCAGATGTCCCCAAATCCTTCCACTTTGTAGGAATATCTCTGAGAAGCTCAGCCAGCTGTTGGCAGGGGGAAGGAGGGCCACATGGCCATCATTTCCTTTCTCCCTCTCTTCTCTCTCCTCTTTCCCCCCAAAATTCCAATTTTACCCCCATGCATGTGTCCTCTCTCCTAATTCAGAGGGGTAGGGGGAGTCCTTGGCCTCTTGGGCTGGTCATGAGCCTTGACTAATGGGACTAGCCCATGGGGAGTGTGCTTGGTTCATTCTTTCCCCAATTTAGGCTTCAAGTTGACTATGTTGAATTTTAGGGTTGACTTGGTCAACTTGATGAGTGGGTTGACCCCACCTGAAGGTCATGGGCCCTATGACACCACCCAACTTGGGTTGGTCCATGGTGGTGCCCCACTTGGACTATTTGGGCCTTTAGGTGTGAATTTGACCAAATTAAGACTAGGGTTGACTTGGGTCAACTCTAGTCAATTGGTGACCTTGTGATATGGCTTATGGTTCCCTTAGGTTGGTGTTAGGGTTAAGGATGCAGTGGTGAAATCAATGTGTGGCTAGGACCCCAATTTGGGGCTGGTTTGACTTAGACTACCTTGAGCCCTGTTGTGGGCACCATGTGACTAAACTCTAATCTCATGGTTCAAACCTAGCCTAAACCCATGCCCCACCACATGCCCTAACCCAACCTAAGTAGAGGGGTCTAATTGCAAGTGGGATGTTTCAAATTCTAATAAATAAAGAAATAATTTCGTCCTGAAATTCAAGTTCGGGTCTACGAGGTTTCCAAGCATGAAAATTTAAGTACTTTAGCTAATAATTAAAGTGTTACCTGATGTAAAAAGCTCTGGGTGCCGCTCTAGCATCAGATCCCTCGGCTCCTAGGTGTGCTCCTCCTGTCCATGGTTGGACCATAACACCTTAACCAGGGGAACCCTCTTCTTTCGCAGCACTCGGACCGCGGTATCATCGATCCGGAGCGGCTCCAAACGAACTGATCTGTCGGACGCTAGCGGGCCTGCTGTAGTGGCGATATGCTGCTCTGGCCGAAGGAGAGCTCTCCACAGCGAGGAGATGTGGAAGTCGTCATGCAAGGTCCCCAGCTATGGTGGCAGCTCCAACCTGTAGGCCAAGTGTCCGATCTGCTCCAGAATTAAATATGGTCCCATATATCGAGGGATGAGCTTCTTGTGCCTCCACACCCGAGAAATACCATGCACCAGACGTATCTTCAAGAACACTCTGTCCCCCACCTGGAACTCTACCTTCCGATGTCGCGCATCGTAGTACTTTGCCTACCTTCTTGGGGCCTCTAGCATCTGGTCCCTAATCAATCGTATCTGAGCATCCGTATCCTCAATATATTCTGATCCAAGTGCCCGGTCCTCATCCTGAACCCAAGATAGCATTATCCGGCATTTCCTCCCGTAAAGAGCCTCATAAGGTGTCATCCCAATGCTCGCCTGGTGACTGTTGTTGTAGGAGAACTCGACCAGAGGCAACAGTCTCTCCTAGGGCCTCCCCATATCCAATATGCATAATCGCAGTAGATCCTCCATGGTCCTGATGGTTCGCTCTGTCTGACCGTCGGTCTGTGGATGGAAAGTAGTGCTAAAAGTAAGCTGAGAACCCAAGTACGCCTGCACTGCTCTCCACTCCCTATAAGTGAATCGACCGTCACGATCCGAGACAATTGTCCTGGGGACCCCGTGGTATCTGACGAATTGTTCCACAAACAACCTCACCAAAATAGTAACTGGGTTGTCCTTCCTGATAGGTATAAACCAGGCCACCTTGGTCAATCTGTCGATAATGACCTAAACAGAATCGTGCCCCGAGTGGGAGCGAGGCAATTCGTGCACAAAATCCATAGCAATATCCTCAAACTTCCACTCAGGGACCGGCATCGACTATAGTAACCCTCCGGGGCTCTTGCATTCCGCCTGTACTCGCTGGCAAATCTCACAGTGTGTCACATAAAAGATGATCTCCCTCTTCATCCCCTCCAATACATGCTCTTTCGCAGATCAGCTGTCATCTTGGTGATACCGGGGTGCACGGAGTACTGAGAACTGTGTGCCTCCCTAAGTATGTCCTCCCGGATACCGCCTCCTGCGGGTATATAAACACGACCGCGGAAATGAACGAGGCCATCAAGCAAAGAATAATCACCTGGCCTGCCCCCTTCCAGGGCCCTAAACACCGGCACCAAAGCTGCATCCAACTTCTAATGTACCTTGATGTGCTCTCGTATATCACATTCCACGATCAGGGAGTTCAAGTACTCTCGGTAGACCTCTGGATGGGACTTAGAAACGACCGAAATGTGTATGTCCTCTAACATCCGCAACAACTCCATAGACATCACTCGAGTCTCCGGTACTGAGGTGTTGGCTCTCCTGCTCAAGGCGTCTGCCACGGTGTTCACCTTCCCCGGATGATAATGCATGGTGTACTCATAATCGCATAAGATTTCAAGCCACCTCCTCTGGCACAGGTTCAGATCTTTCTGCGTGTCAACATACTTGAGGTTCTTGTGATCCGAGAAGATATCACAATGAACCCTATATAAGTAGTGTCTCCAGATCTTTAATGTGAATACCACCGCCCCGAGCTCTAAGTCATGTACGGGGTAATTCTGTTCATGCTTCTTCAACTGCCTCGAAGCATAAGCGATGACATGCCCGTGCTGCATCAAGACTGCACCCATCCCCTGATATGAGACATCAGTATATATATGAAATCCTTCCTTCCTAGATGGAAGTGCAAGGGTGGGGGAAGAGGTGAGCCTGTCCTTCTGCTCCTGAAACGCCACCTCGCACTTCTCCATCCATATAAAAGCTGCTTCCTTCTTCGTCAATGACGTGATGGGGAGTGCTATCCTCGAGAACCCCTCCACGAACTTGCGATAATATCCTGCGAGCCCCAGGAAACTGTGTATGTCCGACGCTGACTTTGGCGGCGGCCAATCTCTAACTGCCTGCACCTTGGCTGGGTCCACGGCCAACCCTGCCCCACTGATAGTGTGCCCTAGAAATGCCACTTCCTGTAGCCAGAACTGGCACTTGGAGAACTTTGCATACAATTGGTGCTCTCTCAGCTTCCCCAAAACCAAGGCCAAATGTTGAGTATGGTCTTCCTGTGTCTGGGAGTAGATCAGTATATCATCGATGAAAACTATAACGAATCTGTCCAAGTAAGGCTCGAAGACGCGGTTCATCAAGCTCATGAATGCAGAAGGCGCATTCGAGAGCCCGAATGGCATCACCGTGAACTCATATAATCTATAGTGGGAACTAAAAGCCGTCTTCGGAATGTCCTCCTCCTGGATCCGCAGTTGATAGTACCCCGATCTTAAATCTAACTTGGAGAACTAGAAGACTCCCTAAAGCTGATCAAAAAGCTCGTCGATTCGGGGTAGCGGGTATATATTCTGGACCGTCAACCGGTTCAGCTCCCGGTAGTCGATGCAGAGACGCGGGGAGCCATCCTTCTTCTTGAAAATAACACTGGAGCTCCCCATGGTGATGAGTTCGGTCGGACAAACCCTGACTCTACCAGCTCCTATACCTGAGTCCTGAACTCTACTAGCTCCTTTGGGGCTATTATGTACGGCGCCCGAGATACGGGCCTAGCTCCTGGCACCAAATGAATACGGAAGTCTGTGTCCCTGGCCGGTGGTAATCCGGGCAATTTCTCTGGAAACACGTCAGAAAAATCCCGAACTACCGGAATATCCACAATAGAAGTCTCTGCTCCCGCCATCTCGAAGCAGATAATGTACACTTCCTCCCCTTGCCTGTGGGCTTTGACAGCCTGTACAGATGATAATAAGAGATGGGAGACAAGTCTAATACCTTCGACGATGACATGGGTGTCACCATGCCTCAGGGTGATCCTCCTCGATGGGCATTCGATCTGGGCATGATTCCAATGTAACCAAGTCATGCCCAAGATCAAGTCAAAATCTGGCATCTTCAGAATCGTTGCGGGCGCTTCAAACGTCTTTCCGCTGATTTCCGCCTCCATACTGCACCTGGCAGAAGATAGTAGTACCGATCCATCAGGTAGTCTCACTCTCATCGTCGCGCCCGTGAATCGTTCCATGCCGTCCAACCCTTCAACAAAGGCTTCTGATGCGAACGAGTGTGAAGCACCCGTATCAAATAGTGTGTGCGCGGGCTTGCCGCTGATGAAGACTATGTCTGAGATTGATTGAGTTTCAAATGGGTAGTCATTCTTCATGGTCAAGATTATGTAAAATATTAATAATAGGGAAAATGTCTTAATTTCATAACATAAGTTATATACATGTGATGACTTCCTCCGGATTTCTCGGCTCAGCGAGGTCCAATGCATACATCTGCTCATGTCCTCTGCCTCGACCAAAAGGTCCTCGGCCTCGGCCTCGGCCTCGACCCCGTCCTCGACCTCGGCCCTGTTGTACTGGAGGGACCACTAGAGGTGGAGGAGGTGGAGGAGGAAGTGGACGAAACTGAAGAGGGCACACTGATCTGATATGACCCGGCTGATGGCACGTGAAACAAACTATCGGTCGTTGGCCACGATCATCCTGCCTCATCTGGCCATGCATATGTGGTGGTGGAGGAGCTGGTATTGAAGGGGGTCCCTGCTCCTGCCTGTAGTTGGGACGATAACGTCCCACACCTCTCTTGTGTCTAATGCCTCTGCCCCTCTGCGTACCCCGACTATTCTCCCCAAAGAACGACCCATCCTGTGGTATCTTTCCTCTGTTCTGCACCATCAGCTGGTCTGTCTCCAGCTTCTTGGCCATCTCGATGATCTGAGCTGATGTGCCGTGAGAGATGAACAGTAGGGCCTGCCTCAAGTCGTCTCTAAGGCCCCGGTAGAATCTCTTGGCATACCTCCTATCGTCGGTATCATGTACCCCTGCGAACCTGGAAAGGTGGGAAAACTCCCTCTGGTACTCAATCACCGATCTGGTCCCTTGCTTGATATTCAAGAACCTCTCTTCTAACTCATCACGATTCGTGGTGGACACAAAATGGTCCAAGAATACTTCGCCGAACTCCTCCCAAGATATTTCTGACAGATCTCTATCTGCATAGGTGGAGTCCATCATGGACTTCCACCACCTCTTCGCATGGGCATCTAGTGTAGTAGTTGCCAAATGAACTGCCTCGCTGACAGGGCAGCTGATGTCTGCCAGTATATCATGTATAACCTCAAGTATCATGATATACTAGATGCTGAAGCCACATGAGAGGAATTACCCCGTCCATGACTTGGAGTTGGAGGCGGTAATTTTCGCGTTGAAAATATGGCGGCATTATGTTTATGGTGCAAAGGTGGAGATCTTCACGGATCATAAAAGCCTGAAGTATCTCTTGGATAAAAAGGACTTGAACATGCGGCAACGCAGGTAGGTTGAGTTTCTTGGAGACTACGAAGTAGTGATTCAGTATACGCCATGTAAAGCCAATGTGGTGGTGGATGCCTTGAGTAGAAAGTACTCGGGGCAAGGGAATTGGATCGAAACTCATGATGAGCGGTTGGTACGGGAATGGGAGTCCCTTGGTTTGGAATGTGTTGCGAGAGGCGAGTCCAGCGTGGCTCGGTTGAACTGGATTGAAGTGCAAAACGACTTGACCGATCGCATTCGGGAAGCGACTCGGTTGGATGTGGAGTTTCAACCATTTGTGTTGGAGGCTCAAACGAGCGAGAGCAGCGCCTGGGAGATGATTGATGGGATTCTGAGGAAGGACGAAAGGGTTTGTATACCGCAGTTTGGCAAACTCCGTGAGGAGTTGATGTTTGAGGCTCACTTCACAAAGTACTCCATTCACACGGGCAGTACAAAGATGTACTTGGATATGAAGAAATCCTTTTGGTGGCCGGGGCTGAAGCGGGACGTAGCTTTGTGTGTGAATCGTTGCCAAACTTGTGCCTTGGTGAAGGCCGAGTGTCAGAAGCTGGGCGGGTTCCTAAAGCCCCTTCCAATCCCTGAATGGAAATTTGATGATATCTCTATGGACTTTGTACATGGTCTGCCTAAATCGCAGCAGGGTAATGATGCTATTTGGGTGATCGTGGACCGCTTAACCAAGGTGGCCCACTTCATCCCAAATCGGAAAGAGGATAGCGTGGAGAAACTGGTGGAGTTGTATGTTCGCAACATTGTGCGACTGCATGGGGTTCCTAAGAGCATAGTCAGCGATCGAGATGGACGGTTTACGTCCAAGGACTGGAGACTGGTTCAAAAGAGCTTGGGCACGAAGCTAAAGTTCAGTATGGTGTTTCATCCTCAAACTGATGGGCAAACTGAAAGGACGAACCGTACTATGGAGGATATGTTGAGAATGTGTGTTCTTGACTTCAGCAAGAAGTGGGAGGATCACCTCTTCATGGTGGAATTCGCATACAACAACAGTTTTCAAGCAAGTATAAAAATGACGCCATACGAAGCTTTGTAGGGGAAACAGTGTCGAACACCGATGTCTTGGGCAGAGGCGGGAGACACCAAAATTTTGGGAAAAGAGGTGGTAGTTGACGCTTGTGAGTTGGTACGGACCATTCAAGAGCGTATGAAGGTGGCGCAAGACCGGCAAGCAAAGTACTTTGATGTTCGTCACCAGAAGTTGGAGTTTGCGGTAGGTGATTGGGTGTATTTGAAGATCAAACCGTTCAAAGGTGTCTCACGGATTCGCCGACTCAAGAAGTTGAGTCCAAGATTTTTGGGCCCCTTTGAAGTTGTTGAACGGGTGAGAGAAGCAGCCTATCGGTTGGCGTTGTCCGCGGAGCTGAGTGGATTGCATAACGTCTTCCACGTCTCCATTTTGAGGAAAGCCATGGTGGAGGCTAGTGTGGTGATTGAGCCGACATCAGTGTCGATTGAGGAAGACTTGAGGACGTGAGTCCTTCCAATTGCTATAGAGGATTCGGAGACTCGGCAGTTGCGGAATAAAGATGTTAAACTCGTGAAAGTCTGATGGGACAACTGCGGTCGAGAGGAGTTCTCTTGGGAGCGAGAACAGGCCATGCTAGAAGAGTATCCAGAACTCTTCATTTCAGGTACAAGTTAAGTTTTTGTTCCCTTTTGTTTTGTAATTTCGGGACGAAATTCTGTTAAGGGGGGAGAGTTGTAACACCCCAGAATTTGAGAGAGGGTCGATTTGCGTTTCTGGCCAATTTTTTGTTTCTGGCAGGGGGCACACGGCCTGCGACACGGGCGTGTCGCAGGGCATGTCGAGCCCGTGTCGACACTCGGCCGGGGTGTCGACACTTTCGCTCGACATTGTGTCGAGACTAGGGCACACGGCCTGCGACACGGGCGTGTCGCAGGGCGTGTCGAGCCCGTGTCGACACTCGGCCCGGTATGTCGAGACTTTCGCTCGACAGCGTGTCGAGACAAGGCACACGGGCGTGTCCAAGGTCGTGTGGGTCTGTCGACGAGCTTCAGTCGACGATGTTCACTCGACGAGTGTCGAGTGTCGAGTGTCGAGTGTCGAGACTGGGGCACACGGCCTGTGACACGGGCGTGTCACAGGGCGTGTCCCGCTTGGTCGACGATCTTTGCTCGATGTTTTTCCGCGGTGTCGACACAAAGGTTGTCGACGAGTGTCGAGATTTGGCACACGGCTTGGGACACGGGCGTGTCCCAGGCCGTGTCCCTTCTCGGGATGTTTCGGGGCCGTGTCGTTGGAGGCACACGGCCGGCCACGCGGTCGTGTCAGTGGGGACACGGGCGTGTCGGGTTGAACACGGGCGTGTCGGATGCCCGTGTGCTGTTCCAGGCGCGTCGATTTGAGACGGCGAATGAGGCACACGACCCTGGACACGGGCGTGTGCCAGGCCGTGTTCGGCCCAGGTCTTTTATTTTTTCTGTCAGATTGTGGCCTTTCTTTCCCTGATTTTAGGATCTGATGGTGCAGATCATTTCTTGGGGAGTTAAGTCCGAGAATAGGGTTGAAAACCCTCATTCTTCTCCAAGCTTTCTCTTACTAAATATCTAGAGAGAAGTGAGAGCAAGCAAGAAAGAGAGGGAGGGTTTGGGCTGTAGGAGAGGTTTCAGTGCTCCAAATCGTGAGCCGAGTCCAGATCCGTGGAGGCTAGATCTTTGCGAAGGTTTTCATCTGGTTATTTTACCATGGCAAGGAAGAGGAGTCGGAAGGTAACGACACTTCTCCTCTCGGTCTTAGGATGCATGTCTTTAGCATCATTTCTTTTCTAGTTTTGGGCACCAAACACTCAAATGAGAGGGGTTTTGGGTCGCCAAGGTTCAAGAGGAACCTCCGGGTTGATTGAGTCCGTCCCTGACATGATTTGCATTAGAGATCCACTCCGACAGTGGATTAGGCATGGTGGGTGAAGCCGTAGCCGCGACCGTTAGTCCGACTCGGTGATGTTGCATATGAACTTTAGGGATTCGTAGAGATTTCGTTGTGGCAAGATGTCGTTTGTGATGTGGTGGTGTTTTCCCCTTTTTCTCGAATGAGTACGTGTAGTCGGAACCGGACAAGGTTAGCTCCTCGTGGCGGTAGATGGTTTCCTTGGTGGACAAGGTTAGCTCCGCATGAGTTGGAGATGGTTTCCTTGGTGAGCGGGAATGCTGCAGTACAAATGAGGGATTAGGGTGGATTTGTCTTGGTTTGTGATGTGCCAAGGCGTGGCTATGTCTCCGTGGTCGGCTGGCTATCCTGTGATGTTCACGTCATTTGTGGAGAGTGTCCCGGCGAGACTAGTCCCCTTCTGTGAGACTGACGAGAATGTCAAGCATGGGGGCAAGCCCGGGCAATGAGGCCATGAGCGGGTGGGGTCCGGCAAGGCTTCTTAGAATCGGTCAGTTTGTGTTGTTGGAATCCTGACATGAGACGTCAGAGCTTGTAGGCAAGCCCGGGTCTAAGACCTTGAGCGGGTGGGGCCTTTGCAAGAGTTCCATGTGGCGGCCTGTGCGCCGTTTGGGGGAATGGTGTTACCCCCCTTTGTTTACGGCTTTATGCCAATGGGGAATCGATGAGTACCCATATGATGTGATGATGTGCTAGATGCATACGAGATAGGGTGCCTTGGGTGAAACCCTGGTTGTTGCATACATGTTGCATAAGTAGGCCCTTTTATTTATATGCTCAACCCATAGAGAACATGTATGATGTGTGTGACATCCAAGCCTATTTCTGTAGTTTCTTTTCTTGCTTATGATTATTGCATACGAAGTGCTAACTTGCAGGTTGGAGGGGTACCCCGGGGTCCGTTAGGGGCGACCGGGAGGAGATGTGTTTGTTACACAGTTTGAGGTCAGTCTTTGCTGACCCACGTTACTAATAAATTTTACAGGGCAAGGATCGCATGCAGGAGCTAGCTCGCCGGCCAGAAAGGCCTAAGCCTCATGAAGTGCTTTTCTCTTTTGTAGCTCTACCTATATGATGTTGTATGTTTGAGACTCATGTTGTCCGGCTTGCAAGTCGATGTAGACTAGGTGTGATATGCACTTTCTTGACTATTGTATTATTTAAGTTTGGACACTTGATGTAAGGCCATAATGCCATTGTTATTGCTCTTTTAGTGGTGGATAACTTCTAGTCCTGTTTTGTTTCTGTTGTGTAGTGCAAAGTGTTTTGAGTGTGGGTAGCTATATCAACTTATAATACTAAAGCTGTGGCGTCCGTATGTTGTGGGGCCCCGGCTGGACCCATATTATACGGTCATTACAGGGGAGGTGTTACACAGCCAGCTGCTTGGGCAGGGGGGAGGAGGGCCACATGGCCACCATTTCCTTTCTCCCTCTCTTCTCTCTCCTCTTTTCCCCCAAAAATTCAAATTTTACCCCCATGCATGTGTCCTCTCTCCTAATTCAGTGGGGTAGGGGCAGTCCATGGCCTCTTGGGCTGGTCATGAGCCTTGACTAATCGGCCTAGCCCATTGGGAGTGGGCTTAGTTCATTCTTTCCCCAATTTAAGCTTCAAGTTGACTATGTTGACATGTAGGGTTGACTTGGTCAACTTGATGAGTGGGCTGACCCCACCTGAAAGTCATGGGCCCTATGACACCACCCAACTTGGGTTGGGCCATGGTGGTGCCCCACTTGGACTATTTGGGTCTTTAGGTGTGGGTTTGACCAAATTAAGACTATGGTTGACTTGAGTCAACTCTAGTCAATTGGCGACCTTGTGATATGGCTTATGGTTCCCTTAGGTTGGTGTTAGGGTTAGGGATGCAGTGGTGGAATCAATGTGTGGCTAGGACCCCAATTTGGGGCTGATTTGACTTAGACTACCTTGGACCCTGCTGTGGGCCCCATGTGACTAAACCCTAATCCCATGGTTCAAACCTAGCCTAAACTCATGCCCCACCACATGCCCTAACCCAACCTAAGTAGAGGGGTCTAATTGTAAGTGGGATGTTACAGCTACCTGCTCGAAAAGTTGGAACTAACGGTCTGTGTCGACATAGCAGTGTGCGTGTGTGTGCATGGGTGAGTCGTCATGTTGCATTCATAACATTGCATTGCATTACATTACACAAAATCCTTATCATATAAGTTTGTATGAATGTTCTTCTATGGTAATTTACTCTCCTGTTAAGCCGATTCTTAACTTATAAATCTATATGAGTATTTTTATAATTTAAGTTACATTTCTTTTATAGAATTAGATATGTTGTGGTTGAATGATATAATACTCTTATATAATTGCTAGAGTAGAATGATGCTAGTATTGTTATACACTGTTACTATTACAATTCATGATATGTAGAAATATATCACATGTTTGTACTTACTACTTATATATATATATATATTGTACATGTTCCTCTTTTCTCCGCCCGGTGCCTAAGAGTCGCCGAGGGAGCGGATGTGATATCCACTTAGTCTTTATGACTAGCGGTTGTTACGTCTATCATTTTAGGAGGAAACCCCACAAATAGAGCAACAACAGGTTATGCAGGAGGGCAACCAAACCAGGACGATAGGGCCTGATACGATGATTCCCTCGCTCCCGTCAGTGACTAATGTGAGTTTAGAGAGACTCTTATTGTAGCCCTTCGGGCAAGTTTTGTGTACTATGATATTAAAGAAGTTGTAGCTTCTTATTCTGTTGTACTTTGATTCGGACTTATACCTATGTGGATTTGACTTATGTTTATATTCTTTATGTTGGGTTGTCATGGATGATGTTGTGATGAGCCGGTAGAATATGTGTCTTGTAGTACCGGTCGACCCGTGTGTTGACGCTACCGCAAGACGGCTGTTTTGGGCAAAAGACTCCCCTCGGTTATGTGTTGTGTTCCAGTAGGGGGGGTCTTACATCATGCACTTCAATTTTCAGGGTTTTTATGCAGCTCACAGTCTTGCGCACTGATGTCTTACCTTGCTACAACAGATGAGGAAGAACTCGTTAACATGGATGCAAAATGTATATAGTCTTAGGTTTTGGGGAGGGGAGATTACCAGGAGAGTGCAACATTTTGTGTTTTTTCAAGAATTGGGTCATGATTTCAGTAGGGTTTGATTATTCCCATATTGCGACCAAATGTTGGGACCAGTTAAAGCTTTATTTGACATATATATTTGTTATTCACAAATATACATGTACATGGAAACACTCACCAATTGGTGAAGAACGAGAGATTTCCAATGGTTTGATCGTTGATATCCCCGTTATGAAACTTGAATATAGAATCCAGAATTGAAGTACGGAATAGACATGTTGTGTGAAACTCATATGGACAGGTTATGTAATGTCCCTGATTTTCCAGTGTTTATTTTAATTCCCGTGGTGACATATTTTTGACGTCAGGGTATTACATTGACGCGTGGTTACCGGGTGTCGTTTGTTGGACCATGGGTTTGCTCAGTGGGTTTTCCTGTGTGGTCGGTTTTGACTTGGTTGTGCACCTTCCCTCGCGAGCTGGGTCTGTTTTGGTGACTCAGTGGAGTTTTTTATAGCGATATGGTGACGTTTTATCCTCGGGTGGTGGTTTACCCAGGTTTGGTTTGTCGGATTTTGATTTCGACTTCGCTGTTGGATTCGTAGCGTCGATATTTAGCTACAATGTGATTTTCGTAAGATTCCGAATTGGTTTGGATTTCGTGTCGTTTTGGGATTGTTTAAATATTAATTTGTAATGTAATATTAAAATTATATATATAGCCTGTGTTAAGGGTCGCGTCAAAACCCTATTCATCATCTTCCTAACTCGAGCGTCGGCGTTTTCGCAAGCGGAAGAGGAGCAGCGTCCCACGTGTGTCGGCCGGCGATTTCTAGCAGTTCGGTGATTGGTTTCGTCAATGGATTAGAGATTTGGAAAGATCTCACCGAGATCTACGCATTCGTGGTAAGCTTTCTTCGTTTCTCTGATTTTTGTGTGTTAGGGTTTGTGATTTTGACCTCCTTTTCCCCCCAAAAGTTTCAGGAAGTGTTGCTTAGAGCTTTTGGCGACCGATCCTTGTCGCGGAGCGATATTTTTCCAGAGTTTTGAGCCAAGCGGCGATTTTCTTATTGCAATAGTTTCTTGCATTTCTTTTTGTTAGTTTATTCTCTTTAGAAGGTTGTAATAATATAGGACTTAGTCTTGAAAAGAGCCCTTAGAATAGTCTAAATTTTCGGCTAGGAATCCGTCGAGTATAGCGTACAGCCTAAGGAATTTCTGTCGAGTTAGGCGTAGTGGTCTGTCCAGATTCATCGAGTATCATAGTTCAGCCTAAGGATAATTCAGCGTATATACTGTGTAGAATTCGTCGAGTATGAATTAGGGGTAGGAATTCATTAAGGTAAATTCGTCGAGTAACATCATATTCGTCGACTATCGGCTGACGTGGCTTTGAGTGAAGTCAGATTCATCGAGTATCTAGGCGTCAAGTTCGTCGAGTATCGGCGGGCGTGGCGTTGAGTGAAGGTAAAAGGCGTTGAGTGCACTCGACGATTCGTCGAGTATGGCTTAGAGTAGGTGGCTTTGAGTGAATTTGACGAATTCGTCGTGTTTGGCTTAGGCTTAGGGAGCGTTGAGTGACCGGGCCCCCAAGTCAAAATCGTCGAGTATTGATAGTATATTTGTCGAATATCTTTAGTCTTCGCAGAGTATCAGAAGTCTGATTCGCCGAGTATGGTAGAAATTCGTCGAGTATCCATATAGTTCGTCGGGTATACTCGCCAAATTTGGCCAGGACTTAGAATATTTTTGTTGTTCTGTGTCTGATTCATCTTTTATGGTCCTTAGGGTAAATTTTAATGCTTGTTAAGGTATTTCTTGTGGTTTAGGCTTGGGTTTGGTTCGGGATGTTTGGATATGATGTTTTCTTCGGTTGGATGCCGGTTTGTGAGTCATTACACTTGGTGGTTGTTTGGTCTCTGTTTTGTGGAACTGTTGGGTTGTGTTGGGCCTGATGGCCACCACCGCAGTGCCTTTTGTGAGACGTTTGTGTCTGGAAGCCTGGTATTGGACGTTTTGGTCACCGACTCCAGCCCGGTGGATATTACCAAGTGTTAATGATTCACGTTTTCGAGTTGTTTTGTGCTCAGTTTGCTTCTTATAGATCAGTCTATGCTATTTCTTACTTATCCTTGCAGATTTTGTCGAAGCATGACTTCGTTCCATGCTTCGTGCAAACCTCTTTTAATTTCATGATATTAAACTTTTCACTTTAATTGTTTCTATTTGTCTAATCAGCTGTGGGTTCAGCATTGCATATAGTCGTGTTTGATAAACCCTTTCTTGCCCGCTTTACTTATTACCTGCTTATTTTCTTTTGCCACTTGCAAATTTCTTGCTGAGTTGATCTTTCTTTGAATGCCTCAGGTTCAGGGCTGTAGCCGGTGGAGCGGCTGTGTTTGGGTAGTAGCTTGTGGACTGTAGTTGTTGTATTGGTTTTCCTCACCATTGTGAGATAGTTGTTGTTTTCAGTTTTAGTTTAGACGTGCATACTTTCAGTGGGTTCGTGTCAGGTTGTTGACGCCCACTAGTAGTTTTCTTTTGGAATATTGAATACTTTGCTAAACTGCTAGTTTACCTTTTTGGTATGTTGCACTTACTCTCTGAGAAGGTTTTATGATAGGTTGCATGTTAGATATTTTAAAATATAAAAATGATTATACTATTACCTCATACATGACATGTTTGAAATCTAAATCACTATATTTAACCGTCGTAAAAGCTACTTTCATAATTATTATAAATCTAGAGTCTTGCATACCATGAGTTGTCCTCTGCAAATGTTTGTACTCATGTAGGACGTCTAATATGGTAAATAAAGTATTTTCTGCAGCGTATAACTATATTTTTTTAGTGGACTAGTTGATTAACTAAGCCGAGGGATACGACCATTTAACTTAAACTGGATTTCATTCATAATAACTTATGAATTTCTTATAAAATGTAGAGTTGGAGTCTTGTCTAAGCGTCTGCAGTTATCCCCAGCACGACGTGACATCACGACGCGTGTTTTCTCCTCACTCTGATATATCTTTTAAATATAGAGAAAATACGGGTTGTGACAGGTTGGTCTGGATTGGTCATGATTGATTTGCGTGTTGGAGAAGAATTCATGGTTAAACGTGTAGTTTATGGAGTTATGGGGTGTGCAGGATGCTGCAGTGAGAGTACTAGAGTTGGTCTCTAGGAAAACACCCAAATTGGGCGATGAAACGAGATTCTGTCCCCTACCACGCGACGGTAGAGATATCGCTGGCGGAGCTCCCAAAGAGCCATTGTTATGGGTCTGTCTCTTGGAGACTTGGGAGCCAAATGATTGAGCTGAGAGCCTGAAGAGCCCAGCTGCGGTGCCTCCATATTTTTCGCCATTAAATTTTGGGCTCCATGGTCCACCCGGTCATGGGAAAACTAGCCCATTTTCCGGTTGGGCAGTTCAACCCGCCAATTTCTCAGTTTTTATCCTGTTTTGGACGAGGTCGCTTTTAAAAACTTGACTGGACCGCCCGGTGACCGGTGGACAGGTTGGCGGTCCGACCGGTTGAACCGGCCGGCCCGATCCGGTTTTTAAAACATAGGGTAGGAATGCCCCAAAAATAATGTAAAACATTTTCTTTTCGAAGGAACCTGATCATTCTGTCGCCTCTTTATCCCTCACAGTGATTCGGATTTCTGGGGATTAAAACTAGAGCTGTCACGGTTCTAGTTTTACTAAAATCATGAACCAAACCAGTAAGGTAACAGTTCTTCAACTTAGAATCAAAACCTTATTTGGTTTGATCAGTTCCGGTTCTGGTTCCGGTTTCAGCTTAGTTTTTGGAACCGTCGTGTCAACGGTTCCGGTTTCGGTTCAACAAGAACCAAAACCAAACCGACCACTAACGGTTTGGCCTGGTTCCATGCGGTTCGGTCCAGTTCCAATCAGTTCCAACAAAACCAAATTCAAATTTGACAGAATGAAATAAAAGTGGTTTGCAAATAGTAAAACTCAAAACAACATCAAAATAGAATTAAATATGTTGCGCACTTCTCGATGATCTTTTTCACGATCGGTGGGATAGTATCAATCGCGTTCTTATGCGTGTCGACTTGCCACGACGTCTAGTTGGCTTGCGCACGTCTCGTCGGTATGCCTTACTGTAACAATCGACTACAATTAGTTGTCTTTCATGATAACTAATAAATAGTATTTGTATATCTTTTATATTTTTAAATAAAATATTTCAAAAAAAAAACGTAATTAAATTGAAAATACATTATATAATTATATAAAAATCAAAAGTGAATTGCAAAAATTGAATCCGAAGCGCACCAATGTCAAATCATATCACGCGGTTTTTATGCGGTGAAGTTTTGTTCGGTCTAAAATCAACCCCCTTAGTACGATTGCAGTTTGAGTTCAAAGTGCACCAGCTTCACTCGTGATAAAAAATATAAATATTGTAAATAAATTATAAAATAATAATAATAATAATACACGAGTTGCGTTTCAGTTCTACTTCGGTCTGATTTGGATCGAGTCTAAAAATCTTGAAATCACTTGAGATTGCATGTTGCGGTTCCGATTCCGATTCCGATTCCAGTCCAAATAATAAAATATAAGAACCACATCTTAAATAATGTTATTAGAACTTTCAAAATTCAAACCGAATCCAATAATTTGCGAAATGTTCGGTCCGATTTTTTTGCGGTTCCGAATCAGTTTCAATTCGATACGAGAAAACTGATGCAATAGATCACGGCAGTGAACCGGTCGCACAAGTAATATAAAATGGGGGTTTTCCCAAGTATCGATCTCACAAGGAACACAGTAAGGTGGAGTTAATTTCGAGTAGTACTTGAGATTGAAGTCCTCAGGTCGGAGCTAACTAAGGGGAGGTTTTGATGTTGCGGAAACAGAAAATAAAATACTAACAACTACTCCTATGCAACGCCGCTATGCGATGCTTCGCCAGGCGAGATGGAAGACTAGTCGGGCTGCTATGCACCGAATCGCTAGGCGGATGGAAGAGTAGGCTCGCGGATGAGGTGGTGAGAATGGCGGAATGAGGGTCGTAAGCACCTCTTCGCAACGCACGCCACTAGCAATTGCTAGTGCGGCAAGGGTGGATGGTGGTGGATGGATATATGGTGCACCTCAAGCAAATAACGAAAACATACAAAATCATATAGACATGATTGTATAAAATCGTTTTACAAATAAGCATACATCATCTATAAATAAGGTTTACAACAACACATAAACAACAATAAAGGAAGAACAAGTCAAGAGATCGACCGAATCCGAAGTCTTGCTGAGAATTCACGGTTGGAATCATCGGGTTGTCAATCCGCGTCCAAGCTCGGTCCTCAACTGCGTCCGGGATAGAGAAGGGCTGTCACCACCTTCCAATGGCCCGTCTTTTTCGTCTCACAACAGCGGACGAAAGTTGAAAGCTTCCCTTTGCTTGATGGCTATGGCGTTGAAGCTTGAAATGAACCCAAGAGATGATGGAGGAGGCCGAGAGGAAGCTCGGGCTTGGATTTGGCGGTGAAAGCTTGCCCGAAGCACCTCCCTAGGGTGGAAGATGAAGGAGGACGGCGGAATCCCTCCTCAGAGATGAAAACGGCGGAGGAAAATGAGCGATCCCGAATTAGGGCGGAACCTGCACTATTTATACAAAAGTAGAAATGAGCAATGCGTACGATCACAGGCGCACGACCAGTGGTCGTGCGCACTATGTCCTGTGCTCGTGCGCACTGGCATGGAATAACAGGAAGAAGAACTGGGATAAAGCGCACGAGTAGTGGCGCACGACCAGTGGTCGTGCGCACTAAGTCCAATGATCGTGCGATTACCCAGACAGGACTCCAGAAAAGAGGAATCAATGCGCACGATCAGTGGCGCACGACCGGTGGTCGTGCGCAGTATGTCCAGTGGTCGTGCGCTTACCCCAAGCTGATTCTGGAAAACGTAGAGTAGTGCGCACGATCAAGGGCGCACGACCAGTGGTCGTGCGCATTAGATCCCATGATCGTGCGCAGTATTCCTGTTTCACAACCATCCCGGAACACGCACACGACCCCTGTACTGAAAGAAAAACCAATCACTGATATGTGCAGACATTCCAGGCAATCACAAAAAGGAGTACAAACAATAAAAGTAACAAATACACAACCACGGGCATAAATGTGCACTTCCTATGGAAATAAAGATTAGATGAAATAAGAACGATAAAGAACTAAAAGTGAAGTGCAACCACGTGAAAACTAGCATAGATGAGTCCAAAAATAGGTATATAGAGTGGACTCATCAAAAACCTAGCAGCTTGAGTTCTGTTTTTCGATAGACCCGGCGGTCTCTCTCGGTACCGTCCCCGCTCTAGTCGCCTGCCGTCGCCGCCGACGACTCGCCGGACTCGGGTGATACGATCCGCTGGACCGGGCGGGATCTTTGGGCCCAGGTTGGGGTATTTTGGGTTTTTTATCTACTTTATGCCTTGGGTATTTATAGTGTTGTTGTGGTAGGGTTTGGGGCATGAAAAGAATAGTCATGTTATTGTGTGGTTGGCTGCAGTGGGAAGAACGGTAGTACCCTCTCCCTCGTGCTGATCGTCGGATCATCATCGTCCGTTCAGGAAGCTTGCCTTCCTTGGGATCAGTCTCCTGTTATCTTCTATTTCCTGTTTTCGTTTTCTCTTGTTGTGGTTCTGGTGGTGAACGGTGGTGAAAGGGCTGATGCGGAGGTGGTTTTTGTTGGTGTTTTTCAAGTTTAATTCAAGGTGATTTGCGGACTGTGTTCTTGGGTCGGTATTCTTGCTTCATCTGCAGGTTATTTGTAACAAGGGTATCAGAGGGACACGCTCTTACCGACCACCATGATGCCGGTTTCCGACAGCACCAGATCAAAGGAGGTAACCGCCGACATGGACGGCCTCAAGCTACATCAGGAGGAGTTGGCTCCGTCGCTGAAAACTCTCGGCGAATAGCAACATCGTACGTCGGAAGAGGTCCGTTGAAATCCTCTCCGTACTGAAGGCGGACAAGGCGCGCGGCTCGGGTGGCTCTTCCACCAACCATGCTCGTTCTCACCGCCCCTCTAGCCCCAGTCGGGTGGTTACTCGATTTTCTCGTCTGGAGTTTCCACGGTTCTTTGGCGAAGGTGTGATGGACCGGATTTATAAATGTGATCAGTTTTTTGAGGTGGATGGCACAACCGAAGATATGAAGGTCCGCATTGCGTCCGTCCACATGGAAGATAAAGCGTTGTATTGGCACCAAAGTTTTCTCAAGAATCGTCTCACGTGATAATGGCCGTCATGGGAGGAGTATTGCACAGCCCTCAATGGCCGTTTTGGTTCCAAACTCTTTGATGATCCGCTCCGCGAAATGAAAAATCTGCGACAACAAGGGTCCGTACAGCAGTACTTGGATGAATTTGATCTTTTACTGCATCGGGTGGCACTTCCTGAGGACAACGCCGTTAGTTTGTGTCTCGGGGGCATGAAGGGGGAAATAGAATATGCAGTTCGCATGTTTCAACCTAAGACGTTGCAGGAAGTTTTCTCCCTAGCGCGGCTCCAGGAGCAGAAATTAATTTACAGCACCAGGAAGAGCGTTGGCAGCTCTTGGGAAACTCGGCGAGGCCCTCCATCTAAGCCTCCTACGAGCTCGTTTTCACCTAGCTTTGCTGCAGGCGGGGCCACTTCCGGGGGTCAGCAGGAGCGTCCTGGCAAACGGTTCACCTCGACCGAGATGGATGAACGGCGGGGAAAAGGCCTTTGTTTTTGGTGCGACAGTAAGTTCACTCCGGGCCATAGGTGCTTAGAACGTCGACATTCTTATGCACTTCACTTAGTGCCTGAAGCAGATGAGGAGGAGTGGGTCGAACATCCTTTGGAAGAACCGGCTCTAGCTGAGGAGCAGTAGGAAGAACCAACTCCCCATGTGTCCATGCACGCATTGGATGGTACGACCCATTTTCAAACTATGAGAGTTACGACGTCTTACCAGGGCAAACCGCTCTACGTTTTGATTGATTCCGGGAGCACGCATAATTTTTTGGACAACGAGACCGCACGGCGGCTGCAGTGCCCGTTAACGTCCATTCCAAGCTTTGAGGTAGTCGTCGCTAACAGCAAGACCATAACGAGTTCCTATAAGAGAGTGAATTTCCAATGGAAGATGCAGGGGATAGTTTTCACCTCCGACATGTTGCTACTACCATTAGGAGGCTGCGAGATGGTGCTCGGGGTGCAGTGGCTCGTCACCCTTAGGGTGGTCCAATGGGATTTTCAGAACCTCAAAATGGAGTTCGTTGCCCAAGAAAAGAAAATTTCACTACGGGGCTCCCAAAGCACAGCCAGTACTTGGATGCGTCCCCGACAAACCCCAAAATTGATTGATAGGGATGGCGAACTCAACATGCTAGCCTTGTGTCGCCTGGAAGCTACTCCGGCCGGTTCCACTGGTAGCGGTTTTGAAGCCGGCCTTATGGGCGAGAAAGAGGGCAGCCCACAACTCACGGTGTTGGAGCAGGGACAGCTACAGGAGGTGTTAGCTCCATTCAGTTACCTATTCACCGAGCCCAAGGACCTTCCACCAGCTAGGCAGCTCACCCACAACATTCCAGTGCGGGAAGGAACGACGCCGGTCAACATACGGCCATATCGGTACCCCCACTACAAAAAGAACTGATTGAAAAGATGGTCGACGAGTTGCTCGCAACGGGGTTGATCCGCCAGAGCAATAGACCCTTTGCCTCACCGGTGGTGTTAGTGAAGAAGAGTGACGGTACATGGCGCCTATGTGTCTACTATCGCCAACTCAACCGGGACACAATCAAATACAAGTTTCCGATCCCGGTTATTGAAGAAATGTTGGAGGAATTACACGGGGCGGTGTTTTTCTCCAAGCTGGATTTGCGGGCAGGCTATCACCAAGTCCGCATGGCGCCGGATGATATCTCAAAAATAGCGTTCCGAACCCACAACGGGCACTACGAATTCCTCGTCATGCCATTCGGGCTCTCTAATGCCCCGTCCACATTCCAGAGCCTGATGAATTCCATATTTCGCGCACACCTCAGGAAGTTTATATTGGTATTTTTTGACGATATCCTCGTCTTCAGTCGCTCTTCGGAGGAGCATTTGACTCACCTACACACCACTCTGAGTATTCTCCAACATCAGCAATTCTTCCTCAAACGCAACAAATGCCACTTTGGGTTGCAGCAAATTCACTACCTGGGCCACATTATCTCACACCAAGGGGTTGCGACGGATCCTAGCAAAATCCAAGCCATGCTAGAGTGGCCCGTGCCAAAGATGCTCAAACAACTACGCAGGTTTTTGGGGCTAACTGGGTACTACCGCCGTTTCATCAAGGGCTATGGGGTGTTGGCCAAACCCCTCACGTCTTTATTGCGGGAGCGACATTTTACATGGGGAGAGCCGACAGAAGCGGCCTTCCGGGAACTGCAGTGAGCGGTCTCGCAACCACCGATGTTACGACTTCCCCATTTCCGAGCACCGTTTATTGTGGAGACAGTTGCGTCTGACACCGGCGTGGGTGCGGTGTTATTACAAGATGGCCAACCGGTGGCGTTCTTCAACAAGACGTTGGGCCCCAAGAATGCTCGCCTCTCCACGTACGAGAAAGAACTCTTGGCCGTCGTCATGGCTGTGCAACAATGGAAACACTACTTGGTCATTTCACCGTTTGTCATCCGTACCGATCATCAAAGTTTGAAATTTTTGTTGGAACAACGCATTGCCACTCCCGCTCAACAGCGCTACTTGGCAAAATTGATGAGTTTCGAGTTTCAGATTCAATACAAAAGGGGCAAAGAAAATGCGTGTGCAGACTCCTTATCCCGGAAGTATGAAGCGGGGACGGGTGAGCTCAACGCGTTGGTGGTGATCCAATCCGATACCCTACAGGCGGTTCGAGCTTCCTGGGCGACTGATCCCTACATTCAGCAACTTATCGCAGCCAAAGAGGCTGACACCACTTCCCATCCAAATTTTCAATGGCGTCATGGGGTGCTGCATCACAAGGGCCGGCTGGTGGTCGGCCAGGATGCCGAGCTTCGGCACAGACTCTTCCGGTTATACCAGACAGCCCGTTAGGGGGCCATTCGGGGATCACAACGACGTACCATCGTTTGAAGGGCGTTTTTTATTGGAAGCGAATGAAAGCGGATCTCTACGCCTATATCCAGGAGTGTGCGGTTTGCCAGACATGCAAGGGCTCTCACCAATTACCGATGGGTCCCTACAACCCTTACCAATACCGGCACGTATATGGCAGGAAATCTCGATGGATTTCATCGAGGGGTTACCGAGGAGCAAGGGGAAGGATGCAGTCTTCGTAGTCGTGGATCACTTGAGCAAGCAGGACCACTTTATGGCCTTATCTCACTCGTATACAGCCAAGGAGGTGGCCCGGGTATTCCTTGATTCCATTTTCCGATTGCATGGCCTTTCGACGGCCATTGTTAGTGACCGGGATGCGGTTTTCTTGAGCGACTTTTGGGTGGAGCTGTTTCATATCCTACATGTTCAATTGCACCACTCCACGGCCTATCATCCGCAAAGCGATGGACAGTCTGAAGTCGTGAACTGTTGTTTGGAAGCATATCTACGCTGTATGTGTCATGAACAACCTCGGAGCTGGGCGGAGTGGCTGCCTCTGGCTGAATGGTGGTACAACTCGACATTCCATAGCGCAATTCGTATGACCCCATACGAAGTGGTTTACGGTCAAGAACCTCCACTTCTGTCCGCCTACGTTGAAGGATTGTCCCCGGTTGAGAGGGTCGACCGCTCATTGGCAGCCCGGGAAAGGGTGATTTCTAATCTAAAACAACATTTAACTCAAGCTCGGAATCGGATGAAGGTGCTTGCGGACAAGGGCCGTCGCGAGAGAGAGTTAGCACCCGATTCGTGGGTCTATATTCACCTACAGCCGTATCGCCAGAGCAGCTTACGCAGCCACGGGTGCCAGAAACTGTCCCCCAAATTCTTTGGCCCATTCAAGGTGTTGGCACGTGTGGGCAAGGTGGCCTACTGGTTGGACCTTCCCCCCAGCTTCAAGATTCATCCAACTTTTCAGATTTCGCAGTTGAAGGAACATCTCGGGGCTCCACCCACTCGACCTGGAGAGTTACCGGTGGTGGTTACCGCCGAGGGCACTTTATTGGTGGAACCTTTCCGGAGCTTGAGCCGACACATCGTCAACCGGGATGGACGAGTGGTGACTCAATTCTTAGTGCAGTGGACGAGCAGTTCGAAGGCGGATGCAACTTGGGAAGATTTGGACGTGCTGCAAGCAAGGTATCCTCAATTTGTTCCTTGGGGACAAGGAACTTCTGATGGGCGGGGCATTTGATACGATCCGCTGGACTGGCGGGATCTTTGGGCCCAGGTTGGGATATTTTGGGTTTTTTATCTACTTTATGCCTTGGGTATTTATAGTGTTGTTGTGGTAGGGTTTTGGGCATGAAAAGAATAGACATGTTATTGTGTGGTTGGCTGCAGTGGGAAGAACGGTAGTACCCTCTCCCTCGTGCTGATCGTCCGTTCAAGAAGCTTGCCTTCCTTTGGATCGGTGGAGGTGGTTTGTCGTTTTCGTTTGCAAGTGCCGCCTCTACCTAACATGGTTTTTGTTGGTGTTTTTCAAGTTTAATTCAAGGTGATTTGCTGGACTGTGTTCTTGGGTCGGTATTCTTGTTCACCTGCAAGTTATTTGTAACATCGGGCGATCTTGCCTCTGCCGATCTCCGTCCAGTCCGACGTCTTCTCTCTCGGGATCGAACTGCAAGTGCCGCCTCTACCTGTTACCGACTGTTTCGGCGCCATCCTTGCCTTCGACTGCCACCTCCCTGACGTCAGTGCCTTGCACTTCCGTTTCTCCCTCCAGTTTTGTAACGATCCCGCTGATGAGGTGGGTGAATCGAAGCTGGAGGAGGGCCGGAAGGGGGTTGGCCGGTAGTTGAGAGCAGAAAGGGGATTGGGATAGTAGAAGAAACAGAGGAGAAATTACTTCATTTTCTTCATTAACTTAAACAGTGCACATACATGGGTTATATATCATAGGTCATATATGGCCGTTACAAAAAGTAGCAAGGAGGGGATCACCCTCAGTTGACCGTTGCAGCAATTACATTAATGGCAATGTTAATTTAAGCATTTCTGGTGGGAATATCTGCTGGAAAGGTGGACTTAATCTTGGCTGTTGATTCCTCTGTGGGCTGTGATTCCTCTTTATTGCCGATGAGGACAATGGGCCCCACTGCTTGGTTGGCGCTGGTATCATTTAATCTTCCCGTGATTTCTGGGATTGTGGTGGTCGTTGATTTCAAAAGCCAGCTGTCATGGCTGTCCCCGTTGGATTTGAAGCTGATGTCTGAGGCCATAGGATGAGCCCCAATTTTTGCCCTAACATTTGCCGTCGTCTGTAAGACGCTGTCCTCAGCGTCTTTTCTGCCGTCGGTCGGAACTGCGTGGAGTGGAGGGGGAGGGGCTCTCGGGCTTGGAGGCGGAGAAGAGTGTGGCGCTGCTTCCTTTGGAACTGCGGCGGGAACTTCAGAGAGGGCAGCCCGACTGGAATCTGTGTGGAGGTAACCGCAACTCGTTGTTCGTGCCATGGTTCTAGGGTTGCAGGGTAAGTTGCCTCCCCCTGGTGGATCTGTGTTAGGACTGCTGTCAGAACGATTTGTTGGTGTGTGTTTGGTTCGTTGTTGCTTCTTTCCCCATGTTTCGGGTAGTGACAGTTCTGGGAGTGGAGGACGTCGTCTTAGAGTCCGGCATTGCTTTCGGGTCCAGGTAATTCCGGGATTGTTGGTAGTGTCAGTTTCTGGTGCCGCAGTGTGTTGTAAGAAACCTTCGAGGGTGGAGACATCCTCCCAGGTGCTGTCGGTGGGTGAGAGTCCTGCCCATTGGACTAGGGCCTGAGGTACGGAGTTCCCTTTCCGAAGGATATTGCGGTGGCTGACGATTGCTAGTGGTTGATGTAGAGGGCTATTGTTCCAGTGACAGGTAGGTAGATTCACAGTCTGTATTTTGGGGTCACCGGTATAGGGTTTAAGCATGGAGGCGTGCAAAATAGGGTGAATCTTTGACTCCGGTGGGAGAAGAAGTTTGTACGCTGTGGTTCCAATGACTTCGATAACCTGGAAAGGTCCATAGTATTTCAGGCTCAATTTCCTTCCCCTTGGACGCGTCATAGTGAGTTGCCGATAGGGATGAAGCTTAATTAGTACCCAATCTCCTTTTTTCTAATTTTAACTCCTTCCGTTTCTTATCGGCCTGCGCCTTCATTCGGTGCTGTGATTTACTCAAATTCTGCTTCAGGCAGTGAATCAGTTCATCCCGAGATTGCAGCGATTCTTCCACTGCCTCGTTGTTCGTAGACCCTGCATAATAAGGAAGAAGACCCGGTGGTGGCCGACCATACATGACCTCGAAGGGGGTCATGTTGGTCGACGAGTTAAAGGTAGTGTTGTAATGATATTCTGCAAAATTAAGATAATCAGACCATGTTTGTGGGTGCTCATGTGAAAAAATTCTAAGGTATTGTTCTAAGCATCGGTTGATCCGCTCGGTCAGGCCGTCAGTCTGGGGATGGTTGGATGAGCTATATTTCAGGTGGGTTCCGTGTATCCGAAAGAGTTCAACCCAAAAATTGCTTAGGAATATGGTACCGCGGTCGGAGATGATCGACTCCGGGAGGCCATGTAGTTTGCCTACCGTGCCCCAAAACGTCCTTGCTACTATGGGCCCGGAAATGGGGTGTTTTAAGGGTGTGAAATGTGCAGCCTTAGAGAACCGATCTACAACCACAAAGATTATTGTGTAGCCGTGCGAATTGGGTAGTTGGGTGATAAAGTCCATAGTAAGGTTGGCCCATAGTCGGGTGGGGGTTGGAAGGGGTTGCAATAGCCCATAGGGTAAGTGGTTGCTGGCCTTTGCCTTTTGGCATATGTCACATTGGTTGATATAGGCTGTGACGTCGCTTTTCATATTTTTCCAAAAAAATTGTGTTTGTATGCGGTGCAGAGTTCCCCTAATGCCTGAGTGACCCCCCATCAAGCTTGCGTGAGCTTCTGTGAGTATTTTATGTTTGATGTTGGAATGCTCTGGAATGTAAATCTTGTGGTGGTGCATGATGTAATTTCCCCTTTTTGTCCAAGTAGGAAAAGCTTGTGGTTCTTTTAATACTTGTTGGGCTAATTTATCCTTGTCGTAGTCCAGTTGTAGCCCCTCCAGGAGTGAAGAGGAGGGTACGGTAAGGATATTGAGGCTGGCTGGGGCTGGAAGGGCTTGAGTCTCGGGCATCCTTGACAAGGTGTCCGCGGCTTGGTTGCTTTTTCCTGCTTTGTATTTAATAATAAAGTCGTAGCCTAATAGTTTCGACAGGAAAACTTCTTGCTCCGGGGTTTGGATTTGTTGGGTTAGCAAATGGTGCAGACTCCGGTGATCAGTGAGAATGGTAAATTGATGCCCCAACAGGTACTGGCGCCATTTGCTCACCGCGGCCGTAACGGCATACATTTCTCGGGTGTATGTGGATTTCTTTTGCATGGCGGGGTATATTTTTTTGCTATAGTAAGCTATGGTTTTGCTACCTTGTTTGAGAATTGCCCCGATGCCGGTTCCTGAAGCATCTGTTTCTATAATAAAGGGCTCTTGAAAATTTGGTAGTGCTAAAATGGGGTAGAAGATTAATTTAAGTTTGAGTTGGTCGAAGGCTTCTTGGGCCTTGGCATGCCATGAGAATGCATTGCGTTTGAGCATTTCCGTAAGGGGAAACACAATCTTAGCGTAGTCCTGAATGAATTTGCGGCAATAGCCGGTGAGTCCTAAAAAGGCCCTTATATCCTTTTGATTCTTGGGTTGGGGAAAACCTTCGACACTCGCGATGTTTTCTCTAGTGGGAAGAACCTTTCCTTCCTTAATTGTGTGGCCTAAAAACTCAATTAGCGGAGAAGAAAAGTAGCATTTTGATAATTTGATGTATAAGTTGTTTTCTCTCAAGACCTCTAACGTCTTCCTCAGATGTTCCAGGTGGTCTGCTTCGGTGGGGCTAAATACTAATATATCATCAAAAAAAATGACAATGAATTTTCTTAGATACGGCTGGAACATGGTGTTCATAAGGGCCTGGAAGGTAGATGGTGCGTTGGTCAAGCCGAAAGGCATGACGACGAATTCGTAATGCCCTTGGTGCGTTTGGAAGGCAGTTTTTTGAATATCCTCTTTAGCCACTCTAATCTGATGATACCCGGACCTAAGGTCAATTTTTGAAAAAAAAACGGGCGGTATTGAGTTCGTCGAGGAGTTCCTCTATAGTTGGGATCGGAAATTTGTCTTTGATCGTGATTTTGTTCAGGGCCCTATAGTCGACGCAAAAGCGCCATGTTCCGTCTTTTTTCTTGACGAGAATGACTGGGGAACTGAAGGCTGAGGTTGAAGGTCGGATCAGCCCCTGACTGAGCATCTCCGCTACCATCCTTTCAATTTCGTTTTTTTGGTGATAGGGGTAACGGAATGGTCGCAAGTTGGGGGTAGTGGCATTGGGTAGGAGCGTGATTTTGTGGTCGATCCTTCTGGCGGGCGGAAGGGAGGCCGGTTCGTCGAACATGGTGTGGTACGATTGAAGTAAACGGAAGACGGACGGTGATACGCTATTTTTTAAGTCCGCTAGCGTTGGGGTCTTAAGTGGTGGCGAGGTTTTGGCGAGAATAAGACATATGGACGCGGGTTTGACGGCGATCATCCTAAGGAGTTGCGAGGATGAGGCCAAGCCAACCTGGGTCCCTTGTTGATGTCCCACTAATGTCACCGGTCCTCGATTACCTTTGTAGGCCAGTGTGAGCTTCTTATAGTCCGTGGTCACCGGCCCCAGGGTCCTGAGCCATCTTTGTCCTAAGATAAGGTCGGTGCCTTCGATTTCGAGGACATATAGGTGGACTTTATAGGGGTTGGTTTGAATAAGCAGCTGGGTATCCTTGCACTTACCCCTGCAAGTCTCGGTTGAACCATTACCCATGAATACTGGAAATTCTGTGATCTTAAGGGTGGGTAGCTTGAGGAATTCTGCCATTCGGGAGGAGATGAAGTTATGTGTACTTCCCCCATCTACAAACAACTCCAAGGGTTGGTTGTTGATATACCCCGTCATGCGTAGCCCGTGGTTGGGAATGGATCCGATAAGGGCCTGTAGGCATATTGGAGTGGTGGGGTCTCCCTCCTCTCCAGGTTCGTCGGGGGGTTCCTCTTCCTCGTCGTCGGATTCCTCCGTGCCTCCTAAGTAAAGTAGGGCTCCTCTTCCCTTACATCTGTGTCCCGCGTGGTAACGTTCGTCGCAGTTATAACACAACTCTTTGTCTCTACGGGCTTGAAGTTCAGCGGGGGTCAGTCGTTTAATTGGTGGGAGTTTTGGTTTATTATTATAGATTTGGGTTGATCTGTTTGCTCCGTAGTGGGTGTTGGGAGTGTATTGCTGTCGGTTTTTATAGCTTGAGTTTTGTTGGTCTTCATGCATGCGGGCAAGGGCGAAGGCATCGTGAATTTCGACGGGCCGGGCCAGCATTACCGGTCCTTTAATGCTTTCCTTGAGTCCTGAGACGAACATGTCAGATACAAATTCGGGTGATAGTCCGGGTACTTTCGTAATTAATTCTTCAAAGGCTTGTTTGTACGCAAGCACCGTGGTGGTCTGCTGCAGTTTGGTCAGCAAGCCAGCGGGTTTGACATATAATGAGGGTCCGAACCGCTTTTGGATGGCGTCGACAAACATTTGAAATGTTAAGGCTGGGTGGTCCTTAAGGGTTGCTTGATACCATTTGGATGCCGGCTTATCTAGATGGAAGGAAGCAATTAAGAGGTAGTCTTGAGGCCTAATGTCATTATACTCAAAATATTGTTTTAATTCGTAGAGCCAATCGGTTGGGTCTCCCTCGGAATAACGTGGGCAAGATATCTCTAAATTACCGGGGCGGTTAGAATCGACCTGATTTTTATGCAGAGCTGGGCTGGATCCCAAGATCCCGTTGGTAGACTGGGCTGGAAAGAATTCTGGGTGCCTTTGTTGATTACTCGTTGCCTCCTCTATAATGATGGGTCTCGGATCCGGTTGAGCTCCTCTTTTAAGTAAGCTTTCAAACTGCAACATTATATCCTTGCGCAGCATATTAATTTGGTCCGAAATCTGGTCCGCGGAATGTTCTTTTGTTTCCAGAATTTGCCGTGCAAGGAGGTTTTCCTTCGTCTGTAGCTCGGTAGTGAAGGTTTGTTGTATTTGTTGTGTTTGTTGTGCGATTTCTGCTAACACCCGTTGGTGATCCGTCATCATCCGCTGGTGGATTTCTTCCATCTGTGTTGCTCTTGTTGCTTGCTCGGTCTGCAGTGCTGATTTGACATCTGCCATAGAGCGTAGTCCTTCTCCCATTTTGCTGTGCGGGATCGTGATGTTATCTCAACGAGAGCACCAAAATGTAACGATCCCGCTGATGAGGTGGGTGAATCGAAGCTGGAGGAGGGCCGGAAGGGGGTTGGCCGGTAGTTGAGAGCAGAAAGGGGATTGGGATAGTAGAAGAAACAGAGGAGAAATTACTTCATTTTCTTCATTAACTTAAACAGTACACATACATGGGTTATATAGCATAGGTCATATATGACCGTTACAAAAAGTAGCAAGGAGGGGATCACCCTCAGTTGACCGTTGCAGCAATTACATTAATGACAATGTTAATTTAAGCATTTCTGGTGGGAATATCTGCTGGAAAGACGGACTTAATCTTGGCTGTTGATTCCTACGTGGGCTGTGATTCCTCTTTATTGCCGATGAGGCCAATGGGCCCCACTGCTTGGTTGGCGCTGGTATCATTTAATCTTCCCGTGATTTCTGGGATTGTGGTGGCCGTTGATTTCAAAAGCCAGCTGTCATGGCTGTCCCCGTTGGATTTGAAGCTGATGTCTGAGGCCATAGGATGAGCCCCGATTTTTGCCCTAACAAGTTTCTTCGACAGAGGTCGAAAACCTTCCTCCACAGTCGAACCACACCCAGCTCTCTTTCTCTTAAACAACCCTCCACCCGAACGTAGACCCCTTTTCGACAGAGTTATTCCATAATCACATTCGATCTTGTTCGGTCGAGTCCAGGCGGTGACGACCCTATGTTATGTCCCTTACGTCACTCTCTTACTCATCTCTTGTTAGTTTAAATTTATGCATTATATTTTACTTGATCTTTTTAATTTCAGAGCTTGCTTATTATCCTACATCTGTTTGTTGTAAATTTATTGAACTATTTTCTCCTGTGGATGAATCTTTATGATGTGAATGCCATCGAATGTTAGTCTTCAGTGCGTCATGCAAGAGCTTTAAAGGTGAATAGTCTTGTGTTTTTACTCGCCAACTCGAACCACTTCTTAATTTAGGTGATTGTTAACCGCAACCCTTAATTGGCTAGTCGCACCCCAAAATCTTCAAAGTTTTTGCGCTTTTTCGAAATACGGCTTGTACGTGCAATTTCAGGAAAAGTGTTCAACACGAAAGTTGTAGATATCGACGAGATCTACAACTTTTGTGGTGAACACTTTTCCTGAAATTGCACGTACAAGGCGTATTTTGAAAAGACGCAAAATCTGGGCATATTTTCAAAGTACGCCTTGTACATGCATTTTTAGGAAAAGTGATCAACACGAAAGTTGTAGATCTCGTCGATATCTACAACTTTCGTGTTGAACACTTTTCCTGATATTGCATGTACAAGGCGTATTTCAAAAAGACGTGAAAAATTGGATAATTTTGAGATGCGACAGGTAAAATTGCAGGTTGCGGTTAACAATCACCTTTCATTATTGCATCAATCGGCAGAATAACAGTAGTCGGGGCAAAAATTGTTCCCGATTCTGATCCTGATGCTGCTCGGATTCAGCCGATCGAGCACAAAGTCCCAATCCAGCTTATTAGAAACGCCGATCGGATATACGAGAAGAGATTGATTTAATTTGTTTACCCGAGAGAGAAGAAGGGTGGCCTTCAAGAGGGCGAATCTGGAAGGGGATCGAGGGGAGCTGGGATTCAAGCGAGTTAGCAGAAGTCGAATGCCGGCGACAGCAACGGAGGATCGAAGGACGTCCGACAGCGAAGGCGGACTGCAGAAGATGGATTGCTGCTCCCGCCGGCGGAGAAGACGCTAAACTTGGCACAGCTTACGCAAGCAAATTTCCAAAACGCGTGAAAATGGAGGGGATGAGGTATGTTTTGAGAGAGAGGGGTTTAATGAAGGAGTGAAAACGTGGGGTTTTGAGTCAAAATGAAAACTGACCAAAACAGAGGCAAACAAACAACAACATTTGGACTTCAAAAACTCAAAACGAAAACGGGCTATGAAAACGGTGCAAACGAACGGGCCCTAAGTGTTCATCACCTCTTTACTTCTAAAGCCCTCTGGCGACTTTGATTGCCACCTTGTTCTAGCGTTGGACTCATATTTCTCCTTCTCTTGTCCTTTGTAGGCGTCAATTTTTGGATTGAGATAAGAGATAAATGTACTATTCTCCTAGGCAATATTGAATCTCCAACTTGAGACTATCCAGATAATGTGATACTCGATGGTCTTTGGTCTCATCAAGATGGTTGCACTTGATAAGATGCATGAACTCGATAATATACTTTATGATGCTGTTAGGGTTTTAGATCGGATGGCCTCAGATATTTCATCATTGACATTTATATCAACAACCAAGAGTCAGGATGACGCCATCTGTCAGATGCAGCAGAAAGGAATACAGACACAGCAGAGAGGAATACAACTGTCCAGTTTTATTATTCCAAATCAGCTTTAAACCCATCATGTAATGTTTTGTAATGGTCGGAATATCATCTTGTCACGGTCAATTAGTTGTAGGATATATATAGGCAGCCTGAATTAAACATGTATTAGGAAGTTATTAATATAAATTTCCTATGTTTCTTCTGTTTCTTCCCCCTTTTTGTCTCTCTCAACTCCGGCCGCCTCTTGGGCCTTTTTCCGGTGACTTGAAGCGGACTTTTGGCGGCGAGATTGCAACATATTTGGTGCTCTCATTGAGAGATTTGAGAGAGGGGAAAAGAGATAGAAGGAGAAGGGAATTCCGTTGTTACCCTCGACAGCAACATGAGCGAAGGATTACGCTCCAAGAGTCAAGATGACGCCATCCGTCGGATGCAACAAAAAGGAATACAGACGCAGCAGAGAGGAATACAACTGTTCAGTTTAATTATTCCAAATCAGCTTTAAACCTATCATGTAATGTTTTGTAACGGTCGGAATATCATCTTGTAACGGTCAATTAGTTGTAGGTTGTATATAGGCAGCCTAAATTAGACATGTATTAGGAAGTTATTAATATAAAATTCCTCTGTTTCTTCCCCCTTTTCGTCTCTCTCAACTCTGGCTTCCTCTTGGGCCTTCTTCCGGTGACTTGAAGCGGACTTCCGGCGGCGAGATTGCAACATCTTTGGTGCTCTCATTGAGATATTTGAGAGAGGGGAAAAGAGATAGAAGGAGAAGGGAATTCCGTTGTTACCCTCGACATCAACATGAGCGAAGGATTACGTTCCATATCAGATTTCAAGGTGGCGCTACAAGCCGAACAAACATCCAGAACCTCGCAAATGGAGGAAGTTTAGCAAAGAATGATGAAGGAATTGGCGCAGCAAACCCAAGAGATCCGACAACAATTCGTTGTTGAATTGCAGGCTAAGGAGAATCTTTTGGCTCGCTAGATCATGGAAACGAAGGATCATTCAGCAGAGCAATTAGCCGAACATATCACCACATTTAAAAGGGAGATGATGAACCAATTTGAAGCATTGAACAAGCGAATGGACATGGGGACTCAACAAGATCATCCTCGTCAACCCATAATTGAGGAAGCCCACAACGATCGACAAAGAACACCAGAATTCTTCCCAGCACAATCTAGCAATGGCATTCTTGGCTCAGTTCCGACAAATACCAAAAACCAGGTAAAAATCCTAACCGAGCTGGAAATCTTGAAATACCTTGGCCACGATTTTCGGAAGGCGATCCCACGGATTGGCTATATGATCTTAAAAAATATTTTGAATACAATGAAATAAGAACTCAAGACTATTTATTAATTGCCTCATTTCACCTGGAAAAACTCGCATTCAAATGGTACCAAGCCACCCTTAAGGATCACCCCGCCTTGACGTTTCCGTTATTCGTAGACGCATTTAAAAAAGATTTGGTCCCTCTATGTATGTCAAACCGGCAGGGCTATTAACGAAACTTCAGCAAACTAATTTGGTCCAAGAATATAAAAAAGAATTTGAGTAACTAGTTACCAAAGTTGCTGGGTTGGACCCTGAATTTATTTGCGATGTGTTTGTTTCTGGACTCAAAGAGCAAATTAGAGGACCTGTTCAAATAGCCAGAGCAGTCGAACTACACGATGCGTTTGCAATAGCTCGAATGTACGCAGACCAATGCAAAATAATGGCGAAGGGACGAACTCAGTATACACAATCGACCACTACATATACAACTAATAGAAACCAATATAATCCTCCGAACCAATATTTAAACATAAATAAACCAAAATTGCCGCCGATCAAAAGACTGACCCCAGCTGAATTGCAAACAAGAAGAGAAAAGGGGCTGTGTTACAATTGCGATGAAAAATATCATACGAGACACAAATGTAAAGGGAGGGGAGCGTTATTATATTTGGAGGGAACTGAGGAAGGGGACGACTTAGAAGATGAAATTCAGGACTTAGTTATAGAGGAAGAGGACCCCTCAAACGTAATGTGCCTACACGCCCTAACAGGGGCTATTCCGAATCACGGGCTTCGAATGACTGGGTTCATAAACATACATCCGGTAGAATTGTTTATTGATGTGGAAGTACCCGTATCTTCATTTCCTTTAGGATGACCACCTTCCTAAAATTACCCATAATAAAGGTCAACGAGTTTCCCGTTTACATGGGCAATGGATCCATTGAAACCTGTAGATGAAGATGTAAAGATACGCCATTGCTCATCCAGGCCAAATAGTTTACCGTTCACTTATATGTCCGTGAGATGGACGACATAGACTTAATATTGGGGCAACGTTGGTTGAGGACACTCGGTCCAGTCACTATGAACTACCAAAAATTTACAATATCCTATATAGGCTCCCAAGGAAAAGTGACATTGGTGGGCACCAGAAGTTATCCCAGGATGGCCGAGTTTCATCATCGCAGCTTATGCGTATGGTGGCTTTGAAACCCTCTTCGATGTGTCTGTCACTTACCAAGGCGACTCCCACAACCCCACTCCCAAACCCAGCTCTAGAGGAGGTAGGTAGCAAATTACCCACAGAGTTTCAAAAACTACTTGATTCATTTGCGCAAATATTCAAAGGGTCTACTACATTACCACCAAAAAGAGAAATAGATCACAAAATATCCTTAGTAAATGATTAAGCCGCTCCAAATTTAAAACCTTTTAGATATCCGTATTTTCAAAAGAATGAAATCGAATGTATGATTGCTGAGATGTTGAAAAACGGGCAGATAAGGCCGAGTAATTTCGAGTTTAGCGTTCCAGTCTTATTAGTTAAGAAAAAAGACGGTACATGGCGGTTTTGTGCAGATTATAGGTCATTGAATAAAGTAACTATAAAAGATAAAGTCCCCATTCCTACCATAGACGAGCTATTGGATGAGTTACATCTGGCACGGTATTTTTCAAAAATAGATTTACGATCGGGATACCATCAGATTAGGATGGCGGATAAGGACATCCACAAACCACATTTAGAACCCACCAATGCCATTACGAGTTTCTTGTAATGCCTTTTGGATTAACAAACGCTCCATGCACTTTTCAAGCTCTAATGAACTCCATTTTTCATCCTTCCCTAACAAAATTTATTGTAATTTTTTTTGACGATATCCTAGTTTTTAGTGCAACAGAGGCAGACCATTTAAAGACATTTAGAGATAACCTTGAGCATAATACGGGAAATCAATTGTTCATAAAGTTATCAAAATGTTATTTTTTTGGCTCATGAAGTAGAATTCTTAGGACATGTCATTCGAGAAGGACAGGTATCACCTAACAAAAGTAACATAGAAGCAGTCGAGCGGTTTCCGGTACCAAAAAAACAAAAAGACGTACGTGAATTTTTAGGATTAACTGATACTATCACAAATTTGTAAAAGATTATGCTAAGCTCGCCTATCCATTGACCGAATTACTTAAAAAAGATTCATTTGCCTGGAATCCAAAAGCCCAAGCAGCATATGAAAACCTTAAGAGTAGGTTGGTAACATATCCCATTCTCGACCTTCCGGACTTTAATAAAACCTTCACTACTGAAACTGACGCATCTGGAATAGGAATATGAGCACTACTAAAACAATCCAACAAAACAATAACATATTTTAGTAAGAAAATGTCTCCCCTAATGCAAAGAAAGTCCACGTATATTAGAGAGTTGTTTGCTGTCACGACAGCCGTGTCCAAATGGCAGCAATATTTGTTGGGACACCAATTTATTATTCTAACGGACCACCACAGTTTACACCATCTCTTGACTCAACATATACAAACACCGGAACATCAAACCTTTCTCTCTAAATTTTTGGGATATGATTCGTTATCAAATTTAAACCAGGAAAAAAAATCAAGCCGCTGATACATTGTTCCGGATGGCTGATATTCCAGATAACTCAACCTTAATGCGTTTAACTGTAATAACAAAACCAATTTCCAACTTATTAGAAGGATTGAGTCATGATTATGAAAGGGATGAGTTTGCCATGAAATTTCAAGCAAACCCATTATCCTATCCTGATTGGAAGCATCAGAGACAATATATCACATATAAGAATAAAATTTATATTCCTAAGAACTCTAACATTAAGAAGAACATAATCAATGAAGCTCATTCTAGCACGATAGGAGGTCACTCTGGGATTAGAGGCACCTTATATAGGATACAAAACCAATATTTCTAGCATAATATGAAACAAGAAGTTACGGAATATATAAAAATCTGTGACCTATGCCAAAAAACCAAATCCATCAATCACGCACCATATGGGCTACTCCAACCCTTACCAACTCCACACAAATTGTGGGAAGATCTTACCATGGACTTTATCACACATTTGCCAAATTCAAAAGGGTACACGATAATACTAGTAGTAGTAGACAAATATTCAAAAACAGCCCATTTTGCTCCACTAAAAAAACCAATTACAGGACCCATTGTTGCCAATGAGTTCTGGAATTGTGGGGGAAAGATTCATGGCATCCCAGAAACGATAATATCGGATCGGGATACCATCTTCTTAAGCAACTTTTGGGTAGAGCTATTCCGACTACAAGGAACACAGTTGAAGTACAGTTCAGCTTACCACCCACAAACTGATGTGCTTACAGAAAGAGTAAATAGAAGTTTAGAGCAGTATCAACGTATTTTCGTGCATGATAACCCTAAAAAAGGGATCAATTTTTTAAGTTTAGCTGAATTTCATTTCAACACCACTTATAACACATCGACCAACATGACACCCTACGAGATCATGTTCGGTCGATTACCTCCTGGATTGCCCAATTTTGTTGCAGGGGGGACAAGCAATGAGGCGGTGGAGATGACTCTACAAACCAGGGAAGAGATTAAACAGAGCTTACAGAAAAATCTCGCAAAGGCACAACAAAGGATGAAGACACAAGTTGATAAAAAAAGGAAGGATCTGAGACTGGATATAGGAGAGTGGGTGTTATTAAAGCTTCACCCGTTCCGACAATTATCCATGACCAGACCTGTGGGGAGAAAGCTAAACTTGAAGTATTATGGACCATTTCAAGTGACAAAAATTATTGGGGAAACAACGTATCGACTACTACTACCGCCCGAGTCGAAAATACACCCAGTATTCCATGCTTCCATGCTCAAGCCTTACAATGGGGATCCCAATGTTCAGGTGCATGAACTACCGGTTCTCAGTTGGAGGAACAATCCATTGCATTCACCCATGGCCGTCATCAGCACTCGCCGAATCATGCGACAAGGGCAGGACATCCCACAAGTGCTCATCCAGTGGCAGGGTTTACCACCGTCTGACAGCACTCGGGAGGACGCCTCAACATTAGAAGATAATCCACTCATTCAAGCAGAGTTACAAAAAAAGCTCACTGGACTGAAAAAGTGGCACCCTTTTGGCACAATAAACAACAGAGAAGTCAACGAGGAAAGGAGAAAAGGGATCTCGAGCTACTTGCTTCACCCTTAAAATGGGGGCAGAAGAAAAAAAGGAAACAACAGAAAAACCTCAAAAACAAAACAGAAGAGGATGCGCAGACTCCAGACCAACCAGATGAGAAAGCCAACTTACTCCACAACTTCGCATCCACGGCTGAAACATTGAGTTGCAAATCTCAGCATATTCTTTCCCTTCCTCGGCCCATCATAGAAGATGCCGTCAACAACGTTTCAACAGAGATCACGGAAGAAATGGCGCAAGGAGTGTTCCCAGAAATCCTAAACGAAGGAGCAAAAATACCGACGAAAGAGCCAGCGCTGCAGGAGAAAGGAGAAGAAAGTGCCGAAGAGCGCCGAGGACATCGCTTAAAAAGAGGAGTGCCAATGTTAGGGTTGTAGATCGGACGGACCTCAGATATTTCATCATTGACATTTATATCAGCAAGCAAGAGTCAGGATGACGCCATCTGTCGGATGCAGCAGAAAGGAATACAGACGCAGCAGAGAGGAATACAGCTGTCCAGTTTAATTATTCCAGATCAGCTTTAAACCCATCATGTAATGTTTTGTAACGGTCGGAATATCATCTTGTAACGGTCAATTAGTAGTAGGCTTTATATAGGCAGCCTGAATTAAACAGGTATTCGGAAGTTATTAATATAAAATTCCTCTGTTTCTTCCCCCTTTTCGTCTCTCTCAACTCCGGCCGCCTCTTGGGCCTTCTTCCGGTGACTTGAAGTGGTCTTCCGGCGGCGAGATTGCAACAGATGCCTTTATGGATTCTGAGCATATCGCCTGTACTGATGAAAGTGGTGTTTTTTTGTAGTGATCGGGTAGGAGTGGGCCATCAGTTTCTTCGGCATTTATCTCTATAAGATGATACTTTTCCCTTCTCATTGATCCTCTTCTTTCAACTGATCATTCCATGTTGCTTCTGACCTTAATTAATAGAACACTAACCATATACTTCACATCAACAAAAATATCCACGTAATGAAAGCATTGATCCACTTAAGGTAATCAAATAAACTCCTCAGTGTTGAGATCTCCATGGAAAATCAAAATAAGAACACTTAGTTTGAATTCATCCCATCTTTTGTACAAATCTTCAACATGGTTGTCATATTGATGCTGTAGTCATCTTTAAATCGATTCTAGCTACTTTGAAGATTATTTTCCATAGTTTGTGTTGACTGCATCCGTTTATCCGATGTCGATCATTGTAACCATGTCGGTCAGACATTCATGCGGTGTCGCCTGACAACCCCTTCATCGCTCAAGCTTGATTAACCTAATTGAGACCTTGATGGATAATATTTGTGCGCCAATCCTTGAACCTCGCTCTTGGGATTTCATTTGCTTTGTCTATTAATTGTCACTAATAGATCTCAAAGTGGTTCTCCGTAGTTCCTAATTATCTCACATGCTTTAGTCGTTGAAACACCCCAAAGAGGCTTGCAATACCTTTATTATCATCAATACATTATTGATTTCCTTCATTGTTGCTAGTTCTCTCCTATGTTATTAAATGCGTTCAGGCGCACCCAGGCCCATCGAGGCCCACCAAGGCACAAAGAGATTTTGGAGCCTTAACACAAGGCGCAAATGCGCTCCCAACGAATGTGAGTCGCAAAATAGAAAAAAAAATCTAGTGTATTAAATGCAAAACACATGACATAAAACTACCACCATGCGGCACACTAGCATTAATGCCAACAATAAATAATGTGATACAATAGAACAATAAAAATCCTAAGATAAAAATTTCGCACAATTTAATTGTTGTTCGAAAGTTCTTGAACCATCGTGCATAAATTTTACATTGTTGGACAGCAGTTTTAGGGTTTAAAATTGCTGTCCAGAGCATAAGACTTCTGCCCGGATGCACAAAACTATTGTAATTACTTTCGAGGAGCAATTTTGGAGGCTAAAACAACTATGTTTATGTAATTTTAGAAGTTGTTTTAGCCCAGTGCATCAATTTTGAACGAAAACAAGGTAAATCCGAACAAAGTTAGCAAGATATAAAATAAAAATCAAGGAACAATGATTTAATTTTCCAATTAAATCCGCTGGGTTCGTTAGGCCCGCAAGGCTCACCTTGCGCTTCGAGTGAGGCGCGCCTCAGCCACTCCTGGCCCACCTTGCCCGCCTCTGCCTAGCAGAGGCGTTGCGCTGTGTGCCTGATGCGCCTTGGTGCACGCCTAAGGCAAAGGCATGGCGCCATGTGCCAGGTGCACGCCTTAGTTGTGACTTTAACAACGTAGGCTCTCTCCATGCTTCGAGCATGATGAAGTTTTGGTACCTCCTAATGCAACATAAAAAAATTTTCACAGTGACAATTGGCGGTTAATGAGGGGAAAAAAATTCTTAGCTCCTTACTTAAGAAAACAATTGATACTCAACTTTAAATTTAAAAAAAACATCTCCAAGCAAGTATTTACTATATTTATAATTTTGTCCTATATGTGTGGACCTACATAAGATGTGTTTGTGTTAGGAGATGAAGGGGAGGGAGATAGAGATCTAGAGAAGATTAGAAAACTAGGGTTGAGAAAGATAGAGAAGAGGAAAAATCTGGAATATTCTTGCTTGCCAACCAAAGGGGAGTTCCGGGTATATTTATACCTGGACCTAAGGCCGGCCGGCCAAGGGGGCAGGCCGGCCCCAATAAGGGCTGAACCGGGTTGGTTCAGCCGCCGAGGGCCGGTTCTTCAAAGAGTGGGGGCTGAACCAGTTGGTTCAGCCCCGTTGTCGCCTCTGTATCTCCCCCGCCGTCTCGCGTACTGATGCCCAAATAATCGGGCTTCGTCTGGGGGGGCGTAACATTCCCTTCCCCATCAAGAACCAGCTTGTCCTCAAGGTGGTAATCAGGGTAGAGCTCCCGAAACTCCAACAAGTCGACCCAGGTGTTGTGCTCTGCTGTCAGATTCTTTCACTTGGCTAGTAACTCAGGACAGTACGCTGTGCCACGACACTTCCACTTGATCAAAAGGATGTCTTCCGGAATCGGGTGCAGCTCGCCCGCGCTGGTAGCCTCGAGCAAGAGAGGACTGGGCTGAATAGTGTCGCCGATCTTCTGCTTCAACAAGGAGACGTGAAAAGTCGGATGTATCCTCGAGTCTTCGGGCAATGCCAACGTATAAGCAACCAGCTCAACCTGTTGGGTGATCCGGAAGGGACCATAGTAACGGGGTGCCAGCTTCTGGTTCGTCCGCTGTGCCACAGACAAATGCCGGAAGGGGCGGAGCTTGAGAAAGACCTCATCCCCCACCTGAAACTCTCGATCCGTCCGATGCTTGTCAGCATGTGCCTTCATGCGATCCTGCGCTGTTCGGAGATTCTCGCGCAAAGTGGCGAGTGTGCGGTCACGATCACGGAGTGCACGGTCAACTGCGGTCAACGTCGTACTACCCGGCTCATAACTGCTCAGTGAAGGAGGACGACCGTATACAACCTCAAAGGGGGTTAGTTTGCTGGCCGAATGGTAGGAAGTGTTGTAACACTACTCCGCCTAGTGCAACCAACTTGTCCAAGTGCGCGGCTCATCCATAATGAGGCAACGGAGGTATGTCTCTACGCCTTGATTGAGTACCTCTGTCGGGCCATCTGTCTATGGATGGTGAGTCATGCTGAAACGTAAAGAGGTCCCTTGTAAGCGAAACAACTCCTTCCAAAAGTTGCCAACAAACGTTGAATCACGATCCGAGATGATTGCCCGAGGTATGTCATGAAGGCAGACAACCTCGCAGGAAAAAAGGGCGGCGACAGATTTGCCGGTGTACGGATGGCTCAGCGCGAGGAAATGTTCGTATTTGGACAACTTATCGACCACCACCAAGACGTCGGACTTGCCTTTAGACTTGGGCAGACCATCAATGAAATCCATGGAGACAGTATTCCAAATCTGGTGCGGAATCTCCAAGGGCGTAAGTAACCCGGCTGGGGAAGTGGTCTCATATTTCTGGCACTGACAAGTGTCACACTGCTGAACAAATAGCTGGATATCTCTGCGCATCCCTTTCCAAAACACATTGGCCCGTGCGCGCTGAAGAGTGCGGAGAACACCGACGTGACCACCCGTCGACGACGAATGGAACTCATGCATCATGACCGTTTGCCAAGCAGACTGTGAGGGAATGACCATGCGACCCCGATAGTACAACCTGTCATTCTGAAGATGGTAGCCCGGAGCTGTCGCACGCGCCTGACGCAGATCCTCTACAATAGTCTGCAACTCGCGATCACGCTGCACCTCCTCCTGGATCTCATTAATGGAATCTAACAATGGTGTAGAAATTTGGGCAAGGGCACCCTCAGGCAAGCGGGACAATGCATCAGCAACTCGGTTGTCCTTCCCTTGCCGGTAGACAATCTCGTAATCATAGCCCAGAAGCTTGGTAACCCACTTCTGTTGGAGAGGTGAAGAGACCCGCTGCTCCAAGAAGTGTTTGAGACTCTGATGATCCGTTTGGATCTTGAAGTGTCGTCCCAACAGGTAATGCCGCCACAACGCCACAACATGAATCACCGCTAACATCTCCTTCTCATACGTGGACAAACCTAGTGCCCGGGGGGCTAACGCCTTGCTGTAGAAGGCTATGGGTCGCCCCTCCTGCATCAGCACAACCCCGAGCCCCACTCCGGAAGCATCAGTCTCCACGACAAACTTCTTGTTGAAATCTGGAAGTACGAGGACCGGTGTCGTCGTCATCGCCCTCTTGAGCGCCTGGAAGGCCTCCTCAACCTCCTCCTGCCAGAGGAAGGCGTCTTTCTGCAGCAACTGGGTAAGAAGCCTGACAATCTTGCCATAGTCTCTCACAAAGCGACGATAGTAGCCCGTAAGGCCTAAGAAGCCCCGCAGTGCCCGAATAGTCTGGGGACGCGGCCAAGTAAGCATACTTTCAATCTTTTGGGGGTCAGCTTTGACGCCTTGAGCTGAAACGAGATGCCCCAAGTACTTCACCTCCTCCTGACCAAAGGAACACTTGGACCGTTTGATATAAAGCTGATTCTGGCGGAGAATAGAAAAGTCTTATTCGATATGGGTCAAGTGCTCCTCCCAATTGGCGCTGCAGATGAGAATGTCATCAAAAAAGATCCGCACAAAGCGTCGTAGGAGCTCCCGAAAGATCTCGTTCATGTTGGCCTGAAAAGTGGACGGCCCCCTGGTCAGGCTGTTGGCCATCACCAGGAACTCGTAGTGACCGTCGTGTGTTCGGAAGGCCGTTTTGTGGATATCTTCCTCCCGCATCAGGATCTGATAATAGCCGGATCGCAAATCAAGCTTGGTGAACCGCTGTGCGCCGTGGAGCTCGTCCAACAACTCTTCAATCAGATGAATGGAAAACTTATCCTTCACGGTAGCACTGTTCAGTGCGAGGTAGTCGACACAAAACCGCCACGAACCATTCTTCTTCTTAACCAAGATAATCGGGGCAAAGAAAGAACTCGTACTGGGGCGGATGACCCCTGCAGCTAACATTTCCCGGACACTGCGCTCGATCTCAGCCTTCTGCATGTGCGGATATCTGTATGGCCGGACGTTGGTAGGCTCCGCTCTCCCCCTTAAGCACGATCTGATCGTCCCGAAAGCGCGGTGGTGGGAGAGCACGAGGCTCTTGAAATATGTCAGTATATCGATCGAGAAGAGACATCATCTGGACGGGTACCTCAGATGCCCCCGTGTCTCCCGCCTTTATTCCTAACAGCACCGCCATCATGCTTCCTTCCTCGTCAAGCCGCTGAAGACTTCGAACAGATATCTCCTTAACCGGAGATGCTTTGATGCCATTCAAACAGAACTGCTTCCCGTGCTGTGAGAACTCCATGGTCATGTGATCCCAATCAAAAGTGACTCGCCGTAGCTGGCGCAGCCAATGCACTCCCAACACCATATTGGAACCTCTGATCGGAAGAAGGTAAATATCGGTTCGTCCCGTGTAGCCCTGTATGTTGAGCTCCACCTGCCTCAATACTCCCTCACACTGCAACTTGCTACCATCGGCCACCATAACCTGAAAGGACGCCCCTTGATCAACCACGTGCTCCAGTCTGTTTGCCACCTCAGGATGGATGAAATTGTGGGTACTCCCACTGTCTATCAAGATTGTCACGTTTTCCCTCTGGATCTTCTCTGCCATGCGCATAGTGAGGGGGGCCGTACAGCCCTCCATCGCCTGTAGCGAAACTCCGAACTCGGTCACTGCCAACTCCTCTGTCAGTTCCGGCTCCGGACCCTCGTCTAACTCCTCCCCATCCCCATGTAACATGAACACCTGAACCTTCTGACATTTGTGCCCAGGAACGAACTTCTCGTCACAGTTGAAACACAACCCTTTGTCCTTCCGCGCCTGAAGTTCCGCCCAAGTCAGCCGAGTGACAACTAACTTGCTTGGACCTTGTGGTTCCTTCCTGACCATAGCCATGGTGGTCTTGGTCGTAATACATGTTGTGCTGCGGGTACTTTGCCTGTTGTAGCGTTCTTCCTGTATCCGAGCGAGACTGATCACATGGTTTAAGCTGCGGGGCATGTAGGACTGGATCTCATCCCGCAAATAGTCCTTGAGACCTGACACAAAACAACTGAGCAACGTCTTTTCTTCTCACTGTACTCGGTTCGCCAATTTTCAAACTCAGTACAATATTCCATCACGGTACCCTTCTGATGAAGATTTTGCATGAGTGCCTCAAAGTCCTCATACTCCAACGGCCCAAAGCGAGCGGTGAACCCGTCCACAAAGTCCGTCCAGGGCACATAATCTTTGCCCCTTAAAAATCACTGCACCCACTGGAAAGCATCATCTTCTAGATGGAACGACGCTAACTGCACCCACTATCCTTCGGGAACCTCCGGATAACTGAAAAACAGTTCCGCCTTCTGCAACCACTGCAAAGCGTCGCCACCATGGAACTTCGGAAAATTCATGCGTGTCAACTTTGGTGGCATGTACGGCCGCTGACCGACCTGTCCATGTCATCCCGCCTCCTGTCCATATCCCGCCTGCTTTCTTGGTTCTTCATGTTCAAAAGGCATGCCCGAGAAGCCATGGCGAAACGGTCCCGCCGCCGGAGCCCCCACTGCATGTCTCCTCTTGCCGGTTAAGGTAGCAGCCCTTCCCCCCCTCCATATGGGGGAATCGGCCACCCGCCACCTCTAGCGCCCAAACCGCCCGAGCCGCCCCCACCGGTGCCGAAATCGGCTGTACTGAAACCGCCGGAGCCACCCCCGCCTGCGCCGAAGCTGCCGGGTCCAATCCTGCCTGCGTCGACCCCTCTGGAGTCAATCCCACCTGCGTCGATGCCTCTCGTGCTCTATCCGGTCCCCTGCGCGATGCCCGCTCCCCGCGTCGAGCCGGCCTGCCCTCCGTTGGCGCCGATCCGGTGCGGATCGACGCGTGCAGCGGAAGGTCCACCCGGTTCCTCCTCCATCACGGCCTTACCCTTCAGATTTTGTGCCAACAACGCCATGATCTCCATTCGGGTGTCGATCCGTTCTTCTAGCCTTTGGGTGGAAGTTTTCACGTTTTTCTCGATTGCGGCCACCGAATCCGTCAATCCCACGAGATTTTCCTCTATGGTTTCCAAGCGGCCGATTTCCTCTTGCGTTCGAGTGGTTACCATGGTGGAGAAAAGTCCTCTGATACCAATTGTTAGGAGAAGGAGAGAGAGATAGAGATCTTGAGAAGATTAGAAAACTAGGGTAGAGAAAGATAGAGAAAAAGAAAAACCTGGAATATTCTTGCCTGCCAACCAAAGGGGGGTTCCGGGTACATTTATACCCGGACCCAAGGCCGGCCGGCCCCAATAGGGGCTGAACCGGGTTGGTTCAGCCGCCGAGGGCCAGTTTTTCAAAGAGTGGGGGCTGAACCAGTTGGTTCAGCCCCGTTATCCCCTCCGTATCTCCCCCGCCGTCTCGCTTACTGACGCCCAAATAGCCGGGCTTCGTCCGGGGGCGTAACAGTTTGGCATTAGTACTTTGCATGCAAGAAGCTAATAAGATTCAATGGTAAATTGGTAATAATTATAATGGGCACACCTGACAAAAGTATTAAGATGATTACTCGGTAGGGAGGGAGGTACTTGATATGTAAGTTTAAGTAATTACATTATGCTTAATTTAACCGAAAATGTTGATAACTACCATAAATGCATGTCGTATAGAGTATATTCATATTGCATGTATAACTGTGTTATATATGTGTTATATAACTAACTTGAATACTAACAAAATGATAAAGGCGTAACCCGGTGTACAAAGCATCCCCACACAATGAGGGTACCGGGAAGGGTCCCACCACAAGGGTGAAATGTAGGCAAACCTTATCAAACACTCTTGCAAGAGGCTGCTTCGAGCTTCCAGGTCTCGAACCCGTGACCTCAAGGTCACACGACACCACCTCAACTTGAATACTACAAATTGATATGACTACTAAATGATATACAGTGCTAAACTATATGATTATGAGTATTTATGTTGACATCATACCTCATATTTGTGTGACTTCATACAGACACCTGAGCATGCATAGAGAGTAAGATAAAAAACGATTGAAAATTATTTTAAGGCGGGGAGATTAATATTGATATCATAAAAGCCTTGGAATCATTAAATAATAATTCAATATGATTCAAATTGGCATGAATAGTTATGATATTTGAAATTATGATATAGTGCATTAAAATTATATCAAATTAAAAACCAATGATAATACATGCATTCACTTATGATGCAAGGGGCATTTACATAAATGATTATTTATCCTTGTACATAATAACTAATTTTTGTGATACAATTAGAGCATTTATTTTGGAGCATATAGAAAAATTTATTCAGATATGAAAAAGGTGATGAAATTTGAATTTCGGTTAATTTGATTAATTAAGTTGATTAATATTAATTGAAATAGTTGAATTTATTTAATTTAGGTAAATTAATGGATATTTGGCAAGTTAAATTAAATGGGTTTAACTAAAATTTAATGAATATTAGTTGAGGTTAATTAGAGATTTATGTGCTTTAATTACATTTATCTATAAATGTGTCGATTAGGTCATATGGATGCTTGAAATAATGCTGTATCATTGCATGGGAATGCTTTGACACTTGACATTGAAGAGGCTTATGCGGCTAGATCATATCCTTCGTTTTTAACCAGGAGAATAATCTAATCCCAGTCATTGTTTTAAGGTTCTTAAATGTATGGGGGACCACGATAACAAAGCTTGGAGTTGTGGTAGTTCCGTGAAGTCAAAAGCCTTCAATTGTTAATTTCAAGCCGAGGAACATATCGGACTGTGTATATTTTTGACGAGTTTTAGAGTGGAGACAATACACGCCGAATCTATAGGAAACTGGCCCGTGATGCTCTAACCCTCAATGAATGCAAAGAAGCATATACAAAATACAAATGATACTCTAGGATAATAGAATTAAAGGTGTGATCGAATGCAAGCATGCAAGCCGATGTTCAATGCACTGTGTAAACTTTACTCCTAATCCAAATGCAAATTGGCAAACAATCTATTGAACAACTGATGTTCACGATATAAAATCTAACTCTAATGTCATGAAAGTGATGCAACTGTGCAAGCTAATTTCCGAGACACCATTAAATTAAACAAAATTTAGTATCTCATACAATCATTCACATTTGATTACAAATAATTCAATTTTAGAAAACGGGTAACAATTTGTTACCAAGACATAAATTAACTTGCAATAAAACTCGAAGAACTTGACATAATTGCGAGGAATGCTTGTGCCAACCCTCAGGGGGCTGGTTCCTTCATGAAATCCCTTTCACAAAGAGAGATGTCAAACTGATGTAGGGGTAGGCTACGGGTGCACAAAATCTACGACACTAGATGTAGTGCAAGGGTGATACACTAATCTGAATCTAAATGCAATGTAATCGTCCATAATTCAACAAATAAATTTGAGCAATGAGAATCCTAACTGCACGCAAATATTTGAAATTGAAAACAATTAATTAATTTTGGCAATTTATAATGGCTTCCTCCGCTCAGAGGGCCAAAGCAAAGCGCGTGGCGAATGTCTCCTGCAAATTATTAGCGTACTAAAGACAATTTCTACTAGCAAGAATAACACACATATTATTTCACCAATGAAAATGTCAAATCAAATAAGTCAATACCATAAGAAACTCACAAAGTAGTGGGCTGAATCGACACACTGAAGAATTTGGTCCGGATGTGTAGATCGGCGATCGGAGGTGGAACCAGCGGCGTGGAAATGATGGCGGTGGCTGTCCTCGGCGGTAAATGGTGAGATCGGACGAGAAATGGGTAGATCCGACCACGTACAACAGTACAAGTAGATCCAGGCCGGGGAAGGGTGGATCCGCTATTTAGGGTCGGATCCGGGTGGAGGGGTGATGAACGAAAGGTGGAAATAATGGATCGGGGCTGAAATTCCTATATCTGAATTGATGCAAGTAATTAGGGCTAGGGGGGGTAGGATCCATGGGAGGGAAGAAGTGAAGGGTCGGCGTGAACAGTGACCGACTTGAACAGTGTCGGCGTGAACAGTAGCCCGTGAACAGTAATTCGTGAATAGTGTTCGGTTAACGTTGATCGGCGAATAGTGTTTGTGAATAGTGATCGGTGGACAGTGATCGGTGAACAGTGTTCGGCCTTCCTGGACAGCAGTAGGGTTTGGGATTTGGGGGGTGTAGGGGTGCGTAAGAGGGTTTCAGAGGGGGAAGAAGAAGGCTATGGATGGGTAGTACCTTGGGGGGGGATTTGAGCGTTTAGGAGTCGTCACCTAGGGTTCCACGGCGTTGACACCAAAGAGTGATCACTGGAATTCGGGAATAGAAGTCTCCAAATTCTGCAATGCATGAATTCAACCCACAAGACTCCTATTTATAATAAAATGAAACATTAGGGCATCCCAATCAACGACTATGATTGACTGGTGGAAGAGGCCGCTAAAATACATGAATATTGAACCAAAAATAATAAACTAATGTATGAATTTGACTCGCGGTGACATTCCGGGCGCAATCACAGAGTTTGATCGTCGATCCGGGCATGCCATATATGGTAAGTCGCCAAATCAGCCCTGAGCGGGCCCAAAGCTCGTGCCCGTCTGTACTCCGCATCAATCTCCTCGACTTGAAAGAATTCATCTCCCGATGTCTTGGGATCAGAATTCTCTCGATGAATGCCAGGTACAACTCGAAGAGGTCCGCCGAGAGTCGTCCAAGTGTCGTCGACGGAAGAGTGTTCTCGCCCATCAACCCCCCCTGACTGAAAAGCTGTCATCTTCGGTGAATGGAAACGGTCGTGGTAAAGTCAAAGTCCAGGGGCGAATCGATCAAGCTCTGCTGCAAGTATCCAAACATCGTCTGCGTCAGGGTGGCCCTGCCAATTTACCAAGTAGCGACATCGCGGTCCGTCCGTGGTGGGAATAAACTGATGGGATCTGATCTCCATGATGCACTCATCTCTCATCTCTTTAAAGGTGGATCCCGGTGCAATCGGTGGTGCTGGTGGTGAAAACAAAAAAGACGAGTCCCCAGGTGGGTGGGTGGTAGCACGGGGTGGACTGTGGTGGCCATCAGACGTAGGTGGGGTAAGAGAGTGGTAAGACAACGAAAGTGGGGGTGGGGGTGGATGGGCCTCTCCACTGCTCGGGTCCAATACTCGTGAGGCTCATAGTACGACGTCAGATCCTCGACATTAAACACCAGATCAATTCCCATACTAGCCGGGATATCGAGCCGGTAGGCATTTGTCCCAATCCGGCTAATAATAGAGTACAGACCCATTCGCCCGACGCTTAACTTTTTCGCAGGCCCCGAGGGGAGCCTCTCTGGGCAGACTCACACAATTACTTTCTCGCCTTCATTAAATACTTGTTCTCACCTTTGCTTATCTGCATGAGTTTTATAGTTTTCATTGCTCGTTATTATTCGTCGGCGAACCGACTCATGTAATGCATGCAAATGATGAACCAGTGACCTAACTGACTCATGCAAATGAAGCGAATGATGCACATAGAGCACAATATACTAGACACACTTCCTAAGGGAAGGCCTGACAATGACTTGGATATTACTAACACCGGGTGGCCTATTAGGAGGCTTACCGGGAGGTCGATAGAAAAATCTGGGGTGATCGACGTCATCGCCCGTGGGGACGACGTAGAGGGTGACAAAATAGTGTGGAGATCGGGTGTGATGGGTGCCTCTCAAATGATATAGCCCATCAGGTGGCTCACCAGGGTGTGTATATCAAAAGTCATCACGCGTGAGATGATCACTAGTGCAGATACATGATCCATCACTCAAGTGTAGGAGGGAAGGCTTGTCTAATGAGCCTCTTGAGGACTTGGTCCCGAAGAGGTTGATAATGATAGTATAGTCCACCACGAGTAGGACACCAATAACAGTAGTGTCTGTGGGAGCAAGTAGGACACCCACAACAAAGTCGACGCTAGCCTCATGAACCTCCCAAGGGAGTAGTGGCTCATCAGGAGATTTTTCTGGATGTTCAACAATGAGGTCATTAATAATGGGACGATCACTCAGATGAGTATTGCTGATAGAGTTAGTGCCCTCGTAAGTGGATGAGGTAGTCACTATGAAGTCAACACTATACTCTCGACTCTCAGTAGTGAAGTGACTCGAGATAGTCGTAAGTGAAGAGCAGGGGGTGACCAGATTCAAGTGTGGGTCAATAGATATAGCGTTGCGAGCTCTGTCACTGTTCAAAGGGGACACTAGGTCTAGATGTAGGTCTAGGTGAGGTGAAAAGGATGGGTATACCATCACAGCGTCACTGGGTCGCTCGTCCTCACCCACGTGACCATGCTCACTAGTTATGCTAGTATCACTCTCCACCTGTATCAAAATGTCATGATCAGATTCAACCTCAAGATCACATGAGCACTGAATTTCATCAAACTGAGAAGGATCAAAACCAAGTGTTGAGTCTCTTATCTCGGCGGGAGCACTTCTCGCTGTATCGATGGCTTGACCCAAATCCCTAGGCTGTCTTCGTAATGTAGATCTTAGGTGATCAAATTGAGCTTCTAAGAGATCAAAGCGGTCAAGAACTTGTCGTAGAAATTCAGCCCCAGGTAACTCTATTGGTGGAACACTAGGAGGGTCTTGACATGTATTGCGATCCTGCCGATGGTGACCTCTATAGAGTTTTTGAGGGTCGTCTAGACGGTAGTTCCTAACATAATCAGATTGTGCTCGTGGGTGTGTATGAGCTCTGTGAACGTGCTGTGGATGTCGCACATATACAAACTCAGGTTCCTCTCATAGAGGAGATGTGTAGCGGCGATGACCTGAACGATATTCAATTTTATCATCGTGAAGTCGCAGAGAGGTAATTATGAAGATGTGAGGACCTCTCGTCCTGGTGATCGCCTCTAGCATAATGAAATTGTGTCGAGTGGTCGACACGATCTCTAGGAGTGGTGTGCGTGGAACGATAATAATCATAATGATAACATGAAGATTTCTCTAAAAGGGTTCTATGAGGTCAGATATAAGTAGACTCAGGATACCTAGATCGGGGAGACTGCCGTCGGTGAAAACTAGACATAAATGAACCCAACGACTATTTAAAATCTACCACTACGAAGCATGCAAATGACCTAACCTGTTTATGATACCAAAATGATGTAGGGGTAGCCGGGTGCACAAAACCTACGACGCTAAGTGGTAGTGCAAGGGTGACACGCTAATATGAACCTAAATGCAATGTAATCGTCGATAACTCGACAAAATTTGACAATAAAATTGAGAAATGAGAATCCTAACTCCACACATATTTAAAATTGAATACAGTTAATTAATTTTGACAATTTATAATGACTTCCTTCGCTCGGAGGGCCAAAGCAAAGAACGCGGCGAATGTTTTCTCCTGCAAATTATTAGCGTACTAAAGACAATTTCTAATGGCAAGAATCACAGCACATATATTAATTCATCAATGAAAATGTCAAATCAAATAAGTCAATACCACAAGAAACTCACAAAGTAGTGGGCTGGACCGAGACACTGAAGAATTTGGTTCGGATGTGTAGATCGGCGATCGGAGGTGGAACCGGTGGCGTAAAAATGATGGCGGTGGCTGTCCTCGGCGGTAAATGGTGAGATCGGACGAGAAATGAGTAGATCCGGCCACGTACAAGTAGATCCGGGTCGGGGAAGGGTGGATCAGCTATTTAGGGTCGGATTCAGGTGGAGGGGTGATGAATGAAAGGTGGAAATAATGGATCAGGGCTGAAATTCCTAGATCAGAATCGATCCAAGAAATTAGGACTAATGGGGGGGGGGGGGGTGGATCCACGGGAGGGAAGAAGTGGAGGGTCGGCGTGAACAGTGACCAGCGTGAACAGTGGCAGCATGAACAGTAATTCGTGAACAGTGATCGGTGAGCAGTGTTCGGGCTTCCTGGACAGCGGTAGGGGGTTGGGATTTGGGGTCTGTAGGGGTTGCAGATGAGGGTTTCGGAGGGGGAAGAAGAAGGCTATGGATGGGTAGTACCTTGGGGGGGAGTTTGAGCGCCTAGGAGTCGTCACCTAAGGTTCCACGACGTCGACACCGGAGAGTGATCGCTGGAATCCGGGAATAGAAGTCTCCAAATTTTGCAATGCCTGAATTCAGCCCACAAGACTCCTATTTATAATAAAATGAAACACTAGGGCATCTCAATCAACTGCTATGATTGGCCGGTGGGAGAGACCGCTAAAATACATGAATAATGAATCAAAAATAATAAACTAATATATGAATTTGACTCGCGGTGACATTTCAGACGCAACCGCGGAGTCTGATCGTCGATCCGAGCACGCCATATATGGTAAGTCTCCAAATCAGTCCCGAGCAGGCCCAAAGCTCGTGCTCGTCTTTGTTCCGCATCACAAACCATAAGCATAAAAAAGATGACTAAAATTCTCAAGTCATCTCCTTATTTTGGGAGGAGGGTTCACATACATATTACCATAATAAGATGTTGCGTGTGTAACAATGCCCCTCTTGAAAATCGACCTTGACCCCAAGATTGAGGTGCCTCCCGCCGTCTAGTAGTGATACATCTGTGGGTTGGCTACCGCAGAGGTGCTAGGGGCTTCGTCCAACAGGGCATCTGCGTCCGCAAGAGCGTCAAAGTCAGCTATGCTGATCTCCTACAAGTCATCACCGATGAGGGCTCAAAACTCTTTAGCAGAACATTCATGAGTAGGAGAGTAGAGTTGCTTGCAGCAGAAGCGCAGACACTTAATACGCAAGTCACGATTCTCTTGGTTGGAAAGACAGTGAGTAGTGATAGGACGGTTGTTGCGTGGATGCATAATTAGTGGGCAATGTAGAGGAGGTGGTGGTGGTGGAGGCTTGATAGGGGTGCAATATATGGTTGGTAGGGTGCCAATATATAGTTGGTTGGGGGTTTGGAAGGAGGCGATGTAGAGTGAGGATCACTGAATGTCGCAAGAAATTCAGCTTCCACGAGTAGGTCGAGGCCCATGACTTGGTTGATGGTATATAGTGGAGGGTGCGGAGGCGAGTGCGGATACGAGGATGTAAGCCGTGCATGAAATAGCCCAAGTAGTGTTCAGGTGGAAGACTCGTTACCTTGGGTGACCAACTCGATAAATTCATCCACGTTCGAGTCAATGGAGCTAATTTGACGGATCCCACAGAGGCGTTTGATCGCGCTGCCAGAGCGGTGATCATATCGTTGAATGTGTGCCTTCCTGAGAGTTGTCCAGGTGAGGTCAGGAGAGGAATGATAGAGGCAGTGAACCCAATGGAGGGTGGACCCTTCCATGCCGATAAGTGTCGTGGAGACCTTTTGCATCTGATGAGTCGGTTGAATATCAAAATATTGCTCTGCGCGGGCAATCCAACCTAGGGTGTCAGTTTCATTGACTGTGGGAATGTCGATGCGGGGGAAATGTGGAAGAGGCAAACCAGCCAAAGCATATTCTTCTGGAGACAAAGTATCAGGGCAGAGGTGACGTTAGGCCCGGAGTGCTTGTCGGGGTGCATGTTGTGGAGCAAGGCCATAATCGAAGCAAACTACTCAGCTTGGGCCTCAACGTGAGAGTTGATGGTGGTGAGGGAGTGTTTGAGGGCCTCCACGCGGGATTCCATCGAGTGATAGGCCTTTGGAATGAGAAGGAGAGGGCACAAGCGGCACTGGTGAAGAAGGGCGCAAACGATGCACTACCAATGGGAGAATCAACCAATGTAAGTATGAGATGTTCAAAGAGATGGTGCGACAAGAAGGGTGCAACAATGGGAGAAGCCAACTGCCGAAAGGGCGTGCACAGGAGCTGGAAGCCGACCGAAAGCGAATGAGACCAATTTAGAGCTGGTCAAGAGTGATGGGTCCTGGATGAGATGAAGTCGAGCAATCAATAAGGAGGAGACCGAGCGGTGGAGGCTGAGCGAGACACAAAAGATTGAATGTGTGAAAATGTGTGGAACCTTGATGCACATGCAAAGGAGAATTATTTGGTCCATAATGGGTCGATAGGCTGTTCAAGAGAGGGCAATCGACGCGCAAAAATGTGTGAAAGTAGGAATTCCCGGACGCAGGAGTGGAAGAGGCGGAAGATTAAATCAAAAACCGGGGCAAGGCGGATGCGAGGCGCGACAAAGAGGGTTGTTGATCGACAATTAGCCAAGAGAAAGTGAAGCAGGCGGCAATAAGTGGGTGGTAATGGCAGATTGGCAGGTTGGATGAATGTTACCAAGACATAAATTTACTTGCAATAAAACTCGAATAACTTGATACAATCTCGAGGAATACTCGTGTCAACTCTCAGGAGGCTGGTTCCTCCTTGAAGTCCCTCTCACAAAGAGAGATGTCAAACCCTAAGCATAAAAAGATATCAAAAACTCCCAAGCCACCTCCTATATAGGGAGGGGCTTTCACTTTCATATTACCATTATGCCCTTACAAATTAAAGATATAAAACACAAATATGATGTTGCGCGTAGGCATCACACAATCATACGTAATTGATAACCCCAAAACATTGAGCATCAGGTGAATAAAGCATATAAGACCATGAAAGAAGCTGAGCAAATCACGAGCAAAATGATGCATCTATACAATGTAGATAAATTTGAAAGCAAATGCGAAGCTCATCAAGTAAAGGGACCATCGGCGTAGGATTGGAGATCCAGAGATTGTTGGAGCGATGAAATTGCTGGGAGGTGGCTATCCGAGGGGATAAATAGGTGGATGGGGGCGCAATTCAGTTGGGGGATGGCTTGGGAGGGTCGTCTAGGGTTTTCTTGGGGTTGGGATAGTAGGTTATGGATGTGGAAGAGGTTGGAAACTTTTGGTTGTTGTTGAAGGAGACAAAAGAGAGTTTGGTTGTTGTTGGAGGGCCAAGGAAGGTCTGGATGGAATTTGGGGAAGGGAAGAAGATGGTGGATGGGTGTTGTGGAAGGCTCATTGGAGGTACAAAAGGTCTCTACGAATTTGACCATACGGCGGAGGCTAGTGAAGGGTCGGAGAAGGGGGGGATCTGATGGCTGAAAATGGTTCTCTGGATCACCGGAGACGAGGGATGCGTCAGACGACGATGCTGAGGGCATCCACACCCTTGATGATTGGATCCGACAACGTCGACACCCCGAGGATCCTCAGCATCACACTGAGTAGGAAGACCTAGTGGCTTTTCGGTTTAGGCAATCTCTCGATAAAAAACCTCTAAACCATCGGGTGTAGTACAAAGGGAGGGTGTTTAAGTTAAATCACCCGACGGCTCAGATCGTCTACATGTGTGATTTAGGCCTCATTTGGCAACCCGTTTTCGCGCTGGTGTGGGAGCAATCGCCGCCGCAAGGCAAAAAAACAAACGTCGGGCGGTGGCATTTGCGGCCTTTGCTCCCGCAGCGAAACGAAAACGCCCCCAGCCGCCCCGTCCCCAACCCCCGCCACCACCTCTGTCTCCAACCCCCGCACCGATTCCTCCCGCGTCGTCTCCCACCGCCTTACCAAATGAGGCCTTAACCTATCTTCTAAACCATAAATAGAACATAAAATCTCGACGTACACAACAACGGACTCCGATGGTCGATCCAAGTGCGGTCAATCTCGTAAATCATTAAGATGATGCATAAATGATCCCAATTGGGTTTTTCCCGATTCCATCCACTGCTATGACCACGATTCTCCCTCTGTCATTCCTCATCCCCATTTACCGTGACGACCACAAATCCTCCACCCACCATTGTTTTTGACCTAATCCGCAGTACCATTCTCAACTCCCCCTTCCGACATCACCTATAATTCCGCCTCCCATCTTCTTGTCTGACTCCACTCTCGACGTCGTTCCCGATCTTACATTCCAGCGCCAGTTCTGATCCCGCCGACCACCATCACGCTCGAATCCCTTCCCTATATCGACCCCGATCACCTCTCCTCATCCTAGCCCGACGCCACCCTGTTTCACTTCCCCTCAAACCGTAACCTCCCAGTTCACATCCCTCCAACCATTACATTCTGACGCATCCCCGTCAATTACCATCTCACTCGAGTCCCCTCTTTTTATTATCCAGCCGCCACATTCCCTATCCGACCCTTCTTGACCCTCTGTCCTTTCTTCTAGTTGGAGCCAGCAATCCTCGAATTTATCATTACCACATTTCTCCTCCACCTGCACATGTAAGTCATGGTTTGTGTTTGTGTTCTCTAATTGTATGCTTGGATTATATTTAGTCGATATATTATAAAGTCTCTTGTGAGATAGGCTAATTTGCAGGACTTATTTGATGCTTGCTTGAATATTGGGTCTCACTCACTTGTGAATTACCGCGTCTCTCTAAATTCAATCTTCAAATGTGCTTATGACTGTGTTTTATTTTAATTCATTATTTACTGTTAATTTACATTCTGATTGTTTCAAATGTCCTACATCAAATTGGTATTTGAAAGTGCGGAATAGAACCTCTGAATACTTCTTTAGAGGGGAGGTGAATGGAGAAGACACCCATGTAACCTAATTTTAACTTCTTTTTAACTTATGTGATAATTTTACAAATTAATTTAGATTGATGTAGAGTATTTTAATGTAGATGTAAAAAATAAATCAAAGCATAAATTCAAAGACACAAAAAAAAAAGTATGCGTCTAGATGACACATAATTTATAGAGGTTCCCCAATCAACTGAGTATGTTCTCTCTTTGACAAATCTGTGGGGTAACACTGACTCTGCACCAAGACGAGGAGTCTTTTCCGTTGGAGACTCCAACCCACAGAATCTTTTCCTCTGGAATTTCAAGAACCCAAACAACTCTTTTGAAGGGAGAGTCTGATAACCATGTATAGTAGTTGGTTGTGAACTTTTGAGCTTTAGATCACTGTAGATGTTGTCACAGAAGAATAGTGACTAGTTGAATCCTAGTAGAAGAGGATTCAGTTTACAGAAGACAAATCAAGTATTTTAACTTCTTTTTAACTTAAGTGATGATTTTACCTATTAATATAGAGGCAAGGAATAAATTAAAACATAAACTCAGAAACACAAAACATAAGGTATGCATCTAGATGACTCCTAATTTGTAGAGGTTTCCCAATTAACTGGGTATGCCCTCTCTTTCACAAATTTGTGGGCTTCTGCTGCCTCTGCACCAAGAAGATGAGTCTTTTCTGTTGGAGACTCCAACCCACAGAATCTTTTCCTCTGAATATTTAAGAAGCCAACTAGTCAAGTAACTCTTTTTAAGGGAGGGACTGACAACCATTTGTAGTAGTTGGTTGCGAATTTTAGATCAAACAGACGTCACAGAAGAATAAGGACTAGATGAATCCCAAAAGAAGGGGCTTCAGTTTACAAAGAGAAGAATAAAGCAGGAGAGTTGTTCTCAACGACACATCTTTTCTTCTCGATGACACATCTTTTCTTCTCGATGACACATCTTTTCTTATCGATGACACATCTCTTCTTCTCGATTGATGTCTAAGGCATCCTTGAAACGAAAGAGCTTATATATTTTTTCTTCATTTCCATTTGTGTGCAAGTTCCAAAGAAGCATGTGCGACAGAAAGATGGCGCCTTCCATTCTAGGAATTGCAACAACTATATTTCAATTTGACAGATTCTTTTAACTCGATCAACGATTACTGGATGCTTCGGTCATTGATCACTGGGGGGAGCTCTTCCTGGGAGGGGTAGTGCAGTCGACAATCACAGATCTTCGGTCAACAATCTATGATCAGTCTTTCTTTGATCTAGTGTCAGCAGTCGACGAGCGAGGCTAGCGGTCATCGACAACGATCAGTGATCTGTTATGGACCAACCTCTTTGATCTAGTGACCGGTGGCAGAGGTATGGCTGCAAGGCGGAGGAGTCGCGAGCAGAACAGCGCGATCGGGGAAGTTGGAGGTATCGTGGTTTGCGGCTAGGGCCACTCACGGGTTTCTCCCGTGGGTTTATAGAGAGAGGGATAGGAGATAAGAAAATTAAGAGAGAGAGATTTCTTGGTTCTATTTTTTGCATCCCCAACAAGGTCTAACCACATAACATAAGTAGGTTCACAACATGCCCCTTATTTGGGCTTATGACAGGGTAAAATACGATAAAAATTAACACACATAAATTAAAGATAACTGACATCGTCACGCCACATAACATCGCCACCCCCGTACGAAGATAGCTTGTCCTCAAGTTGGATCGAAGGGTATTGTCGTGTCTGCTCCGCTTTTCGCATCCTCATTGGGGGGATCCAACAAAAGCGTTTGCATCGATGCCCCGACTTGAAATGTTCATCACAATTGTAGCACAAGCCTTTCTCGCGATGCTCGACCATATCGGTACGAGACAAACGAAGATAGACAGTAGGCCGTGGTGGATCGTCCCGCAGTGGAGCCCTATCAGGCAGCTGGCTAGAGAGTAAGTGCCCTGATAATCCGACGTCCCAAAGGCGGACGATCAAGTATGAGTCGGCGTTCACAAACCCTGGCGAGGCTCATAGTTGTGTTGAGATCATGTGGCAAAAGAAATTCCACATCCCATCGTAATCGCTCGTGAAGGTCGGCGGTGAAGAGGGGAACTTACTGCTCCGGTAAGACAGATGTTGCCCTAGACAGTAGCATTTGGAATTCTTCCAGTTAGTTGTCGATGGAGCCATCCTGTTTGAGATTCACCCAATTGCCGAGTGGGCTTTCCTATGGAGCAGGATCAAATCTCAGGGTGCAGGCCGCACTGAATTCTGCCCACAAAGGGTTTGGGTGTTCGCGCATAAGTTGTGTGAACCACAATTGCGCCGGGCCAAGTAAGTGGAAGGAGGCGATGCTAACGCGTTCCTCATCCAGCGTGCGTTGGTTGACGAATAAAATATCGCAACGTGTGAGCCATGAAAGAAGATTTTCGCGGCCTTCGTAGATGGGAAAGTCCATCCGGATAGTTCGTGTGTAGGCGGGGTAGTCCGCGACTGCAGGAGCGACGAAGTCCACCCGGCTTGTCGATGGGTGATCAGTCGTATTCAAAGGCAGAGGAGAAGGAACCCCTTGTAGGGCATCCAAGCATGCGTTGAGGGCATCCATTTTGGAGTTCTGAGTCGCGAGCATGGATTGGAAGAGTTCCATGACCTGAGCTAGTGATGAAGCACCGCTAGCCATTGGAAATAGGACTGGTCGGATAGCTGGTGGTGTTGGAAACAGGCCGGCGAAGGATAGGGGCTGTTGGATGTTGGCCGCGGGGCTGGGGGGGGGGGGGGGACGGAGACCGACGACTGGCCAACATGGGTGCTGGGCCGCAGATCTGTAGCCGCGGGGCTGGTAGCGTGAGTGGGAGCCTCTGAATCAGAGGAAGATGGAGCCGCTGGGAAGTCGTCGTGTCGGGAAGGAGAGCCGGCGAGTGTGCTGTCGATAGCGGAACTGAGCCGATGGCGCGGGTCGGGGCGAGCAGAGGAAAGGTCGGAGGTGGAGCCGGCGATGGACTCTGATAGCAGATTGTTATGGACTAAGTGACCAACCTCTTTGATCTAGTGACCGGTGGCGGAGCTATGACTGCGAGGTGGAGGAGTCGCGAGCGGAGCGACGCGATTGGGGAAGGTGGAGGTATCACGGTTTGCGGCTTGGGCGACTCACGAGTTTCTCCCGTACGTTTAGAGAGAGAGAGATGGGAGATAAGAAAATTAAGAGAGAGATTTCTTGGTTCTAAGTTTTGCATTCCCAACAAGGTCAAATCACATAACATAAGTAGGTTCACAACATGCCCCCCATTTGGGATTACGACTTATGGGTAAATACGATAAAAATTAACACACATAAATTAAATATAACTGGCGCCGTCACGCCACATAACATGATTAATGGCTTGTCTTCTTCAGATCTTTTGTTAGCTGAGCGGTTCGGTCACCGGTTAACGAACGATGGTCAGCGATCGTAAATCGCTTAGGTAACATCTTCAGTCTTTGATCTGTGAGCTTCTTGGTCGCCGAACAACGGTCGGTGGTCAAGGATTTTTGATTGTTGAGCATTAATTGAGATCAATGATCATTGAGCACTCCGGTCATCGGTTAAAGATTGTCGGTCAACGAACGTTGATTGCAGAACTTTCTTTTATAGTTCTTTTCCTTATATCTTTCTTTCACCTCAAGAGATTCATTTAGAGTGAATAATATAATTTCCTCTCCTAATATTTTGTGGAGTTTCTACTTCATCAACTAGTTAACTTTATTTCATTAAATCCTTACAGATTTTTTCCAACAATCTCTCCCTGTTTAATGAAGAGAAAATTACACAATTTAGTGATGAAACAAAGAAAGAAAGAATGAAAAGTTATTATGCTCTACAGCCGGGCATTTCCTATTACCAAGTTTTAATGGAGAAAATAGCGTCCCTGCAAAACTCTAAAATGAGAAACCGTGGCTGATATAGGAAGCTTTTGTCTCAAGCGAAGGAGGTCAGACGGAGGAAAGGACTTTTTACGAGTCTTGATGTGGTTGTGAGCATTGGAAATGGTGGTCGGCGTCATGTGCGAGGGGGGGGGGGACTTCTTACGAGTCTCCCACGAAAATAGCCTAGTGCGTCGAGCACTGCCGGGTCACGGGATTGTGCGGGTAAAGGCGGCATGAAATTAGAATTAGGATATTTTAAGTATTTTTAGTTGTTTTGTTGTGTGCATATAACCAAAATTGGCGTGCCTACAACACCATTCTTAAAAACTGGTGTGTTGAGCAGTGTGTGTGTAGGGTGGGTGGGGGGAGGGGGGTGACAGGGAGACTAGTGAAAATAAACCTAATCGAAATTGGTGTGCCTATAACACCACTCTTAAAAAATTGCACCTCTATCGGGGTTGTCCCCATTGTATCCCATTTCTTACCCTTCTGCTTCCTCCCAGCCACTGGTACAAGAAAGAAAGAGGAAAACTCTTTGATAGGATGGTCATCCTTGGACGTGGCGTCTAGGGTTACTCCTATTGAATCACCGTCGAAGAGCACTCTCTCGATTCCTATCTCTGTCGTGTCGGAAGCCCAAAATTTTCCAGTTCGCCTGGCGAAGCCCCATCGTTGCTGCTACATCCGCCAAACATCTTCTTTTACAGCTTTTTGCAGAGCACTCCTGCTATTTCTTGGAGGTAAATCCAACCATCCAAAAAATTCTCCCAACTTCCTAATATTAATTTACCTAAACACCTACGTGGCAGTGGCCGGTGCCCTTGATTAAATAATGAAGAAAAATTATGGCCCTATACATAGTAGTATGAATACAATTAAGAAATAAAATTGTTGTTTTTTATTATTGAAAAATATTTTTTATCTGTTTAATTCGAAAAGGAGAACCAAGGAGGTCAAAATCTTATTATTTATGGATCTTCAAGATTATTTCCAGGGTTTAGAAAAGTAAGGATTTTATGATGTTCTAAGATTGGATTATGCTTCTATTCATACGAGCTGTATGCTGTAGTTTGTGTTTCATAGACCATTTCATTTGATTTGAATAGTCTTTATTTAAACTCTTGTGAGTTTATTTTTATTTTTTTGCAATGGGACCATGGACAGTCATTGAAGTTTCATTCAAGATTCATGTAATCTAAACAACTTATACTTTCTTATAGTTATAGAGTAAAATTAACTTAGATTTATCATTTCATTAGACAAATTACCTGTGATTTGAATCCGTATACATGTATAATACTGAGTACTAAGATGTAATTGAAGGAATTCATCTCTAGGAGTTAGGCCTACAAAATACTGTCCTACACTGCTACTATGATAGAACGAGCGGGTCTAGTATTTACCATGACGTGATTGAGGTTGATGAGCTTATAATTGTCACAGTACATATGTGGATGATTGTATAGATATCCACGTGATATAGTGGGTAAGCGTATAAATGTCGACATGATATGTGTTGATGAGCTTATGACTATCTACTACACATAGGTGGATGAGTGTATACTTGTCTACATGACATAGGTGTATGAGCATATAATTGTCTATGATATGTTTAGACCCAGTGCATAAATGTCTACAATTTATAGGTGTATAAGTGATGTATGGTAGGGTGTGAGGTGCAAGACTACAATGCAATTCTAGTGGATGGTGGTGTTTGGACTCTTCAACCATTATGCTAAATGTAATGCAACCATGCAAGAAACTACGACAATATCAAGAAAAGTCAATAAACATTAACCCACAATTTAAAACAAACAAGTAAACTTCCTTTGAGCTAGCAAACCATGACTTTCCTCTGTGGGGAGGGCCAAAGCCAAGTGTGTGGCGAGTGGTTCCTTCTTATAAATCATAAATACATCTAGAACAGAAGTCCATAATACTAAATATCCAAACACATGAGAATTCCAACGCCATATATTAATTTAGAAGACAAAGGTCCATACAACGAATAAAGAAAAACTCACAAAGTAAGGGCTGCCGTCGGAGGCGAGATCCGACAATGTTCATCGAGACGGTGGCTGAAATCGGAATGTATAGGATCTAATAGACTAGATCTGAGAGGGGGAGCTGTATATGAGAAGAGGGAGGCAGAGGTAGACGACTGTAGGGCTTGAGATAGAGGGCTACGCCTCAGATTTGGGAGGGTTGGAGGTGGAAATCTGGGAGGCTGTAGGGGGGCAGCACGGTGTTCGCCGGCCGGTAGTTTGAGGGAGGGACTGCTGTTTGGGGGAGATACATGCAGAATTTTGAGAAGCGGGGATTGGGCGATTTTGGAGGGGCAGCATGTGATCGATGGAGTGGAGGAGGGGCGGCTGTTTGGAGGAGTTCTGGGAGGGATTTGGGGGGGGGGGGACTAGGCAGTTTTGGGAGGGTACACCATGGAGGTAGGATTCGACTGGGCGGTTTTGGGAGGGTACAATGGGGTGGTGGGATTCAACTGAGGCTTTAGTGGAGTTTGGGTGTTGCGGCTAGCGATTTGGGAGGGGAAAAATGAAGGCTAGAGATAGGGAATATCTTGGAGATGCAGAAAATCACATAGGAGTCATCACTTAGGGGCTCACGGAGTCGACACTTTGAGGGGATCACCAGATTCCCAAAATATTTTCTCCAAAATCTGCAATACCGCAATGGCAGCCCGCCATACATTTGTAATAAAACAAAACTAGGGCACTCCGTCTTCGACGACTATGATTGGTTCGGAATGCGGTGGGCCCAATGAAATAAAACTGAAACATAATAATAAATATATGAAAAAATATGAAAACAATGAGCCGGGCGCATCTGTGGTGTTGGTTTGCAATCTGTGGTGTTGGTTTGCCAATCTAATTAAGTTCTACACGAGTATACAAACATGGGTCCTGCCTTGCGACGAGCTAACTTTGGTGGATCCATCAATAAGTGTGTAGGTTTCTGATATGACTCGGACGAAGCATGGGTGCTACGACATAAAATATTAGAGGAGTCCAGGAGCGGGAGGGACTGAACCAACTGGTTCATTCCCCAAATTGTGCTGAACCGGCCATTGGCGAACCAGTTGGGTCAGCCGACTTGTATTTAGGGGGTAAGGGGGGGGGGGGGGGGGTCACCTCTCCCCCTACGGCATCGATCAAAATATCAGGTAATCCCTAGTTTAGAGCATTGTAGTTGTAGTCGTATCTATCACTTGGTATCAGAGCTAAAAACGAGAGCTTCGCCAAGTTACCAAGCTCTTGTGGAATGATGCCAGAAAAGTTGCAGGCTGCCAAGTTCTTGATATTGATAGACAAGCATCATAAAGAGAAGGTTTTTGAGGTAGGAGATGATGTATACTTGAAATTACAACCCTATAGAGAGCTATCAGTGGCGAGGAAGGCCAACCAAAAATTGGCACCTAGGTACTATGGACCTTACAAAATCTTTAAAAAAAGTCAGATCGGTTGCATATAATTTAGAGTTGTCGGAGTGGTCCAGAATACATCCCACTTTCCACATTACTCTGTTAAAGAAGGCCCAAGGTAGTGCCACAATGCCGGTTCACCCACTATCGTTGGCTTCCGAGCTGGGGAGATCCAACCGATTCCTGAAAAGATCATGGAGTTTCGTTGGAGGTAGGGGCACTATGTGACATAGGCCTTGGGCCCTATAGACAAGGATTACCAAGAAGCAGAGAAAACCTGGAGTTGATTTCGATGTGTTCAAAATCGACGTACCCAAAATTCCAGCTCAAGGACAAGCAGGTTTTTGAAGACGGGGAGAATGATATGACCTGGACGAAGCATGGACGCTACGACATAAAATATCAGAGGAGTCCAGGAGCTGGAGGGACTGAACTAACTGGTTCAGTCCGCACTTTGTGCTGAACCGACCAATGGCGAACCAGCCGGGTTCAGCCGGTTGGCATTTAAGGGGGTTCACCTCTCCCCCCTAGGGCATCAATCAAAATATCAGGTAATCCCTAGTTTAGCATATTGTAGTTGTAGCCGTATCTATCAGTTTTTGTGTGATATAGTGGACGAGTATATAGATGTTCATAGAGCATGTGTAAATGAGTGTATAGTTGTTTACATGTCATAGGTGGGTGGGCATATTACCTATCAACGTAATATAGCAGACGAGCATGTATAAATGAGTGTATAGTTGTTTACATGACATAAGTGGATTTGCATATTACTATCAACGTAATATAGCAAACGAGTGCATAGTTGCCCATTGGATGTGTAGATTAGCGTATTGCTGTCTACATGAACATATAGTTATCTAAGTTTGATGAACATATAGATAGATGAACATATAGTTATCTAAGTGATAGTGGACGAGCAATGTCTATATGACATGTAGATGAGCGAATAGTTGCCTTTATGACATAGGTGATGAGCGTGTATCTATCCACGTGATATAGTAAGCGAGCGTATTATGTGTAGACGAGTGCATAACTGACTACAAGGCATGGGCGCCTACCCAAATTCCTCCACAGTTGTTGTCAAAAGGTCAAGGGAAGAAACACCATTCCTCCAACGAGTTGATACTTGTTGGCACTCTAATTGATACTCGCCGACACGCAAATTGGTTCTCGCTGACACCCGCATGAGATCTTGATGGCCCTCCAAGTTTTTTTGTACTTAGTATTTTTTGCATCTTATAAGCGAGCAGCCCGTATTTTCAGAGGTTGTCCGCGAGCAGAGCTCCCGCGTCTATAAAAAGACGCGTGCAAGTAGCTGAAAAGGTACATTGGAAACCCAACCAAAAGGTTCTCGTTCTTGCTCAACCTAGAAACGATGTTTGGCAAGTACCAGTGTTCAGGGCCTTCGATCTCTCTCGAGCTCCTTCATAATCAGTTGTAAACGTCTTTTAAATCAATAAGATCACTCACAACAAGTTGCAGTTGCGGGAAGTCTGGCCTCGCCACTAACAACATTCTTTCCTTCCTTTCTCTCTAGGTCTTAGCGACCCAAGATTCCACGATACTTTCCCGGGAGTATCAAAATTTCCCTCAGCCCGAGATCCAGTGACATATCGTTTTTTTTTTCACGAGGACCCTCGCTTGATTCAGAGGTCTAGTGGTTCCTGGCTCAATCTTGACCCAGTAGCATCTCGCTCTTGGATCTCTCACGACCATCTACAACCTAAGTAATCCATTGCTCACAATCTTCAAGCCCTACTTTTATTTTTGGTGTTGTGGTATTCAGGGAGACAATTTTAACCCCAACAATAGGTGGATGAGCGCATAGCAATCCACAGGCTAGAGTCTCTTTGGGCTGACTCCGTATGAGTGTGTTTTCGGGTATGGCTCCGCATTAGTGTGCTTTTGGGCATGACTATTTCAGGGAGTGAAATTCCGATGAATCTGATCAATTATTATGAGCCTAATAATATGAGTTAAGCAAATTATAAGATCCAGAGATAATGAGGAATTTGATTTGATTGAAGAAAATGAATAAATAAACTATCATGTTTCACACGACATGCATGTTCTTGATTTTGTACATATTTGATTACTCGTTATTTGTTCTATTATAAATGCTCCGAATTATTATGTTGAAGTTTATAGTTGCTAGTTTGTGATAGACTTTTTACAGGCTTATTAGAATAAAAATAATAGTTTTATTCTAAGCTCATGTGTTAGAACGATCCTTATGCATCATTATCATTTGTCACGGCCTTTTGGGGAATGGTATTGTCCTGTTTCTGCAAGGGTAAGTTTGATAGATATGGTGCATAGCTTCTCTCAGAATAATCTGTCAGTGTATGATTATGAAGCTCAATTTGCATCACTACTATGCCATGTCCCTGAAATAGCAAATACAGAAAATAAGCAAATACGTCTATTTAAAAAGGGGCTCGATCTGTCCATTAAAGTTTGGTTGGCGGGTCTAACAAAGACCACGTATCAAGGTATTGTTCAAGCTGCAAAAGCTGTAGAGCATGAACTGCAGCTTCAGGAAAATAATAAGAGAAAGGCTTTGTGCATAGAGGACAGAAAAGATAAATCCTGTTTTTTCTGCCATCAACCTGGGCATCGAGCAGCCCAATGTCCGAGCAGCCCAATGTCCACGAAAACAACCAAGATATAATGGATAATGAACGGTAAAGAATGCGTTTTTATGTATGTATGAACAGTAAAGGGTGTTATAGCCTTGTCACAAACATTATGTATGTTTTTATATGTCTAAGGTTGGGTATGTTACAAACATTACGTATGTTTTTAATGTCCGAAGTTGGGTATGCTAGTTTGTATTTTTGATTTTTGGCCATCTTGGTGCTCTGCTTTAAAAAAAAAATATTTTGCGGATGATCTTAGGCCATCGTGGTGCACTTTTATGATGCAGGATAAACGTCACACCTGCCTTTCACCCTGGAGTCCCACCAGGGGGCTCACTTTGGCGTCGCACTAAGGCGGCTTTATCGGACCCGCTGGCCGTACACCTAAACTTGTCTCTGGTCCCACCACAGGAATCTGAAAGATTGTTGAGGCTGAGATTTGATCTCGAGACCTCTTTGATAAAAAGCTCTCAGATGAGCTCTGATGAGAACTCGTCTGAGAGAGCTCTTTATCTTGGAGATCTCGAGATCGAATCTCGGCCTCAACAACCTTTCAGTTTCCTATGATGGGATTGGAGATGGATTGGAGTGTATGACTCGCGGGCCTGATAAAGCCTCATTGGTGCGACTTCAAGTTGGGCCCCATGGTGGGACTCCAAGGTTGCAAGCGAATGTGATGTATGTCCTGCATCACTAACTCATGAGCACAAGGTAATCCTAATTTGTTCCGGGTTGTGTGTACGCATTCTTCACGTGGATACTCATTGCAAGAATATTTTTTTCCTAGTCCTTTATTGAACTATGATCAAATGTTCTTCCAATATGTGTATGTTGCAGTGTAATCATCTGACTAGAAGCCCTCCAAATTGTGCTCAAGCTGTCAGTAGAAACTTATAGAAATTTTTAAGTGATTATGTCCACCCTCTATGTGATTTATTGTCGAGTTCTCCAAATGTAGGTATTTGTCAATCCGTGCTGACACAGATCTCCTTATATGGTTCCACCAATCTACCACTAACATGTCATAATTTTGCGGTAATTTGTTGAATATGATGATATAATAGCATTGTAGCGCATATAAATTTTGTTTTTAGTTCTAGCACCTACCAATCGTTGTCATACATCAAGAATTCTTTCACATTCTCTCTTATTTGAAATATTTCTTACAATTTGCCAAAACATTTCTATAAACGTGCATTTGACATAAAATATTTTTAGATGTAGAAAATACAAATTTTATGGCATTCAATAAAGCCAATTCCGCAATCTGTTACAAGCATAATGAGTTTTGATCTAAGATAAATGATATACAATTTTAAACTATATGATTATGAGTATTTATGTTGACATCATACCTCATATTTGTGTGATTTCATACATACATACATAAATACTACATATGGCATGAGCATGGATAGTAAAGAATGTAAGATAAAAAAACTAGAAATTATCTTGAGATGGGGGATTAGTTTTGATATCATAAAAGTCTTAGAAACATTAAACAATACTTCCATATGATTCAAATTGGCATGTATATTTATGAGATTTGAAATTATGAAATAGTGCATAAAAATAAATAAAATTAAAAGCCAGAGATAATTCTTGCATTCACTTATGATGCAAGGGCCAAGAGGCTGCTCATCTTTTTCTCTCATCTGCTATCGATCAACTTTCATATAGAAAGATATTTGTTCTTTTGAAGTATATAAAAATTGATTCAAATACGATAAAGGTGATGAAATTAGGGGTGTGCATAGAAAAATGGAACTAATGGAACCAAACCTACCAAACAAAATTTTGGACCGCACTGATCAGTTCATTTTAGTTTCGATTTTGGGAAGCTAAAAATCGAACTGGTTTGACTTTGATTTAAACATTCGGTAAGCCAATGAAACCAAACCGGCGAAACCATACTTCAAATGTTTTTTGATACATATGTATTCCAATGTAACGATGATATGTATGCGCTCATTTGGCCTTTCCTTAATGTGTATTGCAATGTAGACATCAAAAATTGATATAGTGTCAGTGGCATAAGGAAGTAATGATCAAATCATTGAAAAGAAAGAAATCATGTGATGTACAACCCGTATTCGTCAAGGGGACCCAGTCACGTCACGTAGGGAATGGTCAAAGTCAAAGAGCAGGTCAATGTCAACTACTAGCCCAAAGAACATTTATTGTAAGTTGCGAGTATCAGGCATACTCGCCCAAGTGAGCGAACAATCTGAGGTATTGACGAGCATCAAGAATACTCGCCTTGTTGGTGACCATCAACGACATCTCGCCAGGCGTGGGCATAATCCTTTGATAGTCTCCTGGTCGCAAGTCACTAGATCGCCAGGTCTAGTGAGGCAACCTCGCAGGGGTTGAGTATTCTCACCTAGATACACCCCCCCAGGATTTGTCAATAAATAGGATCTCAGGGGTACCAGAAATGACACTTTTGAAATCTTGTTCCCCTCCCCCTTTGAGAATACAACTCTCCATTTAGTGCATTCCTCATACCTTGCTCAGCCATCTTGGTTGTTGAGGGAAAGTTATTCCAAAACTTCTGGGTAGGTTGTAGGTCTTCCTTGCAGCAGGACCTGAAGCCCTTTAGTTGTTTCCTCTCTCCTCTTTGTTCTTACCTTTCGAGCCAGGAAGTTGGATCGTGGGATCAGTAACCTCGGGATGTACTTAGATTCGAATTTTTAGAGTAGGGAATTTCTTGACAACACTTTGTGTACAACCCGTATTCATCAACAAGAACCCAGCCGCGTCACGTATGAAAGGGTCAAAGTCGAAGAGCAGGTGAAAGTCAACTACGAACCCATAAAACATTTATTATAAGTGGCAAGTATCATGCATACTCTCCCGAGCGAGCAACCAATTAGAGGTATTGGCAAGCATAACGAATACTTTCCTAGTTGGCGACCATCAACGCCATCTCGTCAAGCGTGGGCATAATCCTTCGATAGTTACCAGGTCGCAAGTCATAAAATTGTCAGGTCTAGAGAGGCAACCTTGCTGGGGATGAGTATTCTCTCCCAGATACCCCTCAGGATTTGTCAATAAATAGGACCTCATGGGTACCATGAATGACCATTTTCAAATCTTGTCCCCCTCCCCCTTTGAGAATACAACTCTCCATTTAGTGCATTCCTCATAACTTGCTAAGCCATCCTGGTTGTGGAGGGGAAGTCCTTCCAAAACTTCTGGGTATGTGGTGGGTCCTCCCTACTGCAACACCTGGGTCCCTTTAGTTGTTTTTCTCTCCTCTTTGTTCTTACCTTCAGAGCCAGGAAGCTGGATCGCGGGACCAGTAACCTTGGGCTGTACTTTCTTGTTTTGCTTCCATCAGATACATCAGCGAATCACGTCTCGCCATGTATACCTCGCCTTGGAAAGAATTTTGATAGTACAAGATTTTCTTGCTCTTCTAGTTACATCTGATTTACTTGTCTTGGTTCTGGTTGGAGTGTTCATGCGTCTGGTTTCCCATTTTCCGCGGTTAACAAATTTTTACATAGTATCAGAGGGAACAGAGGCTTGAGTAGCGTTCAACCGTCAGTTTGCTTTATTGCTTCTTGAAGTCTAAGTGGACCAGAGTTGGTGCAATAGAAGGTGGACTTGCAAGAGGTCTTGTAATTGAGCTTCTTACATCGACCAACTTCAAGAAGTGGAGTTCGTGTATGGAAAACTATCTTTTGGGGGAGGACTTATGGGAGGTCGTCTGCGGAGATGACATGCAGAAGGTGACTGCTGCCGCTGACAATGCTGAAGTGGTGAGAGCTTGGAGGAAGACCAATGGGAAAGAGGAGTTTACTCTCAAGCGGGCCATCTCATCGGAATTCTTCGGACAAAATCATCGGATGTTGGTCAGCTGTGGAGATTTGGACTTCCATCGATGAGTTGTTCAATAGGAAGAATGTAGCACGACTACAATTCCTGGAGAATGAGTTGACGAGAGTCACTCAAGGAGATCTGCCTATCTCAACGTTCTTCCTGAAAATGAAGAACTTGTGGGCTGAGATTTCAGCGTTGGACCTTGACGAGCCTATTTCAGAAGCGAAGGTGAAGAGACACATAATCCGCGGTTTGCGGAAGGAATATGTGGCATTTGTTACTTCTGTTCAAGGATGGGCCACTCAGTTGTCTTTGCTGGAGCTGGAGAACCTGTTGGCTTCACAAGAGAGCTTAGCTAGACAGATGACTGGAGTCACTATCTCTGAAGGAGGTAGTGAGACGCTCTTCTCAGGGAAGCAGAAGAGATGGGAGAACAAGAAGAAGCCTGCTGCTAGTGATGGCCCTTCAACTTCATATCAGCAAGAGAGGAGTTATGCTCCTAAGCGTGATTTAAAGAAGAAGGAAGGGCTAAGGTGTTACAGATTCAACTAACTGGGTCACTTCAAAAAGGACTGCAAGGTCAAGCTGCAGCCGGAGCATGCTGCAGATAAAGAGGAAGCTGGTTCCAGTGTCGAGGAAGCCGAATGGAGGAATGCGTTCATGACAGGCACGTGTGTCCATGCCTTGTCCACCATCGACTACCAAGATGACTGGATAGTGGGCTCGAGGTGCGGTCACCACGTCACCTGGGACGAGTCGAAGTTCTCCTCTCTGTGAATGTTTTAAGTGACCAATGCGGTTGACGCGGGCTATAACATTCTGTTCTGCCCGACATAAGTGAAGTTTCTCCGCAATGTGTCAGCGGTAAAGGCTGACGTTGCTCATGTAGGGAGAAGGATAAGGAACTTGTTTGTGCTATCAATAAGTTCATATGTTGATCGGATGAGAGCCAATGATAGTGCAGCTATTTGAATGAGCGGCTGAGACATGTTGGGATGTACAAGTTGAAAGCCATGGCGGTAAGGAGCCTTGTTAAAGTCTTGCCTAGGTTGTCATCCTTCAACCACGGTCATGTCTACGTGCGGTGTCAATATGGAAAGGCTCATCGTCTTCTGTTTGACAAGTCGCAGACCAGGTGTAAAGCACCATTAGAGTGCATTCATGGTGATCTGATGGGGCTGACTGTCACTGCCAGTCTTGGAGGCAGTAAATACATGCTGGTGTTGAATGATGACTACACGAGGTAAACTTGGGTGTACTTTATGAAAGATAAGTCGGACGCGTTCCGGTTATTTGTGGAGTTCAAAGAGCTAGTGGAGGGTCAGCTTGGCCTTCAAATTAAGAAGTTAAGAATGGACAATGGAGGTGATTTCGTTTCAAATGAGTTCTCTAACTTCTGCAGGAAGCACGACATCCGGAGAGGGCTCATTTATGCTCATACTCCACAAAATAATGGAGTAACAGAGCGGAAGATCCGCCATTTGACGGAGACCTGCAAGTGCTGGTTTCATGCCAAAGGCATTCTGAGGTCCTTCTAGGAGGAAGGGATGGCCTGCGTAACCTATATCATTAATCAGATGCCTCTGAGTCCGATCAACATGAAGTCTCCTCATGAGATTATGTTTAAGGAGAAGCCCGACGTAGAACACCTTCGGGTGTTTGGGTCTACTTGCTACGTACACGTCCCGGATGCTCTCAGGACAAAGCTAGATGCGAATGCGAGGAAGCTTGTCTTCGTAGACTATGATGAGCGAAAGAAGAGATGGAAGTGTATGGATCCTACGATGAGAAAATTTATCGTATCTTGAGACGTATTCTTTGACGAACTGACGTCGTATTGAGGTAGATCATATGTGGAGCTGCAGGAAAGCAGGTCGAATGCCGGGCAAGAGGAGGCTGTTAAGGATCTTTTGGTGGATCCGTCTGTATCACCATGAGCTCTAGGTGCTTCTAGCTCTGGGGCGGAGGCTTCTGGTTTAGGAAGCAGGGAGAGCGATGCTCCAAGTTTACTCGGTAATGGAGCTGGTTCATAGGAAGCAGTGGAGGTGGTCAGCAGTGGTCAAACTCTTCGGAGATCGAAGAGGATCGTCAAATCACCATATCGTTATAGCGAAGGAAACACGATGAGCTTTGTCTCTTGTTTCTTCGCAGGCCCTCTGGACGAGCGAGAGACTTCTATCTTTGAAGATGCCATTGGAATCAAGGAGCGGGATAACGCCATGGATGAGGAGATGACTACCCTCGAGAAAAACGAGACTTGAGATCTTGTGCCCAAGGTCGATGACATTACTCCTGTGACATGCAAGTGAGTGTATAAGCTGAAGAAGAAAGCGGATGTGAGAATAAAGCGGTACAAGGCTTGTCTTGTAACTCGATGGTTCTCTCAATAGTACAGAGAAGACTATGAATATACGTTTAGTCCTATTGCAAAAATGACTTCAGTATGGGTGGTGATGGCCTTGGTGGCTTGCTAAGGTTGGAAAATGTGGCAGCGAGACGTAAAGAATGCTTTTCTTTACAGAAAAATTGATAAGGACATCTTCATGGTTCAGTCATCGGGATACGTGTCTGAAGATCATCCAGGATACATCTGTAAGCTTCAGAAGGCCCTTTACGACTTGAAGTAGGCTCCTCGGGCATGGTATGAGAAAATCACAGATACCTTCAATTCTGCGGTTATTATGCCTCTAATTTAGGTTCGAGTTTATTCATCAAGAAGAGGGAGGAGTTTTATGTCTTGGTGTTATTGTACGTGGACGATATGATCGTCACTGGAAACTTTGAGGAGGAGATAGCTAGGCTCGAGGAAGAACTAGCTATTCAGTTCGAGATGAAGGAATTGGGTGAGCTCCACCACTTCCTTAGACTCGAGGTGGAGAGGAAAAAGTGTGACATACTCGTTTCCAAAAGGTGTTATGCAGAACGGATCGTTCAGCGATTTGGAATGTAGGAGGGGAAAAGTAGTTCTACACCACTTGATGTTGGTATCAAGCTTCGACGAGATATAAAGAGGATACTTCCAGATCTTTTAGTGTTTCGAGCTCTGGTTGGGAGCCTTATTTACTTGACGATTATAATATCAGACATTGCTTATGTTGTAGGCCGAGTAAGTCGGTATATGGCGGAACCTTAGAAGCCTCATCTGGTGGCAGCTAAAAGTATTCTGAAGTACGTGAATTCCACTTCTGATATGAGTCTCCTTTATGGGAGAGACGCGAGCTTCAACCTGCATGGTTACACGGATGCTGATTATGGGTGAGATTCAGATGACCGGAAGTCGACGTCTGGTTTTGTCTTCACATGTGGATCAGCGGGTATCTCGCGGTGCAGCAAGAAGCAAGATTCTGCGTCCCTCTAATACGGAAGCAGAGTACAAGACTTCAGCCTTGACAGCTCGGGAAGCCATTTGGCTTAGGAGGCTAGTAGAGAATGTCTATGAAGAAGCGCGCGGTCCCACTCTACTATGCGGTGAAAACAAAAGTGCCCTTAAACTGGTTAATAATCCAGTTTGTCACGCGCGAACCAAACACATTGAGATTGAGCACCATTTCATTCGGGAGAAGGTGTTGGAGGGGTCTCTTGTGGTTGTACATGTGCGGAGCGAGGACAACATTGCAGACATCTTCACGAAGCCCTTCTTGAAAGGGCCATTTATACGGTTACGGGGACTACTAGAGCTGGTTTCCAATTCTCACTTCAAGGGGGAATGTTGAATTTTTTGAAGTGAAAGTGGTAGCCTGGACGGACTATCCGCACAGATTGGGCGGACAGTTGCGACGGTCTGGGCGGTCTAGCAGTGCGGTCTATGCGGACAGGATTGGCGACTAGCTAGGTCGGCCAGTTGTTCTGCAATTGGCTTGTTCCTAGGAGGTAACCGAGCGAATAGGTTTGGTATCTGCGGGTGTTGCGGATTCGTTTGCAGTTCACTGAGTCCGGGATGCGGACTGGTTTGGAGCTCGTGAGATCGGCATGGCCTTGTGCCTTCATCTTGCTCTGGTGCGGTTTGGTGGTAACCACACAGTTCTTTGCTTTGTGCGAACTAACCCTCGTATCCGATGGTGATGTGTTCGCATCTAGGATGGCTGGTGGTGTGGAATTGGTCTGGATCTGTACCAAGTCTAAGTGTGCTCAGTCGGGGAGATTATGCGGTTAGCGCAAACTGTTTTTTATGTCCGCCGAGTTCGGCAGTTGTCGGCCTTATGTGCTCTAGTTGCGGGCTCGAAGTGTGCGACTGGAGTAGTGTCCGCAACATCGTGCAAACTTAGTTGTGTCTGCTTGTGTGCGGACTGGTAGAGTTTCTGCAGGGTCTGCTGGTGTGGCGGACAAGTCTGACCTAGTTGTGGCGACAAGGCAGACTGACTTTGTGTCTGCAGCTGTGCGGATACACTCAGTGTGTAACATCCCGACTTTTATTGGGCCACTGGAACCCTAATGGGCCCAGTAAAAGTGACCCGAACCTCTACCCGTGAACCAGTAGGAGGCAACTCTAGGCAGGGTATAGAGCTAGAGAACTCTGATTTGAGTTCTGTCAGTTCCTGTGGCCTCGTATAGTAAATATGAGCGTGTCAGAACTCATTCCGTTGAACTCTGAGGTCATATGGTAGATATGATTGTTTCTCGTAGAATGTCGCGAAAACGAGATTTTTGAATATTGACCTAGAGAAATCCGATTCGAGTTCTGTCAGTTCCTATGACTTCATATATTCAATACGAATGCATTGGAACTTGTTGCATCGCGATTCGAAGCCTAACAATGATTATGAGCGTTTTGACCATTTTAGCATGCAGCAATGCACAGATTTTGAATACCTAGTAAACGAACTCTGATTCGACCTCGGTCAGTGGCATTGGAAACGTATGGTCAATACAAAGTCAACGGAATTGGTCCCGATCTGTTTTGATGATGGGTGGTCAAACCGTGGTCAAATCAAGCATAATTGTGCACCGAAAAGCATGTGCACATCAGTTGTGACACGATACCCCAACTTTGACCTGACCCCCGATGACTTGGACCAATTTTGAGTTTGACCAACATGATGGACCCACCCCATGGTTGACTTTTGGTCAAACTTCCTAAAAATCTAATTTTCCTTAATGGGTTCTAATTTCCAAGCTACCATCACTTGATGTCATCACCCTTGGGCCAATATTAACCCTATATGGGCCTTAAACTTCAGCAAGAATGATGAGCTTGAGCCTAAATAAAACAAAGACCATACTCTCTCTTTCTCTTCCTCTCTTATTGGCCAAAAACCACATATCTAAAACCCTCTACTGTAGTTATAGGAAGTACTAACAGCCAACCCATGACTGCCATCTGGTTGCAAAGGTATGGAGACCCAAGCCTCTCCTCCAACCTTCTTCTCTCCTTCCCCAAACCAAAATCCAAACCACTGTACCCCCCAACCTCCATGATTAAACAGCTGGTTGTATTTGCCTACCTAGATGAAGGCCAGCTCTCCTGCTAAACCTAACCAAGGTTGAGGTATCCTAACCTCTTGGGTTTGTCAGGACCGAGAAGGAGAGGAGGAGGGAGGAGCTCTCCCATACCTCTATATAAGGAATCTTATCCCTCCAGAGTACTTGAATCCTCTTCCCCAACTCAAACAGACCACAACCATACCCTCTGCCGGAGCTCAGCCTCGCTGGAGAAGCAAACCGAGCTCCACCGCCACCTCTCCACCTCTCATGGAAACTTCGCCGAGTGCCCTCGAAGGCCCCGAAATTAGGTAGAAACTTCTCTCCTCCCTCTTCCCCTCCTTCTGGACGTTCTACATGGGCCCTACGGCGGCCAGAGCGCCGCTGGCACCACCCGACCCATGCTCCAAGTCGGGTGGTGGCCGCAGAAAGGCTAGCCCCTCCCCGAGCCGGGGGTGGTGCTGGAGAAGGGTTGACCCACCGGGATGACTTTTCCCGATGGGGGAAAGTCAGGGTGCCACCGGAAAACGCAGCTCCGGCGGCACTCGAGAAGCAGAGCGTTTGCTCTGTTTTACCTCCGGCGGCGGTCGGCGACGGATGGTCGCCAGACAACCCCCGGAGAAGAGCCCATACCCCCGACGCGCCGGCCGGGGGTGGTTTCAGGGCTGGGCTAAACGCCGGAGAGGCGGGGTGGTGCGGTGGCGCTGGGAGAAAAATCACCGCCATGCCGGAGAGGTGAGCTGGTTTGGTCGAGCTCGACGTTTCTCGACGTCGACGTTTCGTCGAGCTCGACGTTTCGTCGAGCTCCGCTCGACGTTTCGTCGAGCTCCGCTCGACGACTTTCGTCGAGCTCCGCTCGACGTTTCGTCGAGCTCCACAGGATATCTTGATTTGCTATTCGCATAACAAATTAATAATAAAACTTTGAGAAATTTTCTGGGCCATTTTTAGGCCTCTGGGGGCAAAGTGATCAGCATGAAAAATGTTCCTCATACCAAGGGCTTGCTCCACAAATATTTTGAGAATTTATTGAGTTGATTTGGTATTTTTAAAAGCCCAAATAAAATTTATTTGACCAAATTAAAGGCCCAAAACTCTTCGTAAAATTAAGAAAATTTTAATAGGCTCATTATAGACCCCCTTAAAGGTTGTATCAAAATTTGGGAATCTCGGAATAAAAATTGAAGATTTTCCAAATTTTTTGAGTCTTGAGTCGCGCTCGAAAATTTACACGCTCAAATTCTTTGAAAATGAAAATCGAAGTGCGTGTCCACTTTATATTGAAAATTAAGTTCAATTTATTAAGCGACGAGAGTTATCGAGGCAAGATTTCCAGCTCTGAGTATTTCAAGATTTTTGTCAAAACCACCGAGTGGCTCGTTCTTAAAATAACTCTCGAGCATTTTGGTTTCGAGTAATATATTCCCCAATCTCGTTTCGGGTAAAGAATTTCCCTCATGTGTTCGGAACGATTTCCGAGGTTGAAATTTGAGGAAGAATGTGCCCTCTGACGAGATTCTCAGATTCGATCTGACGCAGGAAATCGAATTGATATTTTTTCTCAGATGAATAATAAAAATATAACTCATGATCAGCTTCATCTGATCCGATTAAGCCGTGATTAAAAAGAGCGCTACTGAATTATTATCGGATCTTAATAATGGGTGTAATCCAAGAAAAGCTTGAGAACTGAAAAGAGACCGAATACATCTCCTGAGAACGGAGAAGAAATTGTGAATACGCCTCTCGAGAACGAAGATGGAACTGAAGCCTCCTGAATGGAGAGATTGGACTACTAACCATTTTCTTTATGATTATTTCAGTCTTGCACTGATCCAGTTCCTTTATTTATTTCAGTTCAGTGCTTTCAATTCAGTCCTACTCCAGTCCCGTACTGGTCAAGTTCATTTCAGTTCAGTACTTTCAATTCAGTACTACTCCTGTCTTGTACTGGTCAAGTTCATTTCAGTTCAATACTTTCAATTCAATACTACTACAGTCTCGCACTGGTCAAGTTCATTTCAGTTCAGTACTTTCAATTCAGTAATACTCCAATCTCGTACTGGTCATGTTCATTTCATTTCAGTACTACTCCAGTCTTATACTGGTCAAGTTTATTTTAGTTCAGTTCTTTCAATTCAGTACTACTCCAGTCTTGTACTGGTCAAGTTCATTTCAGATCAGTACTTTCAATTCAGCACTACTCCAGTTTCGTACTGGTCACATCTCATTATGCAGCGTTTATTATCAACAACTTTAATTACTGCATTTTCATTACAGCAATTTACTATCATAAGCGCGGGTCCTGCTTTGACAAGCGGTTGTTAAAGTCGAGCCTTAATTGGGGATAACCAGAGTTGATGAGCTCCTTCGAGTTTAGACTCAAATAAAGTGCTCCAACGCTCCTTGACGAAAGTTAAGTTGAGCGTCGCTGCCTGAAGGTTAACGTATAATAAGGCAGACCGCCACAAACCCGATGCGTATTAGCATGATTGTTTGATTGATTGCTTGTAAATTGCTTGCGATAAATTGTGGCGGGTCAGTCCCTTTCGCAGACCGTTCGTATCGGTGCGGGAAGGTCGATGACTCAAGGCGACATGGAGATGGGTACCACGGGTGACCGACCGTTATGTTGTCCCTGTCGGGTTTCCTCCGCTGGTCGGCCAAAATATTAAATCGTTGGATGTCGCTCACATCCAAGAGTATACTGGGTTGTACGTTAGGGCCTGGGCTGTGCGGTACGACCACCCCCAAAAGTGGCAGGACTGGCCACTGTCACCGACGGCCACATCGATGAGGCCCGTGGGGCTCGCTACCCTGCTTGAAAAGAAGCGATCCATACTATATCGACATAGAGTGTTATGCGCGGATGTGAATGACTGTGATGTGTACGCGGTTGTGAATGCCTGCGATGTGTAAGCTGTAACATCTCCATCTGTTCATATAGCATATAATAGAAGGTCCGGCGGGGCCCCACACCATATGCCACAAAATAAGCGGCAAAGTCACGGGTTGATATCAGAGTTGCGCATCGTAACTCATAGCATTCTAGCGGAAGCTTTTAACATAAATGCTGAACTCCAACCATGAATGTCCACTAATATTAATACCCACATTTATATAGGAATGTACACCAAATACAATATTGTTTGGCCTGATGGCCTTACAGTTGCTCTTTACAAGTGTGGATTCCAAACATCGGCGCGCAGGCCGGCCACACATGAACAAAACATAATATTTTTCAGCTTAGCCTTCAAGGGCTAGTAGTAGCAGTAGCAGCAACAACAGGACTTCAACCTTTATATGTCTCGCTCGGCTCTCCAGCACTTGCAGAAGGACAGCCCACCCAACGGTGTCAAACAAGGCAACGGTCAGCATTCAGCTGACCAATTTATAACGACCCTACCCCTTTCCCGGGGCAGTGGTATTCCTTCCCTGCAGGCATAGCAATTTATAGGCAGATATATAAATATCACACATTGTGCTCTCATGCATAAACAATCCATCATAACCGTCAGCCACGCGTTCCGACGATCCGTGCACTCAAGGTACATAATTGGTGTACCAGCGAACCAGGGTCCCACAACTGTTCTAGGTCTGAAACCCAACGGTAAAATTGAGCATTTAGTCTTTTCGGCTCGCAGGCCTAAGACTCTCATTATGAGCTCCAACTGACCGCACTTTCTGGTCTTCGAGTCGGACGGACATAACGCAGGTACGGATCAACCACCCCCCGTTGCTCAAGTCGCCTTGCCATCACCGAATACCAACGTACTCGCAGCTAAATATAAGGCGCGGGTCGGTTTCACCTTTCCTGTTCGGCACTAGGCCTTTTAAAGAGCTCATCAAGCTCACAATAGCCACATTGTCCACCAAGGACTGACTTCACAATTGCCACAATGTCCACTACGGGACTGGTTTCATAATCAACAAGGGGAGTTCATGCTAGCGTTCTTCACGATCGCTTAGCGGGTTCCACAGAACTCACTTTCTGCACCCAACTCTGCCCAAACCATGCAGTTTCCTGCAGTGCCAGAAACACTAGTCTTTCAAAGCATACAACACATACACTTGCGGGTATTTTTCTGGGCTTCCACACCAGTACTTCCTGCTACTATACTTCACAGGCACAACCCATCAAGCATCACAAGGGTCATTTCCTGGACTACCACTCCAGTACTTCCTGTTACTGCCCTTCACAGGTCCAACCCATCGACTCCATAAACTACACGTTTCATCGCGGAGTCTTCTCCGGTGTGTAAATGCAACATCATCAATCCAGACCAACGTGTCCAGATGGGCTTCACACAGTATGCCTATTCTGTACTCCATTTCCGGATCTATATGCCAAACTATTGGGGATTCCAAGAATCAACCCAAGGAAATCCCTTTACAATCCACCCTCTGGTGGGGGAAATCCATGCATATGCCAAAACGAAGGACTTCACATGTCCAAGAAGGAAGATCATTACCCTTGACGACCTCTTCGGAGCCATGGAATTTTAGCCGGTTGGAAAGCAATGCAGCAGCTTTGCCTCCACAAATCTGGCCTCGGACCTTAGCTCAGAACTCTACAGCTCCACCAGTAGCTGGCTCCCTTCTCTTCCTCCTCCTCCTCCTTGCTCTCCCTTCTCTCTAACTTTTAAAAAGATAGTGGCCAAAGTTCAAATGAGATTTCTCTTTTCTCCTTCGGCCTTAAAGCAGCAAGGAGAAGCCTGGGCCATCAGATCCCAGATGAAGGAAACGAACGACTACAAATTTTCCCTAAATTGGCTATTTCGGGTCTGACACGCCATGTGACACGCCCGTGTCACAGGGCGTGTACCTTAAGAGGCACACGACTGACTTATCCAGAACAGGACACGGCCATGTGACACGCCCGTGTCACATGGCTGACATGCCCGTGTCACATGGCTGACACACCCGTGTCTAGCTCTCGAGACCCACTCGAGACCTACTCGATACAACCACTCGAGTGATTAGGCAAGACATTAGACACGCCCGTGTCACCTGGCTGACACGCCCGTGTCACCTGGCTGACACGCCCGTGTCACCTGGCTGACACGCCCGTGTCACCTGGCTGACACGCCCGTGTCACCTGGCTGACACGCCCGTGTCACCTGGCTGACACGCCCGTGTCACCTGGCTGACACGCCCGTGTCTAACTCTCGAGACCCACTTGAGACCTACTCGAGACAACTACTCGAGTAAGGACACACCCGTGTCATATGGCTGACACGCCTGTGTCACACCCGTACTCGAGATATTTACAACCTACTCGAGATACCCCCTCGAGACCCATTCGAGTAGACACAGAGCAGGACACTCCCTCTAACACGCCCGTGTCGCAGGGCGTGTTCCATCTCGAGGACTTTGTCGAGTGCATTTCGTCGCGCACTAGATAGGCTGCTCAACCGAGCAGGACAAGCCCTGGGACACGCCCGTGTCCTAGGCCGTGTCGCCCAACTCGAACCCAATCTTGGGATTTGGGGTGTTACATAAGCGATTGTGAATACCTGTCTTGTTTGTACAAGCTATGAATACCTGCTATGCTGCTGTGCTAGTGGAGCCTAAATTATAACTGACGTATAATACTGCCGCTAGTCTAGTTATATCATATTGCGCCTCTTTTTGGTTGCTCCTAGCTTATTCATGAAATGTTATACTAACCCTCCCATGCTTCGATTATCTACTTTTATTGGGTGCGTGAGCTCGTCCCCATGATATGGATCCGGGGAGGAAATTTGTTTTCACTTAGCTCTGTGACTAACGGTTATTTAAATAATCATTCACAGGAGATGATGCACCGTAGCGACCAGTTGCTGCAGGATGGTACGCCAGCTGATAGGACTTCTCGAGCAGAGGCGCCCTCGTCGTCTCTAGAGTTTCGAGACGTGAGAACTAGCAAGCAAAGTTGAGAGAGAGAGGAGTTATTAGTTGTAGTACTGTATAGCCTACGAGCTCCATGTATAAACTGTGGCTACGGCCTTTTGCGGTTTTTGTTAAATATATATTGTTATATATATTTGTTGTGGTTTCTTGTTTATGCTTCCACAATACTCTGTGATGTGATGTGAATGTTGTGATTCAAGCCGAGCAAGGCGGCCAACTAGTGCTTAGCAGAGTGAGTCGTTACCCCTTAAGGAGCACTGGGTGGACGTCTTGGGCAAGTAAGATCCCCTCCGGCCTGACCTGGGGCAAGGGTTGGGGGGTCTTACAAATGGATCAGAGCGATCACGATCCATCCTTGTGGAGCAGTCTCAGGATCCCTCCGTCCCTCGCTTCGTTCTTTGGTTTGGGATGAACCATGCAGCGGAAGCCTGGTAGACCATAGTGTAGAGGCTTAGGGATTCTAGACTGTGTGATAGCATGCCTGCACACCTTTGTTTCCGCTTTGTTAGTATTTTTGTAAATATCTCATACTTTTACAAAATACTGACACTTGTTTTCCTATTACTTCTTGAGACATACCAGAGTCTAGTAACGAGAGATCCTCCTCCAGAGAATATGTCATTACCACCCCACCTCCAGACCCAGTTACCCCTGCAGTTGTACTGTTTGCGGATACTGACTTGGGGCAAACATTGACAACTATCCTGGCGACCTTCCGGACAGCTTTGGCACAGCCACCACAGCAGTTGGTGGTACCCACTGACCTACTGACGACCTTTCGGGGGCTAAGACCTCCCACCTTCAGAGGCACGAAGACTGTCATACAGACAGAAGAGTGGGTTGAGCACGTAGAGGAGCTATTAGTAGGAATGATATGCCCGACAGTAGCCGCAGTGTCACTAATGGTGACCTTGTTATAGGGATATGCTAGAGACTGGTGGAGAGCTGTCAACCGCTCGACGTTTAGAGGATGACCGTTGAGCATTATCCTGTAGGGGGAGTTTGATGAGGCTTTCCTGGAGCACTTCATCTCGGACTCCGACCGAGCGGCACTACAGGAGAGGTTCCTGCGCATCCGTCAGGGTGACCGTACGATGCCAGACTATGAGAGAAAGTTAACCACTTGGCACATTTTGTTGGGAACCTAGCAACCACAAACAGAGATAGACCTGCTCGCTTCTATGAGGCTTGCGAGGTGACTTAACACAGGTCTTGGTCATGATCACTCAGTCCACCTTCCACACTATAGCAACTCACGCTGCTGCGTTGGAGTTAGACCAGAGGATGGTGGCCCAGTAGTGTCAGAGATAGGTCGAGGTCCCTAGAGGTCAGGGACAAGATAGAGGAGGTGCTCCCCGCTGATAGGAGAGCACGCAGACAAAGACAATGCAGGTAGCCTTATAGGTGCCCACAAACATCCCCAACACCGCAGCAGGAGCCCAGGCTAGCTCCAATACCACAGCCCGCGCCAGTAGCTTAACGATACGTTCCCATTGCATGGAACTACTTCTATGCTAGCAGTCGGGACACATGAGAGCTTTCTGCCCGCATGCAGCAGGAAGGCCAGGATTAGGAGAATTTCAAGGATGGCAAGCAACGCATGGACACGATCAGAGAGGCCAAAGGGGTAGAGTTTGCAGGAGAGGTCAGCATGTACTAACCCCCGATGTAGTGATAGGTATATATCTTAGACGCTAGAGCTACGTCAGATATTAATACTATGTTATATATTATATGCATATGTATGCCTACATCAGATGCATGTTTTGTTGTATGATATGTATATACTCCTCATCTACTTCAAAATTAAGAATAAAGTTTGAGTGCTCACCAAAGTTCAGGTAGTGCGAGACTTTCCGGATGTTTTCCCTGAGTCCCTCCTGGGTTTGCCACAATAGTGAGAGGTTGACCTTCAGATTAAGCTTGTGTCCGGAGCTCGACCAGTGTCCCGAGCACCCTATCAAATGGACCCTAAGTAATTGGCTGAGTTGAAGAGTCAGCTTCAGGAACTGATAGATGCGGTATTTGTCCGCCCAAGTTCCTCGCCCTGGGGAGCCTCTGTACTCTCCGTAAAGAAGAAAGACGGGACACTGCGTTTGTACATAGACTACGAGGAACTAAACAAACTCACTATACAAAATACGTATCCACTTCCTTGGATTGATGAGTTGTTTGATCAATTGCAAGGTGCACCCGTATTCTCCAAGATGTACCTAAGATCCGGCTACTATCAGCTTTGAGTCCGGGAGGATGATATCCCCAAGACTGCCTTTAGCTCTTGTTATGGTCTGCACGAGTTTATTGTGATGCCTTTTGGGCTCACTAACGCCCACTCTGCCTTTATGGCTCTGATGAATTGGGTATTTTAGCCCTTTCGGGATCACTTTGTGATTATCTTTATCGACGACAATTTGATCTACTCGAAAACCAAGACAGATCATTCTAGACATCTGCAGTTGGTGATACTTAAATTTCGAGAACACTCTCTCTTCGCCAAATTCAGCAAGTGTGAATTCTGGTCAGAAGAGGTCGGATTTTTGGGCCACACCATCGACAAAAGTGAAGTAGCAATGGATCAGGCCAAAATCCAGGTAGTTCAAGGCTGGACGCCGCTTAAAACGATAGCAGATATACGAAGCTTTCTTGGTCTTGCTGAGTATTACAGGAAATTCGTAGAAATTTTTACCCCTTACATCTCTTACGAGAAGGGATGTTGCATTTAGATGGATGCCGAAATGTGAGACTGCATTCATTGAGTTAAAAAAACGGCTAACTTCTGCCCCAATCCTTGTGATCCCCTCGGTATCCGAAGGGTTCCAAATTAATACGGATAAATCCCTGAAGGGATTGGGAGTCGTTCTGATGCAGCAAGACAAGATAGTAGCATGCGTGTCGCTCTAGTTAAAGCCGCACGAGCTGAATTACGCAACCCACAATCTAGAGTTATGCACCGATGTTTTCACCCTTAAGATATGGAGACATTACTTGTACGAAGTAAAGATGCGAGATCTTCTCCGACCATAAGAGCCTCAAAAAGAGTTGAACCTTCGGCAGCGCCGATTGTTAGAATTTCGGTGTGATTATAATTTCGCTCTCCAGTACCACCCGAGGAGACTAATAAAGTTGCCGACGTGTTGAGCCGACAACCCTCAATAGTCGGTAGCTGGATGGAGCAGATTTCAAGGGAATGGTTTCAATCTTTGATAGATTTGGAGATGACTCTTGTTGCTTGTAGGGATCCGGAAGAATACCAGGCTTAGTTATACTAGATGGAAATACAGTGCAACATCCGGAATCGAATACGAGAGGCCCAGAAGGTCGATCCGGAAGTGGTCCCGATCATCCATTCCCTACAAGATGGAGCGCAAGAGGAGTTCAACTTGCACAATGGAATCTTGCAGTTCAGGCACCGCATTTTTATTCCCTCCACCGAAGGAATTCGAGATGAGATTCTTCGAGAAGCGCACCAGTCAAGGTATTTTATTAACCCTGGTTTGGTTAAGATGTATGTTGATATATGCAGGACCATTTTCTGGCCCAGAATGAAAAGAGATGTCACCAACTTCGTGGCCCAGCGTCAGGCCTGTCAAAAAATAGTTAAAGCTGAATGTCGCAATGCAGGAGGCCTGATGCAGCCCCTGCCGATACTAGAATGAAAGTTTGATGATATTTTCATAGACTTTGTCCACGGCTTACCTCGACCCTATGTTAGAAACGACTCTATATGGGTTGTCATGGATCGACTTACCAAGGTAGCGCGGTTCATTCCAAACCGACTTGGTAATGAAGTTGACGTTCTTGCCAGGTTATTCATAGAACAAGTGGTTCGGTTCCACGGAGTGTCGAAGTTCATTGTGTCGGATCGTGATGGATGCTTCACATCTAAGGAGTGAAGGCGGGTGCATGCATACTTGGGGACCAAGTTGACCTTTAACACCTCCTTCTACCCTCAGATAGATGGGCAGACGGAAGGGATGAACCGGACGATGAAGGATCTACTCCGACTACGCATAGTAGAGCACAACGAGCCGTGAGAACAGCTGCTGGCTTTAGTCAGGTTTTCTTATAATAACAGCTATCAGGCCAGCATTAAGATGACACCGTACGAGACTTTGTAAGGAAGGCATTGCCGAACTCCATTGACTTTAACTCAAGATGAGGACCCGGAAGCCTTAAGAGTAGCTTATATTGATGATATTACGACAGCGATACGGCTTGTCCAGGAGTGAATGCGGGAAGCGCAGAGCTGGCAGGCAAAATATTATGATGCGCGACACCGAACGGTGGAGTTTAGCGTGAGAGAAATGATATTTTTGAAAATTATGCCCATGCATGGTGTCTCTCGGTTAAGAAAGCAAAAGAAACTAGATCCTCGCTATTTGAGCACCTATCAGGTGATAGAGCGTGTTGACCATGCTGCCTATCGATTAGCCCTGCCCCCAGAATTGGAAAATCTCCATGATGTGTTTCATGTCTCTTCCTTGTGGCGAGTCCTCCGGTAACCAGAACAACACCTTCCTACGCAGCAAGTACAGCTGTTGTCAGATAGATCCGTCCAACTTGAACCGGTCAGTATAGTAGATTATAAAGTAAAGAATCTGCGCAACAAGACCATTCCGATGGTCAAGATTTTGTGGTCGAATTGCGGATGAGACGAATGCACAGTGGAACCTGAAGCACTCGTCCGAGAAAAGCACCCAAAGCTCTTTCCCCAGATATGTTACTTTTCCCCCTACTTTAAGCAAATTTTCGGGGACGAAAATCCTTTTATTTTAATTGGATTGTAACATCCCGATTTTTATTGGGCCACTGAAATCCTAATGGGCCCAGTAAAAGTGACTCGAACCTCTACCCGTGAACTGGTAGGAGGTAACCCTAGGCAGGGTATAGAGCTAGAGAACTCCAATTTGAGTTCTGTCAGTTCCTGTAGCCTCATATAGTAAATACGAGCGCATCGAAACTCATTCCGTTGAACTCTGAGGTCATATGGTAGATATGATCGTTCCTCGTAGAATGTCCCGAAAACGAGATTTTTGAATATTGACCTAGAGAACTCCGATTCGAGTTCTGTCAGTTCCTATGACTTCATATAGTCAATACGAATGCATTGGAACTCATTGCGTCGCAATCTGAAGCCTAACGATGATTATGAGCGTTTTGACCATTTTAGCGCGCAGCAATGTGCAGATTTTGAATACCTAGCAAACGAACTCTGATTCGACCCCGGTAGTGACATTGGATTCGTATGGTCAATACAAAGTCAACGGAATTGGTCCCGATCAGTTTTGATGATGGGTGGTCAAACCATGGTCAAATCAAGCATAATTGTGCACCAAAAAGCGTGTGCACATCAATTGTGACACGACACCCCAACTTTGACTCGACCCCGATGACATGGACCAATTTTGACTTTGACCAACATGGTGGGCCCAACCCATGCTTGATTTTTGGTCAAATTTCCTAAAAATCTAATTTTCCTTAAGGGGTTCTAATTTCCAAGCTACTATCACTTGATGTCATCACCCTTGGGCCAATATTAACCTTATATGGGCCTTAAACTTCAGCAAGAAGGATGAGCTTGGGCCTAAATAAAACAAAGACCATACTCTCTCTTTCTCTTCCTCTCTTATTGGCCAAAAACCACATGTCTAAAACCTCCTACTCTAGTTATAGGGAGTACTAACAGCCAACCCATGGCTGCCATCTGGTTGCAAAGATATGGAGACCCAAGCCTCTCCTCCAACCTTCTCTCTTTCTCTCTCCTTCCCCAAACCAAAATCCAAACCACCGTACCCCCCAACCTCCATGATTTAAACAGCTGGCTGTACTTGCCTACCTAGATGAAGGCCAGCTGTCCTACTAAACCCAACCAAGGTTTAGGTATCCTAACCTCTTAGGTTTGTCAGGGCCGAGAAGGAGAAGAGGAGGGAGGAGCTCTCCTATACCTCTATATAAGGAACCTTATCCCTCTAGAGGACTTGAATCATCTTCCCCAACTCAAACAGACCATAGCCATACCCTCTGCCGGAGCTCAACCTCGCTGGAGAAGCAAACCGAGCTCCACCTCCACCTCCACCACCTCTCATGGAAACTTCGCCGAGAGCCCCCGAAGGCCCCGAAATCAAGTAGAAACTTCTCCCCTCCCCTTCCCCTCCTTCTGGATGTTCTGCATGGGACCTCCGGCGGCCGGAGCGCCGCCGGCACCAACCGACCCATGCTGCAGGTTGGGTGGTGGCCGCAGAAAGGCTAGTGATGGAGCCGACTTCCCATGACATGTGGCCAAGGAGCGTCCTCCCTCTGACGATGATGGTGACCCGGTAGATTTGAATGGAGACGTCGGCCAGCAACACTTTGATGACGGCGACAGCATGCTTACGGACGACCCTTGGAAGCGTCGCCACAATAGCCGTCCGGAGCGCAAGCCCAATTATTATTTATTAATAATATATATTAATAAATAATATTTGAGTAATAATAAAATTTATTAGTTGTTTTATTTCAAAATTATCATTTTTATTTCATGTTTAATTTCATGTATTATTTGTAATATGGTTATGTTATAAAACCATGGTGTATGGTTTTGTTTTATTTCATGTTCGTGTTGGGCTGCATGTAGCCCTTTTTCCTTGATTGTAAAGCCTATATAAATGCATGTACTCCTTTGTTTTTTCCAAGTTAATGAATGAAAAGAAAACCAATTTCAAGATTGAAATCTTCCTCCTTCTCCAAGGCAAATTTTGGCCCCCTCTATTCCTCTTCTCCCTTGGCCGCCGGCCACCCTTCTCCTCCCCTCTCTCTCGGCCTCCCTTCTCCTCCCCTTCTCCCTTCATCCCTTCGGCGTATCTCTGGCGAAGCCGTTGAAGAACGATTCTAGTCGAGTGAATCAGATTCATCAAATCTGGTTGGGTAACGAACATTTCCACCTTTATGTGTTTCTCTTCTTTAGATAGATCTTGTGGCATTGGCAAATTGCGTGGCTTGTGTAACGCTTGATTTCTCGTGGCTAATTTCTTTTAGTAATTGTCGTGTTTATTTCTTTTGTTTAAGTTTGTGAGGCGTGGCGGCCCTCGTTTTATTTTGTTGGGAGAGAACCACCCTTGTCTGAATCTTTTGTTTTTGGTGGATTCTCTTTTGGTACAACATCGCTCGATCGAACCGTGTGGGTTCTTTTCGCTTGAGAGGACCTCGGCATATCGCCTTGGTATTATCTTAAGGGGCCTTGCGAACCCCCCTGTAATCTTTAATTAGTAACTATATTAATTGTGTCATTGCTGCGTTAAGTGCTTGAGTGTGACGTGAGAGTTATCGGAGAAAGTTGTGTTAGTTCCGTCGGCCACCCATAACGCTCGAAAAAGTGAGCCTACATCAGCTAGCCCCTCCTCGAGCCAGGGGTGGTGTTGGAGAAGGGTTGACCCACCAGGATGACTTTTCTCGGTGGGGGAAAGTCGGGGTGCCACCGGAAAATGCTGCTCCGGCGACACCCGAGAAGCAGAGCGTTTGCTCTGTTTTGCCTCCGGCGGCGGTCGGCGTCGGATGGTCACCAGACCACCCCCGGAGAAGAGCCCTACCCCCGGCGCGCCGACCGAGGGTGGTTTCGGGGCTAGGCTCAACGCCGGAGAGGCGGGGTGGTGCGGTGGTACTGGGTGCAAAATCACCGCCATGCCGGAGAGGTGGGCTAGTTTCATCGAGCTCTGCTCGATGTTTCGTCGAGCTCAAATCGACATTTTTCATCGAGCTCCGCTCGACGACTTTCGTCGAGCTCCACAGGATATCTTGATTTGCTATTAACAGACCAGATTAATAACAAAACTTTGAGAAATTTTCCGGGCCATTTCTAGCCCTCTGGGGGCAAAGTGATCAACATTAAAAATGTTCCCCATACCAAGGGCTTACTCCACAAAACGTTTGAGAATTTTTGGAGTTGATTTGATATTTTTAAAAGCCCAAATAAAATTTAATTGACCAAATTAAAGACCCAAAACTCTTCGTAAAATTATGAAAATTTTTATAGGCTCATTATATATCCTTAAAGGTTGTATCAAAATTTGGGAACTTTGGGGTAAAAATTGAAGATTTTCCAAATTCTTGGAGCCTTGGGTCGCGCTTGGAAATTAATGTGCCCAAATTCTTTGAAAATGAAAATCGAAGCGCGTGTCCACTTTATATTGAAAATTAAGTTCAATTTATTAAGCGACGAGAGTTATCGAGGCAAGATTTCCAGCTCTGAGTATTTCGAGATTTTTGCCAAAACCACTGAGCGCCTCGTTCTTAAAATAACTCTCGGGTATTTTGGGTAGACTCGGAAGATGAAAGTATGAGCTTCGAGTAATATATTCCCCAACCTCATTTCGGGTAAAGAATTTCCCTCATATATTCAAAACGATTTTCAATGTTGAAATTCGAGGAAGAATGTGCCCTCTGATGAGATTCTTGGATTCGATCTGACGCATGAAATTGAATTGATATTTATTCTCGGATGAATAATAAAAATATAACTCATGATCAGCTTCACCTGATCCGATTAAGCCGTGATTAAAAGGACGCAACTTAATTGTTATCAGATCTTAATAATGGGTGTAACCCAAGGAAAGCTTGAGAACTGAAAAGGGACTGAATACACCTCCTGAGAATGGCGAAGAAATTGTGAATACACCTCCTGAGAACGGAGATGGAACTGAAGCCTCCTGAATGGAGTGATTAGACAACTAACCATTTTTCTTTATGATTATTCTAGTCTTGCAATGGTCCAGTTCCATTATTTATTTCAGTTCAGTGCTTTCAATTCAGTCCTACTACAGTCCCGTACTGGTCAAGTTCATTTCAGTTCAGTACTTTTAATTTAGTACTACTCTAGTCTCGTACTGATCAAGTTCATTTCAGTTTAGTACTTTCAATTCAGTACTACTTCAGTCTCGCACTAGTCAAGTTCATTTCAGTTCAGTACATTCAATTCAGTACTACTCCAGTCTCGTACTGGTCATGTTCATTTCAGTTTAGTACTTTCAATTCAGTAGTACTCCAGTCTTGTACTGGTCAAGTTTATTTCAGTTCAGTACTTTCAATTCAGTACTACTCCGTTTTGTACTGGTCAAGTTTATTTCAGTTCAGTACTTTCAATTTAGTACTACTCCAGTTTTATACTAGTTACATCTCATTATGCATCGTTTATTAACAGCAGCTTTAATTACTGCATTTTCGTTACTGCAATTTACTATTATAAGCACGGGTCCTGCTTTAAAAAGCGGTTGTTAAGGTTGAGCTTTAGTTGAGGATAACCGGAGTTGAGGTGTTCCTCCGAGTTTAGCCTCAAATAAAGTGCTCCCATGCTCCTTGACGAAAGTTGAGCTGAGCATCGCTGCCTGAAGGTTAACGTATAGTAGGGCAGACTGCCGCAAAACCGATGCGTATTAACATGATTGTTTGATTGATTGCTTGTAAATTGCTTGCGGTAAATTGTGACGGGTTAGTCCCTTTTGCAGACTGTTCGTACCGGTGCGGGAAGGTCGACGACTCAAGGCGACATGGAGATGGGTACCATGGGTGACCGGCCGTTATGTTGTCCTCGTCGGGTTTCCTCCGCTGGTCGGCCAAAATGTTGAATCGCTGGATGTTGACCGACCGTTATGTTGTCCTCGACTCAAGGCTGGATGTTGTTCACATCCAACGACATAGAGTGTTATGCGTGGTTGTGACTGCCTGCAATGTGTACGCGATTGTGAATGCTTGCGATGTGTAAGCGACTGTGAATGCCTGTGTTGTTTGTACGAGTTATGAATACATGCTATGCTGCTGTGCTAGTGGAGCCTAAATTATAACTGACGTATAATACTGCTGCTAGTCTAGTTATATTATACTGTGCCTCTTTTGGTTGCTCCTAGCTTATTCATGAAATGTTGTACAAACTTTCCCATGCTTCGACTATCTACTTTTGTTGGGTGCGTGAGCTCGTTCCCAGGATATGGATCTGGGGAGGATATTTGTTTCCACTTAACCTTGTGACTAACAGTTATTTAAATAACCATTCACATGAGATGGTGCACCGTAGCGACCAGTTGCTGCAGGATGATACGCCAGTTGATAGGACTTCTCGAGTAGAGGCACCTCCGTAGTCTCTAGAGTTTCGTAACGTGAGAACTAGCAAGCAAAGTTTAGAGAGATGAGTTATTAGTTGTAGTACTGTATAGCCCACAGCTCCATGTATAAACTGTGGCTACGACCTTTTGCGATTTTTGTTAAATATATATTGTTATATATATTTGCTGTGGTTTCCTGTTAATGCTTGCACAGTATTTTGTGATGTGATGTGAATGTTGTGATTCAAGTCGAGCAAGGCGGTCAACAAGTGCTTAGCAGAGTGAGCCGTTACCCCTTAAGGAGCACTGGGTGGACATCTTGGGCAAGTAAGATCCCCTCCGGCCCGACCTGGGGCAAGGGTTGGGGGGGGTCTTACATAGTGCTCGCTGCAAGATAGAGTGGTGATCCTATCGGCTATGGTGGTGATCACACTTCTCTCTGCATCTATAAATAGGACCCCCTGTCACATCAACAGTACAACCAAATGAACAGTAAGTGAGCTCGGGTGGCTGCTGCGGACAGGTTTTTGTGTTCGCACGGTTTGAGTAGTTGACCGGTTTTTTGCTGTGCAGATTGTGCAGACATTGCTGAGAAGCCAGTGACTTGGTTCTGACTTTGGTCAGGGATCAGTGCGGACTATGTAGTTACAATCGGCGGTTAACAACAGGTCGTGGCTTGCGATGAGGCGGTCTTCTCTCTGGCAAGACTTTCCCAATTCAATAAGCTGTCCGCTTCTGGTGGCATGTTTAGTTCGACAATAGTTGTTCGTGTGAATCTGGTGGCTAGGCAACCTAAGGGTTAGGCAGTTTGCGGATTAGTGAACAGAGTTCTTTAGTTATTTTTGCAGTCGGAAACTAGGCGCAGGAACACTCCAACCAGAACCAAGACAAGTAAACAGATGCAACTGGAAGAGCAAGAAAACCTTGTACTATCAAAATTCTTTACAAAGCGAGGTATACAAGGTGAGACATGATTCACCGATGTATCCGATGGAAGCAAAATAAGAAAGTACAAATCTAGCCGCGCGGTCTCAATGAGTAACCGCTGACTCTGCTAAGCTGCACTATGGAGTCCGCTGAAGCCGCCAAGTCGCCAGACCGCAACCTAGCCCCACGAACAACCCGTTACTCGGGCGGTATCTTTGCAGTCGGCCGATAAGAGGACACAACACCAGCGGATACGAGCACCAGCTGAAATCGTGTACGAACGTGAAACTATCACGCGACGATACCGATATTGCCTGCCGACATCACTGAATAATGCACGCCGTGTCTCGATCGTGTGGAACATGGTCATCGTCATGCAGACGTCACTTAGGCCATCCCCTGACGATAACGCTATCGCCAACGATACCTCTGTTTTCAAGAATCTTCTTCTTTTTGCCAATTGAATTCATTAAAGTAGTATAGTTGTTATATCTGCATTTCATAAACACATTATGATCAAATACATTCAGGATTTGTTATTTTCAAACAAAGAAGTGTGGAATGCATGATCCACCAGCAAGTTACAATCTGATGTAACACTCACCCCGCGTGACCAATGCTCGATCCCACATTTATCAATATTTGAAGTGTCACTTGGTATTTTTCAGTTTTCTCATATTAAATCTGATGACCACTTATTCCTCGCACCTCACTATATCGATTTCATATTTGGTGAACGCGCTTTTATTTCGCCACGTTGTCATTTGAAAATAGACGAATATGTTAAATGTCTTCAAAATGTTAAAATTTTAATTATATCTCTCTGGACAACTCTTTGGAGATGATTCAGAGCTTCACTCGAGGTGAACAAACTAAAATTGTTAATTGGATTTTGGGAGAATCTATCAAAGTATTTGATTTGGGAGAATCTAGAAACATGGAATTTTGTGTTTTTATAGATTGAACTTGTATTTAATAATTCTAAAAAACGAGCTATCATTAAAATTTCATAAGACATTTCTTGTGACATTTTCATATCATTCCAATGTCACTGTTATTTTTAATCCCATCATGATCACATATCCTTTGATTCTTAGTTTCACATTAATACTTTATGAGAACCACATGAAATATTTGTTAATGATTTACAATCAACATCTAGAAAATATAAATTCATGATTCATCTTTATCATTCAGAATTATACTATTTAGAAGGAATTTAATGTATGTTATACTTCTCAGGAATGATGTCTTGTTGTCGCATGACATGTTCCATCAGCTTCATCAGCAAGGGAAGCGATTGTTATTCAACATAGCCAACCTTGCGTCATTTTATGTAGGTTCACTCAGTGCAAGTCACAACTCACCAACACCACCACCATCGATTTCGTGCAACTTCGAGTCAATGATCATACCGATCACTACCAGTCTTTACACAATTCCCGGGAGAATTGATGCAACTTTGGCCGCACCTGTCAATGACCCTTAGTATTTTCATATTTTTGTTATTTATTCTGCATTATATTATTTATGTTATTTTTGATGCTCGTATATTTTTTGTTTGAAGATGTCTTGTACTCTTATTAAGTTTACTGTAGCGGTGCACAAAAAAACCGGTCCTAACCGGTCCGGTTGGGACCGGACCGGTTAGGACCGGCTAGGGACCGGTCCCGGTTAGGACCGATCCCAGGTCTCAAGGGGTGCCCCTCTTTTCATCAAAGTCCGGTCCTTGACTGGGACCGGTAAAAGACCAGTCCGGGACCGATAAAAGACTGGTCCTGCACCGGGACCGGTCAAAAGACTGGTAAAAGATCGGTCATTTTAGTAATTTTAGGAAAAGACCTGTCAGTTTTCGTCATTTTAGTAAAAGACAGGACAAAAAACCTGTAAAAAAGACCGGTCCGGGATCGGCTTGGACTGGTCCTCCAGTCCCAGCCGGTCCTCCACCAGATAAGGAAAACCGGTCCCGGACCGGGACTGGTTTGAACGGGACCGGTCCGGGACCGGTTGCCAAAAGACCGGTCTTTTAAAAGACCGGTCCCGGACCGGCGTCCAAAAGACACGGTCCAGACCGGTCGTCCAAAAGACCGGTCCCGGACCGGCCCGACAGTCTTTTTGTGCATGACTAGTTTACTGCCCAATAAAATCATAAATAATATGTCAAATAATTTAGAATGATTAGAGAGAAAAAGTCCTAGCCCCAAGTACTTAAAAAACAAATAAAAAAAGCTTTAAGTTTGGTAGTCTATTAATGCTTCATTTGGTTCGGCGGTGGCGGGTCGATCCGGCTGGTGGAAACAGAGTGTTCGAATAGGAGGGGGGAGGTGACTTCTTCAAACGAACTTTTTTGGACGTTTCTCAAGGCGGGCGGGTGGAAACGGAGCAAATACCGTCGGATGTTCATTTGTTTACCCGCATTCAGACGGCATTTGCCCAAAACGGAGCGGCAAAACGCCGAACCAAATAGAGCCTAATTCTGTAAAATAAAAGGTAAAATTATTAAAATTGGTGAAGAAATCACTTAAAAAATTGAGAAGCTGCAAGAAAAAAAAATCAAACTCGTAGGCCGTAGCTTTAAAACCCGCAAAATCGAAAGAAGAGGCCCGTTTGACGGAACAGGATTCTCTCCATATATCTTACGGTTCAGATCTATTTTCGGCTAATCCAACAGGTTCGATAATCTCATTATTTTTATATTAATCAAAACAATTCCACACCATTAAACCCCAAATGGAGTAAATCCTGAACGAGAACCCTTTCTGGCTTTCTCCTTCCTCTCTATCGGCCGATACCGCCCTGAGCCCTCCTTGACCAGCAACGCCATATCCGCCAGTCGTCGTCCTCGACGGCCGACAGACCAATTAACGTTTTTGGCAGCGCGCCTAACTTTCGTCGTTGACCTTGACGAACCTTCCGACGGCAGAAACCCCTTCTGAACGACGCGCCGGCGAAGTTCCAGCATTCCTGCAACTGATCTCTCGAGGAGCCTGCAGAACTCGTTCGACATCGTCGCCGCTCCTAGATCCAACTCACGGTGTCCGTCCCAGATTCCTTGAGGGCCACTGTCGACTTCGATCTCCCTCTTCCAGTGGCCTATTGGATCGATCCCTGCTCTCACAGTGACTCCCAGTGAGACACTCCTTGTGCAGCCGTTACTGTCGGTATAATCTTCCAAATTTCTGGTGCTTAATAATTATTAAAAGGCTATGTTTGGCGGGGCGTTTTGGGGGTGGGGTGCCGCAGCTTTTGGAGACACCCCGCCAAACATAAAATCCTGCATCCGGATTGGAGTCGCCCCCGCGCTAGACGTGGAAAAGCCGCGGTCCGGAGTCCTGAAAATTTATCACGACTCCGGAAGCGCGACTCCCCCTATTCGTTTTTTCTTAATAATCCGAGCTTGCCTAAATCCCTGGAATTATTCGTGATTATTGTTCGTTATAATTTATTTTATACAACTTTTTTCTGTGATTTTAAGATAATATCGTAAAGTTCAAGCCACAAGCATGAGATCTCTCTCTCTCTCTCAAATTTAATTGATAATCTTAAAACTATGAGTTAGGCCCCGTTCGTTTGCAATGTTTTCATTTACGGTTTTCGTTTTGCTTCAAAACGAAACAAAACGAAACTTTGTTCGTTTGTAACATGATTTTCATGTCCGTTTTAAGGCAAAAAAAAAAAAACGATTGACCCATCTGGGGAATCACTGGGAAGGTATTGCCGGCGCCGCCTGCGAGCGACGGGAGACGAAGGAGGGAAGATGCTCAAGTCGTCGCGGCGATTCCACAGCAATTCCGCCTCTGAGTATCCGCATCTTCTCGGGAAGAAGAAAACAGCGCTCGGGCCACGACGCCAACTTGGGCAAGAAAAAACGATTGAACCTAGAAATGAGTATCCGCATCTTCTCGGGCCGGAAATTAGCCACCGCCACCGCCAACTTGGGCCACGACGCCACCGCTCTCCTCTCCGACGAGCTCCTTATCCGCATCTTCTCGGCCGTTGGCAGCCCGCACCTCGGCACTGTCGGCCTCCTCTCTACGCTATGGCTTCGGCTCGTCGATGGCCTTCGCCATTCGTTCAGCATCGCGAAGAACATCGGAAGAAGCAGAAGAAAACAGCGTGGGGAAGAAGAAGAATTACTGGCGTGTCTATTCTCAAAACCGAGCAAAACAGACCTAGAGAGCTCGGTTTTGGGGATGAGCAAAATTAGAAGGAATGAAAACTGAGTGTTTTCAGTTCAAAACCAAAACCGTGCAAAACATAGCTAAACGAACACCTGTATTTGAGCCGCGAAAACTGAAAACGAAAACCGGCCGTGAAAACAAAACAAACTAACGGTCCCTTATTGTTTTTCCCTCCGTCGCCCCGAGTTTGTGAAATCGGATTACATCAATCATGGTCACAATTAGGGATATGAGTGAGGCACCGTGCTTGTCACTAATGCGTGTGTTTATGTGTGTGTGTTTAATGGAGTGCTTATAAACAATTGTGCAGTAAACAAAGAATAGATGCATAATAGTGCCAATATCTTATCTTGGTTTATGCTTTTCATAAATGACATAATTTTAATGGGTGAGACAACTATTAAGCTAAATGAAAAATTAGGATAATGAAGATAGTATTTAGAGAGTGGAGAGCATCAAAATAGTAGGGCAAAGAAAGTACATGACATGCAGTTTTAGTAGGTGATATTATCTCTTATCAATATATTATTAAAAGATAAAAAGGTTTTTAGGTATAATGTTTAAGTACTTCAGATGAATTATTGAAAAAAATATTGATATAGAAGAGTACAATATTTAGATTTAAAGTTGATTTGTTAAAGTTTGTTAGTTGAAGTGGAGGAGTAACCTCATTATGAATATCACCAAACTGATATTCCTTCCGCCGAAGGACGTTTATCAAGGAGGTCGGTGGATCGAGCCCCGACCTCAACAACCTATCGAACCTGTGGTGGAGTCAAGAATAGGTTGGGGTGTACGGGTCGCGGCTCTGATAATCCCCCTCCAAGGTGGGCTCCTGGTGGACTCCAGGGTGGCGGGCAGGTGGACTCCTGGTCCTGCATCATAAAAGTGCACTTTTATAATGCAGGGCCAGGAGTCCACCTGCCCAGGGGTCCCACCGGGACTCCACCTGATAGGCCTTACAATGTTCGCGGACCGTTTTCCCCAACCCATCCCCGGCTTCACCACAAGGCCGATTATTTGTTGAGGTTGGAGCTCAATCCCCCGACCTCCTTGATAAAGAGTCCTCAGGAGGACTCTCATCACCAAATGATCTGTGGATCAGTGAGTGATATTCCTTCCGCCGAAGGACGTTTATCAAGGAGGTCGGGGGATCGAGCCCCAGCCTCAACAACCTATCGGTCTTGTGGTGGTGTCGGGGATGAGTTGGAGTGTACGGTCTGCAGACCTGATAAGACCTATCAGGTGGACTCCCGGTGGGACCCCTGGGCAAGTGGACTCGATCCATCAGCCTGCCACCCCGGGACCAGGAATCCACCTGCCCAGGGGTCCCACCGGGAGTCCACCCGATAGGCCTTATCAGGTCTGCGGACCATATACCCCAATCAGCTTTCCGCCATGGAATCACCACCATACGGTAGGCTGTTGAGGCTGGGGCTCGATCCCCAGATCTCCTAGATAAGACGACTTCGTCAGCGCTCTCATCACCAACTGATCCACGGACTTGATAAGGTCTATCGGGTGGAGTCCCGGTGGGACCCCTGAGCAAGTGGACTCCTGGTCTCGGGGTGGCAGGCAGGTGGACTCCTGGTCTCTGGGTGGCAGGCAGGTGGACTCCTTACCCTACATCAACAATATTGTTAACATTCGAGATAAATGAAAATGATAAGTTGGATGTGTAGTGAAACTAGAAAAGATAAAGCGATGCATGATTATATTAAAAAATAACCAGTGTTACATCTACTGAAGTTAAACTAATAGATAATAGATGTAGATGGTTTGATCATGTACAAGTGCGATTTGAAAATACACAAATTAGGCATAGTAGATTGAATTAATGTATGAAGATTATCTATGAGAATGAGCAGTCTCAAGGCAGAATAGATAAAAGTTGTTCAAGTTGATTTATGTAGTTTTAGTTTATAAATGTGGCTTTATAAAGTTGACCCCAAATAATTTTAGATAAGAATATTGGTGAGTCATGTATCTAGTAGGGTTGCCAATGGGCTGGGACTTTATTGTATCAATCTTGACATGGATCCGATCCAAATCGCATTTGGATCACAGCCTCTACGGATCACTGAAAGTTCTAGTGGGTTGACCCCAATAGGTATGTACTTAAATGGTCTAACTCAGTGGATTCAAGGTTGATTCATGCACCCATTTGCTTTAAAAGCCCATATATTTCCACCAAATGACATAGAATTAAAATAAACTTAACATTGAGGATATGATTTCAACACACGGCTTTACAGGGTACACCACATGCCTTTTTTGCTTAGTTATTAAAGGCGCAAGGCGCACCAACGCGCAAAGTGGTCTTGGAGTTTAGGCACAAAGCTAAAGATGCAGGTGCGCGCCCGAAGAAGGCAAGGCGCAACCACTTTTATTTTAAATAATCAACATCAAATATCAGTTCATCTTCTTGAACAGATTCTTCGTATATTATACTCATTAATCATTCATTACTATCATTTATATCTCTTAAAAAAATCAATATGGTCACTTGTATAGAGAGAGCTCTAAACCTTGTATATATTTCTTGAATTGTAAAGTTACAAGTATGAATACATTTATATAGGAAAAGAGAAAGGAGAGAAATCCTACTCCAAGATGTGAGACTAATACAAAGAGAGAGAAAAGAGAAAAATGAGCTTTTAGATGGGCCCTTAACTAGGCTTTTCTAACACTCCCCCGCAAGCTGGAGCGTATAAGTTGTAGACACCAAGCTTGAATAAAAACTGGTAGTATAGCGGCCGGGAGGGAGCTTTAGTCAGGATGTTAGCAATTTGATTTGTAGCAGGAACATGCTCCAAATCTATCTTCTTTGACTGTACCTTTTCACGAGTAAAGTGACAGTCAACTTCAATATGCTTTGTGCGTTCGTGAAAGACCAGATTCTTGGCAATGTGTATTGCTGCTTGACTGCCACAAAATAGGGTCGCCAGTGATGAGAGACGAACACCCAAGTCTCCCAGAAGGCTCTCAAGCCAGGTTAACTCGAAAACAACAGCCATAGCCCGGTACTCGGCTTCAGCAGAAGAGCGAGCAACCACGTCTGTTTCTTGCTACGCCAGGTTATGAGATGTCCACCGAAGTAGGTATAGAAACCAGTTGTGGAATGCCCATCATTAATGGATCCTGCATAGTCAACGTCAGAGTACGCCACAAGAGATAGAGATGTGGATGGCTTGTACACAAGCCATTGTCCTGGAGCGATCTTGAGATATCGAAGAATGTGCTCGACAGCTTGAAGATGAGATGTCCGAGGAGCATGCATAACACGACTCACGACTCCCACGACAAAAGAGATGTCTGGTCGAGTAACCGTAAGATAGATCAGCTTCCCAACCAAGCGTCTATAGTATTCCGGATTTGTAAGCAGCTTGTCGGAGTCAAAACTGTGGGCCGAGAGCTTGTGATTGTCGTCCATAGGAGTATCCACAGGTTTGCATCCAGAATAGTCGGCATCATGAAGGAGGTCCATACAATACTTCCTTTGGGATAACACAAGACCATCAGGGCGTCGTGCAACTTCAAGCCCAAGAAAATACCGAAGGTTGCCAAGATCTTTGGTCTGAAAAGCGGAGTTTAACTGTTGCTTGATATGTTGTATCCCTGTAGTATCGTTGCCAGTAATGAGGATATCGTCAACATAGACAAGTAGGATCACAGTTCCGGTAGACCGATGTCGGGTGAAGAGAGAAAAGTCAGCCGAGCTCCGAATGAAGCCAATATCACAGACAACCTTGCTGAATTTTTCAAACCAAGCGCGCGGGGACTGTTTGAGACCATAAATAGTTTTCCGAAGATGAGAGACCCGAGACTCCCCTGTGGTATCAAACCTGGGAGGTTGGTGCATATAAACAATCTCCTGCAGATCACCGTTGAGGAAGACGTTCTTAATATCCAGCTGATAAAGAGGTCAATAACGATGAACAACCAAAGTGAGAAGAACGCGGACCGTGTTCAATTTGGCTATCGGAGAGAAGGTTTCCTCATAATCAAGGCCATGTTGTTGAGTAAATCCCCTGGCCACGAGGCGGGCCTTTAGACGCTCAACGATGCCATCCGCCGCATGTTTAATAACAAAGACACACTTGCAGCTAACACAGGGTTGACCTGCAGGAAGAGGAACCAGATCCCAAGTCTGGTTAGCCCAGAGAGCCCGCATTTCATGGTCCATGGCCGCCCGCCACCCCGGGTGTTGAAGAGCCTCCTGTACAGAATTAGGGGTGAAGATAGAGGATAAAGAGAGAGCGCTCTGTCGGAGTTCCGGAGAGAGGCGCTGAAAAGAGACATAGTTGGCAGCGGGTGGGCAGTGGAAGCAGTTGTCGGATCCGCAGGCTGCAAAACATCATTAGAGCAGGGCAGCTCCCGTAGGGTAGTAGACGAGGAAGGACATCAAGTGTACACACGAATGATAGGTGGTGTAGGTAGTTTAGGTGGGATGGGTGTGAGAAGGATTGGTGTGGGAAGGAGAGGTGGAAGATTTGAATTAACAGGGATAACAGGCCGCGAGAGAAGTGGCGGAAGAGGAGGATCAGCTGGTTGAGAGTAATATGACTGATCTTCGAGGAAGGTGACATCAGCAGAAGTAACCACCTTGCGATCCGTGGGAGAAAAACAAACTTAGCCCTTCTGAGTCCGAGAATAACCCACAAACATATATTTAGTGGCACGGGGAGCAAGTTTGTCAGTGGACGGGCCAAGATGATGAACAAAGCACAAACAACCAAACACGCGAGGTGTGATGGAGAAAAGAGGTTTGAAGGGAAAAAGAAGATCGAAGAAAACCGCAAAATTGAGAATAAAGAAAGACATGCGGTTAATAAGAGTGCAGGCGGTAAAGACCGCAAAATTCCAATACTATTTGGGAACATTCATCTGAATCATAAGGGAGCGGGTGACCTCAAGCAGGTGTCGATTCTTGCGTTCAACAACGCCATTTTGTTGGGGGGTATAACACAAGAGGTTTGATGGGTGATCTCAAACTCCGCATAGAGGTGAGCAAAAGCATGACTGGTGTATTCATGGGCATTGTCGGTGCAGAGGATTTTAATGGGAGTGAAAAACTGGTTGTGAGTTTCAATGAAAAATGTACGGAATACACCGAACAATTCAGAGTGGTCACGAAGGAGATACAACCAGGTCACCCGAGAGTAGTCATCGACAAAGGTGCCAAAGTAACGGTATCCAAAAGCACTCGCAATTTTGTAAGGTCCCCAAATATCGGAGTGAACAAGATCAAAGGAAGCAGGACTCTGAGTAGGATGTGGTGAGAACGTGGAGCGATGATGTTTCCCATAGATACATGACTCACACGTGAACTCTTGGAAGGACACGTCTGAGAGAGATTTTCTGAGTATGTTTAGAGGAGCGTGACCCAGACGTCGATGCCAATAAACAGAGCTAATAGAAACAACACCGTTGGGGGAGAGGGGTGAAGGATATAGAGACCATTCGACAGATGCCATGTTCCAATGATGGTTTGCGCCTTGCGATCATGCACAACACACAGGTTAGAAGAAAAAATAACATCACAATCGAGGTCAGTAGTGAGTCGACCAACAGAGAGAAGGTTGAAAGGAGAGCCCGGAACATGAAGGGTAGAACGAAGAGTAATGGAGGGAGTGAGGTGACTATCTGTCGCGCCAGAAACGGGAATTGTGTCCCCACTAGCAACAATAATGAACTTGGGATGCACGGAGTTCAAATATTGTGGTGGTTTCCGTGAGATAATGTGGTGAGAGGCCCCAGAATTCAAAATTCAGGATGAGCTATGAGCAAGGCAGGAGGTACCACCATCGGAAACACACACCACAGAGCCCGGAGGACAGTTGATCATCTTGCAAGGAATAGCCCGCATCGGTCACGGTGACAACGCACCCGCAGCATGAAACGGCCACGACCAGCGCTGTAAAAAAAGAGCCCGCAGCGGCTAGAAACACGCCGCTGCGGTTAGAAAAACCAAGCAGGCAGCGCGGTTAGGAGAAGACCGCAATAAGAGCAAAAAGCTGCCGAATAGGAACTAGACCGGGTGGATCGAAGCAGACTGCACCAAGGTCAAACACAGAAGGCTGCAGCGGGAAGACAGAAGGCCGCATCGGGAAGAGTCCAGCCGCAGGAAGAGTCTAGCCACAGCGGGAAGACAAAAGGCCGCAACGGGAAGAGAAAAGAGGCCACCTAGAGAGAGAAAGAAAAGAGAAGCCGCACGGTCACGGTGATAACACCAGCGACAAGGAGAATGCCACGTCCAATATGCGGAGTCCACAACGAGGGGGAGAAACTGCTAGTGAGAAGACAGGTCGCAACGACTAGGCAGGAATCCGCACGGTCAAGGTGAGTACACCAGCGGCAAGGAAAGATGCCACGACCTAGTTGCAGAGCTTGCCGAGAAGAGGAGAAACCGCTAGCGACAAGACAGGTCGCAGCGACTAGGCAGCAAAGCCGCTAGCAACAAGGCAGAGCAGCGAGCAAGAGAGAAGACAAGTAGAAGAGGGGCTGCAGGAAGAAGCAGCGCTGCGGGTAGAGAAATCCGCGACGAGAAGAGAAGGCTTCCTCGGGTAGAGGCAGTCATCGCGGGATAGGGGTAGCGGACAGGGCGGTTTAGAAATAGACCGCACCCAAGCGGAGGCCGAGAGGTTAGGAGCAGACCGCAGCGGTAAGGAGCAGAGAGAGACTGAGAAGACAACCCGAGACGGTTAGACCGGCCAGCAGACCAGAAGAGCAAACCACGCGGGTACAACAAAGGAAAGCAGTAGCATACCGTGCGGATTAGAAATAGACCGCACCCAAGCGGTTAGGAGCTGACCGCAGCGGTAAGGAGAAGGAGAAGAAGGGAGGGACCGCAGCGGATAGAAAAACTAACCGAACGAGGTGGGGTTCACGAGCCAGAGAGAGGGAGGCTATATAAAAGGGGAAAGAGAGGTGGATCCACGGGAGATGAGGGGGAGGCGGGTAAAGATAGTGGCCGCAGCTAACAAGCGGTAAGAAGGATGATCAAGCCGCCGCCGTCAAAAAGGGAAACCGGGCGGACAGAGAAGCCGAGCGGTCAGAGACAGGCCGTACCAACCTGGCTCTGATACCATGTAGAGAGAGCTCCAAACCTTGTATATATTTCTTGAATTGTAAAGTTACAAGTATGAATACATTTATATAGGAAAAGAGAAAGGAGAGAAATCTCACTCCAAGATGTGAGACTAATACAAAGAGAGAAAAGAGAAAAATGGGCTCCTAGATGGGCCCTTAACTAGGCTTTTCTAACAACTCGCATCATATCTAAGTCTCAATGATCAATTATGTTTCAAAAACACTAGATCATATAAAAATTATTGAGTTTTTGCATTATTTTTTTTAAAAAAAAGTTTACAACAAATATCACGCCTAGACACGTTTTTAATGTCCAAAGGCGCACGAATGCGCAAACCTCTGAGCCCAGTGAGCCTGGAGCCTTAAGCGCGCCTTTAACAACATAGCTTTTTTGGCTTTTATAATGTCAAATAAATATAATATTGTTTTTTTGTTGACTCAAATCAAATTTTATCAAGCCATTGAACTCAATATGTTTAAGTTGATTTGATTAATTAAAGTAAAATTTTAGTGAATTCACTATCAAAAGTTATTGCAAAATAAATATTATGTTTCATATAGCATAAACATGCTGGAAGAACCCATTGATGCCCATGATCAGATCTAGCCCACATATTTTTCAAAGTGTTTGAATGTTATTCAAGCAGATTTTAAATTGTTATACTTCCCTTTAGAGTTTCTTTTTTTACTCATTTGTTGAAATAAGCTCCGTTTCTTCATTAGGATGATGATTTTATCCTGAATAACTTTTTGTTTGAATCCACAGAGATGGCGAGTCGGTTATGGAGGATGTACGCAGATCATCTCTTTTACAAGAGTGAGAAAACAGTGTTGTGGGATATGATTGAGCCATACAGGCGTCCCAGGTCCTTTACCCCTGTCGTTGTCACCTATGTTGTTGCATTCTATACTGGTGTTATTGGATCGGCATTAACAGAACAACTCTACAAGGTATCTGAGCATTTTGACATTCTCAATAATAGTTTTATGCCTTTGAGATTTTCGTTGACACTATTTGTTTCAACTGTTTAGACATCGAGTGAAGAATTCGTCTGCTGAGTATGTTGCATTATTCGTATGTAGGCTAGATGAAAGCTAGGTTGGTGCAATAAGACTGATGATTAGTGGGGTAGCCTCTCATTTGAAAATGTTCATTATCCAAAAAAGAAGTTTCACGGCCTTCATTAGTAACTTGCTAAAAGAAATATATCAGTTTTCATGGTATTTAGGAAAAACGATATTAGCCTTTACTTTACCCTAATATTTGAAGGGTACATTGACGTGGGCGTAACGATCATGTTTGGAAAGCTTCGTCTCTATCTTCTCCCTCCTCACTATGCCTCTCGGTTGCCACCTTTTTCTATTCACTCGATTCTTCTTTTGAAATCTTAATTCCAGGCAATTTTATCTATTGGAATCCCACCTGTGTTGACTGCTGCTCCTGCGCCTCCTCATCCTCCCATGGACACGAAAGTCAAGATGATCGTCCTTGGATCTCCCAAGCTCAGGGGCATCCAATGTTATAGATAGTTCAGGTAGGGACCATGCTACCACATAGTGTCTGACGTGGAACGTACTGATTAAAGAAGAGGGCTAATCTAGTACTTCGATGGAGGAGATCGCAGACACTATCGACGACAGTTTGGAGAGCGACACAGAGAAATCGCTAACGCTATGAGTCATTAGGCGCCTTTTGTACACTCTATCTGCGGAGGAAGACTAACAACACATCACTATCTTTTGTACTTATTTTCATAGCAATGGCGACTGTTTCAAGCATGCTATTGATAGTGCTAATTGCGTGAACATTGTTGCATAGAAGGGTCTATAACGTATGAAGATCACTACGGAACCACATTTGCTTCCCTATTGCATCCTCTGGGTAGACAATTCAACCATTCAGGTCACCCAACGATGTTTAGTTCACATCATCTAACGTTTTTTGAGGACAAGGTTTGGTGCGATGTTATTTCGATGGATGTTGCGCACATCCTATTAAGGCAATCTTAATTCTATGATCACGGCTCCATGTGTTTTGGGAGATCAAACATGTGTTATGACAGATCTAATACATGTGTCCTCTTTGACAAAGGTCAAAAGGTTACGCTTTCCTAGACCCAAACCCAAATCCAAGGAGCTATCCAAGGGTAAGGTCGAATCATCTATTAGTGTTGACTCCTCTAAGCCATTACTCATATCGAGGAATGAGTTCATCAGAGAGAGCTTGGATTCGAGGATCATGTATGCACTAGCCACCACCTTGGCTTATGAGGGCCCTATTTACACAAGTATTACTGACCGGACGTCCGTCATATGCTTGATGCTTATATCGATTCCATGCCCGAGGAGCTCCACGATGAGCTTTCCCTCTAAAGGAGCGCACATTGCATCTCATTTCATAGGCATCTTTGCATACTTCCCCATTACTGTATGAATCTGATTGAGCATTGTCGAGCTGAAGCGACAAGATGATAATCTTTTCTGAAAAAACTTTATTCGTGAAATTTTGATCTTGTGCATGGTTCCAACCCTTCTTACTCTGAAGGACTGGATGTGGCGCATGTTTATTGATAGCCATGTCATTAGTAAGATAACGATGAAATACCATTTTCGACTCGCCTCGATGACCATCTAGTCGCCATACTGGTACCACATATTTTTGAAGTCCAACCTTCTCTGTGGGTACCATCATATTAGGGTTTGAGAGGACGAGTAGAAGACTGTCTTCAAGATGAAGGATGACTCGTATGAGTGGTTGGTTATGCCATTTTGGCTATCAAAAGTTCCCTAGTACATTCATGTTGCCATGTTGGTGATGACTTGCGGCTCTATATGGGTAAGTTCCTGTGGTGTATTTTGACGACATCTTGGTATATAGCCAGGGGCACGTCGAGCACTTGACTCACATTCGACTGGTATTCAATGTACTTCGAAAGAAACATTTATATTTTGAACTTAAGAAGTGCACATTTTTAATCTAAGTTTGTCCATTCGTGGGTGACTCATTCCCACGAATATCCACGTGGTCTGCAGCTTAGGCAGACTTGTTCCCATCTATCAAAGGTTTGTTAGGGATTCAATTTGATAATGGTTTTTTTTATGAGCTGCCTTTGTACGGGCGACTTCACGTGGACCAAGACCAGTAACTCGGGCATTCGACGAGATCAAACTCAAATTATCCATCACTTCAGTTTTGCGATTACATATTTTTAGCAAAACATTTAAGGTGGCGTGTGATACCTCGAGTCTAGGTATTGATGGAGTACTCAGTCAGGAGCGTCATCCAGTTACTTACTTTTTTGAGAAATTGAATGATGCCTACCAAAATTATTACAATTATGACCAGAAGTTCTATGACATCGCCCATGTTGTACGTTATTCACGTCACTATCTCTTCTCCAAGGAGTTTGTTCTATATTCTAAAAGTTAGACCCTATGCTATCTGAACTTGTAGAAGAAGTTTGGCCACAACCACGCAAAGTGGGTCGAGTTTATACAGGAATGTCACTATATTCTCAAACACAAAGTGGGTGTAAAGAGCAAATCAACCGACACTCTGAGTCGCCAGGTTAGCCTACTTCATATGATGAGTGGGTACGTTGTGGGCTTCGAGGGTTTAATCTTAGACTACCCATAGTCCCCAGTCTTTAGCGATATATAGCACGATGACGAGGGATCGTCCTGACCCCATCGAGGAATTCATGATTTCTGGCGGTTATCTTTTCTACGGCTCCCACCTGTGCATACTCGTGGCCTCCCTCCAGATTACTTGATCTGTGAGTTGTAGAGGGTTCCATTAGTTGGAATAAAAAGATATATTTCAGAAATATATTTGAGATCCAAATAGCGTTCACATGCAAGAACGGAAGGAATGCTAGAGCTCAAGGTAACAAAATTAGCACATTGAAGTTCTCATCTTGGCAATCAGATCAAGATTGAAGCTTCTTTTGAAGTGGATGTTCTACTGTTATGTTTGATAATCTGTACTTTGTGCTAGTGTCATGGTACTATTTGACGACGCACCATGACCGACCCACGTGTATACCCGCAGCAGGTGGTGATCTGCTGCTCGGACGAACGATCGGAGTACGTGGTCGCGTCTGGTTGATCGTTTCAAGTCACTTTCATATTTTGCGTTTTTTTATTGTGATGTATTTAGCTCCTGATCGGCCCGAACAGTCTTAGCCGTCCGATCGGGGCGGTTTATTTCTGATTTTGGTTGCAGTTATTAGGCGGTTCTCTTATTAGAGTTATATATAACCCCGACAGTTCGGGTTGGAGGCATCATGGGTTTCATTATAGAAATTGGAACCGCCGGTCATCTCAACAGGAGTGATTCCTGTGCTTCCTTGCTTGTTGCGACGCCAGTTCTTCCCCTCCTCCTTCCCTCCCCGCCCAGTTCTTCTCCTCCCCAGTCCAGAGCCGCTATCAACCCAGTCCCCGCCCTCCTCCTCCTCGATCAGCCTCACCACCGCCAGGAACCGCAACCTCCTCCTCCCCCATCCTCCCCTACTGCCGCTGCCTCACTGCCGGAGCCCCTTTCCCGGTGCGTCTTACCCAGTCCCCGCAACTCCACCATTTCCCGTCAGCCCCACCCCTTCCTCCACCGCCTGAGACCTTAACTCCCTTCCCCTTTCCCACCGACCCACACTGAACCCCCAACAACCTTCCCCCTCTCCTTTTCCCATCCCTTGTCGTGGACTCCATTTCAATCAGCCATAACAGCCCATATATGCAACACCCTTACCTCCACCGGGTGCTACGACCCTTAGATGCCCGCCAACAACCGCCGCTGCCGCCGTTACATGTGTGAAGTGTGGCGAAAGTCATTTCTTTTTAGTTGTTTATTTTGGTAAAACTCATACTATGCCGGATTGCTATTTTATTATGCTATTAATTCGTTTGTCGTAAAATTTGTGGGACTTATTCTGTGATCGCTTAAAATATTTGCGCCTCTTTCGCTTGCAAAATTTAATATTCCATTCTCCTTTAATTAATTAACTGTGATGGCTCGTACCTCTGTTGATAGTGGTATAATAATTAATTATTCGCTGCAATTTTTGGAGCGGGCCACTTTGCCCCTGCATTACATCTCATTACATTTAAAGGTTGCATTTAGAAAACCCCCTCCGAGTTGACCTACCACTGCATCAAATTGGTATCAGTGCACTAGGTTAGGGTCATTTGTATGTTACGTTGTGGTAGGGATTATCGTCAGTACATGTCGAGTCACAATCACATCGACGATCACGGGCGGACCCACAACTAGACATGCTCGGGCAAGTGCCCGAGCGTGTTTTTCACGATATAACCCAGGACATGTATTCTTCTTTCGTTCTTCGCGTGAGCCCCTGGAGAGAAAAATCACGGTGACTCCCTCTCCAGAGTGCAGCGGCGGCGGCCCCTTCTCCGGAGTGCAGAGGCGGCGACATTAGCCCGTGAGTCCGTGACCCCGTCCGGCCGTCCCTCACTCTTCTAGTTTTCTCTTTTGCCGATTTTGATTTTAGGAGTTTAGGCTACTCCGATTTTTCAGATCTGGAGGCTCCGGCCTTGACAATGAACTATTTCACATTGACATCTCGAACGGCTGCTTCACCTTGACATCTCGTCGTCTCGAGCGACTTCTTCTCCTTGCCGCCATTTTCCTTTTCCGGTTTCTCCCAGTTTTCAGACGCTATTTCGCCGGCCGCAAATCTCACCGTCCCAGGAGCAGAGGAGCCGGTTAGCACTTTTCTTCTTGGGAATGGTAAGTGATTCTGGCCGTCTGGGATTTTGAATCTGTGATAGTCGTGACTTGTGCTTTGCTCTGGTTTGATAGTCGTGACCCAAGCTCTCCATATTTTTCTGAAGTCAATTCTTGTATGTGATTTCAATCTTATTTTGTGATTCCTGTTTGTTTTTTCTTCTACTGTGAAATTAACTCCTGCTATTTTTTTCCTGCTGTGACATTCTTAGTTTATCCCATGTTAGTAGGTTGATTGAATGTTGTTGATTCATTTTGTTTGTCTTATTGTATTTTTTTTGCTTTGCACATGCTCGATGATTTGACCCAATGAAATAAATTCTTGCACATTCATTTTGCTCAAGTCTTAGTGTATTTTTTTTTTGCGTTGCACATGCTTGATGATTGGCCCTATGAGATAAAATCTTGCATTGCACATACTGATGAATTTACCTTTAGCTATGCAATATTAACCTCATTACCGACATTCATCTTCATTTCTCACTTCTTCTAGCTTCGCTCTACTTCGTAGGCTATCTACAATCATAAGTCATCGACAACCATGTTTAAGGCATCTTCATCCTCATATTTGTCGATCTGTTTGCTTGATTGTGTGTTACGCCTTGGTTTCTTGACTTGTTTTTTTCCTTGAAATTTTGGTGGTTTTCAATTTTGAATTGTATCTAAAAAGAGATGTATGCTAAACAATGACATGATTGCAAGAGAGAATTGATAGTTTGAAATTAATAGCTCTTGATAGATGGTTAGAAAATAGGTAGCTAAACAATTATTTTAATTTTAAATTTATTGTGCCCAAGCTATGAAAAATCCTAATTCCACCACTGCCGACGATAGGATCGCTAGTTCACAGACGGACATGACACCTGCTGAATTTCAACGATTGGTTCTCGACTGATTTGATCGGATGTGAACCCAATTTGAAACCCTTAGAGGTGATATTGCGAGGGTTAGCACGAGGGTAAACCAATTAGAAACACCTAGAGGTCGAGCGACCCCTCCCCCTGATGAGGAGCCCCATGATGGCCTACGTGACGCTACACCTCCTCCGGAGAGGCGTGGTAGAGATATCCCTCGCCGAGATCCCCCTCCCTTTGCAAGGGGGAATTATCGTTGTGGTTACGACTATAGGCGAGATCCAGGAAGGGACCACCGCCCTCCTGATGAGCCTTGTCCTCCCCCACCTCGTCGTAGAGATCGAGCCCGATATGATTATGATCATGAGGATGAGTAAGGTGACTACCGTGATCCAGGCCATGGGATGACCCCTGAGGAGGAGGATATCACCCCGACGCATTCGAATTGATGCGCCCTCCTTTGACGGTCACCTGGACCCGAAGGCATTTAGCGATAGACTCATGGACATGGATCACTATTTTGACTGGTTTGAGATGAGCGACGAGAGGAGAGTGCGATTCACCAAAATGAAGTTGATCGGCCAAGCAAAGATTTATTAGTCGAGTCTCGAGAGATCTCTTGAGCGGGATGGTTACTACCCCATCACCCGATGGGATGAAATGAAGCAGTGTTTGACGTGATAGTAGTTCCCAGCGATATTATGTAGGTTCCCGTCGCCACATCATCACGCTTTCGTGCGGGACTTAGAGCGGACATTCAGAGGGAATTAATTCCCCACAATATGGAGACGGTTGAGCAGGTCTTTCAGCTCGCGCTAGAGTACGAGCAGTATTTACGTACCGCTGGCTCGAGACAGGGCGCCACTCGACCCGACGCCACCACAGCTAGGAGACCCCATCCTGCCACGACTACTGACACCCCTCGCGCAGATACGACGGGAAAAGCTATTGTTCCTGGAGGCTCCAAGCCTGGGGGCGTCCAATGCTATCGGTGTTCTGGCAGAGGGCACTACTAGGAATTTATTGATTGAGGAGTTGGGCGAGCCCAGTACTCAGGCCGAGGACGTTGCAGTTGAGGAGGTTACTGTCGTTGTTGAGGATGGATGGGAGAGCGATGCAGAGAGATCGCTGGAGGTGGGAATCCTCCGACGCATCCTCCACACCCCACGTGCTGAGGAGGATTGACGCCACACCACTATATTTTTCACATATTTCCCGAGCGCGGGAGGCCCCTGCAAGCTCGCTATTGATAGTGGGAGTTGCGTCAACATTATTGCTAAGAAAGGACTTGAGAGGATGCAGCTGACACCCGAGCCCCATCCCCATCCCTACCGAGTTTTGTGGGTGGATAAATCCACCATTCATGTCATGCAGCGGTGCCTAGTTTTGATACGATTAGCGTCTACTGAGGACCTGGTTTGGTGCGATGTTATCCCTATGGATGTCGCTCACGTTCTTCTTGGGAGACCCTGGCTTTACGATCGTTACACCACGTGTTATGGCCGGTCCAACACGTGTGTATTCTTCGACAAGGGTCGAAAGATTACTCTTACCCCGACTCAGCCCAGGGATCCTCCTAAGGGCAAGGTTGACTCGTTAGTTAGTGCGGGGTCGTCGAGACCCCTATATGTTTTGAGGAGAGGAGATTTATTGAGAGAGAGCCTAGAGATTGGGGTCATGTTTATCGTAGCGGCCACGATGGCGGCCAAGACCCCTAGCTAGGCTGAGATTACTGATCCGGATGTTCGCTAGTTGATGGATGACTTTGTAGACATTATGCCTGAGGAGCTCCCCGATGAGCTTCCCTTACTGAGGGACATCCAACATGTGATTGATTTGATCCCCGGGGCATCATTGCCCAATCCTCCGCATTATCACTTAAATCCGACTGAACATGCCGAGCTAAAATGACAAGTTGATGATCTTCTGCGGAAGAAGTTTATACACTAGAGTGGGAGTCCATGTGTCGTACCGACCCTTCTTACCCCGAAGAAGGACGGGAGCTGACGCATGTGCATTGATAGTCGTGTCATAAATAAGATCACGGTGAAGTATCGTTTTCCGAATCCCCGCCTCGATGATCTCCCAGATTTAATGACTAGTGCCCAGATCTTTTTGAAGATCGATATTCGCAGTGGGTACCATCAGATTAGAGTTAAAGAGGGGGATGAGTGGAAGACGACCTTCAAGACGAAGGAAGACTTGTACGAGTGGATGGTGATGTCGTTCGGATTATCGAACGCACCCAGTACATTTATGAGTGTGATGACACAAGTCTTGCGACCCTACATGGGCAAATTCTTGGTAGTATATTTTGATGATATATTGATATACAACCAAGGCCGCACCGAGCACTTACGTCATATTTGCCTGGTGTCCGAGCTCCTTCAAAAGGAGCATCTATACATCAACTTGAAGAAATGCTCGTTCCTGTCCACATCCGTTCAATTTTTGGGTTATGTAGTATCAGCGTCTGGTATTTCTGTCGATCCTGACAAGTTCAGGGCGATCCGAGAGTGGCCCACCCCGACGAACATACATGAGGCTCGTAGTTTTCATGGACTTGCCATCTTTTATATGAGGTTTGTCTGTGCCTTCAGTTCGATCATGGCTCTCATTACGAGCTGCCTGCGTAAGGGCGATTTCGTTTGGACGAAGGCTGTCACTCGAGCCTTCGAGGTGATTAAGGAGAGATTGTTTATAGCTCTCATTTTACGCTTATCAGACTTCTCCAAGCCCTTTGAAGTAGCTTGTGATGCGTCAGGAGTTGGCATTGGCGCAATCTTTAGCCAGGAAGGCCACCCGATGTCTTATTTTAGCGAGAAGTTGAATGAGGCCCGACAAAAATATTCAAATTATGATCGGGAATTTTATGCCATTGTGCGGGCATTGCGTTACTGGCGACATTACCTTCTGCACAAGGAGTTTATTTTATATTCAGACCGTCAGACACTGAGATACCTCGACTCCCAGAAGAAATTGAGTCACCGGCACTCCAAATGGGTGGAATATATGCAGGAGTTTCACTATGTTCTTAAACACCGAGCAGGTGTTGAGAACAAACAGGCAGACGCCTTGAGTCGCCGAGTCAGCATTCTCCACACCATAAGCACCCGAGTTCTGGGATTCGAGCAAATGGTTTACGCTTATCCAGAGTGTCCTAATTTTGGGGACATCTACACATCACTCTCGATGGACCTTCCCGATTGTCGAGAGGGTTATTCGATTTCTGACGGATATTTATTTATGGATTCACGCCTATGCGTACCACAGACCTCCCTCTGGGATTTCCTTTTTTGGGAGCTTCACGCCGGCGCAGTTGCGGGTCACTTCGGTCGAGATAATACAATTGCATTAGTTGAGGATCGCTTCTTCTGTCCCAGCCTGAAGAAAGACGTTACTAGAGTTGTGAGACATTGTCGAGTCTGCCAGACCTCAAAAGGGACTCGCCAGCCCACGAGACTATACACTCCTCTACCTGTTCCTGAGAGGCCCTGGTCTGATATTAGTATGGATTCCATTTTCGGACTCACTCGCACTCTGAGGAAGTTTGATTCCATTTTTGTTGTTGTGGATCGTTTCTCTAAAATGACACATTTCATTCCTTGCCAAAAGACTGCCGACGTCTCCCACGTGGCGGCTTTATTCTTTATAGAAGTGTTTAAGTATCATGGACTCCCGACTTTCATAGTCTCTGATCATGACGTACGATTCATGAGCTATTTCTGGAAGACTTTATGGAAGAAGATGGGTACGACCCTGAAGTACCACCCGCAGACGGATGGGCAAATCGAAGTGGTTAACCATAGTCTTGGGACACTTCTCTGTTGCCTCATTGGGGATAGTCCGGCTAGTTGGGATTCTGTTCTCCCTATAGCCGAGTTTGAGTATAATAGTTCTGTCAATAGGACTACGAGTTTGAGTCCGTTTCATATTATGTTAGGATATGAACCTAGGATGCCCATTGACTTAGTGGATATTCCCATAGGGGTAAGGCCCAGTGAGTCAGCCGAGTCCTTCATACAGCATGTGCATGCACTACACGAGTCGGTCTGTAAGAAGATTGCAACTAGTAATGATTATTATAAGGATCAAGCAGATCAGCACATGCGGGAACAAATCTTTGAGGCAGGAGAACATGTATTAATTCACATTCGATCTGAGAGTGTCCCACAAGGACTAACAAAGAAATTAAGCGCACGCAGAATGAGCCCCTATACAGTCGTATGGCGGATTGGTACGAACGCATATGAGATAGGCATCCCTCATGGTATGAGCATCAACCGAGTATTTAATGTAGAGGATTTGACTCCTTACTACGAGGAGCATGTGTACGTGGACCCCTTTACCACACCTCTACCTGAGCCTTCATCTCTCATAGCCCCCATACAGCCTTCACCTCCTATTGCCTACACTAGTCCCTCTTTGTTGCCACCAGTGGCGTCGCGCCATGCAGATCGGGTTGCACCATCGACGGTTCCACCGACACTGCCGCCGGTCGGAGATACATCATTACCAGACAGAGATACATCATTGCCAGACGGAGATACATTAGTACCACGTGCTTCTACAGACGATGTGCTTCAGATCATCGGTCACGACTTCTACACCGCGGACGAACGAGATATTGTGCGTTATCTTGTCCGTTGGAGCGGCAGGTCCCTGCACGACACTACATGGGTTTCTTCAGAGGAGCTTGAGGGACTCACCCCGCGGCTACACAACGACTACGACCACCGCCACTCACCGGAGTTGAGTGCTTTTAAGCCCGGGGAGTTGACGACACGCCACGATTAACTCGCGTGTATACCCGCAGGAGGCAGTGATCTGCTGCCCGGACAGACGATCAGAGTCTGTTGTCGCGTCGGGTTGATCGTTTCAAGTCATTTTCATATTTTGCGTTTTTTATTCTGTGATGTATTTAGCCCCTCGATCGGCCCGAACAGTCTTAGCCGTTCGATCGGCGCGGTTTGTTTTCTGATTTTGGTTACAGTTATTAGGCGGTTCTCTTATTAGGGTTATATATAACCCCAAAAGTTTTGGTTGGAGGCATCGTGGGTTTCATTACAGAAATTGGAACTGCCGGTCATCTCAACAAGAGCGATTCTTGTGCTTCCTTGCTTGGTGTGACGCCAGGCCATCCCTTCCCCTCTCCTCCGTTGTCGGACAGCCCCCGTAAGCCCCTCCTCCTTCCCTCCCCGCCCAGTTCTTCCCCTCCCCAGTCCAGAGCCGCTATCAACCCAGTCCCGCCCTCCTCCTCCTCGATCAACCTCACCACCGCCAAGAACCGCAGCCTCCTCCTCCTCCCCCATCCTACCCTACTACCGCTGCCTTACTGCCGGAGTCCCTTTCCCGGCGCGTCTTACCCAGTCCCTGCAACTCCATTTCCCGTAAGCCCCACTCCTTCCTCCACCGCCTGAGACTTTAACTCCCTTCCTCCTTCCCCACCGGCCCACACTGAACCCCTAGCAGCCTTCCCCATCTCCTTCTCCCATCCCCTGTCGTGGACTCCACTTCAATCAGCCATAAAACACACCCAGATCTGCAACACCCTTACCTTCACCGGGTGCTACGACCCTTAGATGCCCGCTAACAACCGCCGCCGCCGCCGTTACATGTGTGAAGTGTGGTAAAAGTCATTTCTTTTTAGTTGTTTATTTTGGTAAAGCTCGTACTGTGCTGGATTGTTATTTTATTATGCCATTAGTTCGTTTGTTGTAAAATTTGCGGGACTTATTCTGTGATCGCTTAAAATATTTGCGTCTCTTTCGCTTGCCTTGCAAATTTATTCTGTGTTCTCCTTTAATTAATTAAATGTGACTGGTCGTACCTCTGTTGATAGTAGTATAATAATTAATTATTCGCTGCAATTTTGGAGCAGACCACTTTGCACCTGCATTACATCTCATTACATTTAAAGGTTGCATTTAGAAAACCCCCTCCGATTCGACCTACCATTGCATCACTATTTAGTTGTGTCAACGCAAATTCCATGATACATTTTGGAGAAATTCATAGTCTAGCCAAAGAAGTAGAACCATTAGCCAGGAAGTTATACAAATCATCAGATATAGAACAGAGAAGAACAAAATTGTTTTATTTAAGAATAATTCTAATTTTATGTCCTATTCAATAAAAGTGGCTTGCCTTTTTATTCAGACGTTTATATCTTATTCTGCCCGTGGACATTGAATGATTTTTTTAAAACTATTTTAAAAGACTGCATATTGTTACTAAATTGTTACTCTCTGCCTCCCTCTCACTCTGATAGCAATTTTAATTCTTATAGCGCACAAATACTTCTAGCTCTAGCCTAATCTATCCATATCCACTAAATAAACCTAAATTGTCTGAAATTGAATTAGCTTTTCACAAGGCTTTCTGATAGGGTATTCTGAAAAAAGTGGAAAGAACCAAATATTTAGTTTTTTATATGAATCAAATATTCAAATGTCACTTTGGAGTTTTGATGCACATTCAGAAGTGCTAGTTACAGTGAAGCAGGCTCCGTTTGGCGCGATGTTTTTACTCCGGTGAATTTGGACAAAAACACCACCTTCATAGAATGCATGTTTGGCTTGTATGACCATCACCAAAAAAAGAAAACTACCTTTGAACATAAAAGTATGAAATTCCTTAGGTGAGGTCGGGCGATCACGAACGACGATTCGTAACCACAACATTCACGACCGCCATCACGACATCCAGCCAACAAAGGAACAGTATCCTGTTGTGGACTTTCTGTCATCACGGCATCCAGCCCAATCAGCATTAGTAAACACTTCAATCTTCAAGTTGTTGTTTTTGGAGAATAAGAGATCACGACCAGGGGCTTTCTTCAAATATCGCAGCACGCGATACGCAGCTTCTTGATATCTGATTCTGGGAGAATGCATATATCTGCTAAGGATACCGACTGCAAACGTAATATCAGGTCATGTGTGGGATAGATATATAAGTTTTCCAACCAATCTTTAATAACGTGATACATCTGTGTGATCACTATCACCGCCTTCCTCAATCCTATGATTTTCCTCCATAGGGGGGTTCGCGGGAACACAACCAAGCATACCGGTCTCCTTTAGGAGATCCAATATATACTTCCGTTGGGATATAAAGATATCCTGCTCAGTTCTAACCATCTCGATACCCATTAAGTATCGTAATCTTCCAAGTCTTTCACTTCAAATTCAGCAGATAGGAGGGTCTTAAGGTTAACAATCTCCTCTATATCATTTCTGGTAATCACAATATCATCCCGACAATGAGAAGCATAACCCTCTTTTCATGTCTGGATAAACCACGAAATCTTTTCATATGTCATTGTACCCAAACTTGAGCATAGTCGTGAGAGATCTCTCGAACCAGGCCCTAGGTGATTCGTTCAGGCCATATAAGGATTTCCTTAGGCGGAAGACAAACCCTTCAGCTTCTTTCTTCACAAAACCAGGAGGGAACTTCATGTACACCTCCTCATCAAGCTCACCGTGGAGGAACACATTTTTCACGTCCAATTGATGGAGGTTCCAGTCCAGGAAAGCAACACACGATAACAATACCCGAATGGTGTTCATCTTTGCTACATGAGCAAAGGTCTCCTGATAATCAACTCCCTGAGTCTGAGTGTATCTTTGAGCGACCAGACATGCTTTGTACCGTTCCACTTTGCCATCTTGGTTTTGCTTAACAGAGAAGACCCACCGAGAACCTATAGCTTTCTTTCCTGAAGGGAGAGAGGGAACATCCCATGTGTGATTTTTGTCCAAGCCACACATCTCCTCTTCCATAACCTGTGTCCAAGCAGGTATCTCCAAAGCTCCTGCCATGTCTTAGGAATAATGACTAGGGAAAGGGACAAAACAAAAGCCTGATGAACTGGGGTAAGATGATGGTAAGCCACATGATTATAAATAGGAGGTTGGGTACAAGTAGCTTTACCTTTCTTTAGCAATGCAAGAGGGATATGCAGATCAGCATCATCAGAATCTAAGTTTGAAGTTAGCACTGGTAGAGGTGGAATTGTAGTAGCCTGTGTACCTGAACGACGGTGGTATACGTGGGGAGGAGCTATGGGTACCAACAAGTGGGGAGAAGGAGAAATCGTAGTAGAGGAGTCTGGTACCAGGATAAGAGCTATGGGTACCAGAATGAAAGGGATAGAAGGGATGGAAGGGATAGAAGGGATGGAAGGGATGGAAGGGAAAAGAGGAATAGAAAGAATGGAAGGAGTGGAAGGAATGGAAAGGATGGATGGGATGAAAGGGAGAAGAGGAAGAGGAGCAAGAGTAACATCCGTATCACCACAACTCTCCCCCTCGCGAAAAAGGTGAGTCGACGACAGAAAATAGGAGTCCCCCTCCCGGAAGGTGACATCCATGACACAGAACATACGCCGGGAAGGGGGTGATAGCATTGATATCCTTTGGTCGTAGAAGAATAGCCAAGGAAGACTCAATGTTGAGCCCGGGGGTCAAGTTTGTCATGATGGGGTTGGCGAACATGCACGAAACAAACACACACAAAGACACGGGGCGTCAACTGAGAAGTATGAACCACGCCGGAGGTGGAGAGACACGCTAGAGGAGTAGTAAAGGAAAGGACACAAGAAAGAAGGTGGTTGATAAGGTGAGCTGCTGTAAGAACCGCATCACCCAATAGGATTTAGGGAGATGCATAGTGGATAGGAGACAACGAGCAACCTCGAGGAGGTGCCGATTTTTACGTTCGACCACTTCGTTCTGAGTAGAGGTGTGAACACATGTTTTCAGATGGATGATACTGTAAATGGTGATGTAAGAGTCAAAGGCACCACGGTCATCATACCCCCCCATCCACAACACCTCATTGTTGCTTCAAAGAACACGAATAGACGCATTAAATTGAGTTTGCACCATTTTATGAAACGCTTGAAAGTAAGAAAAAACTTCAATTTCTTTTTCAACAGATAAGCCTATGTGATGCAGGATGACGCGTAGGGTTTGCGCTCCTGTCGGCTTTTTTAGGAAACCCTAAATGCACGCGATGATTATATTAATTTTGTTAAAATTTCGAGCGGAATTTGCACGGACTTTAAGAAATGAGGCAGCTAAATTTTTTATAAAGCACAAAATTGATATTTTGTTTTAAAAATGATTTTCTTAAATAAAATGGTTCAATTAAATCTGGGGAAGGAAGTTCGCAACTTTGTTCCGTTCCCCTTGTCGTAGCAAAACGGAAATCGTGAACTCCAAATACGTTTCCGTTTGGAGTTTTCGACGTAGCGTTTGCTGACAAAATTTGGACGAAAACCCAACAGTGAGTCTATTAACCTATGAGAAATTATAGAGGCACACACAAAGGAAAGGATAGAAACAATTACCCACGGAAAGATGCGTCTTTCCGTATCCGAAGTCGATGGCGATCACGCGAGGAACTTCTCGTCACCTTCGATCTCCGCTCCGAGGTCGGCCGCTATCGCATACGGGCACCAAGGAATTAAATCACTCCCTCACACGAGGTGGTTCCACGGAAACACTCAAAGTAAGGAAACCACAAACTAACAAACCTAATATTCACTCGCTCATCGCACTCGAAGTGGTTCCACGAAATCTCAAACACAAACTAAATTCTCTCTCTATCACACATGGTAGTGGATCCAACGAAATCTCAATCACACAATATTCAAGCCTTCAACCACTAAGGCTCTAAGTGACAGCTACAACAACAAATCTCACACCTAATTCATGCTTAGTTCACCTACAGGAAATCACACAGAAATCCTCACACCAAATCGCATACATCATTCTCAATACTTCAGCATTCTCCTTTTACACACTCACCACTAGAGCAGTAACATTAAACAGGTAACATTCACGGCATCCTACTTAATCAAACACTGTTCATCATCTCCTAATTACACGACAGCAAGTCTCACTAACTCTCGTTTACAGGAAATCAGGTAGCATCTACAGGGATCACCTATACTAACATTAATTTCAAAAATTCACTAACGACACCAGCAGAAATTAAAGCGGCAGAAATTTCATCAACTACAGAGCTACCAGACTTGAGGGACCAAGGAAATGTCAACAGCAAAACCTCTCCTCCAACAACAATAGGACTCCAAAGAACTGGAAGCAAATCAAAACAGCAAGCTCTAAATTTGAACGGGATTCACACAACAATCAATTTCAATATCATTCTTCATCACCTAAAAAAAAGCGATTACAGGGATCCCCTTTTTATAAAAGGTTCTGAACAAAAGCAAACGGGAAAAACTGAAAGAGAGGAAAAAACGGAAAAAAATAGACGAGCGGCCATGGACGAGCCGATCTTGGACGTGGGGTTGAAACCGCCAAGAGGAGGGCTCGTGGGGCAGTTGGATCGTGGGCGACATCGTCTCCGGGTGCAACGCCCAAAGTCGGAGACGGGAAGGTGCGATGGAGTCGAGCCCTGATGGCGAGCCCGAACGCGCGATCGGGGAAGGTGAACAGGAGTTTTCCCCTTTTTGCGGCCCTGCTTCTGAACCGAATGACTAATATATATATTTATAACTAATATATATAGTTATAAATATATGACAGACTGACAGTACATATATATATATAAATATATATATATATATATTTATAAAATTTAAACTTATATATATGTATATATATTTATAACTTTATATATATACATATATTTTTTACAAAATACTAAACTTTCACAAAAGTTACAAATAACACAATGCGACATTGATGACCGATAGAGATCCCGTCGAATGCGGCGTCGGACATTTTTCACGTCGGGCATTTTCGTCGTCCTGACCTAGGTTGCTCTCCACCAACTCTCCCCCTCTCGAAATCACTCATCTCTGGTGAGTGCTCCGAGTGGTTGTACGGAAGAGCATCAACATCTATGCCAATGAACCAACGATCTCTGAAATCATTATCAGTAGCGGTAATATGTGATCGCGAACTGGAATAGAATAATCTTCTAGTGTCCATGCTCTACCTGAAACTTGTGGTGAAAACAGAAGGAACTACAATGGAAGTGTTAGTAGCGAAATGAATGCTGGTATGTCCTGAATGTGGCTCCTCACTCTCACTCATCAACCCAGATGAAAACAAACGAAAGAGAAGACAATGAAAAATCTAAAGACTCATGCGAGTAATCGTAGAATTAAGTCAGATTGGCTACGTTAAAAACATGATTTGCTTCCCAAACGGAAGGCATTCCAAGTCCATACGCATTTGCCCAATCCGATTTACTACTCTAACGGGTCCAGTTCTACAGTTGCTAGCTTCTTTACGTTACCCGAAGGAAACCGTTCCGGATCTAGCCGAACCATAACCAAGTCATCCATTTTAAAATTAGTAGTTTTTTATGCTTTAATATGAGTTGCATAAAAATCATAAGTGTTATGCAATTTTCCGCTCAAAATTTATTTTTATACAAATCATGCAAATGCAAAGATGACTACTAACACGACGAACGCCACAAACCGATGGTTTCAGATATCAAGAGCAACTCCTGAGAGAGGTACATGATCAGGAGGCTCAGAGGGTGGATCATAAAAGAATTCATCGCGGGGGCGATGAACACACAAGTGCAAATCAGAGACGTCAGTGATCAGGTGTGTCAACATAGTGTCCGGACTGTCTCTGAAAGTGCGGGTGACATGATATAACATCAAAGAATCAGTGAGTGCACCCTCAAACTCGACTGTGCCACTAAAGACGGAAACATCCCAAACGTGCGGTGAACCCATAGGTTTTGCATCTGGGGGTTCACCGGGAGGGTATAGCAAAATTCGTCGCAAAAGCGACGCGTGCAAACTTAGGCTCCAATAACAGATGGAGTGCTCTCAGATAAATATGCACGAAGTGTAAAAATCGTAATAAATGTGCTAAGGGAAAGTGAGGCATCCGGATGCTCACCAGGTGGGACATATGAAAATTCATCGTAAAGACGATGATCAACATGTGGTACGTCCCATAACTCATCTAGAGTACGGGTCACTAGATGGTTATACACAAGCACTATCAACATCAAGTGAGACAATGGAGCAGGTATCCATGTCTTAAAATTCGCAAGTGTACTCAGAATAAGCTCATCCACACATGGACGTGGTGGCTCATCGGAGGCTCAATAGGAGGGTCGTCAAATGATCCATCAGTCGAGTGGTGGTCCTCCAGAAATGAACCATCGGAAGGGGTCATACTCCTATAAAGGGTAGAAGTGACTACCTCGTGATCACTACTAAGCTCTCGGCTCCCGATCGTAATGTCACTCGGTGCGCCATCAGGTGTGGTGTTGTGACTCGATGCGCCATCAGGTGTGGTGAGGTGACTCGGTGCACCACCAGGTGAAGTGTGCAAGGAATATACACTCAAAGGAGAACTAGTAGATCTAACATCATGAGAGGGTTCACTAAGTGGAGCAGACTCACATGGGGGTTGACTCCACACATCCTGTATCAGGATATCAGACAGAGTGGGTGATATCTCTCTGGTGTGGGCAGTGACATGCTCTTTCTGACCCTCAATGTCTATCATCCTGTTTGTCATCGGAACACTAGATGGATCACTAGGTGCGGTGTACTCTTGACGATAGTGACCTCTATAGGACTCGTGAGTGTAGTCGTGACGATCGTCCATAACATAATCAAGACGTGCTCGTGGATGATCATGTGTCCTATGAACATACGGTGGTGGTCGCACATGTACAAACTCAGGTTACTCATATAAAGGAGACGTGTAGTATCGATAACTAGAGGTATACTGAACTCTATCCTCATAATATGGTGCCGAATGACCACTAGGATCCACTCGAGTACGAGGATAATAATGATGATAGTCATCATACTGATCGTCCCTAACATATTGTGAACGTGTTGATGGGTCAACACGATCTCGAGAAGTGGTATATGGTGCTCGAGTATAATCATCGTGGTATCGTAAAGATCTCCGTGACTGGGCACTATGGGTGTGAGTGTAAGGATAGTCGTGATTCTCAAATAAAGGATTCCTCCTAAATGTAGATCTTTCTACATAGTGATGTGAAACATCGTAATGTGGACGGACAAAATGTTCATCTCGAATTTGAGGTGACATTGTCGCTTGAGGGGGTACTTCTAATCTACTCACCCTATCTCTAAGGTGTGCTAACCTTTCATGCAACTGACAGGTATTCTCAGTTAATGTCGTCATTTGGTGGGCGAAAGGTAAAAACCACTGGGGTGGTTGTTCCTCTTCGTGTCCACGACTCGGTTGACCACGTTCAACACGATGCATCCTATCTCTACGCAGATACATGCTAACACATAAATTAAATGCAATATATGATTATGCAATAATAATAAAAAAAACTCTTTTTTTTGAAAAAAAATTTAAAATGATATCCGGGTTCCTATTTTACGCAGGGCGGATCCCTCTGGTACCAATTTGATGCAGGACGGCGCGTAGGGTTTGCGCGCCTGTCAGCTTTTCTAGGAAACCCTAAATGCACGCGATGATTATATTAATTTTGCTAAAATTTCGAGCGGAATTTGCACGGACTATAAGAAATGTGGCAGCTAATTTTTTTATAAAGCACAAAATTGATATTTTGTTTTAAAAATGATTTTCTTAAATAAAATGGTTCAATTAAATCCGGGGAAGGAAGTTCACAACTTTGTTCCGTTCCCTTGTCGTAGCAAAACGGAAATCGTGAACTCCAAATACGTTTCCGTTTGGAGTTTTCGACTTAGCGTTTGCTGACAAAATTTGGACGAAAACCCAGCAGTGAGTCTATTAACCTATGAGAAATTATAGAGGCACACACAAAGGAAAGGATAGAAACAATTACCCACGGAAAGATGCGTCTTTCCGTATCCGAAGTCGATGACGATCACGCGAGGAACTCCTCGTCACCTTCGATCTCCGCTCCGAGGTCGGCCGCTATCGCATACGGGCACCAAGGAATTAAATCACTCCCTCACACGAGGTGGTTCCACGGAAACACTCAAAGGAAATCACAAACTAACAAACCTAATATTCACTCGCTCATCGCACTCGAAGTGGTTCCACGAAATCTCAAACACAAACTAAAATTCTCTCTATCACACATGGTAGTGGATCCAATGAAATCTCAATCACACAACATTCAAGCCTTCAACCACTAAGGCTCTAAGTGACAGCTACAACAACAAATCTCACACCTAATTCACGCCTAGTTCACCTACAGGAAATCACACAGAAATCCTCACACCAAATCGCATACATCATTCTCAATACTTCAGCATTCACCTTTTACACACTCACCACTAGAGCAGTAACATTAAACAGGTAACATTCACGGCATCCTACTTAATCAAACACTGTTCATCATCTCCTAATTACACGACAACAAGTCTCACTAACTCTCGTTTACAGGAAATCAGGTAGCATCTACAGGGATCACCTATACTAACATTAATTTCAAAAATTCACTAACGACAGCAGCAGAAATTAAAGCGGCAGAAATTTCATCAACTACAGAGCTACCAGACTTGAGGGAGCAAGAAAATGTCAACAGCAAAACCTCTCCTCCAACAACAATAGGACTCCGAAGAACTGGAAGCAAATCAAAACAACAAGCTCTAAATTTGAACGGGATTCACACAACAATCAATTTCAATATCATTCTTCATCACCTAAAAAAAAGCGATTACAGGGATCCCCTTTTATAAAAGGTTCTGAACAAAAGCGAACAGGAAAAACTGAAAGAGGAAAAAAAACGGAAAAAAAAAGGCGAGCGGCCATGGACGAGCCGATCTTGGACGTGGGGTTGAAACCGCCAGGAGGAGGGCTCGTGGGGCAGTTGGATCGTGGGCGACATCGTCTCCGGGTGCAACGCCCAAAGTCGGAGACGGGAAGGTGCGCTGGAGTCGAGCCCTGATGGTGAGCCTGAACGCGCGATCGGGGAAGATGAACAGGAGTTTTCCCCTTTTTGCGGCCCTGCTTCTGAACCGAATGACTAATATATATAGTTATAAATATATGACAGACTGACAGTATATATATATATATATATATATATATATATATACGAGTGACAGGCACGGGCCTCCGGCCCGATGGCCACGCGCCACAGTACCCGGCCAGTGACGCCGGCGGGCTTCACCCCCCCCCCCCCCCGGCGGGCTTTGCCCCCCCCCCCCGGCGGGCTTTGCCCCCCCCCCCCCCCGGCGGGCTTTGCAACAGTACTCAACCGCTTGAACCCCCCGACGGGCTTTGTAACAGTACTCAACCGCTTGAACCCCCGGCGGGCTTTGCAACAGTACTCAACCACTTGATTTTTATAATTAAATTAAATTGATATTTATAAAATAAAACAAATTAATTAAGTAAAAATAAAATTAACAAAACAAATTAATTAAGCCCACACCGCCTGTACAAATATATATATAAATTAATTAAGCCCACACCGTCTGTACAAATATATATATATATAAGTTTACCCGCCTGTTATAGTCCCACACCGGCTGTAGAAATAAACTTTTCTGGTTTAAATATAGTTTTCCGCAGTACTGTCTGAAATCCGACGGGCTAACGGGTTGGCCTGCTTCCGGGCTGTGGAGGACTGTGCTTAATATTCCTAAACTGTCTGGGCGGGCTGCGCTTCTTAAATCACTTGTTTACCGGGTGGGCTTTAGTGAATCTTTTTTGAAGTAACCTATATAGCTTCATAGCTTTAGGACGCCGATCCTAGGTTTAGGACACCTAGGAAAAAGTGAGAGAGGGTGCGATTCGATCAAATGGCTGATGAAAAACCATGTCAGATCTGATGGCTGAAATCACACCAATGAGTTTAAAATTCAAGGGTTTTATACTTTTTTATAGTGGTAGAGATATATATATTTATAAAATTTAAACTTATATATATGTATATATATTTATAACTTTATATATATTTACATATATTTTTTACAAAATACTAAACTTTCACAAAAGTTACAAATAACACAATGCGACATTGATGACCGATAGAGATCCCGTCGAATGCGGCGTCAGACATTTTCACGTCGGGCATTTTCGTCGTCCTGACCTAGGTTGGTCTCCACCACTATGTAGTGCGTGAGAAATAATCAATAAAAGTGATAAATCATCGAAAACTAGATAAAGATAAAATGAGGGACAACCCCCAAACATCGGAATGTATAACATCAAAAGGGATGCTACTAGCGGAAGAAAGATGTGAAGTATGTCGCACATGTTTACACATATCACATACATCACAAGGAAAGTTCTAAAAAAAGGTAAAAAAGCGGGAAATAATTTTTGCAGATAAACGGAGGACGGATGTCCTAGACGCAGATGCCAGCGACGAACATCATCAGCAGTTACAGTGGAACTGGAAAGAGCCTGACAGAGAAGATGAGTGTCTAGGTACAAGCTGCCACAATTCCTACCACTGTCAATGTTCCGCTCATACCCAGTTCCTGAAAGACACAAGAATCAGGAAAAAAGTTACCGAGCTGTTAAGAGATTTAGTAATATTGCTGATGGAGAGTAAATTGCGAGGAAAGGAGGGAACATGACGTACAGAAGGAAGAGAAATGAACGGAGAACAAGAGATGCTACATTTGCCCGTAATAGAGGACAAAGAACCGTTAACAGAAATAACTTTGTCCTTACCAGACAAAGGAGAATAAAAGAGAAAACCTGAGGAAGACCCAGTCATGTGGTGTGTAGCATCGGAGTCGAGCACCCATTCAAAAGGTGAGGTGGTGAGAGCATGAGCACTAGACATAGTAATGGTGGCAAGAAAAGAAGAGCCTCCGATGACTGGATCAGGATGAGAGTAAAGCAGGCGACGAAAGACATTCAATTCCTGAGTTGTAAGAGAGGCTGAAGCAGAACACTGAGACTCAGCAACATCATGAGAACGATAGCCACTGTGTCTATGGCCCCCGAGGCATAATCCACGACCACGCCCACGCCCACGTCCAGAAGGTGTCAGATGCGGATGAAGTTTAAAACATACCGCCTCCCGAGAGTGTCCCCTTCGACCACAGTAATCACAGGCGGGCACAGAAGATCCAGGAGTGGGAGTATGACCACGACCAACACTAGTCAGGGCAGAACGATCAGGAGGAGCCATAACCCTGAGAGACTTGCGGCGGTTTTTATCATCCAGAACCATACTGAATACCTCCCGAAAAGAGGGAAGAGGAGAGCGGTGGAGAACATGTGTCCGTACCATGTCAAATTCCATATTCAAGTCCATCAAGAAGACATGAAGACGAAAGCGATCCTCTTTTTGCTTTAACTAAATAGCATCAGCAGTACACACATGAGTGAAATGTGCAAAGTAGTTTAGCTCTTGATAAGGATGCTCGAACTCCGAGAAGAATGATGAACGGTCATCTATCCTTGCCGCAACTCCAAAATGCGGCGAGTGAGCTTATAGGGTGGAACTGCCAATCTGGGAGTACGTTTCATGAGCACAGGTCCAGATCTCGAATGCCGAGTCCATCAACATATATCTCTGGTATACCTTAGGAGACATCGAATGCAGGAGCTAGAAGATAACTAGAGAGTTGTCAGAATCCCAATGTTTCCAGGAGGGATCAGTCTTGAGGGGCTCCTTAATTGTCCCATCAATATATCCAAACATCCGTTGGCTGCGAATGACATGTTGGGCAGCGCGAGAGCATTCAAGTTAACTCGTGTCATCCAAGGGAACCGTGGTAATCTTCAAGAAGCTGGAGTGGCCATGAGGCTGGATCACAACCAGAGAAGATATAGAAGAATCAGGATCACCCATATTGGCAAAGAGAGCTCTCAGATCACATGGGAGGAGGAGCTCTCAGATCAGCAGCATCTAGGCAGCTGCGACATCATCAAGGCAGCAGCTGGATCCATTTGGGGCCACCTCAAAGGATGGGATCGTCGATCAGAAGTCACCGACACGAGCGGCTGCCAGAACAGAGACCGGCGACGTCGAGCTTCACTGGAAAGCGGCGACGGAGGGCTTCACTAGAGAGCGGCAGCGAGAGACAAGGGGCGACAGAAAGCGGCGGCTTTACTGGAGAACGACGGCGTCAGTTTCACCCGTCAACCGCATCAGCGGGTCGAGCACGAACAACCGCTTGGACCTACAGATGGGAGGAAACGACCGATCGAGTAGGAAAGTGTCGCGAGAGACATCGACGGGAGACGCGAACGGGAGATCGGGAGGCGCGAGTAGGTTTTCTTGCTCTGATACCAAGTAGAGAGGAATAATACCGCATGAATTAATAAGAAGAAACCCTAAAAACAGAAAAGACACAACTACCCTAATCCGGGTTTAATGCACTAAGGGCGACTTGGAATAACCTAAATATATAATACAACTCCGAGCGCATCTCCCCCGTCAAACCTTTGTTCTTTCATCTGGTGAATCAAATCTTTGTTCTTTCATCTGGTGAATCAAATCTTTGTTCTTTCATCTGGCGAATCAAATCTTTGCTTTTTCATCTGGTGAATCAATTTGTTGCTGCCCGTGATTTTGAGGCGAATCACATTACCTTTGTGTGATTTATTTATTTAGTTGATCTTTGCTTGATACCCAGGACATAATTATTATTATGGGACATTTACCATGACCTCCCCCACTAACTTAGCATAATTACAAGTTGCACCTTTCTTACTTTTGAAATTATAAAAACCCCTTGTAAGTTTACCTTTCATAACATTCATGCACAAAAGACCTCCCTAGGAAAATATTTTTGTGCATGGATGTTATGAAATGTAAATTCAAAAGTAATTTCAAAAGTAAGAGGGGCGCAATCCGTAAATATGCAAACTTCAAAGGGAAGTTTTGTTAATTATTCCTTATTATTATATCTGTTTTGGAAACAGGAGAAATACTGGGAAGATCATCCAGGAGAGCTAGTTCCATTAATGAGACCAAAGTTCTACTGGGGCCCTTGGAAGATCTACAACGGCGATGCTCTCCCTCCCTTAAAGTGATACACCCCTAATTGTGTTGCATGACATAACTCACCATATTTCATCAAGTTTACGCAACCGATGTGCGCGCGCATGTTTGGCCGGCATGAATATAATAGAAGGCACGAAAAGTTTCCCCCTTTCTCCAGAAAGATATTCCTGAAGAGTAGATGTCCGATTTTGGCTACCATTGTCATATCAAAAGCAGTACTTTTGCTCTAGCACCGAAATGTTTGTTGCTTTTGAGCTTCTCTGTGATCTACTATGGTAACCTTCTGCTGGTTTCTTCAGTATTTTGAATGCAGTCCTACTGAATATTTCACATCTTTTTTTAAGTGTTGTTATTTTAATACTAGTAAGAACTAATTGTACGTAACGTACCGTACGCAAGTTCAGTTGTGAGAATATTTTTACCATCAAATGAATTTCTTCAAGATTTGATTACTTCTGCCAGCAATGGTGTTATTGCAGAGAAAAAATGGTTGTCGGGAGATGCTTAGAATCTTCTGAATATTTCACCTGAGAACATCAGAGGCGTAATATAAAAATTCAATTCGAAGGATATTAAAATTTTATAATTTATTTTTAATGGCTTTATATAACAGTATTGCACTACTAAGAATTCAATATATTATATTACTGCTATCTAAAATTTAAAATTTTAAATAATACATTGGTATAGTTTAAGAACAAATTGTATTAATGTCATGCTCTATTCAAAAACACATTGGCTTTATCTTCGGCTCTATTTGGGGGAATTTATTTTCACCGGTCAAGCGGGTTATCGGACCTTAAATTAATGTCCAGTTTATGCGGTCGTAACCGCTTGACAGGTGAAAATAAGTCCATCCAAACGGAGCCTTCATCTCCAACTGCCATCACCCGCCCAAATATGCCCTTAATTCAAACTTGAGAGCCCCCGAGAAAAATTAAGGTCATTTTTATTGAAATTAATTCTCTAATTTTTATTTGCAAGCTTAATTCCATTAAAAAAATATGAACCTGCTCACAACACAGTCTACATCAAAACCAAACTTAGTTTTTTCCACCAAATATGCACGATAAGTTGACTGCTTGGATGGAAATTAAAGATGAATATGGAGAATTATCAATTATTTCTCATCTCAAATCTCAAGGTCTGCTGCCCTTTGCTCTCCTCAGCCATTGCTGAAGATTTGGGCTTTGTTTGAAGTAACTTATTTTCACCGGTCAAGCGGTTACGACCGCATGAACCGGACCTTATGCGGTCGTAACCGCTTGACCGGTGAAAATAAGTCCCTCTAACTGAGCCTTAGAACCTTTTTATATTATTAATATGAACTACATAAATCTGGGAAATGAAACGGCAGGAGAATAAATTACATATTAGGGCATCATAGTTCAGTAGGCTCTAAAAAATATACAGTTGAAACACAAAACACTAGGATCAAGAAAAGTATATATTTCTCTTTTGGGGTTCCCTCTCCTGGATATCCATCGGCTCCACAGCAACCCAAAAAAAAATCTTGCCCGAGTCGTTTCTAGTAAGCTGCCAGGCGCCAGATAAACTAGCAAAACTAGATACACTAAGAATTCTCTACATTTTCTATCCTCCAAATGAAATGTTTTATGCATCCCACCCATCTCGTCTGCTCCCAAAGCTCCATGCCATTTTAGGAAGGGAACCATAGATGGAGGAGAACTTCGACAAGCACTTCGACCTGATCTCGTAGTGCTGCTGCGTGTTTCTGCTGATCGCAGAGGCCGAAAACTTCGAAGTGTCGATGGCCCACGACGGATGAATGTACTCGACAGTCCTAACCAAACTCTCGTTAGCATACAGGAAATTCATCAGTATATCTTCACAGTTGAAGAGCGTGTCCACCAGAGCTCTTCCTATTCCCGCCTTTTCGCTCCAATATCTTCTGAAGGCTACCTCGCTATCCATGAAGGCGGCGCCGGTTAAAATCGCATTGTAACCATTCTTCTTCCGCGCATATTTTTCGTTCCTATACCTCGGAGGGTCTCCGTTCAGAAACCGCGGATAGAAGCCCACGATTCTCTCAGGGTGCTCTCTCCATGCCCTGAACCCTTTCTCGACGTCGTTGCACGTCATCAATATATCGTCGTCCAACTCAAAAACAGCCTTGGTTTGAATAAGAGGGTCGACCTTAAACCGATTGTTGAGCGAATTGTGCTCCTCGACACGGATTCGGACGGGCACGGCTGAATCAAATTCGTCCTCGGCAGGAGGTTTCCCTTTGTTCCACACGACTACGATCTCTCGAACCGACGCACATCTCGAGTAATGCTTCACATACTGTTTTAGATTCCAAAGCCGGGCATCGTAGGTCATTGTAAGCATCGTAAACTGAGAATACTGTCCCTTATACATGTAGCTCACCTCAGCCCCATTCCCTCCGTATAAATACTGAACAAAAGTGCAAACTAGGACCACACCAACAACAGAAAGTAGGCTAATAATGAGCTTGCCACGAGATGTTTTAAGATTTCCCTGACCTTTGAATGCGAGAATACATCTGCTTAGTCCTGCCAAGTACCTCCAAAATTTTGAAGCGAAGTGGGAATTAGACCACAATGAAAATGGCTCATTCCTCCGACTAATGATCGTGTAGTTGCCCGGTGGATGAACACAATCCATGACACCGGCCAATAGGCCTATGAACATAATTAGAAGGAAGAGAAGCAACAAGAATGCCCAACCGATAAGTAAATTCCTCGTTGAATCACCCGAAGGAACACGATCACCGTCCATAACAGCAACCCAGTTTCCTGATGGGAGCAATTGTGGGTCTAGGTGATGGTAACGGACACCATTCCAAGAGTTGCGGCCCTTCTTTGTCTCTTCTTCAATGGCAAGTGAAAGTGGCACCTCCTTATATTCTTCCTCGGTTAGGATTTCCACCCTGAATACACGAAGCCTTCGACCGTAAGTCTCGCTGCAATCCTGACCCAGACGATACAGAAAACCTTCGTACATGAAGGGACGGCCTCCATTTCGAGCGCCCAAACTTTTATCGGTTTTGTATATAGGGTTTTTTTGGTGTTCTATCCATGGGCCGAGTGGTGAGTTGCTGAGCCAGATTTCGAGTTCTGCATTCTTCTCAGTACTTGCCCTGCTAAAATCTGAAGTAAAGAGCCAGTAATATCCATTATAGTGAACCAACGATGTATCGACCAGTGGTTTACTCACAAGAACCCTGTCAAATGTCCATTCGAGTGGAAACTTTGTGGCTCGGTACAATCGGAGCTCCCCCTTTTTGCTTCCCTCTGGCATCATATAGATCTGATGTTGTAAACAACATAAGTAGATTTTATTGGTTTGGAAGATATATAATATTAAAAAACAAAGTACTAATTCATCAAAAAGAGAGAAAAATGCTCTTGGTAGCTATAGTCTCCAAAGAAAACTTAGTTGAAGGAACTTTTGCCTAGTTACACGCTACGGGGATCGTGGACAAAAGTTATGGAACCAGATGCAGTTATGTAGCTGTAATAGAACATAAGTCATCATCGGCGGCACTGAATAACATTGGTTGGGAGGGAGGGAGGGACTCCCTGAAACAGTAGCCCGAGATTTGTAAGCTTTTATCATAATTTTGAAAGCCTAAAAAAATAAAATTAAATAACATTTCTGATTACAAGCAAACTTGCTCCAGGCAATACGCAAAACTATCTTCATATTGCTCAAATCAATATTCTATATTTAGTGTACTTTTTAAAAATGTAAAACTATAAAAATATCCAAATAAAATCACGACAAGTTGAAAGTCTAAGAACCAAGGCGGTAGAAATAGCACTTGAAACTCCAAAATAAGAATGAAATTGTTACGGGCTTGCCGTAAAATGTTGGTAGTCACCAAAGAGTAGTCGGAGGCGGAGATAACGATGGTGAGAGATACAATGCAGACGGAACTGCGGCTGCCTCGGCGGGATGTGCTCGAAAAGAGAGAGGGAGAGCTATCGCAATCTCATCAAGGGGGCAAAAAAATAGAATTGACTCTTGGCGTACCATTCCACTAGCCAAAGGGACTTTAAATAAGAGATATAAGTGGCATAGACATAATTAAGTCTCCCAACGACAAATACAAACACGACACAACATAAATAACGAGCCTCAAGATAAAGACACAACACAATAAGGACACAACAACATAATTGGGAACAAAGCCCGTGACAGAAACAAAGACACAACACAATAAGGACACAACAACATAATTGGGAACAAAGTCCATGACAAAAACAAAGCATCAAAATTTTTAAAACCCGAATATGTTCATTAAAAATATATAAATATGCTAAAAACTGAATCGTGCATATCAAAGTTTGGCGTGAGGGATTCCTATTACTTGCATCTGATAATACTCATGCAACACATAAAATAACAAAATTGGTCCCAAAATATGAAATTCCTGTAAAAACAAGAAGTTACCGAACCAGGAAATCGGGGTGCGGCAGACGGCAGGCGGGACGAAAACGGGGCGTGGCAGGCGGGACAAACCAAATCGGGGCGCGACAGGCGGGACGAAACAAGAATCGGCAGTGGGGGATGAAATCGGCAGCGGGCAAACCTAAAACAGCGAAGCGAGGCGCGCCGGCGGGACGAAACAGGAATCAAAACCTAAAACTGCGATAATATAACGTACTGCGCATACCATACGCGTACCCGTACCGGAAACGTACCCGGTACGAGTACGGGACAACAAAATACGTACCGGTGCTTTGTAGGTTGCTATGGAAGGGAGTGTTGAATCTCCAAAGTTTTCCTCTAGTTCCTCCTCGATGTCGACATTGGGCACCAAACACGCTCTCCATGACCACGAGACTTCTCAAATTACCACCATGAAACTTGATGCCACTAATTATCTTCTATGGGCTCGTTCCATCACTCTTGCCCTGAAAAGCCGTTGTATGTTTCGACATGTTACCAGCACTACGAAGGCCCTGCTCAAACTTCTACATAGTGGTCTCAATGAGAGTCGGAAAACTCCATGGTGATGTCGTGGTTGTTAAATTCCATGCAAGAATGCATAGCATGGAATTACCTATTCCGGGACACTGTCGCAGATATTTGGAAGCAAGCTGAGGTTACTTATTCCTGTCGTGGAAATGCCGCTACGATTTACCAACTCCACCGGCGGATTTTCCTCTTGAGTCAAGTCGATCGTTTTCTTTCCTCTTATTACCTGGAGTTTACCCTGCTCTACCAAGAGTATGATCACTTTGATGCTCTCACATTTGTCTCTCCTGAAAATGAAGTGCTTATTCGAGCTCGAGAAGAATGCAATCGGATCTTTGAGTTTTTCCATGGTCTGCATTGAGATTTTGATCATATTAGTGTCCAAATTCTTGGGTGGTCTCCTCTTCCCTCTCTACCGGAAGCCTACAGTCTTCTTCAGCAAGAATTTGATCGCCGCCAAACGTTACATCCCAACCCTGCCTCGGAGGGTTCTGCCTTGCAGCTCGTTATCTCACTTAAGATACACCTCCCCAAATATTACTGGTCCTCACAGGCGTCCTTCTCGTGCTCTCAATATTACTACAGTCCCATCTTTGGGTGTGTGTGTTTTGTCCAGAACTACACCTCCAAGGATCATCTGATATGCTACTCTCCCACCCAAAAAGATTAGTGTTTTGTTGCAGGAAGATATATTAACCATGTAGAGTTAGTGTTTGTCATTGTTTGTACCAGATCTTACTCTCTTCTCTCCTATATATTTGACTCATACTTGTTTTTCGGTATTGTTTCAGGTTTAGAACTTTCTTCATAGTACAGAGGGAACGGTCCGGCCTGTTTTTTTTAACCGCCCGTTCCGTCTGCTTACCAGGGCTTGTTCTGGGTCTAGCCGCAGTGTCTGCGGCTGCTCCCTTTTAACCGCTTCCGGGTGTTAGTCTTTTTGTAACCGCGCGGTTACGGTGTTCTTACCGCTTCCTCTCCTCTCTCTCGTGGCTTCCACCCCTTCTTCTTCTTCTCCTCCCTTTTATAACCTCTAAAGGTGGGACGTCTTCCTTGTTTCTTTCCGCGCACTTTCATCCCCTAACCGCTCCCTCTCTCGGTGCGGTTCCCTTCTACCCGAAGATATACCTTCTGCTGCTCTCTATCATTTTGCTGACTTCTCTAGTTGCTACTTCTGCGGTCTCTTCACCCGAAGAGATTCTAGCCTTCTCAAAGTCTGCTCCCTGCATGGCTAACTTGTCTTCAAAGACGTCTCTACTTCATCGCCGCATCCTCTTAGTCGTTGCGGCTTCCCTTCCCAGCTCCCATCTAGGTTGCGGCATCTTCCCTTGGCTAGTGTGCCCCGGACCGTGCGGCTTATCATTTGGCTTGTTTCTGTTTATTCGCTGTGACTTATCTTCCGACCGCTTCTCCTCTGTTGCAGGCACCTAGTGGATCATCTTCCTTGCCGCTGGTGTTGACAACCGTGCGTCTTCGAGTTTTGTCGCTGCGGTTTCCACCGCCCGCTTCCCTTCCCATCAGTTCCCCTGATTGACTCTGCTTCTCGTGCGGGATTCGCTTAACCGTATGCGGCCTACTACCCGCCGCGGATCCTTTGTCTGGTCAAGACAAGCCTCTTGACGCTGGTGTGTGACACTGACCGTGGACTTTCTTTTTCCTCCATTGTTGAAAAAGAAACCATTCATTGCTCTTTGGGTTGTTGGTTTCCCTCATCCGCCCGATTTAGTGCCTTTCGTCCATTTTTCATGCGGTCTCCTAACCGCCCGGTGCTTCTTTACGCCGCTCTCGTCTAAACCTTTATTTTTTTATTAGTCACTTGACTAACTCTATGAATTACTCAGTGACTTTTCCCCTCTTTTTGTATCTTTCACGGCTGCGGAACCTGAAGACGGTCCTCCGGAAGCTCCGTGATTGACTCTAGTAGTCGATGTGTGACCTCCTGCCTTGTCAGTATTTGATTTTACTCCGGGGCCTCTCACCAGCTCATTACTCCTCACGAAACCGTACAATATTTGAACATGTGGCTTCATCAAGTTCATTATTATGCTAGTGGACACAATTCCGTTTATGGCGCGGCAGATATCCCCTAGGACATCCATCTATTACTCTTCTCACTTGCCCTTATGAAACTCCGGGCTTTATTCAACCTTCTCCTGTTATGTCTAGACTCTTTAACTATTTTTTTTTACTTGTGTTGTGTGAGAACTGAGTCGCAAGCACAAACAATCCTGGAAAAGGGCTCTTCGAATGGTCTCATATCCTTGACCTCCCCGCCCACGGTGTGTTCTCTATTAAACTCCTTTGACATCGACGCTAGGTCACGCTCCTTAAACATTCAAAAAATTCTCCCCGATGCATGGGGCCCTTGCCAAAAGTTCACTTGCTTTTATTGAGAAACATCTGGTTGTTCTCACCAATCCTATCGGAGTCCTGCTCCCTTTTTGTCACTTTTGGGGACCCTACAAAATTCGACTGTTTTTGGATATCGTTACACTTATGTCACCTTTGCAGATCTACTCTCATGAAAAACTTGGCAATCTCCTTCGTGACCGCTCTGAATTGCCCGGTTTTCCGTACCTATTTCAGCAGTTTCATAAAATGATCGTCACTCAGTTCAATGCCACCATTAAAGTGATTCTGCGAAGTGATAATGGTCGTGAGTATATTGACTCTACTTTGAGTCATGTCTTCGCTATCTTTGTGATTTGGGTATCATCCACCAAACTTCATGCGTTGCATACACCCCTGCTCAGAATGGGGTGATTGAGCGTAAGAATCGACACTGACTCGAGGTCACCCGCTCGTTATCTCTTATGATTAAGATACACCTCCCCAAATATTACTAGAAAATGTTGTCCTCACAGTCGCGCATCTTATTAATTGCATGCACACTCGTATCATTCACCACAAAACCCCGTTGGAAGCTCTCAATATTACTGTTTCCTACTGAGATTCCTTCATGTATCGTGTTTGGGTGTGTGTGCTTTGTCCACTTGGCGAACTACACCTCTGACAAGCTTGATCCTCGTGCACTAAATCAGTATGTTTGTGTTATTCTCGGACTCATTGGCTACGTTTGTTTTCTCCCACCCAAAAAGAGTATAAGGTGTACTTTGTTAGAAAATACCTTCCTAGGAAAAATGATCAACCATATTAACTCATGTCAACCAGGATTCTCCTCTTCCCTCACCTCTTCCACAGCCTGTTTAGTCCCACATTGTTTGTACAGCTAGATCTTACTCTCTTCCCACACCTCTCCTAAACCATACACCACCTGTATCGTTGTACTCATACTTGACGTTTTTCGGTATTGCCCAAGAAGTATATACAAGGTTTAGAACTACCCTTCTCTACATAGTATCAGAGGGATCCGACAACAACTTCCGGCCCACCCCGGCAAACTGTTTTTTTCTAACCGCCTTTCGTTCCGAACTCCCAAAGTGCTCTTTCTTATCGGGCGGCTTATCTCCACCCCTAATTCTGTAGGTCTAGACACTCCGCATCCCGGGTGTCTTGCTATGGCAAGGAAATGACTGCTCCCTTTGGGCTAACCGCTTCCGGGATTTGGTTAGCTTCCTCCTGGACTTTTTGTTAAGTGGGTGTTTGCCGTCAAACGCGGTTACGGTAGGAGTTCTTACCGCTTCCTGAAAGCTCCTCTCTCTCGTGGCTTCCACAACAAGGCTTTAATTATATGAGACTTCTTCTTCTCCTCCCTTTTATAACCAATATTTTCTAACAGGTGGGGTCTTGATCCTCCCGTTGTTCACCGCCACTGGCCCTAACACCAACTGTCCGCGCAAAAATGTCATTTTAATGGCATTTCAGGAGACCGTTTATATGCAGCTAACCGCTTCCCGGGTTTGAGATCAAGAGAGTACTCTTGTCTGTGCTGAAGAAGTCTCCCTTTATGTCTCAAACACCCGGGCATGGTTTGACAAGATCTTACCTATTAGTGTTGTTGGGTTTCTCGCTGCTCTCTATCATTTTCGCGGGTATGTTGCTAGGGGAGAAGACTAGAGAGATCTAGGAGACTAAGGGAGAAAATTAGTTGAGGAGGAAGGAAGAACTACTCGCTGATAACACGGTCTCCTCCAAAGGGGCTGTCTACCCGGCGAGTTCTGGAGGGGCCGGCCGGCCCTTCTCAAGGGGGCTGCGGGTGGGTTCTGCTCCCTGCTCGCACTGGGTGGGGGCTGAACGGAAGGTTGTCTGTTAGTCGCCGCGATCCTTGTTCTCCTCCGAACATAGTGGCGACCCGTTGCGGCTTCCCTCATCCCTGCGAGCTCCGCAAGTGGGTAATCTAGGTTGCGGCATCTTCCCTTGCGGACTAGTGTGCTCACCGTGACCGTGCGGCCTTATCGTTTGGCCCCTTGTTCTCCACCTGTTTATTCGCTGTGACTTATCTTCTCGAAGGCGGCTTCTCCTCTCTGTTGCGGGCACCGTTTTTTGGTCGCAGCATCTTCCTTGCAAGGAGACGCTGGTGTGCTGACACCGAGACCGTACGCCACCGGCCCCACCCTCTTCGAAAGGGGCAGTAGCGCGGAGAAAGCTTTGTCGCTGCGGTTTCCTTACCGCCGGTAGGGCGGCTTCCCTTCCCACTGCAGTTCCCCTGTTGCTGTCCGTGCTTCTCGTGCCACGGGATTCTCCCGAAGAGTGAGTAACCGTTCCCGATCCAACGGCTTCGGTCTACCCGCCGAAGGGACTGCCGGGCATTCATTGGTCGGCGGCCGTCCGTTGACGCTGGTGTGTTGACACTGAGACCGTGCGACTCCGAGGCTCTCCTTTTATCACAAAGCAACGGAGGTATGTCTCCAGGTGGCCTCTCTTCTCTATCCTCTTTGGGTTGTTGGTTGCGGTCTACCTCTATCCGCCAGATTTAGTGCCTGTTCGAAGGTCGGCTTGTTCTCCGAAATAATGCTGCGAGGGGTCATGTGCTAACAATCTAAGGGCGGCCCGAATCCCCCGGTGCTTCTCGTTCAGGGCCGCTCTTCGACTACCACCACGGACTTTTGCTCGTTTAGGCAGACCATTTTAACCGCCGACGGTGTGTTTCTATCCACTGGCACGAGGAGACCGGCGGGTCTCTTTTCTTACCGCGCTGGTCGTGAATAAACTGCTGTATATGTCTGCCGGCCCAAAACACTTGCCGCTGGTGCGTCCGGAGCACCCCCGCATGTCACCGTGACGGCTGCGGACTATTCAGAACCCTTGCAAGATCCGCGGGGACGATCACCTGTCCTCCGATAGTAGAGGGCTCCGTAGCCGGGAGGGGTCGCCCCGTTTATTTCCACCAACGGCCGATGGTGGTACCTCCTGAATATCCTTGCAAAGAGTCATAGCTCATCTTGGATTTTTGACTCGGGGAGACGAGAGAGGGCCTCTCTCACCACATTACCTCACGGAAACCACCACAATATTTGAACTCATAGTCGTGCATCCAGAAGTTCATTATTATTGCTAGAGGCGACACAATTCCCGTTTATGGCGCGGCAGAATATTCACCTCACTCTGGTGGTCCTCTATTACTCTTCTTCACTCTGCCCTTCATGTTCCGGGCTCTTCTTTCAACCTTCTCGTAGGCCGAGAGACCCAATGTACGAGGAGTCGACTCTATAAAACTACTGACCTCGATTGCCAACCCCTGATGTTATTTTTTCTCAAAAAACTTGTGAAATCGGGTAACGCAAGCACTGGTGTGCAGGATCGCAAGACGCAAAGGCCTCCTCTATCATTGGAAAAGGGCATCTTTCTGCAACAGCTGTCGAATGGTCTCTATATCCTTGACCTCTCTGAGGCCCAAAAAACCCCCAACGGTGTTGTCGCGGCCAAGACTTCTCTATTAAATCTGTTGATTGACATCGACGTCTGACCGGAAACCAAAGGCCCAAATACTCACGCTCCTCTGCCCGAAGGAGCACTTGGAACATCATCAAAAAATCTGGCCAGGACCTGGCCCCCGCACGTGTCCCTCCAAAAGTTCACGTGTGAGTCTTGTATCTCAATGAGAACACCAGGACAAACTCATTGGAATATCTCTAGGTTCTCACCACATCCTAACCAAAAACTCATAGTGGCCATCATGCGTCCTGAACTCCGTCTTATGATCTAGTACACTCCGATATTTGGGGACCCTACAAAATCTGGTAGTAGCCGGAACGAAGTTTTTGGATATCGTTACTTTGTCACCTTTGCAGATGACTACTCTCGATGTGACGGCTGTATCTCCTTCGTGACCGCTCTGAATTGCCCGGTGTATCCACGCAAAATCGCCACGTAGCCGTCTTTTTCTTGACCAAAATAATAGGAGCTGAGAAGGAACTAGTCCACTTGGCCGAATAAAATGCCGGCCTCCAGCATCGCGCGGACACTCCGCTCAATTTCCGCCTTCTGCACGTGTGGGTAACGGTACGGCACGAGTCATGTCTTCGCTCATCTCTGTGCCTTGAGTTTGGGATCATACGGTGGTCATCGAAACCTCGGCGGTGTGCATATACGCCCCTGAAAAAATCAGCATAATGGTCAGAAGTAACTGTAACTGAACGCAAGGCGTGGAATCGACACCTGCTTCCCGAAGGAGGTCAGTTGTCCCTCCTCGCTTATGATTCAAATGAATGTTCCCAAACCTCAATATTCACAGGAGACGACATGATTCCTTGTACCGTCTGCAAAACTGCTTATTAACCGCATGCCTTCCTCCATTCTCAATTTTGCGGTTCCCTTCAATCAAACTTCACCCGCTGTTTCTGGCGCAGCCACTTGAAACCTCCTTTCTCCATCACCACTCCGCGTGTTTGGTTGTGTGTGCTTTGCCCACATACTCACGGATACGCATTTCACTCCCCGTAGCACCCCCTCGCACTGCAACCTGCTGCCATCCGCCACCATAACGTGACAAGGCAGCTCCTCGGTCTTCACGTGCCCCAGCCGTCGTGCCACTAAATATATGTTTGTAGGTTATTCTCGGACTCAGAAGGGCTACGTTTGTTTTGGGCAATCCGGCCCGCCCCCAAGGATCGCAACCCTCAAGGTGTTATAGACACCTTCTGCTGAACTCCGTCTCCTCGAAATCCACATCCACCTCCATTACTCTCAACCGACGCCTGCTCGTCCCTCCTCTGCAACATGAACACCTGTTTTCCCTGACACTTATTCAAACCTTCTCATCGCAATTAAAGCAGAGGCCCTTCTCTTTCCCAGCACCAATCCCACCTACAACCACTTACACCGGTTTGTTACCTGTCAGGTTGCTTCGTGGCCGGGACCGCAGATGTACACTTGACGTCCTTTGTTACTGCCCTACGGGAGCTACCCTGCTCTAATGGCGTGATTCAGGAACGGGGCATCCTGTACCTTCTCGAATGTGCCCACCCGCTGGCAAACTATGTCTCTTTTCACCGGCCTTTCTCCGGAACTCCGACAAATTTGTTAAGTGCTCTTTCTTTATCCTCTATCTCCACCCCTAATTCTGTATAGGAGGGCACTCCAGCATACTCCGGGTGGCGGGCGGCATGGACAAAAATGACTGCTCTTTGGGCAAACCACACTGGGATTTGGAAGGACGCTAGCTGTCTGACCTTCCTCCTGGACAATTCCGCTTTTTGGATGTAAGGTGTGCCGTCGGGAAGTACATCCGAGTTAACCCGGGATAAGGACGTTGTCCTCCTTGACCTCCTTCCCGTCGTGCGGGCTCCCCTTTCGAAAGCCGTCTTGATGCGGAAGCTCGCGACTTCCTTGGCCAACAACAAGGAATTATATGAGACTTTTTTCTCCAGTCGCTAAACTGCGAAATATTCGGCCCCGCACCGCCTCCCTCGCTGTGTTACGCCCCATAGCTCGGAACCTGCTGCGTCGTTTCGAGCCCGCCAGGCCACCGTACACCGAACTGGATTCCGCCCGTGCCGCCCAGTTCCGCGCCCGATCCGGCGGAATCCTCACTGGCCGGTCCTTTTCCCTTCAATGCAGCGCCTTCAACTCCTCCATCCGGGCCTCCATGGGCCATCGAATCCGTGAGCCCACCACACTCTCCTCTAGGGTTTCAATCCGCGAGGACTCCTCTTGATTGCGCGTGTTCACCATCGGAAAGAACGAAATCCTCTGATACCAAATGTTAAGGGAAGACTGAAGACAACTAGAGAGATCTAGGAGACTAAGGGAGAAAATTATGGTTTGAGGAGGAAGGAAGAACTAACCTGATAACACTCTTCATAACCCTCCAAAGGGGGCATGCCCGTTTGACAATATATATATCCGGGCATGGAGGGGCCGGCCGGCCCCTCCCAAGGGGGCTGTTACCGGGTGTTGTTCAGCCCCTGGCCGGGGTTCACTGGGTGGGGGCTGAACCGGAATTCGGCCAAGCGCGTCCTTCTCTCTCCGAACATTTATTCGACAGCGTCGTAACAGGGTACAGTAATTCTTTTGGTTTATGTGGATGATATTCTGATCACAGGAGATGATCTTTCAGGAATACAGATGATCAAACAACATCTACCAACTGTGTTTCAAACAAAGGACTTGGGAATCCTTCGATATTTTCTTGATCTCGAAGTGGCTCGGAGACCCGATGGGCATGTGCTATCTCAGAGAAAGTATTGTCTAGACCTACTTCATGATGCGGGCTATTCTGGATGCAAGCCTGCTGACACTCCCATGGATATCAATCACAAACTTTGTGTGCATACCTCAGATTCCGATTTGCTCCTTCTGAATCCAGAGTATTATCGTCGCTTTGTGGGAAAACTGATATATCTCACCGTTACTAGACCTGATATATCATTTGCTGTTGGAATTGTCAGTCGATTCATGCATGAGCCACATATCTCTCATCTTCAGGTTGTCGAACGTATTCTTTGTTACTCGAAGACTGCTCCTGGACAAGGGCTTGTATACAAGCCCACTTCGTCTCTCTTATCTCTGATTGCTTATTTTGATGCTGATTATGTTGGCTCTTTGGATGACCGTCGTTCCACAAGTGGATCCTACACTTACTTTGGAGGACATCTTATTACATGGCGCGACAAGAAACAGTTCGTGATTGCTCGCTCATATGCTGAGGCTGAGTATCGATCTATGGCAGTTGTTGTGTTTGAGCTCACGTGGTTTGAGGGTCTCCTTGATGATCTAGGAGTCAAGCTCTCTTCACCCACAACTTTATTATGCAACAGTCAAGCTGCTATACATATTGTCAAGAATTCGATGTTCCATGAACGGACAAAACATATTGAAGTTGACTGTCACTTCATTCAGGAGAAGGTTCAGTTGAAGAAGATAGAGTTAACACATGGTCCTGTTGCTCAACAAGTTGCGGATATCCTCACCAAGGCCTTACCTCGGCGTCTCTACAATCAGTTCTTGTCCAAGCTTGGTGCCTACGATTTGTACGCTCCAGCTTGCGGGGGAGTGTTAGAAAATACTAGGAAAAATGATGTATTAACTCATGTAGGAGTTAGTGTTTAGTCTCACATTGTTTGTATAACTAGATCTTACTCTCTTCTCTCCTATATATTTGTACCCATACTTGTTTTTCGATATTCAAGAAGTATATACAAGGTTTGAAACTTTCTCTACATGTTTCAATCCAATGACATGAAAAAATTTGTCACCATGGATATTACTTTTTATGAATCCGAGTCTTATTATGGGATCTCACTACAAGGGGAGTCTGGAACCATAGGAGTGAGCTCTCCCTCTGTTCCTCTACCTATTTCTCCTCCATATCAACTTGTCATTCCTTCTGTTGTTTTGCCTCTGACATTGCCCCCTTACGTCCTACAGTCCTTTAAACTTAGACTGTTTATACTCGTTGACGAAGCCTGGGAACAAATAATCACAGCCGCTTCGCAGAGCACCATACCCGTGAGTGAGGTCCCGTGAACGTAACCGAAATATGGGTCTCTAAGGTAACGTTGCGTTTGCACCCAAAACCTTTATTCGGCCGACATGTCGGACTCGATATCTACAACACACCTTGTCTCATTATGTGACTTATGATTCATTGTCGTCCTTGCATAGAGCTTGTCACTTCTCTCTCTTTCATATTTATCCCTTCCTTGTAACAGGAAGCTCTGGGGCACCAAAATAGGAAATAAGCTCTGATGGAATAGATAATGGCTCTTGAGAAAAATTGTTCGTGAGATCTTGTTTATCTTCCTTAAGGCAAGACTGTTGATGGATGTAAATGGATTTTTTCAGTGAAACAAAACTCCTAAGGTCTTGTGGATCATTACAAGGCTAGGTTGGTGGCCAGAGGATATACCCAAACGGCTGATATTGACTATCAAAAAACCTTTGCTCCCGTAACAAAAATTAATTTCATCAGAATTTTACTCTTTTGTGCCGCCTGCAAAGGGTCGAGTCTCAACTAGTTGGACGTGAAGAATGTTTTCCTCCATAGGGATTTCAGAAAAAGTATAGGTCTTGCCTCTGAGGAATTTTAAGAAAGGTATGTGTATATAACTCGTAATTCGTCGAGATCAGAAATACCCAAGAAGACGGCTATTCGCAGACTATTAGGAGAGCAGATGCGAGCTTGGGAGAGCTTGGGGAGCAGAGGCGAGCTTGGACGAGCTTGGGCGAGCAGAGGCGAGCTTGGGCGAGCAGAGGCGAGCTTGGGCGAGCAGAGGCGAGCTTGGGCGAGCAGAGGCGAGCTTGGGCGAGCAGAGGCGAGCTTGGGCGAGTACCTCACGAGCTTGGACGAGCAACAACGAATTTGGGCGAGTAGATCCTTGGAACTCCCTGCCAGAGGTTGGATACTCGCCTATGCCCACCCCCCCCCCCCCCCCCGAGATTTCTCTATAAATAGACCCCCAGGGGTACTAGAAATTGCACTTTTGGAAGAGGTTCAGGTGCCCCAACTGGATACTCTCCAAGTTCATGCCTTCCTAGTACCTCGCCGAGCATTTTGGTTGCGGAGGGGAAGTTTCTCCCAAAGCTCCAGGTACGTGGTGGGACCTCCCTGCTGGAGCACTTGAGGTGTACTTATAGATAGTTTCTCTCTCCTGTGATAGCCATTTGAATTGTGGCGTCGGACCGCAGAATCAGTAACCTTAGGCTGGCTTGATCCGAATTTTGGAGTAAGTGATTTTCCCGGCTTCAACACTTTGGTGCGGTGAGCGTGGATCGAAACCGGGGAAGAAATTTTTGCGAGAAAACTTCATAGCTTAGGATGGCAAGCTGGATACCAAAGGAAGCAACTCGCGAGCATTCGGCAAGGTGGGTGAGTTTTCGGGAAAGTGGACGAGTTCTCGGCAAGGTGGGCGAGTTTTCTGGTTACTCACTCATAAGCGACTTCACGATGGCAGCTTTCAAGCTCGGCGGCTTCGTGAGGCAAGCTTCCTTATTACTCGCTCAGAAGCGAATTCCAGATTGCGACCTCCTTAGGCGGGTTCCAGATGACGACTTCAGTTGGCCAGTATATGCAGACGAGTTCATAGAGGTTGGCGAGTTCCCTTGTTGCTCGCCAATAGGCGAGTTCCATATGGCGACAACCCTATGCAAGAAATATGCAGAAGAGTCATAGAGGCGAGTTGCAGATGGCGATATACCGGCGATATGCGGGATTTGTGACTTTGAAATGGCAAGCTTCTTCATACTCGCCCATAGGCGAGTACAGGCAGGATTGGCGAGGTATCTTTGTTACTCGCCCATAGGCGAGTTGAAGAGGCGGGTATCTTTGTTACTCGCCCATAAACGAGTTCTGCAGGTGACTTACTCGCAAGGTCGGGAGAGTCCAGAATCTGGGCGAGTTGGTAGTGGAAAATGAAAATTTTTCTGGGGGCACTGCCCCCTTGACCCCTGTCCGCTAGCCGGAAAGCGGAACCCCCGAAAACTCTAGGTAGGGGTTCTAATGTCAGAAGTGACACTTACCCTCCGCCTAGTTCATCGCTTTTTTCAATAGTGGTGTTTTTCATACATGTTCATACTTACAGGCGCTTTGGTAAAGCCCGTGAGTACTTTTTGTATGACTAACAAACAGGGCGAATCACGACGAGTACACCGCCAGGGAAAAACATACAAGGTGCTCTACGACAACCTACATTTCATACTCGCGAGGTCATCTCTTCAACAACTAAAGGCGCTCTCCTTTAATTCTGCAAGTTTCATACTCGCGAGTTGATCTCTTCAAAAACTATGGTTCTCTCCTTTAATTTTGCGAGTCCATACTCGTGAGATCACTACTTCGACAACTATGATGTTCGCTTCAATTCTACAAGTTTATACGCATGAGGCTATCGATTCAACAACTAAGACGCTATGTTATTCATTTCATTGTCTCAAACACCTGGAGTTATGATAACCTGAAAGGGTTCTACCCATAGGAGGAAACGGTACGCTTGTTCATACTTATACATCAATGATATTTCCCTAACACCCTAAAATATGGGGCTTTAGCTTCTCTTCTTGAAGGCGACTCAAGCCGGCGTAGTAGGCAGGAAGCGATCTCCATGATCGAGTTGGGAAACGAGCCTCCGACTTGATTCTCCTAAAAAGCCCAGGGCGGACGATAGGACGATGTGTCAGAATTTAAAGCGTCCTTGTAAGACCGAGCTCCTGCATTGACGGTCGAGATCAGCTCCCCCTTATATGTCGGCCTAACTACCCACGATTGCACCTCTTCTCCGACTGGAGGGACTATCAGGAACAAGTCTAGACGCCAACCTCCCTAACTCGACGAAGAAAACGTCCTCGTGCTTGAGGAAGGATCCTCTGCCATTACAGGCGTCATTGAGACCGTGAAAGAGCTATAAGCTCGGCACGTGATCAGAAACTGTCTTACTTATTGTTTTGATTATTAAGTAACAGGGTGGGGAACCTCCCCGAGTGGATCATGAAAGGTGGACCAAAGGACATGATGGAGGCCTCAGGTGTGTGTGTCGTATAGAACCCCACGAGGGTCATTTCCCTTTGCTTGTACCCTGACCTTCATAGCGAGGTGGCAGAGCGGGAGTCCATAGAGGTGGGCAGGAAACGATCTTTACGATTGGGTTGGGAAACGAGCCTTCGACCAAATTCTCCTAAAGAGCCCAGGGTGGACAATGAGACGATGTGTCGGGATGTAAGCGTCCTTGTAAGACCGAGCCCCTGCATTGACGGTCAAGATCAGCTCCCTCGCATGTCGCCCTAGCTACCCCCGATTGCACCTCTCCTCCGACTGGAAGGACTATTAGGAACAAGTCTAGACGGCAACATCCCCAACTCGACGAAGAGAATGTCGTCGTGCCTTGAGGAAGGATCCTCCGCCATTACAGGCGTTGTTGAGACCGCGAAAGAGCTATAAGATCGGCACGTGATCAGAAACTGTCTTACTTTTGGTTTGATTATTAAGTAACAGGGTGGGGAACCTCCCCGAGTGGATCAGGAAAGGTGGACCAAAGGGTAGGATGGAGGCCTCGGGTATGTGCATCCTATAGGACCCCCCGAGGGCCATTTCCCTTCTCTTGTACCCTGACCTTCGTAGCCAGGTGGCAGAGCAGGAGTCCATAGAGGTGGGCAGGAAGCAATCTCTACGATTGGTTGGGAAACGAGACTTCGACCTGATTCTCCTAAAAAGCTCAGGGTGGACGATGGGACGATGTGTCAGGATGTAAGCGTGTTTCTAAGTTATCAAAGGCGCAAGGCGCACCGAGGCGCAAACGGTCCCTGGAGCCTAGGCGCAAGGCGCAAGGCGCAGGCGCGCGCCTGAGGCACGTGAGGCGCAAAATTGGGGAAAGAAGAAATTGAGCGAATTGGGCGCCCAATTCGCTGAAATTGAGCGAATTGGGCGCCCAATTCGCCGAAATTGAGCGAATTGGGCGCCCAATTCGCCGAAATTGTGCGAATTGGGCGCCCAATTCGCCGAAATTGTGCGAATTGGGCGCCCAATTCGCCGAAATTGTGCGAATTGGGCGCCCAATTCGCCGAAATTGAGCGAAATCGCGGAATTTCAGATATTTGGGCGCCCAATGCGTGGAATTTCAGCGAATTGGGCGCCCAATTCGCTCAATTTCAGTGAATTGGGCGCCGAATTCGCTCAATTTCAGCGAATTGGGCGCCCAAGTGCGCCTAGGGGGTGCCTCAGGTGCATCTAAGATCATGTTTTTGCCCATATCAAATTTTTTTTAAAAAACAATACCTTGAAAGGCCCGGGCGCGCCTTTGGCGCGCCTGGGAGCCTGTAAGGCACGCGCCGAGGCGCGCCTGGGCGCGCCTGGGCGCGCCTGAGGCGCCTGGGCGCGCCTGAGGCGCGCCTGGGCGCGCCTGAGGCGCGCCTGGGGCACATCGCCCGCCTCAGCTGTGCTGAGGCGCGGCGGGCTGCGCCTGGTGCGCCCGGCTCCTCAGGCGCGCCTAGGCGCGCGCCTTGATAACTATGGGCGTGCTTATAAGACCGAGCACCTGCATTGACGGTCGAGATCAACTCCCCCCTTGTATGTCGGCCTAGCTACCCCCGATAGCATCTCTCCTCCGACTGGAGGAACTATCAGGAACAGGTCTATACGCCAACCTCCCAACTTGACAAAGAGAAAATCGGCATTTCTTTAGAAATTTCTTTCGTCATCAAAGGCGTTGATACATTTGATCCTTTGGTAATCTTTTAAGCAGCATGGCGAATGACCTCAGCACCGATAAAGGTCCTCAAGTCGTGGAGTTGTCATATTCCGAGTCTTTGCACGAGCTCCTCTCCTGCATATCGACTACCAACCCCCTCGGGTGAGATAGATTCCTCGTGTGTGTTGTTGTCGTAGTCCGGGCCCCATGTACGAGTTTCCCTCCTGCAAGCTGACTACTTGCCCCCCGAGACGACTCCACCTCCAGTTGAGCTCGGCTCCTGTGAGCTGTCGACTCCACCTCCAGTTGAGCTCGGCTCCTGTGAGTAGTTTCCTCCACCTCCAGTTGAGCTCGGCTCGTGTGAGCTGTCGATTCTCCACCTCCAGTTGAGCTCGGCTCCTGTGAGCTGTCAACTCCACCTCCAGTTGAGCTCGGCTCCTGTGAGTTGTCAACTCTCCACCTTCAGTTGAGCTTCCTCCTGATTAGGTGTCGACTATATTCTCCACCTATAGTTGAGCTTGGCTCCTGTCAGGTGTCAATCTACTCTCCACCTTCAGTTGAGCTTCCTCTTCTAGGTGTCGATCTCCTCTCCACGTCCAGTTGAGCTTTTCTCTTGTGAGGTGTCAACCTCTTCTCCACCTTCAGTTGAGCTTCCTCCTACTAGGTGTCGAGTTGCTCTCCACCTCCAGTTGAGCTTCTCTCCTGTGAGGTGTCGACCTCTTCTCCTACCTCCAGTTGAGTTTCCTCCTAGGTGTCGACCTCTTTTCCACCACAAGTTGAGCTCTGTTCCTGCTAGGTGTTGACTATATTCTCCGTCTCCAGTTGAGCTCCTCTCCTGTGATCTTTCGACTCTCCTCTCCACCTCCAGCTGAGCTCGACTCCTGCGAGGCGTCGACCTCATCTCCAATTCAGTTGAACTCGGTTCCTAGGAGGTATCAACCTTCTCTCCACATCCAGGTAAGCTTGGCATGCGAGGTGTCACCCCTTTTCCACCTTTTCCAGTTGAGCTCGTTTGCCTAGCGAATGGCCTGGGAGGTATCGACTCTTCTCCACCTCCTTCAGTTGAGTTCTACCTTTGGGAGGTGTCGACACTTTCTTTACTCCTTCAGTTGAGCTCCACTCCTAGAAAGGACCACGTGCAGCATATGGTCTAGCGTCATCTCTCCGAACTACGGATTCAACATTGTTTTTCCAAGCTCGTGTCGGGCTCGAAAAAAGCGGGGATTGTATACAACCCGTAATTCGTCGAGATCATAAGTACCCAAGAAGACGGTTATTCGCAGACTATTGGGCGAGCATGGGGGAGCATGGGAGAGCAGGGGAGAGCAGGGGGAGCAGGGGAGAGCAGGGGGAGCAGGGGCGAGCAGGGGGGCAGCGAGCAGGGCGAGCTTGGGCGAGCAGCGGCGAGCTTGGGCGAGCAGCGGCGAGCTTGGGCGAGCAGCGGCGAGCTTGGGCGAGCAGCGGCGAGCTTGGGCGAGCAGCGGCGAGCTTGGGCGAGCAGCGGCGAGCTTGGGCGAGCAGCGGCGAGCTTGGGCGAGCAGCGGCGAGCTTGGGCGAGCAGCGGCGAGCTTGGGCGAGCAGCGGCGAGCTTGGGCGAGCAGCGGCGAGCTTGGGCGAGCAGCGGCGAGCTTGGGCGAGCAGCGGCGAGCTTGGGCGAGCAGCGGCGAGCTTGGGCGAGCAGCGACGAGCTTGGACGAGTACCTTGCGAGTTTGGACGAGTAGACCCTTGGAACTCGCTGGCAGAGGCTGGACACTCGCCTTTACCCCCCTCCCAAAATTTCTCTACAAATAGACCCCTATGAGTATTAGAAATGACACTTTTGGAAGAGATTGAGGTCCCCCCAAGTGGATACTCGTCAAGTCCATGCCTGCCTAGTACCTCGCCCAGCCTTTTGGTTGCGGCAGGGAAGTTTCTCCCAAACTTCCGGGTACGTGGTGAGACCTCCATGCTGGGGCACTTGGGGTGTGCTTATAGATAGTTTTCTCTCTCCCGCGATAGCCATTTAAATTGTAGCGTCAGACCGCAGAATCAGTAACCTTAGACTGTCTTGATCCGAATTTTGGAGTAAGGGATTTTCCCGGCTTCAATAGTATGCAGACTGAAGAAGGCTATATACGGCCTAAAACAATCTCTGAGGGCTTCGTTTGGAAGGTTCCAAAGAGCCATGATGACATTTGGGTATAATAAAAGCAATGTCGATCATACCCTGTTTGAAAAACACAAGCAAGAAAAATTGACTACGTTGATTGTTTTTGTGGATGACATTGTCATAACTAGTGATGACATGGAGGAGATTCAAAATCTCAAGACAAGAATAGCTAAGGAGGTAAAAGATCTCGGGAACCTCAAGTACTTTCTTGGCATTGAAGTTGCAAGATCACGGTATCTTTATCTCCTACAGGAAGTACATCCTAGACCTGCTGGAGACAACAAGGATGAGTGGGCGTAGAGCTGCAAATACCCCTATTAAAGTCAACCATAGATTGGGGAGGAATGGTGGAGAAGTTGTCGCAGATACCAATGGTTTTCAATGGCTTGTAGAGAGGCTCATCTACATATTCCATACTTACCAGGATATCTCTTATGTTGTTGGAGTTATCAATCAATACATGCATTCTCCCAAATCTCACCACTTGGATGTTGCCCATCGGATTCTTTGATATCTCAAAACCACTCCTGGGCGCGGCATCTTGTTTACTCCAAACAAAGAATTAACCATTGAAGTAACCTGAAAAAGTAAAAAAACATGTTGTCAGGTCCAGTACCGAAGCTGAATTTAGAGATATGAAGCATGAAATATGTGAAGGAATCTGGATTCGATCACTTATGTCTGAACTTGGGATTTAAGACAAGGGTCTCATCCGACTATATTGTAATAACAAGGAGGCCATTAGCATCGAACACAATCCTGTTCAGCATGACCGCACTAAACATGTTGAAATCGATCGACATTTCATCAAGTAGAACATAGTGGGAGGAGTTGTAAGCACTCCATTTGTCCCATTCAGTGAACTGTTGAATGATGTTCTTATTAAGGGGTTGTGTCATAGGGCATTTGGAAATATTATGACCGAGTTTGGTTTGACAGATATCACAAGCCCAACTTGAGATGGAGTGCTGAGTTTTCGCTTTATTTTTTATCCAAATTGTATTTTGTACTTTGTATATTGTCACTCCAATATATAGCGGAGTGACACTTGTTTTAGAATGATGAACTCCTAATTTCCTTCCAACGCAGTCATAATCATTGTCATGCCAAACAGACATTCAATGGCGGTGCTGTTTTTGCCCAAACTCACCGGAGCAAAAATAATCGCGTCGAACGGAGCCTAAGTTGCATCACAATCCAACTCCTTGCTACGTGCGATTAGATTTTGGTCATACTCCATTACATACAAGGTATTAGTGACTACAATTAATGCAACAGGTCAAAACAGGGAGATTCTAACATGTTATCCTTATTATTAGATGAGATCATCCGAAGACTCCAGCAAAAGTAGAGCCTACTACAGATGAAGATTATAATTTTGTTGAAGATGATTTAGAAGACAAGCAATCAAGAATTGAGAATACATCTTTTTCTTATTTAGTAAAAGAATGTGTTGGTAGGGTGGCCGGGGGATCACGTACAAGTGCCATACTACGGCGAGCACCTCTTAGTCATGTTATCTTTTTATATATTCGCTTTTTTATTTGTATTTGGAACTATGAGTCTTGTTTGGGCCCCAATCGGTTATAGGGTTGGAATGTGGTTGTGTTTGGTTTTTATGCAAAATATTATCAATTTCCCCTCTCGCTCTCTCTAATACCCCCTATCTCTCTCTCTAACCTCATGATCCGTTTCACGCCCTAGACGAACTCAGTGTTCGGAGCTGCCACTCAACTCGCCATTGCACTCCTCTCCAACACTCCTCCCCGGCGCGATAGGTTCGAGAGGATCGTGAAGGTCTCACACTGATCCTCTATGAGAATTCTCCCTCGACCACCAGCGAACGAGATCTCAAACGACAACCCGTACCAACTTGGTATCAGATCCCCCACCTCAGCTCCGCAACGCTCGACGCTGACAGCAACTCCCACCGCCAACGACAGCCTCCCCCGACCCCGTTTCGCCACTCCAGCAAGCTTCTGCGCGCCACCCGCCTTGCCCACATGACTTACGCCAATCGACAACATCTCTCTTGCACGTCTTGTGCCTCGCGTGACCCAGCCCATGCTTCTAGGGGATACTTTTGTCGGTTTTCCAATGTTATCCGCCAGCACAGGCCTTTTGCCCACTCCCCCTCGCTCTTTGTCCTCCTCTCGAGCCACACCAATGGACGACGACAACCTCAACGGCCTCACCTTGGCTAGAATTTTGGATTCTCTTCAGAACATGATGGTCGCCAACAATAGGGCCCTCATTGAAGCCCTTCAGTTGGAAGCCACCCCCCCCCCCCACACACACACACCTACACCGCGCGCTGCGTTGAGTTCCTCTCAAGAGAGCCATGAATTTCCTACACTGCGCTCTGAAGGTGGCCTCCCCCGTTTTGTGAAAATGTACTATACAATTTTTGACAGTCGGGAGACCCTCAGACTTGGCTGACACGTTGCGAGCAGTTCTTTGTCAACCAATGTACAACGTAGGAGGATTGGATTCACGCTGCTTTGTTACATCTCATGGATTTTGTACAACTATGGCTCTCTCAGTTGCAACGGGAGCGGACGAACCTCTTGTGGGAGGAGTTTAAAGACTCAGTGTAACCTTCGCTTCAGACCTACCCTTTGCGGGCACCTTATTGGCGATCTCATCTCTCACCGGAAACAGAGTCCATTGATGACTATCTCGAGCAGTTCCAAGTGCTCCTCTCACCAACCACCAAACAACCTCACCGCATCTCCACCCGCCGATTAAACAGAGCTTGTACCAATTAGGTTTGGTTGCCGACTCCCCCCTCCCCCCCCCCCAACATTGTGTCGTCGGTGGCCCGATCATCAGAATGAGAGAACCTGATAGTCGAGGATTGAGATGTTGCGTCGGTGTGGACACAACTAGGTGCACTTATGGTCTCTGGTGGGAAAAGATTTCTACCGGTGGACTAGTCAAGTTGCGGATCAACTCATCTCGATCTAGTGGTTCTAAGATAATGTTTGTAATGTAGGGCTAGGTGAGATATACGGTCGAGAGACTCTAAATGATGAGAGATCGGCTCTCCATGATTTTTTGTGTGCAATCCAGATCGAAATCGAGAAGCGAGCACCTGAATATTGCTCCTCACTACTAACTCAGGAATTGAATTATATAATCGAACACAGACATAATCCCTTGTTGAAGGCCGTGTAACTGGTCAAGGAGTTGTATGCTATACGATAGAGAAAGAAATTTCCCTGTTAATACTTGCTTCATGTCTACCCATCGGGATATGAGGCGAAGACCATCACACTTATTCCTACACTATGGGTTAATCCAATAAATCTTAGCTTGGCCTTGAAGTTTCATCTTAGCAAACCTAGCAACGACAATCATTAGGTACCTCATACCAGTCAAAACAGTCTTCCATGCCTAACAATCAACTTGTAAATGCCTTTGTCCAATTGGCCATCAAAGGATGGTGCATCTAGCCTAAATTTACATGTGATATCATCACCCTCTATGAGATCCATGATACTCGGTATAGTAATCTCCTCTAGAAGAATCAAATAACTTCAAAAGGTTAACACGATTTTAGCAAATGAGGGGCAGAGGACGATGATGATTATCGTAATAATACGAAGATCACTCCGAAGGAATTCTATGGGAACGCACTTAGACAAACTTTGGTTCCTTAAATAGAAGATTAGAGTATCAGCGACTACTATGATATGACATGTGGTGATATAAAGACTCTAGTCCTGTGTATCCTAAACTAATTTTGCGCCAGACGAATGTGATAGGGTGTGTATGTGCCCTAATGGAACTCTAACGAGTAAATGTAGACATAGTTTCTTGGAGGGATATATATGTAATGCTCAAGAAATTATTTGTTGCAAGTAATTGCAACAAATTAAGAAATTAAACTAGGCAACGCAAACAAACACAATAGAGATTAGGTATTAGAAACAAAGAGCACATTCTAACGAGAACTAAAGTAAGATTATTTAGATCAAATAATCGGGGAATAAATCTTTCAAGTAATTTTAGAAGATTGGGCAAACTTTCACCAATTAATATCCTAAATTGTATACAATCCCGCAAGTGTTTAACGCAAAGTGAAATAGACATTCCAATTATAACTTACACAAGCATTCAAGAACAAATTGGGAGATTTGAAGTAATTCAGACATCCGACAGCATTTCAGAGGCCGCTGTGTTGGTTGCCAATTTTCTGCAACACTTTGGGGTTCCCGGAGGTCGTATAATGATGGGGAGAGGCTGCAGTTAGGAAAATCCCAAATGGGGGTTGCTGGTTGCAGTCGGAGAGGACTGAAGCTGTGCAAATTTTGCAACCGAGTGAAACCGAAAGACAACAGCAATGGAAAGCAACAAGACGAGATTAAAGGAGACTAGAATTCTTGTTGCAGGAGTGTCGTCTTGGGCTGGAACTGAAAACAATGACTCCAACCAGTAGAAACAGGGAACTCGACAGTCCCTGGTTGGAATAGTTGCACTAAATGATAGGATCTATGGATGAAGTATGGCTGGCTGGAAGATTCTAGGCCAGATGATGCTGGAATTTTGCAAGAAGTGCAGTGTCTTGTGTTGGAACATCAGTTGGGGCTCCGATCAACATTTTTACAGCCTTGGACGGTGTTGGAATACCAAGGAGGCTGGCAGCAGAGATAACCGTCTGAGTTTGTTCGTCGAGTGGGAGGAGTGAGAGGAAAACCAGTGGAAAAAAAGTCGCCCGGGCTAGGGAGGGTTGTCAGAGCTCAGATGGAGGCTTAGATCTCAGAGTAACTACCTGTAACCGTCAAATTAGTGGACGCTTACATCAGTTGGTGGAGGTTTTGGTAGTTTCCGACAGTGGTTACTTACAGTTATAGTTAGTTATTGCGTGGTGGTGGAGGAAAGGTGTGGAGATAGATGTTCGGCCCTTGTTTGGTGGCTTCTGGTAGCTTGAAGAGGGAAGGAGATGGACGGTGGTTGCAATGGGAGGGATGGGGCTCGGTGCTAGAATTTTCGAAGAAGAATAGGGCAAGAGAGGGGCTGGCGGTGGTGTGAGAGAAGAGGAGGCAAGGGTTGAGAAGAAAAACTTAGGGAGCAACCCTAAAAATTAAATTCATTCAAGATAAAAATTAACTTACATACCCCTCACCCTTATATATATATGAGGGAGGACACACATAATAAGAAAGTACAACTAATATTAATTAATATAATTAATTAAAGAAATATCAATTAATACTAATTAATCAATATTGACCTATTAATTGATAATAATTAATTAATACTAACTATTATATTAACATTATTATTTATTAATACTAATCAATAATAATAAATTTCACAAAGAATGTATCGCGGCGGCTTCCATATGCGAGCATCGGTGGTTCCCATGACGGAGATTTGCTTGGGTGAATGTGCGTGCATAACATACCATCGCTCTTCAAAATCAACCTTGCCCTCAAGGTCCAACTATCAATATTTATCCGAATCTTTAATAATTTTGGTTGGTGATAAAATTTTGAGAGAAGCTAGAGTGGGTGAATGGATGGGTATTGGGTAGAAAGGATGGTGACCACGCCATGATGGAGAGAGAAAAAAGAAGCATAAAATTGACAGCTAGGGTGTGACTTGTGAGGGAGGGAAACCATATAAACAAGCTGGGCGGGAGCGTTTTGAGAAAAAAGAGAATGATGCAGCATTGGGTGAGAAAATAAAAGCAAAATGACAATGAGGGATGGTGCAGTATTGGGTGAGAAAGAGAAGCCAAAGAAAAACAAGAATGGAGGGAGAAAATAGGTGGCAGTTAAAGTGTGTATTGGAAAATAGGAAACGGCAGGTAGTAGGGAGCTATTTAGGTGTAGACTTGGGAGGTGATGTGTGCAGGGGAGGTGTGGGAAAAAAGGTAGGTTGATGCTATTAAAAAAAAGTAATTGTTTGGGAAAGAAGTGATAGAAATGGTAGAGGAGGGCTTCTGGGAAAAACAACAGGAGCACGTGGGAAAAGGGAAACATGATAAAATAAGGAAGGTGGTGTGGGGGCCACATTGGGAAGAAAAAAAGGGTTGGCAGGTGGGAGACTCATGGAGGAAAAGGATATCAAATAAACATAAAAACGGATACGTTGGTGGGGTTTGGCTCTTAATGGGAGGAAAAGAAATATTGGCAGCTGGCGATGTAGGCAGTGTGGGGCTCCGTTCGGGTGGGGTGCACGAAGCGTGGGAAAGAAACCTAGCAAGAGAAGTGTATTTCTTGTCTTGATCCAAGCTGCTAGCAGAGGAAAAGCTAGGGAGGGATAGGGGGACTGTCTCATGCTGGCAGAGAAAAATCTATGTCGAGTATATGTCAAAAGGCAGCGGTTTCGCTGGACAACGTCGGAATGGGCAAAGACAAGGATGGAATGCACCGGGAGGGGCTTGTGATGGAGCGCTGAGGGTGTGGTTGCGATGAGAGCAGTCGATCGACATCGAAGCGGGATTGGAAGGCCAACACAGTGTGGCCGGGTGCGCATGTTCCTCTAGCGGTCCGATTGGAGCAGAGAAAACACAGGCAGGATGGGTGATGATAGTAGAGATGCTGGCCCGGATGCACGGATCCAATGGTCAGCCAAGCAACGAGGATGGGATCGGCTTGTGCATGTCAGTATCTGAGCCCCTCAGGGAAATGTTGTAGCTTGGCAGTGGCATAACATGAAGAGGGATTTGCACCGATGGTAAAGGATCTGTAGGAAGACTCCTAATTGCAGGTTGCACGATGATGACAACGCTAGAAAGGAAAGCTGGTGCGGGTTGCTTGATGATGATGATGCTGGAAGGGGAAGTTGGGGCGGGCTGCTCGACGCTATAGGGGAGGGAGCATCCTCCTGCGGTTCCCTGGTGAGGGCCAGCTGGCAGAGTGCCAGAGCAAATTCCTCCTCTCTGCGTTTGACGTTGGCGAGGTGCTTGGCAAGGAGAGCACTCATAGCCCGGGGCTCGTTGCAGATGTTGTGGATGAGGTCGGGGGAGAGCACGGTGCTGGTTCCCGACAGCTTCAAAGGAAGCGAGCTGAATCTGGCAGGTCAGACCATTGTTAGGATTTTCGAAGAAGAATCCGACAAGAGAGGTGTCGCCAATGGTGAGAGCGAAGATGATGCAAGGGTTGAGAAGAAAAACTTAAGGAGCAACCCTAATACATAAAATTTATCTAAAACAAAATTAATTCACATACCCCTCCCTCTTATACAGGTGAGAGAGGGCACACATAATAAGAAATTACAACTAATATTAATTCATATAATAAATTAAATTAATATCAATTAATAATAAAAAATCAACATTGACCAATTAATTGAAACTTTAATACTAACTATTACATTAATAATATTATTAACTAATAATAATAAATTTCGCCAAGAATGTATCAAGGTGGCTTCCATATCCGAGCGTTGGTGGTCCCCATTAGGGGTTTGCTTGGTTGAATGCATGTGCGTAACACTAGGCTTCACGACTTCCGGTGCCTAGGTTCCACAGCTTGGGCGCCTAGGTTCCACGGCTTCAGCGCCTACTCGGTTCCACGGCTTCGACGCCTACTAGGTTCCACGGCTTCGCACCAGGGTTCCACGGCTTCGCGTCTGGGTTCCACGGCTTCGCGCCTGGGTTCCACGGCTTCGCGCCTGGGTTCCACGGCTTCGTCGCCTGGGTTCCACGGCTTCGTCGCCTGGGTTCCACGGCTTCGGCGCCTGGGTTCCACGGCTTCGGCGCCTGGGTTCCACGGCTTCGGCGCCTGGGTTCCACGGCTTCGGCGCCTGGGTTCCACGGCTTCGGCGCCTGGGTTCCACGGCTTCGGCGCCTGGGTTCCATGGCAAACCTGAAAATTCTTCTCCAAATTCTACAATCGGAAATAAAATTCAACTCCTATATTTATAGGCTTAAGGAAAGCAATGGACGACCATGATTGGCTTGTACGAAACATACATAAAAGGTACATAAATAGTTTATGGGAAAATATGAAAATACATCGGAAATGTCTTGGCGACGTCCTGAACATGACTACAGACTCAGATCATGCATAGGAAGATCCTAACTCCTCTTCCTACGAATGTTAACATGAATGGGTTCTGATACAGGTTGGCTCACCCGATAACTATGATCCCCATCACAATTACTTTACTTATTCATACACCAACAAAAATACATTCAACAATTAAATAAACCTTTCAAACACACCTTTATTTCTTCTCATGGTACACGATTTTAATGCTTCTCAAGATGAATGAGAATCATATAGTTAAGGGTGGGGGTTTATGGGAACAATGAGCACGCGCGGCTCGGAAGGAGAGGCCGCAGGAGGAAGACGTGCGGTCTAAGTAGAGGAGGCCGCAAATAGTCGTGATGGAGGGCTCGGAGGGAGATGTCCCGGGTGAGGGCAGTCTGACAGTCTCAACGAGCTCTAACACGGGCAACTGGCCACGGGCTCAGCATGCGGAGGAGATCACACGGTTTGAGCGGTCGCAAAAGAAGATTCCGCACAAAATGGGCGGGAATAATACAGAGGAGGCCCGGGCCTATAAAAGGATCCAGGAGCGCCCGGAAGAGAGAAGTCCATGAAAGGAGAGAGTCGCAGACTCTGTGGGTGCGAAGAGGAGACCTCTCGTAGAGTCTGCAAGGTTATGAGAAGAGTCCGCCCAAGAGAGATACGAGAGTTGGGGCTCAATAGTGAAAGAAACGGTCTGCATGAATGTCTCCCTCTGATACCATGTAGAAATACACGGAAGAAGAGAGAAAATCAATATTTTATTAATTTCTCATAAAAAATCCTTCACAATTACAAGTATGTGTCTAAACTTCATTCTGAGACGTGAGATTAATCCCTAAGAGTGAAATGGGTCTTGTATGGGCCTTTGTACAAGTTATTTTAACAGTAGTCATAACAAAAATCAATTGCATAATAGAAATTTTTTATGCCAATATATTATCTGATGGGAATCCATCGGATCGTGCACATGATGGGGCGGGACCCACGTTCATTTATTCCCGCCGGAAGACGTGATCGGATCGCCGATCCGACCCCGCGGTTGCGTCCGGCACGTCGCCGCGAATCAGAATTATATATTTATGTATTTTTTTTGGACACGTGCTTATTTTATTTAAGGGCGAACCCACCGGCCAATCATAGCCGTTGGATGGGATGCCCTCATGCTTGTTTTCTTATAAATAGGACTAGTGGCTGGTTAGGGTTATCATTGCTGAAGTTGGAGAGTTTCTTCCCTACTTCCGATGGTCTTCCGCGGTGCCGACGCCGTGGACCCTTGGTGCCGACGCCTTGGGGTAAGTTTTCCTCTTCCTCTCCCTCACCTTCTCCTCCCCATCCAGGCCGCCAGCCCCCTCCCTGTTTCCGCCCAGTTTCGGCCGCCCGAAACCCCCCGTCTTCCCCCCATCCAGGCCACCAGCCCCCCTCCCTGCTTCCGCCCAGGTCCGGCCACCAGAAACCCCCCCCCCCATCTCCTCCCTATCCAGGCCGCCAGCCCCTCCCACCGGTCCGCCGCCTGGAACCAGCCACCCGCCCCCCTTTCCGCCTCGTACCAGCCCGCCAACGCTCTTTCTCCATCCCAAATCCGTGGATCCACCGCCCGCTAACCCCCCTCTACCATTACTCCCCACGATCCGGGTTAAAGCGCCCCGATCTACCCTCCCATCACCCGATCCACTCTCCCCAAACCGGATCCGGCCATCTATTACCGGAACCGTCCACCCGAGTCCGGATCCGCGCGTATTCATCCGGATCCGCCCGTTTTCCGTCTCGATCCTCTCTCCCACCACCAAAACAGCCCCTTCCCGTCATCTCCACCTCCGGTTCCACCACCCGGCACCCGATCTACGCCACCCGCACCCTCCACTTCCATTGCCCGAAATCAGCCCCTAGTCTTGAGTATTTTGTGATTGTGTTGTACTATTTTCTGGATATTATTATTGGAAGATCTCATATTTGCTTGGAACTTGTTTGTGGCATTTTGTATCGATTGATTATTAACCTGCAGGTGGATCCCTTCGCCGCGCGCTTCGCTTTTGGCCCTCCGAGCGGAGGAAAGCCAACTAAGAAATTTGCCAAATATTAAAATAAATTCTTGTTGTAGTTATTTGCTTGTGGCGTTGTTATTTTCCATTGCTCTAATAATCCGTCGCATGAACCAGTTATTGTGTTGCATATAGAGTCTAAGTGGTGCACTCCATAGCCTACCCTACATCAGTTGGTATCAGAGCAGGTTGGGCCATTTGCATGCTCCGTAGTGGTAGGACATTTAGAAGCATGGTAGATCCACCCGTCACAAATGACCGGGCAGCGGGCTCGAATTCGAGCACCGCTACCACAGACTTTCAACGCCTTATTCTAGAGCGTTTTGACGCATTGGGTACCCAGTTCGAGAATGTGCGTCACGATATCGCCGCGGTGACTCGTCGCCTAGACTTGATAGAGCGCGCGAGAGGTACTCCCCCCCTACACGACCATGAGGCGGGTGACCCGGGCGACTCTCCCCGTCGTGGGTAGCGGATCAGAGATGATCCGCCACCTGCGGACCACTACCACCGTGAAGACCCCGTGAGAGCCCCCACCCCGCCAGCATGGCGGAACCCAGATCCACCTCGTGGCCGACCCCCACCCCCGTGGGAGGATTACCGTATGCCACGACAGCCTGGCCCTAGGAACCGCGTGTCCCCGCTCGGTCGCCACGACCAGCGTCGTGACGAGTATTACCCGCCGGGTCGACGTGAGCGCGGACCCCCGCCCGCTCGACACGACTATGACCGTGACGATGATCCTGATGATTATCCAAACCCGCGGAGAGGCGACCGCGGCTTTGACATCACTCGTCGCATCCGACTCGATGCCCCTTCGTTCGATGGTCGCCTAGATCCGAAAGCCTTCAGCGATTGGCTCTTGAACATGGACCACTACTTCGAGTGGTACGACATGAGTGACGAGCGTTGCGTCCGCTTTGCAAAGATGAAGTTGATCGGGCAAGCTAAGGTGTTCTGGATTAGTGTCGAGAGAGCTCTAGAGCGGGATGGTTACTACCCCATCGTCAGATGGGACGAGATGAAGGAGAGACTGAAGGAGAAGTACCTCCCCGCGTTATATCGAGATCAGCTATTTGAGCAGCTACAGAACTTACGACAGGGGACACTTACTGTCGCTGAGTACATGGATCGCTTCGATGAGCTGGTCGTCAGGAGTGATATTTCAGAGGAACCTATTGCCACTGCCGCCCGTTTCAAGGCGGGCCTTCGTTCCGATATTCGGAGAGAGTTGATTCCCCACCGCTTGGAGACTGTTGATCAGATATTCCAGCTCTCCCTCGAGTATGAGCAATACCTTCGTTCGTCTAGTACGAGGAAGTTCACCTCTCGGACTGATTCCTCGACCTTTAGGAAACCCGCTCCTCCCCAGACCACCACGGCCGCACCCTCGCGCATCCCCGCGGATGCGAAGGGTAAAGCCGTAGCCACTGATGGCCAGCGATCTGGGGGCATTGTATGTTTTAGATGCTCTGGCAGGGGCCACGTGGCGGCGCAGTGCCCCACGCGGAACCTGTTACTTGAGGAAGAGGAGGAACAGGGTCTAGAGGGTGAAGAGGAGGCCCCAGAGGAGGTTAGGGCTGCAGTCGAGGAAGGGTGGGAGAGTGACGCCGAGCGATCATTAGAAGTGGGAGTGATTCGGCGCCTCCTACACACCCCACGTGTGGACGAGGACTGGCGACGCACGACCATCTTTTACACGTACTTCCCTAGTGCAGGCGGTCCCTGCAAGCTAGCCATTGATGATGGGAGTTGCGTGAATATTGTAGCCCAGAAGGCGCTTGACCGTATGCAGGTGAAGGCAGAGCCTCACCCCCATCCGTACCGTGTCGTCTGGGTTGACAAGACGGCGATTCAGGTCACCCAACGTTGTTTGGTCCCGATCACCATTGCGTCCTTTCAGGACAAGGTCTGGTGCGATGTTATTCCCATGGACGTCGCTCACGTGTTGCTTGGCCGCCCCTGGCTTTTTGATCGTGATGTCACGTGCTTCGGTCGCTCGAACACGTGTGTCTTTTATGATAAGGGGCGGAAGATTACGTTGACGCCCACCCAGCCCCGAGATCGACCCAAGGGTGTGGTAGAGTCATCTCCGAGCACGAGCGCCGCGCGACCACTGCATATTCCGAGGCGAGGTGAGTTTCTGCGAGATAGTGCCGAGTCCGACGTTATTTATGTAGTCGCCGCTACCCAGGTTACCGAGGACGCTCCAGTCGATTTCCCACTCGCGGTGCGTCCCCTGTTAGGCGATTTTGCGGACATTATGCCAGACGAGCTCCCCGATGAGCTGCCTCCCCCTCGGGACATTCAGCATGCCATTGATTTAGTCCCGGGAGCTTCCCTCCCGAACCTGCCTCACTACCGTATGCACCCGGATGAGCACGCTGAGCTCAAACGGCAGGTTGACGAACTTCTTCGGAAGCAGTTTATTCGCGAAAGCATGAGTCCTTGTGCAGTCCCCGCCCTTCTTACCCCTAAGAAGGACGGTAGTTGGCGTATGTGCATCGACAGCCGCGCCATCAATAAGATCACGGTCAAGTATCGCTTCCCCATCCCACGACTCGATGACTTACTGGATACTATGTCCGGTGCCCAGATCTTCTCCAAGATCGACCTCCGCAGCGGGTACCATCAGATACGAGTTCGTGAGGGGGACGAGTGGAAGACCGCATTTAAGACCAAGGACGGTCTGTATGAGTGGCTAGTCATGCCATTCGGGCTACCCAACGCCCCGAGCACATTCATGCGAGTTATGACGCAGGTGTTGCGGCCCTACATGGGCAAGTTCCTGGTGGTGTACTTTGATGACATATTAGTCTACAGCCAGACTCAGGCCGCTCACCTCGATCATTTGAGACTTCTCTTCGGCACCCTCCGTCGAGAGAAGCTGTATGTGAACCTGAAGAAGTGCGCCTTTCTGTCCGAGTCCGTCCACTTCCTAGGCTTTATTATTTCCTCCACTGGAGTCTCCGTGAACCCTGAGAAGGTCAAATCTATTCGAGATTGGCCTGTACCTAGGAATATCCACGAGGCTCGTAGCTTTCACGGGCTTGCCACCTTCTATAGGAGGTTTGTCCAGGGGTTCAGCACGATCATGGCCCCATTCACGAGCTGTCTCAAGAAGGGAGAGTTTCAGTGGACCCCCGCAGCCACCAGAGCCTTCGAGGAGATTAAGGAGAGATTGACGACAGCTCCCGTCCTGAGGTTACCAGATTTCAGCCGCGCCTTTGAGGTCGCCTGCGACGCGTCCGGTATCGGTATAGGTGGCGTATTGAGCCAAGAGGGACACCCAGTTTCCTACTTTAGTGAGAAGCTGAATGACGCAAAGCAAAAGTACTCGAACTACGATCGAGAATTTTATGCTATTGTCCAGTCTCTGCGCTACTGGCGACACTATCTCCTTCCCCGGGAGTTCGTGTTGTATTCCGACCACCAGGCCCTCCGTTACCTCGATTCGCAACGCAAGCTGGGCCACCGGCATGCGAAGTGGGTTGAGTATCTGCAGGATTTTCATTACGTTCTCAAGCACCGCGCGGGTGTTGAGAACAAGCCGGCCGATGCGTTGAGTTGTCGTGTCTCTTTGCTTCAGACGATGACCGCCCGCGTCGACGGGCTCGAGTGCATGATCTTAGAGTATCCGACGTGCCCTGATTTTGGTGAGATTTACACCGTCATATCCCGAGATCCCCCAAACCCTGTTGAGGGATATCAGATCTTCGAGGGATATCTATACCATGGATCCCGCCTATGCATTCCTCGAACATCGTATCGTGATTTCCTGGTTTGGGAGTTGCATGCGGGTGGAGCCGCCGGACATTTTGGGCGCGACAAGTCTATAGCCATTGTGGAGGACCGTCTCTACTGGCCCACGCTTAGGAAGGATGTGACTAGGGTCGTCCGCCACTGCCGTACCTGCCAGACGGCCAAGGGTACGAAGCAGAACACGGGCCTATATACTCCGTTACCGGTCCCACGTCGGCCGTGGGAGGACCTTAGCATGGACTTCGTTCTTGGACTTCCCCGCACTCTTCGGAAGCACGATTCCATCTTCGTGGTGGTTGATCGCTTTTCGAAGATGGCTCATTTCATTGCATGCCGCAAGACGGCGGACGCGACCCACGTTGCATCCATTTTCATGAGGGACGTTTTCCGATTACACGGCCTTCCCAAGACCATCGTATCGGACCGTGACGTGAGATTTATGAGCTACTTCTGGAAGACCCTGTGGCTCAAGACTGGCACCACCCTTAAGTTCTCGACTGCCTACCACCCACAGACGGACGGCCAGACGGAGGTAGTAAATAGGAGTTTAGGGAACTTGTTGAGATGTCTAGTGGGAGAGCGAGTGAGTAGTTGGGACTTAGACCTGCCGGTCGCCGAGTTTGCATATAATAGCTCCGTCAATAGGACTACTGGGTTGAGTCCATTTCATATAGTGTCAGGTTATGACCCCAGGAAACCCCTTGACCTTATTCCGAGCCCGTTAGAGTCTCGTCCTAGTGAGTCTGTCGAGTCATTTGCACAGCATCTGCATGAGTTGCATGAGTCGGTTCGCCGACGTATTAATATGAGCAATGAAAATTATAAAACACACGCAGATCAGCGAAGACGAGAGCGTATTTTTGATATTGGCGAACGGGTGATGGTACGAGTCCGCCCGGAGAGACTCCCTTCGGGGTCTGCCAAGAAGCTAAGCGTCAGGCGAATGGGTCCTTTCTCAGTTATTAGTCGGATTGGGACAAACGCCTACAGGCTAGATATCCCGGCAACCATGGGGATTCATCCGGTTTTTAATATCGAGGATCTGACACCCTATTACGAGCCTCATGACTATGGGGACCCGAGCAGTGGAGGTGCGCCACCTTCTTCCCCCTTGCCTTCCTTCCCCACCGCCCCACCCACACCAGTTGGCCACCATAGCTCGCCCACTACTGACACCCTTTCCCCTGGGAGTTCGTCGCCATTGGTACCACCGCCGGCATCACCACTCGCACCGGATCCCACCATGAGAGACGAGAGCATCACGGAGATCAGATCCCACCAGATTGTTCCCACCACGGACGGGTCGTGCCTTCGCTACTTGGTTCATTGGCGGGGTCGTACAGACGCTGACGACGCTTGGATACTATCGGCAGAGCTTGATCGACTTGCCCCCGGACTTTGACTCCAGTACGATCGTCTCCATTCCTCGGAGATGAATGCCTTTCAGTCGGGGGGAGTTGATGGGAATCCATCGGATCATGCACATGATGGGGCGGGACCCACGTTCATTTATTCCCGCCGGAAGACGTGATCGGATCGCCGATCCGACCCCGCGGTTGCGTCCGGCACGTCGCCGCGAATCAGAATTATATATTTATGTATTTGTTTTGGACACGTGCTTATTTTATTTAAGGGCGAACCCACCGGCCAATCATAGCCGTTGGATGGGATGCCCTCATGCTTGTTTTCTTATAAATAGGACTAGTGGCTGGTTAGGGTTATCATTGCTGAAGTTGGAGAGTTTCTTCCCTACTTCCGGTGGTCTTCCGCGGTGCCGACGCCGTGGACCCTTGGTGCCGACGCCTTGGGGTAAGTTTTCCTCTTCCTCTCCCTCACCTTCTCCTCCCCATCCAGGCCGCCAGCCCCCTCCCTGTTTCCGCCCAGTTTCGGCCGCCCGAAACCCCCCGTCTTCCCCCCATCCAGGCCGCCAGCCCCCCTCCCTGCTTCCGCCCAGGTCCGGCCGCCAGAAACCCCCCCCATCTCCTCCCTATCCAGGCCGCCAGCCCCTCCCACCGGTCCGCCGCCTGGAACCAGCCACCCGCCCCCCTTTCCGCCTCCTACCAGCCCGCCAACGCTCTTTCTCCATCCCAAATCCGTGGATCCACCGCCCGCTAACCCCCCTCTACCATTACTCCCCACGATCCGGGTTAAAGCGCCCCGATCTACCCTCCCGTCACCCGATCCACTCTCCCCAAACCGGATCCGGCCATCTATTATCGGAACCGTCCACCCGAGTCCGGATCCGCGCGTATTCATCCGGATCCGCCCGTTTTCCGTCTCGATCCCCTCTCCCACCACCAAAACAGCCCCTTCCCGTCATCTCCACCTCCGGTTCCACCACCCGGCACCCGATCTACGCCACCCGCACCCTCCACTTCCATTGCCCGAAATCAGCCCCTAGTCTTGAGTATTTTGTGATTGTGTTGTACTATTTTCTGAATATTATTATTGGAAGATCTCATATTTGCTTGGAACTTGTTTGTGGCATTTTGTATCGATTGATTATTAACCTGCATGTGGATCCCTTCGCCGCGCGCTTCGCTTTTGGCCCTCCGAGCGGAGGAAAGCCAACTAAGAAATTTGCCAAATATTAAAATAAATTCTTGTTGTAGTTATTTGCTTGTGGCGTTGTTATTTTCCATTGCTCTAATAATCCGTCGCATGAACCAGTTATTGTGTTGCATATAGAGTCTAAGTGGTGCACTCCATAGCCTACCCTACATCATTATCATAACGAAAATTTTAGTAATTCATGTAAATAGTGATGAACAATAAATAAGTGCAGGGTAGAAGTAAATGAAGGAGAGTTCTGCAGAAATTTTGAGTATGAGACAAGTTAAACTAATGATCTCAACGTTCAAGTTAGAAGTGCATGCATAGGACCAAGTAGCATGCATGAAACTCAAGTGCAATTCGTCATTTGGTACCAAATAGGACGCTATAATTTAATTATAAAAATGTAGATAAGACAAACTGTAGGTCCAAAAGAGTGCCACAGATGGCACATATAATTCAAGTTCTTCTCATTTGTAACTATCAAGTAGAACACACTTCTATACTTACTTCATCAAGGTAGTTGAAAACGTATGGATAAGAGAGATGCCATGTTTCATCTAGAGCAATGCCAAGAAATTCCCATGAAGCACCTTGATCTAAACTTCTTGCAACCCCAATATCACCTTGCATTGTTGCCATAGTTTTTGTCTCGAAGAAAAGATAAAATGTGTTGTCCTGATGAAAACAATGGAAAACTATTAGAACACAAATTTTACTGGGAAAAAAAGAAAGAATGGGTTTGCACAGCATGAAGTTCCCAAAAACTATTAAACGACACTTTGTTTAAACAAGTTGGGCAGTATTTAGATCCTTCTAAACTTTGAAACCACAATTTACAGAAAGTAGATATACTTTATTGGGACAATAAAAAAATAGCTACCAAATTCGGTGCATGGACAAAGATGAACAAATAGCATATGAACAAAGGGTCGCTTATAAAAAAAAGACAATAAATATAGTAACCTCGGGAAATATTATGAAAGCTAATGATAGCTTCAACTATCGTCAAACAATATATGATGATTAATACGGAGGAAGATACATGATATCTGTTAGATTATGAAATTATTCCGATTCAGCTCATTGATCTAGCTCAGCTCTTTCAGTTGCTTCGGCTCCGGCATACATAAATTAAAGCGGCGCCTATGATTAGGGCTACGAGGAACTGAGAGGTATGTGATTCTCCTTCTCCTTATTTTACATGGTATTAGATCCGCCGGTTGCGATCTTCCTTCGTAGTCTCCTGAGAGGTTCCAATCGAGTGCAGCAGCGACGTCTTCCCTTCATCAACTCCGTTGCGTGCGTCTGCGACATAGAAATCGTCCGTCGACGTCTTCCCTCCCGCCGCATTTGTCTCCCAGCGCTGCGTTGCCGGCCGCTGCGTCGCCGGCCGATGCATCGCCTGCCGCTGCGTCGCCTGCCGCTGCATCCGGCAAGCTGTGATTCCTGTGTCCCCTTCCACTAGTGAATCCTGCAACAGCCCAATCCTGCCCAACCGCTCCGGACTGTGTCTCCTGGCGGTGAATCCAGTTCTGGTTGTCTTCAGATCCGACTATCTTCCTCGATTGGCTGTCGTCTCTTCTGGATTCAGATCCTGCCACGTCCTCTCTTTTTGATCCAGATCCGGCTACGTCCTCTCTTATGGATCCCGTTCCGTCTGTCTTCGTCGATTTCTGCAATTTTTGTATTGCAGGTCTATCCTTTCTGAGTGGACATCATTGTTGTGGTTGATGTCGGAAGAAGATTCTAAGAAACAAGCTACGATTGGTGATGAGTCTAGAGGGATCATGGAGGACTCTATGAATAGTTCTATGCATTTTCCTACTAGACTCACGGATGAGAAACTAGAAGGTCCCCAAAACTTCCAAATTTGGAAGAAGACTGTTCTTATATGCTTGAAAGGCATGAGAAAAATCTAAACATCTTACAAATCTTTCTCCTCAGCCAGGTGATTTAGGGTATCCAATCTGGGAAATTGAAGAGAATCGTATCTTCAGTCTTCTTCTTAATTCCATGGATCAGAAAGTCAAAGCCATAACTGCTAATTGCTCTACAATTAAGGATGTGTGAGACCAATTAACTCTTATGTATTCAAAAATAATAACAAATCTCTAATATGCAACCTGTTGAAGAAGATATTCCAATGAAATCAGGAGGAGCGATCTATCCAGGAATTTTATATCGAGTTCCAATTCTTATTCGATGAACTTCATGTCTTGTGGTTGATTCTCACTTCTTCTCTTGAAATGATGGCTCAAAGAGAACAACTTGGAGTCATGTGCTTCTTATCTATCCTTCATCCTAGCCTAGAATCTATCAAATCTTATCTGAGAAAATGTCTACATTCATTCCAGAAGTGTACAATCATCCACACAATATCATTATTCGATCAACAACTCAACAAGCTGTTAATGATAAGTCTTCTTTATTCTCCTCATCTAGGAATAGTGGACATGGTAATCGTGGTGGTTGTGCTCCTCGTGGTGGGAAAGGAGCTCGGGTTAATAGAGATCAATGTGTGTCATCACTGTGGGATCACTGGACACTTAATGCATAATTGTTACAAGCTGCATGGGTATCCCAATGGAAACAAAGTGGCTAACACATCTTTGTCTTATCCAGAGAATAGAGATCTCTCCCATACCCGTGGACACTTAATGCATAATTGTTACAAGCTGCATGGATATCCCAATGGAAACAAAGTGGCTAACACTTGTCTTCTCTAGAGAATAGAGATCTCTCTCATACCCTTGAGAAAAGGATTATTGAGATGCGTGATGAGAAATTTCAAAGATATACTTAATTTCAAGTTGAAGGTCAGAACTTTATGGCTACATATGCTCAGACAGGTAACCACACTGCGTGCATCTCTATGTCCCAAAGGAAGTGGATTGATGATTTTGGGGCTTCAGATCACATTATTGGGTCGACAAGTCATCTTAAAACATTTTCGTCATCTCCCGTCAGTGCTTTCATTGTGGTTGATGGCTCCTCAAAAAGTGTGAAGGGAAATGGGACCCGCCTTTCTACAGACTTAAAATTATCACATGTTCTTTATGCTCCAAATTCACCTTTTTAATTTGGTATCTATAAGTCAAATTACAAAGCAATTAAAATGTCTGGTCTCATTTTTTCCTGATGGTTGTATTTTTCAGGATCTTTTGACGATGAAGTCTACTGGTAACGGGAAGGTTGAAGGAGTTTACATGATTGAAGTCGTGCCTCCTCCCGTTGTTTAATATGTCACATCCACATCATCTTATGACATTCACTGATGTGTTGGTCATCCCTCATCTACCACTCTTCATCAACCGTTTCCTAAGTTTAAAGACATTTCTTTTGAGTGTGAGCCATGTCAGTATGAGCACCAACATGTGGCTTATGCTCCTAGATTCAATAAACGGATGTCTTCTCTGTTTGAGTTAGTTCATTCTGATGTTTGGGGTCCTTCCCCTATTGTATCAAAATTGGGTTTTTGATATTATGTTACTTTCGTTGATGACTATTCTCGTATGACATAGGTGTATCTTTTGAAAAATCGCTCTAATGTTTTTCAAATATTTTGTGAATTTTATGCTGAAATTCAAAATAAATTTTTTTCTAGCATTAAGTGTTTGCGTAGTGATAATAGTCGTGATTATCTAGTCAATTTAGGAACTTCCTTTTCTGCAAATGAGTTGTATATCAGACCTCATGTCCAGACACCCCAACAAAACGGAGAGGCTGAGCGTAAAAACAAGCATCTTCTTGAGGTTGCTCGTGCTCTTTTATTTTGACATCATGTCCCTAAGATTTTTTGGGCATATGAGGTTTTAACTGCAAGTTATTTTATCAACCATCTACCATCTACATTCTTAATGGAAGAACTCTCTTTCATGAATTGTTGCCCACCCATTCTATATTTCTTATGCTGCCCAAAAAATTTGGGTGTGTCAATTTTGTTCACGACATACGGCCTAATGTGTCTAAACTTGATGTCGGGCATCGTTGTTTTTCTCTTGATCTCGGACGTTAAGTTGTGTGTGCTGACGTCACATTTCAAGAGTCGATACCTTATGTCTTTAATGATGTTACTCTGCAACATACAATTGAAACTCAGGTACCGGAAATCCGGCCTCCTACTTATCCCCTTAATGCAGCTCCTCAAGATGCGGCTCCTCTCACTCAATCACCTTCAACCAATACATCTCCCAATGACTTATTGGATCCTCAAGTGGGTACCCCGTTGGATTCTTCATCACATGTGAATGATATTGGGGAAGCACCTGATACTGACTGTGTGGTTGACGACGAACTCATTGCCCTTCGGAATGGTGTTCGGAATTGCCAAAATAGAACGGTTTATACTGACTCATATAAAGGTTTATCTTTTTATACTAGACCTTTAATGGCCACTTTGAAAACCACGCAAGTTCACAAGTCTATCATGGATGCCTTGGCTCATCCTAGTTGGTGTGCTGCTATGATTGAGGAGATGCAAGCTCAGTTCAAAATGGTACTTGGGAGCTAGTTGTGATGCAGAGCAGAGACGAGCACGAGCTTTGGGCCCGTTCGGGGCTGATTTGGCGACTTATCATATATGGCGTGCCCGGATCGACGATCGTACCCCGCGGTTGCGTCTGACACGTCGCCGCGAGTCAAAAACATATATTAGTTTATTATATTTTGAGTTTATTTTCATGTTTATAGTGCCCGATCCAACAGGCCAATCATATCCGTTGATGGTGAAGCCCTAGGTTGTTCTCCTCTTATAAATATTGGTCTAAGAGGCTGAACCAAGTGATTGCAGATTTTGGAGATATTGAATCCCGGAATCCCGCGATCCCTCCCTGGTGCCGACGTCGTGGAACCCTAGGTGGCGACTCTTAAGCCTCCAAACTCCTCTCCAAGGTAATCCCTACCCCCACCTTCATTTTCCACGCCTCAAACCTTCGTGTCACCCGCTGAATCCTGCCATTCCAGCCCCCGGAAAACAGCCGACATGCTGCCCCTTTTCCGCCGCCCAACCCGCCTCCTCCCCTCAAACCCGCCGCCTCTCCACCGCCGCTACAGGGCCGCCGCCACCTCTTGTCCGCTCTCCACTGCTGGCCGACCAGCCCTCACATTTCCCCACCGTCGGCCACCTCCTTAAATTGTCGCCGACCTCCACCGCCCCTCCTCCCCAATCCGCCAACTCCCTTTCGTGGATCCACCGTTCTAACACCCCTAAAATCCTAAATCCGTCCAGATCTAGGCTTATAGCCGTCCGATCCGTTATTTCCACCGCTCATACTTTCCATTTTTGCCCGGATCCGACTCTAAATAGCGGATCTACTCCTCCCCGGCCCGGATCTACTTATAAGTGGTCGGATCCACCGTTTTATTGCCCGTTTTCACCCTTTACTGCCGAGGATAGCCACCGCCATCGTCATCAAGCCGCCGGCTCCATCTCCGATCACCGATCTACACATCCGACCCTCCAAATCTTCAGTGTCTCGGTTCAGCCCTCTACTTTGTGAGTTCTCTTGTGATATTTGTTTATGTGATTTGACATTTATCATTGATGAATTAATATACATCGCTTTGATTCTTGCTAGTAGAGATTTGTTTCGATACAGTACTAACTTGAAGGAGAAATTATTCGCCGCGCGCTTGACCTTGGCCCTCCGAGCGGAGGAAAGACATTCCAATTGCCTAAATAAATAATTGCTTTTCTATTCAAATATCTGGGTGGTGCTAAAACTTACATTGCATAAATTATTTATCAAATACCGGTCATTGCATTACATGTAGAGTTGGATTAGCGTGTCACCGTGACAGGATCACCTAGCATTGTAGGTTTTGTGCACCACTAGCCAACCCTGGCTCAGTTGGTGAGTGCTGGTGAAGGCCTCTTATCTAGGAGGTCCGGGGATCGAGCTCGGCCTTAACAACCTGCCGCATGGTGGTGATTCCATGGCGGAGAGCTGGTTGGGGTGTACGGGTCGCGGCTCTGATGAAAGCTGCCTGGTGATGACTCCAGGTGGGACTCCAGGGTGGCGGACAGGTATGACGCCTGTGCCACATCATAATACACTTTTATGATGAGGCACAGACGTCACACCTGTCTGCCACCCTGTAGTCCCACCAGGGGCCCACCTGGAGTCATCACCAGGCAGCTTTCATCAGATCCGCGGCCCGTACACCCCAACCAGCTCTCCGCCATGTAATCACCACCATGCGGCAGGTTGTTGAGGCCGGGGCTCGATCCTCAGACCTCCTAGATAAGAGACCTTCACCAGCACTCTCATCACCAACTGATCCGCGGCTCAGTTGGTGATGAGAGTGCTGGTGAAGGCCTCTTATCTAGGAGGTCCGGGGATCGAGCCCCGGCCTCAACAACCTGCCGCATGGTGGTGATTCCATGACGGAGAGCTGGTTGAGGTGTACGGGCCGCGGCTCTGATGAAAGCTACCTGGTGATGACTCCAGGTGGGCCCCCTGGTGGGACTCCAGGTTGGTGGGCAGGTGTGACGTCTGTGCCGCATCAAGTTCCCTTACCCAAGAATAAGCAAACTATTGGGTGTAAGTGGATATTTACACCCAAGATCAACCCCGATGAGTCTCTTGCTTGCTTAAAGGCTCGTCTTGTTGCAAAGGGATATGCTCAATAATATGAGATTGATTATTTTGAGACGTTCTCCCCAATAACTAAAATGACTTCCGTTTGCTACCTATCTCGTGACAGCACGCTAGTTTTCTTCATGGAAGAACTCCCTTTCATGAATTGTTGCCCACCCATTCTCTATTTCCTATGATACCCGAAATTTTTAGGGATATCTGTTTTGAACGGCCTAATGTGTCTAAACTTGATCATCAATCTCTTCGGTGAATCTTTGTAGGTTATGCCCTACATCAGAAGGGGCATCGCTATTTTTCTCCTATCAGTGTAAGCTGCAACACACGCCCCTATTTATAACAAAAGAGAGCGGTTGGGCACCCGGCCTGAACAACTATGATCATTTGTAATGCTCGGTGTCCTAAAACGCTAAATACAAGCCCAATAAAATAAAAAAAGTACACAAAATGTAAAATGACGCTCCGTACGCGCTCACAGCCTCGGATCACCAATGCGATCAATGCATCTTGGGCAATCTCTTCCATCGAATACGATCATGCGGCCGAGTCTCATCAATTTCCCCGACTGAAAAACATTCATCTTTGACGAATGAAGATGAATGAACTGTAGTCGAAGATCGGGGTTAAGTCTATTCAGCTTTGTCACCAATATCCAAGCATCATCAAAGGTGGAGTGTTCACTCCAGTGCACCAAGTAACGACAAGAAGGACCGTCTATAGTGGTGATGCACTTGTCCATCACAATATTACTAATGTTATCATCTCTCACCTCTCGTGTTGGTGGATCTAGAAAAACTGGTGGAATCATAGGAGGTGCAGACAAGTCCGCGGGTCCTCTTCCAAGGGTGCAGACAAGTCCGCGGGTCATCTTCCAAGGGTACAGACAAGTCCGCGGGTTCTCGCCCAAGGTGATCAATGGAAGTGTCGAGCTGTAACTGGGAGGATGTCAGAAGAGGCTCAAGGTATGGGTCCTTATGCTTGAGTCTCAAAGTAATGTGTCAAATCTTTCATATTAAATACGGGATGAATACTCATATCTGCAGGGAAATCAATCTCGTAGTCATTTGTCACAACTTTCTTTATAACCCTATAAGGACTCATTCGCTTAAGTTGTAATTTAGTAGCGACTCCTTTTGGGAGCCCCGCTTTGTAAAGTCCGACCATGACATGCTCGCACACTCGAAAAAACTGCTCGCATCTATGCATATCTGCCCATACTTTATATAATTTAAAATTGCTAGTAACTTTCTTCTGGATTACCTTATGTATTTCATGCAAGTGATACAAAACATGCAACATATGTGATTCATGCAACACAAATGAGTCATACACTAAATGTAAATAAACAAACACCACATGTAAAAGATAAACTACGAATATGAATAACTTCGTAAACTATTGGTTTTAGGTACTAAAAGAAACTCCTATGATAGGTACGTGATCAAGAGGTTCAGAAGGTGGGTCAAAGAAAAAGTCATTGCGGGCGCAATGAACACTCCAATGAACATCAGAGACATTAGTAATAAGATGTGTCAATATATTGTGTGGGCTGTCTCTATAAGCGCGAGTAGTAAGACCTAAGATCAATGAGTCATGAGGTGCACTCTCAAACATGATTGTGCTACTAATGATAGATACATACATCCCAGGTAATCGTCACATTTGTGACAAATTTTTGTATACCCATCTTGGTGAATCCCCTGATGAGCCACATATGGAGTGCTCTCATATAAACAATAATGCACGTGAAGCGCAATAAACGTGACAAGTTCGCTAAGGAAATGTGACGCATCAGGAGGCTCACCAGGAGAGGCATACGAAAAATCATCGTGAATACGATGATCAACTAAGTGAAAATCATAGGCATTGACAATAGGATGTGACTCTAGTGTATGGTGAGTGTCCCTCATGAGAAAGAACCCATATAGAGGGTCAGCAGGGGGTACAGTCTAAAACTCATCATGAGTGTGTGTGACCAGATGGTAAACTCTCAAAACATCCAAATTATACTCGAGTGTTCTTAGGGAGAATCCTACATAATGGAGGCTACACTCAAGATCCTCTCTCCGGAGCACTATCAATATCAAGGGCAATAATGGGAGAGATGTAACCATCTCAATACTCATAAGTATGTCACTCACCTGAATCTCATCCTCACAAGGACGAGGTGGCTCATCTGGAGGCTCAACGGGAGGGTTGTCAAAGAACCCGTCAACAGGGGAATGGTCCTCCAGAAGTAAACCATCATCAGAGTTTGTGTTCCCACTTCCCCGAAATGGGTGAGGTGTCTACCACAAGATTACTACAAGGCTCTCGGCTTCCGATCGTGATGTGGCTCGGTGTCGGGTGAAGTGTGGGAAAAGACTATACTCAGTAGTAGGCTAATAGGTATAGTGTCGAGGTTAAGCTCTCTAAGTGGAGCGGTTTATCGTGGTGGCTGATTCCTAACACGTGCATCCTATGTCAGGAGGGCATCATGTGTCAGGAGGGCATCCTGTTCTTCCTCAAAGAGAATATCAGGTGGAGTGGGTGAGGTTTCCCTGCTTTGGGAAGTGAAGTGCTCTTTCTGACCCTCAATGGCGGCAACGCGGGTGCGAAGGTTGTCAAATTGTGCATCAAATTGATCAAACTTCTTAAAAACTCATTGTTGTAATTCGGCTTCCGTTATGTCTGCTTTCGGAATACTAGGAAGGCCACTATGTGTGATGTTACCTCAATGAACGTGACCTCTATAAGATTCTTGAAGGTCATCGAGACGGTCGTCCATAACATAATCATGTCGTAATCGTGGGTGGACGTGAGTCTTATGAACGTGCAGTGGTGGTCGTGCATATACAAGATTAGGTTCCTCAAATACAGGAGACGTGTAGCGGCGATAACCTGAATGATACTCAACTCTACCCTCATAAAGTCGTGTCGAAGGATCAATAGGATCCGGACGACGACAATCGTCATAATAATGTGAAGACCTCTCTGACGACACTCTATGGGATCGAGTGTAGACGGACGGTGGTTCCTCAAATTGAGGATCAATGTAGTAACGACCACTATGATAAGACATTGGATGGCATAACATGTAGCCCCACGTATTATAAAGTAAGTCCAAACCTGAGCTCTGATACCAAACTGAAGCAGGACGGGCTGTGTTAAATGACTGTGCTGACATGCTAATGCAAATCTAAGTGAATGTGCAGAATGAATGCGGTCAAGCCGGATGCGGTCAAGCAGGACCTAAATGTTGCGAGAATTATTTCAATTTATCCAGAATTAAACGTTAGCAACAAATTTATACATGGCTAGCAAAGCAACACAATGTTCACAATAATTTTCACGCGCGCAACAAATAATCACGTTCTTCAACGCAAGATACTATCCACTACAATTTACATGAATACGTTTTATAGAGTACAAGAAATAGAACAATACCACTAGTAATCACAAAATCCAAACAGACACAACATGTTCATCTAGAATTTAATACAGAAAATACAATACAAAACAATAATACTCACAACCAAGAGGAATCCAATAGCGGTTTGGCGAAGACGAGTTGATGTAGGGTAGGCTATGGGGTGCACCACCTAGACTCTATATGCAACACAACCATCGGTTCTCGCAACAAATTAATTGAGCAATAACAATTAGTAACGCCACAAGCAAACAATTGCAACAAAATTATTTTTTAATATTGAGCGAATTCCTTTGTTGGCTTTCCTCCGCTCGGAGGGCCAAAAGCGAAGCGCGCACGGCGAAGAGATCCTCCTGCAAGTTAACAATCAATCGGCGCCAAAATACCCCAAACAAGCTCCAAGCAAATATGAGATTAGCCAATAATAATACCAAGAAAAGTACAACCAAATCACAAAGATAACTCGAGACTAGGGGCTGATTTTGGGCAATGGAGGTGGATGGCTCGGGTGGCGTAGATCAGATGCCGGGTAGTGGAACCGGAGGTGCAGATAGCGGTTGGGGCTGTTTTGGTGGTGGATGAAGGGATCGGAGAGGAAACGGGTGAATCCGGAAGAATACACGTAGATCCGGACTCGGGAGGGCGGATCCGGTAATGGAGAGTCGGATCCGGGTTAGGGAGAGTAGATCGGGTGATGGGAGGGTAGATCGGGGCAACTAGAACCCGGATCGTTGGGAATAGTGAGAAAGGGGTTAAGGAAGGTGGCTCCACGGGTTTAGGAAGGGGGAAGGTGGGTTGGCGGGCTGCGGGGAGGCGGAGGAAGGGGCTGTGGGCTGGCTGCGGGTAGGCGGAGGAAGGGGCTGTGGCTGGCTGCAGGTAGGCGGAGGAAGGGGCTGCGGCTGGCTGCAGGTAGGCGGAGGAAGGGGCGGCGGGCTGGCTGCAGGTAGGCGGAGGAAGGGGGAGAATAATAGGAAGACTTACCCCAAGGCGTCGGCACCAAGGGTCCACGGCGTCGGCACCGCGAGATGACCACCAAAAGTAGGGAAGAAGACCTCTCCAACTTCAGCAATCAAAACCTAAAATCAGCCCTCCTAATCCTATTTATAAGAAACAAGCATTAGGGCATCCCATCAAACGACTATGATTGGCCGGTGGGTTTGCCCTAAAATAAACTAAACACATGTCCAAAAAAATACATAAATATATGATTTTGATTCGCGGCGACGTGCCGGACGCAACCGCGGGGTCGGATCGGCGATCCGATCACGTCTTCCGGCGGGAATAAATGAACGTGGGTCCCGCTCCATCCTGTGCACGACCCGATGGACTCTCATCAACTCCCCCCGACTGAAAAGCATTCATCTCCGAGGAATGGAGACGATCGTACTGGAGTCGAAGTCCGGGGGCAAGTCGATCAAGCTCTGCCGGTAATATCCACGCGTCGTCAGCGTCAGTACGGCCCCGCCAATGAACCAAGTAGCGAAGGCGCGGCCCGTCCGTGGTGGGGACAATCTGGTGGGATCTGATCTCAGTGATGCTCTCATCCCTCATGGTGGGATCCGGTGCGGGTGGTGATGCCGGCTGTGGCACCAAAGGCGACAAACTCCCAGGGGAAAGGGTATCAGTAGTGGGCGGGCTGTGGTGGCAAGCTGGCGTGGGTGGGGCGGTGGGGAAGGAAGGCAAGGAGGAAGAAGGCGGATCACCTCCACTGCTCGGGTCCCCATAGTCATGAGGCTCGTAATAGGGTGTCAGATCCTCGATATTAAAAACTGGATGAATCCCCATACTTGCCGGGATATCTAGCATGTAGGCGTTTGTCCCGATCCGACTAATAACTGAGAAAGGACCCATTCGCCTGACGCTTAGCTTCTTGGCAGACCCCGAAGGGAGCCTCTCCGGGCGGACTCGTACCATCACCCGTTCGCCAATATTAAAAATACGCTCTCGTCTTCATTGATCTGCATGAGTTTTATAATTTTCATTGCTCATATTAATACGTCGACGAACCGACTCATGCAACTCATGCAGGTGCTGTGCAAATGATTCGGCCGACTCACTAGGACGGGACTCTAACGGGCTCATACTCTCACGAATAAATTGCTTCCGTAGAAGCTCGTCGACTTGCCGTTTGAGCTCGGCGTGCTCATCTGGATGCATACGATAGTGGGGGAGGTTCGGGAGGGAAGCTCCCGGAATCAAATCTATGGCGTGCTGAATATCTCGCTGCGGGGATAGCTCATCGGGGAGTTCGTCGGGCCTAATGTCCGCGAACTCATCCAAAAGGGGACGTACCGCTCGTGGGTGGTCAACAGAGGGGCCCTCAGATACCTGAGTGGCGGCGACAACATACATAATATCCGCCTCGATACTGTCGCGGAGAAACTCGCCACGTCTCAGAATGTGCAACGGTCTCGAAGCACTCGTACTCACGGAAGGCTCAACCACACCCTTCGATCTCTCCCTGGGCTGGGTGGGTGTCAAGGTAATCTTCCGCCCCTTGTCATAGAAGACACACGTGTTCGAGCGGCCGAAACACGTGACGTCGCGATCAAACAACCAGGGGCGTCCAAGCAGCACATGCGCGACGTCCATGGGAATGACGTCACACCATACCCGGTCCTGGAAGGATGCGATGCTGATCGGTACTAAGCAACGCTGGGTCACCTGAATCGCGTTCTTGTCGACCCAGACGACACGATAGGGGTGGGGGTGAGGCTCTGCCTTCACCTGCATACGATCAAGCCCCTTCTGGGCTATGATGTTCACGCAACTCCCACTGTCGATGGATAATTTGCAGGGTCCGCCTGCACTAGGGAAATAGGTGGAGAAGATGGTAGTGCGGCGCCAGTCCTCATCTGCACGTGGGGTGTGTAGGAGGCGCCTAATCACGCCCATCTCTAAAGACTTCTCGGCGTCGCTCTCCCAACCTTCTTCAACAGTGGCTCTAATTTCTTTCGTGCCCTACACCCTCCTCTAGATCGTGTTCCTCCTCCTCAACCAACAGGGTCCGCGTAGGGCAGTGGGCCGCTATGTGTCCCATGCCCGAGCACCTAAAACACTGAATACCCCCAGGCCTCGGGCCCTCAGTAGCGATAGCCTTCCCCTTCATGTCAGGAGTGACTCGAGGGGGGTGGTTGTAGCAGTCTGGGCCGGAGCGGGCTTCCTAAACGTCGACGAATCCGTCCGGGAAGGAAACTGTTTCGTACTAGAAGTGCGAAGGTACTGCTCATACTTCAGAGCGAGCTGTAATATCTGATCTACCGTCTCTAAGCGATGGGGAATCAGCTCTCTCCGGAGGTCCGAACGGAGGCCTGCCTTGAATCGAGAGGCAGTGGCGATGGGTTCCTCCGAAATATCGCTCCTAACCACTAACTCGTCGAATCGAGCCATATACTCGGTCACCGTGAGCGTTCCCTGATGCAAGTTCTGTAATTGCTCGAATAACTGATCCCGGTAGGACGCAGGGAGGTACTTCTCGCTCAGCCTCTGCTTCATATCTCCCCATCTGGTGATAGGGTAATAGCCGTCACGCTCTAAGGATCTCTCGACACTAATCCAATATACCTTGGCCTGCCCGACTAACTTCATCTTGGCAAACCGGACACAACGTTCATCACTCATGTCGTACCAATCAAAATAGTGGTCCATGTCAAGGAGCCAATCACTAAAGGCCTTCGGGTCCAAGCGGCCGTCGAACGTCGGGGCATCGAGGCGAATCCGACGGGTGATGTCAAAAGCGCGGTCGCCTCTCCGCGGGTCAGGATAATCATCAGGATCATCGTCACGGTCATAATCGTGTCGAGCGGGCGGGGGTCCGCGCTCACGTCGACCCGGCGGATAATACTCGTCACGACGCTGGTCATGGCAACCGAGCGGGGGCACGCGGTTCCAAGGGCCAGACTGTCGTGGCATACGGTAATCCTCCCACGGGGGTGGGGGTCGGCCACGAGGTGGCTCTGGGTTCCGCCATGCTGGCGGGGTGGGGGCTCTCACGGGGACCTCCCGGTGGTAGCGGTCTGCAGGTGGCGGATCATCTCTGACCCGCTGCCCGCGACGGGGAGAGTCGCCTGGGTCACCCGCGATCTCATGGTCGTGTAGGGAGGGAGCATCTCTAGCGTGCTCTATCAGATCTAGACGACGAGTCACCGCGGCGATATCGTGACGCACATTCTCGAACTGGTTACCCATTGCGTCAAAGCGTTCTAGAATAAGGCGCTGGAAGTCGGTGGTAGCGGTACTCGAATTCGAGCTCGCTGCCCGGTCGTTGGTGGCTGGTGGATCTACCATGCTTCTAAATGTCCTACCACTACGGAGCATGCAAAATGGCCCGACCTGGGCTCTGATACCAACTGATGTAGGGTAGGCTATGGGGTGCACCACCTAGACTCTATATGCAACACAACCATCGGTTCTCGCAACAAATTAATTGAGCAATGACAATTAGTAACGCCACAAGCAAACAATTGCAACAAAATTATTTTTTTAATATTGAGCGAATTTCTTTGTTGACTTTCCTCCGCTCGGAGGGCCAAAAGCGAAGCGCGCGCGGCGAAGAGATCCTCCTGCAAGTTAACAATCAATCGGCGTCAAAATACCACAAACAAGCTACAAGCAAATATGAGATTAACCAATAATAATACCAAGAAAAGTACAACCAAATCACAAAGATAACTCGAGACTAGGGGCTGATTTTGGGCAATGGAGGTGGAGGGCTCGGGTGGCGTAGATAGGATGCCGGGTAGTGGAACCGGAGGTGGAGATAGCGGTTGGGGTTGTTTTGGTGGTGGATGAAGGGATCGGAGAGGAAACGGGTGAATCCGGAAGAATACACGTAGATCCGGACTCGGGAAGGCGGATCCGGTAATGGAGAGTCGGATCCGGGTTAGGGAGAGTAGATCGGGTGATGGGAGGGTAGATCGGGGCAACTAGAACCCGGATCGTTGGGAATAGTGAGAAAGGGGTTAAGGAAGGTGGCTCCACGGGTTTAGGAAGGATTATATAATATTCAAATTCAAATAAGATTTTGGCTCCGTTTGGGGGGACTTATTTTCACCCGTCAAGCGGCCGCGACAGCATGAACCGGGACTTAATTAAATCCCGATTCATGCGGTCGCGACCGCTTGACGGGTGAAAATAAGTCCCCCCAAACGGAGCCTTTATTATTGAGAATTAAGAATTGAACTAAATAACATAACACTAAATACATGATTTTATTAAAACTAAATACATGAGAAACATATATTTTAGACCTCATACAAATACAATAATACATCATACAAGTTTGATGTTTACTTTTGAATATTAACAATTACTATTTACAAAAAAAAGAGCTGAATACATTATAATTTATACATAATAGCCAAGACAATGGACTCAAAACTCACAAGTTATAATCATCATGAGAGATGAGAAATTAGGGCACTAGGTTCGCAAATTGCAAACCCAAGAAAGGAAGAAATGACGACAACATCACATCAAACCATAAAATCGTCCAAGAAGGGAGAAACAAAGAAGCCGCTATGTCGCCAAATGAAATGAGAATGAGGCCGAAGGTAAGCCTCTTTGGGGTTCCGGACCTTTGGGTAATGTATTATGAAGTTTGATCCGATTTCGAGATCGATCGAACTGAGTCGGACCAGATTCGAAATCAAATTAAATTGAAAAAAAAATTCGATCTAAAAAAGGAGCATGGCTTAGCTCGACTAGCTCGATACAAGCCAAAAATCGGTTTGCTTTTCGAGAAATTAAAAATGAAATAGAGATAAATGTGTTATTTCTATGCGCTCACATAGTAGGATCTCTAGTCATATGGGCACCCACAAATTGCTCGTGACACATTCATAACCCCATCTATCCAAACACTACCATACAATTTTCATAATTGTGTTCATAACTCGTCAATATCCTCCCACTGCTCTCTGACTTTCTCAAACATGGCCTAAAACTCGGGTGGAAAATAAAAAAAGCAATCCTTAAGGTTTCACCATTTATATTTTATTAGTCTCTTCCTAAATTTATGCATTGCTTAAACTGTAGACAGAGGCAGATCCAGAGGGGGTCCTGGGAGACACTGTCCCCCTATTTTTCAAAATGTTTAGTGTATTTAGATTTCTCTTGTTGAGGCAATAAATTTTGACTACTTATACGTCAAAAACGGTGGTCAGATGAGAGAGAAATAGCTCTGATAAGATATAAACATTCAAAAAAATTAAAGGAAGTTGATGACTGACCTCATGTTAAAATTTTTAGAACTCAGTGACAAATTCAAAAAAATTTGTGCACCCTCATTATCAATAAGTGCACCCCCACTATTATTATTTTTCTGAATCCGCCACTAACTGTAGAGAGTTTGATCTAACTTGATAATCCTCAAAAATCCAATCAAGAATCACAAATTCGGTAGAAAGGGAATTTTCGTCACTTTTTAAGTAGAAATGGTCAACATTTTAAGCAAGCAAATTCTATAGAAGAACATGAATCTGCACAAATTAGAAGTTTGAGCTATTATCTCATTGAACAAACGGTAGAGAAGAAGTCAAACCTGAATGAAAAGAAAAGGGTCTGCAACGAAATTGCTGGGATACCCAGCACTGGAGACAGAAGCACAGGTGAGCACAGGGTTCGCGACTGGCCAGGCCGAGCTTTTCTCGTTACTCCTATTTGACTGACCATCGCAAAACAAAACAGAATAAGCATAGATCAAAAAATATACTCCATAGCCGAATCCGACAAGCTAAAGTACCAATTCGATTGGAGCGAGAGCGAAGGGGCTCTTCCCGTAGAAAATCCCGATTGACCACGAGCCTTCCCCGTCAGGGAGGCAGCCGGCAGAAACCGGTTTCTCAGTCAGGAACGAGGAGACCCAAATCCTGAAGAAGGCGATCCCCACGATGCTGCAAGCCAGGAGCGATCCGAGGAAGAAGAAGACAAAACTTGAGGGGAGCGCCAGGTAACCGAGCAACCGGCACCACCTGCGCCACCTCGAACGCCACGGCACCGACGCACAGAACCTTCGAAAAATCCAGGGAGACATCGCCTTGTCTTCTTTCCCTCCCATCGCCGGCATGAAGATGAAGCCAAGGCGCTAAGAGGAGAAGTGATGCACTTCCCTTCGTTGGTCTTACCGCGGTAGGGGGTCGGGAGGTAGGTAAAGAGCCTCCCGACCCGTTCTTTGTCCCTCCAATACTACTTCAGCGTTTCAGGCCTTGTCAACGAAGAAGGCGGCGTAGACTCGAGCGGAAATGAAGTGGAAGACGGGAGAGACGTTGAGTGGGAGGACTTCTGGAAGTGGAATGAATTTGCCATATGGCTGATTTTTAGGTTAATCTCGATAGAAAGGGTAGCCGTTCCTGTAGCCTCTCAGAGGAGAGAGATTTAGGAATGTCAAATGTAAGGTTTTGAAAATTGGATTGGACATCTAACCGGCGGAGGGAAAGATTCAAGTTGGAATCGGTCCAACCGGTTCCACCGGGATGGAACCGTATATATATATATATATATATATATATATATATATATATATATATATATATATATATATATATTATATAAGAAAACTCCTAATTCTTCCATAGTGTAACATTTAAATCCCAAAATGTCCCCATAAAAACGATTTTTATGGGTTAATTTTGGGGTCTTTTGGTCTTTTGGCCGGATGAGAGTTTAATTAATACAGACTTGCACTGTTCACCCACTCAAAAGCGCGATACTCCGCTTCTTCCTTCGTTCTTCTGCGCACTTAGGGCATCACAATCCTCCTCCCGCGACTTTACGGCGACAAGATCTTTGCACACCTCGCTCCTCCTCTCGCGCTTCTACCATGCAGAGGAAGAGCCGGCGACGACGGGGTGGATCGCAACCCCATTCGCATCTAACCCGCAACCCTATTCGCTCCTCCCAATCTCCTACCCGCGGCGCTGATGGAAGAACGTGATTCGGTTTGCTTTCTCTTCGCTCTTTACATTCTCTCCGGCTTCGTCGGTACATGGGTTTGTTCTCTTGCTTCCTCTTCCCTACTTCCAGCATTCTCCTTTCTGCTGTCCGGACTTCCAGCATTCTCCACTTGCAACAAAACCTGACTTTTCATTGATTTCTTTTCCAGCCCCTTGCCTCTATGTCGAGAAGATTTCGCCAAATGCCAACCAACGAAGAGTTTACAATTATTCGCCAAAGGCAGAAGGTTTGTTTTGCCTCCTCTTTCCTTTTTCTTTTATTGCGCCTAAACAAGATAGTCATATTGGTTGTGTGAAGGCTGAAGTTACTCTCGTGTCTTGATGTCAATGGCTTAAATCAGTTATAAGAAATCTTTTTAGCATTGGAGAAAGATAGCTGCATATACTAATACTAAAAAAGTAAAATAAAAAAAAACTTTCTTACCAGTTCCATTGGATGCTGGATTAGTAACACTTGGAACTCTACTGTCAAGCATGTGGATTGGAAGCATAAAGCGTAAGATTTTTATCATGTTGCAAACAATAGATGAAGGAATGATCTTTATGTTAATTTATGGAATTCATTCCCGAAGAATCTCGAGTTGGCAGGGAGCGAGACACGATCTAATTTGTCTTACCATCTCGTGTGCCCTTTACTTTCTTCTTCTTTGTCTTTTTAGTATTTTAAATAGACATATTTGCATTAACATACTATCTCGACACCAAACATATTTCTCTTGATGATTTATTGATCGTTCCATGGTATCAATCACCTTGATAAAAATCATTACCCTGCAATTATTGTTACTACTCTAATCAGCAAAAATGCCTATTTTTAATTTTGATTAAAGCAACAACTATTTTTTTCATTATTATTATTATTGTTGTGTGGAAATGGGAGCATGCCAAAAACATCCCAACAGCTTTTCAGTTTACTTTCACTACACATCCCAAACATCAAATACTTTTAATTCTCTGGTTCTCAACTCAATCATAATTTTAAGACAATATTTCTGGGAATGCATGTCCAGGATTGAGATCATTTATTCAATCTTATTGAAAGAAATTAATTCAAAACCATGCACTATTTTGGAAGCATGTTTTGATTCCAGGTTTGAGTTCCTGACCTATCAGTTTCATATATTTTAGGCATCCCACTAAGACGCTAAAGCATGTTTTATTACTTTAATCTCTCAATTTCATATGATTTAACTTTTCACTTTCGTGCATTTTAAATGGAATCATCTCAAGCTTTTGTTAAAGGTATCGCCAGAGCAAGGTCGGGAATGGCCACCCGCCTCCATCCTCGCCGCCAGCCACCAACACAGGTCTATTTCACCGTTCCTCTACCCGTACTAGATTCCTAGATCAACTTGGGGAGATATCATGCTCAATTGAGCCCGATGTCATGGGAGAAATGGAGAGTTTCCAAGCTTTTTCTTACCGCTCGGGATCGCCGTCACCGCCGTCTCCCGCCGCCTCATCACCGGTAAAAGATAGCCACCACCACCGTGAAGGTGATGACACCGTTGGCCGGGAGTGGCGCCGCCTCAGGTGGCCGGAAATGGCCCCGCAATATCCCCCATGTCGGCTCGATCTCAGCCGTTGAACACTTGGGGAAGATGAGAGGATGCCGTCCAATCTAGCTTTAAGATTCGTGCTGCATTAGTATTAAAATAAATTTATTTCTGTTATTGTTTTAATGAAATGAAGTTTCATTTCTGTCACTTTAATTCAGTCACCTTGCATGTCAAATATAGGGCTCTTAGAGCCATTTATAGAGGATGACACAAACATGATAAATGTATCCCTTTGTGTTAACGTTAAATTGCCACCCTTAACTTAAGATTTGGTCCAGTGGTCTGATCTGTAGGACCATTTTGCTAGGGTTGGTCCTTAGCTAGGGCAGAACTTCAAAATGATGCCCAAGTCAAACCATCATCCAAATGACCCCAAAGTTTGGATGCATGCATGTTTAGGGCTTGATTAATCCCTGTACAAAAATGGGAATTTTTGGGAAAACGTTTTCTATAGTTTTTACTAAAATACCCAAAATAAAATAAATGAAATATTTGGAGTTGTGGGACTCCAAATGGCCCCAAATTTTGGTGTCATGTCCTTAGGGACATTATAAGTGTATGTTTTAAATTTCAGCCAATTTGGACCACTGCATGTTGGGTAAACCCACTTGCATGTGTTGGCTTGTTATAGGCTTGGTGTGCATTTAGCCTAAAATAAAATAATGAGTATTCAGCCAACTTGGAACATTCAAAAATCATAATTTTCATTATGGAGACACATGCGGGTGTACTACACCTCTCATAGCAATGGTGGGATTTTTGGGAACAAAAATTCCCATTATTTTGAATTTCTGAAAATTTGGTCTTTTTAGGAAATAAATCTAAAATAGGTTTACCCTTATTATAAAATGTTCAAGTTCTGTTGAGGACTAAGGAGTGGCATAATAAACACTAGAAATAATTTATACGTCTGTTGGATGAAGTTTAGATAGTTTAAGGAGCAAAATGACCATTTTACCCTTATGGAATTTTGTGTAGAAATGATGGGTAAATTCCTTTGAAAACTCTGAGAAAATTCATATTATTGTAATTGTATGTTTTATACCTTGTGCAATTATTTCAGAATTTTGGAGTGCAAAATAATGTACTTAGGCCCCATAATGGCATTTTGGTAAATAACTCGAATTGATCATGGATAGGCCATTTCAACCTAGATGTAAATGGAAATCTGGACATAGCATTATTTCATTATTATCAAGGATCTGTAATTTAATTAGAATTTTTGAGTTAATATTTTATGTACTTCATTTGGAAAATGCTAGATTTGTGGATATAGTATTAAATATGTAGTAATTATAAATCTGAATTGAAAAAGCATGAAATTTTGGTAGGCCCCATTAATTGTCATATTATATACCTGGAAGAATCCCTAGGGCAGTAGGTTTAATATTGACAATACTTCATGTGCAAAATGACTAGGGATTTCATTTAAAGAAATTAATTTAATGGTGTAAGTAATTGGAAAATTATGGAAATTCATCCTAGTCATCATATAGGTCCATACCATCCTAGGATAAATAATTTGAGGCATATGGCCAGAGGAAATTGAAGGTCACATTTGTGGGTGGTATCGGGACATGGGTAAGGGTCTAGCACCGATGTTCATACTAGTAGGGCCACCAGGGGGAATCTGAATAACTAGTAAAGTGAGAATCTTAGTGGAGGAATTAACTCTGGTTGGTCTCCTAGAGAATTCCTTAACCATGTGTGGAAGAGTGCAAGTCCCGTGATAGCAACAATAACGGGGACCGGCGGAAGACTGCCGCGCTCCTAATAACACCTTAAGTCTTTAGGGTCGTTCTAAAGCAATACGAGAGTTGGGGTATAAATTCTGAGTAGACACCAATAAAAGTAATTATCCTTGAGAAAGGGAACTCTGGATGTAATCACATCATAGTTCCTAGTGCCCCCGAGAGCCCTTCACTAGGTATACCCTTGGTAGTCCTGGGATTAACCTTAAACCGCTAAGTATAATAACCCGTAGACAAGAGTAGTCTATTAGGTTAGGGCATTGTGGTTCATTCTCACTCGTGACGGGTTTGAGTGAGTTGGAATAAAGACACTAATGTGCGTTCTCACCCGTGTAGGGTTGGAGGGATTGTGATAAATGCTCACCCGTGTAGGGTTGGAGGGATTGTGATAAGTGCTCACCCGTGTAGGGTTTGAGGGATTCAGGATGGGTTGGTCCTGCAAGCTGGAGGCTCGGAATGAAATAATTGCATGTGCATAAATTTAGTGGTGGGGCATGCGGTACTGGCTGTTCGTCACACCGATGGCAGTACGGTGCACCAGGCGGGTGTGAGGGTTAGAGGGGCCAATGGGTTGTTTTACACTGCGGTCTGGAGGACGATCTCCGATAACGCACACCCGACCCAACAAGACTGACGGGTTGTCAGCAAATTACGTACGCAGAGACTCTAGAGTGCACCTTGGACGTGTACAGAGGCGTATGAGAGTGGTCTAAGGTTTGGTAGTGTGCATAACAGCCTAGAAGTGGAGACGCCCGCTCCGCTGCTGCTGTAGCCATAGCGGTGGTACCCGAGAGTGATGCTAGCTCTCAAAAAGTGGGAACTAAATGTCTGTGATCACAGAGTCGTTGTGTGTGAGTTGCACTTGCCTGTGCATAAATTGCATCATAACATTTATTCATATTAGGTCATACGGTTCATAGATCCTTATCATATAAATTAGTATGAGCTCTTTTATATGATAAGTTAAATTTCCTGGAAACCTTAACTTATAAATTTGTATGAGCATTTTTATAAGTTAAGGTACTTTTGTGATGGTAACATATGTAACATCCCATGTTACTTCTAGGCCCTTTCCACTTAGATTGAGTTAGGCATGGGATGGGTGTCAAGGGTTTTAGCTAGGTTTGACCCTAGGTAGTGAGTTGTAGCCATATGGGGCCCACTATATGACCAAGTCAAATTAGGTCAAACTAGCCTAAATAGGGACCCAAACCACACCATGACCCCACCACATTGCCCTAACCCTAAAAACAATCCAAGTGCACCTAGGGCATGCCATTTGGTCAACATTTTGACCCAAGTTGACCAAAGTCAACCTTGGGCCTAATTTGGTCAAACCCACACTCATAAGCCCAATTAGTCTAGGTAGGGCACCCACTTGACCCAACCCAAGTTGGGTGGTGCCACTAGACCCATTTCCACCAAGTAGGGTCAGCCCACCCATCATGTTGACTAAGTCAACTCCCCAAGTCAACAAGTCAACAAATTGACCTAAAAGAGTGAAATGAACACCAAGCCATCCTCCATTGGACCAAGCACACCAAAATTGGCCCATGGCCAGCCCAAGTGAACAAGACCAGTCCTACCCCTCTAAATCAGGAGAGAGAATACATGCAAGGGGGTAGAATTGGGATTTTGAGAGAAGGAGGAGAGAAAAATGGAGAAGAAGGGAATGGTAGCCACATGGCCACCCCTTCAGCTGAATTTATCTGCCCAAAACCAGATGGCCGACCTCCTCACTCCGTTCCAGCAGAAAACAGGGGCTGAGAGCCACTTGGCAGTAGGGGCGGAGCAACCAAAGTTGAGCCCGAGCTCACCTTGGTTGTATCTCCCCATATACTCCACCTCAGCCCAAACAGACCACACCAATAGATTCAGGAGGTAGATTGGAGTGGAATTCGAGTGCTGGATCATGGAAAATGATGGAGAATCAAGTAATCGGGAAGGAACTCGCCGGCGCACCACCACCATGGCAAACCGCCGCCTGACCCGCAGCCAAGCCCCAATCGAGGTTCGTTTCACCTCACCTCTACTCGTACTAGCATCTTAGATCGATTAGGTGAGATATCGGGCTCAACTGAGCCCGATGCCATGTGAGAAAAATGTGAATTTTCCAAGCTTTAGAAACCGCACGGGTTCGCCGTCGCCGCCGTCTCCCGCCGCCCCATCGCCGGAAAACGATAGCCACCACCACCGTGAAGGTGATGGCACCGTTGGCCGGAGGTGGCGCCGCCTCAGCTGGCCGGAAACCGCCAGCAAAACCGCTCCAGGTCGGCTTAATCTCAGCCGTGAATCCATTGGAGAAGATGAACGGATCCCGTCGGTTGTCACTTTAAGATTCGTGCAAATCTATTAATATGATTTAATTTAAATATGATGAATAGTAAAATTTCTGTCACAGAAATACAGTCATGTTGCATATTATTTTTAGGTCTCTTAGAGGCATTTCCAGAAACTAGTCCCTAAACGAAACATGTAGCTGACTGTCTTACCTTTAATTTGCCACCTTAAAGTTGTGATTTAGTGTAGTGTACAGTCCTGTAGGGCATTTTTCCTAGGACTGGTCCTAGACTAGGGCAGAAATTCATTTGGATGCCCAAGTCAAACCAACAATCACCATGGCCCCACATTTTGGGTACATGCATGATTATGGCATACCTAGCCCCTGCCAAAATTTAGGAATTTGTGAAACACTTTTTCCTATAGTTTTGGTCAAAATGGCAAAATCTAAATAAATGAAATATATGGAGTTATATGCCTCCCCATGGCCCCAAATCTTGGTGGTAGGTCCTTGGGCACATCTTTGGTGCATGATAAAAATTTCAGCACCTTTGGATCACTGCATGTTGGAAAATCCACTTGCATGTGTTAGTTCATATTTTGCCTTGGTGTGCAAATAGCCATAGTTCAAATATTGTGTATTCAGCCTAATGGAGGCATGCAAAAATCTTGGATTTGTTTCCAGAGGTTCATTATGGTAAATTTCACCTCTCAAATTAATTATGGGATTTTTGGAATCAAAAATCCCATTTATTAGAATTTATTTTAAATGTAGCTCTTTTGAAAATAAATTTGGAAAATAGGTTTTCCTCAAGCACAAATCCTCAAATTTTGCCAAGATATAGATAAGGTTACATGTGACTTACGAAAAATTTGAACCTGCTGTTTGAAGAGATTTGGAATAAAATATCTTAAAATGCCCATTTTACTCTTATTTCATTTATTCATGAATTGATGGATATACACCTTAGAAAAATTTGGAAATAATTATAGTGCTGTAAAATTGTATTATTAGTCTTGTATAAAGTTTTCAGAATTAAAGGATGTATTGTTAGTTGTTAAATTAATACAATGACATTTTTGGTAAATATGTAATAATGGAATTTTACAGGCCATTACACAATAGAAGTTGCTGGGACTCTGCCAATAGTTATAAATTAATGTTTTATATGTTTTGTAATTTTTCTGGAATTTTGGATTACATATTACCTATACTTCATTTGGAAAATGTAATTTATGTGAATTTGGTCTTAAATAAGAGATTGAAATAAATAATCAAAGGAAAATTATGAAACTCTGTATACAGAAATATTTTATCATTATACAACTCAAGAAAAATTACCTAGGTCAGTGGATGTTAAATCATGCTACTTCATGTGTAAAGTGACCTAGCAATTAATTTAAAAGATTTAATTAAAGGATTATTTAGCCAAGGAAAATTATGAGAATTCATAGGGTAGTTCCCTTAGCCCATACCACCCTAGGATAAATATTTAGGGGCAAGATGCCTTAAGGATTGGAAGATTCCATTTTTAGGGTAATAATAGGACATGGTCTGCATATAACATAAATAGGTCTTGCCTTAGGGGTTACCAGGGGATTGATTATCGGAAGAAATAAGAGAGTACAACTTGAATGATCCCTGGTGGGTAGTATGGTCTTAGTGATGGGTCAAAAGTGCAAGTCTTTAGGGAGCAACTAGAGTGGGGGTCGGCGGAAGACCGTCGGTTTCCCGGTAACAACTTAAGTCACTAGGGTTGTTCCAGTGCAACAAAGAGAGCTGAGGAGAAATATGGGTAGCCATCAATTAAAATAAATATCCTTGCGAAAGGGAACGATGGGCGTAATCCCAACACAGTTCCTAGTGCCCCTTGAGAGCCCTTCACAGGGAATACCGGGGGCAGTCCTGGGATTAACCTTAAATCACTAAGTATAATAACCTGTAGACAAGATTAGTCTAATAGGTTAAGACATTTGTGTACCTTCCCACCCATGTAGGGTTGGAGAGATTCAGGATATATGCTCACCCGTGTAGGGTTTGAGGGAATTGGTATAAAAGGCACTATTGTGCGTTCTCACCCGGGTTGGGTTTGAGGGTTTTCAGGACGGGTTTGGTTCTGCGAGCGGAAGGCTCAGAATGAAACACTTGCATGTGCATAAATTTAGTGGCGGGGCATGCGGTACTGGCCGTTCGTCACACCGATGGCAGTACGATGCACCAGGCGGCTGTGAGGGTTAGAGGGGCCAGTGGGTTGTTTTACACTGCGGTCTGGAGGACGACCCCCGATAACGCACATCCGACCCAACAAGACTGACGGGTTGTCAGCAAAGTACATACGCGAGACTCTAGAGTGCACCTTGGACGTGTATAGAGGCGTATGAGAGGGGTCTAAGGCTTGGTAGTGTGCATACCGGCCTAGAAGCGGAGACGCCCGCTCTGCTGCTGCCGTAGCCACAGCGGTGGTACCCGAGAGTGATGCTAGATCTCAAAAAGTGGGAACTAAAGGTCTATGATCACAGAGTCGTTGTGTTTGAGTTGCACTTGCCTGTGTATAAAATTGCATCATAACATTCATTCATATTAGGTCATACGCTCCATAGATCCTTATCATATAAATTAGTATGAGCTTTTTTATATGATAAGTTAAATTTCCTGGAAATCCTAACTTATATATTTGTATGGGCATTTATATAAGTTAGGGTACTTTTGTGATGATAGTATAGTGGTAGATTAGTTTATTTACTTGCTCTTACTGCTGTCCTTTACTTCCTTTACTGTACTGCTCTTACTTACTTATACTATACTTAGAACTGTTAGAGTAGATCTTTATTGCTTATTACAACTGCTAGTTAGATTCTGTCACCTGCTTCCACTTTTGCTACCCCTTGTTGTCCTCCGCTTCGTCCTCCCGCTCGGTGTCTAGGAGTTGCGGGGCGAGGTTCGGAGGAAACGACTTAGTCTTTTTAACTAATGATCGGTGACCATACTATTTTTAGGAGCCCGTGGAGATGGAGCACCAGCACGTCGAGGAGGCAGGACTTGAGGAGCAGATACCATTTCAGCAGGCTACTACCACTACTGTGCGTCCTCAGGTGGGACGAGATCTGATACACTAGTATAGCTTCCGCTGTTATTTATTTTTGAGAGAGAGTGGATTTGATGTACTGGGCATAAGCTATTATAACTCTTTCTTTTGTACTCTTCTGTGGACTATTGCTGTACTTTGCATTTCATTTATATGATTGTACTATGTGCCTTGTGGACTTGTAGATTTGTTACATTTCTTTTCTCGTATTGGCCTATATATATATATGATCGTATTAGCCGACACGATCGGCGTGTTGCGGTGTCGGCTAACTCCTGCGTTAGTGCCACCGTAAGACGGCGGTTCTGGGCATAAGGCTCGGTAGACCTCCTTGGTAAGGGGGGGGGGGGGGGTTGGAGTCCTACAAACTGGTATCACTTGACCAACAATCATATGAGAAAGAAGTACACAACACCGGATCACCCCCGACCGAGCATTAGTTTGCGGACAAACTATGCAGCGGAAGCCGTGGTGAACCATGTGTTAAAGTCACATAAAATGGTCCACGAAGTACAATGAGTTAGACCAGTTTTGTTTTTAACCTTACCTTTATGCAACCTCCACAGGTCGCCGCGCCGCAAAATGTGGCTCCTCCCCCTCCAGCTGCCACTCCATTCCTACATACGGAGATGGGGCAGACTTTGACGGCGATTCTGGATGCCTTCAGATCCCAGCAAGTCACGGCCCCACAGCTAAATCTGGGGTCGAGCTGGCTGAGTGCATTCAAGAGCCTGTCCCCACCGACGTACCGTGGGACAGAGGATGCGGTAAAGACGGAGGAATGGCTGGAGGCCATACACGAGATCTTAGCAGGCATCAGCTGCCCGGTCGGTCAGGCAGTACCTCTAGCCACCTCTACACTAGAGGCTCATGCGAAGAGATGGTGGAAATCAGTATGGGAGTCTACATATGCAGACTACGAGCTGTCAGAGATATCATGGGAGGAGTTTGGCGATGTATTTCTGGAGCACTTCGTCTCTGCTACATACAGAGATGCCTTGGAGGAGAGGTTTTTGAACCTCAGGCAGGGGACTAGATTAGTGATCGAGTATCAGCGAGAGTTCTCTCATTTGGCCAGGTTCGCAGGGATTCAGGATACCGATGATAGGAGGTATGCCAAGAGGTTCTACCGGGGGCTCAGGGACGATTTGAGGCAGGCCTTGCTGTTCATTTCTCATGGCACCTCTAGGCAGATCATTGAGATGGCGAAGAAGCTGGAGGCTGACCAGCTGATGGTGCAAGGCAGAGGAAAGAGATCGTTTGATGGGTCCACATCAGGAGAGGGCAGCAGGGGCTCTCAGAGAGGCAGGACCATCAGATACAAGAAGGGTGGGGGACGTCATCGTCCCAACTTCAGGCAGGAGAAGGGGCCTCCTCCAACATTAGCTCCCCCACCTCTACAGGTGCATGATCCGAGGAGACAGGATGACCGTGGCCGCCGACAGGTAGTTTGTTACGGATGCCGCCAGCCCGGGCACATTAGGTCCGAGTGCCCGCATCGATTCCATCCTCCTCCTCCTCCACCTTCAGTTGCCCTAGTACAGCAGGGCCGAGGCCGAGGACGAGGCCGAGGTCGGGGATATCACGGCAGGAGACGCGAGCAGGAGCAGATATACGCCTTGGACCTCACAGAGCAGAGGAACCCCGAGGAGGTTATCACAGGTACTTAAATTTAATTATTAAATTTCTTGAATTTTCAATTATATAGTACCTGGAACTATAGGATACCAATTAATTTTTAACGTAAACAAAACCTCAGGCATAGTTATGATCAGCGGCAAGCCCGCTCATACTCTCTTCGACACGGGTGCTTCACACTCGTTCGTGTCCGAGGCCTTCATAGACGGACTCGAAGGCGTGGAGAGATTTCCTGGACTAGAGATGAGGGTGCGTCTACCCGATGGGTCAGAGCTGCAGACCACTGCACATTGTGATATGGAGGCTGAGATTGGCGGCAAGGCTTTGAGGCGCCGGCAACTATTCTGAAGCTGCAGGACTTTGACTTGATTTTGGGCATGACATGGTTACATCAGAACCATGCTCAGATCGATTGTCCATCAAGAAGGATCACGCTAAGGCATGACGACTCTCATGTTATCATCGAAGGTATTCAGCCCATCTGCCATACATTGTTATCTTCTGTATAGGCTGTGAAGGCCCACGAGCAGGGAGAAGAAGTTTACCTTTTCTGTTTTGAGATGTTGGGGACAGAGACTTCTATTTTAGATGTTCCGGTGATCCGGGATTTCCTCGACGTATTTTCGGAGAAATTGCCCGGGCTACCACCATCCAGAGTCGTGGATTTCGGGATCCAGCTAGTACCGGGAGCAACGCCGGTGTCCCGGGCACCTTACAGGATGGCTCCCCGGGAGTTAGCAGAGTTCAGGACTCAACTTCAGGAGCTAGTTGAATCAGGATTTGTGAGGCCTAGTTCCTCACCATGGGGAGCGCCAGTTCTATTTGTGAAGAAGAAAGACGGATCGTTACGATTATGCATAGATTACCGGGAGCTGAACCGGTTAACGGTCCGCAATACCTACCCACTACCTCGGATTGATGAGCTATTTGACCAGTTACAGGGAGCCTTCTGGTTCTCTAAGCTAGATCTGCGATCCGGTTACTACCAGCTCCGCATCAGGGAAGAGGACATACCGAAGACAGCGTTCAGTTTACGCTATGGATTATACGAGTTCACGGTGATGCATTTTAGACTCACGAATGCCCCTGCCGCATTCATGAGTCTAATGAACCGTGTATTCGAGCCCTTCTTAGACCGCTTCGTGATTGTATTCATCGACGACATTCTGATATATTCACGGACTCAGGAGGAGCATGCAGAGCATCTGGCGCAGGTCTTGCAGAGGCTGAGGGAGTCCCAGTTGTACGCAAAGTTTTCGAAGTGTCAGTTCTGGCTACAGGAGTTGGCTTTCCTGGCACACACGATCAGTGGGGCTGGATTAACAGTGGACCCAGACAAGATAGAGGCAGTAAGGGATTGGCCACGACCAAAGACAGCATCCGATATTCGCAGCTTCCTGGGTTTGGCAGGGTACTATTGGAAGTTTGTGGAGGGGTTCTCGAGGATAGCCCTCCCCCTCACGACTTTGACGAGGAAGGATACTGAGTTCACCTGGACAGAGCAGTGTGAGGCAGCATTTCAGGAGCTGAAGGACCGACTCATCTCATCCCCTATTCTTGCGCTTCCATCCGGGAGTGAAGGATTTCAGATTTACATAGATGCCTCTTACCAGGGGATGGGTGCTGTCCTGATGCAGCATGGACATGTTATTGCTTATGCTTCGAGACAGTTGAAGAAGCATGAGCATAACTATCCAGTACATGACTTAGAGCTCGGGGCTGTGGTATTCACCCTAAAGATATGGAGGCATTACCTATACGGGATTCATTGTGATATTTATTCAGATCACAAGAATCTTAAATATGTCGATACGCAAAAGGACTTAAACCTACGACAGAGGAGATGGCTGGAATTCCTCTGCGATTATGATTATAAGATCCACTACCATCCGGGGAAAGCGAACACAGTAGCAGATGCTTTGAGTAGGAGGCCCGACACTTCTGGACCGGAGCCACGATTAATGTCTATAGAGCTGCTGCGGATGATGGAGGACATGCACATTACCATGGTATCTGAGGCCGAACCAGTGGTATATCATGAGTATTTGAGCTCAGTGATCAGTAGTGATGACATCCGAGAGCGCATCCGAACACATCAGAGGCAGGATGCTGCATTACAGCCGGTTTTTAGTGCCCTAGAAAGTGGCAAGGTTGAGGACTACATGATACAGGATGATCTTCTTCGATTCCGTGGATGCATTTACATACCCGCAGGAGGCAGTATCCGGGAGGACATACTCAGAGAGGCTCATTGCTCCAGATTTTCAGTGCATCCCGACATCACCAAGATGTGGGCAGATTTGCGGAGGTCTATGTATTGGCCTGGGATGAAGAGGGAGATCACTCACTTTGTGACATTCTGCGAGACGTGTCAGCGTGTGAAAGCAGAATGCAAGAGCCCGAGAGGTTTACTACAGCCACTACCAGTTCCAGAATGGAAGTTCGAGGACATTGCTATGGACTTTGTACACGGATTGCCTCGCTCCCACTCTGGGCATGATTCTATATGGGTCATAGTAGACAGACTAACCAAGGTAGCGCGCTTTATTCCAGTTCGGAAGGATGCCCCAGTTGCAGTTCTGGTGAGATTATTTGTGGAGCAGTTCGTCAGATATCATGGACATTCCTAGGACGATCGTTTCGGACCGTGATGGTCGGTTCACTTCGAGCGAGTGGAGGGCCGTGCATGCTTACTTGGGCTCTTGGCTTACTTTTAGTACCGCCTTCCACCCGCAGACCGACGGACAGACCGAGCGGACCATCCGGACCATGGAGGACCTACTCAGACTATGCATATTGGATACGGGGAAGCCTTGGGAGAGGCTGCTGCCACTGATTGAGTTCTCGTACAATAACAGCCACCAGGCTAGCATCAGGATGACTCCATATGAGGCACTTTATGGGAGGAAGTGCCGGACACCGCTATCATGGGTTCAGGATGTGGACACCAGGGCTCTTGGATCAGATTATATAGAGGATACTGAGGTTCAGATTCGTTTGATCAAAGATCGGCTACTAGAGGCCCAGAGCAGGCAGACAAAGTATTATGATGCTCGGCACCGGAAAGTGGAGTTCCAGGTTGGAGACAGAGTTTTCTTGAAGATACGTCCAGTACACGGTGTCTCTCGGGTGCGGAGGCACAAGAAGCTCAGTCCACAATACATGGGGCCATACTTGATCCTGGAGCGGATCGGCCCCTTAGCTTACCGACTGCAGCTGCCACCGGAGTTGGGTGCATTACATGACGTCTTCCATGTCTCTTCCTTGCGAAGATCTCTCCTTCGGCTGGAGCAGCACATTACTACTACAGCCAGACTGATAGAGCCTGACAGATCAGTTAGATTGGAGCCGATCCGGATTGACGATACAGCCTTCCGAGTGTTGCGGAAGAAGAAGGTTCCTCTTGTGAAGGTGTTGTGGTCCAACCATGGACGGGAGGAGCACACCTGGGAGCCGAGGGATCTAATGCTGGAGCGACATCCAGAGCTGTTCACCTCAAGTATATTTTAGTTTACACGTTAAAAATTTCGTATAAATCTTGCAAATAAACCCCGTAAACCCGAACTTAAATTTCGAGGACGAAATTATTTTTCTTGGTTGTTGGAATTTGTAACATCCCATGTTACTTCTAGGCCCCTTCCACTTAGATTGGGTTAGGCATGGGATGGGTGTCAAGGGTTTTAGCTAGGTTTGACCCTAGGTAGTGAGTTGTAGCCATATGGGGCCCACTATATGACCAAGTCAAACTAGGTCAAACTAGCCTAAATAGGGACCCAAACCACACCATGAGCCCACCACATTGCCTTAACCCTAAAAACAATCCAAGTGCACCTAGGGCATGCCATTTGGTCAACATTTTGACCCAAGTTGACCAAAGTCAACCTTGGGCCTAATTTGGTCAAACCCACACTCATAAGCCCAATTAGTCTAGGTAGGGCACCCCCTTGACCCAACCCAAGTTGGGTGGTGCCACTAGACCCATTTCCACCAAGTAGGGTCAGCCCACCCACCATGTTGACTAAGTCAACTCCCCAAGTCAACAAGTCAACAAATTGACCTAAAAGAATGAAATGTAGACCAAGCCATCCTCCATTGGACCAAGCCCACCAAAATTGGCCCATGACCAGCCCAAGTGAACAAGACCAGTCCTACCCCTCTAAATCAGGAGAGAGAATACATGCAAGGGGGTAGAATTGGGATTTTGAGAGAAGGAGGAGAGAGAAATGGAGAAGAAGGAAATGGTGGCCACATGACCACCCCTTCAGCTGAATTTATCTGCCCAAAACCAGATGGCCGACCTCCTCACTCCATTCCAGCAGAAAATAGGGGCTGAGAGCCACTTGGCAGCAGGGGCGGAGCAACCAAAGTTGAGCCCGAGCTCACCTTGGTTGTATCTCCCCATATACTCCACCTCAGCCCAAACAGACCACACCAATAGATTCAGGAGGTAGATTGGAGTGGAATTCGAGTGCTGGATCATGGAAAATGATGGAGAATCAAGTAATCGGGAAGGAGCTCGCCGACGCACCACCACCATGGCAAACCGCCGCCTGACCCGCAGCCAAGCCCCAATCGAGGTTCGTTTCACCTCACCTCTACCCGTACTAGCATCTTAGATCAATTAGGTGAGATATCGGGCTCAACTGAGCCCGATGCCATGTGAGAAAAATGTGAATTTTCCAAGCTTTAGAAACCGCACGGGTTCGCCGTCGCCGCTGTCTCCCGCCGCCCCATCGCCGAAAAACGATAGCCACCACCACCGTGAAGGTGATGACACCGTTGGCCGGAGGTGGCGCCGCCTCAGCTGGCCGGAAACCGCCAGCAAAACCGCTCCAGGTCGGCTCAATCTCAGCCGTGAATCCATTGGAGAAGATGAACGGATCCCGTCGGTTGTCACTTTAAGATTCGTGCAAATCTATTAATATGATTTAATTTAAATATGATGAATAGTAAAATTTCTGTCACAGAAATACAGTCATGTTGCATGTTATGTTTAGGCCTCTTAGAGGCATTTCCAGAAACTAGTCCCTAAATGAAACATGTAGCTGACTGTCTTACCTTTAATTTGCCACCTTAAAGTTGTGATTTGGTGTAGTGTACAGTCCTATAGGGCATTTCTCCTAGGACTGGTCCTAGACTAGGGCAGAAATTCATTTGGATGCCCAAGTCAAACCAGCAATCACCATGGCCCCAACTTTTGGGTACATGCATGATTATGGCATACCTAGCCCCTGCCAAAATTTAGGAATTTTTGAAACACTGTTTCCTATAGTTTTGGTCAAAATGTCAAAATCTAAATAAATGAAATATATGGAGTTATATGCCTCCCCATGGCCCAAAATCTTGGTGGTAGGTCCTTGGGGACATCCTTGGTGCATGATAAAAATTTCAGCACCTTTGGATCACTGTATGTTGGAAAATCCACTTGCATGTGTTAGTTTATATTTTGCCTTGGTGTTCAAATATTGTGTATTCAGCCTAATGGAGGCATGCAAAAATCTTGGATTTGTTTCCAGAGGTTCATTAGGGTAAATTTCACCTCTCAAATTAATTATGGGAGTTTTGGAATCAAAAATCCCATTTATTGGAATTTATTTTAAATGTAGCTCTTTTTAAATAAATTTGGAAAATAGGTTTTCCTCAAGCACAAATCCTCAAATTTTGCCACGATATAGATAAGGTTACATGTGACTTAGGAAAAATTTGATCCTGCTGTTTGAAGAGATTTTGGAATAAAATATCTTAAAATGCCCATTTTACCCTTATTTCATTTATTCATGAATTGATGGATATACACCTTAGAAAAATTTGGAAATAATTCTAGTGCTATAAAATTGTATTATTAGTCTTGAATAAAGTTTTCAGAATTAAAGGATGTATTGTTAGTTGTTAAATTAATACAATGGCATTTTTGGTAAATATGTAATAATGGAATTTTATAGGCCATTACACAATAAAAGTTGCTGGGACTCTGCCAATAGTCATAAATTAATGTTTTATATGTTCTGTAATTTTCCTGGAATTTTGGATTACACATTACATATACTTCATTTGGAAAATGGAATTTATGTGAATTTGGTATTAAATAAGAGATTGGAATAAATAATCAAAGGAAAATTATTAAACTCTGTAGACAGAAATATTTTATCATTATACAACTCAAGAAAAATTACCTAGGTTAGTGGTTGTTAAATCATGCTACTGCATGTGTAAAGTGACCTAGCAATTAATTTAAAAGATTTAATTAAAGGATTATTTAGCCAAGAAAAATTATGAGAATTCATAGGATAGTTCCCTTAGCCCATACCACCCTAGGATAAATATTTAGGGGCAAGATACCTTAAGGATTGGAAGATTCCATTTTTAGGGTAATAATAGGACATGGTCTGCATATAACATAAATATGTCTTGCCTTAGGGGTTACCAGGGGATTGATTATCGGAAGAAATAAGAGAGTGCAACATGAATGATCCCTGGTGGGTAGTATGGTCTTAGTGATGGGTCAAAAGTGCAAGTCTTTAGGGAGCAAATAGAGTGGGGGTCGGCGGAAGACCGTCGGTTTCCCGGTAACATCTTATGTCACTAGGGTTGTTCCAGTGCAACAAAGAGAGCCGGGGAGAAATATGGATAGCCATCAATTAAAATAAATATCCTTGCAAAAGGGAATGCTGAGTGTAATCCCAACACAGTTCCTAGTGCCCCTTGAGAGCCCTTCACAGGGAATACCGGGGGTAGTCATTGGATTAACCTTAAATCACTAAGTATAATAACCCGTAGACAAGAGTAGTCTAATAGGTTAAGACATTTGTGTACCTTCCCACCCGTGTAGGGTTGGAGAGATTCAGGATATATGCTCACCCGTGTAGGGTTTGAGGGAATTGGTATAAAGACACTATTGTGCGTTCTCACCCGGGTTGGGTTTGAGGGTTTTCAGGACGGGTTTGGTCCTGCGAGCGGAAGGCTCGGAATGAAACACTTGCATGTACATAAATTTAGTGGTGGGGCATGCGGTACTGACCGTTCGTCACACCGATGGCAGTACGGTGCACCAGGCGGCTGTGAGGGTTAGAGGGGCCAGTGGGTTATTTTACACTGCGGTCTGGAGGACGACCCCCGATAACGCACATCCGACCCAACAAGACTGACGGGTTGTCAGCAAAGTACGTACGCGAGACTCTAGAGTGCACCTTGGACGTGTACAAAGGCGTATGAGAGGGGTCTAAGGCTTGGTAGTGTGCATACCGGCCTAGAAGCGGAGACGCCCGCTCCGCTGCTGCCGTAGCCACAACGGTGGTACCCGAGAGTGATGCTAGCTCTCAAAAAGTGGGAACTAAAGGTCTGTGATCACAGAGTCGTTGTGTGTGAGTTGCACTTGCCTGTGCATAAAATTGCATCTTAACATTCATTCATATTAGGTCATACGCTCCATAGATCCTTATCATATAAATTAGTATGAGCTCTTTTATATGATAAGTTAAATTTCCTGGAAATCCTAACTTATATTTTTGTATGGGCATTTATATAAGTTAGGGTACTTTTGTGATGATAGTATAGTGGTAGATTAGTTTATTTACTTGCTCTTACTGCTGTCCTTTACTTCCTTTACTGTACTGCTCTTACTTACTTATACTATACTTAGAACTGTTAGAGTAAATTTTTATTGCTTATTACAACTGCTAGTTAGATTCTGTCACCTGCTTCCACTTTTGCTACCCCTTGTTGTCCTCCGCTTTGTCCTCCCGCTCGGTGCCTAGGAGCTGCGGGGTGAGGTGTAGAGGAAACGACTTAGTCTTTTTGACTAATGGTCGGTGACCATACTATTTTTAGGAGCTCGTGGAGATGGAGCAGCAGCACGTCGAGGAGGCAGGACTTGAGGAGCAGATACCGTTTCAGCAGTCTACTACCACTACTGTGCGTCCTCAGGTGGGACGAGATCTGATACACTAGTATAGCTTCCGCTGTTATTTATTTTTGAGAGAGAGTGGATTTGATGTACTGGGCATAAGCCCTTATTACTCTTTCTTTTGTACTCTTCTGTGGACTATTGCTGTACTTTGCATTTCATTTATATGATTGTACTATGTGGCTTGTGGACTTGTAGATTTGTTACATTTCTTTTCTCATATTGGCCTATATATATATGATCGTATTAGCCGGCAGGATTGGCGTGTTGCGGTGTCGGCTAACTCCTGCGTTAGTGCCACCGTAAGATGGCGGTTCTGGGCATAAGGCTCAGTAGACCTCCTTGGTAAGGGGGAGGTCGGAGTCTTACAGCATAGTGGTAGCCTAGTTTTTATTTCCCTGCTCTTACTTTCTGTTCTTTACTTCCTTTACTAGTACTGCACTTTACTTACTTGTACTATATACTTAGAACTGCTAGAGTAGAATAATAATATCTATTACAACTGCTAGTTAGTTCTTGTCATCTGCTTCCACTTTTGCTACCCCTTGTTGTCCTCCGCTTCGTCCTTCCGCTCGGTTCCTAGGAGCTACGGGGCGAGGTGCGGAGGAAACGACTTAGTCTTTTTGACTAATGGTCGGTGACCATACTATTTTAGGAGCTCGTGGAGATGGAGCACCAGCACGACGAGGAGACAGGACTTGAGGAGCAGATACCGCTACCGCAGGCTACTACTACTACTACTACTACTACTACGCGTCCTCAGGTGGGACGAGTACTGATGTATTAGATTAGCTTCCACTTTGATTTGAGAGAGATTTGATATGATGTACTAGGCATAAGCCCTTATTACTCTTTCATTTGTACAAATTGTGGACTATGTTTCTGTACTCTTCATTTACATATATGATATGTACTCTGTGATTTGTGGACTAGTGGATTTGTTATACTGCTATACTTCTATTCCTCAATTTGGCCTATAGGTTATATGATCGTAATAGCCAGCAGAATCGGTGTGTTGTGGTGTCGACCAACCCGTGTGTTAGTGCCACCGTAAGACGGCGATTCTAGGCATAAGACTCGGTAGCCCTCCTTAGTAAGGGGGAGGGGGGTATTACAACATGAATGGCCAGAGAAGACTCTGCGCAAATGTTTGTTTTTCGGATTTTCTACGCGGTAGATTGCAATAGGGAGCCTTGGGGACTAACCTTGAGGTGCACCCGAAAAACTAGGCAGATGCGTGATTCTGCTGTATTGGTGGCCTGGGAGCTAACTTGTACATAACTGGGTTATGTAATATTATGTGTTTGATTCATGGGCTTCGGGGAAGCGTGACTCGCGCCGATAACTTTAAGTATCATGGCGGGGTGAGCAACGAGTTGAGTGGAACCATTCCTGCTCTATGAGGTTCGGTGTTAGAGGCCTACCGATGGCATAGAGGTCGGGTCTTTGGCTGTCGATGTTTTCAAGTGACGTGACTTCTGCCTGAAAGACTCAAATTCTCATGAGATGTGCCGTCTAAGTGGCGGTGGTGAGACCGCGGTTTTGACCGAGTTCACCGAGAATGTACCCTAAGAGCACAGGGTGTGTGGTCGTGCGCGCCTATGCCTGTGATGTATTGTTATTACTCTATAATGCTTGGTTATGCTAATAAAGTGCAGGGAAGGAGCATCGCCGCCCCGAGTTTGGGGGCGGGATCGTTATAAATTGGTCCTCATAGCTGACTGTTGCCTTTGTTTGCCACCGTTGCAGTGGGTTGTTGCATGCAGGTGCTGCAGGATCAAGCGGTAAATAGCGGGCAAAAGCCCATGTTGTTGAGCCGGCCCTCGAAGGCCTAAATATTGAGTGTTTACTTGCTTTATTCATGTGTGACCGGCCTGCGTACCGAGGTTTGCAAAACATGTAACTTCAGTAAACAAATGTAAGGCCTTAAGACCATTGTACTTGTGTATTGTACTTCATTCCTACTGGGTTTTGTAGTGGACATTCATGCTTGTGGCTGGGTTCTTTTAATTTGCAAATTTTAAAATTGCTTCCGCTAGAACGACTCTGTATAGGACGTTGGGTATTAGTTGGATGGTTTCCATTGAGTAACCTTCCGATATGTCTGTGGTATATGGCATCGGGCCCTGGCCGGACCGACTGATATATGCTATGTGACGGATAGGGGGTGTTACATATGATAGCTTAGTTATCTGAGTAAGCTTGCAGTGAAGAGAACTTCGACTTGTCTCCGGTGAGGTGATGACCACACCCGGAGTCCACGATCCACTCATCGTTGGGGCCGACAATGGACAAAGCACGGACACAAATGCCCATCATGAAAGCTCCGCCCCATCCATCTTCTTCAGTACTCAAGCAAGCTTCCTCCTTGCCTACAGTATGCCCAGGCTGCAGTTTGACCTTGCAGTCACGCTTGAAGTGTCCCCGCTGATGACACCTTTAGCACTTCAAGTTCTTCTTCCAATCCTTCTTAGGAGCAGCGTTCCTCTGTGGTTGATAAGAAGTTGAAGGCTCATTTTCAGCAGCAGTTTTCTTCTTCTTCGCTTCCCATCTCTTCTTCTTCTTGCCCGTAAACAACGCTTCACTACCTACTTCAGAGATAGTCACTCCTGCCATTTTTCTTGCCAAACTTTCCTACGAAGAAAGCAAGTTCTCAATCTCCAGCAGAGATTGCTGAGTATCCCAGCCTTGAACAGAGGTTACAAAGGCAACATACTCATTCTACAAGCCGCAGATAATGTGCATCTTCAACTTGGCTTCAGAGATGGGCTCATCAGGATCAAGCGTTGATATCTCAGCACACATGCTCTTCATCTTCAAAAATAACTTAGAGATATTCAGGTCTCCTTGAGTTATCCTAGCCAACTCATTCTCCAGGAACTATAGCCTGTAGAAAGTAGCGGATAAGACAAACGGATAGACTTTTGAATAATTGAAATTTTATTATCCAAAAAAGATATCATTTACAAAGGTATGACCTCCCTTTTATAGAATGGAGGAGATATGAGAGAGTACAAACAAACAATGTGGGACTAAACATATACAGTGCTGAGCGGCTAGAAATAAAGGAGACCGCACAGACCACGTGGTTAGACAAATGAGTTAACCGCTCGGCAGCTCCAGCAGGATAAGAACAGGCCGCAATGGGAGACCGATAGACTGCCCGGTCTCCAGGCTTCTGAGTGAGACCGCCAGACCGCTCGGTCAATAAACCGCCAGACAAGACCGCAAGGCCGCCCGGTCTAATACTTCAACACTCCCCCTCAAGCTGGAGCATAGATATCAATCATGCCCAGCTTGTCACAAATGTGGAAGAAGGAAGTAGAGACCGGCTTGGTGAAGATATCTACCAATTCCTTGTCAGAGGTGACAAATGGAGTACAAATCTGTTTCTTCAAAATCTCTTCCCGAATGAAGTGACAGTCAACCTCTATATGCTTTGTTCTCTCATGGAAGACCGGATTTCTGGATATGTATATAGCGGCCTTGTTGTCACATAACATAGGGAGATGATAGTCATATACCTCGCCCAGGTCAAACATGAGAGCCCGCAACCACTTTAACTCATACGTGGTTGACGCCATACTCCGGTATTCGGCTTCTGCACTGGATCTGGAGACAACAGACTGTTTCTTGCTCTTCCAACTCACGAGATTACCTTCAACAAAGGTACAAAAACCTGATGTGGATTTACGATCGCCTTTGTCATCCGCGTAACTTGAATCTGAGTAGGCCTCAACCCTCAGATGACCATTCTTCTGAAAGAGTAACCCTTTTCCTGGTGCTGCTTTGATATACTCTAAAATCTTCAGGGCAGACTAAAGATGACACTCCCTGGGAGCTTGCATAAACTGACTGACCTTGCCTACAACATAGGCGATGTCGGGTCTAGTCACCGTGAGATAGATGAGTTTGCCTACCAAACGTCTGTACCTTGTGACATCAGATAGAAGAGGCGAGTCATCCGTCCACGTTTTGTCTTCTCCAATAGCCATGGGAAACCGAGCCGGTTTGGCACCTGTCAATCCTGCTTCTTGTAGAAGATCAATGACATACTTCCGTTGGGAGAGAACCAACGAGTCAAGTTTTCGAGAGATTTCTATCCCCAAAAAGTATTTCGGGGAGTCCATATCCTTCGTGACCAAGTGCTGACGGAGGTGCTTCTTCGTCAAGTCCACCCCATCTCGGTCATCGCCAGTAAGAAGAATATCATCCACATATACTGCCAAAACCACCAGTCTCGAGGCCATTTTGCGAATGAATAGGGAGTGATCGGCCGAACTCCTTCTAAAGCCGATGGTAGCCACAATGCCACTGAATTTGTCGAACCATGCCCGAGGGCTCTGCTGTAGGCCATAAATGGCCTTCTTCAAATGACATACGCGTGTCTCCCCCTGAGCAACATACCCAGGAGGTTGCTCCATATAGACGTCCTCCTGAAGATCGCCATAGAGAAAGGCATTCTTCACATCAAGCTCGGAAATAGCCCAATCCCGGTTAATAGCCACAGAAAGGAGAACCCGGATGGTGCTGAGGCGAGCAACCGGAGAAAAGGTATCAAAGTAATCAATGCCGTAAGTCTGAGTGAAGCCCTTGGCCACCAGCCGGGCCTTGTAGCGATCCACAGTGCCGTCGGGGCGAAATTTCACAACGAAGACCCAGCGACAGCCAACCACATCAGTGCCCACGGGAGGAGGAACAAGGGTCCAGGTACCCCGTTCAGTAAGAGTAGCCATCTCCTCATCCATGGCAGACTTCCAATGAGGGAGAGCAAGAGCCTCCTGGTAGGTGCGGGGAGTAGAAGTAGCAGAGATAGCCAAGGCAAAACACCTGCGAGAAGGAGAAAGCCGATCATAGGAAACAACTGTCGCAAGCGGGTGTTGAGTACACGCCCGCACCCCTTTGCGAAGAGCAATAGGAAGATCCAGGTCGACGGGCGCGTCGGCGACCGGAGCGTCTGTGGCGGAGAAGGCTGGCCCTGGACTAGAGAGAGACGGCGGTGGAGAGGAGGGTGGAGGGGTGGGTGGGGAGACGGACTGGGAAGGAGACGGTGGAGGAGGAGACGGAGGTGGGAAAACGTCGAGAGGCGTGGAGGAAACGAAGAGATCAGAAGGAAGAGAAGAGGTAGGAGAGAAATAGGAAGCATTCTTGAAAAAAGTCACATCCGCGGAGACAAACTGCTTGCGGAGAAGGGGGTCAAAGCAGCAATAGCCTTTTTGAGTGGTAGAGTACCCCAAAAAAACACACTTGGTGGAACGGGGGGAAAGCTTGTCGCGGGTAGCGGAGGGAGCGTGAACAAAGGCCATACAGCCAAAGACACGGAGAGGGAGAGGAAAAGGTTCCTTGTGGGGGTAGAGAATGGAGAAGGGGGTCTGGCCGTGGAGAACTGTGGAGGGAAGGCGATTGATGAGATAGCAGGCGAGGATCACAGCGTAGCCCCAGTAGGAGCGAGGGACGTGCATTTGCGTCATGAGAGTACGAGCAACATCAAGCAGGTGACAGTTTTTACGCTCCGCCACCCCATTCTGCTGTGAGGTGTAAACACAAGTCGTTTGATGAAGCAGACCATATTGGTGAAAGAAAGAGGAGAACTCATGAGTAAGATATTCCCTGGCATTATCAGAACGTAAAACTTTAATAGAAATTGCAAATTGAGTCTGAATCATAAAATAAAATGATTGCCAAACGGAAAAAAGTTCAGAGCGATCTTTTAATAGATACACCCAGGTACATCGTGAAAAATCATCTATAAAAGTGACAAAATAGGAACTACCCCGACCAACAGTGAGGGTAGGAGCCGGACCCCAGACATCAGAATGAATAAGATCAAACGGGCGAGAGGAGCCACGGCCTTGCTTCGGTGGGAAGGAAGAGCGATGATGTTTGCCAAGCTGACACGCATCATAGTTGAGTGGAGAACTGGTAGGGGGTAAGTGGGGCAGAAGCTGGCGAAGAATCCGTGGAGGAGGATGTCCAAGGCGAAGATGCCACTGAAGGAGATCGGTAGAAGAGGAGTAGGCCGATAGTGCGGAAACATCGTCGAGAAAGTGGAGGACGCCGCTCTCAGTCCCAATAGCAATCGTCCGCTGGGTTCTCGAGTCCTGAAAAGAACAAGTAGTTGGAGTGAATAAGATGGAGCACTGAAGTTGCCGGCATAAAGTAGTAACAGATAATAAATTGCACGGGAACTTTAGGACATAGAGGGTGTCCTCCAAGCAAAGCGAGGGGATGAGTTGAACCATGCCCGTCCCATGAACCGGGGACGGTGAACCATCCGCCACACGAACCGGGGGTAAGCGGTCATGTGTCTCAAGACGGGAGAAGCAATGAGGGTTGCCAGTCATATGATTTGTAGCACCGGAGTCAATCAGCCATTTACCTTGGGTAACGACGTGGGCACTACCTGACGTCGTGGCCATAGAGGCAGACGGCCGAGAAGAGGCGAAGGCCGAAGGAGCATCACCGGAATGGCGAAGATGAGGATGTTTCTGCCAGCAGCGGTCAACAGAATGGCCGGTACGACCACAGTGAGAGCAGAGGAACCAGGATGAATCCCGTCCACCGGAGTGGCCGCGGCCATTAGGGCCCCCTCTCTGAGCTTGGTGAGCAAAGGAGTCCTGGGAGGGGGGGGAGGCTAACAGAGGCTGCTGGAGCAGTGAAGTAACAAGGGGGAGCCAAAAAGCTTAGAAAGGGTACCAAGGTTGCGCGAAGGAGGAGGTGGAGAAGGAGCTACAGGAGTAGTGGTGAGACCGGAAGTAGTCATAGAACACAGCAAGAAACCGCAGCGGATAAAAAAGAAGAAGTCGCGCGAACACAAGCGGCTAGAAAGCAGTCAAAGGCACAGCGGGGAAGAGGTCGCGCAGACTGAAAAGGCCGAGCGAACAAAAGAGAGGAGGAGGCAAGGAGCAGCGACTACAACAAGTCGCAAGGCGGGCGAACAGAAACAGGCCGCAACAACTAGGAAGTCGGAGAGGCAAGAAGGAACTAGGAGCGCGACGACAACGAAACAGGTCGCGGCAACGAATAGCAGCAGGAGAAGAGAACCAAGGAGAAGCAAGCCGTGCAAACAGGGCAGCAGACAGAAACAACCCACGCGAACAGGGCAGCGGACAGAAGAGAAGGCAAGCCGCGAGACAGGTCGCGGAAAGCGGAAAACAAGCCGCGAGAATCAGAGAGCGCACACAATCAGGAGGAAACGACCGTGTCCTCTGGTACCATGTAGAAAGTAGCGAATAAGAAAGAACAAACAAATAGACTTTTGAATAATTGAAATTTTATTATCCAAAAAAGATATCATTTACAAAGGTATGACCTCCCTTTTATAGAATGGAGGAGATATGAGAGAGTGCAAACAAACAATGTGGGACTAAACATGTACAGTGCTGAGCGGCTAGAAATAAAGGAGACCGCACAGGCCGCGCGGTTAAACAAATGAGTTAACCACTCGGCAGCTCCAGCAGGATAAGAACAGGCCGTAATGGGAGACCCATAGACTGCCCAGTCTCCAGGCTTCTGAGTGAGACCGCCAGACCGCTCGGTCAATAAACCTCCAGACAAGACCGCAAGGCCGCCCGGTCTAATACTTCAACATAGCCTCACCACATTCTTCCTATCGAACAACCCATCAATAGTTGTCCAAATATCAGTAGCCGACTCACATCCAATGATGTGATCAAACAACTCCAGTGAAATAGCCCTCTTGAGAGTAAACTCCGCCTTTGCGTTAGTTTTCCTCCAGACCCTCACCTGCTCCACAGTCCCAAAAGCAGCAGTAACCTCCTGCATGTCGTCACCACCGACGACGTCCCATAGCTCCTCGCTAAGAAGAAAACTCTTCATCCACGAGTTCCTCTTTTTAAAGTTAGTCGTGGTCAAGAGTTCAATACCTAGACCCCTTGCATAGTTCCCTTTCATTGCAATAACTTTGGTTAAGCTTCTAGAAGCACAGAGCAACAACACAAGTTGATCACCGTTCAAGCAACTGAACCTGGGTCTGATACCATGTTGAATTTTCTCAAAGTGGTCAATATGATAGCCTAATGCCAAATTAATATCCTCAGAACTATCAAGATCACACCTTGATCGTGCGGAAACCAGGAAAGCAAGCTCAACAACCAAATGCAATCACATGGGCAAGTAGATCATATATTCTTTTATTTCTTCTTTACAAAGCGAGGTATACATGGCGAGACATGATTTCGCCAGTACACAGGAACACATGAAAATACAAGTAAAACAATTCGAGCGGACAGAACTGGAGACCGCCGAGACCGTCCAGTCTGCCAAAGTCACCGAGACTGCCCGAACTGCTATTGTTGCTAGATGACGAATAGAACACGGAGTCCGCTGATACCGCAAGGTCACACAGACACACCATTATTTGCTGACTGCTACAAGATGCTGCTGAACTGAAGAACAGACCGCCTACCTGCCCAAGACCGGTGGACAGGTTATTGAACTTGGAAATGCTGAAGCAGAGAAAACTGTCAAGCCGCAGAAGCGACCTACTGAGACCGCCGATTATAACCGCAAACTTCACTGATGCTGAACGCAGTTAAAGCCAAACTCCTGGCTCCTCAGTGTTAGCCGCGCAACCTGCAAACAACAAACAATCAACTCTACTCAACCCGCGCGGACATGAAAAACTAGACCATAATAATTAACCAAGCCCTCACTTACTGTTCACTCAGTTACTGTAGATGTGTCGGGGGAGGGGGGTCTATTTATAGGTGAGGTGAGGAGTGTTGTCACCACCCTAGTGAATAGAGTCACCACCCCAGCCCACCCGCTAACACAAGCCAGTCCGCCAAGTCTGCAAGGACTTGGCCAGACATCAATTCTCCAGGCGCCAGGTCAAAAATAGTCCGCCACCATGCGGACACAAAGCCAGCCCGCACAATACAAGCACAGCGCCAGTCCGTCCAATGCAAGCATAGCGCAAGACCGCCACTCAAAACAGCGTGCGGACACAACCACAACTCATGCTGCACCAGTCCGCAACTCAACACAGCACACAGACACAGCCACAACACATACTGTATCAGTCCGCACACTGTATGCAGACAAAGAGACAGTCCGCACAGCTCGACAACAATGTCACAACCCGCCACGAGTCCACGACCAATAGGCAGTCCGGCCGGTCAACAACGGACTCTGCGGACACTGCGAACACCATGGACTTGTCATAGAGTGTGACTAAATCCAGCAACCCATCAAGCAACTGGCGCGAGCACAGCAGACACAGAAGACCCAGACCGCCAATCAGCAGGGCAGTCTGCCACAAAGATGTGAAACATCCATTGCACCATAGAGAGCTTGGCAAGAATTAAATCCCATCTCCAAAGCCAGTCCACAGATGCGGACTTCACAGACGCAATAAACAAGTCTGCCAACACACTGCGGATACAACTTCCAATCCGCCTGGTTACCACAAGAGCTGGCCAACTGCAAGGCCGCAGATCAAGCTGAGCACCGCCAATAGACCGCCAACACAGTTCGCTTAGGCCGCTCCACTCAATGCCCAAGTTGCAAGACTTCCTTAGCCATACGCCATCCAGGCCGCACACCAGACCGCCTGACCGCAATAGAGGCCGCACATGCCGCTCCACAAGAATAGCCAAGCCATCGTCCAAGCCAGGCTCCCCAGGCCGCAACCAGCAGTCCGCCCAGGCCGTGGACTCAGACCGCTCAGGCTGCTCAGACCGCCCGGCTTGCTCCATCACCCATTTCACTTCACAAATTTCAACAGATATCACTTGGGTAGATGTCTAAGCTTCCTCTAGAGACATCACGTTCAGCTTTCCCTTTCCCTTGTCCAATTGCTGCGGCGACGACAAAGCTTATAGTGGAACTGGCTGCAGCGTGGGCTGAAGCTGGGGGGAATTTGGCTTTAGGCATCCTTTCTGTGCACACTGGTAGCACACTCTATCCTTGCTCCAACAACGGGCAACATCGTGCCCCTTTCTCTTATACAGGGCATACACCAGATCTCCTATTGGAGCGCCCTGAATAACATGAACATACTCCTTCTGGGCTCCTATTCTCTTGAAACACTTCTCAAATGGGTGGCCTGGTCGACCACAAAAGCTGCATACCTTCTTTCTTCTCTTTCTCGAAGCAGAACCCGATCCATGGGGCTTATTTCCCTCATCAGACTTCCTCTTTTCTTTTCTCAGCTGCTGACCTCGATTCTTAGCATTTTCGATTGCTTCGACCTTAAGAGCAGCTTCTGCTGCTTTAGCATATGTTTCTGATCCATAAGCATTTGCTAGCTGTTGGATGTCACTCCGTAGACCACCCAAAAAACATTTAACTCTGCTGGCCTCAGAAATAACTAAATCTGGGGCGAACTGGCTCAGCATACTAAACTTTACCTCATCATACTCACTCATCGTGAGCTGCCTCTGCTTTAAGTATATGAAATCATTCAACAAACGGTCTCGCTTGACTGACGGTAGAAAGTTTTTCAGCAAAAGCTCTTTGAAGGGTTCCCATGAACATCCATCCTTCAAGTTTTCTTTTTCTCTCAGCCACCAACTCTTTGCAAGTCTCTTGAGCTGGTACGCAGTGACCATCACTCTCTGGTCCGCTGAAACTCCTGAGTACGAGAACATCTCTTCGATGGATATAATCTAGTCATTCAACGTCATGAAGTCTACCCTACCATCATAGGTAGGGGGTCCTAATTGCTGGAAATGCGAGATGAAGTTCATCTCTGGTGGCAGTACAGCTGGGGGCACCAGAGGAGCAGGAGGAACTATAACACCTTGACCCACAGCTGGGTCCTGAACTCTATGCAGCTGCCCTGCAACGACAGTCAACAAGGCTTGGATCTATGACTGTATCTCCAACATTTTCCTAGACAAAGCTACATTGCTTTGTCGCAGTACTTCTATCACAGCCTCATTCTGAGCACTAGACGACTCACCCTCTAATTGGGGAGTCGACCTTTTTGTAGGACTTCTCGACATCCTAATATCACAATTAACAACTAATCAAAACCTAGCTTACCGCCAGAACTACCAATCTTAGTTCAAACAATACATGTACAAATACTTGCTTAAGCCGCTAACTTGCTCTGGGGATATCATTAATGATGTCATGCCTAAACTTAGTATGATGTACCATCATCATATTGACTCATGTGCACAAACCATTAATGCATAAATTTGTATTCTTTTGACTCAAAACAATATGCGTACATATGTCATCTAATAAATCTTTAGCTTGACATGTGTGCAAATGCTATGTTATGTTATGTATGTTGTGATATGCATTCTAAAAAGGCCTTAGTGCATGTTATGAGCGGCGTACACATGAAATATTATGCATCCCATACTATATAATATCGCATGTAACGAAAAAGTAAAACGTGCTAATGGGCATCTATGTGACGATGGTTACGCATCCCATACTACATAACCGTCACATGTTGCCACCTATGGTGGATCCATATACAAACACATATTATGCATCTCATACTACATAATATGCCCTGTATACTTCTTATCATGCTTATGAATGTAGTGTTCATGCTTCATCCAAGACGTACTGATGACACATCGTTGTGTGTATGAAATGAAACTAAACAACTAACACTAACTAGAGATGGTTGCTCGACCAATTGTCGAACAACCCATCCCTATGATACCAATTGTCACAACCCGCATTTTCTCAACATTTAAGTTATATCAGAGTAGGATAAAATACGCTCCATGATGCCACACCGTACAGGGGATAACTGTAGACGCTCAGGCAAGACTCCAAACTCTACAAGTTAAATGAAATCCATAAGTTATTAAGTAAAAACTAGTTTAAATTTAGATGACTGTATCCCTCGGCACAGTGGATTAGCTTGTCCACAAATAAGAGTATAGTTATACACTGCAGAAATACTTTAATTATGTTGGATTAACAACCTACACAAGCATAAACATTCCCGAAGGACAACTCGCAGTATGCAAGACTTTAGATTTATTATAAGTATAGAAATAATTTTTACGTTAGTTAGAAAATAGCATTTTATGTTTAGAAAGGTGGCATGTATGAAGTACTAGTAGTAAATGTTATTTATAAGTTAAGATACATAACATGCAACCTAGTATAAACATTCTCAGAGAGCAAGTAGAAATAATTAAATCATATAAAAATGACTTTGCAGCTAGCAAGTACTTAACAATAGACAAGATCTTGTGGGCGTCAACAACCTGACACGAACCCACCAAAACAATGTATGTCTGAACTAAAGTAAAAGTAAACAATAACTACCACAATACCAGTGAGGGATAGACAGCTGCAGAACACCAGCCTAAATCCAAAACTCCTAGCCGCTCAACCGGCTACTGCTCCAAACCTGAGGCATTCACAAGTAAAAAAATACCTCAGTATAAAATATACAAGTGGTGATAGTAAGCAATAAACAAGGAGGCAAAAGGTTTACCAACCTCGAATCCAAGAATAGCTAAACAAACCTCAACAAAACAAGAAATAAAAATCATGGTAAATGATAAACTTACCAAATCCAAGGTTAAGGTACTTGCACCAAGTGCAATGAAGAACTAAGCTTCATAAGATGCATATATAAGTAAGTATATATAAATATAAGAAACAAGTCAGCTCTACATTAGCGAGCAAAATCACCGGCATAATCCTGTACCTGTAGGGGGAGACACCTTCGCCGACACACACACAGTAAAACTTCACAAGAGCCCAAGGAAAGGAGGTCTTGTATCTTGACACTCCTAAAACTGAGGAAAAATCGGTACCTGTGGGGGGAGACACCTCCGCCGACACACCCACAGTAATAAACCCAATCAGGGTCAAAAGATCTATCGAAATACCGGCAACCATAGCCAAGAAACAGAAAACCCATAACCCAAGCATTGGACTTCTCCAACAATAAATGGAAGAACAAATCCCAACAAAATTGACCTAAGATCAATCTTGATGAAAACAACAGGCACTGGACTAATTTTATTTATCAAAAATAGCCTACTGACGATATAACAAGAATCAGCAAAAATAAGACTAAGTCTACAGAAAAGTGTCGAGTATACTCGACGCCGCGTTGAGTGCAGTCCATGCTCTCGACGCCAACCAGTAAACATGATTGAGTTGAGTGTATTCAACACACTCAATGCAGTATTGAGTGTAGTCATCCCAATCAATGCTTTTACACTAAAGCTCAAAACAAATCGATGGCGTTGAGTGTACTCAACTCCACATTGAGTGTGTACAGCTCACTCAACGCTTGATAACTTAGCTGCCAAAAATCAGATGATGACGTTGAGTGAGTTCATCTCACTCAACTATGTCAACGCTTTTTTACTTAACCGCAAAACTAAGTGATGACGTTGAGTGAGTTCAGATCGCTCAACGCTTTATCACTTAGCTGCAAAAAGAACTAGATGACGGTGTTGAGTGAGTTCAGCTCACTCAACGCTGTCAATGTTTTTACATTTAGCTTTTACAGATTAAAGCGATGACGTTGAGTGAGTTCAGCTCACTCAATGCTGTCAACGCTTTTTTACTTAGCTTGCCGATTTAAGCGATGACGTTGAGTGAGTTAAGCTCGCTCAACACTATCAACGCTTTTATACTTAGATTTACAGAATTAAGAGACGACGTTGAGTGAGTTCAACTCACTCAACGTTGTCAATGCTTTTAGACTTAGCTTCTAAAATTTTACAGAATGACGTTGAATGTGCTAAGCTCACTCAACATCGCGTTGAATGTATACCACTCTCTCAACGCTTTTTTTAACTTAACTTCTCAGACCACTCAGCAAGGCGTTGAGTGCATTCAACACACTCAACTCTTTTATACTTAGGCTAGAAACAGAATATCAATGATAAGGCTATACTCAATGCCTAAGGGCTACACTCAACGTCTAGGGCTGCACTCAACGAATCTGCTCCGTTCGACGAACTCCGTTTGATGAATTAGCTCGGCCCGACGAACTCCGTTCGATGAATTAGCTTAGTTCGACAAACTCCGTTCAACGAATTAGCTCAGTTCGATGAACTCCATTCGACAAATGCTGTTCGACGAATTGTCTTTTATTCATCGAACTCCATTCGACGAATTTCCTTTTGTTCTTCAAACTCAGTTCGACGAATTAGCTTCTGTTCGACGAACTGTGACCACTTCAAATCGACAACTACACATTGAAACTAATACAATGAATCATATGTTTGTTGAACTTGGCCGGAAAATGATACCATAAAGTTGATCGGCAAAGGCCGGATCTAACCCAACTCCCAAAAACTACAAAGGGAAGAACAGTACGAAAAATATACAAGGAAAAGACAAGCTTGGCAAGGGGAAGAAGTAACCGCTTGCCTCAAATCGCCGAATCCAGCCATGTAAACGCTCCTCAAGGATCTGGCCGCAACAACACCTAAGCAATAATTTCTGAAACTTTTCAGGACGAAAAAGGGTCAAAACCACAACCTAAACCTTTAAAAATCCACGAAACGGGAAAAACTAACGGTTGAAACGTAGATCTTGGTGAGAGTTATCCGGATCTGTTTTCTGATGATAATTTCATACACTAGAGCTCCTCCAATCGACGGTCAAAGGAACTACAAGGACGCCTCTTTCTTATGCAAACAGGCAGACGACTTTCAAGAAGAAGTTGATGAATAGGTTTGTCTATTCACGAGGCTATTTATACTTAGACATATAAGTATTATAATAATAACTTCTTATTAAATAGTGGTCCAAATGACCCAAAATTCATGCCAACACGGATTTCTACAAAAATCACAGCGTAGCTAAACACCAATGCTACAAACCCAATGATGCAGTCGAAATTAAGATTCGACGAACCAAATTTGGGCAAACACCTCTCAAAGCCAAAACATGAGCATTCCCAAAGAGGCTCCATTGAGTCACCAAAACAGACCCGACTCGCTAGGGAATCTTGCAAATAGGCTAAACTTAGCCATACACAGAGAAACTTAAGTGCTAAAAACACGCTCTAACAACGACATATGCCGACAATGCGTCAACGTAACACCCTGACGTCATAATCACGCCAGATAACGAATTAAACCGAATATCAAAAACTCGGGGGCATTATACCATCTCTAGCAGCCCCTCCAGTATAGCAAGGCTGAAGCCGAGGATGAGGTCAGGGTCGAGGACCTTACGGTAGAGGTTGCAGGCCAGAGTAGATGTACGCATTGGATCTTGCCGAGCCGAGGAACACTGAGGAGTTCATCACAGGTACTTAAGTTTAATGCAAATTTTTTTAATTCATTTAAAGTGCCTTGCAACGTCTTGTAGAACAACCACGTAACATAACCAAACAATACCTTAGGTATAGTCTTTATTAGAGGCAAGCCTTCCGATAATTTGTTCGATACGGGTGCCTCGCACACATTCGTATCCGAAGAAATCCTGGAGGGACTAGAAGGTGTACACCGCTTCACTGACATGACCAGGAGGCTGTGTCTACTAGATGGATCAGAGATTTTATCCTACCTCAAGCCAAAGGCCCTACAGTCAGAGATAAAATCTCCTACAGCTCAGTGATCCTTCTGATCACCTACCTCAGACTTAATCCAAAGTCCTACACTCAGGATAAGAGAATAGCCCTACACTCTGATACACTACAAGATCCTACTTTAGAGAATAAATTGCCTATCTCAGGCACAAAGGCCCTACCTCAAATCCATAGAAGGATCCTATAACTCATCCTTTATATTTCAGGCTTACAACTCAGATCAAGAATGATCCTATAAAAAGAGTGAGTTTGTTGTTGATGACTTGCTCCAGAGAAAGTGTTCTCTGAGCCTTCTCTCTAGACTGAGTGAGCTCAGCCCAACTTCTTTACAACACCAAGGATGTAGATCTTCAGGTTGGTTTAGCTTGTGCTGGGAAGAATATCAGAAACTAGAGCTTCTGAACTAGCTGATGAAGACTAAATGATATTGCTATGCTTTATTTCTTCAATCAACCAACCGAGCATGAAGTCTTCAGACTTGCTGTTGAACCAAGTTGCAGAGATCTTCTGCTTCATTTTTCTGGAAGAAGATGATCCAGAAATTTTTTTTCCAAAAGTCAAAAGCCCCTTTTTAATTTCTTAGAACTCTCCTTTTATTTCCCTTAAATCCAACGGCTCTATACGCAGTGTGGACCCTTGTAATTTTCAACTGTAGTACAAATTTTGCATTAACTGTAGTACTAAAGGCAAGCAGGCCTTTTGTCTTATAGCATGCAAAACCCACAATATTTAAATTTTGCTGACGTCAGCATGACTCATCTCCTGTAGACCTAGCAAATTCCAAACAATCTGCACAAGTGTTGAGTGAAGTCTTGTCACTCAACGCAAAAGTACTTTGCTGAATTCTGCATCTTCAGGCATTGAGTGAACCTTCATCACTCAGCGCATTTGAATTTTATAGTCTAATTGTTAAGGCGTTGAGTGTCCCTCTAGCACTCAATGCTTCTAGACTTTATTGAAATTTCTCTGCATGAAGGCGTTGAGTGCAGCTTCTTCAGTTAATGCTTATGTCCTTGGCCTGGCTTCTTGATGAGGCGTGGAGTGGCCTGTCTTCACTCATCACTTCTATACTTAGATAGAATTTTTGTTGTGTAGGCGTTGAGTGAACGGTCTTCACTCAATGTTTCTGGACATAGCCAAACTTCTTGTCTGCACCATTGAGTCTTTGATTGCTTGAGCTTCTGTCAATACTTTTAGCCTATTGGCATTGAGTGAACTTTCTTCACTTAATGCTTCTGGACTTAGCTAGATTTCTTGACAGCAATACTAAGGCTTTGACTACTTGAGCTTCTGTCAACTCCTTTATCCTCTTGGCGTTGAGTGAACTGTCTTCACTCAACGCTTTTGGACTTAGCTAGATTTCTGCTTTGTCAGCATCCTGCCTTGAGTCCATCTATCATTGTGACTCAAACTACCTGTCAAATCAGTGCAACAAAAAACAACATGCATACATTAAACTTAGAGCATGCATCAGATACAATTGTGTGTATACCATTGTCTTGTGGCCTTCTTCAAATCTAGGACATTGTGATCAATGGACCCAACAATGGGGAGAGACCAGAGTCCCTTGTTGGGAGCACTGAACACTCTGTATGGGGAGAGGCCAGAGTCCTTTGTTGGGAGCATCGAACACTCTATAAGGGGAGAGACCAGATTCCTTTGTTGGGACCACCGAACACTCTGTAAGGGGAGAAGCTAGAGTCCCTTATTGGGAGCACCAAACACTCTGTAAGGCAAGAGGTCAGAGACCTTTGTTGGGAGCACCGAATATTCTGTAAGGGGAGAGTCCGGAGTCCCTTGTTAGAAGCATCAAACACTCTGTAAGGGGAGAGGTTGGAGTCCCTTATTGGGAGCACCGAACCCTCTATTAATAGCAAGCAGTGAAATTAAAAACAACACTTATTGTTTGTGCATATGATGATAAACTGCAAGCTGTTTAAATAGTTATAGATAATTTTGGATATAATTGAAGATGTTGGATGTCCTGGATAAGTTCTTCTTTGGACGATCATCCCGGGGATTGCTCGCCCTGCCGGATCATTCTTGACTTGTTGGTTCGTAGCCTTTGTTTTGGAGAAAAATCTCGAGGTTCCCTAAATGAATGAATCATTTGTTTTCTGCCTTTAGTTGCGAACAATATTTTGTTCCATATCTGTGAACTTGATGGTAGTTGCAATATTTAGATTGGTCCTCAGAATTTGGAGCGAGATCCCTCGGCCTTTGAAGAGAGGGATGGTCACGTATGGCAAGCAACACTTCCACTTGCGAAGTATTGAGGGGAGTGAAGACTTGATGGTGGTGATGACCCCCAGCTTGACGGGAATTGCCATGGGGCGAGTCATTCTTTTTGGGAATCATCTGTGGTTTTAAATTCTACCCTCGCTGTATTTTTGAGTTACTTTTGAATTGTTAGCAGTGTGCTTCAACTATATCGTCACCTGTAATCTGGGCATCGATCCGATGAACGAGATCAGGATATCTAGACATAGATTCTCATATTAGTGTGGAGTATAAGCAACTAGGATAGAGTCCTCTGAGAAGAAATTCTCGCAAGAGGTCTGGGCTTACCCAGAGATTTTTCGGGCCTCTATAGTGAAACGTCGGAAGAAATCCTTAAGGGTTTCCCCTTCGCTTTGGAGGATCTCGGACAAGTGGGAGAGATGTTTTATTATCCGATCGTTGGCGATGAACTGGTCTGTAAATTATTGTGTTTTCCCTGTGAAATTCTTGATTTTTCCCTTATTTAGGGGAAAGAACCAGGTGCGAGCTTGTCCTTCTAAATTCGTTGGAAACACTTGACACAATATTGGATCATGGGCATTATAGAGTTGCATCATGATGGTGAAGTTCTTGACGTACTTTGACAGGTCGTCTGTCCCGTCGTAGGTCTCGATCTTTGGGATCTTGAAGCCCCGAGGAAGTGTGTGTGCCTAGACCTTGGGCGTGAGTGGTGAGTAATGATGGAGAGGCCGATTGGCCGATGCGGTGTGTTGCTTGCCCCGTTAGCATTCTTTAGTGATTAAGCTGAGAAATTCTTCGCATGTGATCCTTGCATCTTTTGCAGGCCTGATGCCTGCTATTTTTAGGTGATTGCAGTGATGTTGATCTTCAAGTTCCACGGTTGGAAATATTGGGTGCACTGATCTGGCTTCATCAGGAGATCTTCCACAAGGGGCTGGTGATCAAGGTGCTCTGCTAGAGCGCAATCAAGAGTTGGCAAAGACAGACTGCCTTGTTAGAGGGCATGATTATGTGCAAGTGGCGCTTCTTCGCTTCTCGAGGGTGTGAGGATCTTTGTTTGATGTTCTTCAGTGCGTTGTATGTGTCCTTTCAATGCTGTGTTGGGTGTATTCATGGCCTCTTCTGCGAGAGGCGCGCTGACAAGCAAGTAGGGGAGAGCTGAATTGACGTGCCCCCTATGGATTGATCTTTTGGTAGCGAGGGTGGCATTTTCTGCCATGTCCACTAGTCATGAGTACCATTGTGCAGATGGTACTAACTTTTGAGCCTTCAGAAAACTCTTTCAATCTTTGGGCGAACATGTTCCCACAAACAGCGCCAAACTATTGAGGCCAACTCCCCTCCTGGTAGACCGAACTAAATTAAATTGCCTTAGACCAGGAGCGGTCGAGCGCACAAACAATCACAGAAAATAAAAAACAGAAAAGGCAATTTTTTTTTAATGTGGAAAACCCATCAACTGGGTAAAAAACCAAGTGACCGGATCTATTCCGACCAAATTTCCACTATTTGTTATTGTGTTACAGGACTTTTGAGAGAAGCAAGCACAACAGACTACTACTCGTTACAATTATGAGAGAGAGAAAGAGAGAGAGTATTGGGCTCGGAGGGTGACATGGCACCTCTCACAAAGATAATTCTTTTTCCTACTACCAAAGGGAGCTTCACAAACATGTTGGTTTGGATACTTTGAGTGCTTAAGAGTCCTTGACTGTTGCTTAGAGGCGGGAGACACTTATTTGGATTGTCATGATTTTGACGGCTTGGAAGCTTAGGCGGCGTATTCTATATGCCTTATCTTAGGCGACGAGTTCTGTGAGCCCTATCTTTTGTGGTATGTCTCTTATTGTGTTTATAGGAGTCTAGAGTGTTGGTATTGTTGGCTACTGGTATGCTTTCTCCTGAGTTGAGAGCATTGAGTGCTTATGGAAATCCCAAGAGCAGTGCGTACGGTGGGACTCTTGGAGCGATCTTGAGAGCGCGGCGAATGACGACACACTTAAAATGGTCCTGAGAATAGAGTGCGTGACGACGCACCGGGGACACGCATAAGGGGGAACACGTGTAAGGAGAAATGTGCACACGGTGAGACGTATGCACCTTGGAGTAAAGATGCACGCAAAAGGGGAACACACACAAGGATGAATGTGTGCATAGAGGGATGTGCGCACTTAGGAGGAGAGACACACACATAAGGGGGGCACACACAATGGGGAACATGCACACGGAAGGACGCACACACTTAGGAGGAGAGACACATGCAAGGGGAAGCGCACACAATAGGGAACATGCACACAAAAGGACTTTTGTACTTAGGAGGAGAGACACGTGTAAGGGGTAGTGTGTGCAAGGAGGAACATATGCACGTTGGAGGGAGAAAAAATGGGAAATCGTAGGAGAAATGAGTGAGGAGAGAGAAAATTAATAGGGGAAGTGGTAGAGGAGAGAGAAAATCCGTAAGAGGAGTGAGAAAATCTGTAGCTAGAATTCTGGGGGGAGAAAAGGTTGAAATGAAGGAGGGTCTGCGGCTCTATTTATAGCCCCCAGAGGTAGTTACAGTAGTTATCCGGTTAATCGTAGACTGTAACCACCGTAATTACTAATTGCAGACTGATAATATAATGCATTATGCGTATATTATTCTATTAATTTTATTAAATGCAGACAATCTCTAATTTTGGCTACGCACTTCCCCTACTATGTGAGGTTACACGTGTAGTTACGTGGGTGGTTACCCAGGTAACCGACGACGGTGATTGCAGAAGCGCGAACAGACTACATAGAGTTTATGACGGCGAATGCTCCGACTGATGGCTGGAATGGCCGGCCGACAGAGGCCGAGCTACTGATAGGCCACTCGACGAGGAAGTCCAGGTTGGCGAAGAAGCAGACAGCCACCATGGGGCCGCACGCCGCAGGAGGCCGAGAGGATGCTCAGATTTGGGTGACCAAGTAGCCGCCTAATCCGAGCAGCTAGAGGGTGGGATGGCCTGAATTCCATCCACCCTCTTTGGCAAATAGAACCACTTAGACCTAGGCGACAAAGAGGCCTCCTGATCCGGGCGACCCGAGAAGTAGGGCAGATTGGGGGCCGCCCGCTTCCAGCAAACGCAGCCCAAATATGGTGGTCAGAAGGCCGCCCGATCCGAGTAGACATGGGGCTCCCCACCTCCTATAGAATGGCGGGTCCCAAGCCCGATCGGGGTTGCTTTAATAGTTTACTTAATAGTAGTCTAAATCACCTAGGGGGTGAATAGGTTGTTTGAATTTTTCTTCTTATACTTCGCTATTTTTTGTTGTTATGCTCAATCAAAGCACACATAAAAAGTACACTATGATTTATAATGGTTACCCAAGGTATGTGTACATCAACTCTCCCTCCCCACCTTTCTACCAATGTGTTATACAAGGCAACCTCCTCCAAAACTCAGATCAGAAAGCTTACAACACATATCGCTCAAGATCTCTCAGGTCTCCTCCAAGACCCTACCTCATGCCACTTCCCCACAAACTCAGAGTACACTCTACTCCTACACTCAGGCTAGGAGAATAGCCCTACCTCAGGCATGCAGGTCCTACACTTAGGCTCAATAACCCTACACTCAGGCTCAACAACCCTACACTCAGGTCCAAGACCTTATACTCAGAATAACTTAGAGTAGGACTGGAGAATGGTTCTACAGCTTAAGCCCTTGCTCCACCTTGATCTCCTGTATTCAGTAGAAGGAAGAAGATCAAACTCCTGAGTCTAGAGTGACTCTGTTGAAGCCAAAAATGACCTCAACGGGAGTTCATAATAGGGGTGCAACCGACACCTACTTCTCTCAAGCCTCAACCCTCGACCAGATTCAAAGGTCCCTAGACTGACCCAAAGCCTCAGCAGGGAGGTCCCACCTCACACCCGGAAGATCTCTGAGAGCTTCCCCTCCAAAGCCAAAAGCTGGGCTAGGAGCTCCTCAGAAAGCACTGGAAGTTGGAAGATAATGAAAGGCCTGCTTTCTAAGGAGCCATTATGGGTCTATTTATAACCTTTGCTGACCTGAGATTACTGAAATGCCCTTGGTTGATCTGCTAATAGCCAAATCCTGTTGTTTATCCTGAGGGTATAGGGGTAATTTCACGTGAGGGCAATTAGGTCATTTTACCCAAGGCCCTGGGCCCCACTCGGCGAGAGCTCTGAGCCGAGAGTCTTCTGTCCAGAGCCCGGCACAAGCGTTCTCGCCTACTTATAGGAGAGAGATCCTTTGAGATTGGAGCTTGGCGCAAGCGCAAGCGTTCCCGCGTTGGCTGCGTTCGATGATCTAGATTCGACGATTTGGCTGAGCCCGACGATCTGGGTTCGACGATCGTCGAGCGCGGGGAGCTTTGTAGGCGGGGGAGCTTGGCTCTAGTGCAAGCGTTCCCGCCTACTTGGGCGAGATCTTCTTTAGGGCGAGAACTCCTCTGGCTAGCCTAATTGTGACTGTTGGTGCCTCCTGGTCTGACTCAGCGAATATGGGGTTGTACAAAATCCCTGATCTTTTTGAGCTAGCTCTGCGCTCGAAAAGACACATCCAACCCATAAATATTCGCTGAGCACGTGTCAACATCAGATAATCTTTTGGTGGGCCGTACCGTGGCTATAAATATATGTGCTGAGAGACGGCCATAATTCTGCCCTCGAATCGTCATTCTTCGTCTGTGTTATCGCCTCCTCTCGCAATGCATCCCAAGCGCGCCAACAAACCGCTTCCACGGGATCTTCAAGAACACATCGATGCGGCACAGGAGCGAGCCAAGGCTAACTGCGCCTTGGTTGCCCCCTGGATGGCGAGAAAATCGTCAGCCACTGAGCCTTCTCAACCAAAGAAGAAGAAGAAGAAGGTGAAGGTGGTCCAGCGGGACCTGCCCCACGAGAACAGGAGCCTGCCTACTCCGACCCCAAGCCGCGTGGATGATCCCTCTCCACAGAAGGTATGTCCGACTCGCTGATCATTGAAATCTACTAGTTGCTTTGTAGCTGACGCGACACTTCTCGCAGGAAACGGTTCCCGACGTCGTCAGATCTCCGCGGGAACCCTTAGACCCATCATCTCGCCCCCTTGAGGACCAACCGCGGGTCTCGGGGGTGGCTCCTCCGCCTGACCCGAGAACTGCAAGTAACTTTTCCATTCTCGCTCTTAACTCACATCTCAGAACGCTGAATTGTCTTCCCGCAGCGCCAGCTCCTGCCCAGCCTGGTCTCGCTACCCGGGAGAACGAAGTGAGGGCCGCAAATCAGCCTGTCCTTGCGGTTGATTCCTCCCTGCCGGCGGGAGGAATGGACGCCGAATCTTCCGCAGCTCCCCAGGATGCCAGCCATCCCGCGGGAGTGGCTAACTCCCCCTACTTCCGGCCAAGCCGGGATCACCACTCTCACAATCTTCCCCCCGGGAAAAGGGAAGCCGATCCACCTACTCTTTGGAACTGAGGGGGGGTTGGGGGTGCTGGGCCTTCTCACCTGCCGTCGACCGGGGGTTCTCGCCATACTGCAGGTATGCGGTATGTCCATAACGGTCTCACTTAACTCTCGCCGTAACCGTGGAAATATTTTGTTAGGGGATCTGGTCTTGCGGTCGGGAGCTGATGGAGAGGATGAAGAAGATGAAGAAGACGAAGACAGAGAGGGGGAGGATGGCGAGAGCTCCCCCTTCCCTTCATCTGACGAGATGGAGGAGATCCTGACCAGCACCGGGAGCGCTAAAAGACGGGGGAAGAAGGTTGCCACTGTCCTGTCGAAGCTTATTCGGCAGGAGCGGGCCCACGACTCCATGGCAAGAGAGTTTTGCTAGTCGGTGGAGAAGAGGCTGGAGGCTCTGGAGCGGGATTACTTCATCGGCGAGACGTATCGGTCAGGTGGGCCTACCGCGGGGTCTTCTCCCAAAAGGTGCATCGCGCGGATCCGAGACCTGTCTTGCCCGATCAACCTAGGATGCACCGTCTTGTCATCCTACTTCAACCCGCAGGCGCCACCGAGGACCAGGCAGTGGGAGCGAGGACGATGGCAGTGGGAACCCTACTGACTGGCGAGACCTCACCCTTCCTTGCCCCCGGCCTTCCCCTTATCCAATGTACCCCGTTAATTTCATGTTTTAACTGATAACTTTACTATTAACGTTGTTAATTTCTATTTAGCTCTCGCTCGGCGGGAGTAATAATGCTATTATTATTATTATTATTCTTTACAAAGCTCTCGCTCGGCGAGAGTAACTCAGCTTCCGCATATTTTACCTGTCGTGTGTCAACTCATAATGCTTATGCTAATCATCTGTCAGTCACTATCAAACTTGGGCGGGAAAACGAAGCGCCGCCGACTTAGGGCGTTACTGCTGTACCCCCGCTGCCTTTTTGAAAACATTCATGATGATCACGGCTTCCTATAAATAGAGGGTTCACCTACTACATTTATTTCTTTGATCCGAATCCTCTCTTTTCTCTTGTCGCTTTCGCGGTTTGTCAAAAGCTCTCGCTTGCTTTCGCCTTATCCTCCCATTCTCGCACAGTTCTCGCTCTCGCCTCCCTCCTAAAGACCTCTCCTACAACTTCAATACGATGCCGGGTGGAAGTGAGGGGCGTTCAAATTGCGCGGAAGCCTTCCAGAAGCACATGTTTCCCTCCTGCACCCTCACCATAGACGAGTTCAACCTGACCCAAACTCGCTACGTTCCCGCCGGCTTCACCGCGCGGAACCCCGACAACCATGATAAGGTAAACAACGCGGGGGAGGGGGAGCTCGCCATCCCCCTTGAGCACTTTGAGGTGGGCTTCCGCCTCCCGCTGTGGCCCGAGATGCGCCAGGCCCTCTGGTATTACGGAGTGGTTCCCGCGCAACTGAATACAAACTCGGTCGCAATTCTGGTGGCCTTCATCTGCTACATGCGATTCGAGAGGATCGAGTTCAGCCTTCCAATCTTCCGGAAGCTGTTCACCTTCCGCGCCAAAGGAGGGGTGGTCTTCTTTTCAGGGCAGCTACTCAAGACCATCGGTCTCGCCAACAAGCACCACCACTGGGGCAAGAGGTTCATCTTTGTTTCTGGCGATTTCGGGAACGTGCCTCTCGCGCCCATTCAATATGAGGATGCCGCCTACAAGCCGCCCTCCTTGGGCTCGCGCGAGAGCGCCCTCCTTGAGTTCTTCGGAACCAAGGACTTCGACGTACTCTTCCTCCGGCGAGACGTTGATTCACTCCTCCCCGTGCCTCCGGGCGAAGGTAAGGTCTCGCCTTTGTCTCGCTATTCCCTTCCTTAAGGTTAGAACTGAGTGCTGTCGCTTTCATAGGAGAGCGTGAGATCCCCCTACACGAACCCTTTGACGAGGCTTGCGCTGCTGGGAGCCAACCTGTTAAAGACCCGCTGGCTCTCGCAAAGGCCGCGGTGCAAGCTTGCCGGGACGAGCCGGCCCCGCCTCCTTCAACCGACGTCGGGAAGCGAAAGCCCGCCGTCCCTCTGCCCCCACCGATCAAGAGGCCCAAGATAACTGATGCCGAGAAGGGTAAAGCCGTTGTGGTGCCGCCCTCTCAACCTCTCGCTACGGGCCGCTCTTTTGAAGAGATCCTGCAGGTCGTCAGCGAGATCGCGGCCACCAGAGGTGGCGTCAAGGCCCCTGCCGAGAACCCCCCGGCCCCTAGTGGAGCAGATGGCGAGGGAGCCGCCGCAGGGACCTCCGGCTAGTCTCCGCCTGGATAGGTGCCGCGGGGCTGTTAAATTTTCTCAACGTGGTCAGCAAGATAGCCCAAACACCAAATTAATATCTTTGGAACTACCCAGTTCTCACGTTGAACCAGCGGAAAACCAAGGAACAAGGGTTACACCCAACAAACAATGGAAGCACAAGCAGGTCTTTTATTCATTCACTTATTTCCATCACGAGGCATACATAGCGAGACATGATTTCGCTAGTATAACAGATGTAAATAGAAAGCACCAAAAAATTCAAGCCGGGCGGACAGCACCGGAGTCCGCCGAGACCGCGAGGTCGCCGAGGTCGCCGAGTCCGCTGAGCACACCCAAGCTAAGATGCAATCCGCCGAATAGCCACGGAGTCCGCCGAAGCCACGAGGCCACGCGGACACACCGTTATTCGTCTCCTGCTGAACCTGAGCTGAGGAACACCCCTACCCGCCTGAAGCCGGCAGATAGGTTATTGAAGCTGGCAAAGATGAAACAGAACTGACAAGCCGCAGAGCGACCTCTTGCTGAGTCCGCACAGTATGCACACTTCCAAGCACTTGACCGAAGTCACAGCCAAACTCCTGGCTCCTTGAAGCACACCGCGCGACCTGCACAAAACAAATGCCAGCACTGAAACAATCCGCGCGGACTGACAAACAGATACCGCAGCTCCTTGCACAACCCAACTTACTGTTCACTCAAGTTACTTAGGTTGGTTGTAGACCTGCCAGGGGGGTCCTATTTATAGGCGAGGTGAGGAGTGTGGTCACCGCCCTAGAGATAGAGACACCGCCCCAGCCCGCGCGATTGCAAAACACCGTCCGCCGAGTCCGCGAGGACTTAGCCGGACACCAAGGAAAACCGCCAGGAGCAAGGCAACCATTGACAAACCCTCTCCAGTCCGCCCAAGCTAAGCGGACAAGGCATCAGCCCGCAAAGCTCCAACCACTGCAGGACAGCAAACCCCCTTCAATGGCTGTCCGCACCAACCCGAGGCAGTCCGCAAGACTCACACCTCAATCTGCCACAAGTCCACGACCAAAGGCAGCTAGCAACAGTCCGCCCGGTCACAGCGGACTTGGCGGATACGGCGGACACACTGAACTTGGCACAAAGTGTGACCAAGCCCAAAAAATCATCAAGGGCCAATGCGAGCATGGCGGACGCAAATCCCCGTCTGCCAAAACACCAAGCACAGTCCGCCATCAGTCCGCGAGCTCCCCGCACTCCTGCCCCATCACAACGGTCATATCCCGGACTCCAAAACAGGTCCGCCAATCGATCTCCACAGCAAAGCACCTACTGTGCCTGCAGAGCTCGACAAGGCCTCAGCCAAGCTCTAAGCTCAGTCCGCAACAGCCCAAACCGCGGACACGCCAGTCCGCAAGCTTCCCGCGAACATGAGCCAACCCGTCTGTCAGCACAAGCTTGCACCCGCGGCCACTGAGCAATGCACCAGTCCGCAAGCCTCTCTATCCGCAGATACCAGGCCGCACAGTCCGCGAACTCTATGCAAACAACCCGCTCAGAAGAACAGCCGGCTTTCTACTAGACCTTCCACCAGGCCGCACAACGCAGTCCGCCCAGTCTGCCCGGCCTGTCCCGTCACCCACTTCCACTTCACAAATTTCAACACTCCCGCTCGAAGTGAGAAGTGGTGACCAAGCCCAGCAAGCTGCGCAAGCGTTCAAAGGGCCCCTTCGACAGTGGCTTCGTGAAGATGTCAGTAAGATTATCTTCACTCCGAACGTGCCTGACCAGCAGAGATCCTTCCAACACCTTCTCCCTGATGAAATGGTGATCAATCTCTATATGCTTGGTCCTGGCGTGACACACTGGATTTTTAACCAGTTTGAGAGCACTTTCATTGTCACCCGGAGTAAAGTAGGCCCTTGCACTTCTTCATGGACATCCTCTATAAGCCTCCTCAACCAAACGGCTTCCCGAGCAGCAAAGGCCGAAGCCTTATACTTCGCCTCCATGGTTGAAACCGACACCGAGTCCTGCTTCTTGCTACACCACGAGATGCTAGCTGAGCCGCAAGTGAACACATAACCTGAAGTAGACCTCCGATCATCCGAATCACCGCCATAGTCAGCATCCGTGTACCCGAGAAACGCAAACTCCGCATCCCTTCCATAGAGGAGTCCCATCTCAGAAGTCACCTTGACATACTTCAGAATTCCCTTTGCCGCCACTAGATGAGATTGCCTTGGTTCAGCCATAAACCGACTTACTCGGCCAACAGCATAAGCTATATCCGGCCTTGTAATCGTCAGATAAATCAAGCTCCCAACAAGAGCCCTGAACACCAAGGGATCATGAAGAACCCTTCCCTCATCTCGTCGAAGCTTTAGCCCAGATTCCAGTGGAGTAGAGCACTTCTTCCCTTCACCCATGCCGAACCGCTTCACAATGCGATCAGCATACCCTTTCTGGCTAATGAGAATCCTGCACTCCTTCCTCTCCACTTCCAGACCGAGAAAGTGATGCAACTCTCCCAAGTCTTTCATCTCGAAGCGTATAGCAAGCTCAGCCCTGAGCCTTGCTACTTCCCCCTCCGAATTCCCTGTGATGATCATGTCATCCACATACAGCAGGACCAAGACACGAAGCTCTCCCTTCTTCTTGACGAACAAGCTTGAGTCCGAGTTAGAAGCAAGGTATCCACAGAATTGCAGGTACTCTGCAATCTTCCCATACCACGCTCTAGGAGCTTGCTTCAACCCGTAGAGAGCCTTCCTGAGTTTGCAGACATAGTCCGGATGCTTTTCAGAGACAAAACCAAGCGGCTGATCCATGAAGATGTCCTTGTCAATCTCTCCGTAAAGAAAGGCATTCTTCACATCGAGTTGCCACAACCTCCATCCCTTGCTAGCAGCCAAGGAGATCACCACTCTTACAGAAGTCATCTTCGCAACTGGACTGAATGTCTCCTCATAGTCTTCTCCATACTGCTGTGAGAATCCTCTAGCGACCAGGCGAGCCTTGAACCTATCAATGCTCCCATCAGCCTTCTTCTTTAACTTATACACCCACTTGCAAGTAACCAGAGTAATGCCATCAACCTTGGGCACAAGGTCCCAGGTTTCATTCTTTTTCAGAGCATCAATCTCTTCCTTCATGGCACCTTCCCACTCCTTCACTCCAGTGGCCTCGTTGAAGCTTGCAGGCTCTCGCTCATCTAGAGGACCTGCAAAGAAGCAGGAGACAAAGCTCACTGCATTCCCATCACAGTACCGAGCCGGTGGCTTAACCACCCTCTTCGATCTCCGAAGAATTTGCTCCTTGCTCACGGCTTCCGTTGCTTCTTCAGGCTCCACTCCTACCTGGGGCAAGCATTGAGCAGTGCTCCCCCTGCTTCCTGAGCCAGAAGGCTCAGCCTCGGAGTTCGAAGCAACAGGAGCTGCTGGTGAAACAGCAAGTTCCTCTTCCAAGCCTTCAGCAGCCACCACCGGTGTTTCCTCAACCTTGCTACCTCCGGTTAGCTCCACCGAGCCACCTCCATATGACGTCAGCTCATCAAAGACAACGTCTCTTGATACCACGAACTTCTTCGTCACAGGGTCCATGCATTTCCATCCCTTCTTCCGCTCATCATAGCCAACAAAGACAAGTTTCCTTGCCTTCTCATCCAGCTTTGTCCGTGAAGCATCCGGGACATGCACGTAGCAAGTTGAACCGAATACCCTAAGGTGTCCCACACTCGGCTTCTCCTTCAGTAATAGCTCAACTGGAGTCTTCATGTTGATAGGGCTGAGTGGCATCCGGTTGATAACATAAGCAACACAAGACATTCCCTCTGCCTAAAAGGACCTTGGGATATCTTTCGCATGAAGCCAGCATTTGCAGGTTTCCGTCAAATGACGGATCTTCCGCTCCGCTACCCCATTTTGTTGTGGAGTGTGGGCACAAGTAAGCTCCCGTTGGATCCCGTGCTTCCTGCAGAAGTTAGAAAACTCGGAGGAGACAAACTCACCCCCGTTATCAGTTCTAAGCTTCTTAATCCGCAAGCCAAGCTGGCCTTCTACCAACTCCTTAAACTCCACAAACAAACGGAATGCTTCCTACTTCTCCTTTAAGAAGTACACCAAAGTATACCTTCAGTAGTCATCAACCAAGACAAGCATGTATCTGCTTCCACCAAGGCTGGCAGTAACCGTCGGTCCCATCAGGTCGCCATGAATATACTCCAATGGTTTCTTGCTCCTTGTTTGTGATTTATCAAATGGAAGGCGATGTGCCTTACCATATTGACAGCCCGCACAAACATGCCCATCACCAAAGGAGGACAACTTTGGCAACCCCCTCACCAGACTTCTACTAGCCATTGCCTTCAGCTTGTCCATGCCAACATGCCCCAGCCTCTTATGCCAGATAGCAGCACTATCATTGGTCCTCATTCTATCAACATAAGCACTGGTGGAAAGAACAAACAAGTTCTTCACCCTCCTCCCAACATGAGCAACATCAGCCTTCACTGCTGATACGTTGCGAAGGAACCTCACGTCTGTTGGCCCAAACAGAACGTGATACCCATCGTCCACCGCATTGGTCACCGAGAAGAGGTTCTTCTTCATGCCCGACACGTGATACACACTCCTTAACGTGAGTGGCCCCTGATCACTACCCAAAGACACGACCCCCTCTTTCTCTACTGCATAAACAGTATTATCAGCAGTGATAATAGCTTCATTACATGAGTACGCCTGCATGGAGGTGAACTTTGACTTGTCTCCGGTGAGGTGATGACCACACCCGGAGTCCACGATCCACTCGCCGTTGAAGTCCTCAGCAGACAAGGCCCGGACACAAGTGCCCGTCATAAAAGCTCCGCCCCATTCTGCTTCTTCACTTCTCGAGCAAGCTTCCTCCTTTCCCGCAGCATGCCCAGGCTGCAGTTTGACCTTGCAGTCCCGCTTGAAGTGCCCTCGCTGATGACACCGGTAGCACTTCAGGTTCTTCTTCCAGTCCTTAGGAGCATTGCTCCTCTCCGACGGATATGAAGTTGAAGTCTCCTTCTCACCAGCGGCCTGCACCTTCTTCTTCTTCTTCCCTTCCCATCCTTTCTTCTTGCCTGAGAAGAGAGTTTCGCTGCCTTCCTGATTCAGATTCACTCCAGCCATCTGCCTTGCTAAGATCTCCTGCGAGGCAAGCAGATTCTCCAGCTCCAGCAAAGACGGCTGAGTAGCCCACCCTTGAACATATGTAACAAAGGCCACATACTCCTTCCGCAAACCGCGGATAATGTGCCTTTTCATCTTAGCCTCAGAGATAGGCTCATCAGGATCCAGTGCCGACAGCTCAGCACACAAGCTCTTCATCTTTAAGAAGTATTTGGAGATGGAAAGGACTCCCTGAGTTGCCCTGGCCAACTCATTCTCCAGGAACTGAAGCCGCGCCACATTCTTCCTATTGAACAACTCATCAATGGTTGCCCAAATATCAACAGCCGACTCACACCCAACGATGTGATCAAACAGTTCCGGAGACACAGCTCTCTTCAGAATGAACTCCACCTTAGCATTTGTTCTTCTCCAGAGCCTCACCTGCTCAGCAGTACCGAAAGCAGCAGTCACTTCCTGTCTGTCGTCACCACCGACGACTTCCCACAGCTCCTCGCCAAGAAGATAACTCTTCATGCACGACTTCCACTTCTTGAAGTTAGTCGGCGTTAAGAGTTCAATGCCCAGACCTCTTGCAAAGCTCCCTTCCATTGCAAACACCTGTTGGCACCCTTTCAGAAGCTCCGAGCAACAACACAGGTTGAGCACCACTCAGTCACTGAGTAACAACGCTGGTTGACTTCCGCTCACGCAACTGAACCTGGCTCTGATACCATGTTAAATTTTCTCAACGTGGTCAGCAAGATAGCCCAAACACCAAATTAATATCTTCGGAACTACCCAGTTCTCACGTTGAACCAGCGGAAAACCAAGGAACAAGGGTTACACCCAACAAACAATGGAAGCACAAGCAGGTATTTTATTCATTCACTTCTTTACATCACGAGGCATACATAGCGAGACATGATTTCGCTAGTATAACAGCTGTAAACAGAAAGCACCAAAAAATTCAAGCCGGCGGACAGCACCGGAGTCCGCCGAGACCGCGAGGTCGCCGAGGTCGCCGAGTCCGCTGAGCACACCCAAGCTAAGCTGCAATCCGCCGAATAGCCACAGAGTCCGCCGAAGCCGCGAGGCCGCGCGGACACACCGTTATTCGTCTCCTGCTGAACCTGAACTGAGGAACACCCCTACCCGCCTGAAGCTGGCGGACAGGTTATTGAAGCTGGCAAAGATGAAACAGAACTGACAAGCCGCAGAGCGACCTCCTGCTGAGTCCGCAGAGTCCGCACATTTCCAAGCACTTGACCGAAGTCACAGCCAAACTCCTGGCTCCTTGAAGCACACCGCGCGACCTGCACACAGCAAACGTCAGCACTGAAACAATCCGCGCGGACTGACAAACAGAGACCGCAGCTCCTTGCACAACCCAACTTACTGTTCACTAAAGTTACTTAGGTTGGTTGTAGACCTGCCAGGGGGGTCCTATTTATAGGCAAGGTGAGGAGTGTGGTCACCGCCCTAGAGATAGAGACACAGCCCCAGCCCGCGCGATTGCAAAACACCGTCCGCCGAGTCTGCGAGGACTTAGCCGGACACCAAGGAAAACCACCAGGAGCAAGGCAACCATTGACGAACCCTCTCCAGTCCGCCCAAGCTAAGCGGACAAGGCATCAGCCCGCAAAGCTCCAACCACTGCAGGACAGCAAACCCCCTTCAATGGCTGTCCGCACCAACCCGAGGCAGTCCGCAAGACTCACACCTCAATCCGCCACAAGTCTACGACCAAAGGTATCTAGCAACAGTCCGCCCGGTCACAACGGACTTGGCGGATACGGCGGACACACTGAACTTGGCACAAAGTGTGACCAAGCCCAAAAAACCATCAAGGGCCAATGCGAGCATGGCGGACGCAAACCCCCGTCCGCCAAAACACCAAGCACAGACCGCCATCAGTCCGCGAGCTCCCCGCACTCCTGCCCCATCGCAGCGGTCATATCCCCGGACTCCAAAACAGGTCCGCCAATCGATCTCCACAGCAAAGCACCTGCTGTGCCTCCAGAGCTCGACAAGGCCTCAGCCAAGCTCTAAGCTCAGTCCGCAACAGCCCAAACCGCGGACACGCCAGTCCGCAAGCTTCCCGCGAACATGAGCCAACCCGCATGTCAGCACAAGCTTGCACCCGCAGCCACTGAGCAATGCACCAGTCCGCAAGCCTCTCTATCCGCAGATACCAGGCCGCACAGTCCGCGAACTCTATGCAAACAACCCGCTCAGAAGAACAGCCGGCTTTCCACTAGACCTTCCACCAGGCCGCACAACGCAGTCCGCCCAGTCCGCCCAGTCCGCCAAAGCTGTCCGCCCAGGCCGCCCGGCCTGTCCCGTCACCCACTTCCACTTCACAAATTTCAACTGGGGCCACCACAATTTTGGTCTCGGCACAAAGTATCTTGACGCGGAGAACAAACCGCTCCTTCAGTGGGACCCTGATACCAATAGGGTTTCAATCTCATCTCTTCTCCCCAGCTGGGCAGAGCGAGATGAGGTCACCAGCGAGGCCTTCTCCCTGGGCTACGACCTCTACAGCCGGGAGAACGCCAGCGTCTATGATAGGATGACCACCAGGCTCCTGGCTTATGACTCCACCGGTGCTCTGATGCGCAGGCTGGAGCTTGCGCATATGTGTGCTCGCCGGAGCATCACCATCGACCGCAACTTCCAGGATATGTTCAAGGCCAGGGAGGGTGCGATGGCTGAGGAGGCTTCCTTAAAGAAGGAGCTAGAAGACGCCAAGCAACAGCTGTCTTCACGCCGGGCGGAAGAGGTAAGCGAGACCTTTCACGGCGCTAGCTCTCGCCACTGCAGATTTCAACTTCATTCTTTTTCTTTCATGCTAACTTCTCGCTATACAGGATTCCGCTCAAGCCGCGGCGCTTCACGCGGAGCTGGCCCAGGCGCGATACGAGAGCGTCCTGTTGAGGGACCAGATCCTGCGCCTGGAGGCCACTGCGCCCTCTCCTCTGGACGAAAGGTTGAAGAGCCGTTATTACTCCATCTACTATATCGACAAGCTCCTCCAGGCCAACGCGCAAGCGACCGTCAAGCTGACCTTGGAGATGCTGCGAGATGTCGGATTCCTGGACGGGAGGGGCAAGATCATTACCGCTCAACAGCTCGTTCCCTGGCTCTTCGAGCTTGTCCCGAATCCCCCGGGCGCGCCTGATACCCCACCCTCGGATGTCCCGAAATCCCCACCTGCGGGTGGTGAGACATCCGGGGAGAGCTCATGCGAGAGCTCCAGCGGGAGTTCAAGAGGGAGCTCTGAGGGGTATAGCTTGTCTCCCTGAGGGTCCCCCTTTTTCTCTTTTCTTTTCGCCTCAGTGTAAATAGCGAGATGCTCTAAACTTGTAATTATATAAAATACATTGTAAATGTTTCATTGTAAATGTTGTCATTGTCCTGTTCTTATTGTTAATGCGCTTGATGCAATTGCTGTGGCCGAGTGCTTCTTAAGCACGCTTTCGCTGAGGCCCTCGGCCTCCCTAGGGTAGTCTCCCTTAGTGATGGATAGGCAGGAACCTGCTGAAAGAGCCCAGGGCTTAGAAGTTTCGCTTCCGCACTCTGCCGAATAACGTCTGCCGGGAACATTGTTCGCGAGCCCTTTTAGACGAGGCCGTCCCCCTTTAGCTTGCGTAAATTGTCTGAAGCTTTCGCCCAACACCTCTCGCTGTCCGTCCAAGATACCGTCAGGAGTCTTCTCGCCAAGAGCTTCCTTTAGCGAGGACTTTCCTGACGAGATCTCCTTTGGCTGAGGCCTCTCCTGCCTAAAGGGGCCTTACCTCTTTTTTCATTCAGTGGTGGGTTTCTTTCCTTGCTCAGTGCATCCAAGTCGGAGTGTCTCCTAGGATCAAAAACTTCCCTCTCCCAGGCGAGCCTTCGGACCTGCCAGCTAGATGAGAGCCTGCGCAGTGGGTCTGCCTAGGGCTGAGCCGAGCTCGCAGTGCCGATGAAGTTCTCAAACCAAACCTATCCCCCAAAAGCGAGCCTTCGGACCTGCCAGCTAATTGAGAGCCTGCGCAGCGGGTCTACCTGGGGTCGAGCCGAGCTCGGGGTGCCGATGAAGTTCTCAAACCAAACCTATCCCCCACAAACGAGCCTTCAGACCTGCTAGCTAGATGAGAGCCTGCGCAGCGGGTCTACCTGGGGCCGAGCTGAGCTCGGGGTGCCGATGAAGTTCTCAAACCAAACCTATCCCCCACAGGCGAGCCTTCAGACCTTCCAGCTAGATGAGAGCCTGCGCGACGGGTCTACCTGGGGCCGAGCCGAGCTCGGGGTGCCGATGAAGTTCTCAAACCAAACCTATGCCCCACAGGCGAGCCTTCGGACCTACCAGCTAGATGAGAGCATGCGCAGTGGGTCTACCTGGGGCCGAGCTCGAGGTGTCGATGACGTTTCCTCAAACCAAACCTATCCCCCAAGGCGAGCCTTCGGACCTGCCAGCTAGATGAGAGCCTGCGCAGCGGGTCTACCTGGGGCCAAGCCGAGCTCGGGGTGCCGATGACGTTTCCTCAAACCAAACCTATCCCCCACAGGCGAGCCTTCGGACCTGCCAGCTAGATGAGAGCCTGCGCAGCGGGTCTACCTGGGGCCGAGCCGAGCTCGGGGTATTCATAAAATACATAATTATATCATATTATAAAAATTTCACGATAGTCAAGAGAAAATCAACTAATGTAATATAATAAGTTTATTTTTGAGATACATGGTTACATCCTTCCCCTTTCATGGGTAGAAGCATTTTAGGTCATCACCGCTCCAGGTGTGACTTAAGGCCCTCCCCTCTACGTCCTGGAGGTAGTAACCTCCTGTTTAGAGGGCTTCCTTCACTATGTACGGTCCTTCCCAGTTCGGGTTGAGCTTGCCCACAAGAACCAACCTTCCTGCCACGTCAACCTTTCTCAGCACCAGATCCCCTTCAGTAAACTGCTTGACCCTGACATGCTTATCAAAATACTTGGCCATCCGTCGCTTGATCTCTTCTTGCCTGATAGCTGCCACGCCCCACAGTTCTTACACCATATCTAGCGAGAGGCGTTGCCCCTCCTCATTCTCCAACCTCGAAGTCTCATCTCCTTCGCCCGCGGCTGTGACCCGCGGGGACCGAAACTCGAACTACACTGGTAGGACTACCTCATACCCATGAGAAAGCCTGAAGGGGGTCTCACCGATGGCCGTGTTTGGGGTCGTTCGCAAGGCCCATAGGACCGAGGGGAGCTGCTCCACCCAATTTACCTTTAAGTTCTCCACCTTTTCTTTAGTAGGTTTACAATGATTTTGTTCGCTGCTTCCACCTGGCTGTTGCTCCGGGGGTGGTGGACAGAGGCGAATCTGAGGTCTATCCCCAATTGGGCGCAGAAGCTGATGAACTCTTCACTGGCAAACTGGGGGCCGTTATCTGTCACTATTTCTTGAGGCAACCCGTGTCTGCATATGATCTCCCCGCAGATGAAGTTCCTTATGACCTACGAGGTGACCTTAGCCAAGGCTTTAACCTCCAGCCACTTTGAGAAATAATCGACCATGACCAAGAGAAACCTCCTCTGTCCACTAGCCAGAGGAAAAGGTCCAACTAAATCCATCCCCCAGATGGCGAACGACCACGGTGCCGTGATGCTTCAGAGTCTTTGAGCTGCTAAGAGTTGAAGGGGGGCGCAAAGCTGGCACTTCCGACACCTCCTTGCAAACTCCGCGGTATCCTTCCTTAGGGTGGGGCAAAAGTATCCCTGTCTGACCACCCTTGCCTCCAACATCCTCCCTCCAGAATGACTACCGCACTCGCCCGAGTGTACCTCTCCCAAGATCCTTGGGATCTCTTCTTCGGTCACACATCTAGCTAGGAGCCCTGACAACATCTTACGATGCAGGCCCCCTTCTATCATCAGGCAGTGAGCTGCCTTGCGCCTGAAGCTTTTCCCGTCCTTGGTCCCCTCTGGAAGTTCACCGGTGGTTAGGAAGGTCACCAATGGATCCACTCACGAGGGTCGCCGATCCACCACCATCAACTCTCCTTCCTCGATAGCTGGTCGAAATAGCTCCGTCTAGGTCCCTTCTCCCCGAGGTCCAAACTTAGCCAATCAGTCGGTAGCTATACTTTCTTCCCTCGGAACATGTTGGATAGAGAATGACTGGAACCTTACGATGATCGCCCTTACCTTGGAGAGGTATTTTATGAGGGTAGGCTCCCGAGCCTCAAACTCTCCCCGAATCTGCGACACTACTACCTTTGAATCAGTGAAGGCGTCCACATCCTGAATCTCAAGCTCCTTTGCCAGGCGAAGGCCGGCGATCACAGCCTCATACTCCTCTTGGTTGTTGGTTACTGAAAAATGGTAAGCCACCGCCTGTTCTATCGCGACTCCTTGGGGGCTGACCAGCACCACTCCTCCCCCGAGGGAATGCTTTCCCGAGCCCCCATCGACCATCATCTTCCACGCTTCCTGTGGCTGCTGCTCTCCCTCCTCGACTTCAACAACATAATCTGCCAGGAAGTCCGCCACCGCCTGCGCCTTGATGGAGAGTCTCAGAACGAAAGAGATGTCGAACTCGCTTAGCTCAATAGACCACTTAGTAAGTCTCCCCGAGTGCTCTACTCCTTCGAAGATCTTGCGAAGAGGATGGTCAGTCACCACCCTAATCGAATGTGCTTGAAAGTACGGTCGGAGTTTCCTTGCAGAGATGACCAAGGCGTAAGTTAGCTTTTCGAGGATGGGGTAGCAGAGCTCTGCTTTCTTCAATATCTGGCTGACGTAGTAGATGGGCAGTTGCTTCTTTCCTTCTTCCCTTACTAGGACGGAGCTCACCGCCCCCGCTCCTACTCCAAGGTAAAAGGTCAGGTCCTCCCCTTATTTTGGGCTCTGAAGTAAAGGAGCCTTAGAGAGCTGTATCTTTAGCCCTTGGAAGGCTTCTTCACACTCAGCAGTCCACTCAAACCTTTGATTCCCTCGCAGCACCTTGAAGAGCGAAAAACACTTGTCCCCTGACCTGGAGAGGAACCTGCTCAGCCCTGCCAGCCAGCCTGTCAAATGCTGGACCTCCTTGGCATCGCGAGGTGATTCAAAATCCAGGATGTCCTTTAACTTGTTCGGGTTAGGCTCCACCCCTGCCAGAGTCAAGAGATGCCCAAGGAACTTCCCGCGGCTGGCCCCGAAGACACACTTCAAGGGGTTCAGCCTCATCTTAAACCTCCTCAGGGTGGCAAACGTCTCCTCTAGATATTTTAGGTGCGAATCCACGCACTTGCTCTTGATCATTAGGTCATCGACATAGACCTCCAAGTTTCTCCCCCTCTGATCTCGGAAGACCCGATCCATCATGTGTTGGTAGGTAGCCCCTGCGTTTTTCAACCCAAAGGGCATCATTTTGTAACTAAAGCACCCCTCCCTCGTGATGAAGGAAACATCCTTGACATTGGGAGGGTGCATCCGGATCTGGTGATAACCTGAAAAAGCATCCAAAAAGCTAATGATAGAAAAACCGATGGCTGAATCAACCAGCGCGTCGATTCGAGGCAGGGGGTAGCAATCCTTAGGGCATGATTTATTTAACAAAGAAAAGTCAATACACATTCTCCATTTTCCACCCCCCTTTTTAACCATTACCACATTGGAGATCCAACCTGGATACTGGATCTCTAAGATGAAGCTGACCTCCAGGAGCTTCCTGACCTCTTCGTAGATGGGCTCCTCCAGCTTGGTGGCAATGGCTCTCATCTTTTGGCGTATGGGGAGAGTGCGGGAGTCCAGGTTCAGGCGATGACAGGACACATCCACGTCGATGCCCGACATGTCTGCCGTGCTCCAAGCAAAGATGTATATGTTGCTTTGAATGCAGGCCCGCACTCGCTCCCGGGCCTCGGGACTCAAGCCCCCGCTGACCCGCACCCTCTGCACCTGCCCTGTGCTGGTGAATACCTCCATCTCCACCACTTCTTTGGCCAGTTTTAGCCGCAACTACTCCCAGCCGACCCTTGCTTCTTCCTCCAGCTCCAGCTCTTCCCTTCCTACCTCCTCTTCGATCTCCATTGCCTCCCCCAGCCCCTCCTACTACTGCTTGACTTCCACGCCCCTCTGGGCCTCTTCCTCATCTCCTCATGCTTATTTCTCTTCTACCTCCATATCCCCTCCTGGGTTCTCCTGCTCCTCGTCCCCTGGACCTCGTGCACATCTCCTCCCTGCTGCTCCACAATCTCCTCTCCTCCGACTTCCTCTTCAGCTACCTCTCTCGCCTCCTCTAGGCTCATCTCCTCTTCTATGACAACCCCTCAATGTGCCGCCATCTCCATCTCCAACTCCTCTTCCTCTGCCAACCATGATATGGTGTTGACTGCCGTAACGTAACATTGTCTTGCCACCTTCGGGTCCCCTCTGATCCTGACTTGCACCCCTCCATTGTTGAACTTAAGGCACTGATGAAACAAGGAGGAGACGCAGCAAAAGGCGCCGATGAGGGGGTGCCCAAAGATGGCGTTATATCTGCTTGGGGCGTCCACGATCATGAACCTGCAGTTTCGTGACACACCCCCCAACTTCATGTGGAGCCCTACTCCCCCTTCCACTTCCTTCCTCTCTCCGGAGAACCCGAGCATCGGTCCATCCGAAGCCAAGATCCTCTTCCCTTCAACCCTCATCTCATCGAGGGCATTCTTGAAGATGACATTCACCGAGCTCCCGTTGTATACTAGTATCATTGAGACCGTAAAGTTCTTTACCGCCATCTAGATCACCAGGGCATCACAGAATGGATCTTTGTAGTCCGGCATGTCCGCTGACGAGAAGGTGATTTTTTCTTCCGGTGGGGGAGCCTGAGAGGTAGAGGCAACCCCCCTTTGATACATGGTATGCAGGCTCCCCTTGTGGGTTACCTCAATCCCCACTCCTCCATGAACCACCCTGATTCCTCCCCGGGTCCCCACGTCTACCCGATCTTCATATCTATCTTCCATCTCCCCCAACTGTACTTCTACGATCCTCACCGGCAGATCCTGCCTCCCTGCTCCTCTTGCTTCCCTCATTTCTAAGAACTCTGGGCAGGTGGCCGTTGACTAACCTTCCTCCTGGTGGAAGTCACAAAAGAGCAACGCCACCCTACCCCTTCTTCCTTCTCCTCCTCCTCTTCTCCCAGCTCCTCGAACTCCTCTCCTCGCTCCTCTTCCTCTGCCTACCTCCATGGCCTCTTGTGGCGGCAGGACTCGACCCCTTGGCTCCTGCCTCCATGTCGTTGGTCGAACCTCCTGGGTTCCCGTAGATTATCTCTCCCCTAGTATCCTCCTCCTTGGCCTTAGGGACGACTCTCCTGGGGCCTCCAACCCAACCAGTTTTTTGGCTCCCGGGCCCCCATCCCTGCTGCTGCCCCTGCCTTCGGGGCTCTTCCCTCCTCCTTTCTTCTCTCTGATCCCTCGGCTCCCTCGGCTCCCTCGGCTCCCTCTGCCTTCCTGCTGCAGGTTCCTTCACATCATCCTCCGCCAGCCTGGCCAACTTCCTGGCGAATGCTGGGTTTGCTCTCTCGAAGTCTATCTCCTTTTCCGCCCTCTCCATGAGCTCCTCAAAGGAGAGGGGGGCGTTCTCTTCAACTCCATACTGAAGAATCCTGGCCTCAGCCACAGGGTAAAGGCGAGCATTAATGCGTACCCTGGGACCTCCTGGACCAGGAGGATGTCTTCTTGAAACCGATCGACATAGTGACCCAGTGTCTCTTCCGTCTTCTGCCTCACCGCAAACAGACACTCCGCCTCCTTCTTCCTCTTCTTCGATGTTGAGAACCTCAACAGGAAACTTCTCCGCAGATCGTCAAAGCAGTAGATCGACCTTGCTGGCAACTGGTGGAACCAGTCCTGAGCCTTCTCCTTCAACGTGATGGCAAATAACCGGCACTTGAAGGCATCCGTCATCTCCCTTATCGAAACGAAATCTTCAAACCACTGCACGTGCTGTACAGGGTCATCCTTCCCCGAGTAGTAGGACATGCCAGGCTCCCGGAACCCCTCCGGTACCGGAGCTGAGATGATGAGCTCGCTGAAAGGGCTCTCGCCTCCCGCCTGGCGAGATGGCACGTCCGACGTCCTCGGCTGGCTGGCCCGATCCGCGAGACCGTGCCCGGGGAAGAGTTCTCGCACTGCTGCTGTCACAACTCGCATTTTCTCAACGGTAAAATTGTATTAGAGTAAGAGAAAACACGTGCTGTGATGCCACGTCGTGCAGGGGATAACTGCACACGCTCAGGCAAGACTCCAGACGTTAGATTTTAAGGAAAAATTGTTGTTTAAATATGAAAGAAAACCAGTTATGTTGAATGGCCGTATCCCTCGGCCCGGTGGATCAGCTAGTCCACAGTTAAAATTATATTTATGCGCAGCAGAAAATACTTTGGTTCAATTAAATTGACACCCTAAATGAGCATAAGTGTCCCCGGGGGACGACTTATGCGTGCACAACCCTAAGGTGAATATAGTAGGTATGTAAAGATAGTGTTTTACGTTGAGGAAAAATAGTGTCGTTGATTTAGAAACATGTTATGCATGGGGTACATATAATAATACTTTTAGGTTTTAAAATATCTAACATGCAACCTAGCATAAATCTTTCCCAGAAGCAAGTAACCAACCACAAGTAGGCAAAATCAGCAGTTTAAATTCATATCCAACATCACAAGAAGCCACCAGTGGGCGTCAACAACCTGACACGAACCCACTGGCGAGTATGTATGTCTATACAGAAAAGTAAGGAACTACCTCACAACAAAACGGGGTTCAGCTATCTCAGCTACCCTTGAGGCCACCAACAAGCCCCTCCAAAATAACTAGCCGCTGAACTGGCTACAACCTGGACCTGAGGCATTCAAGAAAAGAACACCTCAGCAAGGAAAAAAATCAAAAGGTAAATAGAGCAATAGATTAATTAGCAAATAAGAAGAAGGGTTTACCAACTCGGCAACAACTGCTATAAGCAAAAGAAAAGGGGTGACAGTAAGAGGAGAGTACTGTCTAAAGCACAGCAGAGCACTCCAAGTGCGAGAAATAAAACCATTATGTCCTACCAAAAGAGTCTGCAACAACAACAGGACATATACATATATGCCAAAAGAAAGGAAAGCATAAACAGGAAAGAGACTAACAGTCCTAACACGCGGGTAAGTGGCAGTGGTCAAAACATGGATCTGAATACATAACCAAAATCAGACCCAAAAAGGGCTAAGGGGTCAAACAGTGGCAGCTTTAGGGTCCCACACACACCAACCCAAACCGGGGCAAAAAGGCGGTGGCCACAGCTCTCCACATAAAACCACCCCTCCAGAGGCCACCAAAACTCCACCACCTGCCACGACCCAAGAGTCGGCCTGCAGAAATTAGCCGAATACCCAATGCCCCCCTAGGGAAAGGTCACACTAACAATCCTAAGAAACACACGAGCCCAAGACAAATACGTCGGGTCCAACCGACGCGGCCTTACACGCCTAACCAGAACCAACCCCGAGTCTTTATGACCCCAAAACAAACATAGCACCCAGTGTCGACACGTTGTGTCGACACCACGACAAGCCGGTGTTGACACAAGGTGTCGACACAACCACGGCCGGTGTCGACACCAAGTGTCGACACCACCGCGGCCGGTGTCGACGCAAGGTGTCGACACTGCCGCGGCTGGTGTCGACACAAGGTGTCGACACTGCTGCTGCTGGTGTCGACACCAAGTGTCGACACCACTGCAGCCGGTGTGGACACAAGGTGTCGACACTGCTGCTGCTGGTGTCGACACCAAGTGTCGACACCACTGCAGCCGGTGTCGACACAAGGTGTCGACACTGCCGCTGCTGGTGTCGACACCACTGCGGCCGGTGTCGACACAAGGTGTTGACACTGCCGTTGCTGGTGTCGACACCAAGTGTCGACACCACGGCTGGCCGGTGTCGACACCAAGTGGCGACACCAAGATTGGCCGGTGTCGACACAACGGTGTCGACACCCCGACTAGCTGCAGGAGCCGGATCCCGCAATGACCAAAAACGAGAATGAGGACCTCTCTCTAGAGTACAACAACCATCGACAATCGCAACTACTCGACCTGAACCAAACCAAATCTGTCCCTAATAGACACAATCCCTCAGGAAGACTGAGATTTTAACTGGAACTTTCTACACTAACCACGACATGATCGGGAACGAACCCTAGCGTACCCCTATGATCTAAGCAGGAAAAAGATGAAATTAAATCAAAGAAAAAGACAAAGATCAACGGTGGCAAGGATGAGGGGACATCACTTGCCTCAATACCAGAAAAGCTTGGCCGGCGGCATCCCCCACTCTCGGATCTAGCCGCAGAGCACCAGCTGAGGAGCAGAAAGAATGCAGATCCAGGCGAGGGCAGTCCAGATCCGCTCTCGAAATCGAATTCCGACCGCTAAATCTCCAGGAATCGGCGTCCGAAGGCTAGGGTAGTCCGGCGGTGCTCTCCCTCTCGCACAGGTGGCGTGTAACAGCCCAAAGTTCTGAAACATTTGGGTGACAACACGGGCGTGTTGGGTGACACGGCCTGTGACACGGGCGTGTCGCAGGGCGTGTCGAGGTTGTGTCGACGATTGGGCTTTATCTCGACGATTTTTTGCTCTCGACGATCCGTCGAGAGGAGGCACACGGCCCAGGACACGGGCGTGTCCAAGGCCGTGTCGCATTCTCGACGATTTTTACTCGACGATCGTCAAGTGTCGAGAAGTGAGGGTCGAGTGTTGAACACGGCCTGTGACACGGGCGTGTCACAGGGCGTGTCAAATCAGGTGACGAACTCAGCCCGCCGAAGATTTCGACAGGGCGTGTCTTTGTGCCGTGTCTGGGCACACGACCTAGGACATGGGCGTGTCACAGGCCGTGTGAAGTCTCGGGATGATTTGGGATTTTTTTTCCCCAGGTACACGGCCACATACACGGGCGTGTCTGAAGGCGTGTTGGTGACATGGCCCATGACACGGGCGTGTCCTGTGGGCGTGTCACTGGTTTGGATAAGTCGGTTGACCACCACTTGAGGCACACGGCCTGGTACACGGCCGTGTTCGAGGCCGTGTCGGGTCAAAATTTGTGTTTTTGGCAGAATCGTGGCCGTCCATTCCTTCAGTCTGAATCCAAGGGCTGAAGCCTCTTCCTCTTTTTCCTTAAGGGCCGAAATCAGAGAAGTATGAATCATTTTACTTTGGCCTTCATCTTTCTTCAAGAGAGAGAAAGAGAGAGAGAAAGGAGGAGGAAGAAGAAAAGGGGGCTGCTGCTGGTGGTGCTGCGGTTTACCGACGAGAAATCCGAAGCCAGCGTTGCGGAGGAAACGCTCTTGCGAGTCTTGCAAGCTAGCTTGGAGGCCATGGCACCAAAGCGATCGTCAAGGGTAACGACTTTTCTTCCTAGCCATGTGAAGGCTTCCTTTTTGGCATATGTTGTGATTTCCCCCACCAAGAGGTGGCTGATTTTGGGGAATCTTTGGGTGGATGCTTGAAATCCCCTTTGTGTTGCATATAGATCGGAAATGGAGTACGGAATAGGCATGCTGTGTGAAGCCCATCTGGACAGGTTGGTCTGGATTGGTGATGTTGCATACGAACCGGAGAAGACTCCGTGATAAACGTGAAGTGTACGGAGTCTACGGGTTATACCTGTGAAAAGGAGTAGCAGGAAGTACTGGGGTGGTAGCCCAGGAAAATAGCCATGTGATAGTTTTGGGTCCAACCTGTGAATGAGGCACAGGAAGTACTGGTGGGACCAGGAAAGGCCCTTTTGTGATGCTTGATGTCATAGGGTGTCCACCTGTGGAGCGAGTCACAGGAAGTACTGGTGTGCCCAGGAAAGACCCCTGACATTTGTAATTTGCGGTGTCCACCTGTGACGGGAGTCACAGGAAGTACTGGTGTGCCCAGGAAAGACCCGCTGTTGCTGTGAGGAAATGGGTATAGTGACATACCCAGGCTTGAATGCCAAGAACAGGATTGGTGAGACCGACCCGCGCCTTTGATATAGCCATGAGTACGCTGCACGCGGAAAAGGCAAGGCGATTTGAGCAACGGGGGGGGGGGGGGGGGGGGTGGGTGGAGGATCCGACCTGCGCTATGTCCGTCTGACGTGAGACCAAAAAGTGCGGTCTGTTAGAGCGCATAGCAAGAGTCTTCGGCCTGCGCGCCATGACACAACGGGGGGCTACGAGCCATCCCGGTGTCCGAGGACTAACTCCGGCTGCACGCCATGGAGTAAATGCTCAAGAGATTTACCGTTGGGTGATAACCCTGATACGGTGGTGGGCAAGAGGTTGCCAGAACACCAAGAATGTGCCCTGAGTGCACGGACCGTTGGGCCGGGTGGCGAACGGTTGTGATGGCTTGTGTGCGTGAAAGCACTTTTTGATGATATAGCTTGCCATACTTGTGCTATGATATGCCTGCAGGGAAAAATACCGCTGCCCCGAGAGAAGGGGTAGGGTCGTTATAATTTGGTCAGCTGAACGCTGACCGTTGCTTTTGTTTGCCACCGGTGGGTGGATTGTCCCTTGCACAGGTGCTGGAGAGCCGAGCGGGACGCATAGAGGTTGATGCTCCTGCTGGTGTTGCTGCTGCTGCTGTTAGCCCTCGAAGGCTAAAGATGTTCTTTTGAATGTTTTCTTTTATTGTGGCCGGCCTGCGCGCCAATCTGTTTTAGGCCACTGTTTGAAAGCCATGTAGGCCATAAGGCCAACCCTTTGTACATGTTGTAAGACATTCCTATATGTATATAAAATGTGGAGTTTTATGTTTGGACATTCATGAGGAGTTCAAGTAGTTTAGGCTTCCGCTAGAATGCTTGTGATAGGTGCGATGCGCTACTCTGGTATCATCCTGTACCTTCACCGACTGTTTTGTGGTATATCCTGTGGGGCCCCGGCCGGACCTTCTAGAATATATCATATGAACGGATGGGGTTGTTACATTTTTGGTATCGGTTGTCTTGCTATTTCCCTCTCGAAGTCGTGGCCGACTTCTTTTGTGGGGTGGCGAGCACGTGTTTGTGCACACCAAAGTCTACGATTGAACTCCTGAATGTCCATGATAGGAATGCAACTTGATGTGTTTGAGGAACCTGCGTGTTCCTATTTTGTGTGTTTGCGGAACCTGTGTGTTAGCGTGTTCCTATTTTGTGTGTTTGCGGAACCTGTGTGTTCCTATTTTGTGTTGTTTGCTTGGGTATGACCGCTAATGTGTGTGTCTTGTCCACCTTTAGGTGACACGGAGTGGAGCTGGGCCGTTTGAGCCCCAGCGTTCTGATGAAAGTACGGCACCAGCCGCGGTGCCTACACCTCCACCGTCTGCGGAACATGTCCGTTTAGTTGCGGAGGCCTTATTTACTATGATCCAAGGTCAGCCACTTAGGCAGGAACAAGCGGCTGTGAGGACAGAACAGGTGGTGGCAAGGCCCGAACCTGTCGTGGATGTGGTTCCTCGAGCGGCTGAGAAGCAGCTAACACGGTTTATGAGTTTCCATCCGCCTACGTTCTCGGGAGCGGGAACCCCGACGCAGGCTGAGGATTGGTTATCGCGCGTCAAGCGAGTGATGACGGCGATAGGAACGGCGGAGCATCAGAAAGTTACCTTAGCCACCTTCTTGCTTGAAGGAGAAGCGCGTTTATGGTGGGATGAGATGGAGTTGCATAATTTGGCGGGTCGTCCGTTAACCCAAGTGTCGATGGAAGAATTCTCCCGGCTCTTCCTTGCGAAGCACCTTCCTGTGGCTCAACGGATAGCCATGGAAAATGAATTCCAACGGTTGACTCAAGGTGAGGGCAGTGTTGACGCGTACCTGCATGAGTTTACTCGCTTGGGGCGGTATGCGGGTTCCATTTTTGCTGATGAGCAGAGCAAGACTAATCGGTTCTATGAAGGGCTGAGGGACGAGCTGAGGTTCCTTGTATCCAGTTCTGTGAACCAAGGTTTCCAAGCGTTGGTCGACACCGCAACCGCGTTGGAAAAGGACATGAAGAGGGTGCAAGGGAAGAGAGCTTTGGTTGTGTCGCAACAAGAGTGGAAAACGCCCCGATCGGGAAAATCGTTTTATAAGAAGAGATGGGGTAAGAAGTCCAAGCCTAGTGGACAAGCTCCTTCATCGGTTGCAACGGGAGAAACATCAGGGGCAACCTCCAAGCCAGACACTCGTACCTGCTTCAATTGTGGTAGGATGGGGCATATTGCGCGAGATTGTCGGATGCCGCCGAAGAGTGAAAAGAAGGCGGGAGCATCCTATGCGGAAAAAGGAAAGGCGGTGGTGGATTCCTTTGCCTCGCAGGCGCAACCCCGAGTCTACAATCTTGGCCTGCAAGAGGCCATCAAGCAGAGTGACGTGGTCACAGGTATGAGTTTAGTTTTGCATATGCCAATGTTTGTATGCTTAGCTTAGTACCCATATGTTTGTGGTTTGTGTGTGTGACATGTTTGTCATAGGTTTTGTGATGATTCGGGACACGCTGGCGCGAGCACTGTTTGATACAGGGGCATCGCATTCTTTTCTGTCTAGTGAGTTTCTTACGCGGCTTGGGATACCCAGTCATGCAAAGACAGATAGCGTCAGAGTGGTGTTGCCGAATGGTTGTTGGATGCTTGCGGATCAAGCTTGCGATGTGGCGGTTCAGTTAGGAAGTCGGGATTTTTGTTTAATCGCATTTGTTTTGCCAATTTCGGAATTCGATGTGATTTTTGGGATGGATTGGCTTGCGGAGCAGCATGCTATGATTGATTGCCAGTCCAAAGAAATCACGTTGGGCCAGAATACCGAACAGGAGACCAAGTTCGCGGGTATGCGAGGAGTAGGCGGGACGTTGATGTCTGCACTCCAGGTAGTCAAAGCTGTTCGGAAGGGTGCGGAGTGTTACTTTGCACTAATTCAGGCTGTTGAGCCTAAGGCCACGTTGTGCGAGGTTCCGATTGTGGCAGAATTTACAGATGTGTTTCCCACGGATCTCCCTGGGCTACCACCCCAGCGGGAGATTGACTTCACAATTGAGTTGGTGCCAGGTGCGAAACCCGTGGCCCGCTCGCCATATCGCGTTGCGCCTAAAGAGATGGCTGAGTTGAAGGTTCAACTACAAGAAACGCTAGAGCAAGGTTATATCCGCCCAAGTATGTCACCTTGGAGCGCGCCTGTGCTTTTTGTAAAGAAGAAAGATGGTGGGTTACGGTTGTGTATTGATTACCGTGAATTGAATAAGCTGACCGAGAAGAATAAGTATCCTATACCTCGGATTGATGAATTATTTGATCAGCTAGTTGGCTCGACCGTCTATTCGAAGTTGGACCTGAAGTCTGGTTATTACCAGTTAAGAATTCGGGAAGGTGACATTCCCAAAACCGCATTTGGAACGCGTTATGGGCACTATGAGTTCACAGTCATGCCCTTTGGATTGTGCAATGCGCCCTCGGTGTTTATGGATTTGATGCACCGTATTTTCCGTGAGTACCTGGATCTATTTGTGATTGTGTTCATTGATGACATCCTGGTGTACTCGAAGTCTAAAGCTGAGCATGAGATTCACTTGCGGTTGGTGTTGAACACGTTGAGGCAAAATCAGCTCTATGCCAAGTTCTCGAAGTGCGAGTTTTGGCTATCGTCAGTGGCATTTTTGGGCCATGTGGTGAGTGGAGCGGGCATTGTAGTGGATCCAGCGAAAATAAAAGCCATACAAGAATGGCCAATATTGTCTTCCGTGGCCGAGGTCAGGAGTTTCCTTGGACTTGCGGGCTACTATAGAAGATTTGTGGAGAACTTCTCGCGGATCGCTTTGCCGCTAACCACACTGACGCGAAAGGATCAGAAGTTCGTTTGGACGCCAGAGTGCGCACGAGCTTTTGACGAGCTGAAGGTTCGGTTGACCACGGCGCCGGTGTTGTCTTCGCCATGTGGAACCGATGGATTTGTAATATATAGTGATGCCTCAGGGAGCGGCTTAGGCTGCGTTCTTCTGCAGAGCGGAAAGGTGATTGCTTATGGCTCACGCCAACTGAAGGTGCACGAGCGAAATTATCCCGTCCATGATTTGGAACTAGCGGCGGTGATTTTTGCACTCAAGCTGTGGCGACACTACCTTTATGGCGTGAAGGTGGAGATCTATACCGATCATAAGAGCCTAAAGTATCTGTTGGAGCAGAAAGAGTTGAACATGCGACAACGAAGGTGGTTGGAGTTCCTTGGGGACTACACTTTTGAGATTCACTGTACACCCGGGAAGGGGAATGTTGTCGCGGATGCCTTGAGTCGGCGGGTTCCGGCTAGAGCAAACTGGTTACAAAGGCATGATGAACGTCTTATCCAGGAATTGGAGGCATTGGAGATCTATTGTGTTGATAAGAATTCCACTGCCATTGCATGTTTGAACTGGACCGAGGTGCAATGTGACCTTGCGGACCGAGTTCGACGGGCAACGGAGTTGGATGAAGATCTCTTGCGCTATGTGAATGAAGGGCCAGAAGGCAAATTCACCTGGAATGACGGTCTTTTGCGAAAAGAGGACCGGTTGTGCGTCCCGAATGTGGGGAAACTGAGGGAAGAACTGATGTATGAAGCACATTATACGAAGTATTCCATTCACCCCGGGAGCACAAAGATGTTCAACGATATGAAGAAGCTTTTCTGGTGGCCAGGGCTTAAGAAAGATGTTGCGCTGTATGTAGCCAAATGTCAAACATGTGTGATGGTGAAGGCGGAATGCCAAAAGCCGGGCGGTTATTTGAAGTCACTGCCGATCCCAGTGTGGAAATTTGATGATATTTCCATGGATTTTGTGCATGGATTGCCAAGATCACAGTGAGGAAATGATTCCATTTGGGTGATAGTTGACCGGCTAACAAAAGTAGCACATTTTCTCCCGAACAGGCGGGATGATTCGGTTGAAAGTTTGGCAAAATTATATGTTGACCAGATTGTGCGTCTTCACGGTGTTCCTCGGAGCATCGTAAGTGATCGAGATGGGCGATTTACGTCAAATGATTGGAGGCTAGTTCATCGACTGTTGGGCACGAAGTTGACTTTCAGTACGGCCTTTCATCCCCAAACGGATGGCCAGACTGAACGTACCAACAGAACAATGGAGGACATGCTCCGCATGTGCGCCCTTGACTTCGGAAAGAGATGGGAAGATCATCTCTATATGGTCGAGTTTGCATATAATAATAGCTACCAGACAAGCATTGGGATGACACCATATGAAGCCCTATATGGAAGGAAGTGTCGTACTCCCTTGGCTTGGGTAGAAGCGGGTGAAGCCCGGGTTGTTAAACCAAATGAAGTGGATGAAGCAAACTCAACCATTCGGACCATTCGAGAGAGATTGCTGATTGCTCAAGATCGACAAGCGAAGTACTACAACGCCAAGCACCGGAATGTTGAATTTGCGGTTGGCGATTGGGTCTACTTGAAGATCAAGCCATGCAAAGGTGTCTCCAGGATTCGACGATTGAAAAAGTTGAGTCCAAGATATTTGGGTCCTTTCGAAGTGGTTGAGCGAATTGGCGAAGCGGCTTATCGGCTAGCTCTGTCGGCGGACTTGGGTGGGTTACATGATGTCTTTCACATCTCGGTGCTTCGGAAAGCCGTGAAAGATCCAGCTCAAGTGATCGCGGATGATCGTGTGCCGGTGGAGTATGGGCTAACGACGAGAGTTAGACCCATTCAGATCGAAGATCGAGCCGAGAAACAGTTGCGGAACAAGACGGTCGGTATGGTGAAAGTCCGATGGGACAACTGCGGCCGTGAAGAGCTGACATGGGAGCGCGAGCAAACCATGCGAACAGAGTTCCCTGAGCTGTTTGTGTAATTTGTAGCAAGAATGTTGTAACATACATAATTAGATGTGTTGTCACATTTTTCTTGCTGTTTCTGTTACTTTCCTGTCTTTAAATTTCGAGGACGAAATTTCTTGTAGGAGGGGAGGATTGTAACAGCACAAAGTTCTGAAACAGGAAAATTTGGGTGACACGGCCTGGGACACGGGCGTGTCCCAGGGCGTGTCAGGTGACACGGCCTGCGACACGGGCGTGTCGCAGGGCGTGTCGAGGTTGTGTTGACGATTGGGCTTTGTCTCGACGATTTTTTGCTCTCGACGATCCGTCGAGAGGAGGCACATGGCCCAGGACACGGGCGTGTCCAAGGCCGTGTCGCATTCTCGACGATTTTTACTCGACGATCGTCGAGTGTCGAGAAGTGAGGGTCGAGTGTTGAACACGGCCTGTGACACGGGCGTGTCACAGGGCGTGTCAAATCAGGCGACGAACTCAGCCCGCCGAAGATTTCGACAGGGCGTGTCTTTGTGCCGTGTCTGGGCACACGGCCTAGGACACGGGCGTGTCACAGGCCGTGTGAAGTCTCGGGATGATTTGAGATTTTTTTTCCCCAGGTACACGACCACAGACACGGGCGTGTCTGAAGGCGTGTTGGTGACACGGCCCATGACACGGGCGTGTCCCGTGGGCGTGTCACTGGTTTGGATAAGTCGGTTGACCACCGCTTGAGGCACACGGCCTGGCACACGGCCGTGTTCGAGGCCGTGTCGGGTCAAAATTTGTGTTTTTGGCAGAATTGTGGCCGTCCATTCCTTCAGTCTGAATCCAAGGGCTGAAGCCTCTTCCTCTTTTTCCTTAAGGGCCGAAATCAAAGAAGTATGAATCATTTTACTTTGGCCTTCATCTTTCTTCAAGAGAGAGAAAGAGAGAGAGAGAAAGGAGGAGGAAGAAGTAAAGGGGGCTGCTGGTGGTGGTGCTGCGGTTTACCGACGAGAAATCCGAAGCCAGCGTTGCGGAGGAAACGCTCTTGCGAGTCTTGCAAGCTAGCTTGGAGGCCATGGCACCGAAGCGATCGTCAAGGGTAACGACTTTTCTTCCTAGCCATGTGAAGGCTTCCTTTTTGGCATATGTTGTGATTTCCCCCACCAAGAGGTGGCTGATTTTGGGGAATCTTTGGGTGGATGCTTGAAATCCCCTTTGTGTTGCATATAGATCCGGAAATGGAGTACGGAATAGGCATGCTGTGTGAAGCCCATCTGGACAGGTTGGTCTGGATTGGTGATGTTGCATACGAACCGGAGAAGACTCCGTGATAAACGTGAAGTGTACGGAGTCTACGGGTTATACCTGCGAAAAGGAGTAGCAGGAAGTACTGGGGTGGTAGCCCAGGAAAATAGCCATGTGATAGTTTTGGGTCCAACCTGTGAATGAGGCACAGGAAGTACTGGTGGGACCAGGAAAGGCCCTTTTGTGATGCTTGATGTCATAGGGTGTCCACCTGTGGAGCGAGTCACAGGAAGTACTGGTGTGCCCAGGAAAGACCCCTGACATTTGTAATTTGCGGTGTCCACCTGTGACGGGAGTCACAGGAAGTACTGGTGTGCCCAGGAAAGACCCGCTGTTGCTGTGAGGAAATGGGTATAGTGACATACCCAGGCTTGAATGCCAAGAACAGGATTGGTGAGACCGACCCGCGCCTTTGATATAGCCATGAGTACGCTGCACACGGAAAAGGCAAGGCGATTTGAGCAACGGGGGGGGGGGGGGGGGGGGTGGAGGATCCGACCTGCGCTATGTCCGTCTGACGTGAGACCAAAAAGTGCGGTCTGTTAGAGCGCATAGCAAGAGTCTTCGGCCTGCGCGCCATGACACAACGGGGGGCTACGGGCCATCCCGGTGTCCGAGGACTAACTCCGGCTGCACGCCATGGAGTAAATGCTCAAGAGATTTACCGTTGGGTGATAACCCTGATACGGTGGTGGGCAAGAGGTTGCCAGAACACCAAGAATGTGCCCTGAGTGCACGGACCGTTGGGCGGGTGGCGAACGGTTGTGATGGCTTGTGTGCGTGAAAGCACTTTTTGATGATATAGCTTGCCATACTTGTGCTATGATATGCCTGCAGGGAAAAATACCGCTGCCCCGAGAGAAGGGGTAGGGTCGTTATAATTTGGTCAGCTGAACGCTGACCGTTGCTTTTGTTTGCCACCGGTGGGTGGATTGTCCCTTGCACAGGTGCTGGAGAGCCGAGCGGGACGCATAGAGGTTGATGCTCCTGCTGGTGTTGCTGCTGCTGCTGTTAGCCCTCGAAGGCTAAATATGTTCTTTTGAATGTTTTCTTTTATTGTGGCCGGCCTGCGCGCCAATCTGTTTTAGGCCACTGTTTGAAAGCCATGTAGGCCATAAGGCCAACCCTTTGTACATGTTGTAAGACATTCCTATATGTATATAAAATGTGGAGTTTTATGTTCGGACATTCATGAGGAGTTCAAGTAGTTTAGGCTTCCGCTAGAATGCTTGTGATAGGTGCGATGCGCTACTCTGGTATCATCCTGTACCTTCACCGACTGTTTTGTGGTATATCCTGTGGGGCCCCGGCCGGACCTTCTAGAATATATCATATGAACGGATGGGGTTGTTACACGGCGGCTTCTTCCAAGCAGAGAAAAAGAAGAGAACAAATGAACCCAGCCCTAATTCTAACCTAAGACTATATATATATCAGTTTTAATAATAAACAAACAATACATAATAATAATTATTTACACTCAAAAGTCAAAACAACACGAGACCCGAAACATCTCGGAAAGGACGAAATTTACGCCGCAGCTAAAAACCCACGCTATGAACACAACTGCGAAGTCGAAATTAGCATTCGACGAACAAAACCCGGGATAACACCTCCCGAAGCCGAAACACAAGCATTCCCTAAGAGGCCCAGCCGAGTCATAAAACGGACTCCGGCTAGCTGGGGAATCTTGCTAACAGGCTACAAATAGGCTACACAGGGAACCCTAAGAGCTAAAACCACGCTCCACAACGGCAAAAAGCCGGAAATACGCCATCGTAACGCCAGCCAAAGATCAAACAAAACACGGAAAAACCGGGGGCGTTACAGCCACTCCCCCTAAAAGAAAGTTTCGCCTCGAAACTTTACTCACAACACTCCTATGAAGAAGGAGAGAGAAAGAGCCAAGAAAGGGCTATATAAATAAATAAAATAGAACATACCAAGCACAAGATCAGGGAAACAGATGAGGGTGAGCCTCCCTCATAGCCGACTCCATCTCCCAAGTCGCGCTTTCCACATCCTGATTCCTCCATAAAACTTTAACCATAGGAATAGTCTTCTTCCGCAACGCCCGAACTTGAGAATCCAAAACGCGAACAGGCACTTCCACATAAGAAAGATTCGGCTCCAACTGAGGCACAGAACCCAAAACTTGCCTGCCATTTAACATACATTTTCGCAGCTGACTGACGTGAAAGACATCATGCACGCCCAGGGAAATTTGCGGGCAAAGCCAGCCTGTAGGCTGATACCCCAATCCGCTCAACAATCAGAAACGGCCCCACGTACCTCGGGTCCAACTTCCTATTCTTGCCAAACCGCTTGACTCCAATCAGCGGGGAGACCTGTAAGAACACCGAGTCCCCCACAGCAAATTCCAAGTCCGATCTACGCCGATTGGCGTTCTTCTCATATCTCTCCTGGGCTATCCGAAGCTTTTCCCGAATAAGTTTCACAGTGGTTTCCATCTCCTCAAGCGCTTCTGGACCCAACAAAGGTCCCTCGCCAAGCTCAGCCCAAAACAAGGGAGTCCTACAGCGCCTCCCATACAAAGCTTCAAAAGGAGCCATTTGCAAGCTTTCTTGATAACTGTTGTTATATGCGAATTCTATAAGCCGCAAGCGCTCGTCCCACGCTCCTCCATGGTCCAGAATATAGCATCGGATCATATCTTCCACAATATGATTTACTCGCTCCGTCTGACCATTGGTCGGCGGATGATAAGCCGTGGAGTATCTCAAATCCGTACCCAACCCTTCTTGAAGGCTCTTCCAAAAACGAGACGTGAACCTGGAGTCTCGATCTGATATGATACTTACGGGTACACCATGCAATCTGACAACCTCTTCCAGATACAGCTCGACTATCTTCCTCATCGGATAATCGATCTTAAATGGTATGAAATGAGCGCTCTTCGTCAATCTGTCTACGATTACCCAAATTGAATCATGCCCCTTAGGCGATCTCGGTAAGCCGGTAATGAAATCCATCGAGATACTCTCCCACTTCCACATCGGAATCTCCAAGGGAGTCAGCTTTCCACCAGGCCTCCCATGGTCGGCTTTCACACGCCTGCAAGTGAAACTCTCTGAAACAAATCTGGCTATGTCCTTCTTCATCCTGTACCACCAGACAATCTGTTTTAAATCATGATACATCTTGGTCGACCCTGGATGGTAGGCGACACTAGATCCGTGGGCGTCACTACACACCATAACCCGGATATCTCCAACTGCGGGAATGCAAAACCTGCCACGATACTTCAAGGTACCCGCATCATTTATAGAGAAGTCTGGTAATTCACCTTTTTTAGCTCGAAGATACAAATGCAGGAGATCAGGATCGTCCTTCTGATGCAGTCTCGTAAGCACAATCCACGAAGGTTCTGCTACTGCCAAGCTACTCTGCGAATCACAGCTTCCCACAGAAATGTCCATCAAAAGAAACTCTTCCACTAGACGCTCGGCGGAAAGGTTAAAAATCTTACCTGACTTCCGACTCAAGGCATCAGCCACCACATTTGCCTTGCCCGGATGATACTGAATTTCGACATCATAGTCGGCCACGTACTCCAACCACCACCGCTGGCGTAGATTCAATTCTTTCTGAGTGAAGATATACTTCAAACTCTTATGATCCGTGAAAATCTTGCACTGCGCGCCATATAGCAAATGCCTCCACAGTTTCAGCGCATAGATCACAGCTGCAAACTCCAGGTCATGCGTAGGGTAATTCCTCTCGTGAGTCTTTAGCTGCCTCGACCCGTATGCAATCACCTTCCCGCCCTGCATTAAAATGCAGCCCAGACCGACATGCGACGCATCCACATATATATCATACTCACTACCCTCCGTAGGAAAAGACAAAATTGGAGCCGAACATAGCCTTCTTTTTAGTTCCTCAAAAGCCTTCTCACACTTGCCATCCCATATAAAGGCTACATTCTTCTGCGTCAACTTGGTCAACGGCGCTGACAAGGTAGAGAAACCTTCTACAAATCTTCTATAATAACTAGCCAAACCCAAGAAGCTTCTGATCTCTTTGGGGGTAACAGGTCTCGCCCATTCCATAACAGCAGCGATCTTTTCTGGGTCCACCGATATTCCCTCCTTATTAATCACGTGGCCTAGAAAAGAAACTTGAGGCAACCAAAATTCACATTTGCTCAGCTTGGCGTATAGCTTATGATCTCTCAGAGTCGCCAAGACCAGCCGCAAATGTCAATCATGCTCCTCCGCATCCTTAGAATACACCAAAACATCGTCTATAAAGACAATCACAAACTTATCTAGAAAATCCTTGAAAACTCTGTTCATCAAATCCATAAAAGTTGAGGGCGCATTAGTCAAACCGAATGACATAACCAAACACTCAAAATGCCCATGACGAGAGCGGAACGCCGTCCGCGGAACATCTGACTCCCGAATCCTCAACTGGTGATAGCACAAACGAAGATCTATCTTGGAAAACACGGCACTACCACACAGTTGGTCAAACAAATCGTCGATTCGCGGCAAAGGGTACCTGTTCTTAATAGTAACCTTGTTCAGCTCTCTATAGTCAATGCATAACCTCATCGACCCATCCTTCTTTTTAACGAACAGCACAGGCGCACCCCAAGGCGAAGAACTCGGCCTTATAAAGCCTTTTGTCAATAACTCATCCAGCTGAATTCGCAACTCTTCCAGCTCTCGCGGGGCCATCCGGTACGACGCCTTTACGATAGGACGCGTACCTGGCTCCAAATCTATGGCAAACTCGACATCTCGATCGGGTGGAAGACCGGGAAGATTGTTTGGAAACACCTCAGAAAAGTCACACACCACAGGAATCTCTTCCAAACGGGGCACTCTAACAATCGACCCTACTAGAGAAACCACACAGGCAAAACAGCCAGAAACAAGCAACTTCCGAGCACGCACCGCAGAAATGATTGGAGACTCCTGGGGAGAATACCCATAAATGCTCCCTGGCTGACCGTTGTCTTTGACGAAGTCCAAGCACTTACCCTTGCACTGGATCACAGCATCGTACCTTGACAACCAGTCCATGCCCAAAATAACGTCGAAGTCCTCCAGGTCAATCACCTTCAAATCTGCCTTGGCTAGAAAATCTCCCAACAATATCGGACAATCTAGGACACCCAGGTCCGTAACCACAGAGTCATCGGAGGGGAACTTAACGCAGAAGGCACCACCAACACGATCTAGGCCCAAACTGAACCGCTCCACGAAGGCTCTAGCCACAAATGAGTGGGTAGCGCCGGAGTCGAAGAGAACGCGCGTCCAGCGGTTCTTTACCTTAAATCGTCCTACGAATTGCACATGCATCTAAGGCAACAAGCGGTAAAATGAAAACTACAACCAAAAATGGTACGTAACGAAACGACTGGGGAGGAGTCGAACCTGAGATAACCTGGGTCGAGGTCTGCGCTTCGTCTGCCGAAAGCACATTCAGCTTCCCCTTTCCTTTATCCATATGCTGAGGCGGTGGCAAAGCCTGGAGGGGAACTGGCTGCAGAATAGGCTGAGTCTGAGGACACCTCGTCTTGAGATGACCCTTCTGGCCGCACTGAAAACAGACCTTATCTTTTAACCAACAACTGGCATCCTCATGCCCCTTCCTTCCACACAAGGCACACACCAAGTCTCCCCTAGTAACACCCTGAATCGCGTGCACCCGTTCCTTCTTCTGCGCTCCCAATCTTTTGAAACATTTCTCAAAGGGGTGGCCTGGCCGGCCACAAAAGCTACAAATCTCTTTGACCTTCTTTCTCGAGACAGCATCAGGTTCCTGAGGGCTCTTCCCTCCACCGGACTTCCGCTTATCCTTCCTTAACTGCTGGCCTCTATTCTTGGCATTCTCAATGGCCTCAACTCTCAAGGCAGCTTCAACCACGCTGGCATAACTGACTGCTCCATAGGCATTCGCTAACTGCTGAATGTCACTTCTTAGTCCACCCAGAAATCGCTTAACTCGGTCTGCCTCAACACTCACCAGACCCGGAGCAAACTGACTCAACTTACTAAACTCAATCTCATACTCACTAACCGTGAGTTTCCTCTGCTTTAAATGAAGAAAGTCATTCATTAGCCGGTCCCGTTCGACCGAAGGCAGAAATTTACTTAACAACATCACCTTAAATGACTCCCAAGTGCATCCTGCCACTAAGCTCTCTTTCTCCCTCAGCCACTAATTCTTTGCTAAGCCCTTGAGCTGGTAGGCAGCGAGCATCACTCTCTGATCGTCCGTAATCCCTGAGTAAGAGAACATCTCCTCAATGGTAATCAGTCAGTCATCCAAAATCATGAAATCTGCCTGCCCATCATAGGTAGGGGGTCTCAGCCGCTGAAACTGGGATATGAACGCCATCTCCGGGGGCACCACAACCAAAGGCATGGGAGGAGCAGGAGGGGTAGGAACAGCTACCCCCTCAGCGGGGTTCTGGGCTCTCGGGGTCTGTCCCGCCACCACTGCTACAAGGGACTGAATCTGAGCCTGCATAGCCACTACCTGCCTCGATAACTCCTCATTACTCTGCCGCAGGCTTTCTACCAACGCATCGCTCTGCGCTCCTGACGTCTCACCCTCGGATTGGGGGGTCGATCTCGTCGCAGGACATCTCGCCATCCTAAATCGCACAAGCTTTAGACAAAACCTAGCCCATCAGCTAGAACAAAACTACCCGGTACAGACAAACACACTTAAATATGAACTTCAACTGCAAAAACTTGCTCTGGGAGTTGTTTTTACCCTGATGATGTTATGCTTAACCTAAGATGGTTCACCACCATCATACTAACTCATGTGCCTAAACCATGAATGCATGTATTTGTATTCTTTTTGACTCAAATCCATGTGTGTACATATGTCATCTTGCAAATCTTTAGCTTGGCACGTTGTGCTTATGAAATGTTATGCTATGCATGATGTGCTATGCATTCTAAAAAGGCCTTAGTGCATGCCATGGGCGGCGTACACATGAAAATGTTATGTATCCTATACTACATAACATTCCCATGTAACGAAAAAGAAAACGTGCTAGCCGCATTCATGTGGTGAGGTTATGCATCCCATACTACATAACCCTCACATGTTGCCTCCTATGGTGGATCCATATACAAACACATATTAGACATCCCATACTACATAATATGCCCTATATACTTCCTTATGCTCATGAGTGTAGTGTTCGTGCTTCGGCCAAGATGTGCTGATGACATAACGGTGTGTGAATGGTATGATGCTAAACACTAATGCAGACAAGGGAAAGGTTGCCCAACCATTTGTCAAGCAACCTCCCTCTGATACCAACTGTCACAACCCGCATTTTCTTAACGGTAAAAATCGTATCAGAGTAAGAGAAAACACGTGCCGTGATGCCACGTCGTGCAGGGGATAACTGCACACGCTCAGGAAAGACTCCAGACGTTAGATTTTAAGGAAAAATTGTTGTTTAAATATGAAAGAAAACCAGTTATGTTGAATGGCCGTATCCCTCGGCCAGGTGGATCAGCTAGTCCACAGTTAAAATTATATTTATGCGCAGCAGAAAATACTTTGGTTCAATAAAATTGACACCCTAAATGAGCATAAGTGTCCCCGGGGGACGACTTATGTGTGCACGACCCTAAGGTGAATATAGTAGGTATGAAAAGATAGTGTTTTACGTTGAGGAAAAATAGTGTCGTTGATTTAGAAACATGTTATGCATGGGGTACATATAATAATACTTTTAGGTTTTAAAATATCTAACATGCAACCTAGCATAAATATTTCCCAGAAGCAAGTAACCAACCACAAGTAGGCAAAATCAGCAGTTTAAATTCATATCCAGCATCACAAGAAGCCACCAGTGGGCGTCAACAACCTGACACGAACCTACTGGCGAGTATGTATGTCTATACAGAAAAGTAAGGAACTACCTCACAACAAAACGGGGTTCAGCTATCTCAGCTACCATTGAGGCCACCAACAAGCCCCTCCAAAAGAACTAGCCGCTGAACTGGCTACAACCTGGACCTGAGGCATTCAAGAAAAGAACACCTCAGCAAGGAAACAATCAAAAGGTAAATAGAGCAATAGATTAATTAGCAAATAAGAAGAAGGGTTTACCAACCCGGCAACAACTGCTATAAGCAAAAGAAAAGGGGTGACAGTAAGAGGAGAGTACTGTCTAAAGCACAGCAGGGCACTCCAAGTGCGAGAAATAAAATCATTATGCCCTACCAAAAGAGTCTGCAACAACAACAAGACATATACATATATGCCAAAAGAAAGGAAAGCATAAACAGGAAAGGGACTAACAGTCCTAACACGCAGGTAAGTGGCAGTGGTCAAAACATGGATCTGAATACATAACCAAAATCAGACCCAAAAAGGGCTAAGGGGTCAAACAGTGGCAGCTTTAGGGTCCCACACACACCAACCCAAACCGGGGCAAAAAGGCGGTGGCCACAACTCTCCACATAAAACGACCCCTCCAGAGGCCACCAAAACTCCACCACCTACCACGACCCAAGAGTCGGCCTGCAGAAATTAGCCGAACACCCAATGCCCCCCCTAGGGAAAGGTCACACTAACAATCCTAAGAAACACACGAGCCCAAGACAAAAACGACGGGTCCAACCGACGCGGCCTTGCACGCCTAACCAGAACCAACCCCGAGTCTTTCTAACCCCAAAACAAACGCAACACCCAGTGTCGACACGTTGTGTTGACACCACGACAAGCCGGTGTCGACACAAGGTGTCGACACAACCACGGCCGGTGTCGACACAAAGTGTTGACACCACTGCGGCCGGTGTCGACACAAGGTGTCGACACTGCCGCGGCTGGTGTCGACACCAAGTGTCGACACCACTGCAGCCGGTGTCGACACAAGGTGTCGACACTGCCGCGGCTGGTGTCGACACCAAGTGTCGACACCACTGCAGCCGGTGTCGACACAAGGTGTCGAACACTTCTGCTGCTGGTGTCGACACCAAGTGTCGACACCACTGCAGCCAGTGTCGACACCAAGTGTCGACACTGCTGCAGCCGGTGTCGACACAAGGTGTCGACACTGCTGCTGCTGGTTTCGACACCAAGTGTCGACACCACTGCAGCCGGTGTCGACACCAAGTGTCGACACCACTGCAGACGGTGTCGACACAAGGTGTCGACACTGCCGCTGCTGGTGTCGACACCAAGTGTCGACACCAAGTGTCGACACCACTGCGGCCGGTGTCGACACAAGGTGTCGACACTGCCGCTGCTGGTGTCGACACCAAGTGTCGACACCAAGTGTCGACACCAAGACTGGCCAGTGTCGACACAACGGTGTCGACACTCCGACTGGCTGCAGGAGCCGGATCCCGCAACGACCAAAAACGAGAACGAGGACCTCTCTCTAGAGTACAACAACCATCGACAATCGCAACTACTCGACCTGAACCGAACCAAATCTGTCCCTAATAGACACAATCCCTCAGGAAGACTGAGATTTTAACTGGAACTTTCTACACTAACCACGGCATGATCGGAAACGAACCCTAGCGTACCCCTATGATCTAAGCAGGAAAAAGATGAAATTAAATCAAAGAAAAAGACAAAGATCAACGGTGGCAAGGATGAGGGGACATCACTTGCCTCAATACCAGAAAAGCTAGGCCGACGGCATCCCCACTCTCGGATCTAGCCGCAGAGCACCTGCTGAGGAGCAGAAAGAATGTAGATCCAGGCGAGGGCAGTCCAGATCCACTCTCGAAATCGAATTCCGACCGCTAAATCTCCAGGAATCGGCGTCCGAAGGCTAGGGTAGTCCGGCGGTGCTCTCCCTCTCGCACAGGCGGCGGCTTCTTCCAAGCAGAGAAAAAGAAGAGAACAAATGAACCCAACCCTAATTCTAACCCAAGACTATATATATATATATCAATTTTAATAATAAACAAACAATACATAATAATAATTATTTACACTCAAAAGTCAAAACAACACGAGACCCGAAACATCTCGGAAAAGTACGAAATTTACGCCGCAGCTAAAAACCCACGCTACGAACACAACTGCGAAGTCGAAATTAGCATTCGACGAACAAAACCTGGGATAACACCTCCCGAAGCTGAAACACAAGCATTCCCTAAGAGGCCCAGCCGAGTCATCAAACGGACTCCGGCTAGCTGGGGAATCTTGCTAACAGGCTACAAACAGGCTACACAGGGAACCCTAAGAGCTAAAACCACGCTCCACAATGGCAAAAAGCCAGAAATACGCCATCGTAACGCCAGCCAAAGATCAAACAAAACACGGAAAAACCGGGGGCGTTACAGCTGCCTCCCTCTCGCCCAAATCGGTCAAAGCCTCCTTGCCCGGGCGCTGGCCTGGAAAGAGCTCCTGCGTGGCCACATCCCTCTCGCCAGCCTCCACCGGGACCTCCTTCCCTAGGCGCTGTCCAGGGGCATTCTCGCCCAATAGCAGGACCTCCTCAATCGGAACCTGAGGAGTGGCCCACTCGCTTCAGGCCGAGAAGGCCAAGCTAATGGTTTGCAGGACTTCTCGCCTGAAGTCATCCAACATCTTCCTCGTCGCTTCCTCTCCCTGGGTGGGGGAGCCTATAGAACCAGACCCTTCACCTTCACCTCCAGCCATGGGGCAAAACTTAAGGGTTTCTTGTATCTGCTGCTTTCCACGCTCACCGCACTAGAACTGTTGAAGCCAAAAGTGACCTCAACGGGAGTTCATAATAGCGGTGCAGCCGACACCTACTTCTCTCAAGCCTCAACCCTCGACCAGATTCAAAGGTCCCTGGACTGACCCAAAGCCTCAGCAGGGAGCTCCCACCTCACACCCAGAATATCTCTGAGAGCTTCCCCTCCAAAGCCAAAAGCTGGGCTAGGAGCTCCTCAGAAAGCACTGAAAGTTGGAAAATAATGAAAGGCCTGCTTTCTAAGGAGCCCTTATGTGTCTATTTATAACCTTTGCTGACCTGAGATTACTGAAATGCCCTTGGTTGATCTGCAAATAGCCAAATCCCGCTATTTATCCTGAGGGTATAGGGGTAATTTCGCCCGAGGGCAATTAGGTCATTTTACCCAAGGCCCTGGGCCCCACTCTGCGAGAGCTCTGAGCCGAGAGTCTTCTGTCCAGAGCCCGGCGCAAGCGTTCTCTCCTACTTATAGGCGAGAGCTCCTTTGAGGTTGGAGCTTGGCGCAAGCACAAGCGTTCCCTCGTTGGCTGCATTCGACAATCTGGATTCGACGATTTGGCTGCGCCAGATGATCTGGGTTCGACGATCGTCGAGCGCGGGGAGCTTTGTAGGCGAGGGAGCTTGGATCTAGCGTAAGTGTTCCCGCCTACTTGGGTGATATCTTCTTTAGGGAGAGAACTACTCTGGCTAGCCTAATTGTGACTGTTGGTGCCTCCTGGTCTGACTCAGCGAATATGAGGTTATACAGACTCAACTTGTTCTTTTGAACTTGTTCAACAAGAATATACTATCTTCCTGAAATTGAAGTGCACGACTATCAGAAAGATTAACTTTTCCCAATTCACGGCTGAGAAGAACTTTCTTCTAGGTCAGATCTCAGATCTCAGAACATAGAACTTCCTTTTCATTGACCTAAATATTACTTTTATATGCTTCAACTCAGCAATGGCTCTTTGAATTTATACTGAAACAACATGGCTAGGAATAGATAAAGTTATCTTGCTTTATCTTCTTTCTGCCAAAAATAGGTCGCGCCTTCTTAATGACACTATTCAAAAACATCTCAGTGGTTTAGCTGAGGCTGCCTTCTATGTCAGTTGCAAATCAACTGCTTTTTAGTGGTTCCGTTGAGACCAGACTACCTTCTCAGCGGATTTTCCCTTAAACTGTTGAGACATAACAGAATATACAGAGATATTCTTATCAAGATTTAGAATAACTTAAACCTGTAATGATATAAAAGAAAAGGCTTATCAAATACAATATGCACTTAACATTGTAGGTGATGCATCTTCAAATCCAAGGAACATTGAGAGACAATATTCCCAACAATCTCCTCCAATTTGAAAAAGGCATAACACACAACAATGCTAAGATGCATTAACAAATAAAATCTATCATGATAAATTTGAAATCTTGATTAATCATAGTCATGACATCATAACAAAAAGATAGTTAAAAATATAAGCACTTAAAATTCTATTACAACCAAATAAAATGAAAAATCTAAGGTCTAATCCTCGTCATCTTTGATGTTGAGATTGAACCTTCATCTTTTGTAGCACCAATCAGCTTTGCACTTTGAGCTTTGTTCTTCTATCTCTTGAAATATAGAAATGGTTTGGTTAAGTATGTAACGCCCCAAGTTTCCTGAAGCAGGAAATGGTTTCTCTGAGATAAAACTTGGTGGTAGGGTTAATGCCGACAGTAACAAAGCTATTTAAGATGGAATACCTCTCTGTGAGGTACCGCATGGTAGTAGCGATACCGCACGGTAGTAGTATCAGGTGTCGAGAGCATCGTATTGATATGACACATCGTCTACCGCATGGAGGTAGGTTGTTATCGTGTGGTGGTAATAAAGTTATTTTATTTGGCAAAGCTCTCGGTGAGCTACTTCCTAGCAGCAGGGCTAACACTGGTGGTAGATGTGCTTTTGTTGTTTCTATGCCGGTTATGAGGCAAACCAGGTATCGCCTGGCGATAGTAGATATCACGGTGTGGTAGCAGAGCAGTTATGACGTGGTCACGCGTAAACGTGTGATTGGAGGTTTTGAACGGTAGCTTGCGGGACATGCTAACACTTGTGATACCGCGTGGCGGTAACATTCTACCGCGCAGTGGTAAGTCTCATAAACTGAATTCTGGAGTGGATCATGGTCGGTCGTTGATTTTTCATAGAGATCCGATGGTGGAGTGTCATCCCAGGCGGTATAAGGCCGGATAATACGTTTTATTCTTCATTTGATCCCTAGGTTTTCTCTTTCTAAGGGTTAGAGTGAAGGGAGAGTGAAGGAAGAGGAAGAATCAGGGGATCCCACCATTATTGGAGCATCAGAGCTCGAATTTGCAAGCCGAGTTCGGATCCGTGGGGGCAATACCGTTGTGGTCATTTTCATCTGGCTAGATCTTCGTCAATGGTGCTGAGATGAACATCATAGGTAACGATCCTTCTTCTTGGACATATGAAGTCCTTTGTTTTGGCATGTGAGGGTAGATGCTCTACGAGCACATGGATATGGTACTCCCGATGGGTAGATCAGTTGTATCCCCGATGTATTTGCATTTATAATCCAGAATTGAAGTAAGGAATAAGCATGCTGTGTGAAGCCCATCCAGACAGGTTGGTCTAGATTGGTGATGATTATACGTATGCCGAAGAAGACTCAATAGTAAACATGTTGTTTTCAGAGTCTCGGGGTGTGTAGGTTGTTGTGGAGAGAGCATTGGAGGACTCTAGGAAAATACCCATTTAGAGGGGAAGATTCGATAGTCTGTCCCCTACCGCACGGCGGTAGCGCTACCATTAGCCGTAGCTCCCAACAAGCAATATTATTGAGGCTTATATCTTGTATGCTTGGGGGCCATTATGATTTAGGCCTATCTCTTGGAGACTTGGGGGCCATTGTGATGTGCTGAGAGTCGAAGGGGCCCAACTTAGGTGGTTGTGAGTGTCAGCCTCAGAACTTATCGTGGTTATGTATTGTGAAATGGCATGGGTAGGCTGACCCACGTCGTGGCTTGCGAGCCTGACATTTTGAGCAACCAGATGTGGCTGACCTGTACCCACCTTATGATGATCGGCTTGGAGTGAGTCAGTAGCTTGAATCTCTGCATAACTTTGTCATAGCATAAGGAGAGTCTTAGGCTTTAGGCCGGAAAGACTATAATGCTCAAGCAAGTGGGGCTTGAATCTCAGCACTCCGAAAGAGAATGCTCATGTTTGAACCATCCTGGTGAACGATGGTGGGGCTTGAATCTCAGCACACCGATAATGTGCCCTGAGTTCACGAGACGTGTGGCCGGCAGTGCCAATGTCTGTGTGCTTAAGTTGCACGTTTGGTTGCCACTATATATCTATGCTAAATGCCTGCAGGAAAGGAGCACCGCCACCCCGAGTGAGGGGTGGGGTCATCATAATTTGGTTAGCTATTGCTGACGTTGCTTTGTTTGCCACCTTCGGGGTGGAATGCATTTGTGCAGGTGCAGCTGGAGAGCAGAGTGATAAATAGTGGGCTAGAGCCTATGGTTGCTATACTAACCCTCGAAGGCCAAAGTGGAGTTATTTTACTATATCATTTGTTGCCGGCCTGCGTGCCAAAGTTTGTAAAACACTATTATTTGAGGAAACATTTGTAATGTCTTAAGGCCAATACTATTTGTGTATTTATTTTATCATTCCTTTTTTGTGATAGTGGACATTCATATGATTGGGTTCTAACTGTAATACTAAATAACTTTCGCTAGAAAGCACTCTGAGTTAGGATGCACGTCTATGAATTATGGTTTCAATACGTAACTCCACTAACTGTCCGTGGAATATGACGTGTGACCCCAGTCGGACCTTCTGCTATATTCTATGTGACAGATGTGGGTGTTATAATTTGGTATCAAATTATGGTATCAGTCTTTCATATTTGCATTCATGGGTGAATTATTTTAAGGGGTGGTAAACACATGTATGTGCATCACCATTATAACATGAAAGAACCCATGAATGTCCACTTAGGAATGAAAATACACATGTTTGAGGAACTTGCGTGTTCCTATGATTGCTTTTTGGAAATATATTTGGTCGCCTAATTGGGTGTCTCACAATTTTTTGTCACTAGGAGTAGTGCAGAGCAGTCCCAACATCAGCACTCCGCGGAGAGTAGTGCGCCTAATGACGTGCCTGCGACCCCTCCTACTGAAACCATATGATTGGAAGCTGAAGCTGTGTTTGCCATGATAAATGCCTAACTAGGGAGGAAAGTGCAGGCTCCTACCCCTGAAGTTGGCTAGGTACGGCTTGGCGTAACTGAACCTATAGTGGTAGATCAGGTAGCAACAGAGCCCGTAATGCAAAGAAGAGTAACTAAAAAATAGCTCAAGCATGTGATGAGCTTTAACCATCTAGCGTTTATGGGGACTGGGACCCCAATACAAGCTAAGGACCATCTCTCTCAAGTTAAGATAGTCATATCGGCAATGGCGATGGAGGAGTGGCAGAATGTTACTATTGCCACATTCCTTTAGGATGCTGAAGCAATATAGTGGTGGGATGAGTTAGAGCTACATCACTTCGGTGGGAGACAACTCACCAATATCTCGATGGATGAGTTCTCGAGGTTGTTTCCAGCATGGTACATCCCGTCAGCGTAGAAAATAACTATAGAAAACCAATTTCAAAGGTTGGCTCAGGGTGACAGTAGTGTGGATGACTCCTTACATGTATTCACGAGGGTGGGGCATTATGCGAGATCTACCTTTACTAATGAGGAGCACAAGACCAACCAGTTCTATGAAGAACTGCGTGACAATCTGAGGTTGTTACTCTCGGGTCCAATCATGCATGATTTTCTGACCTTAGTAAATACAACTCAATCTCTGGAGCAGGACATGAAGCGCGTTCATCATAAAAATGACTCAGCATTAAAGAGGTCAGAGTTTAAAGTACAAAGTTCTTCAAAGACTAGACATCGACGGTGGAACAAGAAGCCCAAATCTACTGGACCGACTTCTTCATCTGCTCCCTTTGGGGCAACGTCTGGGCAAAGAGGCCCAATCAATTGTTATACTTGTAGCAAGCTGGGTTATATAGCCTGAGAATGTCATAATGGACTTCCGAGGATGGAGAAAAAGATGAGTGCGACATATGCAAAAAAGGGAAAGACAATGGTGGAGTCAACTACATCCCAAGCCCAATCCCGAGTCTATAATCTTGGCCAATAGGAGGCCATAAAATAAAGTGATTTCGTAATATGTATGAGTTAAGATACAATTTTTACTACTTTCTAGACTTGATACCTTGTGCGTTGCCTGTATATAATTTGTTTGTGTTAGGTTTTGTCTTAATCATGGACTGTATGACGAGAGCACGGTTTAATACAGGTGATTCACGTTCCTTTCTGTCTGAGGAGTTCGTGTCATGTATCAGAGTGCCTCCTTCTGTGGCTAAGGATAGGCTGGATGTGTTGCTGCCTAACAGATGTTTAATGTGTTCGGACATGGTTTGTTGTGTTAAGGTACAGATTGGAAGTCAAGAGTTTGACTTGGAAGCATCGCTTATACCAATAGTAGAGTTCGATATGATCTTTGACACAGATTGGCTCTCGGAGCAACGTGCCAGGGGCAGATACAAGGGGGGCCCGGGGGGGCCGGGCCCCCCCAAGAAATAAAAAAAATCAAAACTTCTGCTGTGTAATCATGTTTCTGGTCTTTTTGGTACCCGCCAGCTTGTTTTCCTGACAAGAAATAAAAAAAATCAACCTGCCATACTGCTTAATGCTGACACGGAAGTCTCCATCAACCATTCTCCCCGAAAAATAATATATATATATAATAAATATATATATATAAAGCATAGACTGCGGTTCTTAGAAAGAACCGCAGTCTATATGCCTTTCTCCCCGAAATATATATATATATATATAGATATATATATATATATAAAATATATATATAAAAAAAAATAATATAAAGCATAGACTGCGGTTCTTAGAAAGAACCGCAGTCTATGCATATATATATATATATATATATATATATATATATATATATATATATATTATATATATATATATATATATATATATATAGGCTGAATAGACTGCGGTTCTTAGAAAGAACCGCAGTCTATTCAGCCCTATATATATATAGGGCTGAATAGATGTTATACGGGCATGTATAACGTATGAGCTGTACGGGTAAGTCATTTTGTGATCAAGATGGTCTCAAATCGAAAAGTAATCAACACGAAAGTTGTAGATCTCGGCGAGACGAAAAACTTTCATGTTGACCACTTTTTGATATGGAGCCGTCTTGGTCCTCGATTTGGGCCCCGAAATCGGGGGCGGCGGAACGGTTTACTGTAGCAGTTCCGCCGCCCCCGATTTCGGGGCCTAAATCGAGATCCAAGACGGCTCCATATTAAAAAGTGGTCAACATGAAAGTTGTTCGTCTCGCCGAGATCTACAACTTTCATGCTGATCACTTTTCGATTTGAAATCATCTTGACCCCCAAAATGGCTTGCCCGTACACCCGCATCTAATGTTTGCCCGCATAATTGTCGATGAATCCAGAGATGAGTCAAAAAGAGAGCAAATGGCTATCGTGATTCGCTTTGTGGATATTTATGGCTTTGTGCAGGAAAGGTTTTTAGATCTTGTTCATGTTACTGAGACAAGTGCACAGACTCTTAAAAATGAAATTTCAACAGTTCTCTCTCGTCATAATTTGAGTATTCAGGATATGCGTGGTCAAGGATATGATGGTGCAAGTAACATGCGAGGTGAATGGAAAGGTCTAAAAACGTTATTCCTTAATGAATGTTCACAAGCTTATTATGTTCACTGTTTTGCACATAAACTTCAGTTAGTACTTGTTGCAACATCAAGAGAAGTGAAGACAGTACATAATTTTTTCAATGAATTAATATATATTGTTAATACTGTTGGTGCTTCCTCCAAACGTAATGATCAATTGCGATCTGCTCAAAAGGAATACTTCGATCACATGAATGCTCTAGGTGAAATTGAAACGAGCACAGGAGCCAATCAAATTGGTTCACTACAAACGACATGGTGATACTAGGTGGTCATCTCATTTAAACTCTGTTTGTAGTGTTTTAAATATGTACAATGCCACGTGCTCTGTGTTGCTTGATATTAGTGAAAATGGAGGGACATCTGCTCAGCGTGGAGATGCAGAAGCAGCGTTTAGAAAAATGGGAGTATTCGAATTTGTATTTATCTTGCATTTGATGAAAGAAGTTTTGGGAATCAGTGACGTTTTATGCAAAGCACTGCAACATCAATCTCAGGATATATAAATGCTATAAATTTAGTTTCGACAACAAAAGCTCTGATTCAGAAATTGCGGAATCTGGCTGGGAAAAGTTCTTAAAGGTTGTGAACATATTTTGTGAGAAAAATGAAGTCGAAGTACCCGACATGAATGCTCAATTTAGTAATCGTGGTTTTCGAAGTCTACGTGATATCATTACAGTGGAACATCATTTTCGAGTGGACATTTCAACTCCATAATAGATTGTGTTTGCAGGAGCTCAACTCAAGATTCAGTAAAAATTCTATGGAACTACTTCGTCTAAGTATGGCTTTAGATCCAAGTGATGCATACAAATCTTTCAATATTGATGATATATGTGCCCTTGCAAAGAATTTCTATCCTAAAGATTTCAGCGAGCATGAAATTTTTGTGTTGAATACTCAGTTGCAACATTATCAAATTGATATTCTTCCCACAAGGACTTCAAGAATTTGCTTATAATTTCCGAGCTTTATCAAAAATTGGTGGAAACGAAAAAATCGAAGACCTACTATCTTATTGACAAAATTATCAGACTCATTTTAATTCTTCCGGTATCAACAGCAACCACAGAAAGGTCTTTCTCTGATATGAAACTGGTAAAGACAAGACTTCGCAATAAGATGGAAGATGAATTTCTTGCTAATTGCATGATTTTATATATTGAGCGAGAAATAGCGGAGAAAATTAACAAAGATTGTATCATAGATGAATTCTATGAAGTGAAAAAACGTCGTGCACATTGAAGTAACATGTATGTGGTTGTTTGTAACTTTTTTACTCATGAAGATATATGATATATTTTGTGATTTGTCGAAAAATTGTCTATATATCTTTTGTATTTAAATATTTTATTTTAAAAAAATTGGCTTCCTGACTGGGCCCCCCCTAGCCAAGATTCCTGGATCCGCCCCTGCAACGTGCGTATATCGATTGTAGCCTCAAGATGGTCAAACTGGGGTTGAATATGTGCTGTGAAACTACCTTCTCTTGTATGAAGGGATTGAGCAAGACGCTAATGTCTACTCTCCAAGTAGTCAAATCTGTTCATGAGGGTGCAGAGTTATTCTTCGCCTTATTAGAGGCTAAGAAACCCAAGCCTAGTTTGATTAGTGTTTACGTGACATCAGAGTTTGCCGACATTTTCCACGAAGATCTCCCTAGAGCTCCACCTAAGAGAGAGATCGATTTTAATATTGAGCTAGTGCCAGGTGCCAAGCCTATGTAACGCTCTCCATACCGTCTAGTGCCAAGAGAGATGGCAGATTTGAAAGTGAAGCTTCAAGAGCTGCTGGAGCAAGGTTATGTACGTCCAATTTTGTCAACTTGGAGCGCGCCAGTCCTCTTTGTGAAAACGAAGGATGGAAGTGTATAATTGTGTATCGATTATCGAGAGCTGAATAAGCTGACTGAGAAGAATAAGTACCCGATTCTGAGAATCGATGATCTGTTCAACCAGATAGTTGGATCGACGGTGTACTCGAAGCTGGATCTGAAATCTGGTTATTATCAGTTGAGGATCAGGGAGAGTACATCCCCAAGATGGTATTTAGTACACACTATGGGCATTATGAATTCACTGTCATGCCATTTGTGCTGACGAATGTGTCATCCATGTTTATGAACATGATGAACCAAACATTTAGGGAGTATTTGGACCAGTTCGTGATAGTATTTATTGACGATATCCTGGTGTACTCCCAGTCTGAGGATGATCATGAAGATCATTTACCACAGTGTTGGAGACCCTGAGGAGCAATCAGCTATATGCCAAGTTCTCTAAGTGTGAGTATTGGATGTCTTCAGTAGTATTCCTTGGTCATATTGTTAGTGGAGAGGGAATCACAGTTGATCCGGCGAAGATTGTTGTGATATAGGAGTGTCCTGTGTTGTCTTCTGTGGCAGAAGTCCGGAGTTTTCTGGGGATTGTTGGCTACTACAGGCGTTTCCTGGAGAACTTCTCGTCGATAGCCTTACCCCTCACTACCCTGATAAGGAAGGATCAGAAGTTTGTTTGGACGTCAGCGTGTGCGCAAGCTTTTGATGAATTGAAAAGTCATCTGTCTACAACACCTATTCTGTGCTCACCATGTGGTATGGAGGGCTATGAGATCTACAACGACGCCTCAGGGAGAGGCTTTGGCTGCATTTTTCTACAACATGGGAAAGTGATAGCTTATGGCTCGCGCTAGTTTAAAGTATATGAGAGGAACTATCTGGTCCACAATTTAGAGTTGGTGACCATGATATTCGCTCCGAAGCTATGGATACATTACTTGCATGACGTAAAGGTCGATATTTATACAAACCATAAGAGCCTGAAATATCTGTTAGATAAGAAAGACTTGAATATGCGACATCAGAGGTGGAAGTAGTTCCTTGAGGACTACACCTTCAAGATTCATTACGTTCCTATCAAGGGAAATGCTGTTGTAGATCTGCTAAGTCGTAGGATTCCAACATAGGCCAACTGGATACAGATGTATGATGAGCGTCTTATTCAAGATTTGGAGGCCTTGAAGATCTTTTGTGTGGATAAGAGGTCTAGTGTTGAAGCATGTTTGAACTGGACGGAGATGCATTATGACCTCGCTAATCGAATTTGGCAAGCGCTGGAGTTAGATGCCAACATGAAGCGCTACTTGGCAGTGTCTTTGGATGAGTCAAATGCCCTGTTTACTCTTAGTGATGATCTTTTGTGAAAGAACAGTCGATTGTGTGTCTAAAATGTGGGCAAATTGCAGGAGGAGTTGATGTACGAGACACATTTTACGAAGTCATCAATCCACCAGGGGAGCTCAAAGATGTTCAAGTACATGAAAAAGTTGTTCTGGTGGCCAGGATTGAAGAAAGACAGCTTTGTATGTGGCGAAGTGTCAGACATGTGCCTTAGTGAAGGCTGAATGTTAGAAGCCTGGTGGAGTTTTGAAGTCTTTGCCTATACCGTAATGGAAGTTTGACGACATATCTATAGATTTCGTGCATGGCTTACCGAGATCTCAGAAGGGGAACAACGCCATCTGGGTGATCGTTGATCATTTAATGAAAGTGTCACACTTCATTCCGAATAGGAAGGAAGATTCAGTAGAAAATTTGGCAAAGTTTTACTTTGAAAATATCGTATGATTGCACGGTGTGCCCCATAGCATCATCCATAACAGAGATGGGCGCTTCACATCTAATGATTGGAGACTAATTCATCAACTATTGGGTACCAAATTGATGTTCAGTACGACCTTTCTTCGACAGACGGATGGTCAGACCGAAAGGGTAAACAGGACGATGAAGGACATGTTTCGCATGTGCGCCCTAGATTTCGTGAAGAGGTGGGAGGACCACCTTTTATGATTGAGTTTGCTTACAACAATAGCTACCAGACAAGTATTCAGATGACTCCCATCGAGTCCCTCTATGCTAGAAAGTGTCGTACTCCCTTGGCATGGTTGGAGAAGGGCGAAACAAAGCTATTCAAGCAGAAGGAAGTCGAGGATACAACTTCGATCATTCGTACAATACATGAGCGATTGCTAATCACTCAGGATACGTAGGCTAAGTATTTTAACGCCAAGCATAGAAATATTGAGTTCGCCATGGGTGATTGGGTGCATTTGAAGATCAAACCGTTCAAGTGTGTATCAAGGATTCGACGCTTGAAAATGCTAAGTCCGAGATACCTTGGGTCGTTTAAGATATTAGAGCGCATTGGTGAAGCTGCCCATCAATTTAAGCTTTCAACAGAACTAAGTGATCTGCATGATGTATTCCACATATCAGTATTACGGAAAGCAGTGCTAGAGCCTATGTAGCTGGTTGTTGCAGATCAGGTGTTGATTGATGGTGGCTTGAAAATGAAGGTCAAGCCCATTCGTATCGAAGACATGGAAGTCAAGCGGCTTCAGAATAAGTTTATCAGGATGGTTAAGGTCCGTTGGGACAACTGTGGCCGAGAGGAACTATCATGGGAGCAGGATCAAACCATGAATGAAGAGTTTCCTGAGTTGTTTGTTCGAGGTACACATTATAATGTTGCTACTTCTTTAATTTCCTGCATGGCGTTATTTCGAGATGAAATTCTTTAAGTGAGGGAGATTTGTAACACCCCAAGTTTCCTGAAGTAGGAACTGGTTTCTCTGAGATACCGCCCAGCGATAGCGTTAACGCTGACGATAACGAAGCAGTTTAAGCAGGAATACCTCTCTGTGAGGTACCGCGTGGCGCTAGCAATACTGCATGGCGGTAGCGATACCGCGTGGCAGTAGCATCTGACATTGAGAGTGCTGTATTGATAAGACACATCGTCTATTGTATGGCGGTAGGTTGTTATCGCGTGGCAGTAGCAAAGTTGATTTATTTGGCAAAGCTCTCGGTGAGCTACCGCCGATCGGTAGGGCTAGCACTAGCGGTAAATGTGCTTTTGTCATTTCTGCACCAGTTATGAGATGAACTCGGTATCATCCGGTGATAGTAGATATTGCGGTGCGGTAGCAGAGCAGTTATGAAGTGGTTACATGTCAGCATGCGATTGGAGGTTTTGAATGGTGACTTGCGGGACAAGCTAACACTTGAGCTACCACGCGACGGTAAGTCTCGCAAACTGAATTCTGCAGTGGATCGTGGTCGTTCGTCGGTTTGTTATAGAGATCTAACGGTGGGGTTTCATCCCAGGCGGTATAATGCCAGATAGGGTGTTTTCTTCTTCAATTGATCCCTAGGTTTTCTCCTTTTAAGGGTTAGAGAGAATGGAGAGTGAAGGAAGAGGAAGAAGGAGATCCCGTCATTATTGGAGCTTCAGAGCTCCGATTCGCAAGGTGAGTTTGGATTCGTGGGGGTAAGACCGTAGTGGTCATTTTCATTCGGCTAGATCTTCGTCGATGGCGCCGAAATACACATCAAGGGTAACAATCCTTCTTCTTGGACATGTGAAGTCCTTTGTTTTGGCATGTGAGGGTAGACGCTCCACAAGCACATGGACACGGTTCTCTCGACGGGTAGATCGGTTGTATTCCCGCTGTCTTTGTATTTAAAATCCAGAATCAAAGTATGTAATATGCATACTGTGTGAAGCCCATCCATACAGGTTGGCCTGGATTGGTGATGATATATTGTATATATGTCGGAGAAGAATCCGTGGTAAACGTGCGGTTTTCAGAGTCGCAGGGTGTGCAAGTTGATACAGAGAGAGAGAGTACTGGAGAAGGACTTCAGGAAAACACCCGTTTGGAGGGGAAGAGTCCATAGTATATCCCCTACTACATGGCAGTAGCGCTACTGCCGGCGGTACCTCCCGGTGAATAATATTATTGAGGCCTGTCTCATGTATACTTGGGGGCCATTGTGATTTAGGCCTATCTCTTGGAGACTTGGGGGCCATTGTGATGAGCTGAGAGTCTGAGGGGCCCAGTTTAGGTGGCTGTGAGTGCCAGCCTTGGAACATAACATGGTTATATATCGTTATAGGGTAAGGAAAGGTTGACCCACGTAGTGGCTTGCGAGCCTGACAGTTTGAGCAACAGGCTGTGGCTGACCTGTACCCACCTTATGGCGATCATCTTAGAGTGAGTCAGTGGCTTGAATCTCAGAGAGTCTTAGGCTTTAGGGCGGAAAGACTATAATGCTCAAGCAAGTGGGGCTTGAATATCAACACACCGAAAGAGAATGCTCATATGTGAACCATCCCGATGAACGATGGTGGGGCTTGAATCTCTGTACACCGATAATGTGCCCTGGGTGCAAGGTACGTGTGGCAGGCAGTGCCAAAGTTTATGGTGAATAGTGCTTAAGTTGCATGTTTTGGTTGCCAATATATATCTATGCTAAATGCCTGCAGGGAAGGAGCACCGCCACCCCGAGTGAGGGGTGGGCTCGTCATAATTTGGCAAACTAATGCTGACCGTTGCTTTATTTGCCACCTTCATGGCGGAATGCATTTGTGCAGGTGCAGCTGGAGAGCTGAGCGAGAAATAGCGGGCTAGAGCCCATGGTTGCTATGCCGGCCCTCGAAGGCCAAAGCGAAGTTGTTTTACTATTTCATGTGCGGCCGACCTGTGTGCCAAAGTTTGTAAAACACTATTATTTGAGGAAATAGTTGTAACGCTTTAAGGCCAATACTATTTGTGTATTTGGTTTATCGCTCCTGTTTTGTCATAGTGGACATTCATATGGTTGGGTTCTAACTATAATCTTAACTCACTTCCACTAGAATGCACTCTGAGTTAGGATGCATGTCTATGAATTATGGTTTCAATACATAACTCCATCGACTGTCTGTGAAATATGGCATGGGGCACCGACCGTACCTTCTATTATATTCTATATGATGGATGAGGGTGTTACCAAGTACTTGGAGGGCATCCTTCTAGGATTCTTTCTCTTAACCAAGTTTACTTTGAATATCCTTTCCCTTTGGAATTCCTCTCTAGGTGCTTTGTCCATCCTGCACAGGGATACATGCTGCATATGTTCTTTAATAGCTGACCATGACTTTACTATGCATTGATGATAATCTTCTCTGAATTATCACTCAAGTATTCATAATCAGGGTCTTCAGATTTATCTATCCTTCTCTTTTCCATGAATTCCTCTGCCAACATTGTCCTTTCTCTCTTCCTTCTTGCTGCAAGCTGTGTATAATGTGCAATTCTTGCTTGAGTATGGAAGTCAAAATCTTCTGGCCTAAACTTATCCAGTAGAGGAAGGTTTAGAGCTATCCGTGTTCCTTGAAGTACTTTGAGAGCATGCTCAACAATGTTCTTAGCATTGTTCTCCTCCCCCTTTCTATCTTCTTCAATATCTTGTTTTCCAACTGTTTGGTATTAGCTTCAAACCTGTTTGACAGAGTTTGAAGGATATTTTCAGAATCTGATTTAAGCTCCTCTTTAAGCAGAAATGCTTCTTCCATGGATCTAAAGGTTGTAGAGGTAATATGATTGTTTATGTGATCAACAGCTTGCCCTATGAGCTCATCAGTTAGACTCACAAAATTCTATACATATCCAGTATCTATACATGAGAATTTAATACTTGTATCCATTGATCTGAGGATATCAGATTGAGCCTTGACTGTGCATGCTTCCTGATCAAACCATCGGATCATCTAATTATTTAGGTGATTAGTATCACATTTCAGTAGTTTTAGTTCAGATAACAATTCAGATTTCACTCCCGAGATAGATTGATCAATATAGGCTTTGAGTGAAGGGGCTTGCTCATCCAGTAGAGGTAAGACCCCCCAACCATATACCTGGTCGGGTCAGAGATTGGCCTTACCGCCCAAGACGACCACCCTATGCTTTCCATATGGTAACAACCCACTCCCCAAGCAAAGAACGATCGCCCTATCAGGCTATGGAAACTCATCATATCACATCAGATCATAGCAGAAGTAAATCAGAAACCAATTTATATATATAACAAAGGTCGTAACCATAAGTTTATACATGCGGCCCATTGGGCTAAAGAAAACTAAAACACTCTCTCTGCTTTTACCAAGCTAAGGGATCACATCTCTAAGAATTGGAGATGAGATTGGCGCTTTTGCTCGTGTCGGCTCTAAGGCAGGTACACTGTCACACGATATACCGGCCTCGTGCTTCCCAATCTCCCATGAATGATTATTTAAATAACCATTAGTCATAGGACTAAGTGTATTCACACCTCCTCCCTAAGATCCCTAAACGTGGGGACGAGAGTGAGCCTCAACACTATCAATAATAGCCGAAGCAAAAGAGAGTTAGTATATCATTTCATATATAAGCTAGGAGCAACCATTAAAAAGATGTGCATCATAGTATAACTAGAATAACAACAACATTATATATTAGTTATAACAAATGTTCGACTAGCTATCAGCACATGTATTCACAACCCTATATTCACACCGCAGGTATTCAAACTGCGCATACACGGCAGACATTCAAAGCCGCACACACACCACATGCATTCAAACCTATGCACACCGACTATGTCGACATAGATTTGACCGCTTCTCTTCCAGCATGGTAGCGAACCCCATGAGCCTCACCGATGTGGCAATCAATGATAGTGGCCAGTCCTACCACTTCTAGGTGTGGACGTACCGCACTACCCATGCCCCAATATACAACCTGTGTACTCTTGGATATGAGCGACATTCGTCGATTCAACATTTTGGCCGACAAGCAGAGGGGACCCAACGAGGAAAAAACAAAAAGGCTGGTCACCCGTGTTATACATCCCTATCGCCTTGAGTCGTCAACCTTCCCGCACCGGTATGTACGATCTACGGGCATGACTGACCTACCACTTTTTACTGCAAGCAATTCACAAGCATTTCAATAGATATGTAACTGACACATATTGGGTCTGCGATGACCTGCCTGTTGGGTATTGCATCCACAATAGCCCAGATTTGTATGAAGTCAACCTTAAACTAAGATGAATTAAGTTTGTATTTGATGCTCTTTTTGTTGAGTGTTTACAGGACTTAATTACCAAGTGTAGACCAATGTCAGTCTACAATGAGTCTTAAAACACAGGACCATACAATGTAATCCCTCATTGTGTGATCCATGGTGTTGACTCATGTGTAGCCTCTCTATTGGGACACACTTTCTTTTCAAGCACTAAGGGCAAGAGAAAAGATGGATGCTGATTTTTATGAAGAATGAAGATTTTAAGTTTTTTAGAAAAAGTCTAAGTCTTTTTCTCGAGTACTATATTTGTACTTGAGAAGGACTTATGATTATTCTCGAGTAAGACTTGTCTTCATTTCGAGTAATAGAAGTTATTCTCGAGAAGGCTTCTTGCTGTTCTCGATAAGGGCTTTTGTTCTCGAGTAATATATGACAATTCTTCTCGGGATGTTTATTTTCCAGACATAAATTTTTCTAAGTCTTTTTCTCGAGAAGAATGAAATTATTCTCGAGAAGACTATCTTTTGTTCTCGGGATACAAAAGGTATTTATCGAGAACCAGAGTACTTTTCTCGAGACCAGACTTTTGTTCTCGAGATGATTATTTGTTCTCGAGTACCAGAATGTTTCTTCTCGAGAACAAAACATCATCTTTCTCGAGTACTTCTTTTCTTTCTCGACACTGCAGATTTCAACCTTCGCATATTTTTCTAAGTATTTTTTTCGACACAGCCTTTTGTTCTCGAGAACTATAAACTATTTTCTCGAGTAATATACTTCTTTCCCGAGAATGCTGTTTACTCTCTCCACATCATTTTTCTGTAAGTCTTCTTCTTGATAACTTCTGTATTGTTCTCGAGTAACAAAAATCATTTGTTCTCGAGTACTGTACTTCTTCTCGAGAACACCCGTTCTGATTTTCTGAAAATTGCTAAGTCCAAACAGACGTGTATTTCAAACATCATTAGTGCGTGATTGGTCCACGTGGATGTCATTAATGATGATTATGGCCGTTAGGGTAATCCTATATAAGGTCTTGTCATTTTCGACCAACCCTAAGAAGAAAGAAGAAGTTTTAAGACGAAATTCAGCTGCCGCTAAAGAAAATCAAAGTTTTCTGAATCCAATTTTTATTTCCTAATCGAGGGCCGTCGATCATCGTCTTCATCGCCTAAGCACTTTCGATCTAGATCGATTCAGAGAAGAAGATTCACAGATCAAGATTTCTTTTTCGACGACAAATCTTCTACTTGATCGTGTGAGTCCACAGATTTTCAGATCTAGAGATTGCCGATTCTTCTTCAACGTATTCTGATAAAGCCACAAAGATCAAAGAAAGAAGAACAAACATAATCATTTCAGATCTGAGATCAAATCACTGTTTGTATTTATTATTTCATCCTATTCTTGTAGGAGATCTCCCGGTGAATAATATTATTGAGGCCTGTCTCATGTATACTTGGGGGCCATTGTGATTTAGGCCTATCTCTTGGAGACTTGGGGGCCATTGTGATGAGCTGAGAGTCTGAGGGGCCCAGTTTAGGTGGCTGTGAGTGCCAGCCTTGGAACATAACATGGTTATATATCGTTATAGGGTAAGGAAAGGTTGACCCACGTAGTGGCTTGCGAGCCTGACAGTTTGAGCAACAGGCTGTGGCTGACCTGTACCCACCTTATGGCGATCATCTTAGAGTGAGTCAGTGGCTTGAATCTCAGAGAGTCTTAGGCTTTAGGGCGGAAAGACTATAATGCTCAAGCAAGTGGGGCTTGAATATCAACACACCGAAAGAGAATGCTCATATGTGAACCATCCCGATGAACGATGGTGGGGCTTGAATCTCTGTACACCGATAATGTGCCCTGGGTGCAAGGTACGTGTGGCAGGCAGTGCCAAAGTTTATGGTGAATAGTGCTTAAGTTGCATGTTTTGGTTGCCAATATATATCTATGCTAAATGCCTGCAGGGAAGGAGCACCGCCACCCCGAGTGAGGGGTGGGCTCGTCATAATTTGGCAAACTAATGCTGACCGTTGCTTTATTTGCCACCTTCATGGCGGAATGCATTTGTGCAGGTGCAGCTGGAGAGCTGAGCGAGAAATAGCGGGCTAGAGCCCATGGTTGCTATGCCGGCCCTCGAAGGCCAAAGCGAAGTTGTTTTACTATTTCATGTGCGGCCGACCTGTGTGCCAAAGTTTGTAAAACACTATTATTTGAGGAAATAGTTGTAACGCTTTAAGGCCAATACTATTTGTGTATTTGGTTTATCGCTCCTGTTTTGTCATAGTGGACATTCATATGGTTGGGTTCTAACTATAATCTTAACTCACTTCCACTAGAATGCACTCTGAGTTAGGATGCATGTCTATGAATTATGGTTTCAATACATAACTCCATCGACTGTCTGTGAAATATGGCATGGGGCACCGACCGTACCTTCTATTATATTCTATATGATGGATGAGGGTGTTACCAAGTACTTGGAGGGCATCCTTCTAGGATTCTTTCTCTTAACCAAGTTTACTTTGAATATCCTTTCCCTTTGGGAATTCCTCTCTAGGTGCTTTGTCCATCCTGCACAGGGATACATGCTGCATATGTTCTTTAATAGCTGACCATGACTTTACTATGCATTGATGATAATCTTCTCTGAATTATCACTCAAGTATTCATAATCAGGGTCTTCAGATTTATCTATCCTTCTCTTTTCCATGAATTCCTCTGCCAACATTGTCCTTTCTCTCTTCCTTCTTGCTGCAAGCTGTGTATAATGTGCAATTCTTGCTTGAGTATGGAAGTCAAAATCTTCTGGCCTAAACTTATCCAGTAGAGGAAGGTTTAGAGCTATCCGTGTTCCTTGAAGTACTTTGAGAGCATGCTCAACAATGTTCTTAGCATTGTTCTCCTCCCCCTTTCTATCTTCTTCAATATCTTGTTTTCCAACTGTTTGGTATTAGCTTCAAACCTGTTTGACAGAGTTTGAAGGATATTTTCAGAATCTGATTTAAGCTCCTCTTTAAGCAGAAATGCTTCTTCCATGGATCTAAAGGTTGTAGAGGTAATATGATTGTTTATGTGATCAACAGCTTGCCCTATGAGCTCATCAGTTAGACTCACAAAATTCTATACATATCCAGTATCTATACATGAGAATTTAATACTTGTATCCATTGATCTGAGGATATCAGATTGAGCCTTGACTGTGCATGCTTCCTGATCAAACCATCGGATCATCTAATTATTTAGGTGATTAGTATCACATTTCAGTAGTTTTAGTTCAGATAACAATTCAGATTTCACTCCCGAGATAGATTGATCAATATAGGCTTTGAGTGAAGGGGCTTGCTCATCCAGTAGAGGTAAGACCCCCCAACCATATACCTGGTCGGGTCAGAGATTGGCCTTACCGCCCAAGACGACCACCCTATGCTTTCCATATGGTAACAACCCACTCCCCAAGCAAAGAACGATCGCCCTATCAGGCTATGGAAACTCATCATATCACATCAGATCATAGCAGAAGTAAATCAGAAACCAATTTATATATATAACAAAGGTCGTAACCATAAGTTTATACATGCGGCCCATTGGGCTAAAGAAAACTAAAACACTCTCTCTGCTTTTACCAAGCTAAGGGATCACATCTCTAAGAATTGGAGATGAGATTGGCGCTTTTGCTCGTGTCGGCTCTAAGGCAGGTACACTGTCACACGATATACCGGCCTCGTGCTTCCCAATCTCCCATGAATGATTATTTAAATAACCATTAGTCATAGGACTAAGTGTATTCACACCTCCTCCCTAACATCCCTAAACGTGGGGACGAGAGTGAGCCTCAACACTATCAATAATAGCCGAAGCAAAAGAGAGTTAGTATATCATTTCATATATAAGCTAGGAGCAACCATTAAAAAGATGTGCATCATAGTATAACTAGAATAACAACAACATTATATATTAGTTATAACAAATGTTCGACTAGCTATCAGCACATGTATTCACAACCCTATATTCACACCGCAGGTATTCAAACTGCGCATACACGGCAGACATTCAAAGCCGCACACACACCACATGCATTCAAACCTATGCACACCGACTATGTCGACATAGATTTGACCGCTTCTCTTCCAGCATGGTAGCGAACCCCATGAGCCTCACCGATGTGGCAATCAATGATAGTGGCCAGTCCTACCACTTCTAGGTGTGGACGTACCGCACTACCCATGCCCCAATATACAACCTGTGTACTCTTGGATATGAGCGACATTCGTCGATTCAACATTTTGGCCGACAAGCAGAGGGGACCCAACGAGGAAAAAACAAAAAGGCTGGTCACCCGTGTTATACATCCCTATCGCCTTGAGTCGTCAACCTTCCCGCACCGGTATGTACGATCTACGGGCATGACTGACCTACCACTTTTTACTGCAAGCAATTCACAAGCATTTCAATAGATATGTAACTGACACATATTGGGTCTGCGATGACCTGCCTGTTGGGTATTGCATCCACAATAGCCCAGATTTGTATGAAGTCAACCTTAAACTAAGATGAATTAAGTTTGTATTTGATGCTCTTTTTGTTGAGTGTTTACAGGACTTAATTGCCAAGTGTAGACCAATGTCAGTCTACAATGAGTCTTAAAACACAGGACCATACAATGTAATCCCTCATTGTGTGATCCATAGTGTTGACTCATGTGTAGCCTCTCTATTGGGACACACTTTCTTTTCAAGCACTAAGGGCAAGAGAAAAGATGGATGCTGATTTTTATGAAGAATGAAGATTTTAAGTTTTTTAGAAAAAGTCTAAGTCTTTTTCTCGAGTACTATATTTGTACTTGAGAAGGACTTATGATTATTCTCGAGTAAGACTTGTCTTCATTTCGAGTAATAGAAGTTATTCTCGAGAAGGCTTCTTGCTGTTCTCGATAAGGGCTTTTGTTCTCGAGTAATATATGACAATTCTTCTCGGGATGTTTATTTTCCAGACATAAATTTTTCTAAGTCTTTTTCTCGAGAAGAATGAAATTATTCTCGAGAAGACTATCTTTTGTTCTCGGGATACAAAAGGTATTTATCGAGAACCAGAGTACTTTTCTCGAGACCAGACTTTTGTTCTCGAGATGATTATTTGTTCTCGAGTACCAGAATGTTTCTTCTCGAGAACAAAACATCATCTTTCTCGAGTACTTCTTTTCTTTCTCGACACTGCAGATTTCAACCTTCACATATTTTTCTAAGTATTTTTTTCGACACAGCCTTTTGTTCTCGAGAACTATAAACTATTTTCTCGAGTAATATACTTCTTTCCCGAGAATGCTGTTTACTCTCTCCACATCATTTTTCTGTAAGTCTTCTTCTTGATAACTTCTGTATTGTTCTCGAGTAACAAAAATCATTTGTTCTCGAGTACTATACTTCTTCTCGAGAACACCCGTTCTGATTTTCTGAAAATTGCTAAGTCCAAACAGACGTGTATTTCAAACATCATTAGTGCGTGATTGGTCCACGTGGATGTCATTAATGATGATTATGGCCGTTAGGGTAATCCTATATAAGGTCTTGTCATTTTCGACCAACCCTAAGAAGAAAGAAGAAGTTTTAAGACGAAATTCAGCTGCCGCTAAAGAAATTCAAAGTTTTCTGAATCCAATTTTTATTTCCTAATCGAGGGCCGTCGATCATCGTCTTCATCGCCTAAGCACTTTCGATCTAGATCGATTCAGAGAAGAAGATTCACAGATCAAGATTTCTTTTTCGACGACAAATCTTCTACTTGATCGTGTGAGTCCACAGATTTTCAGATCTAGAGATTGCCGATTCTTCTTCAACGTATTCTGATAAAGCCACAAAGATCAAAGAAAGAAGAACAAACATAATCATTTCAGATCTGAGATCAAATCACTGTTTGTATTTATTATTTCATCCTATTCTTGTAGGAGATCTTTATCCGAGTTGTAAGAGTTGTTTTCTCCGAGTTCTTGTAGGAAGTTATTATCTTCCGAGTGTAGATCCAGTTTTCGGATCGAGTTATAGGAATATTGTTCCGAGGTGTAGGATTGATTTCAATCCGAAATTAGTGGAGTAGCCGAGTCTAGTGCTTTGCTAGATCGGTTAGTGAAAAGTGGATGTACCCAAGGTTGGGGAACCACTATAAATCTCTGCGTCCTCTGTGATTTCTTGGTTGATTTTCTATGCATATATCATTAAATTTTTTATTCCACAAAAGACGCACAATTCACCTATTCACCCCCTTTAGGTGATTTAGGTAAGACAACTAAACATTTCCAATTGGAATCAGATGGAGGTTGTTCATTAAAAAGGTTAACACCATGAGCAGATCTGCCCAAGTTATCTTTTGAGTAATCCAAGCATGAACAAGGCCAAATATTTTGCTAAGCTTCCTCTATGCACAAAGACTAAGGCTTCATTTGTTTTAGTGGTGGCGAGTTGATCCGGTGGGTGGAAACAAAGAGTTCGAACCAGAGGGGGGAGGTGGCTGCTCCAAACGGAGCTTTTTTTAGCGTTTCTCAAGGCGGGCGGGTGGAAATGGAGCAAACACCGCCGAAGGTTTATTTGTTTACCCTCCTTCCAGTGGCGTTTGCCTAAAACGGAGTTGAGAAACGCCCAAACAAATATAACCCAACTTTCCCATGTGGAAAGAAAGGATTAAGTTTTTTATGGAAGCTGTGGATCTAAGGATCTTCATGATTGTTGAAGAAGGTCCTTATGTTCCAATGACCATCTCCACTATAGATCCTACTGAAAAGGTTCCTAAGAAATTGATGGATCTGGATAAAGATGAGATTGCACTTATCTCGTTGGACAAGAGCTAAAAATATTATAGCAAGTGCAGTCAATGATTCTATGCTGCAGAATTTGATTCACTGCCAATCTGCTAAGGAAATGCGGCAGTCTCTTATTACCTTGATGGAAGGCACTGAAGAAGTTAGGGATGATAGAAGATAACTATTGAATTAAAAGTATGAAGCCTTCTAACAAGGATCAAAGGACTTAATTGTAGATACGTTTGAAAATTTCTTCAAGATTGTTAACGACCTAAGAGTATATGGCCGAGTCTTCACAAATGGTGAGCTAAATGATAAGTTTCTAAGGTCCCTGACTAAGGAGTTGTACAATAAAGTCTGTGCTATCAGGGAGTTTGGCAAGTTAGCTGAGACTGACCCTTACAACCACTTCGAAAAGCTAATGTCATATGAGCTGCAGATCAATTCTAGAAAAGCTGAAGAAGAGAAGAGTCGATCGTCATCCAAGGAGAATTCTGTCACTCTGAAGGAAGACAGCTCTAGGAAGGTCAAAGCTGCTTCACCTGCTCCTGAACAGGAAGATAGTGATGAAGAAAATTCAGAGCTAAGCACTTCAGGCTCAGAATTATCTGAAGGAGAGTTTTCTCTACTCTCAAGGCAGTTCAAAAATTTCTTGAACAAGAAGACGCAATGGAGAGGCAAGGATGCCTTGCACATAAGATCACATCATGATGGTGATCGACACAGAAAAGGCTCAAACAGCCATAACAGGTATCAATCGAAACAAAATAAACATATTTCGTCTGACATCATTTACTATTACTGTAATAAGTCAGGTCACATCATCGCTGATTGCCCTCACAAGAAGAAGGAGGGTGGAAAGAGAGAGGAAAAGAAATCTTCATATAATAAGAAGAGAACAGAGAGAAGCCTTGTTGCAAAGAAGGGTAAGACTCTTAGCAACTCTGACTCATCTGAGTCAAGTGAAGAAGAGGAAGCCTACTTCGGGCTAATGTCTCAAACTGATGATGAACAAGAACCCCAGTTCACTAGGAAGGTAAATTCTCATACTCCTCTTTCTGAATCAGATGTTTCTGATCATGATCATGATGACAGCTCTTCTGACGATGAGTCTGAACTCATGGCCCAGTATAAGGAGTTAATCAAGGCTTACGACAAATGTCAAAAACTCGTGAAAACTCAAGCCAAGGAGATAAAGTCTCTCAAGGCTGACGAGAGCACTCTGAAAGAGGAAGTCGCTAGGATGGACTCACTCAGAGAGAACTTCAATGCTACCATTGAAGAATACAATAAAGCTCTAGAGCACCTAGATTTGAAGGAGAAGATCATAAAAGAACTGGAAGCACAACTTGAAGTGGAAAAGAAACTTGTTGAAAGTTTCTCAAAGCCCAAGACTGTCCTTCCTTTCGTTGCTGAATTCTCAACTCAGGCCAAAGGTGCTGGCCTAGGCCATGTTGATGGTCCTAGTAAATCTTCTAGGAGAAATAAGGCTCAGAGAAAGAATAAGGCGACCAAGAAGGCTTTGGCCAAGAAGAAGGGAAAAGCTCCTCAAGATCAGACTTATTTTAAGAAGGTTATATTTCCAACGAACGAGTTTGATCTTGATTCATCCTATGGTCACTTTGCTAGGCCTACTTATGTAGAGCTCAAGTCCTGTTACCAAGGATGGAATCATCCCCGGAACTTTGGTGAAAGTGTATTTAAGGCACCTTACAAAGAAATTACTCTTCAGAGCTATGACCCTTATAATCATGGCCATAACATCAAGAAGGCACCAAGGGTTAAGCCAATTATGGAAAAGCCACTTAAGGAGAAGAAGTCATGTGATTTCCATCATCATGAAGCTTCTACCTCCAAGACTGCTGCCCCTGTTAGACAACAATCTCAAAAGGTCAAATAGGAGAATTTCAGGCAAAGATACAACAGGTTTGACTGTTGGAGCTATGACAGAATTGGTCACTTTGTCATCGATTGCTGGTTTATCTCCAGAAACTTTGTAACTCCTCAAGTTAGTAATATGAGAAAGACCGCTCATAATGCTAATACTCGTAGGGGGAGTGTTCTAACTAGAGACTAAGGACCCAAACATGTTTGTGTTCCTAAGGCAAATTGATTTATGATTGCAGGTATGTCCAAAGGCCACCAAAACTCCTATATGGTATTTGGACAGTGGATGCTCTCGGCATATGATCGGGACAAGAAGCCTTCTTCAGAATTATTCTCCAGTCTTGAACGGGCCATAGGTCATCTTTGGAGGTTCAGACCGAGGAATTAATAAAGGCTATGGTATGATTTCTAACGGTAGTGTATCATTCTCAGATATGGCATATGTTGAAGGATTGAAATACAATCTCATAAGCATAAGCTAGCTCTGCGATAAAGGATACATAGTTGAATTTCATGCAAATGAGTGCTTGATAAAATCTTTTGACAATATGGAAATGATTCTATCAGGCACTCTTAGTAGGAATATATTTTGCTTAAATTTCATTTGCATAGACTCTTCTACACCAGTGTGCTTTTTGGCTAAATATAATGCGTCTCTTGATGACCAATGACACAAGAGACTAACACATATTAATTTCAAAACTATTAATAAATTATTTTCACTTAATTTAGTCCGTGATGCCCCAAATGTCAAGTACGCTAAAATTAGACCTTGTCATGCATATGTAAAAGGCAAGCAAACAAGGGATACCTTTAAAAACATTATTGACAAAGATTTTAATAGATGTTTACATCTACTTCATATGGACTTGTTCGGTCCACTGCAAGTTAGAAGTTTGAGAGGTAAGGATTATACATTGGTTATTGTTGATGATTACTCGCGCTTTACGTGGGTGTTTGTTCTAAAACACAAGTCAGATACCTTTGACATCTCTACTAATTTTGACAGGCAGATCCAGAACGAATACAACTGTTCCGTAGTCAAAATTAGAAGTGACAATGGAACAAAGTTCAAGTCTGGGGCCATGATAGAATTTTGTGAAAGCCTAGGTATCTTTCATGAGTTTTCCTCTCCTCGTACTCCTCAACAGAACGAAGTTGGTGAGAGAAGGAATAGAACACTCATAGAGGCCTGCAGGATCATGTTGAGTGATGTCTTACTACCAGAATACTTCTAGGCTGAAGCCGTCAACATTGCATGCCACGTGAAAAATTGAGCACTCATAAACAAGAACCACAATAAGACAACTTACGAACTTTTAAAGGGCAGGAAACCGACTGTTTTATATTTTAGAATCTTTGGCTGTAATTGCTTCATCCTTAACAATGGAAAGTATCACACTACCAAATATAACAAAAAGAGTTTTGAAGGTATTTTGTAGGGTATAGTAGCCATAGTAAGGTATATAGGATATTAAATAGAAAAACTCTGGTTGTAGAAGAATCTATTTATGTTGTATTTGATGAGACAAGCTTGATGCAAGGTAGCTCTTCGAGTGTGTTCATTGAAGATGTGGGTTCAAAGCTGAAAGAATTAAACTTGGATCAGCCAATTGAAGAAAAAGGTGAAAAGTTCATCAAGATCACCACTCCAACCCCAATTGGAGAGGTTGATGATCAAGATGAAGAGACCATTCAAGTTGATGAAGTCACTCCTGTGGTTGAAGAAGCTCCAGATGCAAGGACCTTAGAGCTCAGACACTTGAAGGATCACCCAATGGACCAAATCATATGAGATCCCCGGTATGGTGTCAGAACTCGTAGAGGTACAACTAATGAGAATTTATTTTTGAGTTTTCTATCATAGGTTGTGTGCAACCCCATATTCGTTGGGTAGGACCAAGATCCCCTCAACGGCCAGGATGTGACTAGCTTTGGGTTAGCTTTGGGCTTCAGAGCGAAAGGGCTCCCGCCTAGGAATCAGCGAGGATGATTTTGTCAAGCCCCGACCGAGACCCACTTCTGCCCAGGGGCGGGCGAGAAGGCTCGCGCCTCGCCGAGGGCGGAAGCGTGCTCGATCCGGGGGACCCTTCACCCCCTTTTTCATTATCTCCCGCTGTGTGAGGGCAGGATGGTCCTCAGCATATGGTTCTCGCCGGGTGGGGGCCAGGGCCCCGGGTGAAATTACCTAGTTTCCCTCGTATAAATTACCTATATGCCCCATAGGGTCTGTCTTTAGAATTTAATAACAGAGGGATTTGGCTATTGCCAGATAAGCCAAGGGTATCTTAGTAATTTCAGGTCAGCAAAGACTATAAATAGACCCGCAGGGGCACTTCAGAAAGGGGGCTTTCATTATTCTCTAAGACTCTCTAGCGCTTTCTGAGGAGCTCCAAGCCCAGCTTTTGGCCTTGGAGGGGAAGCTCTCAGAGATCTTCCGGGTAAGAGGTGGGATCTGCCCGCTGAGGCTTTGGGTCAGTTCTAGGTCCTTTGTAACCAGTCAAGGGTTGGTGGTTTGAGAGAAGTAGGTGTTGGATACACCCTTATTTTTGAACTCTCATTGAGGTCAATTTCTGGCTTTAATAGTTCTGGTGCGGTGTGCGTGGAAGTAGCGGATACAAGAAAATCTCAAGTCAAGTCTCATGGCCGGAGGTGGAGGAGAAGGAGCTAGCTCGGGAGGTTCTCCCTCCTGGGAGAGTGGGGTGATGCTAGGAATGTTGGAGGACTTCAGGCAGGAGGTCTTGCAGACTATCCACTTTGCTTTCTCGGCGAGAGGCGAGTGGGAGGCTTCGCAGGACCAGGTGGCGGCTGCTCCATTGTTAGGCGAGAACGCTCCTGAGCAACGTCCCAGGAAGGAGATTCTGACTAAGGCGGCGGAAAGGGACATCCCCAGGCGGGTGCTGTTCCCGGGACATGCAAGTGCAGACAGGGCCAGCGAGCCGAGGTCGCGAGAGGAGCCTTCTGGGCAGGTCGTGAGCGGGAGCCCCTTTAGTGAGCTCATCATTTCAGCCCCGGTTCCGGAAGGGTTCAGGGAGCCGGACATGTCATACTACACCAGGAGGGACGACCCTACACAACATGTGCAGTGGTTGGAAGACGCCGTTTCCATAAGGCAAATGTCGGATGCCTTCAAGTGCAGGCTCTATGCCATTACGTTAAAGGAAACGGCGAGGGACTGGTTTCACCAATTGCCCGCAAGCTCGATTTACTGCTTTGAAGATCTGAGATGCGGATTCTTGCTGAGGTTCTCGACATCCAAGAAGAGGAAGAAGGGAGCAGAGTGCCTGTTTGTTGTCAAGCAGAGGTCGGAGGAGACGCTGGGTGTTGGATCCCTATTTGATTTGTGCTAGGTTCACTAACTTAGGATGTGACCCATCATGTATAGTCTGGGTCAAGTTTGTGTCTTAGAGTCTAGGACAGTCCTCTATCTCAACTTCAGATGGACCAGCCTTCTTCAAGACCATCAGTAACTCCAGATCTATCAGTTTTTCAGACTAAGTGAAATGAGTTCGACGTTCGTCAAACTCAGCTCGACGAAGGAAGTTGGGCGCTCGACGATCGTGAGATAATTCGCAGTACTGAGCTCGACGAACTTTGTTCTTTGCTCGACGAACACCAGATTCTATTTCAAGCATTCTCAGGACAACTTCAAATTTCTCTAAGTCTAGCTCCATGCTTCGGTCGATGAATTATTTACTGAGCTCGACGAACTTGGACCTCAAGTTCATAGCTTCTCAGGACGATGAATTCTAATCTCTACTCGATGATTTTTGTGCTCAGAGAATCTGTGTCGACACTTAGGGCTTGTGTCGACACCAGACGATTTGTGTCGACACTCATGATTTCAGTCGACACCAGCTTCTATCGACACCAGCAATCTGTCGACACCAGAGGAGTTGTGTCGACACCTAGATCAATCTGTCGACACCAATTTGTGTTGACACAACATTTCAGTAGATGCAGAGTATTTCGTCCAAGTCTAGAACTTTTCTCAGGTCGACGAAGTTTATTCTCAGCTCGACGAATTTGGTTCTCTGCTCGACGAATAATGTTTGTCTGATATTGAAGATTGTCTATTCAACGAATGAAGACTGTCAGGTCGACGAACTCAGATCAGCTCGACGAACCCAGCTCAACGCGACGAACTCAGCTTAGCTCGACGAATTCAAGACTCAGCTCGACGAATTCTGTTCTTCGGTTGACGATTCCAGACTAGGTCTTCTTCCGTTCCCGTCTCATCTCATGGCGCTGATTCCTGGACAATTAATGACAGTTCTTCACAGTATACTACCGTTAGGATGCGCAGTTAATTCTGGATTATTTCATGCCGTTTTCCCATGGAAACAGTTGGGGAAATAATTAATTGCTGCTTCCTTTCCAGGCCGTCTGTAATTACTGCTCGACATTCAAAATTCGAATGCTCTCCATAACATATAGAGAGATATCGAAACCAGAAAGAAGATACAACAAGTACAAAACACCAGACAACAACAAGAAGAAGATAGACAGTGATTCAGACAACACAAGAAAAAGAATTCATTCTTGGCCCAGAGAGAAATTGATTTAGAAGAAGAAGAAGAACATTACATCAATATCAAGAGCCTTCTTTATCTGCTTTTACTCAGGTGAACTTCAAAACAATACAGTCATATCAGTTGCAAGAAGTTCCTGAAGACTCTCTCTGGACCTGGAATTCTAGGTCTTTGAAGACCTATCACCCTGAAGCAGTGCTCCAGTATTCTTCCTGAACCATTCTACATCTTAGGGGGAGCAAAGATGCTAAACAACATTCCACAAGTCTTCTCATTTGACTTGAGAAAGAGAAGACCTCATCACCCTCACACTCCACCTCTGTACAGGGTTTTAATTCCCTTCAAAATTATTCTGGTTGCAAGTCTCCCACCAAAAGACTTGAGGGTTTGGTTTTTGGGAACCTGATCAAAACCCTATTGGTGCCAGGACACCTGATCAACCCCTTCCTGCAGTGGATTCCTACCAGGGTGGTAGAAGAGTGGACTACCCAGATTTGGGGAACCACTATAAAATTCTTGTGTCGTCTGGTTGCTTTCTTTTCCTTTTTGTTTTCTGGCCGTGCTCTGTGATTGTGCTGTGATTAGTCCTTTGCTGCTTTCTGGTTTATTGTATTTGCTGCACACACACACACACACATCTAAAATACAACAGCAGTTGTAAAAGTTTCAAAATCACCATATACTCTATTCACCACCCCTCTAGAGTATATCAGATCTAGCTTCACTTTCAATTGGTATCAGAGCGAGGTTGGTTAAACATACCATACCTGATTGGTTGTACAGGCTAACACCTGAACCCAAAGATCCCTTAGTTAGATCTCGTTGTTTTTATTCTGTTATTAGATTTTGTTAGCACAGACATGGCCCAAAACAAGGATTATACAAGCATCAGACCTCCAGTGTGCAATCTTAACAAGTTTGCCATCTGGAAGGCAAGAATTAGATTATATATGAACTCCATTGATGAGGATATTTTTTCTGTCATTTCAACAGGTGTTCCTCCAGCTCCTACAACTTTTGTCAGCACATCAACTAATCTGAGTGCAGTACCACCTCCAGACAATACTGAAGCCTACAAGAAAGCCAAGATGGCTGATGCAAAGGCTATGAATATTCTGGCCCAAACAATGTCAGATGACATATTTCAGAAGGTGGCTGAGTGCACCTCAGCCAAGGCCATTTGGGACTCTCTCAATCAAATAGTAGCAGGCTCAGCTGATGAAAGAAAGGACAGGAGATCCAGTCTCATTTCTCTCTATGAGAATTTCAAAAAGGATGAGACATAATCAGTGACTGAGATGTACAATAGATTAAGTTCAATCATTAGTGAACTCAAGACTCTTGACAAGGACATCGCCTTAACTGAGGTGAATGACAAGATATTGATGTGTTTCCCCAGTTCATGGGACTCCAGAATCTGGCCAATCAAAGAAGCCAGAAGCCTCAATGAGATCTCAACAGAATCTCTGCTAGGAAAGCTGAAGTCATATGAGCAGCTTGTCAAATCAAGAGAGGCAGCAGAACAGAAGGCAACTACCCCAGTTAGGAAGGAGCACAGCTTGACACTCAAAGCTCTTGAAGACAGTGAAACATCTACCTCCAATGAAGAGTTAATGTGCCTCTTTGCCAAAAGATTCTACAAAATGGCAAGAAAGGACTTTAGAAGAAAATCATCCAAGCAGGATGATAAACCCAAATATGACAAGACACCAACTAAGGAAGTTGTGTGCTTTGGATGCAGAAAGCCAGGGCACTATATTTCAGAATGCCCAGAGAATCAAAAAAAGGACAAGGGAAGGGACAAGGATTCCAGAAGAAAACAAAGTAGCAGACCCTCCTCCAACAAGCATAAAAGGAAGGACAAAGGATTTGTTGCTGAGTCCTGGAGTGACACAGAAGAGGAAACATCCTCCTCCAGCTCCAGTGAAGAAGATGAAGAAGCCAGATCCAAGGAGGTGTGCCTAATGGCAATAGATGCCTCCAGAAGCAACTGTGGATCAGAAGAGCATTCTGAAGATGAAGGTGCCTCAGACTCAGAGGCTGATCAGGTGATTTCTAGTCTTGATTTCAATTATGACTTGTTTAAAGTAGAATTTAAAACTATGTGCATGGATTTAATAAACTCAGAGAAAGAGATAAAAACCCTGAGGACTAGACTAGAAAATCTTGAATCTGTCAGCACAGAAAACAGAAAACTAACTGACCAATTGACTCTAGCTAATGAACAGATAATCAAGTTAAAATCTGAATTATGTGAGGCAAAACAACTTGAGCAATCTCTCAATGGGAGAAGCCTCAAGCTGATTGATATCACAAGCACAGTAAATGCCAGATTAAATGGCAGGCTGGGCTTGGGTGCTTCATCAGGTTTACCCCCCATAATAAAGAAGAATATACTTTCCACTCCCATAAAGTTTATCACTGCTAAAGGTAAAGAGAAACTAACTGAAAAACCCAGATCAGAAAACAAGTCAAATCCTCTAGACAATAGCAACAAAAAACAGAAGAAAGCTGTTAAAAACCAAGTTCAGCAGAATTCGTCGAACTTAGATCGACGAAATCCTGCAAGATCGTCGAACCCCGATCGACGAACGTTGAACGCAAACTTCAGAAATAATTATTTGTCTTACTGCGATCGACGAACTGTGTATGGTTCGTCGAGCGGAGGTCGACGAACGTGGGATGCAGAAAATGACCATAGTCATTCTCTGAGTGGAGGTCGACGATCTTATCCCCATTCGTCGAACTATGGTCGACGAACTTACAATAATTCGTCGATCCTAGAACGACCAAATATAAATAATTTCTCCTATAGAAATGTTAAAATAGCTAACAAGACATTTAATCCAGTAGCTGATTGGATAATTCCACCTAGGAGATATCACCCTCTAGGGTATAAGTCTCAACATGCATTATCAGTCATTTCTAGCTTTACTTTTCAGCCAAACCAAGGACCCAAGGTAACCTGGGTCAAGAACAATTGAGCTTTGTTTTTTTTTGGTGCAGGTACAGGTGAAGAACTGTCCAAGGCTAAGTCAGACATGGTACCTGGACAGTGGCTACTCCAAGCACATGACTGGCAGCAAAGCAAATCTCACCAACTATAAGTCCAAGCTAGGACCAAAGGTGATATTTGGAGACTCAAAGAGTGGTCAGTCAGAAGGGTATGGAAGAGTAAGCATTGGAGCAGTGACCTTCAAAAAGGTAACTTATGTAAGAGGACTTAAACATAACCTTATATCCATAAGTCAATTATGTGATGAAAGTTATCAGGTACATTTCAACTCTACCTCTTGCTCTATTATAAATGATAAAAACCAAACTGTTTTAATTGGACTTAGACAAGGAAACATATATTTAGTAGATTTCATTTCTGCCACAACTGATATTTGTTTACTCAATATCACTAGTAACCAAAATGAGCTTTGGCACAAAAGGTCTAGGACATGTAAACCTTAAGAACATATCTAGGTTATCTAAAGACAACCTTGTTAGAGGTTTACCTTCTGGTCCCTACAAGAAGGAAAGCCTATGCAGGGCTTGTCAACTAGGCAAGCAAACTAAAACTAGCTTCAAATCCATTAATAGAAGTGCTTCACCTAGAATATTGTATCTGCTTCATGTGGATCTTTTTTGACCCATTGCAGTACAAAGCTTAGGAGGGAAGTCTTACACCTTAGTTATTGTTGATGATTTCTCCAGATTTAGTTGGGTAGCCTTCCTGAGAGCCAAGTCAGATACATTCAAAGTTCTTACAGATTTTTTCAGGACCATACAGATTGAGTTCTCTACTCATGTTGCGTTGATCAGAAGTGATCATGGCACAGAGTTTGAGTCTCTTCTTATGCATGAGTTCTGTGATAAGGAAGGTATCAGGCAGTGCTTCTCAGCTCCTAGAACTCCTCAACAAAATGGGGTAGCTGAAAGGAAAAATAGGACACTCATTGAAGCTGCAGGAACATTGTTTGCAGATGCCTACATACCTCTATCCTTTTGGGCAGAAGCTGTAAACACAGCTAACTATGTTCTGAACAGATGTCTTATACATAAACTAAAACACAAGACCCCCTATGAATTATTGAAAGAAAAGAAACCTAAAATCACTTACTTTAAAGTTTTTGGTTGCATATGTTACATCCACACTAATAACAAAAGATACTTCAGAAAATTTGAGGCTAAGGCTGAAGAAGGGATTTTTCTAGGATATTCCCAAGTAAGTAAGGCCTATAGGGTTTTCAACAAATCATCCCTTAAAATTGAAGAATCTATCCATGTGTCTTTTGATGAAGCTAACATGTCTTATAAGGAGAAAGACATTTCTACCAATAGTCCTTTGCAGGTTTCACCAATGTGTGAGTCTATGGATGGACTAAACCTTACCCAAGAGGTTCCAACTCATCCCACTCCACAGGCTGCTGAAGATAGTGAAGAAGAAATCCAAGAGGAAGTAACTGAACTTCCATCAACAGCCAGTACCATTCCTCAAGAGGAAGTATTTACAGAAGCTGTTGCTCAACCAACTCCACCAACTGACCTTGTCACACTTAGAGATCACCCCAGATCTCAAGTGATTGGGGACATTTCAGTTGGTGTACAAAGAAGACATCAACTCAATCAAGACTTGATGCATGCCTGTTTTCTCTCTCAAATTGAACCTCTCACCATCCATGAAGCTGAGCAAGATCCCCACTGGATTCTTGCAATGTAAGAGGAACTAAATTAATTTGAGAGATGTAGAGTTTGGGATTTGGTTCCAAGACCCCTTAACTACCCAGTCATTGGAACCAAATGGGTCTATAGGAACAAATTAGATGCACAAGGGAACATAGTAAGGAACAAGGCTAGACTGGTTGCCCAAGGATTTAGGCAAGAAGAAGGAATAGACTATGACCAAACCTTTGCCCCTGTTGCAAGGTTGGAGGCCATTAGAATATTTCTAGCCTATGCAGCATATAAAAAGTTCAAGGTATTCCAGATGGATGTCAAGAGTGCCTTTCTGAATGGTGTACTTCAAGAAGAGGTTTATGTGGAACAACCTTCAGGTTTTATCTCTCTAACTCAACCCTCTTATGTTTACAAGTTGCATAAAGCTCTCTATGGTTTAAAGCAAGCTCCAAGAGCTTGGTATAAGACCCTAACTAGCTTTCTTTTAGAGCATAAATTTACAAGAGGAACCATAGATAAAACCCTTTTCACTAGACATCATAAGGACCAAATCTTATTGGTACAAATATATATGGATGACATTATTTTTGGGTATACTGATCCTAAATTGTGCCAGAGGTTTGCTGATCTCATGCATTCCAAATTTGAGATGAGTAGCATGGGTGAGCTTTCCTACTTCCTTGGTCTCCAAGTGAAGCAGCTCCCTGATGGTATCTTCCTCTCCCAATCTAAGTATGCTAAAGAGCTCATTAAAAAGTTTGGGATGCGTGATGCCTCAGTAATGAAAACACCTATGGCTACCAATGCTGTTGTGGATTCTGATGCAGCAGGGAAACCTGTAGATCAGAAGCATTATAGGGCAATTGTTGGATCCCTATTATACTTAACAGCTAGCAGGCCTGACATAATGTTTGCCACATGCCTTTGTGCTAGATTCCAAGTGAATCCTAAAGAATCTCATCTTATTTTTCTAAAAAGGATTTTGAGATATATAAAGAGTTGTCCTAGTTTAGGACTCTGGTATCTTGCAGAGTCAGAATTTGAGTTAACTGGATACTCAGATGCTGACTATGCTGGATGTAGAGTGGACAGGAAAAGTACCTCTGGAACTTGCCAGTTCCTGGGTATGAGACTTGTCTCTTGGTTTTGCAAAAAGCAGACATCTGTGTCTACATCAACTGCTGAGGCAGAGTACATGGCTGCTGACAGCTGCTGTTCACAGATGCTATGGATACAAAACCAACTCCTAGATTATGGTATCAACTTAAATAATTCAACCTTATTTTGTGATAATACAAGTGCTATTGCTATAGCTCAGAATCCAGTTCATCATTCTAGGACTAAGCATATTGAAATAAGACATCATTTCATTAGAGATAATGTGAACAAAAAGAAAATTAACTTGATCCACATTCCTACTGATCTACAGAGAGCAGATATCTTCACCAAGCCTTTGGATGAGAAAACCCATCTGTTCTTTATAAATCAACTGGTAATGATTGATGGAGAAGAGTTAAACTAATTTATGTCTGCATTCGACGAATTTTCCAGAGTTCGTCGAACGGAGTTCGACGAATTAGGGAAAGTTCGAGAGATTCTCGTCGAACGGAGATCGACGAATTCTCTATGTGGAAACAAATTTCGTCGACCGGAGATCGACGAACCTTGTTTCAGAAACCATTTCGTCAAACGGAGTTCGACGAACTGTTTTCAATTCTTCTGAATGGGTTCGACGAACTACTCTCCTATACCTTATTTCGTCGATCTCAGTTCGAAGATTTGTCTCCTTTTCGTGGAACAGAGCTTGTCGATTCATATTCTGAAAATCTTATATCTAGGTTTTCTTCGACCTCCGTCCCGCGCTTTCAGTTCCTTCGCTCTTGATCGCCGTTTTCTCTGTAATTTTCTTTGCAGGTCATCAATGGCGATTCCTACAAGAGCACTTGTAGCGATGAAGTTTGATGCAACATTCTCCATGGACTTTGAGTCCTTCCAGCATTCCGATCCAATTTTTCTTTATATCCTTGAATTACTGGAAGAACTGCATCTTAAGGACTTCATGACACGCAACATCAAGCTACACTCAACCGAGATAAGAGAATGGGTGTATACTGCCACAATTTCTGAAGATGGCAATCTGATAGGAACTATTGGAAACACTGCCGTTTCCCTGTCCCCAGCAGTACTCTCTGAAATTTTTGGACTGATCAATGGGGAAGACAATTTGGAAATGGACGCTGAGGAATATGATGATATGCTGAAAGTCATGGGTTTCTCCGGCAACAACCCTAATAAGCTTCTGAAGAAACAACTGTCCGCCGCTTATCAATTTTTGGCTGACATTGTCGGGAAAATTCTGTTGGGCAAGCACTCGACACACGATTACATCACTCGCCATCAATTCCTGATCATGTGCGCTGTACTCAACAAGCGTCAGGTTGATTGGGGCATGGTCTTATTTGACCTTATCAAGAAAAGAACTAGCAAGAAGGAAGTCTGCTACGGTAGAATCCTGGGGATTTTCCTCCAGGAAAAGGCCAGTGAATGTTTGGTCTCCCCGACCACATTCATCAATGCCAGCAAGCGCCTCACCTGCGCCTTGTTTGGCCGATGGGAGAGGACAATCTCCAAACCCTCCAAGGGTTTCTCCTCCTCCATCAATGCTTCTGAGAGCACCAGGACCGTCAAGGTCACTCCCCACCCTGACTCTGAAGAGGTCATTCCCCCTACCAACTCTCTTTCCACTCCTCCTGCACCTCAATTGACTCCACCTCAACATCAATCTCCACCACCTGATCTTACACCTATGCCTACACCTCCAGTTTCCCCCACTGAAACACATATTCCCTCACCTTCTCAATCCCCTCTTCCACCACACCTTTCCACTATTCCATCCTACACCATACCCACTGAACCACAACCTGTTCTACCTCCCTTATCCCCTCCACATATTCTTCCTTCCTCCTCTACTATTCTTTCTCCACCTATGGATTCTTCCACCATTTCCATCATCATCTCTCTTCTGACTCCTCTTATTAAATCACTCATCACAGAGGATATTACACCACTGGTGAATTCAATTGATTCTTTATCTGCCCAAATCTCAGCCCTCTCTGCTGCCCCCTCTTCATTCAGGGGCCTGGCTCCAGGTTCTCCTGAACCCAGGCAGGGGGAGATGCTCCATGATGAAGCTGGTGCAGCAGCTACAGAAGTAAATACTGTTGATACAACAACATATACTACAGATATAGTTGATTCAGTGCTTGATAATGCACTTGCAGTTACAGATACAACAATAGATTTTATTCAATTCATGGAGACTGACAGTAGCTTTGATGAGTCAGTAGATTCAATAACAACTGCTGGTGATTTTCTTATAAATTCCACAGTTAATTTATCTGCAATACTTCAGATCTTTGATCTTGTATATATGAAGCTTCCTTCAGTAGAGATTGCTAAGCCATATTTGGCTATTGTCCAGTATACCTCTCCAGCAAATCCAGCAGTTGCCAGGCAACTTTGTGCATCCTTTGCTGCTCCCTCTGCTGTTCCAACTTCTGTGTCTATTCCAGAAATCTGCCCTGTCCCAGATTTTGTCATGCTTGATTCTCCCATGCCTGATCTGGATGAGCTCATTCTGGCAGACATTGAAGAAGAGAACAGGGCAGCAGCTGCAAGTTTTGTCTCCACTGCTGTTGATCCTTCACCTTCTGAAAAACCTCTTACCATTCCTGATGCCACTCTGAGGAAGCTGAATGCTTTGTATGATAACTCTCAGAGTTCAAATTCTGATGATGATGATGATGAATCAGATGAGGAGGCTGCCAAAAAGAGAAAGAAGTTGCTCTCTAAGAAAAGGAAGGCTCCTCCTCCTCCTGCTCCCAAGCCTAATCCTACTGCAGACACTCCATATTATATTCTGCATAATGTGGCTCCTTACAAAGGGATGCCTGCATGGACGTGGTTATCTAAGAACCAGCAAAAAGAGAGGAAGAGGAGTAGGAGATACTCTCCTCCCCCAGTGCATAGATACAGAAAGGATCCTCCTCCTCCTCCTCCTCCTCTAGCAGCAGGTGCATATGGCTCAAGCTCTCAAAGATCTGCTCCTATTCAAACTTATCAGAGACATACAGGGAGATCCTCTGGTAGTAGTCAGCCAAGGCCACCATCTTCAGGCAGTCAACACCATCAACAACAACAGCAGCAGCCCCAGGAATCTAAGGAACATGAAGCTGAAAGGCCCTATTCTCCTCCTGAAGATCCAGAAACAGCCAACACAGCCAGAATGGCAAGATTCCAAGAAATCATTGGCTTATCTCTAATCAATAGAGCTAAAGCTGAAGGCAAGGATACAACAGGCTTAACTACTATGTCTCAGTACAGAAGAGATGAACTAAAAAGATTTGGGAAAGCAAACAAGCTACTCAATGTTGATGAGTACATGAATCTTCACCCAGAAGCAGTTGTCCCCAGAGCCACTTCACTTAACATCATAGGGGCAGCTGACATGACTATGACCAAGGCTCAAGCTTCAGATCCCAATAGGGAAATCATTTTCAAGAAGCTAGGAGATAAACCAGCAGAAGTCAAGCCAAAACAGAAGAAATCAGAGAAGTAACTTTGTGTTTTCTTTTCATTTCTACTTCTGTTTCAGTCTATATTTTGCATTAAAACAAAGCCAGTGTGTATATATATATATCTGTTGCATGTGTTGTAAATTCTCTGCCAGATATATCTCTTAATTTTGCTTTGTTTTTCTGTTTGTTCTTTGCTTGGAGTTTCTGTTAGTGACCTCACCCAAATAGGGGGAGATTGTTGGATCCCTAGTTGATTTAGGCTAGGTTCACTGACTTAGGATGTGACCCATCATGTATAGTCTGGGTAAAGTTTGTGTCTTAGAGTCTAGGACAGTCCTCTATCTCAACTTCAGATGGACCAGCCTTCTTTAAGACCATCAGTAACTCCAGATCTATCAGTTTTTCAGACTAAGTGAAATGAGTTCGATGTTCGTCGAACTCAGCTCGACGAAGGAAGTTGGGCGCTCGACGATCGTGAGACAATTCGCAGTACTGAGCTCGACGAACTTTGTTCTTTGTTCGACGAACACCAGATTCTATTTCAAGCATTCTCAGGACTACTTCAAATTTCTCTAAGTCCAGCTCTATGCTTCGGTCGATGAATTATTTACTGAGCTCGACAAACTTGGACCTCAAGTTCATAGCTTCTCAGGACGACGAATTCTAATCTCTACTCGACGATTTTTGTGCTCAGAGAATCTGTGTCGACACTTAGGGCTTGTGTCGACACCAGACGATTTGTGTCGACACTCAGGATTTCAGTCGACACCAGCTTCTGGCGACACCAGCAATCTGTCGACACCAGAGGAGTTGTGTCGACACCTAGATCAATCTGTCGACACCAATTTGTGTCGACACAACATTTCAGTAGATGCAGAGTATTTCGTCCAAGTCCAGAACTTTTCTCAGGTCGACGAAGTTTATTCTCAGCTCGACGAATTTGGTTCTCTGCTCAACGAATAATGTTTGTCTGATATTGAAGATTGTCTATTCAACGAATGAAGACTGTCAGCTCGACGAACTCAGCTCAGCTCGACGAACCCAGCTCAGCTCGACGAACTCAGCTTAGCTCGACGAATTCAAGACTCAGCTCGACGAATTCTGTTCTTCGGTCGACGATTCCAGACTAGGTCTTCTTCCGTTCCCGTCTCATCTCATGGCGCTGATTCCTGGACAATTAATGGTAGTTCTTCACAGTATACTACCGTTAGGATGCGCAGTTAATTCTGGATTATTTCATGCCATTTTCCCATGGAAACAGTTGGGGAAATAATTAATTGCTGCTTCCTTTCCAGGCCGTCTGTAATTACTGCTCGACATTCAAAATTCGAATGCTCTCCATAACAGATAGAGAGATACAGAAACCAAAAAGAAGATACAACAAGTACAGAACACCAGACAACAAGAAGAAGAAGATAGACAGTGATTCAGACAACACAAGAAAAAGAATTCATTCTTGGCACAGAGAGAAATTGATTTAGAAGAAGAAGAAGAAGAATATTACATCAATATCAAGAGCCTTCTTCATCTGCTTTTACTCAGGAGAACTTCAAAACAATACAGTCATATCAGTTGCAAGAAGTTCCTGAAGACTCTCTCTGGACCTGGAATTCTAGGTCTTTGAAGACCTATCACCCTGAAGCAGTGCTCCAGTATTCTTCCTGAACCATTCTACATCTCAGGGGGAGCAAAGCTGCTAAACAACATTCCACAAGTCTTCTCATTTGACTTGAGAAAGAGAAGACCTCATCACCCTCACACTCCACCTCTGTACAGGGTTTTAATTCCCTTCAAAATTATTCTGGTTGCAAGTCTCCCACCAAAAGACTTGAGGGTTTGGTTTTTGGGAACCTGATCAAAACCCCATTGGTGCCAGGACACCTGATCAACCCCTTCCTGCAGTGGATTCCTACCAGGGTGGTAGAAGAGTGGACTATCCAGATTTGGGGAACCACTATAAAATTCTTGTGTCGTATGGTTGCTTTCTTTTCCTTTTTGTTTTCTGGCCTTGCTCTGTGATTGTGCTGTGATTAGTCCTTTGCTGCTTTCTGGTTTATTGTATTTGCTGCACACACACACACACACACACACACACACACACATCTAAAATACAACAGCAGTTGTAAAAGTTTCAAAATCACCATATACTCTATTCACCCCCCCTCTAGAGTATATCAGATCTAGCTTCACTTTCACTGGGACACTATGTCGATAGGTTACTGGAAGAGATTCTACAGGTGCAGGAGATGCCGGGGTACACGGTGATGCTTGCCTTCACTCTGGGGTTGAGGCCCAACTTTAGCATGGAGTTGAAGAGAGTTCCCCCCCTCTCCTTCGAGGAACTGATGGAGAGGGCGGTGAAAGAAATTGAGATTGAGTCGACCAACCCGACATTTGCAAGGAGGTTAGATAAGTTGGCGGAGGAAGACGTGAAAGAAGTCGGAGCATAGAGGAAGAGAGAGCAGAGGGAGGAGAGAATGAGAGAGGAACCCCGGGGGAAGGGGCATCAGCAAGGTTGGGGGCTACGGGAGCCAAACAATCGGTTGGAATGGAGGCTCCAAGAGGGTCACCCTCAAGGACAAGGAGGAGGATTCCCGAGGAGGGACAACCACCAGGAGCAGAGGAGGATTAACTAGCCGGCTTGGAGGCAGGGGCAGAGGGTCCCTCTCCGGCCACAGCAGGAAGCAATGGAGATAGTGAGGGGAAGAGGAGGAAGGAGAGGAGCTCGGGGAGGAGCGAGGAGGAGAGAAGACAGGGTGGCGTTTCCCTTCTGTGACTTTCACTAGGAGGCGAGCCAAGTGACAGCCACTTGCCTGGAATTTTTGGAGATAAGGGCTGCGAGGGGGCAGGATCAGCACCAACCCCCCGGTGAGGATTGAGGAGGTTCTGCAAGGAGGAGAAGGAGATGATAAATGTGAAGACCGGGTGGATGTGGGAACCCGAGGAGGGATCAGGGTGATCCACGGGGGGGGGGGGGGGGGGGGGATCGAGGCTACCCGCAAGGGGATTTTCTAAACCATGTATCGAAGGAGAGTCGTGTCGTCCTCCCAAACTCCCCCACTAGAGGAGAAAATCACTTTCTCGGTGAAAGAAATGCCAGATTACGAGGATCCATTCTGCGACGCCTTGGTGATCCAAACATCAATGGAGAATTTCACGATCTCCAGGATACTGGTGGACAACGGGAGTTCAGTGAACGTGATCTTTAAGAAGGCCTTTGACGAGATGAAAGTGGAAGCTCGGAGGGTGCTAGCCTCGGATGGACCGCTGTTTGGGTTCTCGGGGGAGCAGAAGGAAGTGGAAGGAGGGGTAGGGTTACATGTGACGTTGGGGGGGTATCGAGGAACTGTCGGTTCTTCATCGTTGACACCCCGAGCATCTACAATGCAATATTCGGGCGGCCTCTCATCAGTGCCTTTCATTGCGTCCCCTCCTCATTCCATCAGTGCCTCAGGTTCAATAGCGGAGGGGTACAGGTCAGGATCAGGGGAGATCCGAGAGTAGCGAGACAGTGCTATGTGACTGCCGTCAACACTATATCCTGGATGGAGGAAGCGGAGGAGCTGGAAAAGGAGATGTCAAGGGCAGAGGAAGATGAGGGTGAAGGAGAGGCGAGTCTGGAAGAGGTGGTGGAGAAGGTCGAAGAGGGGGCTGCAGGGAAGGAAGTAGTGAGCCCGGGCGAGGTTGGGAGAGAGGCTGAGGAGGAGGTTATGGGAAAGGAAGGAGCAAGCCTAAGTGAGGCGATGGGGGGAGCAACATGGGAGTAGAGGATGGAAGGAGAGATGGAGGGGGAGGCCCGAAGGGGCGGGGAGATGGATCTGCCTGAGGAAGGTTGGTTAGAAGTGATGGAGGTGGAGAGGCTAGGCAGTGAGGAGTGGGGAGAAGGGGAGGAGAAGGTCAGTGGGGAACAAACTCATCTGGAGCTGGCGAAGGAAGTCATGGAGATGCAGGTAGTCAGCAAGGCAGGTAAGGTGGAGAAGGTGAGGGTCAGCGGAGGCTTGGGCAGAGAAGACTAGGAGAGGATGCGGGAGTGCATCCAAAAGAACGCTGACATCTTTGCCTGGAGCGCGACAGACATGCCAGACATTGACGCTGATGTAGCTTGCCACCGCTTGAACCTGGACCCCAAGACGCGCCCCATCCGCCAGAAGATAAGGACCATCGCCACAAAGTTGGAGGATCCCATCCGCGAGGAGGTGAAGAAGCTTCTCGATGCAGGTTTCATTTCAGAGATCCAGTACCCAGGCTTGGTCACCAATGTGGTGATGGCAAAGAAGGGTGATGGGAGGTGGAGAATGTGTGTATACTTTTCTTTATTAAATAAATCGTTGGCTAAAGACTGCTACCACCTACCTCGGATCGACGCACTGGTTGATTCAGCCGTCGGTTTTCCTATCATGAGCTTTTTGGATGCTTTTTTAGGTTATCACCAGATCTGCATGCACCCCCCGACGTCAAGGATGTCTCCTTAATCACGAGGGAGGGGTGATTCAGCTATAAAATGATGTCCTTCATGCTAAAGAACACGGGGGATACCTACCAACGGATGATGGATCTGGTGTTCAAAGATCAAAGGGAAAGGAACTTGGAGGTCTACGTCGATGACCTCATGGTTAAGAGCAGGGACGTGGGTTCGCACTTGCTCGACCTGGAGGAGACGTTTGCAACCCTGCGAAAGTTCAAGATGAGGTTGAATCCCCAAAAATGCCTCTTCGGGTCAAGCCGGGGCAAGTTCCTCGGGCACATTCTAACCCCGGTAGGGGTCGAGCCTAACCCGGATAAGGTAAGGGCCATTGTGGAGTTGGAATCACCTCACAACACTAAGGAGGTTCAACGCTTGACGGGTAAGCTGGCTGAGCTGAGTCGTTTTCTCTCTCGGGCCAGAGAGAAGTGCTCGTCTTTCTTCAGAGCACTTCAGGGGAGTAAACAATTTGAGTGGATGAAGGAATGTGAGGAAGCTTTTCTGGCGTTGAAGACTCAGCTGACTCAAGCGCCACTCCTACAGAGTTCAAAGGTGGGAGAAAACTTAGCCATGTACCTGGGGGTAGGGGCTGAGGTAGTGAGCTCTGTGTTGGTAAGGGAGGATGAAAAAAGGCAGCTGCCCATCTATTGTGTTAGTAGAGTCCTAAAGAAGGCCGAACTACGCTACCCCATCTTAAAAAAGTTGGCTTTCTCCCTGATTGTCTCGACCCGGAAGCTCAGACCGTACTTTCAAGCTCATTCGATCAGGGTGGTGACAGACCATCCCCTATGTAAGATTTTTGAAGGAGTGGAGCACTCGGGCAGGCTAGCCAAGTGGTCTATCAAGTTGAGTGAGTTCGATATCTCATTCGTGCCAAGGCTATCCATCAAGGCACAGGCAGTTGCCAACTTCCTGGCTAACTACATCACAGAGCTGGGAGAGGGGGAAGCGCAACCTAAAGAGGTATGGAAGATGTATGTTGATGGGGCCTCAGGTAAGCATTCCATGGGGGGGGGGGGGGGGTAGTCCTGGTAAGCCCCCAGGGAGTCGCCATAGAGCAGGCAGTGATGCTACACTTCCCGGTCACCAACAAAAAGGCAGAGTATGAGGCCATCGTAGCAGGGTTGCGGTTGGCTAAGGAGCTCGGGGTTTGTGACGTGGAAGAGTTCATAGATTCACTAGTGTTGGCGTCCCAAATCAGGGGAGAGTATGAAGCTCGGGAACCCACCCTCCAGAGGTACCTAGCCAAGGCGAAGGGGATTATAGGGGGGTTCCGAACCTTCTCAAAGCATCGTCTACCTAGGGAAGAGAATGAGGCGGCTGACCGGTTGGCCAAGTTTGGACCCCGAGGGGGTGAGGGACCTTGACTGATCTGTTTCATTCAGCAATCGAGGAAGGGGAGCTGATGGAAATTGATCGGCGGCCCTCATGGGTGGATCCCTTCGTGTCCTTCTTCATCACGGGCAACCTCCCTGATGGGATCAAGGAGGCAAAGAACTTTCGGCATAAGGCAGCCCACTATCTCATGCATGAAGGAAGCTTACATCAGAGGATACTTTCGGGCCTTCTGGCACGATGTGTAACAGAGGAGGAGACCCGATGGATTCTGGAGGAGGTACACTCTAGGGAATGTGGCAGCCATTCCAGAGGTTGGATGTTGGAGGTAAGGGTGGTCAGGCAGGGGTTCTTTTGGCCCACCTTGAGGAAGGATGCGTCAGAGTTTGCGAGGAGGTGCCAAAAATGCCAGCTCTACGCCCCCTCCAGCTCTTGCCCGCTCAGCGGCTTCGGAGCATCACTGCACCATGACCTTTTGCCATTTGGGGAATGGATCTAGTCTGGCTGTTTCCCCCGGTGAGCGGGCAGAGAAGGTTTCTCTTGGTTATGATTGAATACTTATCTAAATGGTTAGAGTTCAAGACGTTAGGCAAAGTAACCTCCCAAGTCATCAGGAACTTCGTTTGGTGGGAGACCATCTATACGCACGGGCTGCCTCAGGCCATTGTCACCGACAACGGTCCTTAGTTTGCAAGTGAGGAGTTTATAAGTTTTTGCACTCAACTGGGCATCGACCTCAGGTTTGCCTCCGTCCACCACCCCAGGAGCAATGGTCAGGTGGAGGCGGAGAACAAAATTATAGTGAACTTGCTCAAGAAGAAGGTGGAGAACTTGAGGGGGAGTTAGGTGGAGCAGCTCCCTTCGATGTTATGGGCTTTACGCACAACGCCAAACACAGCCACCGTCGAGACCCCTTTCAAACTATCGCATGGATGTGAGGCAGTCCTACTAGTGGAATTCGGGGTCCAGTCACCATGGGTGCCGGCCGCAGGCAAGGGGGGCGAGACATGGAGGGAAGGAAATGAGGAGGAGCTACGACTCTCGTTGGACATGGTGGAAGAACTTCGCGACGTGGCCGCTGTCAGGCAGGAGGATATCAAATGAAGGATGGCTAAGTACTTCAACAAGCATGTGAGGATAAAGTAGTTCAAGGAAGGGGACTTGGTCCTTAAGAAGGTCGACGCTGTAGGAAGTTCGGCAGCTGTTGGTAGGCTCAACCCCAATTGGGAGGGGCCCTATATCGTAGAAAAGGTCCAGGGGTCAAGGGGATACCACCTCCAGAATGTGTAAGGGGAATCAGTGAGTCATGCATGGAGTGGAGACGACCTGAAGCGCTTCAACCCTTGGTAAGGGGCAAGGTTGTAAATCCTATTTGTAATAACATCTATGAGTTTTTCTTCATTCTTGGTTTCTTTTTGGATCTTGGAGATTTTTGCACTATCCCGAGCCTGGCTCGGCCCCAGGTAGACCCACTGCGTAGGCTCTCACTAGCTGGAAGTTCAGAAGGCTCGCTTGTGGGGGTAAGGGACCCCGAGTGCTGCTCGGCCCCGGGTAGACTCGCTGCTCAGGCTCTCATTAGCTGGGCAGGGCTGTAGGCACACCTGGGGGGAAAAGGTTGGATCTTGGAGATTTTTGCACTACCCCGAGCCTGACTCGGCCCCAAGTAGACCCGCTACATAGGCGCTCACTAGCTGGCAGGTCTGAAGGCTCGCATGTGTGGGTAAGGGACCCTGAGTGCTGCTCGGCCCCGGGTAGACTCGCTGCTCAGGCTCTCATTAGCTTGGCAGGGCTGTAGGCACACCTGGGAGGAAAGGGTTGGATCTTGGAGATTTTTGCACAACCCCAATCCTGGCTCGGCCTCAGGTAGACCCGCTGTGCAGGCTCTCACTAGCTGGAAGGTTCGAAGGATCTCCTGTGGGGGTAAGGGACCCCGAGTGCTGCTTGGCCCGGGGTAGACTCGCTGCTCAGGCTCTCATTAGCTGGGTAGGGCTGTAGGCACACCTGGGGGGAAAGGGTTGGATCTTGGAGATTTTTGCACTACCCCGAGCTTGGATCGGCCCTAGGTAGACCCGATGCGCAGTATCTCACTAGCTGACAGGTCCGAAGGCTCACCTGTGGGGGTAAGGGACCCCAAGTGCTGCTCAGCCCTGAGTAGACTCGCTGCTCAGGCTCTCATTAGCTGGGCAGGGCTGTAGGCACACCTGGGTGAAAATGGTTGGATCTTGGATATTTTTGCACTACCCAAAGCCTGGCTCGGCCCTAGGTAGACCCGCTGCGCAGGCTCTCACTAGCTGACAGGTCCGAAGGCTCGCCTGTGGGGGTAATGGACCCCGAGTGCTGCTCGGTCCCAGGTAGACTCGCTGCTCCAGCTCTCATTAGCTGGGCAGGGCTGCAGGCACACCTGAGGGGGAAAGGGTTGGATCTTGGAGATTTTTGCACTACCTCGAGCCTGGCTCAGTCCCAGGTAGACCTGCTGCATAGGCTCTAACTAGCTAGCAGGTTCGAAGGCTCGCCTCTGGGGGTAAGGGACCCCGAGTGCTGCTCGGTCTCGGGTAGACTCGCTGCTCAGGCTCTCATTAGCTGGGCAGGGCTGTTGGCACACCTGGGGGGAAATGGTTGGATCTTGTAAAGTTTTGCACTATCCCGAGCCTAGCTTGGCCCCAGGTAGACCCGCTATGCAGGCTCTCACTAGCTGGTAGGTCCGAAGGCTCGCATGTGGGGGTAAGGGACCCCGAGTGGTGCTCAGACCTGGGTAGACTCGCTGCTCAGGCTCTCATTAGATGGACAGGGCTGTAGGCACACCTGGGGGGAAAGGGTTGGATCTTGGAAATTTTTGCACTACCCCGAGCCTGGCTCGTCCCCAGGTAGACCGCCTGCGCAGGCTCTCACTAGCTGGCAGGTCCGAAGCCTCGCATGTGGGGGTAAAGGACCCCGAGTGCTGCTCGGCCTTGGGTAGACTCACTGCTCAGGCTCTCATTAGCCGGGAAGGTCTGTAGGCACACCTGGGGGGAAAGGTGGAGAGTTGGAAGAAAAGTTGGAAGGGACAGACAGGGCCCCGAGTGGACCCATTGTTAGGTACCCACTAAGCGGACATGGCTGAAGGATCTCTCTGGGGGAAGAAAGAAGGGGGAGATTAATTATTTATGTGGTCCCGAGAGGTTTAAAATTAAACACTTTCAGGTCTTAAGTGGGGATGGAATGATCCAGATCCTTCCCGGTATGGCTCTCGACGCAACCCTCTAAGCAGGGGTCTCGGCACAAATCTCCCGACAGGGTTTTCGGCCGGGTTCTCGACAAGGCTCTCACCGCGATCATCTGGCCGGGGACCCCGACAGGCGCGAGTCAATAGCGATTCAAGGCGCAGCCTTTAAGGCAAGGATCTCGGCGTACCCTTTCCGGCAGACCCCTCTTAGCCAACTCTTCAAATGGAAGGCAGTTGTCTCCTAAGAGCCTAGGGTTCATATAAAGAAGACAAGCATTCGAGCAACAAAGTAAATTTTTCCACATTCGAAAAAGAGTTAGGAAGTAGTGAGGGGGTTCCGCCCCCTGTACAAAGGTTACATTAACTCAGTTCATGAAAATTAATTGTGGCGAGCTCAAAATAAGGTTATAATGAACGGGTCAGCAGATGCGGAGGCTATTGAGACGACTTGTCGGAGGTTGCACCGGAGCTATCTACGCTGCTACCGCTGGAGGTCCTACCGGAGGATTTGCTGGGGGAGTAGCCAGAGGATTTGCCGTGGAAGAGGCCACCAGTTCCTGCAAGCTCCACCGTGCCATCGGTCGGAGAGCCGTCCTCTCCCGCAGGGTGGGTGATGGGCTCAAACAAAAAAGGCAGGATCCCTCGCACAGTGAAGGTCTCGCCCCCTTCGTTCAACAGACCCGACTCTCGCAAAACCTCGATCACCATCTTTGCGGTCGCTTGAGCATTCTCTTGGACGATCACGTCCATTTCATAGGCAGAATAGTGGCGGCGCCCACTCTTTCCTCCCGTGGCGGTCGATCCTTGGTCAAGGCTAGGGCCTTCTCCAGACGCTTCACTTTGGCCCGAAATACTTGGTTCTCGCCCTCGGTGCGGGCCACTCGCACGCGAGATAGATCAATCTCCCCGAGATCCTGCGAGGCGATCCATTTAGGCGAAAGACAAAAGCGTATGGGAGAGAAAAGTTGGAAGGTCCTACTTACCTCGTGGGTCGGGCGAGTGGAGAGGAGTTGTTGAGCGGTAGCTAATTCAGCCCTTAGGGTGGATGCTTCCGCCGCTGAGGCGTCCCTCGACCTAAGCATGTCGACGAAGTTCCACTCTATGGCGAGGGTGCAGCGCCCGACCATATGCGAAAGCTGGACCATGCGAAGCTGGGCCTGGGCAGCGTCGAAGACAAGAGCCTTGGTGGTCGTCCTGTCGAAGGAATCGACATCCTCCCGGCTGTAGAGGCCATAGCCCAGCGCAAAGGCGTGGCCGGTGACATCATATCCCTCCCTCCAGGAGGGGAGAAGGGTGAAAACAACTATTCGATTATCGGTAGGGTCCCACTGGAGCATAGGGAAACCCTCCGTGTCCTTGTACTTGTCTCCGAAGCCGAAGTTCCGTTGTTCCTTCAGCATTAGGACACGAGAGGGCTCGGCCGGGATCTCCGCGGAAAGCACGCCAGCATCTGCCTCGACGACAAAAAAAGGAGGTCTGGGCGAGATTCCCCACGACAGGCCGGCCCGCATTCGCCGGGTCAGTAGCGGAATGGTTCACGGCGAGAGTCTCGGCGGATGCCGACATCACTGTCTTGCCTTTTTCCGTGCTGGTTGGTTTTGATCTCTTGGAGGGGGGGGGGGGGGGCAGGGAGGGAGTTTGGTCTCCGCTTCAGAACACTTGGTGCGGAGGAAGCTCCCGGCTCTTTCCGGCAGGCGTCGGCGATCGAATTGGCAAGAGCCACTGTATCGACGAGTGCCCCGGTTTCTTCGAAGGGTTGGTGGATGAGAAGATCTCGCTCTCCTACAAAATCTCGTAGTATTTTAGTCACTCCCTCGAAAGTAAGTTTTGGCTGGTTAAATCCAGAAAATTACCTTCGCCGGGGGTTACCGATTGGAGAGTGTCCAGGTCTCGCCGGAGGAAGGGAACGTCAAAAACCTTCGAGCCGAAGAATTCGACGAGAGCGCCCTCTTGCTCCCCGAGAGTAGGGGGCTTACAAGTTGCGTTGTCATACTGAATGTGTGCAAGAGGGATGTTGCCAAAAGGTCCCGCAATAAAAACGAACCTTTCCGCAAAGTGGTGGTGCTTGTTAGCGAGACCCACCATTTTCACCGACTGGCCGGAAAGGAAGACCAACCCTCCATTGGCTCGGAAATTGAACAGCTTTCGGAACATCGATAAGTTAAACTCGATCCTTTTCGCCCGCATGTAGCAGGCAAAAGCCACGAGGAGGGTGATGGAGTTGGGATTGAGCTGGGCGGACACCGCCACGTAGTAGCGCAGGGCCTGACGCACCTCGGGCCAGAGGGGGAGTCGGGAGCCCGCCTCGAAATGCTCCAGGGGAATGGAGAGCTCCCCTTCCGGCACGAGGTTCGCCCTATCCTCGTGCCCAGGCTTCCATGCAGTGAACCCGGGCAGGATGTAATTCTTGGTTATGGTGATGAATTCAGCTTGTGTGAGCCAGCAGGGAGGGAAGGCGTGATCAAGGAAGGACTGCGCGCACTTGGAGAAGCCCTCGCTCTCTCCTGGCATCTCGAAGGAAGGATGGAAGAGAGGGGGATGCAAGGATGAGAACCTTCGCGCTTCAAGAAAGGGCGAAAGCACTTTGACGGGTAGACAAAGTTTTGGAATAAATGCGGTGAATGGAGTAGGTGGATTGACCTATTTATAGAAAGCAAGGTAATCATGAGTTCTTAAAAAATACGACGGTTGAAAAGTCAACGAGTCAACGACTCCGGACGCTTTGATTCCTTGCTTTCCATCCTGTCGCGCCAGCTCTCCATGGTTTAGCGGGAAGCGATAGCCTCCAAGGGAGGCTGGGGAAAAAGGCGAATGACCTCAATACATGAGAAGTAGTGAACGAGACACATGAATCAAGCATTCGCAAGGTATTAAAGACAGCATGCAAAAGGGAGCTTAAGAAACACAGATGTAGATAGGATCTCGCTGGGCGAGAGTCCCCCAACAATAGTAGTAAATAATAATAATAATAATAGTAACACACAATACTTGTAAGAAATTATCCTACGCTAGAAGTGAAAAAGGTACAGAGGGAAGAGGTAGGTCAAGAAGATGGGTAAAGAAGGGGATCGCCTGAAGAGTTCAGTATGTCACCCACCGCCAATGACCTAGATCTCGCCGGCCAGACCGGGGAGGGTCTCGAGGGTCGAAGAAGGCTGTCAAGGAAGTTAGCCTCCAGTTGGCCAGACGGAGCTGATCTTGAATTCGCGTGATGTGCCTCCCAGGTGAGGTTTCACCAGAAGCCTCATCATGTGATCCCGCCCCACCAAGGAGGTTTGTACAGTCCCACTCAATAATCGCTAGTCACCGCTCCATCGTTTCGTAGATCCTCTTCACCGCTGTGGACCTGTCCCTTTGCTGTCGCGCGAGGTTTGACAGGACTATCATGATCCTTCTCCTTCCCTCCTTTGTGCTCCTGGGGCCTTCGAGAAAGTCTTTCATCTCGCCAGCAGAAGGGAGGCACGAGTCTTCCCCGATTTCTTCTTCTTCTTCATCTTCCTCCTCTTCTTCTTCTTCTACCTCCTCTTCATTTTCATCCCTTTCAGCCCCTTGGCCTTTTGACTCTTAGGAGGCGGGAAACGGTCAGAATAATAAGGGGTGATGGGGGGAGTGAGAGTGATCGAAAGTGGGGAGGCTCTCGCTTGCCTGAGGAGGGAGGGACGTCTTTCCCCGTCAGACGGCGAGAGGGGCTGGGCTGATCCTCTGGGCTTTTTACAAAAAGTAGATGAAGTGGTTTGCCCCGACCCAAGTAAAAGGTCCTGCACTCCGGTGGGTTTCTCTCGCCAAGCGGGGGAACATGAGGTCCCTTTATTGCCAGAGGTTGAGATCTCGGCACGGGAGCGGACAATTCGGGATTAACCCCTCCGGCAGGGAGGGTGAGTTCGGGCAACGAGTTGGTTTGACCAGCTGAGGTATTGGGCGGAGCAGCCCCTGGAGCGGAAGGCAGATCCTCATTGCAAAGGCTGACCGCTCCTGAGTTTGCAGGCGGAAAGCCGGCGGTATCCCTAGGCACCGAGCCCTGCAAAAGAAGTGGTATTTCAACATACAACTATGATCAAACTCTCGAAATGTTTGCGCCAATGGAAAGTGCAAAAGGATCGAAGAATACCTCCAGCAAAGAAGTGAGGATATCGACACGGCTTGGAGTTGGGGAAGGTGGGGCTCGGTCCTCTTTCAGCAGGTCCTGCCTCACTGATTTAGCCTTTTTCTTCTTTTTAGGGAGGGAACCCTTGCAAGTTGGCTTCTCGACGGCTGGCCTCTTGTCGGTTGGCTTCTCTCCAACGGGCTTCTCACTGACTGGTTTCTCGCCCAGCGCCCTTTCACCGACAGGCCTCTTGCCCATCAGCCATGGGGCAACCCTGTCACAGTTGGCACGAGCTCGCGCCTGGGCAATCACGAGACGAGCCTGAAGCTCTTTCGAGAGCGACTTTTCAGCGGGTTTGACGCGTATCTTCGCAGGATTGGCAGAGGCTCACACAGGGAGTAAGGACAATAGAGATGGCATGGAGGACCAACTTAGCGGCATATTTATAGAGTAAAGGTGGGTTCTACAGAAAGATTCCCTGCCAGGTCAGCATATACCCACCGAATATTTCAAGTTAGATGAGACTTTCCGAGCGCAAGGCTAGCTCGCAAAGAGAGGGGATTGTGTACAACCCCATATTCGTTGGGTAGGACCAAGATCCCCTCAACGGCCAGGATTGGACTATCTTCGGGTTAGCTTTAGGCTTCAGAGCGAAAGGGCTCCCGCCTAGGAATCAGTGAGGATGATTGCGTCAAGCCCCGGCCGAGACCTACTTCTGCCCAGGGGCGGGCGAGAAGGCTCGCGCCTCGCCGAGGGCGGAAGCGGGCTCGATCCGGGGGAACCTTCACCCCCTTTTTCCTTAGCTCCCGCTGTGTGAGGGAGGGATGGACCTCTACATATGGTTCTCGCCGGGTGGGGGCCAGGGATCAGGGTGAAATTACCTAGTTGTTCTCGGGTAAATTACCTATATGCCCCTAGGGTTTGCCTTTAGAATTTCATAACAGCGGGATTTGGCTATTGGCAAACAAGCTAAGGGTATCTTAGTAATTTCAGATCAGCAAAGACTATAAATAGACCCGCAGGGGCTCTTTAGAAAGGGGCTTTCATTAACCTCTAAGACTCTCTAGCACTTTTTGAGGAGCTCCAAGCCCAGCTTTTGGCTTTGGAGGGGAAGCTCTCAGAGATCTTCCGGGTAAGAGGTGGGACCTCCCTACTGAGGCTTTGGGTCAGTTATATGTCCATTGCAACCATTCAAGGGTCGGGGGTTTGAGAGAATTAGGTGTTGGCTACACCCTTATTTTCGAACTCTCATTGAGGTCAATTTCTGGCTTCAACAGGTTGAACTAAAGAAGTTTGAGAAAGCAAACTCAGACGCATCATGGGTAATGACAATGGAAGAAGAATTGAACCAGTTCAAACATTGCCAAGTTTGGAAGTTTGATCCAAGACCCAAAGATAAGAACGCCATCAGGACAAAATGGGTCTACAGGAACAAGATGGATGATGATGGGACAATCATAAAGAACAAGGCCAGACTCGTCGCCAAAGGATACCGACAAGAAGAAGGAATTGACTTCGACCAGAAATATGCTCCAGTGGCAAGGCTGGAGGCAATTAGGTTGTTCCTAGCATATGCTGCACTTAAGGGCTTCACCGTCTATCAGATGGACGTGAAGTCTACCTTCCTTAATGGTGACATAAAGGAAGAAGTGTATGTGAAATAACCTCCAGGTTTTGTTGATTCTAACTTTCCTGATCATGTCTATCTTTTAATTAAAGTATTGCATAGTTTGAAACAAGCTCCTCGAGCGTGATATGAGACACTATATAACTTTCTTCTTGAGAACAAGTTCCCAAGAGGAAAGATAGATAAGACATTATTTCTTAGGGAAATAAAAGGCAAGATTTTGCTAGTGCAAATCTATGTCGATGACATCATTTTCGGCTCTACTAATGACAACCTCTGCAAAAAGTTTTCCAAACTTATGTAAGGAAAGTTCAAATTGAGCATCATGGGAGAGCTAAAGTATTTCTTAGGACTTCAAGTGAAACAATCTGAAAATGGAATTTTCATCTGTCAGACAAAATTCACCAAGGAGTTGATTAAGAAATTTAGAATGGAGAACACAACCTCTATGAGGACTCCAATGGGTTCAACTATGTCTCTGGATAAGGATGAGAAAGGAAAACCTTTCGATGAAACCAAGTACAAAAGCATAATTAAATCTTTGCTTTACCTTACTGCTAGTAAACCGGATATAATATTTTCAATATGTGTGTGCGCTAGATTTCAAGTGAACTCTAAGGAATCTCACTTTGCTGCTGCAAAGTGGATTTTGAGATACCTTAAAGTTACACCAAATCTTGGCTTATGGTTCCCAAGAAGTAATGACATCGAACTAATTGGCTTCTCAGATGCAGACTTTGCAGGTAGTAAAGACGATAGAAAGAGCACTTCCGGGACTTGCTAATTCCTTGGAAGGAGGCTCATATAATGAAGCAACAAAAAGCAGAATTGTGTCGCAATTTCAACGGCCGAGTCAGAATACATTTCTGCCGGTAGTTGTGCAAAATTGCTGTGGATAAAGAACCAGCTCGAAGATTACAACCTGCAAGTCCAAAACATTCCTTTATTTTGCGACTCATCTAGTACGATTGCAATAACCAACAATCCAGTATCTTAAGCCGGACAAAGCATATAGAGCTGCGATACCATTTCATCCGGGAGCATGTGGAGCATGGTGACATAGATCTACAATATGTCCCAACAGAAAGGAAAATTGCAGATATTTTCACGAAGCCGCTGGACAAGGCTAAGTTCACGTTTTTCAAAACAAAACATGACATGCTCAACAGGGTTGAAGGAGAATGAAGACAAAGGTAACAAGCAAGGTCAAGATCTGATTTTACTTCAAAAATCAGAAAAGTTCAGATTCTGGACTTCATTTCTCGAGTATAAGTATTCTACTCGAGAACAACAAAATTCCTCTCGAGAACAGAAAAACTCTTTCTCGAGTACAAAGAGATTGTTTTTAGAGAAGAAATGTTCTACTCGAGAACAGGATATCTCTACTCGAGAATAGGATATCTCTACTCGAGAACAAGGCTAATTTCTACTCGAGACAAAGACTTATTATACGCGAATGTTACTGGATTTCTTCTCGAGAACAATCCTTCCTCTCGAGAAATGTGGTATCATTTTCTTCTTCAAGGTCAAATTTTCATATCGGCACACATGCGCTTAGCTGCCTCTTTCCAAGTATTTTTAATGCTTATTTATATGATAAATCATCAAAATTAGCGGTAAATATAAATAGAAATAAGTCCAAGAGATTTTCAGTCTCGATTTTAAAACTCGTCTCGAGAAAAGCCGCTTCGTCTTCCTCCATCTCCGCCGTCTGCCGCAAGTCACTTTTCTCATTCGCCGACCAGCAAAGATCGATCTCTCTTCAACAATGGCTTCGTCCTCAAAGCTAGGGATCGGGAGTGAACTCTGTTCTTCCGGGATTGCAAATATATCAGATGATTTCAGAAATGTTCTTCTTCTGCTAGACACTGCCGGTTTGTCATTTATTCTTGAACATCCTTGAGGAGTTTTCACTTCTGAAGTAGAAGAATTCTTCCAGAATGCCAAGATGATGAGGAATGGCAAAATCATCAAGTCCAAAGTCCAGAATCTCAAGGTAAAGATGTCTGCCCAGTCTATTTCTCAACTTCTACAACTTCCAGTCATAAATATGGAAGATGATCTGATAGGGAGTGACCATGAGAGAGTCTATAGCTTATGTGGTATTCCTCGGTCCTATAACACCATCAGAAGGCAATATATGAATGCAGAGAGCAAGCTATTGGCTGACATACTAGGAAAAGTCCTTCTGTGTAAAATAAGTTCTATAAATTACATTACTCCAGAGTTCTTTGATTTAATGACTGCTGTTATATGTAGAAAGAAGTTCTAGTGGGGAATGATGCTTTTTGAGAAAATCAAGGCTTGCATTAAGAGCCCCAACTATGGAAGGATAATTTCCCTCTACCTCAATCAGATGAATCCAGAAGCCTTTCCAATGAAAAAGGGCATAGCCCTCCATCACATGAAAAAGGTTTCTATTACCTCCATCCAGAGATGGGAGGTCAAACTGTTGAAGTTGGTGACCGGGCGGTCTGGCGGTTTGTCTTGGCGGGTTGCAGACCGCGCGGTCTGGCGGTTTGTCTCAGTCGGCTTGGAGACCGGGCGGTCTGGCGGTCTACCCTGGCAGTCTCTCTTCCTCTCTGGTGGTAGCCGTGCGGTTAGCCCTGCTGTCTAACCGCGCGGCTTGTGCGGTTTGTTTTGTATAGTCCGCTTGTCCTGTAAATTATAGTCCCACATCTCTTATTTGTATTCTCTCATCTCTCCTCCATTCTATATAAAGGAGGGCATACCTTTGTAATAGATATCTTTTTTGGATAATAAAATTTCAATTATTCAAAAGTTTATTCGCTTGTTCTCTACTTTTCGCTTCTTGTCTCTACTTTCTAACATGGTATCAGAGGACACGGTCATTTCCTCCTGATTCTGTGCGCCCTCTGTTGTTCGCGACCTGTTTTCCGCGTTCTGCGACTTGATTCGCGGCTTGCCCTCTCTTCTATCCGCGCGGCTTGTTTCTATCCGCGCGGCTTGTTTCTGTCCGCCGCCCTGTTCGCGCGACTTGCTTCTTCTTGGTTCTCTTCTCCTACTACTCTTTGTCGCAACGACCTGTTTCGTTGTCGCCGCGCTCCTTGTTCTTTCTTGCCTCTCCGACTTCCTCGTCGTTGCGGTCTGTCTCTGTCCGCGTGTCTTGTCTCTATACTCGCGGTTTGCTGCTGTGATCTGCCTGACCGTGCGGGTTGTTCCTTTTTCACCCGCATCTTGGTCGCGGTCACCTGCTCTTCTCTTCTCTTCTGTTCGCTCGGTCTTCTCAGTCCGCGCGACCTCTTCCCCGCTGGACCTTTGCCTGCTTTTTCGCCGCTTTCTTCTTGTTGCCTTCTACCCGCTCCTGCTTGCTAGTCGCCTCGGCCTCATCTTTGGCCGTGCGACTTATTCTCCTCTGTTCGCCCGACTTTTTCAGGTCGTGCGACTTCTTTCCCTCTGCTTTGCTCGGCTTCTTGGAAGCGGCCTTTCTAGCCGCCCGACCTATTTTCTGGTCGCCCGGCTTGGTGCTCTATTCTCTTCTCGCGGCTTGTTCTTCTCGTCGCGGTTTGCTACTCTCTTGCTTCCATGGCTTTCCTCTCCTCCAGCCTGTCCGCCTCCGTGGTCACCTCTTCTGGTAGTGCTCATGTTGTGACTCGCGGAAGATGGCTCATCGACTCTGGTGCAACAAGTCATATGACAGGCAACCCTCAATGTTTCTCTCTTCTTGACACACAGGCTCAGTTGCCCCCGGTCATTGTCGCTGATGGATCTCCCTCCCCGGTCCATGGGACGGGCATGGTTCAAGTCACTCCATCTCTCTGCTTGGCTGATAACCTCTATGTGCCCAAGTTTCCGTGCAATTTATTATCGGTTACTTCTTTATGCAAGCAACTACGGTGTTCTGTCACATTCACCCCTACCTCTTGTGCTTTTCAGGATCCGGACTCCCAACGGACGATTGCTACCGGGACTGAGAGTGGTGGCCTCTACTTCCTCGACAACGTTTCTGCTCTATCCGTCTTCTCCTCCTCCTCTACAGATCTTCTCCAATGGCATCTTCGCCTTGGACATGCTCCTCCCCGCATTCTACGACAGCTCCTGCCGAACCTCCCTCCTCATCATCCTCCTCTAAACTGTGATGCATGTCAACTTGGCAAACATCACCGCTCCTCCTTCCCACCAACGCAAAGTCGGGGCTCTTCCCATCCGTTCGACCTCGTTCACTCTGACATATGGGGTCCCGCTCCTACCCTCACCATCGGTCGGGGCAGTTCCTATTTTGTCACCTTCATTGATGATTTCTCTCGGTCTACGTGGGTATATCTTCTTAAAGATCGCTCCGAGTTGTTCTCTGTTTGGACCTCCTTTTATTCGATGGTTAAAACTCAGTTTGCTACGTCTATTAAAATCCTTCGTTCTGACAATGCTAAGGAGTATCTTAGCCACGACTTCTCCTCCTTTTGCACTCACCATGGTGTTATTCGTCAAACCAGCTGTGTCTACACTTCCCAACAAAATGGGGTGGCGGAACGCAAAAACCGTCACCTCCTTGATGTCGCTCGCACTATGATGAATCAAATGCATGTTCCTCGCTCCTATTGGGGATATGCTGTCCTTCTCTCCTGCTATCTCATCAATCGCCTTCCCTCCACCGTTCTCCACGGTGCTACCCCCTTCTCCATTCTTTATCCGGACAAGGATCCCTTTCCTCTTCCTCTACACATCTTTGGGTGCACCGCTTTTGTGCACTCTCCCGCTGCCACCCGTGATAAACTCTCACCCCGTGCCACCAAATGTGTCTTTCTGGGCTACTCTCCCAGTCAGAAAGGCTATTGTTGCTTTGACCCTGTTACCCGCAAGCAATTTGTCTCTGCGGATGTCACCTTCTTTGCCAATGCATCTTACTTCTCTCCCGCTTCCTCTTCTCCTCCTCCTGCTCCTCCTTCTCATACCAACCCATCCCTTCCCTCTGCTCCCACTGAGGTTCCGTCCTCTCCACCCACTCCACCGCCTTCCCCATCCTCCTCATCTCCACCCTCTACTCCGCTTTCTCCCTCCACTCCGCTGCCATCTCTCTCTAATCCCGGGCCAGCTCTCTCCACCACGGATACTCCGGATACTGAGGCACCTGCTGACCTGGATCTCCCGATTGCTCTTCGCAAAGGGGTTCGGGCTTGTACCCACCATCCTCTTGCTGCGGTTGTTTCCTACGATCGCCTTACCCCTGCTCGCCGAGCCTTTGCCCTGGCTATCTCGGCCACTACCACCCCCCGTTCCTACCAGGAGGCCCTTACTATTCCTCACTGGAAAGTTGCCATGGATGAGGAGATTGCTACTCTCACTGAACGGGGTACCTGGACCCTTGTTCCGCCTCCTTTCAGCACCGATGTTGTTGGTTGTCGCTGGGTCTTCGTGGTGAAGTTTCTCCCGGATGGCAGTGTGGATCGTTATAAGGCTCGCCTGGTTGCCAAGGGTTTTACCCAAACTTATGGGGTTGATTACTTTGACACTTTCTCGCCCGTGGCTCGCCTCAGCACTATTCGGGTTCTTCTCTCTGTAGCTGTCAACAGGGATTGGCCCATCTCGCAGCTAGATGTTAAGAATGCCTTCCTCTATGGAGATCTGCAGGAAGCTGTTTACATGGAGCAACCTCCTGGGTATGTTGCTCAGGGGGAGACACGGGTATGCCGGCTAAAGAAGGCTATCTATGGCCTCAAGCAGAGTCCTCGTGCCTGGTTTGACAAGTTCAGTGGCATTGTTGCGGCCATTGGTTTTACACGAAGCTCAGCAGATCACTCCTTGTTTGTTCGGAAAACCGCCTCTGGTCTTGTTGTTCTTGTGGTTTATGTTGATGACATTCTTCTTACTGGCGATGACCAGGATGGGATACTGATGACAAAGAAACACCTTCGTCAACATCTGGTTACAAAGGATATGGGCTCCCCGAAATACTTTCTGGGGATTGAAATCTCTAGAAAGCCCAACTCCATGGTCCTTTCACAACGGAAGTATGCTCTTGATCTTTTAAAGGATGCAGGACTCACTGGTGCTAAACCTGCACGTTGTCCTATGGCTGCTGGAGAAGACAAAACTTGGACAGATGACTCACCTCTTCTCTCTGATCTTACGAGATACCGGCGTCTGGTGGGCAAGCTCATATATCTCACGGTAACCACACCCGACATCTCCTATGCTGTTGGCAAGGTGAGCCAGTTCATGCAAGCTCCGAGGGAGTGTCATCTACAATCTGCTCTGAGGATATTAGAGTATATTAAAGCTGCTCCAGGGAAAGGACTCCTATTTCAGAAGAATGGTCACCTAAGGGTTGAAGCTTACTCTGATTCAAGCTATGCGGATGACAAAGGGGACCGCAAATCAACTTCAGGTTTCTGCACATTTGTTGGAGGCAATCTTGTGAGTTGGAAGAGCAAGAAATAGTCTGTCATTTCCAGGTCTAGTGCAGAGGCTGAATATCGTAGCATGGCATCGACTACATGTGAGTTGAAATGGTTGCGGGCTCTCATGCTTGACTTAGGAGAGGTTTACAACTATCCTCTTCCTATGTTCTGTGACAATAAGGCCGCGATACACATTTCCAAAAATCCGGTCTTTCATGAGAGAACAAAACACATAGAAGTCGACTGTCATTTTATTCAAGAAGAAATATTGAAGAAACAGATTTGCACTCCATTTGTCACGTCCTACAACGAGTTGGCAGACGTCTTCACCAAGCCAGTGTCCGCTTCCTTTTTCCACATCTGTGACAAGCTGGGCATGATCGATATATATGCTCCAGCTTGAGGGGGAGTGTTGAAGTTGGTGACCGGGCGGTCTGGCGGTTTGTCTTGGCGGGTTGCAGACCGCGCGGTCTGGCGGTTTGTCTCAGTCGGCTTGGAGACCGGGCGGTCTGGCGGTCTACCCTGGCAGTCTCTCTTCCTCTCTGGTGGTAGCCGTGCGGTTAGCCCTGCTGTCTAACCGCGCGGCTTGTGCGGTTTGTTTTGTATAGTCCTCTTGTCCTGTAAATTATAGTCCCACATCTCTTATTTGTATTCTCTCATCTCTCCTCCATTCTATATAAAGGAGGGCATACCTTTGTAATAGATATCTTTTTTGGATAATAAAATTTCAATTATTCAAAAGTTTATTCGCTTGTTCTCTACTTTTCGCTTCTTGTCTCTACTTTCTAACACAAACTACAAAAGTCTGACAATGCTCCAAAGGGCATAGAAGATGTGGACAAGACCCCATCTCATCCTTCACATAAAATAACTGATTCAGTTATTGAGGGGGATCCTGCACCATCTATCTCAGTCCAGCCAACTCCAGCTCCTGCTGTTTCAGCCTTTCCTCCTCAAGATGTTCCAGCTGTTGCTTCAGAATTCCCTCCTCCAGTCACTCCTGCTGATGCTACAAATTTAGTTTCAGAAGAACTTCCCCTGCTGCTACAGATCTTCCATCTAGCTCTGATGCTGTTGTTTCTTCCCCTTTGCTGCATACAGACTCAGAATTTCCTACTACTGAAGAAATTCTAGATGCTGAAAATCTGACAGATGCCCAGGCCAAAGAACAAATTCTGTCTACTGAAGATGATATAAACAAGATGATAGTGGAACTTACCTCCAAAGAAGCTCCTTTCCATATCTATGAAGATCATCCTACATCTCCAACAACTTCTCCTAAGTCTCCTGCTCCTCAACCAGACAAATTCCCAACTCCTACACAGTCTCTAGAACATCAAGAATACTCTCCCCCAGCTTATCAATCTCCTGTGCATGAAGCTGATAAGTCTCCTGCTGCAGATATGCATGATGATGAAGTAGTCTCCATCAATGATTCAGATTATGAAATTCCAGTTGAAGCTGCTGAACAAAGACTTCCTAGTCTTCATTTCCAGATTCCAACTATTCTGCCAACAATTAATGAAGATGAAATCAACACAGTCCATAGAAGGAAAGCCTCTACTTCTACTGTTGTAATTGAAGAAATCCTTCCATGGACTGTTCCTGCTCAGCCTCCTCCATCTCCTCAAAAAGAAGTCTTCCCTGAAGGTACAATTCTACAAAAAATTGAAGTTATGCTTGCTAAATAGAGAAAATACTTTGATGATTCTCTAAAGATTGTAACTGATAAGGTGACTGCTTTAGAAAAAAAAATGAGTCGAGGATTTTATGAAATCCAAGACAATACAGATGAGTTTAAAAGGCTTCTGCAAATTGGTGGCAAAGCCATTGACCACACTATTACAAGCATAAGTACTGTCATGGAGCAATCAGTGACCCTTGCTAATAATCAAATTCTCCTGGACAAAAGAGGTGATGAAAGAAACTTTAAAACCTGTGAAGAAGTTGACGAATTCAAAGAAGATATCATCAACACCCTCTCCATAGAAGTCAGAAAGGGGGAGGATAAAGTGAAGGAACTGCTAGAGAAACAAGCTGTAAATATGAAAAATCAATGGGATGATCAGTTAAAAGAGATTCAGACATCTGTTTTCAAAGAAATCAAAAGCACCAAGTTATATACATATGATACTTCTATATGGATGCACAACCAGTTATTTCCTGAACTTGCTATGGATGCTAATGCTCCTCCTCCTGCAAATCAAGATGTCAACATGCCTACATTCTCTCCACCACCAGAGTATTTTGAAGGACCTCCTCCAACACACTTTGAAGGACCTCCTCCAGATTACTATGAATCTCCTCCTCCTGATGTTTATGAACAGGTATAGGAATCTGAACAAACATGACTGCCTCCTCATCCTCCAGAAGTTCAAAAAGCCAAGAGAAGAAAGTATGGTGATGGAGCCTCTACAAGTAAATCAACTCCACATCCAGAAGCTGAAGGGAAGAGAACTCAAGAATATACTGAAGTTTGGAGCCCTACTTCTAAGTCTCTCATTCTTGAAACTCTAAAGCTAGTAGTAGATTTCAATGAAAATAGAAGCTTGCATTACAGTTCAGATGAATGAGAATTATATGAGAAGTCACTTACAAAGAGAAGAATTTATGACAGGATTTATGGTAGAAATAACCCTAAGGCTCCACCCAGACCTCCTAAATACTTCCCCAAGCCTTTCAGTTATCAAAAGAGATAATAAGAGAAGCAAGAGAGACAAGGAAAGCAACATTCACAGGATCAGTAAACTGAAGATGATGGAAGTTCATTTTTGAAATTGTAGAATTTAATTCTCTTGGACAATTTTCTACTTATATGAACTTCTAATTTTAATCTGATTTTTACATATTACTGCATTTCTCTTAAGTATCATGCTATTAGTATCTTTATTTGTTTTTCTCTTGATGTAATTCACCTTACTGTAGAGGGTTCTGACTTCTACAAATAAAGGGAGATTGTTGGGTATTGCATCCACAATAGCCCAGATTTGTATGAAGTCACCCTTAAACTAAGATGAATTAAGTTTGTATTTGATGCTCTTTTTGTTAAGTGTTTACAAGACTTAATTGCCAAGTGTAGACCAATGTCAGTCTACAATGAGTCTTCAGACATAAGACCTTACAATGCAATCCATCTTTGTATGATTCATGGTGTTGACTCATGTGTAGCCTCTCTATTGGGACACACTTTCTTTTCAAGCACTAAGGGCAAGAGAAAAGATGTATGCTGATTTTTATGAAGAATGAAGATTTTAAGTTTTTCAGAAAAAGTCTAAGTCTTTTTCTCGAGTACTATATTTGTACTCGAGAAGGACTTATAATTATTCTCGAGTAAGACTTGTCTTCATTTCGAGTAACAGAAGTTATTCTCGAGAAAGCTTCTTTCTGTTCTCGAGTAATACATGACAATTCTTCTCGGGATTTTTCTTTTCCAGACATAAATTTTTCTAAGTTTTTTCTCAAGAAGAATGAAATTATTCTCGAGAAGACTATCTTTTGTTCTCAAGATGCAGAAGGTATTTGTCGAGAACCAGAGTACTTTTCTCGAGAACCAAACTTTTGTTCTCGAGTACCAGAATGTTTCTTCTCGAGAACAAAAATCATCTTTCTCGAGTACTTCTTTTCTTTCTCGACACTGTAGATTTCCACCTCCACATATTTTTCTAAGTACTTTTCTCGAGACAGCCTTTTGTTCTTGAGTTCCAAAATTGTTCTTCTCGAGAACTATAAACTATTTTCTCGAGTAATTTACTTCTTTCCAAAGAATGTTGTTTACTCTCTCCACATCATTTTTATGTAAGTCTTCTTCTCGAGAACTTCTGTATTGTTCTCGAGTAACATAAATCATTTGTTCTCGAGTACTATACTTCTTCTCAAGAACACCCATTCTGATTTTTTGAAAATTGCTAAGTCCAGACAGACGTGTATCATTAATGCGTGATTGGTACACATGGATGCCATTAATGATGATTATGACCATTATGGTAATCCTATATAAGGTCTTGTCATTTTTGATCAACCTTAAGAAGAAAGAAGAAGATTTAAGAAGAAATTCAGCCGCCGCTGAAGAAATTCAAAGTTTTCTGAATCCGATTTTTATTTCCTAATCGAGGGCCGTCGATCATCGTCTTCATCGCCTAAACGCTTCACAGATCAAGATTTCTTTTCCAATGACAAATCTTCTACTTGATCGTGTGAGTCAACAAATTTTCAGATCCAGAGATTGCCGATTCTTCTTCAATATATTCTGATAAGGCCGCAAAGATAAAAGAAAGAAGAACATGCATAATCATTTCAGATCTGAGATCAAATCACTGTTTGTATTTATTATTTCATTCTATTCTTGTAGGAGATCTTTCTCCGAGTTGTAGGAGTTGTTTTCTCCGTGTTCTTGTAGGAAGTTATTATCTTCCGAGTGTAGATTCAGTTTTCAGATCGAGTTGAAGGAACGTTGTTCTGAGGTGTAGGATTGGTTTCAATCCGAGATTAGTGGAGTAGCCGAGTCTAGTGCTTTGCTAGATCGGTGAGTGGAAAGTGGATGTACCCAAGGTTGGGGAACCACTATAAATCTCCGTGTCCTATGTGATTGCTTGGTTGATTTTCTGTGCATATATCATTAAATTTTTTATTCCACAAAAGACGCACAAATCACCTATTCACCCTCGTTAGGTGATTTAGGTAAGACAACTAAACATTTTCACTGCCCTACTCGATGAGAAATAATTCGGGCAAGCAGCCTTCTCGAATCAACGTATTGCTCAACTTTATATAAGGAGCACAGTGAGCGTGGGAGCATATTATTTAGGGCTAACCCTAGAGGAATAACTCAACTCTCGGTTATCCCCAACTAACGCTCTATAAAAAATCCAACCGCTTGTCAGAGTAGGACCCGAGATAGAAATGCAGAAACTGTAAATTGCATAAATAAGAGTGGTAAGTATATATGCTGCTGAAATAGACTGCAGAAATAGATACTAAAGTAAAGTACGAATTGCAGTAATGAAATGCTGAACTGTAAAGACACTAAAGTAAGTGTTGAAATAAACTGAACTAGTACGAGACTGGAGTAGTACTGAATAGAAAAAAACTGTAATTTAAGTACTGAAAGAAATTTGACCAGTACAAGACTAGAGTAGTACTAAAAAGAAATGAACTGAACTGAAAGTAAAAAATCAGGACTAGTACAAGACTAGAGTACTGAAAAGAAAGAACTGAATTGAAATAAATAGAGAAACTGGATCAGTGCAAGACTATAATAAATCATAAAAAATAGTTAGTAATCCAATCACTCCATTCAGGAGGCTTCAGTTCCGTCTCCATTCTCAGGAGATAAGTTCAGTTCCATCTCCATTCTCAGGAGGCAAGTTCAGTTCCATCTCCATTCTTAGGAGTCAAGTTCAATTCCATCTCCATTCTCAGGAGACAAGTTCTCTTCCATCTCCGTTCTCAGGAGGCAATTTCAGTTTCATTTCTATTCTTAGAAAGCTTCTTTTGGGTTTCACCCATTATTAATGTCTGACATTAAGTTTAGTTGCGCCTCTTAACCACGACTTAATCAGACTTATATTTAGCGACTAAAACCTTATTATAATAACTTTCTCTTCGTTATAAGAATTACTGATGACTAAATATCCGCAATAGGTTTAACACCATTTATTAACCTCAATTGCTCACATCAGTGCAAATCAAGTTTCTATGTTAAGCCCAATATCATTTTCTTCCGATTTAAATCTCTTTTATGCAACAAAGAGTCAAAAATTGAGAAAACTAGAACTCGAGGTTGAATTCGCCAAAACATAAACCTCAAAAGTTCCTCGAGTTTTTTTGAGATTCGATTGAGCTTCAATAATTCATTAAGCCTCGAACAAACCCTTATTTTATATTTAAAAATAAGGCGTATTTCAAATTTCCAAACTACGACAGTGGGTTTAAATATAAAAAACATGTTCCTCAAAATAATTTTCATCGCTTTGATGTCTTACACAACATTTAATAATATTTAAAATACGATCTGATTATTTTAAATCACTTTGAGGTCTTATATAGCCTCTAGCTTCTTTATAATAGGCTCGGCTAAATTAATATATTAAAATGCCAGGAATGCCTTAAAATTCCACACATACATATCCAATGTATGTATTAAGAATCTCTTATAAAGATATACGACATTTTAATTGGAAGTTTTGACAACTAATAAACTTTAAATTGATCTCGAGCATGATTTAAAATCTTCAAAAATTGCAAGAATGCTCTAAAATATCTCAAATTTTATCGTGGTATGCTTTTAGTAAATATAAATCATCTATGATATTTTATGAGATTTTTATAAGGAAAATTTGCCTCTAATAATTTCCAAATGTGAAATCCATCATTTTAAATACTTCAAAAAAAGCAAGCACAATAAAAAAAATCTCCAAATCATGATAGAGCATGCATTAAGGCTCCAATTATCACTGAAAATTTTATCAGATTTTTAGGAGCATTTTAGGTTCCCCAAATTAGGCAAATAAGCACTATTTTAATTTTTAAAAATAGGAAATAGTGCCTGAAAAATCATCAATTTTTATGAGGTGTAGCTGACACCAAGAGTAACATTTTTTATGTTCAAAATTTTTCCATGAGAGCCCTCCATAAGCCTCAGAAAATTTAATTCCCATTTATAATAAATTTTTAATTTTATAAAATTTTATAAAAAAACAACTCCCTATACGCAAACAGAGGAGGTTGCGGGCCTTCCTCCCAGCCGGCCGGCCATGACTCCACCCTTGTCGAACCTTTTGGGGGTGGGCGCTCCCTCCGGCGGTGGTCTGGCGTCCTACCGCCACCGGTAATTGCCAGAGCTATTTTTTTCGATTGGAAGAGAGGGCTCGCGGCGCTCCAGCAGTCTGAGCTCACATGCAGAATGTCTGAAAGCTAGGAAGGGAGGAGAGGAGGAGGTCCCTCTTAGTTTCGACGCCTTAGGGGCTTACGTCAAGATCCACCATTAATGGTGGTGGAGGTGGAGCAGCTCAACTTCTCTTTCTCCGGCAAGGTTGAGCTCCAACAGAGGGGATGGCTGGGATCGGTTTGAGTTGGGGGAGAGGAGTGAAGTCCTCTGGTTTGGTGGGAATGAATATATAGAGGGAAGGGTAAGCCCCTCCTTCTTCCTTCTCGGCTAAGAAGAGGAGAAGCATGGTTGGGTTGCACCAACCATGGTTGGCATCTGACACTCCTCCAACTAGCCTTGGACAGCTGAGAGAGAGAGAGAGAGAGAGAGAGAGAGAGAGAGAGAGAGAGAGAGAGAGAGAGAGAGAGAGAGAGAGAGCAAAGTAATGGTCCTCCCCCCTTTTTCAACCTGAATTGGGCCAAATAACATTCCAAATGTCAAGCATATTTAGGTTGATATGAACTCATGGTGGTGGAGTAAGTGGAGAGCTTGCCCTAAACTTAAAAAAGTGTTTTTAGTAGGGTTTGACCAAACTCAGCATTATGGTGGCCCCCATGCCGGTCAACGTCAAAGTTTGTCCGAGTCGTCGAGTAATGAGCCAAAGTTGTGATATTTTAGTAATATTAGTATGTGCCGGTACACCGTAATGCTTGTTTTGACCGATGTTGACCTGACATCATCGAAATCAAGCACAACTATCTTTATTGATCTCATATTGACCACACGAGTCCAACGCAATTGATCGGGGTCAAATCCAAATTTATTTGCTCGATATTCATAAATTGCTCGTAGCGGCGTGCTACATAACTCAAAACAGTCACATTAGCTGTTAGGCTTTGGATTTCGACGCAATGAGTTCCAATGTGTTCGTATCGACTGCACGAATCCATAAGAACTGACAGAACTCAAATCAGAGTTCTCTACCTTGATATTCAAAAATCTCGTTTTCGCAATGTTCTACGAGGAACGGTCATATCTACCATATGACCTCAGAGATCAACGAAATGAGTTCCAACGCACTCGTATTAACTATACGAGGCCATAGTAACTGACATAATTTAAATCATAGTTCTCTAGCTCAATATCCCCAAAACAAGGTTATCTCCTACCCCTTATGAGTCTCAGGTAGAGGTTCAGGTCACTTTTATTGGGTCCACTAGGGTTCTAGTGACCCAATAAAAGTCGGGATGTTATAGTAGAGACTTTATTGAGGTGATAATGAAGTTATCTATTGATGTTGTGGGTGGAGAATGGAAGTGCACAACTGGTGAACATCTCTCCTGGTCCTCTTGAACGCCAAGCCCATGTAGGATTTGAGTGAATGTCTCAGCCACTAGGGTGGATGGAATTACCTCATCCTGAGTAGGGACCCTTGGATGCTCCCCCTCAACATCAGCATCATCATTTGAAGCAACACTATCAGAAGATTGCTCTTTTATCTATACATACTGCCCCTTTAGAAGGTGCATTCACCTTTTCTGGAATAGATGACTCCCAATTCCCTTGAAGCTCATTAGCTGGTTCCATTTGCTACTTCTCAGCAAATTCACATAATACTTCAGGCATATCCAGTGCAGCATTATGTGGTGGTACATCTTTAGAATTAAGAACAACATGGACTTCTTCAACATGCTCTCCTCCAACTTGACTTCTGTCTGATTCAATTTTCACTTGAACACTGTTAGAGGACATAATTTGTTCTACATTAACCTGAACACCAACATATGCTGGGGTTGTAGACTCAGAATTGGAATAAGAACTAACGGTCCTAATATTCTTTTTCCCTTTGTCCTTGAACTTCTCCTTCATCTCAGTAGATTGACTCATTGGAAGACCCTGGTAAACCTTTCCAAGGTTTTTATATCCATCTTCTTCAGTTAGTGAATCCTGGCACCTTGCCTCCTATTAAATTGGTCTGGATAGATATTGATGAGATAAAGAGATAATATTCTTCCCAAGTTGGGAGCCTGCAGACAGTCAATAATTCTCTAGAATATGACATTTTACCAATAAGTCTTTCTTTTGCAGAATAATCCTTGTGATTAACTAAAATATTGGCTTGGAGATTGTGTCATGAGATCCAGGTTTGCATAATATTGCTTTTCCTACAATATCAGCTAGCAACTTTCCTCTTTGGTTGAAGTTCTTTCTCCTTAGTGATCTAGTCTTGACATCACTATACTCACACCATTCCAGGGCATGGTCTTTATCCTTGTTAAAAATCTCATCCTCTTCATTACTGTCAGATGAAGTCAACGGAAGGGCTTTGGCTAACCTCTTTGAAGTAATCTTAATCCTTGTACCTCCAACTTTGGATTTTAATGAAATTTTGGAGGGAGAGGGCTATACATTGGCATAAAACTCTAGAACATTTATCTTATGAATATGCGATGGTTTAGAGAGAAGATTTTCTAACCCTAGGGCATCAAAAATTCTAATAAATTCTTTAATATCTTATAAATCATAAAATAAGCCATTCCTAACAATCTCATGTCCTTCCTGTAGATTTTTGGTAGATTTTGGCATCATTCCCTTTGAAAGACTTGACGTTGAGATGGTGGAAAGAAAGTGTCGGTCTTGGCTGCTGGAAGGGATTGGGTTTAATGACTTTCAATTGAATTTAACTTTATTTATAGGGAGGGTTTTGGAAATGAGGGGTCAGCCTAGATGATTATTTTGACTAATTTTCACAACTAAAATTAAATGATTTCAATTAAATAGCCCATCTGAGCAATTGCGCTGAGGTTGATTGATAATCTGTTGGGACAGGGTAACACACACACAAACATATATATATATATATATATATATATATATATATATATATATATATATATATATATATATATATATATATATATATATATATATATATATATACTGCTGAGACTATATCAGTTGTCCCAGTGGTTCAACTGAAACTTTCTCAGCTGATTCAGCTGACCTCACTGTCTAACAGTGCACTTATGTCAAACCAATTTGATAGACAACTATAATTAAAAGGGGTCATTTTGATTCATGAATTTTAATTAAGGTTGTTAACCTAACATGCCACTAAGTGTTTTCTAGCAGCAAACAAATCCTAACAAAGTTACTGTTTTTTCTAGCTGGTTAAGATGATTAATTAATATTATTCTAACATCATAACTGATTTTTAACATGATTTGCGAACTCTAATGAGATGACATCTGAAATGCTGAGAAACTATTCTACAACTGGAATGACACATGATTTAAGTGACAATAAAAAAACAATTGGAATGTAAATGATTTATTCTACATTAAGCATTCCTAACTCAATTTAAAGCAATTGAACTTAGCCTCATCCAATGACTTAGTGAAGATATCAGTAACTTGTTTGTCAGTGGAGAAAAATTCAAGACAAATATTTTCACTCTCTACATGTTCTCTAATAAAATGATATCTAATTTCTATATGCTTACTCCTGCTATGAGAGACATGATTCTTAGCAATGGAAATTGCACTGGATGAGTCACAATATAAAGGAGAATGACTTACCTTATGGTTATAATCCTCTAGCTGATGTTGTATCCACAAGAGTTGTGCACAACAGTTCCCAACAAAGATGTATTCAGACTTAGCAGTATATATTGCCACACTAGTCTATTTTTACAACTCTATGAGATCAGTCCCCTTCCTAGGAATTGACAAGTACCACTTGTACTCTTCCCATCTTCCTTGTAACCTGCAAAATCTACATCTGAATATAAAATTAGTTCAAAATCATTATTTCTAGTGTACCAAAGGCTAAGATGTTTGTTGCCCTTAAGGTATCTCAAAATTCTCTTTGTAGCTAAGTAGTGAGATTCCTTAGGGCATGCTTGATACATTGCATAAACACATGTTTTATGCATGTTATCTGGTCTACTAGTAGTCAGATTCAATAAGTATCTAATGATACATCTGTACATGGATTCATCAAAGGGTTTTCCTTTCTCATCCTTATCCAGGGTAGTGTTGGACCCCATGGGAGTTTTTATGGTAGAAGCTGATGTCATCCCAAACTTCTTAATAGGCTCCCTAGTGTACTTAGTCTGAGAGATAAAAATCCCTTCATCAAACTATTTCACTTGGAAGCTTAAAAAGTATTTGAGCTCTCCCATACTGCACATCTCAAACTCCCCCTGTATAAGGTTAGCAAACCTTTTGTAAAGGTTGTCATCAGTGGACCCAAATATTATGTCATCCACATAAATTTGGACTAAGAGACATTTGCCCTTTATTTCCCTGAGAAACAATGTACTATCTATATTTTCCCTCAAGAACTTGTTCTTGATGAGAAATGTAGATAATTTTTCATACCAAGCTCTTGGGGCTTATTTTAAACTATATAAAGCTTTCTTAAGTTTATAAACATGATTAATGAGGGTTGGATATACAAAATCTGAGGGCTGCTCCACATATACCTCTTACTTGAGGTTACCGTTTAAGAATGCTGACTTGACATCCATCTGGTAGACTTTGAATCCCTTGTGTGCATAATAGGCAAGGAACATCTTGATGGCCTCTAGCCTTGCAACAGGGACAAAGATTTGGTCAAAGTCTACTCCTTCTTCTTGCCAATAACCTCTGGCTACCATCCTTGCCTTATTCTTGAGGATTACACCATTCTCATCTAGCTTATTCCTGTAAATCCACTTGGTTCTAATGATGTTGTATCCTTATGGTTTTGGCACCAACATCCATACCTTGCATCTCTTAATTGTTGTAATTCCTCTTGCATGACATTGATCCTGAAGTTGTCTTTGTTTGCTTCTTCAAACCTCTTGTGCTCAACCTGAGAAAGGAAACTCAGGAATAAGATCTCATTGTAAACCCTTCTTCTTAGGGTTACACCTTGATTTTCATTCCCAATAATGAGATTCCTTGGGTGATCTCTCAGAAGCCTAGTTGCATCAGAAAAACCAACGACTCCTGGCTGGATTTCTTCTACAGCATCTACTACTGCAGTAATTTGATCACCTTTAGCTTGATTTGCTTCCTTATCGATTGCTTCAATTTCTGAAGTAACCCTACTTGAGATAGGTATGTCTTGAATAGACAGCTCTTGCATTTTTTGATCATTACCTGTAAGGATAGGAGTGCTGGACCAACCCGTATAAAGCAGGCTAGTCTCATTAAAGATAACATCCATAGATTCTTCAACTACATGAGTCTTCTTGCTGAATATTTTATAGCTTTATTATGTGATCTATAACCAACAAGAACACATATATTGCATTTTTCAATAAACTTAGTTAGTTGAGATTTTCAACTATTTAAAATGTAGCATTTGTAACCAAATATTCTAAAATATGAAATTATTGGTTGTTTGCCCTTCATAATTTCATAGGGCTTTTCCCTTGGGCCTTGTTAATGGAGGCTATATTCAGAACATAACATGCAGTATTGACTGTCTCAGCCCAGAAATATTCTGGGAGGGAGGAGTCACTAAGCAATGTTCTGCCAGCCCCTATCAAGGTCTTATTTCTTCTCTCAGCCACTCCATTTTGTTGGGGAGATCTGGGAGAGGAAAACTCTTGGGTGATACCAAATTCTTGACAAAACTTTATCATCGCCCCAGATTGAAACTCTGTACCATGGTCAGTTCTTGTTTTGACCACAGTACATTGCAACTCATTATGAATTGCCTTGACATAGTTCATAAAAATATCTAGGGTATCTAACTTCTTCTTAAGGAAGAATACCCATGCATACCTTGAGTGATCATCAAAACTCACTAGGGTATACAACTTCTCGCCTAGGCTCTGAATGGGCAAAGGACCAAATAGGTCCATATGCAACAGATAAAGACATCTTTCAGTATCTTTGGAGCCAATACACTTAAAGGTGACCCTAGTTTGCTTGCCTATTTGGCATTCATGAAAGGGACCACTTTTAACACATTTTATACTTGGACTATTTCTAATTAGATTTTTAGAAAATAGTTTGTTCCTTATTTTATAGTTAATGTGGGCAAGTCTCTTATGTTATTGAACACAAAGAGACTCTTTCTCATTAGCTATAAGACACACTGGATTTAAAGAACTATTGCAAATTAAATCTAAGCAATATACATTTTCACTCCTAATGCCTGAGAGGATGACCTCTAAGTCAACTTACTTTTTGATCAAGCACTTGTCATTATGGAATTCAATAACATAGTCCAAGTCACATAGTTGACTTATGCTTACAAGATTGTATTGCAACCCTTCCACATAAACTACACTTATTAAAAATATGTAATTGGTAATCATACCATAACCTCTAGTGATACCCCTGTCAGAGCCACCAAAGATGACCTTTGGTCCATTCTTTATAGGAGAATAGTCTTTTAATAAGCTCCTTGTTCCAATAATATGTTTGGAACAACGACTATCCAAGTACCATATCTGATATAGGAGGGTACTTGAACTAACCTGCAAAATATAATTCACTTATCCTTAGGTACCCAATTTATCTTGGGGCCTAGGTACTTGTTAGCAACATAAGATGAAGTGTTTTTAAAAATTTTGTATAGCAGGAATGCCTCTCTTTACATTTGGCACATTGGGGTTGTGCCAACAGTCTATAGCAAAGTATCCTACTTTGCCACAACAACAATACTCATGAATATTGTATCTTCTTTTCTAAATAGATTTAGAAGTGAAAGCTTCACCTTTTTGTTCATCAAAGAAGACAACAACATTCTTCAAGTTCCTGTTACCAGTCATTATGTGATTGATATCAGCAGGTCTCAGTTTGGAGGACGAGCATGAGTTGATAGCATCACATATTGCCCTGTGAGAGTAATCTATAGGATTGACATCAGCCATCTGTTTTGCTGGAAGGGACTTAGAAGAAGCAGCTTCCTTCTCCTTGAGTTAGGGGGCTGAGGCACCAAACACAAATGATCTAGGATGGGCCATCTGCATTTCCTCATATGGGGCCTTTAAGGCACTCAAGCTCATCCCCTTTCTTCCACTATAGCTGTGGGCATTTTTGCTCATGCTATTGGATCTATCATTCAACAAGTGACCATACATGCTCTCTTGGTCATACTTGTTGGATGGTAATAATACCTTCATAATAGAAATCATAGGCTCCATTGTAGTCTTGTCCTTACTCTTACTCCTTCTAGCATTCCTCTCATTGAACCCCAACCCCTTATTACTAGTTTCGGAGGTGAAGGTGTCAATGAGTGGCAATACAATTTTTTGTTTGGAGTATTGGGCCACTATCTTCCTCTCTTTGAGGAGCTTTTCTTATAGATCTTTAATTAATATATTTTTATTACTTATGGTTGTAACTTGGATCACTATGATTGCTTTAAGTTTGGATATTTCCTTGCTCAGTTGATTAAGTTGTGAAGCAAACTCAGTGTGCAAAGAAATATCTTTTCTTAGAGAATCAATCTCCTTAGCTTGTCTTTTGACAAGTAGCTTACTCTTCTTAGAGCTTCCAAGATCAAAGCATAATTGTCAATCTGTTGATTGACATCTTCCTCAGATTCTGAGCCACATTTATCACAAGATGAAGGTGCTTCAGAATCTGGACTAGTTTCATATTCAGATTCAGAGGAGGAGAAAAAGTGTATTAATACCTCATCATGATCAGAATTGTCTTGGCTATTTTCTGCTTCAGTCATGGCCATCAATCCACATCAGCCATTGACTTTTTCATCATCCTTATTGTTATTGTCTGAATGTGATAGAGGGGCCCTGATGTCTATCCTTGAAGTTGGATTGTCATCATCTTCTTCAACAGCTACAAACAACCAAATATAAGCTTCATCATCTTCTTCAAAATCTGAAGATACTATGCTAGATTAACTCTAGTTGTTCTCCTTCTTAACAAAGAAAGTCTTTTCAGCTTTCTTGCCCATGTGATGATGGTGCTTCTTCTCAACTTTTTTATTCCTTTTGACTGGGCAGTTAACAATGACATGCCCAGGCTTGCTATAGTAATATCATATAATATTAGTAGAAATATGTTTATTAGGTTTAATTTCATACCTCTCTCCTTTGGAGTACTTCTTTTCAGGTCTATTATTTTCCTTGTTGTTTAAAGAGGAGGAAGGTTTGCACTTCCATTGATTCCACTTCATCATATTCTTGAATTGCCTTGAGAAGGCAGTAAATTCCCCATCGAATATATTGCTGTCAGATGTGTTGGACTTAGAACTCTCTCAGTCAGCTGGCCTTCTTGGAGGAGAGGGAATTCTCTCCTTGCTCTTCTTAGAGCTCTCAGCTTTGAGAGCCATAGACCTCTCCTTGGCATGGGACCTGATGGTGGTTTCCTCCTCCTTCCTTGCAGATAACTGCATCTCATAAGAGAGAAGCTTTCTAAATAGAGTATGTGGAGGAGTATTAATTAGCTTGGCCGAGTATCAACTAGCTTGGCCACCTCCCCTATGGCCCAGATTTTTGTGTCCCAATCTCTAGCTAGAGATCTCAGAAACTTATCATTCAACTCATAATTGCTGAAGATCCTTCCGTAGGTCCTCTGCTCATTGGCCACCCTGAAGAACCTTTCATAGCATTCAACTATGCTATCCCCGCTATTCTTCCTAAAGGCTTCATATTCCTAATTTAGCAGGGATTTCCTATCATCCCTTACTTCTTCAGTGCCTTCCATATACACTAACAGTTTATCCCACATTTGTTTAGTAGTTTCACAATGCACCAAGTTTTGAAAGGTGGAGTCATAAATTATACTTACTATGATATTTTTAGCCATCTTATACATAGTAGCAAGTGCAACTTCATCTCTAGTCATCTCAGCATATAACTTGGGCACTCTCACATTTGGATCAATAATGGAGGCCATTTGGGGGATAAAAGGTCCCTCCTTAACAGTGATATAGATCCTAGGGTCTGAGGCTTCCATGAATAGTCTCACCCTTTGCTTCCATATGCCAAAGGATTCTTTTCTGCATATGGGCAATTTCATAGAGCTCATCTCCTTATGAGCCTCTACAACAAACATATTTAGAATAGTAGTCTCCCACTTATAGGATCTGGTCAGACTGATAAGTCCTTTTTGACCAACCTCCCTCTAATACCACTTGATAGTTAACTTTGTAGTAGTCTAAATCACCTAGAGGGGGGTGAATATGTTATTTGAATTTTTTTCTTATACTTAGTTGTTTTGATTGTTAAGCTCAATTAAGACACACAAAAAGCACACTATGATTTATAGTAGTTTCCCAAAGTATGGGTACATCCACTCTCCCTCTCCACCTTTCTAACAGTGTGTTAGACAAGGCAATCTCCTCCAAAACTCAGCTAAAAGAGCTTATAACATAAATCCCTCAGAATCTCTCAAGTCTCCTCCAAGAACCTACCTCAGGCCACATCCCCACAAACTCTGAGTACACTCTACTCCTACAGCTCAGTGACCCCCTGGTCACTTACCTCAGTCCTATAAAGAAGCCCTACCACTCGGGGTAGGAGGACAACCCTATCTCAGACACACATGCCCTACACTTAGGCTCAACAGCCCTACACTCAGGCTCAACAACCCTACACTTAGGTACAAGACCATACACTCAAAATGATAATGTTCTTAAAGAGAATAATAATAAATTGATTATAATAGAAGACCTTAGAAAATAAACCTTCAGCCTTTGTCTTCTATTGAACTTGCACAACAGTTAGAGGACTTGGAGCAGGACTGAAGAATTGTCTGCACCTTAAGCCCTTGCTCCACCTTGAACTCCTATCTTTAGTAAAATGAAGAAGATCAACCCAATGAGTTGAGAGTGATTCAACTTGTTCTTCTGAACCTGTTTAGCAAGAACATACTACCTTCCTGAAATTGAAGTGCACAACTATCAGAAAGATTGAATTTTCCCATTTCACGGTCGGGAAGAACTTTCTGATTGGTTAGATCTTAGATCTCAGAACTTAGTGCTTCGAACTTCCCTTTTCATTGACCTAAATGTTGCTTTTATATGCTTTAACTCAACAATGGCTCTTTGAATTTGTACTGACACAACATGGCCAAAAATAGATAAAGTTATCTTGCTTTATCTTTTTTTCGCCAAAAATAGGTCGCGCCTTCTTAACGACACTATTTGAAAACATCTCAGCGGTTTAGCTGACACTGGCTTCTGTCTCAGCTGCAAATCAGCTGCTTCTCAGTGGTTCTGCTATGAACAGATTGCATTTTCACCAGATTTGCCCTTAAACTACTGAGACATATCAAAATATCCAAAGATGTTCTTATCAAGATTTAGAACAGCTTAAACCGGTAATGATATGCAAGAAAAGACTTATCAAATATAATATGCACTTAGCATTGTAGGTAATGCATCTTCAAACCCAAGGAATATTGATGGGCAATATTTAAAACAGGCTGGATTTAGGCGGCCAAGAGGCCGCCGGATCCTGGAGGTCAAGGGGGGATGTGTGGCTGGGAGGCTGCACATTACATGTGACCAGGTGTGTGCGGCCCCATGCCGCGCTCAACCAGGGCCACGTGCAAGTGCGCGCGGCCAGGTCCACGCGCAAGTGCACACAACCAGACTACGCGTGGGTGCGCGGGGTCAGGCGGGGCCGCGCACACGTTTGCGTGTGGCCAGAAGCCATGCGTATGTGGGGGCACACTTATTCATCTTCGCGATTGCGTATTGGTGCTCGTAGAAGGCGGGCGCGGTCGATGGTCGGTGTTGCGCTAGTTGGATTCACGATTCGCCCGGATCGATTAAAGGGAAACTCATCAATTTTAAATTAATATTTTTTGATTACATAATTATTCACTTATTTAAGAATAATACATTCAAAAAAAACAATCAATATAAATTTCCTATCAATATGATCAAAAGTTTATATATATATATAACAACATTAAGTAAGTAGTTAACCCTTCAAAATTAATATAGACCATCTAATATATGTCAATTTTTTCATCGTAGCCGTTCAAAAAACTTTAATTTGAATGATGAGAAGGAATATTACTGGTCTCCTACCCCTACATAGGATATGGGAAGAGAAAGGTAGAGAGGGAGAGAGAGATTGATTTTTAAATGTAAATGACATTTTTTTATAAAATAAAAATCGGAATATTGATTTATATTTTTAAGAACATTTTAAGTACTCATATGAATATATTGCGGGCGCAACCCACCTTGATGCAGGCGTAGCCCGCATCGATGCATTGAGCATAAGCAAAACCCGTGTAGAGGCGGGCGAAGCCTACCTGGATGCGGCCGAAGGCCCCCCGAGAGCATCGAACACAAACATAACCCATGCGATATATATATATGTGTGTGTGTGTGGGGGGGGGGGGGGGAAGCCCAGGGTGGCCGGCGAGCCCGCTACTGCCAACCGTCCCCCTGCAAAAAAATTTCAAAAAACAACGGCATCGCACCATCCTAGGGTGGCTGGTGGCCGGCGAGTCTGCGGTCGACGACCGCCTCCATGTGAAAATAAATCTACATTTTTTTACCGGGGGCAGCCAACAGTTGCGGTCTCACTGACCACCAGCCGCCCAGGCTGGTCGGCGTCCACGCCGACCACGGTGTGGATGCCGACCATCCCGGGGCAGCCGGTGGCTGGCGAGACCGCAACCGTCGACATCCCCTTTGGATAATACATGCCACACAGATATAAGATAAATACGTGCCACACGGATATAAGATAAATCCGTGCGAAGCATATATCCATTAATTCGTGTATATGTGTGTGTGCGCGCGAGCGCGCGCGCACATGAGTGACAAGCACGGGGCTCGACCCCTACGACCAACTACAATAGTAACTCAATCGAGACATACAATATCAGTTAATTAATGCAAAAATAGTAATACATTCTTTTAATTTTTATTGAAAAATGTCTTCCTTATTAATTAATGTCAAATCAATTTTAATAAAAATATAAGTTTAATGATAGCTCCTCAAAAATATCTCCGACATGCATAATGACATTATTTCTCAAAAATACTGCTGACATGTCAATGATAACTTGTCTAATGATAACTTACCATAGTAGGTATATGAGCTCTACTTAAAACTTTTTGATTTTATTGATTTTCATCGTTACTTATAATTTATGAGTGAGTATAATTACATGAATGGACATTATATTTTAACTTTTTTTAAAATAGATTATAATATGTTATTATTTTTTTAATGGACTTGGGGGTATATTTGACAATTTTGAATGTTTCACCAAAGACAACTTTTCCCTTTTAATATTATAAAGATATATATATGTAACGCCCCTGATTTTTCAGTATTTATTTTAATTTTCGTAGTGACGTAATTTTGACGTCAGTGCGCTATGTTGACGCGTAGTTAACATGTGTCATTTGTTGGAGCATGAGTTTGCTCAGTGAGTTTTCCTGTGTGGTTGGTTTTTTTCATTTGTTTGTGCACCTTCCCTCGCGAGCCAGGTCTGTTTTGGTGACTCGGTGATGCTTTTTATAGGGATGTGGTGGCGTTTTGTCTTCAGGTGGTGTTTTACCCGGGTTTGGTTTGTCGGATTTGGATTTATACTTCGCTGTTAGATTCATAGCATCAGTATTTAGCTACAATGTGATTTCCGTAAGATTCCTAGTTGGTTTGGATTTCGAGTCTCGTTTGGACTATTGATTATTAAATTATTTTATATTATTACAATTATTATAATTATTTTTGTATGTATAAGTATATAACCAGTTATTAGGTCACGCAAATAGTCCTGTTCATCTTCTTCCCGACCGAGCATGTCTGTTTTCGCGAAACGAAGGAGCGGAGTTCCGTGTGTTTCGGCCTATGTTTCCAGTGATTTGGTGGTTGGATTCCTTGATAAATTAGAGATTTGGAAAGCTCTCGCCGAGATCTACCCAATCGTGGTAAGATTTTCACATTTCCCCGATTTTTAGGTGTTAGGGTTAGCGATTTTGACCTCTTTTATCCTCCCAAAGTTTTAGGAAATGTTGCTAGGTTCATTTGGTGACCGATTCTTATCGCGGTGCGAGCGAGAGGAATCTTTCCGGAGTTTTCAAGGCAAGTGGATTTTCCCCTTGCATGTCTGTTTTCTTGTTATCTTTCTTCCCTTCTTTCCTCCAACTTTAGAGAGTAGGAGTTGTGTAGGTAGAACCATGAAAAGAAATCCTAGGGTAGGGCAAATGTTTGGCCAATGCTTGGAGGATAGGATAGAGATTAAGTTAAATTCAGCCTATATCATATATTAGATTCGACGAGTATCGAGTGTAAAAATCATCGAATATCATAGTTCAGCCTAAGGAAAATTCGGCGTATTTACTGAGTAGAATTCGTCGAGTATAAATTAGGGTTGGAATTCGTTAAGGCAGATTTGTCGAATATAAGGAGTTAGACTTAGTGAGATTCGTCGAGTATGGGTTCAGTAGCTTACGTCGGATTCATCGAATATCTAGGCTTTTTCATCGAGTATTGATAGTGTGGTGTCGAGAGGAGCCCGATTCGTCGAGTATAATCGATGAATCGCTGAGTATAGTCTCGACTTATAAGTATCGAGTGGCCGGTAAAGCCAAGGAAATTTCGGCGTGTTTCAGAGGAAATCGTCGAGTATCACTAGTCTTTTTCGCCGTGTATAGTAGAATTCGTCGAGTGTCGTTATACGATTCATCGAGTATCATCGTAATTTGTCTTGTATACTCGTCGAATTTGGCCAGGACTTAGAATATTTTGCCATTTCATGTAGGATTCGTCGTGTATGGTCCATAGGGTGATTTTAGAGCTTGTTTAGGCTTTTCTTTGGTTTTAGGCTTGGATTTTGGTTGGGGTGTTTGGGTATGTTGCTTCTTCGGCTATGAAGGTTGGAAGTGGATAAAGGACCACCAACTGGATGCCAGTTTGTGAGTCATTACACTAAGTGGTTTGGTTTGGTCTCTATTTTGTGGACTGTTGGGTTGTGTTTGGCCAGGTGGCCACCACCGCAGTGCCCTTTTGAGACGTTTGGGGTTTAGTAGTTCAAGTTTGGACGTTTTGGTCACCGACTCCGGCCTGGTTGTTTTTACCAGGTGTTAATGACACATGTTTTCGAGCAGTTTTATGCTCAGTTTGTTTCTTAGATTAGTCTATGTTATTTATGCTAATCTTTGAAGATTTTCTCGAAGTATGACTTCGTTCTGCACTTGGTACATATGTTGATTTAACTTCTTTACTACCGACTTTTACTTTACCCATTTTATTTGACTAATCAGCTGTGGTTTTCAGCATTTCTTATGGGCGGATTTGGTAAACCCTTTCTTGCCTTTGTACTTTTAGCTGTTTATTTTCTTTGCCTCTTGTATTTTCTTGCTGAGGTGTTCTTCTTTTTAATGCCTCAGGTTCAGGGCTATAGCCGGTGGAGCAGCTGAGTTGGGTAGTAGCTTGTGGACTACAGTTGTTGCAGTGGTTTTCCTCACTACTATGAGGTAGTTTGTTGTTTTGGTTTTTAGTTCAGACTTGCATACATTCAGTGAGTTTGTGTCAGGTTGTTGACGCCCACAGACAGTTTTCTTTTGGGTTATTGAATACTTTGCTAGCTGCTAGTTTACCATTTTGTATAAGGTTTACTTGATCTTTGGGAAGATTTTATGCTAGGTTGCATGTTAGGTATTTTAAAGTATAAAAGTTACTATTATTACTTCATACATGTCATATTTGTTAACCTAAATCACTATATTTAAACGGTCGTAAAAGCTACATTTACTACTATTATAAATCTAGAGTCTTACATACCATACGTTGTCCTCTAAGGATGTTTATACTCATGTAGGATGTCTAATATTGTCAATAAAATATTTTCCGCAGCGTATAACTATCTTTTCTTTTGAACTAGATGAGCCACTGAGCAGCGAGATATGACTAACCGGTTAACTTAAACTATATTTTTTTCTAAATAACTTATATATCTTTTATAAAGGTATTTAGTTGGAGCTTTGCCTGAGCGTCTGTAGTTATCCCCTACTAATGTGGCATCACGACACACATTTTCCCTTACTCTGATATATTGTTAAATGCGGAGAAAATGCAGGTTGTGATAGTTGGTATCAGAGGGATAGGTTGTTTGATAATTGGTCGAACAACTATCCCAGGTTTGTGTTAGTCATCTAGTGTCATTTCATACACACACTAATGTGTCATCAGTACGTCTTGGCTGAAGCATGAACAGTGTTGGGTATTGTATCCATAACGTACCTGATTTGAAGAAGCCCCTGAACAAGATAAGGTAAATAGACAATGTTTTTGACAAATTATTTCAAGTTGTGCTTGCAGTTATTCCACGCTAAGTGCACACCAATGTCAGGGTGCAGTAGGTCAATATACACGGGTCTGCACGACGTAATCACTCATTGAGCAGATCAGTGTGTTGGCCTACGTGTACTCTCTCTATTGGAGTGCACTTACTTTCAAGCACAGGGCTGTAACTATGCAGGAGCAGACAAGGAGCAAGGATGGGTCAAGGAGCACTTCATGGGTGGAAAGACGAAAATTCGTCTAAGTGTAAATCGACGAGAATCACCAAGTGATTCTCGCCGATTCGTCGAGAATCAGTGGTTGATTCTCGCCGAACTCGATCCAGCCACTTCTAAGCGAGCACCTCTGCTTCTAAGTAAGAATCGACGAGAATCACCAAGTGATTCTCGCCGATTCGGCGAGAATCACTAGTGATTCTCGTCGAATCGTCGAGAATCACTGGTTGATTCTCGCCGTCTCGACCTGGCCTAAAGCAGTGCGTGCAACCAAGGCAAATTCGACGAGAATCATCTTTGATTCTCGCCGAATCGTCGAGAATCACCTTTGATTCTCGGCGACTCGACGAGATTCACTTTCGATTCTCACCGATTTTGACTTGGGCGATTTTCTGGAACTTCCTGAACCGGATTCTGCCGCTGTCAATGTTCTGGACCGGGATTTAGGGATTCTTCTTGTGGGTCCCACAACGGTCTTATTCAAGTTGTCTACAGTATATATACGGGTATTTTGAACAGTAGATATATAGAAAGAAGCCGAGCACGAACTAACCCTAAAATCGTGAGTTCCACTCCGCCGCTGCCGTCGCGCTTGAGATAGTTGGTCGCCGCCTGTGATCAAGATTTCTTCGTGATCTTCCGGCGACAGAAGCTTAGCCAAGCTTAGAGTCTCACGCGTCTATCCAGAGATCTCTTGTTTCTCGATTTGTAGATCGGGAAAACTTCCCCGTCCGAATCGATCGAGAAGACCGATCCTCGTGTGACCGTTGGTAGACCTAGCTAGCTTCGCAACGAAGTTTGGATCTCCAAGTACAGCAACCGCACATCGTCGTCGCCGCCGATCCCGTGAACCTTGCCGCCGCCCATCTTGCCGCCGCCGGTTCTGGGGAGATCCTCTCCAAGAGAGATCTAGGGTTGTGGACTCTTTGTGGACTTCAAGAACACGTCGTCAACAAAGAGGGACACCTTAGTCTCCAAACGAAGTTTGTATCTCGTGTACATTCTAGTTTTACTTTTGTTGTAAAGGAACGTTTGTTCCGTGTTATAAGGGTTCGGTGCAACCCGGTTTGTGGGAGTGTTGACTCCTACGTGTGGAAGGGTTCCTTCCGATAGTGCAAGGATTGGATTTCAATCCTGTTGGAGAAGTGACCGAGTCGTCCCTTGTTGGGAGATAGGTCGAAGGGGGAAAGTGGATGTACCCAAGTCGGGGAACCACTATAAATTGCTTGTGTATTCTGTGTGTTGTGCTGTTTATTTTTATTGTGCAGGTACAATCATAAATTCGGCAAAAACGCTGCATGTCACCTATTCCCCCCCCATAGGTGAACACAATTGACACTAGGTGGACTTTCAAGTGGTATCAGAGCCAGGTTGCTCATCAAAAAGGTTAACACCTTGAGTTGAATCCTGCCGCCAGTGTCAAGAAGAAGACAAATATCTACTATGGACGGGCTCAAGTTCAGTGGCAAGATCCCCGTGTGCACCAGGCTCAACTTTCCTACCTGGAAGGAAAGGATCAGATTCTACATGGAGGCAGTTGATCCCAGACTCTTCATGATCGTGGAGGAGGGACCCTATGTCCCCACTAAGGTCTCCACCATTGATCCTACCAAGAAAGTGCCAAAGAAACTTTCTGAAATGGACAAGGACGAGATGGTGCTAGTGGGACTTGATAAGAAGGCGCAAAACATTCTGGTCAGCGCAGTGGATGACTCAATGATGCAGAACTTCTGCCACTACAGGACAGCACAGGAGATCTGGCATGGCCTGATCACCCTGATGGAGGGGACTGATGAAGTGAGGGATGATCGGAGATCCCTCCTGAACCAGAAATATGAGGCCTTCAGACAAGGGCCTAAGGAAGAGATCGGAGTCACCTACGAGAACTTCCTCAAGATCGTCAATGCCCTCAAAGGATACGGAAGAGTGTTCACTAATGGTGAACTCAATTATAAATTCCTTAGGTCCCTTACTAAGGAATGAGACACAAAGATCTGCGCCATCCGAGAGTTTGGCAGACTAGCTGAAACAGACCCGCAAATTCTGTTTGGGAAGCTAATGTCTTATGAGCTGCAACTGAACACCAGGAGAGCAGAGGAAGAAGCAGAGAAGGCTGCTGCCAAAGAAAAGACTGTGGCTCTAAAAGCCAGTCACTCCAGAAAAGTCAAGGGTGCGGTTTCATATCGTGCCAGGAATAAGGAAGAGGAGGAGGACTCCGAGCCATGCTCCTCCAGCTCAGAGCTGTCGGAGGAGGATTTCTCCCTCATCACCCGAGAGATCAAGAAGTTCCTCAAGATGAGGAATCAAAGAAAGAAAGACGGCTCCTCCTCCAGGCATCAGAAGAAAAATTATTCTTCTGATAGGTATGCATCTAAACCTAACAAACATCGCTCTTCTGACATTATTTGCTTTGGATGCAATAAGCCAGGACACATCGTGGCCGACTGCTATCAAGGCAAAAGAGAAAAAGGGAAAGGGGAGGAGCACAAATCCTCTAGAGATAAGAAGAAGGAGCGGAGCTACATCGCCAAACGGCCAAAGACACTAAGTGAGTCTGATTCCTCAGACTCCAGTGATGATGAGGAAGCCTACTTCGGACTAGTGGGTCGCTCCAACTCAGAAGGAGAATGTCCCCCATTTACTGGGAAGGTAAAAGCTCACACCCCTCTCTCTGACTCTGACTCTGATCCTGAGTCTCAGGATGATGAACCTGAGGATAGCCTTTCGGCCCGCGAAGCTGAGCTCCTCAAGAAGTATGAGCTTCTGCTCAACACTTTCGAGGAGTGCCGAAAGAGATTGAAGGCTGAGAAAAAGGAAGTAAAATTCCTTAAGGGTGAGTGTGTTTCCCTAAGGGAAGAGGTCACTAGATTGATTTCTCTCCGACAGGAGCACCTTGACCTGACTTCAAAGCGCTCAGAGTCTCTTAAGCTCCTTGATCTTAAGCAGGAGGAAGTCGACAAGTTGGAAGAACAACTTGCGGCAGAAAGGAAGATCGTCAAGAGCTTCTCTATGCCAAAAACTGTTCTTCCAGTAGTTGATACCTTCTCTGCTCAGGCCAAAGGAGCTGGCTTGGGGCATGTAGGGGTATCTGGTTCCTCATCCAGGAGAAACAGGAACCAGAGGAAGAATAAGGCCGCCAAGAAGGCCTCTGCCGCTGACAAGGGAAAGGCTCCGCTGAGTCCGGTTGCGTTCAGAAAGCCTGGCTTTCCTTGCAACCAACACGACTTTGAATCAACATTTGGTCATCATTTTCGGCCCTCGGTTGCAAAGCCAAAGAGCCGATATGACGGTTGGACCTTTCCCCGGAACTTCGGTGAGAGTGCCTTCAAGGCACCTTATGAGGAAATCCACATGGGAAATTATGGTCAATTTTCTAGTGGCCATAATGGAAAGCAGGCACCAAAAGCCAAGCCTGTTATACAGAAGGTGAAGAAGTCTTGTGACTGCAATAACTGTGAGGCCCCCACCTCCAGATCCAAAGCCCCGGCTATACCCACCGTTCCCAGGGTAAGGCAGGAGCCTAGGAAGAGGTACAACAGATTTGACTGTTGGTGCTGTGGCAAAGTCGGTCACTTTGCTGTGGATTGTTGGTTTAATCCAAGGTATCACGAGACTCCCTATGTTAGCAATGCAAGGCCGACCACTCGTAGGGTTAACCAACCGAGGGGGAGTATGCTAACCAGGAATCTAGGACCCAAGTTCGATTGGGTTCCTAAGGGAAATTAATTTTGTTTTGCAGGAATGTACAAAGGCCACCAAAACGCCGATCTGGTATTTGGACAGTGGATGCTCCCGGCACATGATCGGGACAAGAAGCCTGCTGCGTGATTACACTCCAGTCGAGAATGGACCCAAAGTCATCTTTGGAGGGTTAGATCGAGGAGTCTCCAGAGGTTATGGTATGATTTCCAACGGTATAATCTCTATCACCGACGTGGCTTATGTTGAAGGGTTAAACCATAACCTGATCAGTGTAAGTCAGTTATGTGACAAAGGTTATGACGTTAAGTTCTGCAAGGATAAATGTCTGATAATTTCACGTACCTCTTCTGAGACGGTATTATCAGGCATTAGGAGCAGAAATATCTTCTGCTTAGATTTTCTCAGTGTAGATTCATCTACCCCCGTATGCCTTGTGGCAACAGGCAGTGCATATCTTTGTGATCAATGGCACAAGAGATTGACACATATTAATTCCAAGACAATTAGTATGCTGTTTTCTAAGAACTTAGTAAGGGATGCTCCCAGTATCAAGTGCATCAAAGATAGCCCCTATCCTGCATGCCAGATGGGCAAACAGACTCGGGCTACCTTTAAGAGCATCGCAGACAAAGACTCTTCCCGATGCCTCTACCTCTTACATATGGACTTGTTTGGTCCAATGCAAGTTCATAGCTTGGGAGGCAAGTTCTATACGCTAGTGATAGTTGATGATCATTCTTGGTTTACATGGGTGTTCTTTTTGAAACGAAAGTCAGATACGTTTGACCTCTTCACTAATTTTGTCAAGCAGATTCAGAACGAATTTAACTGCTCCGTGGTCAAAATCAGAAGTGACCATGGAACAGAATTCGAATCTGGTGCTATGATAGAATTTTGTGAAGAACAAGGTATCTTTCATGAGTTTTCCTCCCCGCGCACTTCTCAGCAAAATGGAGTTGTAGAGAGGAGAAATAGAACTCTCATTGAAGCCTGCACGACAATGTTGAAAGACGCTTCTCTCCCGAAATACTTCTGGGCAGAGGCTGTCAATACAACTTGTCATGTACAAAACTGAGCTTTGATCAACAAGCATCATCGCAAGACGCCTAACGAACTACTGAAAGGCAGGAAACCAACCATGTCCTACTTGAGGATTTTTGGTTGCAGATGCTATGTACTGAATAATGGGAAGTACCCGCGTATTAAATTTGGTGAAAAATGCTTTGAAGGCATATTCATGGGCTATAGTTCCCTCAGTCGGGCGTATAGGGTCTTCAATAAGAAAACCCTAGTGGTAGAAGAATCAATAAATGTTGTATTTGATGAAGGAAGTTTGCTTAACAACAATTCTTCCAGTGGTATTCTTGAAGATGCAGGTGCACGACTTGAACAGCTGAGTCTGGATGAGACTGCTAAAGATGACACTCCTAAGTACGTCAAAGTTTCCACATCCACGTCATCTGAAAATGTTGAAGATCAAAATGGAACCAATCTCTTAGAAGAAAGAGAAGCCCAAGAAGTAGTCGAAGCTCCAGACGCCAGACTTCTAGAGCTCCGGCACGTGTGGGATCATCCTAGAGATCAGATCATCGGAGATCCTCGTGTCGGTTTCAGAACTCGAAGAGGTACTATTAACGAAGTTTTGCATCTTAGCTTCCTGTCACAGGTTGAGCCAAAGAAGTTTGACGAGGAGAACAAGGATGCGGCATGGATTCTGGCCATGCAAGATGAACTACATCAATTCGAACGTTGCAACATTTGGACGCTAGATCCCAGACCATACAAGCAGCATGTGATTGACACCAAATGGATATTCAGAAACAAGCTGGATGAACATGGTGTCATCATAAAGAACAAGGCAAGGCTGGTGGCTCAAGGTTACAGACAGGAGGAGGGGATTGACTTCGACCAGACCTTCGCACCAGTAGCAAGGCTCGAGGAAATCAGATTGTTCCTGGCATATGCTTCGCACAAAGGATTCACAGTTTATCAAATGGATGTGAAATCAGCATTCCTAAACGGAGACCTGAAAGAGGAAGTGTTCGTCGCTCAACCCCCAGGTTTTGTCGATCCTACTTTTCCCAATCATGTCTATTTTCTTAATAAAGCTTTATATGGGTTAAAGCAAGCTCCACGAGCTTGGTATGAGACTTTATCTAGTTTTCTTCTCGAGAACAAGTTCTCTAGAGCTAAAATAGATAAAACATTGTTTCTCAGGGAAGTCAAAGGCAAGATTTTGCTGGTGCAAATCTATGTCGATGACATAATATTCGGCTCAACGGACAACAATCTTTGCAAAAAGTTTTCTAAACTTATGCAAGGAAAGTTTGAAATGAGCAGTATGAGAGAGCTCAAGTATTTCTTGGGACTTCAAGTGAAACAGTCTGAGGATGGAATCTTCATCTCTCAGACGAAGTTCACAAATGAACTCCTTAAGAAATTCGGTATGGAGAGTGCAACCTCTATGAGGACTCCAACGGGATCCACTATGTCTCTGGATAAGGATGAGAAAGGTACACCTTTCGATGAAACCAAATACAGAAGCATCATTGGATCCCTGCTCTATCTTACTGCCAGTAGACCGGATATCATGTTCTCCACATGTGTCTGTGCTAGATATCAGGTGAACACTAAGGAATCTCACTATGTCGCTGCAAAGCGAATTCTAAGATACCTTAAAGGTACTCCCAATCTTGGCTTGTGGTACCCGAGAAACAATGATGTCGAGCTAATAGGTTTTTCAGATGCTGATTTTGCAGGGAGTAGGGATGACAGGAAAAGCACTTCCGGGACGTGTCAATTCCTCGGAAGAAGGCTTATCTCATGGAACAGCAAGAAGTAGAATTGTGTAGCTACCTCCACAGCAGAGTCTGAGTACATCTCGGCAGGCAGCTATTGCGCACAGCTCCTATGGATCAGAAACCAGTTAGCTGACTACGACCTTCAGTTCAAGGAAATACCAATGTACTGCGACTCCTCCAGTGCAATTGCCATTGCCAACAATCCGGTCTCGCACAGCAGAACGAAGCAAATTGAAGTGCGCTACCACTTCATTCGGGAGCACGTGGAGAACAAGGACATTTATCTTTGTTATGTCCCCACGGACAAGCAGATTGCAGATATATTCACAAAGCCCTTAGATGAAACCAAGTTCAGTCTCTTCAAAACTGAATTGGGAATGCAAAATTATGAGGAATGAAGACCACCGAACCCCCAGGATCATGCATCTAGAGGGAGCCTCTGCAGGTACTCAAGATGAGCACAGGCGCAAGAACTGAGGGGGAGCAAGATACTCAAGTATGAGCACAGGAGCACGAACTGAGGGGGAGTACGGGGTCAAATGTTACAGACCCCGATTTGCAGAAGCCGAAAAGGGGGAGATTACCCTCTCGGCTACGGCTAAGGTGGCTCCAAGCTTGCTCTCAAGAAATTGGTACTGGTCATGAATAACTCAATTTCAAGTTTATGATTTTCATTCCTATACGCTTTATTCACCTTAGCTTGTAGGGTTTAGGCTTCTTCAAATAGGGGGAGATTGTTGGGTATTGTATCAACAACGTACCTGATTTGAAGAAGCCCTGAACAAGCTAAGGTAAATATGCAATGTTTTTGACAAATTATTTCAAGTTGTGCTTGCAGTTATTCCACGCTAAGTGCACACCAATGTCAGGGTGCAGTAGGTCAATATACACGGGTCTGCATGACGTAATCCCTCATTGAGCAGATCAGTGTATTGGCCTACGTGTACTCTCTCTATTGGAGTGCACTTACTTTCAAGCACAGGGTTGTAACTATGCAGGAGCAGACAAGGAGCAAGGATGGGTCAAGGAGCACTTCATGGGTGGAAAGACGAAAATTCGTCTAAGTGTAAATCGCCGAGAATCACTAGTGATTCTCGCCGATTCGTCGAGAATCAGTGGTTGATTCTCGCCGAACTCGATCCAGCCACTTCTAAGCGAGCACCTCTGCTTCTAAGTAAGAATCGACGAGAATCACCAAGTGATTCTCGCCGATTCGGCGAGAATCACTAGTGATTCTCGTCGAATCGTCAAGAATCACTGGTTGATTCTCGCCGTCTCGACCTGGCCTAAAGCAGTGCGTGCAACCAAGGCAAATTCGACGAGAATCATCTTTGATTCTCGCCGAATCGTCGAGAATCACCTTTGATTCTCGGCGACTCGGCGAGATTCACTTTCGATTCTCACCGATTTTGACTTGGGCGATTTTCTGGAACTTCCTGAACCGGATTCTGCCGCTGTCAATGTTCTGGACCTGGATTTAGGGATTCTTCTTGTGGGTCCCACAACGGTCTTATTCAAGTTGTCTACAGTATATATATACGGGTATTTTGAACAGTAGATACATAGAAAGAAGCCGAGCACGAACTAACCCTAAAATCACGAGTTCCACTCCGCCGCCGCCGTCGCGCTTGAGATAGTTGGTCGCCGCCTGTGATCGAGATTTCTTCGTGATCTTCCGGCGACAGAAGCTTAGCCAAGTTTAGAGTCTCACGCGTCTATCCAGAGATCTCTTGTCTCTCGATTTGTAGATCGGGAAAACTTCCCCGTCCGAATCGATCGAGACGACCGATCCTCGTGTGACCGTTGGTAGACCTAGCTAGCTTCGCAATGAAGTTTGGATCTCCAAGTATAGCAGCCGCACATCGTCGTCGCCGCCGATCCCGTGAACCTTGCCGCCGCCCATCTTGCCGCCGCCGGTTCCGGGGAGATCCTCTTCAAGAGAGATCTAGGGTTGTGGACTCTTTGTGGACTTCAAGAACACGTCGTCAACAAAGAGGGACACCTTAGTCTCCAAACGAAGTTTGTATCTCATGTACATTCTAGTTTTACTTTTGTTGTAAAGGAACGTTTGTTCCGTGTTGTAAGGGTTGGGTGCAACCCGGTTTGTGTGAGTGTTGACTCCTACGTGTGGAAGGGTTCCTTCCGATAGTGCAAGGATTGGATTTCAATCCTGTTGGAGAAGTGACCGAGTCGTCCCTTGTTGGGAGATAGGTCAAAGGGGGAAAGTGGATGTACCCAAGTCAGGGAACCACTATAAATTGCTTGTGTATTCTGTGTGCTGTGCTGTTTATTTTTATTGTGCAGGTACAATCATAAATTCGGCAAAAACGCTGCACGTCACCTATTCCCCCCCCCATAGGTGAACACAATTGACACTAGGTGGACTTTCAAACAGTACACTCACAAGCATCATAAGAAGTATATAGGGTATATTATGTAGTATGAGATGCATAATATGTATTTGTATATGGATTCTCATAGGAGGAAACATGTGATTATTATATAGTATGATATGCATAACATCATCACATGAATGCACATTAGATTTTTATTTTCGTTACAAGCGATATTATGTAGTATGAGATGAATAATATTTTATATGTACGCCGCTCATAACATGAATTAAGGCCTTTTTAAATTTCATAGCACAACATGCATGATATAACATTGCATCAGCACACGTGCCAAGCTAAAGATTTACATGTTGACATACGTACACACATGATTTTGAGTCAAAACAATAGGAATTCATGCATTCATTATCTATACACATGAGTTAGTAGGATGATGGTATATCATCCTAAGTTTAGGCATGACATCATAAATGAAAATCACAGATCAAGTTAGTAGCATGAACAAGTATTTAATTATGTATTGTTCGAACTAAACTATTAGGTTATAGCGATTAAGCTCGATTTAGATTAGATATTCATTGTTTGATTTAGATGCCGCATAAGCGTCCGCTGATGAGGTCGAATCCCCAATCGGAGGGAGAATCGTCTGGTGCCCAGAGTGAGGTCGTAATAGAAGGATTGCAGCAGAGCAATGAGGCTCTGTCAAGGCAAATGCTGGGCAGTTGTAGATCCAGACATTATTGTCGGTTGTCGCTAGTCAGCCACCTAGAGTGCAGGACCTGGCTGTGGGTCAGACTGCTCCGATTCCTAGTCCCCCTTCCCCTCAAGTGCCCCCGGTGTTGTTGCCAGCAGAGATGAAATTTATTTCACATTTACAAAGATTAGGACCCCCTACCTATGATGGTAGAGCAAATTTTGTGGCTTTGGATGATTGGATAATAGCCATCAAGGAGATGTTTGCTTATTCAGGAGTTTCAGCAGACCAAAGTGTAATGATCACTATGTATCAACTCAAGGGACTTGCAAAGAGTTAGTGACTGAGAGAGAAGGAAAATCACAAGGATGGGTGTTCATAGGAATCCTTCAAGGATTTGCTGCTGAAAAAGTTTCTGCAGTCGGTCGAGAGAGACTGTTTGATGAATGATTTTCTGCATCTCAAGTAAAGGCAGCTCTCTGTTAGCGAGTTCGAGGTGGAGTTCAGCTTGCTGTGTCATTTTGCCCCTGACTTACTGTCTTCAGCGTCTAGTCGAGTTAAACATTTTCTGGGTGGTCTTAGGAATGACATCCAGTAGCTAGCTAGTGCTAATGCATCCGAAAGCTACGCTGAAGTTGTGGAGGCTGCTCTGAAGGTTGAGGCGATTGATAATGCCAAGAACTGAGGTCAATAAGTGAGAAATGGTATGAGGAAGACTGGTGAGGGTAAGAGTTCCCAAGAATCTGGTGATGCTTCGAGGAAAAGGAGTAAAGAGATATGCAATTTTTATGGCCGGTCAGGACATCCATTCAAGAAATGCTTCAAGAGGATATGAGCTCAGAAATAGGAGCAAGTTCATGTGATTCAGAGCACTCCTAAGGGATTTTTGGTTTGTTCTGCATGTAAGAGAAGGGGGCACGACGATACCCATTATTGGGGAAAGGAGAGGGTCTGCTTCCAGTGCATACAAAAAGGACATTTTAGGTCAAAGTGCTTACATGCTCTGCCCCCGTTGCAACCGGTTCCACTTCAGGCCTTGACTCCACCGCAACGATTAGATAAGGGGAAGGGCAAGCTGAACATGGTGTGTTTGGAGGAAGCTCAGACGTCTTCTCAAGTTCTTTTAGGTTAGAGCCTAACCTAGTTTTAGCTTTTTGTTTGTAGCTGTAGTTTCGACGTTCGTTCCCTTAGTTGCATGCACGATTTTATAGGAAAGTTTAAGTTCAAGAACCGTTGGGCGCGCGTTATTTTCGATTCTAGTGCTACCCACTCATTCTTCGCTAGAACCTTCATAGAGTGTCACCGTTTGACCCTCGATCTTGGTGGCGACGAGTTTCGAGTCAAGTTTCCCTCTGGTGATTCAGTAGTATCGGACTAAGGCATTCAGAGTTGTCCTATTCTGTTAGGAGATTTTCTAGTCGTTGCTGATATGATGGTGATAGACTTGGAAGATTTCGATGCTATTTTGGGGATGGACTAGTTGTCCAAGTATGATGCGGTCATCCAATGCAATGTTAAGCGCTTGGACTTCAAGATGGACAATGACCAGTCCAGGCATGTTTTTGGTTTTCCGCACCAAGTTTCTTCTCTTATTTCTGTGGTATGTGATCGGAAGCTTGTAAATTCCGGATGTTTTACCTGTTTGGTTTCGGTGTTGGCGACCGATAGTAGTTTGCCGTAGGTTGAGGGGATTGCTGTGGTCTGCGAGTTTCCTGATGTTTTTCCTGATAATCTTTCTGGTCTTCCACCCGAGAGAGACGTGGAGTTCGTCATAGATTTGGAGCTGGGTACAGGTCCTATTGCTATGGCGTCGTATCGTATGGCCCGACACGAGCTGGAGGAGCTGCATACCCAGTTGATGAGTTACAGCAGAATGGATTTATCAGACCAAGTTCTTCACCGTGGGATGCTCCAATGCTATTTGTGAAGAAAAAGGATGGATCGATGAGACTGTGCATTGATTGTAAAGAGCTGAATAAAGTAACAATCAAGAATAGGTACCCCTTGCCAAGGATTGATGACGTATCTGATCAGTTGTGTGGTAGCACTATGTTTTCAAAGATTGATCTTCCTTCAGGCTACCATCAATTGAGGGTTCGTGATACAGATATTCCACATGCTGCTTTTTATTCACGACATGGGCATTTTGAGTTCTTGGTTATGTCTTTTGGATTGACTAATGCACTCTCTGTCTTTATGGATATGATGAATAGAGTGTGTAAGGATTTCTTGGACCGTTTTGTGGTTATATTTATAGATGATGTTCTGGTATACTCCCGCAGTGCTGAAGAGCATGCACAACACTTGCGTTTAGTTTTGTCTACCTTGAGGGATCATAAGTTGCATGCCAAGCTAAGCAAGTGTGAGTTTTGGTTTCCTCAGGTTTCGTTTCTGGGTAATTTGGTTAATAAGGATGGAATTTCAGTGGACCCCGAGAAGATAGCTACTGTAATGGATTGGAATAGACCTACCACACCCAAAGAGATAAGAAGTTTCCTAGGGTTGGCAAGATATTACAGGAGATTTGTGGAAGGTTTCTCTTCATTATCTGCGCCATTGACGAAGCTCACACAGAAGAACACAACTTTTGTTTGGAGTGATAAGTGCGAGGAAGCTTTTCTGGAACTGAAGAGGAGATTGTGCACTGCTCCGTTGTTAGCCTTGTCTATCGAAGGAATAGATTATGTTGTGTATGTGGTCGCATCGCATGTTGGACTTGGGTGCGTGCTATTGCTAGAAGGCAAAGTGATTGTGTTTGAGTCGCGACAGTTAAAGACTCATGAAAGGAATTACCCTACGCATGATTTGGAATTTGCAGCTGTGATCTATGCTCTAAAGTTATGGAGACATCTGTTATATGGCGCTCTGTGTGAGATTTATACTGATCATAAGAGTTTGAAGTACGTCTTCAGTCAAAAGGAATTGAATTTATTCTAGTTGCAATGGTTAGAATACCTTATAGATTATGATGTGGAGATTCAATACCATCCATGCAAAACTAATGTGGTAGCCAATTCCCTGAGTAGGAAGTCAGTGAAAATTTTCAACCTTTCTGTGGATTCACTGGTAGAAGAATTTCTTTTGATGGATATATCGGTGGGGAGTAGTGACTCGTCCAACAGTTTGGAAGTATTAGAGCCTTCATGGATTTCGCTTACGAGGCTACATCAAAGGGATGACCCTAATTTGCTGCACCTTTATAATTGAACTGTGAAAGGAGAATTAACAGACTTTTAATTGATGACGCGGGTACCTTGAAGTATCGCAACAGATTTTGCATTCCCGCAGTAAAGGATATTCGAGTTAAGTTGTGCAAAGAAGCTCATGGTTTTAGAGTTGCCTACCACCCTGGTTCTACTAAAATGTATAAGGATCTAAAGCAGATCATTTGTTGGTATGGTATTAAGGGGGATATAGCTAAGTTCATATTAGAATATTTTACATGCAAGCGAGTTAAGGCCGATCATGGAAGACCTGGAGGCAATTTGACACCCTTAGATATTCTGAGTTGGAAGTGGGAGAGAATTTTGATGGATTTTATTACTGGATTACTGAGATCTCCCCGAGGATACGATTTAGTTTGGGTTATAGTGGACAGATTGACGAAGTGTACTCACTTCGTGCAGTTCAAGATCGACTACTCCATGAAGAAAATACAAGAATTATATTTGGATGAGGTCATCGGGATACATGGAGTGTCTGTTAGTATTGTATTAGATTGATACTCCAGGTTTACGTCTCGCTTTTAGAAGAGTTTACAGGAGGGGTTGGGTACCGACTTGAGGTATTCCACCGCCTATCATCCACAGATAAATGGTCAGACATAAAGAGTAAATCAGATCATGGAAGATATGATCAGATGTTATATTTTAGACCATAAAGGTGCGTGGGATGAGCATTTAAGATTGATGGAGTTCGCATACAATAACAATTATCAAGAGAGCTTGCAGATGGCCCCGTTTGAGGCTTTGTATGGGAGACATTACAGAACTCCCTTGTTTTGGGCCGAGGTTTGTGCGAGACCGTTGTTGGGTCCTGAAGCGTTAAAAGAGATGGATATTTCTATTAAGCATATTCGAGAGAAGCTTCAGATAGCTCAAGAGCATTATGAAAAGAATGTTAATCGATGTAGGACTGATTTGGAGTTTGCTGTTGGGGACATGGTGTTTCTTAAGGTTTTCCCGATGTCAGGTGTTAAGAGGTTTGGTAAGAACCATATGTTGGACCCAAGGTATGTGAGACCTTTCAAGGTTGTTGAGCGGATTGGTGTATCGGCTTATAAACTTGTTTTGTCTGCAAATTTTCCGGGTGTGCATGATGTTTTCCACATGAGTCAATTGCGGAAGTGTGCGCTGAACGATAAGCAAATTCTTGATGTTGTGCCCTAGTTGGAGCATAACCTTTCCCATGTAGAAGTGCCTGTTCTTGTTTTAGATACTCAGGATCAGGTATTGTGAAGGAAGACAATACCCATGGTAAAACTTTTGTGGAGAAAACAAGACGTGGAGAGCACGACTTGGGAGTTGGAGTCAGCTATGAGGGAGACTCATCCTCACCTGTTCTCCTGATGTTTGGGTTAGTGCTTCTTTGTTAGCCTATGATTGCTTTTATTCTATTTTGAATTTGATCCTATTTATGCTAAGTTTCAGGACGAAACTTCTTTTTAGGGGGTGGTTGTAACGCCCCTGATTTTTCGGTATTTATTTTAATTCTCGTAGTGACGTAATTTTGGCGTCAGGGCGTTATGTTGATGCGTAGTTAACGAGTGTCGTTTGTTGGAGCATGGGTTTGCTCAGTGGGATTTCCTGTATGGTTGGTTTTTTGGTTTGTTTGTGCACCTTCCCTCATGAGCCGGGTTTGTTTTGGTGAGTAGGTGGAGATTTTTATAGGGATATGATGGCGTTTTATCTTCGGGTGGTGTTTTACCCGAGTTTGATTTATCGGATTTGGATTTTGACTTCACCGTTAGATTTGTAGCGGCAGTATTTAGCTACGATGCGATTTGTATAAGATTCCAAGTTGGTTTTGATTTAGAGTCATGTTTGGACTATTGATTATTAAATTATTTTATATTATTATAATTATTATAATAATTTATGTATGTATAAGTATATAGCCAGTTATTAGGTCACAAAAATAGTCATGTTCATGTTCTTCTTGACCGAGCGGCGTTTGTTTTCGCAAAACGGAGAAGGAGCGGCATCTAGCGTGTTTCGGTCGGTGTTTCCAGCGTTTTGGTGGTCGGATTCCTCGATAAATTAGAGATTTGAAAAGTCCTCGCCGAGATCTACCCGATCGTGACAAGATCTTCCTGTTTCCCCGATTTTTAAGTGTTAGGGTTAGCCATTTTGACCTTTTTTTCTCTTCCAAAATTTTCAGGAAATGTTGCTAGGATCATTTGGTGGCCGATTCTTGTCGTGATGCGTGTGGGAGGCATCTTTCCGGAGTTTTCAAGGCAAGTGGATATCTCCCCTTGCTTATCCATTTTCTTGTTTTCTTTCTTCCCTTCTTTCCTCCTCCTTTAGAGAGTAGGAGTTGTGTAGGTAGAACCATGAAAGGAAATCCTAGGGTAGGGCAAATTTTCGGTCAAGGCTTGGAGGATAGGATAGAGATTAAGCTAAATTCGACTTATATCGTATATTAAATTCGGTGAGTATCGAGGGTAAAAATTGTCGAATATCATAGTTCAGCCCAAGGAAAATTTTGCGTATTTATTGAGTAGAATTCGTCGAGTGTAAATTAGGTGTAGGAATTCCTTAAGGCAGATTCGTCGAATATAAGGAGTTAGACATAGTGAGCTTCGTAGAGTATGGGTTTAGTAGCTTAAGTCCGATTCATCGAATATCTAGGCTTTTTTGTCGAGTATCGGCAGTGTGGTGTCGAGAGGAGCCCGATTCGTCGAGTATAATCGATGAATCACCGAGTATAGTCTAGGCTAATAAGTGTCGAGTGGCCCACCAAGGTTACATGGTATGCCCAAAATGTTTTTCTTTGTATATACTAGATACATATTAGAACATCCCAGGGAAAGGCCCTAACATCGCCGTCCCACCAGGCAGCCCATGTAAAGCCCATGGCGCCACCGGTGGTACAACTAAAATCTTACAAGGCTTGCAGGCCATACACCACAACCAAATCACTGTGCATATTTCTCAGCAATAGTTGGTTGTTGCCACGGGGATTCGAACCCATAACCTAGATAAGACTCTCCTCCAACAAAACTCTCATAGAGGCTGGAAGAACATAACTCTCATAAAGGCTGGAAGATGTAACAACCCATTTTTCAGCAGGCAAATTTTTCGGGTGACACGGCCTGGGACACATGCGTGTCCTAGGGCGTGTCCTGCTCGGATGCAGAGCCGTCATGAGTTCGACAAAAAAGGCGTTCGACGAAGTGTTCGTGAGGAACACGCCCCGTGTCTCCGGCGTGTCGGGTGGCGTGACATCCCCTATCGACACTCGAGTTCTTTGGTCGATGAAATGAACTCGACATTCGTCGATAGCGGGAACACGCCTGGTGTCACGGGCGTGTACCTTTCGCCACGGGCGTGTCAGAGGGCATGTCCCCCCTTCGGTCAACGAAATTTGCTCGACGATCATCGTCGAGTGCAAGTACACGGCCCGTGTCACGGGCGTGACTTGGCCGTCACGGGCGTGTACCCTGGCCATGACCTATTTCGGGATAAGGCGGTTTGTGCACCGCTTAATGACATGGCATGTGACACGGGCGTGTCACAGGGCGTGTTGATAACTTCTCAAATGAAGTTATCCTTGCCTAATATTTCTACTTCGCAATTAATAAAAAGGAGCTTAAATGATGATAAAATATGATTAATTAGTATTTTAATGTTTATGGTACTAAGTTGATCTTATTCCATGGTTTTCTATGCAAGATTCGCCGGAGAAATCAACTTGGAAGTGAATGCAGAATTATTATTTTCGGCCTGGACCAGTTACTGCAACATCCAATTCTGAAACTGCAACATGTGTCTGTCCGAAATTTTAAATTTTAAATTCGAATTCCCGCTATTTTTAATTATGGAAGGATGCGTCCTTTCAGGAGTATGGACGTTTTTAATGCTAAAAACTGACCAAATGAAGATTATTTATTACTAATTCGGATCTAAGGAGGAGAGCATCATCTAGGGTTGGCTTGGGAAGAAAAAAAACTCCATTGGAGAGCGACGACAAGAGGAAGAAGAAGGAGATCTTCGTACGGATCAAAGAAGCGACTCGAGGAAGAAATTCCTGCAGCGATTAAGCGTGAACCGCAATGTTTTGTAAGATCTATTTCAACATTTTGAGTGTTTCCTCCAACGCCATGAACTAATCCTTCCTTAATCTTGTATTATGAGAGTACTAGGTTGTGTTTGATGGATAATTTCTAGTTTATTTTGTTGAGAATACTTGGTGAATGTTCTTTATCAATTTTATGATCTTTATTTCTGAAATGTTTGGCCAATGTTTCACATTTATGCTACGCTTCATAAATCGAGAGAGGAGTTGCGCTAGTATATCATAATTTTGATATAGCATTTGAAGAGAGAAGGAGACTTTCTCTTGGTATTAGCAACTTAGGTTTTTGTTCTTTGAGCGGTTCTTATTTCACCCGAGGGGAAATATAGAACTAGGGATTGCCGATATCGAGAGATACGGTTATCTATTTTAAGATCATTGCAAGGCACACTCACCACGCATTTTCACAACGATTCATTCACTCATCCGTCATACTAAACCTAGGAAATCATAATATAAGATTATATCTCCACCTTGATAAGAAAAGCTTTGTTCCTCATATTCGTAGTAGTTTTATTTAGAAATCTGCATTCTTAATTTTAAGTAGTTCAAAGAAAATCATAAATTTTGTCTCACTTGGATTTAAGGAAAAGGCCTAGCTGGTATTTGCAAGCACTGAATTCACCACCTCCCTGTGGAGACGATTCATACTCACTTATTATTACTTGACACGGCACGTGCACTTGCGTTTAAATACGTAGACCATTTCGGGCGTATCACGTGTCAGACCCGAAAACCGAGTTTTAGGCTTTTTCGTGGCCGTCCATTTTTCTTCAGCTGGGATCTATAGCTGAGATCCCTCCCTGCTTCCTTAAGGACGAGATTTGAGAAAGAAGTCTCATTATGTTCTTGCCTTCATCTTTCTAAAAAGCTTAGAAAGAGATAGAGAGAGGAAGAAGGAGGAAGAAGAAGAGGGGCTGATCTCTGGTGGAGCTTGAGAGTGTCAAGCTGAGATCCAAGGCCATCTTTGCGAAGGAAAAACTGTTGCGGTTCTTTCTAGCCAGCAAGGCGTTCATGGCACCAAAGAGGTCTTCAAGAGTAACGACCTTTCTTCCTAGCTATATGAAGGCTTCCATTTTGGCATATGCATGTGATTCCCCCACCAGAGTGTGGCTTGTTATGGGAGTCCTTGGGTTGATTCATGGAATCCCCAATTGGTTGACATATAGATCCAAAAATTGAGTACGGAATAGGCATGCTGTGTGAAGCCCATCTGGACAGGTTGGTCTAGATTGGTGATGTTGTATATGAACCGGAGAAGACTCCGTGATAAACGCGTAGTTTAGGAGTCGACGGGTTAGGCCAGGAAAACACCCGTAGAATGTTTGTGTTTTTGGGTTCTACCTGTGAATGGAAGTAACAAGAAGTACTGGCATGGTAAGCCAGGAAAGACCCTTGACATTTGTGATATGTGCGGGATCAGACTTGCGAAAGGGAGTAGCAAGAAGTACTGGTGTGCCCAGGAAAGATTCGCAAATATTGTGATAATAAATGGGTGTAAGAGAAATGCCCAGGCTTGAATGACAGAACAGGATTGGTGAGACCGACCTGCGCCTTTTGTAGCTGCGAGTACGCCGTACTCGGTGATGGCAAGGCGATTTGAGCAACAGGGTGGATGATCCGACCTGCGTTATGTTCGTCCGACGTGAGACCTGAAAGTGTGGTCTGTTGGTTCGCATAACAAGAGTTTTAGGCCTGCGCGCCATGACACAATGGGGGATATGGTCCAATCCTGGTGTAGTAAGACTAGAAACTCTGGCTGCACGCCATGGAGAAAATGCTCAAGTGATTTGCAATTGGGGTGCGACCCTGATACGGTGGTGGGACCCTGGTTCGCCGGTACACCAAGAATGTGCCCTGAGTGCACGGATCGTCGGGCCGGGTGGCTGACGGTTGTGATGGCATGTGTGCGTGAAAGCACATTATATACGATATATGTACATGCTTGTGATATGCTATGCCTGCAGGGAAGAATACCGCTACCCCGAGAAATGGTTAGGGTCGTTATAATTTGGTCAGCTAAATGCTGACCGTTGCCTCTGTTTGCCACCCTTGGGTGGAATGTCCCTATGCAGGTGCTGGAGAACCGAGCGGGACGCATAAGGGCCGAAGTCCCTGCTGCTTTTGCTGCTGCCGCTGCTAGTCCTCGAAGGCTAAACGAAATGAAAGTGTTATATTATCTTTTGATGTGGCCGGCCTGCGTGCCAATGTTTAAGGCCACTGTTTGAAAGCCCTATAAGGCCATAAGGCCAACTACTTGTGTGTGTAATACATTACTATTATATATAAAATGTGGAGTTTTTATATGTTGGACATTCATGTGTGGAGTTCAAGTGTAGTGTTATAGAGTTCCGCTAGAATGCAATATGTTAGGGTGCGCTGCACTACTCTGGTATCATACCATAACATCACCGCCTATTTTGTGGTATATGCTGTGGGGCCCCGGCCGGACCTTCTAGTATATACTATGTAAACGGATGGAGTTATTACAGAAGAATCCTGTTGTGTGACACATCTCTCCCAGAATATTTCTGGGCAGAAGCAGTGAATATTGCATATCATGTCCTCAACAGGGCCTCTATCACCAAAATCCACAAGATGACTCCCTATGAGATCTTGACGGCAGCAAACCAAATATGGGCTATCTTAGAATCTTTCGTAATAAGTATTATATGCTCCATAATGGACAGTCCTATGTGACTAAGTTTGCTGCCAAATCCATTGATGAGATTTTTATTGGGTACATCAATCATAATAAAGCCTATAGGATATACAACTTGAAAAGCCAAGTTGTAGAAGAGTCTGTGCATGTAGTCTTTGATGAGTCTAGCATGATTAATAGAGAGCTGCCAAGCCCCTCTTACAACACTGCAGGTACAGAACAGATGATGGACAATCTGATCATCAAGGAAGCAGAACCATTTATCTAAAGTGAAGTGCATACTCCAGAAGGTCTATCAAGCACACTTAGAACAGAGGATGATCAGCAAGAGGCTATTCTTGAAGCTGTTGCTGAAAGAAGATTACCTCCATCAATTAGGCATTTAAGAGACCATCTTGTTGACCAAATCATTGGAGAACCAAGTAGTGGAGTAGTGACAAGATGCAAAAATCTGAATATATCTATGTATGCAAGCTTCCTGTCACAAGTGGAGCCAAAGAAGTTTGAAAAGGCCAACATAGATCAATTCTGGATAATGGCTATCCAAGAGGAACTGAACCATTTCAAAAGATGCAAAGTCTGGAAGCTGGTTCCCAGACCTCATGTACATAATGTCATTGGAGTCAAGTGGATTTATATAAATAAATTTGATGAAAATGGGATTATAATCAAGAACAAAGCAAGATTATAAGCTAAGGGGTACAAGTAGGAAGAAGGCATTGATTTTGATCAAACGTTTGCCCTTGTAGCAAGGTTGGAGGCCATAAGATTGTTTCTTGCATATGCTGCACACAAGAGAATCAAGGTCTACCAGATGGATGTGACGTCAGCCTTCCTAAATGGTGACTTAAAAGAGGAAGTCTATGTTGAGCAGTCTCCAGGTTTTGCAGTTCCTAACTCAACTGATTCTGTTTATAGACTTAAGAAAGCTCTATATGGGCTAAAGCAAGCCCCTAGAGCATGGTATGAGACTCTATCTAGCTTCCACATTGAGAGCAAATTCTCATGGGGGAAGATAGACAAGACCCTATTCCTAAGGGAATCTGAGGGTAAGATCATCCTAGTTCAGATCTATGTAGATGACATCATCTTTGGATCTACTGATGACAACCTCTACAGGAAGTGTACCAAACTTATACATGGGAAGTTTGAGATGAGCAGTATGGGTGAACTTAAATTCTTCTTGGGTCTCCAAGTAAGATAGACTGATGATAGCTTGTCTATATCCCAGTCTAAGTTCACTGGTGAGTTAATAAAGAAATTTGTTATGGTGACTTCCTCCACCATGAGAACTCCCATGGGGCCAAGCATGCCCATATGCAAAGATGAGGTAGGGAAACCTATTGATGAAACTCTGTATAGGGGGGATAATTGGTTCCCTTCTCTATCTAACTACAAGTAGGCCAGACATCATGTATGCTACATGTGTTTGTGCTAGGTATCAAGATTGCCCCAAATAATCTCATTACTCTACTACAAAGAGAATTCTGAGGTATCTTAAGGGCACACATGATCTTGGCATATGGTACCCTAAGAATGGGGAGTTTGAACTAACTGGCTATTCAGATGCAGACTTTGCAGGCTGCAAAGAGTACAGGAAGAGCACTTCTGACACCTGTCAATTCCTAGGTGGAATACTAGTTTCATGGAGCAGCAAGAGGCAAATTAGTGGTCCAATTTTAACTGCAGAGTTAGAGTACATATCAGTAGGTAGCTGATGTGCTTAGTTTATGTGGACCCAGCATCAGCTCCAGGACTACAACCTTCAGATAAGTAGAAGTCCTCTTTTCTGTAATTATACTAGTACTATCTCAATTTCTAGGAATCCTGTCTCCCATAGCAGGACTAAGCACATTGAGATCATATATCATTTCATTAGGAAGCATGTGGAATGTGAAGATATCATCCTTGAGTTTATCCCAACTGACAAGCAAGTGGCTGAAATCTTCACTAAGCTACTAGATGAAGCAAAGTTTAACAACTTCAAGTTTGAGTTGGGTATGTTAAACCTGATATAGCTTCAGTTTCTCCTCCTTTAGTTGCAGGTTATTTTGTATCTTCTAAATGGAATTGTTATTAAGTAAAATGAAGACTCTTCAAGTGATACACCTTCCATGGCATCATGGTCAACTACTGACCAGACTGGTATAGAGTAGTGTTTCTACCAATAATAATGCCAGATGATGCTTCTATTGAGGGGGAGCATGTCCAACACTGCTCCAACATTCTCATGAGGATCAACTGCCACCTACTTGTAATCAAAAAGGGGAAGCAGATGATAAGTGCCTTGCTGGCTATTTGCTGTAGTCAAAAAGGGGGAGGAAAAGATGATCAGATGTATGATCAGGAATAATTGCAATAATTCAGTGGGAGTAGGCAAAGAAGTGTGGGGGGAGATGAAAAGATGATCAGATATATGATCAGGAATGGTAGCAGTAGTTCAGGGGGAGCAGGTGTGGTAATGTTCACCCTGCAGGCAAGGAAGTGTGGTAACTACAGTTCACTCCCCAGTTATATTTTGTTTAAATTCTTATTGCTGCATATTATTGTGTATGTCATTGACTCATTTACTTAAGAGTTTTGACTTTCTCAAATAACGGGAGATTGTTAGGTCCATTGCCCACATTGTCCCAGATTTGAGGAAGTAAATCTTGTCAATGATATACATAAAGTTGTATTTGATGTATGCCTAATTTCATGCATGCAGGGATGTCCTAGCAATAATGATGGGATATGTAGCCTAAGTGTCTAGGTTAGGTAAACACTTACGTAAGATATGAATAGACATAAATATATCTAAGTTCACAGGTGTTGAGTGAAGGTTACTCATTCAACGCCAGATGACTTATAGCACTGAGTGAAGCCTATATAGTCAAAGCCAAAGTAGTGGCAAGATGATAAAGTGGCTAAGTCCACAGGCGTTGAGTGAAGTCAACTCACTCAATGCCATACAACAAAAGACTGTGAGACAGGATAATGCGGTAAAATCCTAAGAAGAAATGGGCAGAAAAGTGGCTAAGTCCACAAGCATTGAGTGAGTATCATTCACTCAACGCCATACACTATATTTGCTGAGTATTGCCTTGTAAGTTAAAGCCACAAAAAACTACGCTGATATTTGAACAAGTCCATAAGTGTTGAGAGAGACAAGCTCACTCAACGCCATATGATAAAGAATTGACTGTATCTCATCAAGTCAGTGTGTGTTTTCAGACACATAAATTTGGCTAAGTACAAAAGGATTGAGTGTGGCCTACGTACTCAACACTAGATAAATAAAAATTTTGTTAAGTAGTTTGGCATTGAGTGGAGCTTACTCACTCAATGCCAAAGAGCAGAAAAATATGGCTAAGGCAGAAAGCATTGAGTGAGACGTACTCACTCAACGCTCTCAACGCCATGATTCAAAAAATCTGGCTAAAGCAAAAGGCGTTGAGTGAGACGTGCTCACTCAATGCTCTCAATGCTTAAGATGCTGAAGAAGCAAGAAATTGATCAAGGCAGAAAACGCTGAGTGAGGCTTACTCACTCAATGCTCTCAACTCCTAAAGTTCAGAAAGAATAAGTTAAGGCAAAAAGCGTTGAGTGAGGCTTACTCACTCAACACTGTCAATGGCTAGATAGAAAGAATTTTATCTAAGTGACTTGGTGTTGAGTGAAGCCCATTCACGCAACGGCTATTCGATTAATGCTCGATTTTGGCTAAGTCCACAGGTGCTGATGTCAACAAAATCAGTAAGAACAACAAAGTCAACTAATTTCAAATCAAGTACGGAGAGGCTACAGAACATGACAAACTCTGCCGAGAAGCTACTGTACGTCTTATTCCGTTAAAGCATGTTGCAGCTAGAAGCTGCAGGTGGGACCCACTGATTCCTAAGAGCCATTGATCGTCGAACTACAAAAGGAAGAGATTTGCCAAGATGAGTTTAACTTTTAGGGCTTTATTGATTTGAAAAATTGTGGCTGAACCACTTCTTCCTCGCCATTACTACCACGAAAAAAGCTTGAAGTCTTTCTCCAAGAACCAAAAGTTCAGTTAGCTGGTGCCATCTTCACCTACACCAGCAAGTTCAGAACGTCTTCCTTCTAAGAGAGGAGCAGAAACAGAGAACAAGTTTCTGCAGATGAAGTTGTTTTTCAGTTCAGCAAACTCAAATCTGAAGAGCTATTTCTGAAGCTGAGAAGAAGAAAGAACAAAGTAGCAGATTCTGTCGTGGGAAGGAAGAGGAAGCAGAGCAGTTTATTGCTAGCTACTTCAAGCTGAAGATCCTTGTAGCTGTGAAGAAAGTTTGAGCTGAGATAACCCCGCTAAAGGGGTAATCACAGAGAAATTTCTCTGTGATAAACAGAAATCTATTTCACTCCACTATAATCCTTTTGGATCTGAGTGTACAACCTTGGGCTCGCGAGTAGCCCGACAAGCAAGGAAGGAAGGCTGGCGAGACGGGAGAGGCCAACCCCCTCGAAAGGAAGGGACAGCCCATGAGTTAAGGCGAGACCCCTCTAGGCGAGATCTCGCTAGGCGAGACCGGCGAGATGAGCCCACAGGCGAGATCCCCCTAAGCTTGTGCAGGCCGCCCCACTCGCCACATGAGAAAAGATGGTCTTTACCTTTTTACCCACAAGGGGGATGTTACCTTTGTGCCCCAGATAGTTTTACATTCTTACCCCGGGAGGCCTGCATATAGCTCTCCAGAACAGCGGAGTTTGGCTATTAGCAGACTAAGCCCAGGGTGTTTTGGTCTTTTCGAGTGGATTTAGAATTGATATTTACAGATCAGATTCAGAGGCCTATAAATAGACCGATAAGGTGCCTGAGAAGGGGTTGTTGAACCTTTCCACTATCTTCCTCACAGGCACCTAGCTCAGCACTGGCTAGGGAGGGGAAGACTCTCAGTTCTTCCGGGTACGAGGCGGGACCTCCAAGCTGAGTCCCCTCGGTCTGTTTTCAGGTCGCCGACTCTCGTCAGGACGGTAGCGCAGGGAGAGTACGTGTGGGCTGCATCCTGTTTCGAACTCTAGGAGGGATCAGAAAGCTGGTTCCAACATTTTTGGTGCGGTGAGCGTGGAACGTAGCCCTCAGAGAAGAACCTTGAGCAACCACATGACGGGAGATCACGGGGAAGGAGAAGGAGGGGAGTCAGATAACCAGGGGGAGTTTGTAGGGAGAGCGGAGTTTATGGCTTCAATCAAGGGGATCATGGATCTACTGCAAGGGATCTCGCGGCAGGGAGACTGTTCGACTCCACTGCCTCCAGCGCCAGCTCTCGCGGCCCAGGAAGAGCTCGTCTCGGCGCGAGTAGGAGAGGATGCACCGGGGAGAAGGCCGGGAAAGGAGTTGATGATGGAAGGGAGCGGGGGGACATGCCGGGAAGAGAGCTATTCCCGAGCCCGGTGGGTACCATCTCGCCAGGGGAGGTCGTCGCGCGGGTAGGGGAAGTGAGACCCGCGGCGAGAGGGTCCCCTTTTTGCGAACTGATCCTGTCCGCTCCCGTCCCAGAGGGCTTCCGAGAGCCCGAGATGAACTACTACGTAGGGAAGGATGATCCCCTCCACCACTTGCAGAGGTTCGAAGACGCTGTCTCGATCAGACCCATGACAGACGCGTTTAAGTGCCGCCTTTTTGCAATCACCCTAAAGGACAAAGCTAGGGACTGGTTCCATCAACTCCCGACCGGTTCGATATATTGCTTCGAGGACTTAAGTAGGAGTTTTCAGCTCTGGTTCTCCACGTCTAAGAAAAGGAAAAATAATCCGGAGTCGATCTTCTTAATCAAGCAGAAGGCGGAGGAATCGCTGGCTCAGTACGTGGACAGGTTTCAGGAAGAGATTCTTGATATACAGGAGGTGCCAGGGTTCGCCCTCTAGATGGCCTTCACGGTGGGACTGCGGGAAGGATTCTTCAAGATGAGCCTCACCCGGAAGGCGCCACTGTCCTTTGAGGGCCTGATGGAGAAGGCGGCAAAGGAAATAGTGATGGAGGCGGCAAACCCAGCTTTTGCAAAGAGGCTGGCAAGGCTTACTGAGGTAGAGTCGAAGGAGTCAGGTGGGAGGCAACCGGAGGCAAGGAGAAGAGAGGAACCAGAGGCAAGGAGAAGAGAGGAACCAAGGGCGCATGCGTATCCGGAGCTGGGGTGGAGACAGCAGGGAGGCCTAGCCCCAGGACAAGGTAGGGGATTTCCCCAAGGGGGGAGGAACCAACCGGGAGGACCGGGAAGGTTCCATCAGCAGGGGTGGGGATACGGTCATAGACCACCCCTACCCCCTCCGCAGCAGGCAATGGCCATCGGCCGAGGCAGAGGACGGGGTCGGGAGAGAGGAAGAGGAGCAGGAGCAGGGAGAAGGAGGAACCCTCGGGAAGGAGGACAGGAGAGGGAGGTGGCATTGCCATATTGTGACTTCCACGAGGAGGAAGGTCACGCAACGGCTACCTGCCCAGATTTCTTAGAGATGAGGAGAACTCGAGGGGCTGGAGAGCAGCCCAGGCCGGTGAGGATAGAGGAAGTAACAGTTACTGGAGAAGAGGATCGCTGTGTGGATCGAGCAGATGAAGGAGACCGTGGGGGAATCAGAGTGATCAATGGGGGGTAGGGATAGAGGCGGCTCGAAAGGCGAGCCTTCACACTATGTACCGCCGAAGCGTCGCCTCAACTTCACAATCCCCTCCTCCATATGAAAAGATTACATTTTCAAGGAAAGACATGCCTGACCATGAGGACCCCTTCTGTGACGCGCTTGTGATACGGACCGCCATCGAAAACTTCACGGTGTCGCGGATCCTAGTGGACAATGGGAGCTCAGTGAACGTGATTTTCAAGAAGGCATTCAATGCAATGAGGGTGGAGGCCCGGAGGGTGCTGGCGGCGGATGGACCGCTGTTTGGGTTCTCCGGGGAAAGGAAAGAAGTCGAGGGGGGAGTAGGGCTTCAGGTGACCCGGGGAGGGCTGTCCCGGAATTGCCGCTTTGTCATAGTAGATGCCCCCAGTAGCTACAACGCTATCTTTGGGCGCCACTTAATCAGCGCTTTCAGATGCGTCCCATCCTCATTTCACCAGTGCTTGAAACTGAATTCGGGAGGTACCCAAATCAGGGTACGGGGAGACCCAAAGGCTGCTAGGGAGTGCTACGTAACGACAGTTAACACCATCACCTGGCGGGGAGACACGGAGGAGTTGGAAAAGCGGATGGAGCAATTGCAACAAGAGCAGGGAGGCAGGGAAGGGCAAAGAGAGCAGGAAGGTGCTGAAGGAGGAGAGGTAGTGATGGTGGGAGGTATTGCGGAGGAACCAGAAATGGCGGGAGAGGAGTTCGGGGAGATGATAGCAGTAGAAAAAGGGGAGGAAAGTGCAAAGGGGAAGGAAGAGGAGGTAAGGAGCTCGGGCCTGGGGGGGGGGGGAGGCTCGAAGCGGCTGGAAAGGAGGGGGAAGAGGCGGAGGCAGCAGGGGGAGAGGGGCCAAAGGGAGAGGTAGGCAAGAGAGAGAGAAGGCAGAGGGAAGAAGAGGGAGGGCCGCCCGGGGAGGGGGCCCGACCAGGAAAGAGAAGGGCCTCACGACAGGGGGAAGAGGATGCAAGTAGGCGGGAGACGGAGCAGCCGGAGGAAGAGAGGATGATGGCCAACGTAGAAGGCAAAACCAAGGTGCAGGATGTGCAGGCAGGGCAAGAAGAAGAGGAAGAGCCATCAAGGCTGAAAGCGGCCGTGGAGGTCCTCGAGGTAGAGATACGTACCAAGGAAGGTCGAGAAGAAAAGATAAAAATCAGTGGCGAGCTCAGCCCGGAGGACCGGGAGAAGATCAGGACCTGCGTGCAGAAAAATATTGACGTCTTCACATGGAGCGCCGTGGACATGCCAGGGGTCGAGGCAGATGTGGCCTGTCACCGCCTCAATCTAGACCCCAACACTCGCCCCATACAACAGAAGAAGAGGGCCATCGCCTCCAAGATGGCCGGACCTATTAGAGAGGAAGTGGAAAAGTTACTTAAGGCGGGGTTTGTGTCCGCCTGTAAGTATCCGGGGTGGGTGAGTAATGTTGTAATGGTCAAAAAAGGGGAGGGTAAGTGGAGAATGTGCGTGGATTTTTCTCTTTTAAATAAAGCGTGCCCCAAGGATTGTTACCCGCTGCCCCGAATCAACGCGCTGGTTGACTCAGCCGTCAGTTTCCCCTTTATGAGTTTCTTGGATGCGTTTTCTGGGTACCATCAAATACGCATGCATCCTCCGGACGTTAAGGACGTCACCTTCGTCACGGAGGATGGATGCTTCTGCTTTAATATGATGCCTTTCGGTTTGAAAAATGCGGGCGCGACCTATCAAAGGATGATGGATCGGATTTTCCGAGAACATAGAGGAAGGAATCTCGAGGTTTACGTAGATGACTTGATGATCAAAAGCAAGGACCTCGGGGCTCATATCCTAGATCTGGAAGATACCTTTGAAACCTTAAGGGAGTATAAAATGAGACTCAACCCCCTGAAATGCATTTTTGGCGCTAGCAGGGGAAAGTTCCTGGGGAACCTACTCACTCCCTCTGGAGTGGAGCCCAACCCCGAAAAAGTAAGAGCGATCCTAGAATTGGAGTCCCCTAGGAATGTTAAGGAAGTCCAGCGTCTCACCGGCAATTTGGCCGGGCTAAGCAGGTTCCTCTCTCGAGCCGGAGAGAAATGCTTGCCATTTTTCCGAACGTTGTGAGGAGGCAACAGTTTCGAGTGGACCTCGGAATGTGAGACAGCTTTTCAGGCCATAAAACAATAGCTTACCCAGGCACCCTTACTCCAGGGACCAAGGGAAGCAGAGGTCTTATTCCTATATTTGGGGGGAGGAACTGTGGCGGTAAGCTCGGTTCTTGTGCGAGAAGAAGGGAAGAAACAATTTCCGATCTATTACGTGAGCAGGGTTCTGAAGAAAGCGGAGCTCGGGTACCCCATTCTTGAGAAGTTAGCATTTGCTCTCATCATCTCAGCCCGGAAGCTCCGGCCGTATTTCCAGGCTCACTCCATACAAGTTGTAACGGATCACCCCATCCGTTGCATCCTGGAGGGGGTAGAGCATTCGGGGAGGTTGGCAAAATGGTCAATAGAACTCAGTGAATTCGATCTCGCCTTCGTCCCTCGGCTCGCCATAAAGGCACAGGCGGTGGCCGATTTCCTGGTAGATTATGCAGTGGAGGTCCAGGAGACGGAGGCGTCCCCTCGGGCAACCTGGAAGATGATAGCAGATGGAGCGTCAGGGAGAAATTCCTTTGGAGGAGGAGTGGTCTTGATTAGCCCGGGAGGGACCCAGATTGAGCAGGCTTTGAAGATCCATTTCGCAATCACCAACAACCAAGCGGAGTATGTGAAAGATATGGTACCTAAACACCTAGAGGGGGGGGGTGTGAATAGGTGACCTAATCCTTTTTAAACTTTAATGGCAGCAAACAGTTAATTATCACAGATTTCTAACTTTTGCACAGCAATCACAAAGCATTCACAGCATATACAGCACAATCACAGCACAACACAGCAGACACAGTGGTTTATAGTGGTTCCCCAAGATATGGGTACATCCACTTTCCCCCTTCGCCTATCTAGCAGTGTACTAGATTCGGCCAAACTTCTCCACTGTCTCAGAACCCAAATTGGTTCCTACACCTCAGGCGCAAGGCCTTACAACTCAGCTTTATCCCAAAGCCTACACTCAGCCAATCAAGGCCTACACTCAGCTAACCAAGGCCTACACTCAGAGATTTCAATCTCCTACACTCAGGCTGTCAAGCCCTACCCTCAGCCTTTATAATTACAGGCTTACAATTCACTCAGATCCAAAGGATCCTACAAGATAAAAAGATTTTACAAGTATTAACTCAACAACTCAGAAACAAAAGAGGGGAGTTGAGAGTTTCTTGATGAGTTCTTGGAAGAACTCAGCTGGATTCAATCTGACTTATCTTTCTTCAAAGCTTCTTGAGTAGAACTGAATAAGAAAGAATCCTCCTGCAGTTGATCCTTGATCTCTGCTTCTTAAGATCCAGAATGAATCTGAATCCTTCTTCTCAGCCTAGTTCCAGAGGCTGATTTCTTGGATGGAGCCCTCTCTCTCCAACTTCTTAGATCTGCACTTGGACAGCAAGATCTTCTTGATTTGATACTATGTGCACCACTTCAATAACTTGTTGAACAATAATCTGAACAACTACAATAATCTGATCAACAGTTTCTGTAAACTGTAGGTGCCTATTTATAGGCCTTCTTCATGGTAACCGGCTGGTCCGGTCCATAACTGACTTCTGACATCTCTGACAGGTGCTGTAGACCGGCTGGAACGGCAGCTGTCAAGTCATCTAGTCATTTCTTGAAAATCTCTAACTTTCTGAAAGTGTCGAGACTTTCTGTCTTTAAGTGTCGACACTTATAGACCAAGTGTCGACACCAGTTGTGTAAGTGTCGACACAAGTCTACAAGGTGTCGACACAATTCCTTGTATGTCTCGACACAGTTTCTTCTGCATGTGTCGACACTGAAATTGAGTGTCGACACAAGTACTTGATCTTCTATCTTTAGCTGAATTCTTCTAAGTGTCGACACATCTCCTTTGTGTCGACACAACTTCTTGTGTTGAATCTGTTAAGTGTCGACACTGCATCTTGGTGTCGACACATAGTCTTCTATGTTGAAACTTGCTAAGTATCGACACTGCTCCTTGTGTCGACACTTGATTCTTCTGTCGAGACTTCAGCTGAGTGTCGACACATTCCCTTAGTGTCGACACTTGTACTTAGAATATTTTGTTGATAATTCTGTTCTTTGCTAAGTGTCGACACAACTCCTTATGTCGACACTTTCTTCAAGTGTAGAGTCTTCAGCTGCGTGTCGACACATTGTGCTGGGTGTCGACACTTACTTCATGTGTTGACTCTTCTGGTTGTGTGTCGACACATTGTGCTGGTGTCGACACTTTCTTCAAGTGCTGACTCTTCTTGTTGTGTGTCGACACATAGTTCATGGTGTCGACACTTTAACTTAGTCTCTGCAGTCATTTGCTGAGTGTCAACACAGCTCCAAGTGTCGACACTTTCTGGTGTAGACACAGCTTCACTGGGTGTCGACACAACTCCTTGTGTCGACACTTTCTGTCTGCACTTTTCTTCACTGAGTGTCGACACAGCTACAAGTGTCGACACTTTCTGTCTGGTGTCGACTCTGCATCCCAGGTGTCGACACAATAACTCCAAGTGTCGACACTGCTTGTCTGGGTATCGACACAAGCTTTCTTATGTGTCGACACTTTCTCTCTGGGTGTCGACACATGGACTTAGAAACTTTTTTGCTTCAGTCCAGTGATTACTTAACCTGCACAAGTAAACTCAACATACATCAAATACATTATGATGTATATCATTGAGTTGGGTGAGGCTTCTTCAAATCAGGTACATTTGACCAATGTACCCAACAATCTCCCCCTATTTGGAGAAGTCATAACCCTTAGTCAATGATATACACCATTCATAATTAAAAATTACAAAATGATGTAAAGCAGGTTATATTCAGCAGGGTAAACATAAACATGTATTAATTCACATGTATACAAATTCATCATTTCAGAACAAATAAGAAATGGACACATTCACAGAACACACATGAAATATATTGATCATATATTGTTCTAACATTTGTCTTATACATTTTCAATAGTTCACAAAAATGTTTTACATTCAAAAGATTACAAAATAATCTTTAAGTAAATTCTTAATCTATTTCTGGTCAGGTTCCTTGATAATTATTCCCTTGCCAGCTTGAACTTGAGCTTTGACAGGGGCATCAACAGTTTCAGCTTCAGCAGGCTTCTTGCCTTTCAGATCTTTCTTTTTAAGCTCTTCAGCTTTGATCTTCTGCCTCTCAAAATAGTGATATGGCTTTGGAAAGTACTTGCTAGGCTCCTGAGCCGTAGGAGGTAGCTTTCCCATCTTTGCCTTCCTTTTGTGTTGAACAATGGCCTCTTGTCTTAATTCATGCTTTCTCCATTCAGCTTCAGAGAACCATTTGTTCCTGTCATGAGTGTTATCCTTAGCAGCTTTCCAGGCAGTTAATATTATGTTTCTAGAGGTAGGGCTCCACTGTTCAAAGTCTGGCCTTTGTTCTGCTTGTTCCCTAAACCTCTTCTTAGACAACCTTGTCTCTTCTTCTTTCTATAGTGCCTCTTGCAGAGCTTCAGAAATAGGCTGAACCACTTTTTCCAGAACAACATTAGACTTCCCTTCAGTTGGGCTATACATGTGATGAACATCAGCTTGCACCATGTCAAAATCTGGTGGAGGATAGATCACTTGAGCTACCTCTGGTTGCTCACCTCCAAGATATGCAGTTTGAATTCCAGATTCAGCAACATTGTCATCATCACAGAGTGGAGGATAGCCCAGTGTAGCTCTGATGGAATTAGATATCCATTTGGCATGATCAGAGCTAGCTTTGACTAAAACTCTCTCCCCCTTTATGACTTCTCTAGCCATATGATCTCTGACATCATCCTTTTGAAATCTGATTTGACTATCCAAGTATCTGATTCCCTCTTTAAAGAATGGTTTAAGCTTTTGAAGTTGTTCAGAGATGACCTTCTGGGAGGCTTGGATAGCAGTTTTTACAGCAGAAAGTTCTTCTTGAAATACTTTATCAAAATCAGCTTTAGCAGCAACAGTAGATGTAGAAGGTTCAGCAGGCTTGTTCTTCAATTCAGTGACTATAGCATTGTGTGAAGCAGTCAAGTTGTCATTCATCCTTATTTGATTTTCAAGAATATACCCTTGCTTCAATGCTATATCATCTACCTGTGCCTTGATTTTTCCTGGTGTGTTGCCAAGTATACTACTGCATTTCCACCTTTGTAAAAACATTCAGTCATCTCCTTCTTGTTAAGGTTCATCTCAAACCTTATGGATTTTATATCATGGGCCAGATCAAATTGGAGTGATTTTTGCCCTTCATCTACATAAGTCTCTATTGTCTTCCTTTGTTCATCTAGTTTTATTTGCATTGCCACCATTAGTGCACTATGATCAATGGCTGGGGCTTGTTGAATTATAGGCTGTGGTGCAACTGTTTGGAGAGCCTTCTTGTAACTCTGGCTTCTTCTCCTGAAGACATAAAGTTTCTTTTTCTTTGCCCTTTCAGCCTCCTCATCTTCAGATCCTGAGGAGCTGGCTATGTCAACCCTCTCCTTAGGGCTTTGAGGCTTTGCAGGTTGTTGCCCTATAGGCTCTTTCATAATGGGCATTTGCTCCCCCTCAGCAGCAGCATTTTCTTTGTCAGCAGCATCTTTGTTCATGTCAAAATCTTCTTGGTCTAGATTTAAAAATAAATCTTCCATGGTGTATTTTGGTGGTGAAGGAGCTGGAGACATTCGTTGCTCTTCAACCACTGGATCAGGAATCACTTGAACAACAGATGTGTCTTCTCCAACAACATCTGGTTCTTGAGTATTCAGCTGAGTATGCTGATTAACATCAGACAAATCAGCATCTTCTATAAGATATTCTAAAGTGTTTAGTTCAGAGAGTACCTCTTGTATGATGGTGGTGGCTTGCTCACTGTCCAGTGTAGAGGGTTCTTCAACAACTAGAGGCTCCCCCTGGCTTTGATCCCTGTGGATGGAGCTAGCTTGTGGTAGCTCCCCCTGGATCTCAGCATCCACTTGAGGAGCAGGAGACTTCACTGCAGGCTCTTCCTCTTGGTCATCTGGAGTGAAAACAACTTGTTCTTCACTTTCAGAACTACTGGTGGACTCTTGTGCCACTGGAGCAGTTTTTCTCTTTTTCTATGGAGGAGTGTCTTTCTCAGTAACTGTCTTCTCTGGGGTTGGCACTTCCTTGGACAACACCCTGTCCCATCTAGAAAAGATCCTTAGATCCATCTTCCTCATGTGGTTTATCTTGCTTCCTGCAGCAGTACTCATTACCTCTAGTATGGTACCAGCTAGGTAGAGACTTAAGATTCTGCCCAGATTGGGCTTCTTCAAACTTTCCTTGATCTTGTCATATACTATTATAGACCAGTCAGTCTTTAGTGTGAAGATTATCCTTGTCATTATGCCAAACATATAGGAAGGCACTCTGTCATGCCCTCCTGGCTTGCTGAGTAACACTTTGCCAATAATTTCTGACATGAATTTGCCTTGGCTGTTCATGCCCTTCCTGTAAAACACAGAACCTATCTTCATTTTAGGATCAAGTCCACACCAGGTTAGAGCTTCCCTGGTCTTGGATGCAGTAATCTCTTCTTCATCTTGAGTTCTTGGTAGCTGGAGCACCTTCCTCAAGCTCTTTGGTGATACCTTGACCTTCGTTCCATGAACTCTGGATTTGATTCTGTATCCAGACTCATCTACTTCAGCTCCATTCAGGAATTCAAGAACCTCTTTCTTCCAAATCTTTGTAGGTTCAGAAACTAAGTATTCTAACCCAGAATCTGCAACTAGGGTTACGACCACCTTGATTTCTGCATCAGCATCATGGAACGCGCCGCGCACTAGCTCATATCCTTCGTTGACGTTCTCTTCAAGCTTAGGCGCCATTAGGGTTTGTAGAATTTGTCTTTAGAAAAGAGAGGTGTCGACACAGAAGTTTGAGTCTCGAAACTGTGAAAGCGTGTCGACAAACAAAGACAGAACCCTATTTATACCTTTCTGATTTTGAAGATGAACAGGCGGGATAGCTAACTTAAAATGTGTCGACACTGGCAATAAGTGTCGACACTAACTTTACTTAGAAAAATTCTGAGTAAAACTTAAGTGTCGACACCACTGTGGATGTGTCGACACCTACTTGACATGTGTCGACACTAATATTCTGAAGTGTCGACACCAACATCCTGGATGTGTCGACACCTTGTTCCTGAAGTGTCGACACCACTATTCTGTGTCGACATAGACTTGTCTATGTGTCGACACCTTTTTACTTAGCCTTTTTTAATTCAGTAAACTTAATCTAAGTTTATCATTCCTAGTTCAATTTTGAATCTATTGAACTTAGCTTCTTCTAGGGGCTTAGTAAACATATCAGCTACTTGATTATCAGTTTTAACATATACAAGTAAAATATCTTCTCTTTCTACATGCTCCCTAAGAAAATGATATTTAATTTTAATATGTTTAGTTCTACTATGAGATACAGGGTTATTAGCTATTGAAATAGCACTTGTAGAATCACAGAAAAGTGGAGTTCTACTTACCTGAAATCCATAGTCCTCTAGCTGATGTTGAATCCACAGAAGTTGAGCACAGCAACTTCCTGCAACCATATACTCTGACTCTGCAGTGGAGATAGCCACACTGGTTTGCTTTTTGCTACTCCATGAAATTAGTCTCCCACCTAGGAATTGACAGGTTCCAGTAGTGCTCTTTCTATCCTCTTTGCATCCTGCAAAGTCTGCATCTGAATAACCTGTTAGATCAAAATCTCCATTCCTGGGGTACCAGAGGCCTAGATAGGGGGTGCCCTTTAGATATCTCAATATTCTTTTGACTGCTGTCAAATGAGACTCTTTAGGGCAGGCTTGATACCTGGCACAAACACATGTAGCATACATGATGTCAGGTCTACTAGCAGTCAAGTATAATAGGGAGCCAACTATCCCTCTATACAAGGTTTCATCTACAGGTTTCCCTGCATCATCCTTGCTAAGAGACATACTTGACCCCATAGGAGTCTTTATGGTGCTGGATGAATCCATACCATACTTCCTTATGAGTTCTAGGGTGAACTTTGACTGACAAATGGATAAACCACTCTCAGTCTGTTTAACTTGGAGACCCAAGAAAAACTTCAGCTCTCCCATACTACTCATCTCAAACTGACCTTGCATAAGTTTTGCAAACTTTTTGCAAAGGCTTCTTTCAGTAGACCCAAATATAATGTCATCTACATATATTTGGACTAGTATGACTTTGCCTCTAGATTCCCTAAGGAATAGAGTCTTATCTATTTTCCCCCTTGAGAACTTGTTCTCAATGAGGAAGCTAGATAGGGTTTCATACCAAGCTCTAGGGGCTTTCTTTAACCCATATAAAGCTTTCCTAAGTCTATAGACATGATGAGGTAGAGTTGGATCAACAAAACCTGAAGGCTGTTCCATATACACTTCTTCCTTTAGATTACCATTTAGGAATGCTGACTTGACATCCATTTGGTAAACCTTGAATCCTTGATAGGTTGCATAGGCTAAGAACATCCTTATGGCTTCCAGTCTGGCTACTGGAGCAAAGGTTTGATCAAAATCAATACCTTCTTCTTGCCTATATCCTTTAGCAACCAGTCTAGCTTTATTCTTAATGATGACCCCTTGTTCATCCATCTTATTCCTGTAGATCCACTTAGTTCCTATTACATTGTGGTCTTTAGGTTTAGGAACTAATTCCCAGACCTTGCACCTCTTGAACTGATTAAGCTCTTCTTGCATTGCTTCAGTCCATTGTGGATCTTGAATTGCTTCTTCAAACTTCTTAGGTTCAACTTGTGATAGAAAGCTGGAGTAGATTGCTGCATTCATGTTTCTACTCCTGGTTTGTACTCCTTGTCTTGGATCTCCAATAATCTGCTCCATTGGATGATCTCTTAGATGCCTGTTGGCTGGAGGCATCCTGACTTCTGGTTGAACCTCTTCAGCATCTCCATCATACTGTATTCCTTATACTTCTTCAGCAATTGGCACATGTAGTTCTCCCCCTGGACAACAGCTACTGTCTTCTACTTGCTGTATTGCAGCAGGTACTTCTTCTATAGTTAGCTTGTCCATTTTCTTTGTTAAACCTGTGGGGCTGTATACACTACTAGACAACTCATTATTAATAAGTATGGTCTCATCAAAAACTACATGCACAGATTCTTCTACAACTTGTGTAGTCAAGTTGTAGACTCTATAAGCCTTACTGTTATTGCTGTACCCAACAAAAATTCCCTCTTGGGACTTGGCAGCAAACTTAGTCAAGTAAGACTTCCCATTGTTAAGTATGAAGCATTTGCAACCAAAGATCCTAAAATAGGATAGGTTTGGTTTCCTGCCTTTCACAACTTCATAGGGGGTCTTGTTAAGCCTTTTAGTGATGGTAGCCCTATTTATAACATGGCATGCAGTGTTAACTTCTTCAGCCCAAAAATATTCTGGCAGTGATGTATCACTTAGTAGGGTCCTACCAGCCTCTATCAAGGTCCTATTCTTCCTCTCAGCAATGTCATTTTGCTGAGGTGTTCTAGGTGAAGAGAATTCTTGAAATATCCCAAATTCTTCACATAGTTTTATCATGTTATCAGACTGAAATTCAGTACCATGGTCACTTCTAATTTTGACCACTGTACTATTTAGTTCATTCTGAATTTGCTTGACAAAACTATAGAAGACACTAGGTGTTTCAGATTTCTGTCTTAAGAAGAACACCCAGGAAAACCTTGAGTAGTCATCTACAACTACAAGGGTATAGACCTTCCTACCTAAGCTGTGAACTGGCATTGGACCAAAGAGATCCATATGCAAGAGGTATAAACACCTCACAGCATCTTTGTTTTCTATGCTTCTAAAGGTGGATTTAGTCTGCTTGCCCTTTTGACAAGCTGAGCAAATTCCATCTTTAACACACTTAACTTGAGGACCATTCCTCACTAACTCTTTGCTAAAGAGTTTGCTAATAGTCTTGTAGTTAAGATGGGCAAGCCTCTTGTGCCATTTGACACAATGAGAGACTGTCTCATCAGCTACAAGACAAACTAGAGAACCACTGTTCTCAATCATAATGTCTAAGCAATAGACATTCCTTTTCCTGTATCCTGTCAAAATGATCTCTTGATCACTTGACCTCTTGATATGACAACCATTTTTAACAAATGAGATGTCATACCCTACATCACTCAATTGACTTATACTTATTAGGTTGTGTTTCAACCCTTTAACATAAGCCACTTGAGTAATGGTAACCAAGTTTGTAGAAATGTTACCAAACCCTTTGATGATTCCCTTTTCAGAACCACCAAAGGTTACTTTTGGACCATCTTTTATTGGAATGTAGTCCTTTAGTAATCCTCTAGTTCCAGTCATATGTCTGGAACATCCACTGTCCAAGTACCATGTTGGGGTATGGCGACTTGGACTCACCTGCAAAACAGATTAATGAACCTTAGAACCCAAAGAATTCTTGGGTCCTTGGTACTTGTTAGTCTGCAATCTGACAAGACTACCTACTGGATTTCCACCAGGTAGCTTGGTACTCACTTTGGCACTAACATTATGCCAACAGTCCACTGCAAAATGGCCAACCTTGCCACAACACCAACATTCAAACTTGTTGTACCTTTGCTTAGGTACAGCCTTTGCTGTCTTATCTACAGCAAACTTGTTGAATGTTGGGGCTTTGCCCTTGGACTTAGACTTGGACTGCTCAGTCCTTGCAGGTCTAATGAAACCTAATCCAGTCTTGCCTTTATGATGAACAAATTCATCAATTAAAGGTAGTACTGACTTAGGTTTAGAAAACCTAGCAACAAGCTCTCTCTCTTTCTGAAGATTGATCTCCAGACTTTTAATTTGATCATTCTTAAAGGTGATAGTCCCCATCTGAATCACTGTTATGTGTTTCAGTCTGGCTATCTCATTCAGCTTTTGATCAAATTGCTTCTCAGAATCTGTTGCAGCAGCTTTAAGATCAGCAATTTCCTTTGCCTGACTTTTGGCTAGGGACTTGCTCTTCTTGTAAGCTTGCAACAGCACTTTATATTCATCTATAAGCTGATGAATATCATCCTCAGACTCAGAAACACTTTCATCACTTGATGAAGATGAATCTGATTCTGAACTGGAACAAGAAACTGAACTTAGAGTTGGACTTTGTACCTTACTTGGTCCTGGCTGCTCCAGGATTTTGTCACTCTCAGTCAATGCCATCAGTCCTTGGCACTGACAGTCTTCTTGTTCATAAATAGACTCCATTATCTGCATAAATTCTTCTTCTTCTTCAGCAAACAGCCCTATGTAGGCCTCAGCCTCAGACTCAGTTTCTGAAGAAGAGATATCTGATAGAGTCTTCTCTTTCTTGGCTACAAAAGACTTCTCTTTCTTGCCTTTGAAATGAGTCTTTTTCCTGTCACCAGATTCTTTCCTCTTTTCAGGATAGTCTGCAATAACATGGCCCTGTCTATTGCAGCAATAACACACTATCTTTGAACCAGTTGCCTTGCTTGACTTTGTCCTCTTCCTGTCTTTCTTTGAAGGCTTTTTCTCCTGATAAAAGACTTCCTTTCCTTTTGAAGTAGAGGGCCTTGTCCTCCACTGTTTCTTCTTCAAGAATTTCTGAAAGTGTCTAGTGAAGGCAGCAAAGTCTTCATCACTTTCACTGCTTGCAGATTTTGTACTGACTGACTCATCTGACTCTGATTCAACTTCCTTTGGAGGTGGAGTTGATGACTTATTCCTGCATTTTCTGGGGACTTCTGTCTTGAAAGCAACTGTTCTCTCCTTGTGCTCAGTTCTTATTGATTTCTCCTCCTCTTTCCTCACTGTGAATTGCATTTCATAAGACAACAACTTACCAAACAGTGTAGGAGGAGGAATTTCTCCCAACTTAGCCATTTCTCTTATGGCACAGATCTTGGTGTCCCAATCTTTGGTTAGGGACCTTAAGAACTTGTCATTTAGTTCATAGTTACTGAACTCTCTTCCATAAGACATGAGTTCATTCACTATTCTGTAGAACTTCTTATAGCACTCAGTTATGCTATCACCCTTTCCTTGTCTAAAACTCTCATATTCCTGATTTAGCAAGGATTTTCTATCTTGTCTCACTTCTTCAGATCCTTCCATATACACTATAAGAGTGTCCCACATCTCCTTGGCTGTCTTACAGTGTATAATATTCTGAAATGTTGCATCATCTATGGCACTCACTATAATGTTTTGTGCCCTCTTGTCCATGGTGGCTAGGACAATCTCATCCTTAGTCATTTCAGAGAAATCCTTTGGAGTTCTCTGATTTGCATCTAAAACAGAAATCTTCATGGGCACATAAGGCCCTTCCTTTACTGTGATGTAGATTCTAGGGTCTGAGGCCTCCATAAACAGCCTTACTCTTTCCTTCCAGATCCCAAAGATCTCTTTCCTGCATATGGGTAATTTCATGGAACCCAATTCCTTGTGATTCTCAGAGGAACCCATATTTCTTGATTTTCTTGAATTTCTTGAATCTGTATTCTGCCTTACACTGAATCTGCCAATTAGGATCTCCTCAGACTGTTAGTCCTTTTTGAGGAACCTCCCTCTGATACCACTTGAAAGATATGATACCTAAACACCTAGAGGGGGGGGGGGGGTGAATAGGTGACCTAATCCTTTTTAAACTTTAATGGCAGCAAACAGTTAATTATCACAGATTTCTAACTTTTGCACAGCAATCACAAAGCATTCACAGCATACACAACACAATCACAGCACAACACAGCAGACACAGTGGTTTATAGTGGTTCCCCAAGATATGGGTACATCCACTTTCCCCCTTCGCCTATCTAGCAGTGTACTAGATTCGGCCAAACTTCTCCACTGTCTCAGAACCCAAATTGGTTCCTACACCTCAGGCGCAAGGCCTTATAACTCAGCTTTATCCCAAAGCCTACACTCAGCCAATTAAGGCCTACACTCAGCCAACCAAGGCCTACACTCAGAGATTTCAATCTCCTACACTCAGGCTCTCAAGCCCTACCCTCAGCCTTTATAATTACAGGCTTACAATTCACTCAGATCCAAAGGATCCTACAAGATAAAAAGATTTTACAAGTATTAACTTAACAACTCAGAAACAAAAGAGGGGAGTTGAGAGTTTCTTGATGAGTTCTTGGAAGAACTCAGCTGGATTCAATCTGACTTAGCTTTCTTCAAAGCTTCTTGAGTAGAACTGAATAAGAAAGAATACTCCTGCAGTTGATCCTTGATCTCTGCTTCTTAAGATCCAGAATGAATCTGAATCCTTCTTCTCAGCCTAGTTCCAGAGGCTGATTTCTTGGATGGATCCCTCTCTCTCCAACTTCTTAGATCTGCACTTGGACAACTAGATCTTCTTGATTTGATACTGTGTACCACTTCAATAACTTGTTGAACAATAATCTGAACAACTACAATAATCTGATCAACAGTTTCTGTAAACTGTAGGTGCCTATTTATAGGCCTTCTTCATGGTAACCGGCTGGTCCGGTCCATAACTAACTTCTGACATCTCTGACAGTTGCTGTAGACCGGCTGGAACGGCAGCTGTCAAGTCATCCAGTCATTTCTTGAAAATATCTAACTGTCTGAAAGTGTTGAGACTTTCTGTCTTTAAGTGTCGACACTTATAGACCAAGTGTCGACACCAGTTGTGTAAGTGTCGACACAAGTCTACAAGGTGTCGACACAATTCCTTGTATGTCTCGACACAGTTTCTTCTGCATGTGTCGACACTGAAATTGAGTGTCGACACAAGTACTTGATCTTCTATCTTTAGCTGAATTCTTCTAAGTGTCGACACATCTCCTTTGTGTCGACACAACTTCTTGTGTTGAATCTGTTAAGTGTCAACACTGCTTCTTGGTGTCGACACATAGTCTTCTATGTTGAAACTTGCTAAGTGTCGACACAGCTCCTTGTGTCGACACTTGATTCTTCTGTCGAGACTTCAGCTGAGTGTCGACACATTCCCTTAGTGTCGACACTTGTACTTAGAATATTTTGTTGATAATTCTGTTCTTTGCTAAGTGTCGACACAGCTCCTTATGTCGACACTTTCTTCAAGTGTAGAGTCTTCAGCTGAGTGTCGACACATTGTGCTGGGTGTCGACACTTACTTCATGTGTTGACTCTTCAGGTTGTGTGTCGACACATTGTGCTGCTGTCGACACTTTATTCAAGTGCTGACTCTTCTTGTTGTGTGTCGACACATAGTTCATGGTGTCGACACTTTAACTTAGTCTCTGCAGTCATTTGCTGAGTGTCGACACAGCTCCAAGTGTCGACACTTTCTGGTGTAGACACAACTTCACTGGGTGTCAACACAGCTCCTTGTGTCGACACTTTCTGTCTGCACTTTTCTTCACTGAGTGTCGACACAGCTCCAAGTGTTGACACTTTCTGTCTGGTGTCGACTCTACATCCCAGGTGTCGACACAATGACTCCAAGTGTCGACACTGCCTGTCTGGGTGTCGACACAAGCTTTCTTATGTGTCGACACTTTCTCTCTGGGTGTCGACACATGAACTTAGAAACTTTTTGCTTCAGTCCAGTGATTACTTAACCTGCACAAGTAAACTCAACATACATCAAATACATTATGATGTATATCATTGAGTTGGGTGAGGCTTCTTCAAATCAGGTACATTTGACCAATGTACCCAACAGTATGAGGCGGTCATTGCGGGACTCAGGTTAGCCCGGGAGCTGGGCATACAAGACATTGAGGCCTCGACAGATTCCATGGTGGTGGTAGGCCAGATCAAAGGGGAGTTCGAGGCAAGGGAGCCCACCCTCCAGTTGTATCTAAGAAAGGTCAAAGACGTCATATGGCAGTTCCGAAGCTTCTCCATTCAGCACGTCCCGAGGGAGGAGAGCACTCAGGCTGACCAACTCGCCAAGCAGGGCCCCGAGCCAGGGGAACAGTGACGGAACTCTTCAGACCGTCTATAGAGGAAGGGGAGCTCATGGAGGTATGCCAGCAGAGGTCGTGGATGGACCCCTTTATCACCTTTTTGGCATCAGGGCAGTTACCTACAATGGAACTCGACAAGAGGCGTACCAGATACAAATCTGCATACTACCAGCTGAAGGATGGAGTTTTGTATCGCAAAACCTTGTCGGGCCTGCTGGCCAGGTGTGTGTCGGAGGAGGAGGCTCCCAAGGTCCTGCAAGAGATTCACTCGGGAGAATGTGGGAGTCACTCGGGGAGCCGGACTTTGGAAGAGAGAGTGTTGAGGCAGGGGTACTTTTGGCCCACCCTCCGGAGAGATGCGGAGGAATTCGCGAAAAAGTGTCAGAAGTGCCAGGAATTCGCCCCCCTTCAGCTCCTTCCGGCCCAGAGGTTGAGGACCATCACGGCTCCCTGGCCATTCGCTATATGGGGACTAGATCTGGTGGGCCCCTTTCCCCAAGCGAGTGGCCAAAGGAAATTCCTGATAGTCATGGTGGACTACTTTTCGAAGTGGCTGGAGGTGAAAGCATTGGCTAAGGTAACCTCACAGGTGGTCAAGAACTTCGTATGGGGGGAGATCATCTGCCGGCATGGGTTACCCCTAGCCATTGTGACAGATAACGGGCCACAATTTGCAAGCAGGGAGTTTGTGGATTTCTGCATTCGTTTGGGGATAGACCTCCGCTTTGCCTCTGTTCATCATCCACGAAGTAATGGACAGGTCGAAGCGGCTAATAAGGTCATTGTCAATCTGTTGAGGAAAAAGGTGGAGAATTTGAGAGGAAGCTGGGTGGAGCAACTGCCTTCAGTACTGTGGGCCTTGAGGACCACACCAAACACAGCCACGGGGGAAACCCCGTTTAAGCTCTCCCATGGCTCAGAGGCCGTCATACCTGTCGAGTTCGAGGTCGCGTCACCAAGAGTGGCGGTTGCAAGAGAAGGGGCCGAAGGATGGAGAGCAGAGAACGAAGAAGAACAGAGACTTTCGTTGGATCTCGTGGAGGAGCTCCGGGATTTAGCGATGGTCCGGCAGGAGGAGGTCAAGCGCCGGATGGCAAGATACTTCGACAAGCATGTAAGGGTCAAACAGTTTGTAAAAGGGGATTTGGTCTTGAAAAAGGTAGACGCGGCGGGTAGAGGAGCCTCTGTAGGGAAGCTTAACCCCAATTGGGAGGGTCCTTTTGTAATAAAAGAAGTCTTAAAGTCAGGAGGGCACCATCTCCAGGATGTGGACGGGGTATCCCTCGAGCGGGCCCGAAGTGGTGATGATTTGAAGAGATTTTATCCATAGAATTCTATTCCATTGCACATTCTATTTTACTATTATTATGGGGTAACGCTTATCATCCCGACGTACTCTTTGGATGCGACAAAAGTGTGGGTGACCTTGGTGAGGCACCAGGGGCGAGGTGATTTGTAAAAACAACCCCGAGCGGACACGCTGACCAGGCTCCCATCAAGCTAGCAGGGCTGTAGGCTCAATCGGTGGTTGGTGGTGTTTTGGAGAGGGGACCCCGAGCAGACCCGCTGACCAGGCTCCCATCAAGCTGGCAGGGCTGTAGGCTCACTCCGTGGTTGGTGGTATTTTGGAGGGGAGACCCCGAGCAGACCCGCTGACCAGGTTCCCATCAAGCTGGCAGGGCTGTAGGCTCACTTGGTGGTTGGTGGTATTTTGGAGAGGAGACCCCGAGCAGACCCGCTGACCAGGCTCCCATCAAGCTGGTAGGGCTGTAGGCTCACTCGGTGGTTGGTGGTGTTTTGGAGAGGAGACCTCGAGCAGACCCGCTGACCAGGCTCCCATCAAGCTGGCAGGGCTGTAGGCTCACTCGGTGGTTGGTGGTGTTTTGGAGAGGGGACCCCGAGTAGACCCGCTGACCAGGCTCCCATCAAGCTAGCAGGGCTGTAGGCTCACTCGGTGGTTGGTGGTGTTTTGGAGAGGGGACCCCGAGCAGACCCGCTGACCAGGCTCCCATCAAGCTGGCAGGGCTGTAGGCTCACTCGGTGGTTGGTGGTGTTTTGGAGAGGGGACCCCGAGCAGACCCGCTGACCAGGCTCCCATCAAGCTGGCAGGGCTGTAGGCTCACTCGGTGGTTGGTGGTATTTTGGAGAGGAGACCCCGAGCAGACCCGCTGACCAGGCTCCCATCAAGCTGGCAGGGCTGTAGGCTCACTCGGTGGTTGGTGGTATTTTGGAGAGGAGACCCCGAGCAGACCCACTGACCAGGCTCCCATCAAGCTGGCAGGGCTGTAGGCTCACTCGGTGGTTGGTGGTGTTTTGGAGAGGATACCCCGAGTAGACCCACTGACCAGGCTCCTATCAAGCTGGCAGGGCTGTAGGCTCACTCGGTGGTTGGCGGTGTTTTGGAGAGGGGACACCGAGCAGACCCGCTGACCTGGCTCCCATCAAGCTGGCAGGGCTGTAGGCTCACTCGGTGGTTGGTGGTATTTTGGAGAGGAGACCCCGAGCAGACCCGCTGACCAGGCTCCCATCAAGCTGGCAGGGCTGTAGGCTCACTCGGTGGTTGGTGGTATTTTGGAGGGGAGACCCCGAGAAGACCCGCTGACCAGGCTCCCATCAAGCTGGCAGGGTTGTAGGCTCACTCGGTGGTTGGTGGTATTTTGGAGAGGAGACCCCGAGCAGACCCGCTGACCAGGCTCCCATCAAGCTGGCAGGGCTGTAGGCTCACTCGGTGGTTGGTGGTGTTTTGGAGAGAAGACCCCGAGCAGACCCGCTGACCAGGCTCCCATCAAGCTTACAGGGCTGTAGGCTCACTCGGTGGTTGGTGGTGTTTTGGAGAGGGGACCCCGAGCAGACCCGCTGACCAGGCTCCCATCAAGCTGGCAGGGCTGTAGGCTCACTCAGTGGTTGGTGGTGTTTTGGAGAGGGGACCCCGAGCAGACCCGCTGACCAGGCTCCCATCAAGCTGGCAAGGCTGTAGGCTCACTCGGTGGTTGGTGGTATTTTGGAGAGGAGACCCCGAGCAGACCCGCTGACCAGGCTCCCATCAAGCTGGCAGGGCTGTAGGCTCACTCGGTGGTTGGTGGTATTTTGGAGAGGAGACCCCGAGCAGATCCGCTGACCAGGATCCCATCAAGCTGGCAGGGCTGTAGGCTCACTCGGTGGTTGGTGGTGTTTTGGAGAGGAGACCCCGAGCAGACCCGCTGACCAGGCTCCCATCAAGCTGGTAAGGCTGTAGGCTCACTTGGTGGTTGTTGGTATTTTGGAGAGGAGACCCCGAGCAGACCCGCTGACCAGGCTCCCATCAAGCTGGTAGGGCTGTAGGCTCACTCGGTGGTTGGTGGTATTTTGGAGAGGAGACCCCGAGCAGACCCGCTGACCAGGCTCCCATCAAGCTGGCAGGGCTGTAGGCTCACTCGGTGGTTGGTGGTGTTTTGGAGAGGAGACCCCGAGCAGACCCACAGACCAGGCTCCCATCAAGCTGGCAGGGCTGTAGGCTCACTCGGTGGTTGGCGGTGTTTTGGAGAGGGGACACCGAGCAGACCCGCTGACCAGGCTCCCATCTAGCCGGCAGGGCAGTAGACTCACTTGAGAGGACAAGTCTCATGGTAAGAATTCGCATGAGGAAAGATCCATGTTCTTCAAAAGGTTGACAGTCCCTAAAACAGGGAGTAGGCCAGGGAAGAAGGTCCCTGGCCGGCACTCGCCATAGGTGGTCTCGCCACTGGCGGGAGGGTTCCCCTCATCCTAGGCCCGAGTCAGCTGAATTGGCCAAAACCGACCAGGCGAGATGGCTGGACCCAGGGATGCCGGTGCGAGCTAAACTCGCGGCACAGCGCTAACGGTGACACTCAAGGTAGGGGCAAAAAGCGATAAAGGGTGCCTCGCGCTGGATTTTAAGCGAGATGGCAGACAATAAAAGTAGTAATTAAGCAGCGTCCCAAAAAAATAGTCTTACACCTTTGACTAATAGCTAAGCGAGAGGGTGGAGGGTCAGGGTGGCAATTAAAATAACATCTAAAAAGTTGCCTCCTGACTAGCTATTACACGAAGCGCCCCAAAGGGGGAAGCGACAGTTAGTATATAAAGAGTTTTAAAACAAAAAATATTAATGGGACTGGGACACCTCGCTCCCCTTTTAAGGAAGTGAACCAAAAGTCATAAGTGTTAAGCAAGGGAAGATGGCGAGAGGAAGACATTGCAGGGGATGGTGCGCTACTCGTTGTCAGAGGAGGCGCTGTCGTCCGACTCGTCGAACAAGCACGGTACTAGGTCGCGGACGGTCACCGTCTCCGCATCAGCGCGCACCACTCCCAGCTCCTTCATCATCTTGAGGACAACCTTCGCAGTCTTGATGTTCGAGTCCCGGCAGATGGCCTCCACCTCATCCACGGAATATCGAGAAGGCACGGGAAGCTGATCCGGTGGTGGTGTCGCACTGCTCCAGAGGCGAAGATTCTCGGCCTTCAGCTTCTTGTTTTCTCCCTCCAGCTCCTCGATACGCGAGCGCATCCTGTTGGCCGTCTCGGCATCCTGCGGGAGGTGGGAAAGTAGGGGGCTATGAGGGGCATGGGTAAGGCCAGCAAGGCAAAGATAAAGAAACTTACCACACCGCCCTGACTCTGTGCAAGGAGGTTGTCGGCAACATGCAACCGCTTCTCCAGGTCGAGGGACTTCTCGCGCTCCGCAGCAAGATCGACCTCCGCCTCTTTCCATTTCCTGTTGTTGAAGACAAGACGGCGCGAGACGCGGTGCGCGAGCTCCAGGGACCGAAACTGCGAGTGGGCGCTTTTTAGAATGAGGTCCCGCGATGCCTCGTTGTCAGCAGGTTCGAAGCCAAGACCGCCGTACAGACCAAAGCCTAGGGAGAAGGCATGACTAGTGGGGTGGTCCTGTTCCTTCCAGGAAGGGAGAAGGGTGGACACCGACACGCGGTTGAGGTCTTGATCCCATATCAGAACCGGCTCGCCGACGTCATCCTCCGTCGCGGGCCCCATATTATAGTTAGGGTGTGAGGCGGGAGCCGGGCGACTGGACGAGCCAGTCTCGCCAGGGGGAAGCTGAGAGGGCTGAACATGGCAGTGGGCAGCTGGTTCTGCAGAAACCGTCTCACGGGCTGGCGAGATGGGCCGTCGCGGAGGCGAGGGAGACGATAGGGTGATAGGGGATAAAGACCCCCTAGCTCTTCTCTTCTCTTGGCCGGCTTTTCCTTCTCGAAGGACACAGATTTCTTCTTCTTCTTGGGGCTAAGGCGAGAGGCACCCTCGCTCGCGGGCCTCTTCTTGGCGATAGGGGTCAGCGTGTCTTTCGCAGCCTCCGCCGCCATATTCGCCAGAGCGAGAGTCCGATTGCTCTGGTAGGGGGATGGACGGGGACAGTCCTTTCTCCTAGATGAAATGACAGTCAGCAGAAGGTAAGAATTTACGGGGACAGAAAGAGACAGAGGTGTACCTTCACCCTGGAAAACAGCGGGGAGTGAGTCAAGGTCTCGCCGCAGGTATTGGACTTCAAAATTCTTCCCCGCGAAGAAATCGCAGAGCTCTTTTTCGGCACCCCCCACCTTGGGGGTATCATAATAGCACTCGGCGGGGGATACCGGGGCGAGCGGGATGCCTCCCAGGTCCCCGCGTATGAAGACGAACCGCGTCAACCAATGGTGGTTCTTGTTCGGTGTCTCGCATACTTTAAGGCCTTGGCCTGTGAAGTAAGAAACGCCGTCGTCCTTGGCGTGGTAGACAAACAACTTGCGGAAAGCAGTTAGACTAAACTCGATGCACTCTCGCCGCAGGTAGCAGGCGAAGGCGATCAACATGGAGATGGCGTTGGGGTTGAACTGGGCCGGGACAACCCCAAAGTACTTCAGCACCAATTTGACCTCAGGCCAGAGGGGAAGCCTCAGCCCCGCCTCGAAGTGCGAGACCGGGAAAGCCAGCTCGTTGGGATAGAAGGTGTTGATGCACTCGCCCACCTTGGGCGGGCGAGACGGGTAGCTATCAGAGAGGTACTCGCGGGCGAAGCGAGCGTGGTCTTCCTCCGGCAGTCTGCCGAGAGGGAAGTCATGGTCCACAAAACGCTTCCCGCAGCGGCTGCGTCCCTCGCCCTCTTCAGTCTTCTTCTTTCCCATGATTAGCGAGAGAGCGGAAAAAGAAAGAGTGGATGGCCCAGGGAGAGACACGAGATGACGGAGGGGAAACGGGAGCCGGGATCCAAAGAACGGCTAAGAATAGTGAGGGGGAGTGGTAGTGGTTGAAGGTATTTATAAGGGGTAGGGAAAAAGGGAGGGAAAATAAGGCGGCGGGAAATGAGAGGACATCCCGACGCCTCGTTCTTTCCCCCTCTCTCTCACTTCCTTATCCCACTCTCCCTCTCTCATTCTCTCTCTAGAACTCAAGAGGCGGAGGCGCCGCAAAAACCCTTTCGAGGCAAGCCATCATTGCAGGATTAATAAAATAAAGTAATATCTAATCATGGCCATAATGAAAAGACGGCGTGATAAGACCCTTGCGTGGCCAAAAGTCAAAAAATAAATCGTCCCGCAGAAGGGGACGTCTCGCTTGAATAAGTTTTTACAACATATCAGTGATAACACAGCGACATTAATAAAAACGAGATCCAGAGAGGGCGAGACGGGACTAGGACCATTTAATTCCGCACCCACTGCCAGCGGCCATCTTTACCGCCCGCGCATGGCGGGCGGCCAGGAAGATGAAAGGCGCGAGCGGCGATCACGCCACGGCGCGCGAGACGGAGATGTTCATCCATCTCGTTCAGTACGGCCTGGGGGTCGGTCCCGTCTAGCACCCCGTCCACTTCCACCATTGCGGAAAGGCGGTGGTGATCTGATTCAATCCACTCCATGCGCCGGTCGGAGGCTTGCTTCTCGAGCTCCATCTCGCGGATTATGTGTGTATATTTGCGGAACATCCGGGCAGTCCTCCGTTTCAATTCCAGAGGGTCCATGGGATCACCCAAGTAGTCCTCGATCTCGCCCGGATGAGGAAGAGGCGAGAGGGGGGGAGACGCGGGAGCTCCCTAAGTATCAGAATCAAAGTGGATGCCTGCGAGAGAAGCGAAAGATCACAAGCAAGAGTGAGCCCGCGCAAGACGATTAAAGGAAGGCGAATCAACCGAGAGGCGAGAAGGGAAGAGATCTTACTTGGGATTCGAGGGTTCCCCACAACTCGCGAGAGGTTTTCTCTCCGCGAGGGAGGTGGAGAGGCCACCTTGGGCGAGTCTGTGCGCTGAGGAACTTGGCTTACATTATCAGGGGGATTGGCAGACACTGGCGAATCAGCGAAACTTCCCTGAAAAAGCATAGTCAGACAGGCGAGAGCAGAGAAAGGAAAGATAATGTGATCACCTGCCTCCCCCCTGAGGAAGAGAGTGGGTTGTCTATCGGAGCGGCAGAAGAAGTTGCGCCCGCCGAGAGAGGGGCGCAGACAGCTTTCGCTTTCTTTGTGCGAGAGGGCGGAGAGACTGCGGGGGGAGTACGCCCCAGGTCTGGAAAAAGGGCATCCGTGCTGGCTTTGTTTCGCCTTCGCACAATTGCAAGGCACTCACGGAAACTTTGACTATGAGACATTCCAAAAGAAGAGAGGGTGAAGGCAAAAGAGTTCCAAATGAAGGCTTTCTCCTCATATTTATAGGCAATCTGAGGGGGGAAGGGGCCCACCCAAGATTCTCATAAAGGAATCTTAGCGTCGCGAGCCACAGTTGGACTGTCTTTCCGAGGTTAGGGCAACCTCGAAAAGAGCGGGGATTGTGTACAACCTTGGGCTCGCGAGTAGCCCGACAAGCAAGGAAGGAAGGCTGGCGAGACGGGAGAGGCCAACCCCCTCGAAAGGAAGGGACAGCCCATGAGTTAAGGCGAGACCCCGCTAGGCGAGATCTCGCTAGGCGAGACCTCCGGGCGCGGGCGAGATGAGCCCACAGGCGAGATCCACCTAAGCTTGTGCAGGCCGCCCCACTCGCCACATGAGAAAAGATGGTCTTTACCTTTTTACCCACAAGGGGGATGTTACCTTTGTGCCCCAGATAGTTTTACATTCTTACCCCTGGAGGCCTGCATATAGCTCTCCAAAACAGCGGAGTTTGGCTATTAGCAGACTCAGCCCAGGGTGTTTTGGTCTTTTCGAGTGGATTTAGAATTGATATTTACAGATCAGATTCAGAGGCCTATAAATAGACCGATAAGGTGCCTGAGAAGGGGTTGTTGAACCTTTCCACTATCTTCCTCACAGGCACCTAGCTCAGCACTGGCTAGGGAGGGGAAGACTCTCAGTTCTTCCGGGTACGAGGCGGGACCTCCAAGCTGAGTCCCCTCGGTCTGTTTTCAGGTCGCCGACTCTCGTCAGGACGGTAGCGCAGGGAGAGTACGTGTGGGCTGCATCCTGTTTCGAACTCTAGGAGGGACCGAAAAGCTGGTTCCAACACTGAGTAGTTGGGCTCTCTGAGCCTGAGGTAGGGCAAATTTGCCTGAGCTGTAGGATCCAGTTTGGATCTGAGGTAGGTGGTTAATTAATCACTGAGCTGTAGGACTTGGTTTCAAGTCTGAGGTAGGTGAGTCATTCTCACTGAGTTGTAGGGAACTTATGCCTGTAGTAGGATCTGACTGTATATCTGAGGTAGGGCCTTTGTGTTTGAAATTGTAGTAGAGTCATTCTCTCTGAGGTAGGATCCCTAGTGGATCTAAGGTAGGGCTGTCCTACCAGCATGAGTGTCGGGCCTTTGGCCCGAGGTTGGTGATATGTTGATCACTGAGTTGTAGGCCCTTGTGGGTGAGTTGTAAGTCTTGGAGTAGACGGAGAGATCTTGAGGGATCTGAGGTGTAAGCTCCTTGGAGCAGTGGTTTAGAGAAGGCCCTTTACTAACAGGAAGTTGGCAAGGTGGGAGGAGAGTGGATGTACCCAAAAATTGGGGAACCACTATAAGTCTGTGTGCTTTTCTGTGTTGTTTTCTTTGTGCAGGTACTTGAAAGCTAAATACTGCCAACACACTAAGTACTAAGGAATATAAAATTAAAAGCTAATAATATCAGTGAGACAACCTATTCACCCCCTAGGTTGTAAGCTACCTTAAAAATTAAAGACTTTCATGAAGGTTGGTACTTCAAAGTCATAATCAACAAGCAGATGGTAGGGTATACCCCTCGCCATCTCAAAGTGGCCTCTCACTACCCCAGATCGAAGGTACGCCCTTCTCCCTGTGGTAGGTCACAACACCGTCAGGGCCTTCCCCCATCACGACTGCTTCGGTTCGAAGGTTGGTACCTCACCATCATAATTAGTGACACCCCCAGTCCAGATATCTTAATCTTTGCTTGGTCAAAAAGTTAAAATGTCACCAGCTCTCATCCTCTAGCTTCAAACATTCGAGAGAGGATTGTGAACACGCTCAAAGAAACACTGTCAATATTGCACAAGCTCAACATTGAAGAAAATCTCAACGTTAAAAGGAAAGTTACAAATGCAATTAAAAAAAGCACATAAAAGCAACACATATATTGTCAAAGGATGATACAAAGTACAAATACAAAAATCCAAAACGGATACAAAGACCGTCACAAAGTAACGACATTGTACATACTCAATTAAAAAAATCAAATATGCAAAGGCAAGACAGCTACTTGCCAACTACATCTACATCAAAATTAGAACTCTAGCCATCATCATCAAAAAGATTGTCAAAACTAAGAACCAAGACAACACACTCAAACCTCCTGGCCACCATTCGAAGTGCCTTTAACACTCCATGCCAAAGGTCAACCTCGCGAACATCTCCTATCTGGGGCACTGCCACTCTGGTCCAGAATTCCTCACAGATCTCTTCCACAAGTAAACAACGATCGTGCATGTAGTCCAATGAATTCATGTACTAGGCAAGCTCGACAGCCTTCAGCTCTGATACCCGATCCTCTGAAGAAAGTCACTCCACCTCAGCCTTCGAAGCCCCTAGCTCCATCTCCAAACGAGAAGCCTCCTTATGAACAACCTTCAACAACTGTACAGTCTTCTCTACCAAGGATTTCTCTGTCTGCAATGCCGCCCGGGCCTCCTCAAGCTCAGCCTTCAACTCTAACCCATTCTGTCGAAATCGAGATATATCTCCATATCATTCCTCTCTTGAGACAACAAGTGAATCCTCTACCACCCAGAGATTCTCTTGAAGAGTCCAGTATCCATCCTTGAAGTTCATATAATGATCATTCCACGTGAATGCTATATGAGCTCAAGCTTCAATCTGTAACTAAGAAGAAAAGGGTCAAAAGTGCATAAAAGTAGCCAAATCAAATAACAGGAAAAAGAGCTCACTAACCACATCGCTCATCGCCTTCAAGGAGGAAGACACTCGGGGGAGGGGGGAGGAACCTCCGAATAGGGAACTTAGGGGGAGGGGGAGGGAGAAGACCCCAACACATTAAGATCAGGGTCAGTCAGTGTAATCTCATCTTAGGAAACCTCCTCAACCTAACAATCTCTTTACCATGAAGAAGATCGAGGCTCTGTATCTGCAACCCTACTACCCTTCAACAACAATTTTCTCTTTCGATCACAAACTAGACACACAACCACTGAATGTTGGGGATCAACTGATAGCCCACACTATAACAGGTGTTTCTGCTATATAAATAAACAAATACTGAACAAATGATTTGCCAGCTCCCGAGGCTCTGTAAGTCACAATATCGGAGAAACGTCTTGTTCTCATCCCTTCTGATGACGATATTGATCAGATAGAGAGCTCCAAAGTTCCGGCAGTCCCCAATAGTTCCAAACATAGCCAAACAAAGAGTTTCCATGGCGACGATCCGTATGACTCTCAAAATCAAGCCAACTTTTGTTGTTGTGAATCTCCATATGCACGCCACTGTCAACACAGATCTCACACCAATCTCTGAACATGTCCAAGGAAAATCTTGAGCAGTGCTCTCTAAAGAACACAACTAGCCCCATGATGTGTGTCATCCCAAGAGGAGTAAACTACGACATACGAACACCGAAAAATTTCAAAATATCAACCACTTCTTCACATGACAGAAATCAGTATCAGGATCGTAGTATCGTCACACACACCATCAGCTAACCCTTCGGCAAATTTTGAACTCTTTCTTCAATATAGGTTATCCTTACTTCAAGATCAGCAAGTATTTTGTATCTTTTTCTCCAAACCACATTTTATAGACGGTAAGTGTGGAGCGTAATCGCATCAGACGACCTTGTGCGTTATGCTTCGAAACCTGAAAAATAAGACGAGAAAAAATCATGGTCACTCATGGTAAGAATAATGCTGTCTCAAAAGCACAACCACATCGTTGGCGCTCAAAAGAGCCTCCCGCATGCGAGCACTTGCAACTCAATCAGAAACACAAAAAACCACACAAATGCGCAAGAGCGCACAAGGACATGCATGAAAACACACACACACACACACACACACACACACACACACACACACACACAAGTGCACACAGACACCCATACACAAACCCGCCTGCCTAGAAGAGCGTAAGCGCATAGGAGCCAAAGAATGCGCAGGCGCCCAAGACTGTGCATGTGTGTGAACCCAAAAGCAAGGATACACGCGCCTAGGTATGTGTTCAGGTGCATGCACACCTAATAGCACGTACACCCAGGTGCGTGCACACCTAGAGGTACACATGCCTAGGTGCACGCGTACCCAAAGGCACACGCGCCCAGGTGTGTGAGCACCCGGAGGCACGCGTGCGCTTAGGTGTGCATGCAACCGGGATGTAAGCACCCTAGTGTACAGGCAGGTGGGCATGCATCCAGATGTGCATGGGTGCACACGAACTTAAGTAAACACATGCTCAGATATATGCATACGCCCAGATGCATGTGTGTGTGCGCCCACCCAGGTGCGCGCGCAAGCTCGAATGCATGTGCACTCGATTCCATGCGGGCACATGCATGAACGGAGGCACCTGTGTGAGGCTTCGTGTTGGTGCGCATATGCCCCCTACGCCATGCACAGGCCAGCACACATGCCCCCGCCTTCGCACATGGCTGCACATGCACTCCCACCTCAAAGAATTTCTTCCCCGCTCCTACGTCCATGCACCTCTTTTCCACTCAACCATTCTACCTCTTTACAACGCACCTTGACACACGCATCATAGCAAGTCACTTCCGCCGGCACCTTTTGGTTCGACATCACCATGATCGCCACATAAGAAAAATCTCTCACAAAAATCCTCGCTCTTCGCATGCTCTAATTCTAAGCACTGAGGATTTCGGGGGCATATGATGTGTTCAAGGTAAAATATATAGTACAATTTGGGTGTGGATAGTCCATCACCCATAATTCCCACTAACTTGGTGGAAATCATGGGGGCAACTCCTGCGCGTGCAATCGACAGGTCGGATCCCACTCAAAGCTCGCACACAAACCGTCCACGACCAATCGAAATGGCTAGCATCTGCCTCCACCCCTTGACGTCCAACCGTCGAGGAGTAAGGGGGCCCCGGTAGGCTGATCCCACCGCCTCCCGCGGCTGCGAGGTCCTACCCGCATGGGACGACAACACCCCACGACCACCCCCCGTGGCCTCAATGTCGCTCCTGCAAGGTGCGATTGCCCCCGTGCGCACCCCGCCCTGCGGTCACCTACCGCAAGGAAGAACCCATAATGTGTGGTTGTGCCCGCAGCCTCTCCACGCGACCGCCTCCCTGACTGCGAGGTTGACGCTGGTGCTAGGGCTGACCGCGGCCAGTTGTCCCGCCAGCCATGACTCTTCCTCCTCGTCGTGGCTGGTCATCCTGCCGGCCGGGACTCTTCCTCCTCCGGTGGTTGATTGCCGCCAAGATGTCCGCCTATGAGGAGGAGCTATCTCTGTCGTCCAATCATCTTACCTCAATCACCGCCGTCCATTACACGAATAACCCCTCGTGTAACCACCATGGTTAGTGGGGAACATTTGTATTAAATTAATATTATTGTGCACTTATAAAATATATTAATTAATATTTTTTTTGAAACTATGCTAAATATGACATCCATTTAGTAATTCGGGTGGTTACAAAGTACGGATAGCTAATAACTACGGTAATCACCCCTTGAAGCCAATAAAAGGAACCCCAGACCCCCCCTTTATTTCTAACTTCTGCTTCTCCAGCTTTCTTCTTCCTCAGATCGAAGCTCTGCCAAAATTCTCCTACGAGCCTCCTCCTCCCATGGAGCCACCCAAAACTTTGCCCGAGTCCATGATGATCTAGAGAAGAATACATTCTGTTCGCCGCTCTGTGAAGTCTATTACATGTGCGACGCACTTCAAGTCCATACCAACACTTCTCTACATGTTAGGCCACGAAGTTCACCGGCCAAGAAGTGTCTGAGAATGCTCGTCTCCTCCTTAAAGTGATACAAACTGAGCTTCTAGTGAGGTGGTATGTCGCCCACCAAGCACACATGTAATCACTCTCATCTCAAAGCTATAATGAGGAGCGACATGTCACCCACGATTCCACCAACAACCTGTAGACCACAACAAATAGTAAAGTTTGACCGGCACCATCACATGGTTATTTTACCTACTTGGGGGGGTTTTTTCACGTTAAAATCGCTTTGTATTCTACTCTACTTATTCTGTGACTGTGTGCATGGTTCACCGCTCCACAGGCTAAAGAGATCTAGTTTAGTCCGGTCTGTCAGGAGGGTTAAGTTGGCCGTAACTATATATATATATATATATTCAAGTTTGATAGTAGGTAAGTAGATGCAGTTGAGTTTGGGAGAAATTAGCGATTTTGTTGTTATATTTTATTTCTAAGTAGATAAGAAAAATCATTAACAAATTTTAAGTTATTATATATGATCTTCATTTTTATTTTGAAATTATATTCAAAATATTATTTCATATTTGTATTTATTTAAAATTTTATATATTTTTTGTAGCAAAACTTTAATGATAAAATATAACTAATAAGAAGAAAAATCTATTTTTCACAGGTACTTTAATGGTGTTATTACAATTTCCACTTATTATGAGGACACTTTACTATCTGTAATTAAAATTAGTCTGTTAAAAATATTTGCATTTATAGTAATGAATGATTTGTTATTATAACAAAATATAAAACACTTATTTCAAAAAATATTATTTTGTAACGACAACAAAATCTCATTACTAAATATCACTATCAGTAACAAACTGTGTTTTTGTGATAGTTAAATCCTTACTAAAGATGTAATTTGTTGTAGTGACAACAAAACAATTCCAATCATGTCAGAGTTCCATTCAGATACATTCCAAAACCATTTACCTACTTTCAAAGGCAGAGATTGAAAGAGAGCAAGGCAGAAAAGTAGTTAACTAGTCAGATACAGAAGAGAGAAGCGACTGAGGAAGCAATAATTAAAAGAGACAAAGGGGGTATGATCATTTAGGATAAGGACGATGTTGTTTAACATATTAAAACACTCTTCTTTGATTTATATACATGAAATTTTGGAATGTTGTCCTTGTCTATTCATTCTGGTTGTTTATATATTTATTTTTGTTGATGTACATATCATTTATATTTGAGGTTCTGCCTTTTTCAAATGGTGGAAGATTGTTGGGAACAGTGCCCACAATGCTCCTGATTTAAAGAAGTCCTCACAATATAGATGATCACACTTGTATTTGATGGATGTGTATTCATATTGTGATGCAGACAGGTACACAATAGTACATGCCCAACATAGAGCTAGACTTGTGTCATTAGACATAGTCTTCCCATTGTAATCCTTCATTGTGCAAGACATCATGCCGACCTAAGTTCTAGACTAGGTTGGACTTGTTACTTACTTTGAAAAGAATCAGTTATTCAAGTTTAAGAAGAATCAGGTTGAGCAAAGAAATCAATTTCAAAAATATTGATTTTCGGTTAAGTCAAAATTTGACTTGATATCAAGTTGACCGATTAGACAATCAAGTCAAATGGATAAATTAATCAAGTCAAATTGTGCTCATCATCAACATTAGAATTCCTATCGAGCACTTATTTGACTAGACATGCAAACTGAATGAACAGGTTATAAGTCTTATGAGAAAATCTCAATGAATTTGCTAAGTTCGTAATCAACTAGAAAATCAAGTATCTCATTCCAAAAAATTGAAGTCTATTTATGATGGAGTATCATGAAAGTCAAAATCAACTTAAGTATAGATTCAAGAAGAACTTAAGTCGATCGTATTGAATTATCAAGTCGATCTTGCTGAATTATCAACTCAACTCTTGTTGATATTCAAGGAAGACTGAGAAGGTTCAGTGGACTTGAGTAGATATGTCAAGACTAATCGAGCTGAAGGAAGACGTAACTATAAGAAGAAGAGAATTTGGCCAGATATCTAAGATTCAGTCTGATAATTTTTTGGAGGAATTTGACTGAACAAGCTGAATTTGGATTAACAAGTGTAATTCAACTTAACAAAGGTTATTCAAGTTGAATTGCCGAGTAAAGGCAAAAATTTGAATTGCTCGGAAATTTGTCCTATGGCCAAATACCGCCGCGGAATGGGGCATCGAGATCTGCTCTTTCTGGATAAGGGTTTTCTGATAACTTGTAATACACCAAATTTCCTGAAAACAACAGGATGTTAGTCACTGGAAGTTACCGCCAGGCAGTAGAACTATCGATGGTGGTAGCCAATGAATTAATTCAAACATTATCTCTAGAAGGTACAGCCCGGCGGTAGCGGTCTCGCTGGCGGTAGTATGCCTTGTATCATGATGCGTTGAGGCGGTCGTTGAGCGGCAAAGCGATGCTGGATGAGACCACTGCCACTGCCTAAATTACCGTGCGGTGGTAGCTATTTTTAAAATGAGAGCTCAATTGAATCTTGGCCATCCACTCCTTAGGAGGTGGAGATCCTGTGGCTGATAGTACAACCCAGATTGCTAAGAAGCTGTGAAGAGGTTAGAGTTTCTCATTCTATTCCTCACTTTCTCTCTCTTATGTTTTGAGAAAAGGAGAAAGAAGAGAGAAGAAGAAGGAGAAGGGGATGGAGAAGGTTAAACCAACCCTAGAGAAGAGCTTGAGAGGCATTCTTATGATTGGAGTAGCAATCCGAGGCTAGATCTGTGGAGAGAAAAGTGTTGCGAACATTTCCATCTGGATCAAGTGTAAGCTCATGGCTCCTAAATGATCGACAAGGGTAATGATCTTTCTTGGACATATGAAGTCCTTAATTTGGCATAGTTTCATGAAGTCCCCCACTAATTGGTGGAGAGCGAAGGGATTTCCAATGGGTTGATCGATGATATCCTAGGTAATAAACTTGCATATAGAATCCAGAATTGAAGTTGGAATAGGCATGCTATGAGAAGCCCATTTGGATAGGTTGGTCTAGATTGGTGATGGTTATCCTGTTAGTTTGCTTATCAGAGAAGACTCCATGGTTAAATGTGTAGTTTACAGAGTCATGGGATGTGTAGGTTGCTGCAGTGAGATTACTGGAGTTGGTCTCTAGGAAAACACCCAAATTTTGGGGAAGAAATGTTGTTCTGTCCCCTACCACACGGCGGTAGATATACAGCTGGTGGTAGCTCCCAGAGAGTTGTTGATTGTGGTTGCGAATCCTGTATCGATGATACAAGGTGGGTAGCATATTAAGCTGAGAGCTTGGAGAGTCCATCTATGGTGGCTGTGAGAGCCAGCTTTAGACATAACTCGGTTATGTATATTGTATACAGGAAAGGAAAAGCCGACCCTCTTCTTGTAGACCACTGTGTGGCATGTCGATTTGAGCAATGGAAAGGGATGATTTGTTCTCGTTTTATATCACTTGACTAGACGGCCTAAAGTAACTGGTGTGATCGGGGGCATATGAGAGGGTATTGGCTTTGAGCATGACAAAAAATACTCGATGTTGGACTATCAGGTCTAGGACTATGGATGGTGGTGGAAAAGTCTAGAACACCAAAAATGTGCCATGAGTGCACGAGACATGTGGCCATGTGTGCAAATATCTATGATGGTTGAGATATAAAGATATTGTCATGCTCCTTGTTTGCTGGGAAGGAGCACCGCCGCCCCGAGAGAGTGGTGGGGTAATTATAATTTGGTAAACTAATGATGCCTATTGCCTTATTTTGCCACTTTTTGATGGGTTGTACCTATGCAGGTGCTGGAGAGCCGAGCAAGAAGTGGTGAATACAATTTCCTTTGCTATACTAGCTGGACCTTAAGGGTGAAAAGGCAAATTGTTTACTATTTTCATGTGTGATCAACTTGTGAGCTAATGTTTTTAAAACACATTCTTTGATAAAACAGTCTGTAAGAACTTAAGGCCAAAATACTTTGTGTATTTTGTATATATCATTCCTACAATTTGATAGTGGACATTCTTGGTGTTGGGTTCTATTACCTAAATGCTTCCGCTAGAATGTAACTCTGAGTTAGGACACATGTATGGTTTTGGAATCAATGCAAAACTCCGCTGACTGTTCGTGGAATATAGTGTGGGGCCCCAGTCAGACGTTATGTTATATTATTCATGACGGATGGGGGTGTAACACAATTATCATCTAAGAAATAACTGTTAAGCCTTGATTTTATAAATAGAATGGTATGGGATCTGTAACCCTAATGAATCGAATGGAACGAAGAATGACAAGAAGAAGATTTTTTCATTGCTACTAATTCTTAATCAGTTTTCATCTCTAAAGTAGCAGAGGGATCTTCAGCTGTGCTGATAAGCTTTTATTGAAAAGATCAATACTGCTCATTCTGAAGATCAAGTAGAAGTTGTTCTACATCGAAGCTTCAAGAAACTCATGTTCAATCACGAAATACTTAACAAAGTCTAAAGGAAGTTGTTCCTTGTCTACAAATTTTATCAACTATAGGATCCCTTGTGGATCTGAGTGGTAGGATTCCTTACGGGGGATCTAAGCTGTAGGGTTCTAGAGTGAACCTGGGTTGTAGGGTCGACTGCGTCCTGAGGTAGAAAGCCAGTTAGCGATTCTAAGGTAGGATTCGTTGCGATAAATCTATGTTGTAAGATTTTGAGTGTGGATATTAAGGTAGAATCTCCTGTGGATCTAAAATAGGAGACACAGTCTCTGAGTTTGTAGGATCTGTAGATCTGAGCTTTTAGATGAGTTTGCCGAGGCAAGCGAGCTGCTAGATAGGTGAATGGGGGAAGTGGATGTATCCAACTCGAGGAATCATTATATTTGCTTGTGTTTGTGATACGATTTGTGGTTTTCACTCTTAAATCTATTATTCCGCATAAAATCTTTGAAATAGACGACATCACCTACTCACCCCCCTCTAAGTGAAGTGACATCCCACAACATCCAAATAGCATACTAATATAACACTATAGTTTTGTATATATCCTATATATTTAGATATGGTTATTTATCAAGACATCCCTCACAAGTTTATTCAGTATGAAAAACACAACTTCATTGTTGTTCTACATGTAGACAAAATCAAAATATAGGTTTTGATGAGCAGAATTTTTTGAATCGCACTTTAGTTTTCAACCACACTACAACTTCATGATATGTTTTATTATGCAAGTTTTTTCTCATAGAGTGATTTAGCAAGGATGTGCTAAGCTATAATAGACTACTTTCGCTTAAAATGTTATATTTGGATATATTTACTTCCATATATATATATATAGACTTTAATATGTTTCCATGTTAGTCATCTTATATTTAGAATTTAGTATTTAAACAACGTACGCACAATTAAGACATTTATTATGAAAATTATATTGTAACTTTATGTAATCATTAATTAAAGTTGATGACTTGTACAAGAGTTTATAATAAATATGTCGTGAATAATAATTTTATAAATGGTATATGCAGAATAACTATCATGCATTTGAATAGGGATGGATTAAAATCATGTTTGTTTAGGAGGATATGGTATTACAGATGAGTACAAAATGGGGATGAAGGGATTCATAGAATTATGCCAACAATATCTAGGACATATGGATCAAGAAACAATTTGATGCATGTGCTGTGATTGTAGGAGCTTGAAATTTATTGTGCCTGATATGGTCAATTTTCACCTTATCTCTAGAGCATTTGAACGCAATTGTATTAATTAGATTAGGCAAGGGGAACCACTTTAGGATGAACCATCCACTAAAGTCTCTACTATTTGTATGCATGAGCAAATTGTGTTTGATCTGGGATTCATTGAAGAGCAACAAAATTATTTGAGGAATATGATCGTTGATGTCGCTGGTCCTGAATTTAATTGGAATATTATGGATGATCCACAAGATCCTAACCCGATGACACAAAAATTCTTTTGACACAAAGGATGTTGTTGATAGTCCTTTTTGGCTTGGTTGTGAGAATTATTCAATATTGTCAACATTGACAGAACTCTTAAACATCAAGTCTGAGTCAAATTTAAGCGTTAGACATTTTAGTCAATTTTTAAAGGCATTTGGTCAAATGTTTGTTAATGGGCATATGTTACATGATAGCTTTTATTCATGCAAACAGACGGTTGTACCACTAGGCCTTGGACTTCAAAACATTTATGCATGCGAAAATAATTGTATGTTGTATTGTTCGTTTGATGAAATGTTACAATAATGTTGGATATGTCACCACCCTAGGATTAAGACTAGGAATAAATATGTGGAAAAGTGTAAACTTATACCATTTTAAAACCGAGTTATTTACCACTTACGCCAACGCTATAAAAGTTGTATATGTCTAAAGACACTACAAAACATATGAGATGGCGCAAGAAAAACATTTGTGAGGAGGGAAAATTATGCCATCTGAGGGACAATGAAGCTTGGAAGCACTTTGATCAAACTGAATCTATATTTTCAGTCGTTCCATGAAATGTTAGACTTGAGCTTTCAACTAATGGTTTTAATCTACATAATCAAGGATCTAAACCTTATTCTTGTTGGCTGATTATTCTGAACCCTTTCAATTTACCTCTATGGATGTGTATGGATAGACCTTATTTGTTTCTTACCTTACTCGTGTCGGGTCCAAAGAGTCTAGGTAATAACTTAGATGTATATTTACAACCTTTGATAGATGAGGTTAATTACTGTGGAGTTTCAGGGTTAAGACTTATGACATCTCTACGAAACAATTTTTTTTTGATGTGGGCGGCATTAATTTGAACCACTAGTGACTTTCCTGTATATGGAATGTTGTCAGGTTAGAGTACACATGGTAAACTAGCATGTCCATATTTCATGAATCGTATCATGCCATTTATACTCAAACATGGTAGGAAGCCATGTTTTTTTAGTATCATCATTTATTTTTTCCTTTAATCATCCTTATAGATATAAAAAAGACAACTTCACTAAGGGAAGGATTTAGATATATACACCTCTCATTCACTTAACTGGTCATGTGTAAGGCCCTCCCCCAACCATGTAATGACCGGCTTTTCAGGAAATGGAACACATCATATTATACCAAATCACAAGTGGAAGCAATATAAGAAACCATCACACACATATATAAGTAAAATGCCATATCTATATATTCATACAAACAACCCAGTGGGCTCAAAACGACCATCACTACTACACTCTCCAACACAGTACTAAACTCTAAGGACTCACATATCAAAAGTTGGGAGATATGGTTGCTACATCTACTCATGCAGGTTCTAATACCAGTATGCCCTCATGCGGTTGCTGGATCCTGCACTACTCCGTCTCCTAAAAATGATGTAAAATAACACGTTAGTTAAAAGACTAAGCAGATACACACCTCCTCCCCAAAAACCATAGCTTGGGGAAGAGAGTGAGTACAAAAAATAAAATAGCAGAATCAGCAAGAGTGTTAGCAATAATATATATGTCCATATAAATAGGTAATAAGCTAGGAGCATACTTTGCAGATAATTTTAATAATTGAGAAGAAACATTTATATGAACAGTTATTAAAACAAGCAGGGGTGCAACCATGTAGGTGTTCACAACATGTAGCAACTCCATATATCAACATAGTTTGAATATCTTATCTTTTAGTAGATTAGAGAGCACTATGAGACTCATCGATATGGTTGTCGGTGATAGTGGCTTGTCCTGCCACTTCTGGGTGTGGACATACAACACTGCCTAGACCTCATTATACAACTTAGTGTAGTCTTGGATGTGAGCGACTTCAGGCAATAACTACATTTTGGCCATCCAGCGGAGGGATCCAGCGGGTATACTATGACCGAGCTCTTGGGGTACACTTCTCCCTATTGTTGAAATTCAACAACGTTCTAGTACCGGTACGAACGGTCTACGGGCATGACCGACCGACAACTTTTCACCATAAGAAATTTACAATCTTAGCAAGCAATAAATAAAATAGATAACTGGTACCTTCGGGTCTGCAGTGATTTGACCTACTTGACATGAAATAATTTGGGTAGATGACCATTTACAAGTTATTATAGCGGGATCCAAGCAAAAAGTGCAGAAACAAAGTAGTAGTAAATTGCAACAATTAAGTGTCGTAAGTAATGATGCTGTAATAAAATGTAGAATTAAAATACTGAAGTAAACTATAGTAAATAAGGTACTGAACTGTAGACAAAGCAGTACACAAAAAATATAGTAATAGAAGTAAAAGAAAGGAACTGAAATTAAATACGGGGACTGAAATACTGAAATAAAGAATAGAACAAGAAATTATTTAGTTATACATTTCCTTTTCTATTTAAGGAGGCAAGTTCAGTCCTTCTCTTTGTTCATAGGATGCTTCTTCGTTTATTGGAGGCAAGTTCTTCACTCCATTCACAAGAGGCTTCTTCGTTCATAGGAGGCAAGTTCTTCAAGTGGTTCATAGGAGGCAAGTTCTTCACGTCATTCATAGGAGGCTTCTTAGTGTCATATTTGGTTTCACCGACTTATTTAAGTTTGATAATTATTGTTGTTGAACTTCTTAGATTAGATTACTTGGACTTATATTTAAGAGATAAGACCTTATTAAAATATCTCATTTCTTTTTATAATGATTCAACTACTGAGATTATAAACTCTCGTAAGAGGTATGTCATGACATTTATAAACCTTGAGGCATCAACATGATTGGCCATTAGAGGGTGGTGAAGGTGATAGGGCTCGGGGTGGCTATTTCAATCACAATGGTGGTCTGGTGAGGGTGTGTCTGGGATCGGGTGAGACGTGTAGAGCTACAAGTTGGGTAGGGGACCTATATATAGTTAGGCAGGAGCCCCCTCCCATCACTGGTATGGGATTATTCCATCTAAGTAGGAATTTCTTTGGCCCTCCTCTAGCTATAATGGATAGATATCCTTCATCTGATGGACATGGACATATTAAAAGTCCTAAATCCAGGGCTCAATCCTTGGGAGGCTTCCTGATTGTAGGAATCTAGGATGAGTAGTTTCTTGGGCCTTGGGGAAAGATATAACACCTTCATCCATCACAGAAATATAATAGAGGGTCCGGCTGGGGCCCCACACCATATCCCACAGACAGACGATGGAATTATATGTTAATATCAAAAACTACTCGAATCCTAACTTAGAGCATTCTAGCGGAAGCTTCAGGGGTTGAATTTTGAACTAAGGTATAATAATAATGCCCACTATATAAACACATGAATGTTATACAAAAATACACAAAAGTCACAATCGCCGGTGATAGTAACTGTCGCCTGGCGACAATCAATAGTAGCTTATAACTATTCTGGCCTTATGGCCTTACATTTAATCTTTGCATGGTGTGGATTACAGACATCGGCATGCAGCCCGGCCACACCTAGAAATAAGAAAACTTCGCTTGGCCTTCGAGGACCGACATAGCTTCTGGTGCTTTAGCCCGCTACTTCCCGCTCGGCTCTCCAGCACATGCACAGCGACAATCCACCACAAGGATGACAAACAAGGCAACAATCAGCATTTAGCCGACCAATTTATAACGACCCCACCCCTTACTCGGGGCTGCGATTCTCCTTCCCTATATGAAACAACAATGTGCATTTAAGCAGTTAATACCACAGATATAGGCTCAACGGCCACACACCTCGTGCACTGAGGGCCCATTCTCGGTGTACCGGACTTCCCGAATACCACCTCCCGTTCAGAGGTACAAGACTTAGCGGTTCATTCTTGAGCATTTCAGTCTTTCCGCCCCCAGGCCTAACACTCTCATTATGCCAACGACGATTGCCAGTTACTTTAGGAAATCCTATCCGAACAACATAATGTGGGTGCAGTTCAGCTCTTTCCCATTGCTCAAATCGCCAGTCAACGCTGATGGTCCCAACCATCATGGCGAATGACAAGACACGAGGCAGCCTCCCCCTTCCCTTTCTGTGCAACGGCCTGTAGCGATGGGCACTATAGGCTTACAGCTTAGTTACGGCTCTCACGGCCAAAATAGTTGGCGTCCAAGGTTCAACTCACATACTAGCCTCATTGCCTTCGCAAGACAGGATTTACACCAAAATAGGCTGACACCCCTTGCCACCATAGTTGGGCACTACTGGCTGTCAGCTTTTCATACATGACCCTTAGGTCTCCCTGGACAGGCCTCACAAATATAGCTCATTGGGAGCTATTGTCGGCGATACTCACTGTCTCTCGGTGATATCCAACAGTTTTGCAAACTATGAAATCTCTTGGTTATTTTCCTAGAGAGCATCTCTAGTATTCCTGCTACTCCTATTTCAGGGCATAACTTACAAACCCCATAAACTACTCGTTTATACGCAGAGTCTTCTCCGACACGCAAAATAAAACATCACCAATCCAGACCAACCTGTCTGGATGGGCTTCACTCAGCATGCCTATTTCGTACTGCAAATTTCCGGATCTATATGCAAATAAAATCCGGGATCACAATGATCAACCCACTGGAAACCACCCTTTCTTCACCTTTTGGTGAGGGGTTCTATGCACGTATGCAAATTGAGAACTTCACTTGTCCATGGAGAAAATTTTTACCCTTGTAATCCGTTTTGGAGCCATGAACGAGCATTAATGTCCAGTTGGAAAGGAACGCTCCACTTTCCTCTTCGCGGATCTAGCCTCAGTTCTCGATTCCGACCACAGGATCTCCTTCAACAAGCCTTCCAAGCTCAGCTTCAGCCTTCTTCCTTCGCTCCTTCTTCCAAGAGAGCAAATGGGAATGAAGAGAGAGAGAGAGAGAAGTGAAATGAACTTCTCTTGATCTCTCCTCTACTTAAGTGGCCTCATGATTAATCCCATCCACATGCTTATTTTATCAAAAAGGAAGCAAAGGACAAGATTTGAGTTGACCGGTAAACTTTAGCGATATTGTCGCGCGATATCGACTGTCGCCCGACGACATCGGCTTTCTCGCCGCTTTGATCCCAGTCAACCATCGCTCATCATCCACCGACTGGCCAAATGACACGTGTCCACCCATTTGTGGTAGTATCGCCCGACGATACCCACTGTCGCCGTTCTGATATCTCACTCATCGCTTGACGGCGTTGAGTGCATTGAGTTCACTCAATGCTTTAAGGCGTCAAGAGCGTTGAGAGCTGGGGCTATTGTCGTGCAATACCCACTATCGACACACGATAGTCTTTTACTCAATGATTTGTTGAAAGGCGTCGAGTGTGTTTAGCTCACTCAACCCTTTATGGCGTCGAGTGTCATCGTTATTGCCGCTGGCGATACCCACTGTCGCCCAGTGATAACGACCAAAAAGTTCTGCTGACAAATTTATCTAGTGGAGGTCTTTTTGGTCCTTGATCGAAACCCCAACATTCAGCCATTTGGCTAGTATTCAGGGTCCCCTTAGGACATGAGGGTGGGTTCAAATGGGGCTTATATGAAAGGCTTGAGTGAGTGTGGAGTCATCCATTAAAATATTCCAAAATTTGTGATTTTTGGAGGGTTTGACCAAAGTAGACCCTAGGGTGGGTCCCCCTATGTGGGTCAAGGTCAAAGTAGGTCCATGTCATCTGGTGGGGAGTCAATGTTAGAGTATTAGAGTAAAATTAGTGTGTGTGCATTTTTCAATGCTTCAAAAAGCTTGATTTGACTAATGTTGACCAAACAATTATTGGAGTTTCTAGGGTGATCTGGAAGTAGTCAAGTAGTTAGTCTCACTGCCAATGTAATATAAGAAAGGTGTTTGGAGAATATTGGAGGAACTGTTGTCTTGACAAGACATATCATCGTGTTCTCCAGCCATATCATCATATTGACTCGACAATATTGTGAATATCATCATGTTTCACTTGACAATACCCTGCTATAGTTTGATACAATGATATCATCATGTTGACTTGATGATATTGTGGATATCGTCGTGTTAAACATGACAATACTTTGTTATGGCTTTGCACAATGATATCGTCGTGTTGACTCGGCAAAATTGTAAATATCATCATGTTCAACAAGATAACATTCTGCTACAGCTTTATACAATGATACTATCATGTTGACTCGATGATATTGGTAATATCATGGTGTACATTGTAATAATACGATGGTATGGTCTATTTGATCAATATCCAAAACCTTGGTCACTTCCAAGCTTATAAGGCATCTTATTGGCGATTGGGTCACTTTTATTGGGTCTAGTAGGACTCTAGTGATCCAATAATATTTGGGATGTTACAATCCAAAAAAAATGAGATAATGTCGCCCTCAAAAATTGCTTAAAGTAGTGCGGGTTTGAAGGCATCGTTGTTGGATCAGGTGGAGCCCTTAGACGGGCGGGGGGGGGGGGGGGGGGGTGCGGTGGGGGTGGGGGGGGGGGGGTGGGGTGAATAATGGTTTTAAAACAAGTTTAAAATAAAGGCAGAGAATTAGAATAATTTTATTTTTCTGTTACTATCGCCAACAATAGTCTTGTCGTCAGGCGATAGTAACAAAATCTTCGCTTTCTTTAAAAAAAACTCATTTTAAAGGGTAGTAGACAAACAATTAAAGAAAAACAATAATTTTATTTCAGAACATATGATTACAAAAACTTTGATTCCAATCACTCTTGGGATCGAGATGACAATAAATTTTTTTCTTTTTCTATACCGACCCTTCTCCCAAGGACCGGTTGGTTCTAGCCTATCTCCTAGATAAGGCCTCGAACCGCCCTTAGATTTACCCAAGACCATGTTTCCTCAACACAACAAATTTGTAGAATCCCCTTAGGAAATCGACATCCTCACCGGATGATTTTGCCCATTAAATCTCAAAAGACTCACTCACCCCTACCTGCGGTGAATTTACAACTTCGAGGAAATAAAATAATTGAAAATACAATAAGACTAAAGAAACTCTCTCAATGAGATCGACTCATCGGTCAATATGCGTGATCAATCCTTTCTCCGAGTCTGTAGGCTTAACGAGCATTGTGTGGAGTTCTTGTCACCAAGGATGAGACTCTCGCAAAATTATGAGAGTTCTGGCTTCGGTCATGGACTCCGTTTTGTGTCTCATTGTCATTCTCTGTGAAAGGAGGAGGACTACTCTTTTATAGGCACAAAACCTCTGCCATCTGTAGAACTACCGCCATATGAAAGCTTCTTTAGGCAGTCTTCATCTCCTTTGGAAATCATCATCTTTGGCAACTTTCTATAAACATTTTATGAAACATTTTCATGTCATTTTAGAAAACGTTTGGACTTTGAAAACCAGAATTTTGGCAACCTTTTCTTCAAAAAATGTACTCTCCAAAAGATATCACCCATGTGTAGTGCTACCGCTTAGGGGTAGCACCTTCTATTTTCAGCAGCTTTCTTCCATGACTGGTATCCTTCCTTTTCTGTCAGATTGCTAGTATTAGCGTCAAAGGTAGCGATACCGCCCGGCGGTAGAAACATAACTTTTCCATCATTGTCTTTTCTACTCATCTTCCATGAGGTACATAACCTATAGTTCTTACATATTATAAACACATAACAATCATGATCAAATACAAATTAAGATTTGTTATTCTCAAACTAAGAGATGCGGAATGCATATTCCAACAAACTCCCCCTTTTGATAATAAAAAAACCCTTTATGAAGAAATAAAGCATAAAAGGAAAGATGTTTGTGTTTATAGGAAAGCGTTATGAACATACTCCTCTTAGATGGATACTCCCCCTACATAGATGCTTCTTAATTTGTACTTTCCCTAAATGATATATTTCTTCAATTTTAGTCTCCCTCTTTTCGTATTATCAAAAGAGGGTGTGCCAAAGTATAACGCCCTAACTTTCCCAAAAGCAGGAAAAGAGTTTCTGGGAGATACCACCCGACAATAGTGTTACCGCGTGGTGGTACCCCCGTGAATTTAGTGACAGGACACTCGAGAAGATACCGCCCAGTGGTAGAGATACAATGGCGTTAGCTAGGTCAGTTTATTGGCAAAGTTCTTGGGTTGCTACCGCGAGACGGTAGTAGCTGTTGCGTGGCTATAGCGGTTGTATTGTAACTGATGCTGGTTACCGCATGGCGGAAGCATCTTATCGCGCGACGATAGCACTTCTGTAATGGCGTGGTCACGTGTCGGCCTATAATTGGAGGGCCTGGGCAGTGGCACGCAAACTAAGGCATTGATTAATGGTACCATGTGGAGGCAGATAGTTACCACGCGGTAGTAGCTCGGTTTATAGTATTGGAAGAGCTATTTTCTCTTCATTTCTTTTGAGAGCATTTGGGTTGAAAGGCTGGTGGAAGAGCAACGTCGGACAAGGGAGATCGTCCGTCGTTGGAGTTTTGGAGCTTTGATTTGCGAGATGAGTTCGGATCTAAAGAGGAAAAGCTGAAGCGGTCGTTTCCATCTGTCTAAAATCTCTCCTATGGCGCCGAAACGGACTTCTAGGATAACGATCCTATTCCTTGGACATGTGAACTCCTTCATTTTGGCATTTGAGGGTATATGCTCCACGAATGCGTGGAAGTGGGTCACCCGACGGGTAGATCCGTGTATCCCAGTTAGTGTTGCATTTAGATCTGGAATCGAAGTATGGAATAGGCATGTTGTGTGAAGCCCATCCGGATGACTTGGTCTGGATTGGTGATGTTTGTATGTTTTGTATGTCTGAGAAGACTCTGTGGTAACCGCGTAGATTTTTGGGTCATGGGGTGTGCAGATGGATGCAGTGAGAGTACTGAAGGTGGTATCCAGGAAAACACCCCAAAAGGGGGAAGAATCACTAGTCTGTCTCCTATCACATGGCGGTAGCGCTACCTCTGGCGATAGCTCCCAGTGAGAACTGCGTTGTTTGCATGGCCGGTCTCGTAGAGACCTGGAGGCTATTGCTTTGAGAGACCTGTCCCTTGTGGACCTGGAGGCTAGATTGTGGAGATGAGAGCCTGTGTGGCCCAACTTAGGTGGCCGTGAGTGCTGGCCTATGATCATAATGAGATTATTATCTGTACGGATGGGAAAGGGGATGCTGACTCGTGTCGTGGCTTGTTGTGCCTGATGATTTGAGCACCGGGAAAGAGCTGAATTGTACCCAACCCTATGCTGATCGACCTGGAGTGAGTCAAAGTATAAATCACCATGACTTGGTTGTAGGAATAGGGGCGTTGTCTTTGGCTACAGCCCTAAAATACTAGAATGCGCAAACGTTGCTAACCGTCGCAGAGAATGGAGGTGCGACCAATTGGGATGTGGTGCACTGTGAATGTGCCCTAAGAACACAGGGCGTTGGTCGATTGTACCAACATCTGCGCGGAATGGTGCTTGCTTCCACATTCTGATTGCCAAATTTTGTTAATGCTAATTCATGTAGGGAAGGAGCAACACCACCCCAAGTGAGGGGTGGGGTTGTTATAATATGGTCAACTAATGCTGACCGTTGCTATTGTTTGCCACCTTTGCGGTGGAATGTTCCATGCAGGTGCAGCCGAGCCAAGTGGGAAATAGTGGGCTGGAGCCCAGGATTGCTAAGATGGCCCCCGAAGGCCAAAGCAAATTACCCATTTATTTTATCGTTCATGTGTGGTCGGCCTGCGTGCCAATGTATGCAAGACAATTTATTTTATAAGTTGAATGTTGTAAGGCCGTAAGGCCATAACAGTTATGTATTTGGTTTCTCATTCCTATTTCTGTGTTAGTGGACATTCATTTGGCTGGGTTTCTATAAACATTAAAATTACTTCTGCTAGATTGCACTCTGTGCTAGGATGCATATGATTGGATTATGGTTTCAATAAGTAACTCCACTAACTGTCCGTAATATATGGCGACGGGCCCCGACCAGACCTTTTATTATATGCTATGTGACGGATTGGGGTATTACAAGTTGGTATCAGAGTGAGGTGTCGGTCTTTCTTATTCGAAATCATAGGCGAATTCTTTTAAGGGATGGTGGGCACATGTGTGTGCGTTACCATTATAACATGAAAAGAATCCATGAATGTCCACTTAGGAATGAAAATACACATGTTTGAGGAACTTGTGTGTTCCTATAGTTGCATTTTGGAATTTGCTTGTCATATAATTGAGTGTTTTCACGATTTTAGGTGACTAGGAGTGGTGCGGAGCTGTCGCAACGTCAGCAATCTTTGTAGAGTAGTGCGCCTAATGATGCGCCGCCGACCCCTCCTTCTACTGAAACCATACAAATAGTAGCTGAAGTGGTGTTCGCTATGATAAATGCCCAACCTGGGAGACAAGTGCATCCTCCTGCTCCTGGATTAGGCCACATACTGCTTGGCATAGCAAAACCTATAGTAGAGGATCAAGTAGCGGCAGAGCCCGTAGTGCATAGGAGAGCGACTGAAAAACAGCTAAAGCACGTGATGAGCTTTAATCCACCAGTGTTTGTCGGGACTAAAACCCCAATGCAAGCTGAGGACTGGCTTTCCAGGCTTAAGAGATTCATGTCTGCAATAGAGACTGAGGAGTGGCAGAAGGTTACAATAGCCACTTTCCTTCTGAATTGTGAAGCAAGGATATGGTGGGATGAGTTAGAGCTGTATCACTTCACTGGGAGATAACTCACCGATATCTCGATGGAAGAGTTCTCGAGACTATTCCTGGCTCGGTTCATCCCGTCAACATAGATGATAACTATGAAAAATCAATTTTAGAGGCTGACTCAGGGTGAGAGTAGCATGGACGACTACCTACATGAGTTCACAAGATTGGGGCAATATATTGGCTCTACTTTTACGTATGAGGAGTGCAAGACCAACCGGTTATACGAAGGGCTGCATGACGATCTAAGATTGCTACTCTCAGGTCCTATGATGCGGGTCTTTCTGACTCCAGTCAATACAACCCGATATCTGGAGAAGGATCTAAAGAGGGTTCAAGCTAAGAAAGACTTGGCTATGAAGAGGTCAGAATTTGAAGTTCCAAGTTCATCGAAGTCTGGGCATCAGAAGTGGTACAAGAAGCCCAAAATGTCTGGACCGATTACTTCAACCGTTACTTATGGGGCATCGTCAGGGCGAGGATTCCCAATCCTTCATTATAACTGTGGCAAACCAGGTCATATAGCCCGCGACTATTGGAGGGGCAAGTCAGAGAAGAAGGCAGGATCATCTTATGCTGAGAAAGGGAAGGCGGTGGAATCAACCACATCCCATCAAGCTCCATCCCAACCAAGAGTCTACAACCTTGGCCAACAAGAGGCCATCAAAGAAGGTGATGTGGTTATGGGTATGCGCTAGATTATTTTAGCTGTAATGCTTTCTATACTGTACATCTTATACATTGGATTTACATTGTTGTGTTTTTGGCTTTGTCATAATCTTGGATTGTCTAGCTCGAGCAATGATTGATATATGAGCTTCACACTCTTTCCTGTCCGAGGACTTCGTATCACATATCAGAGTGTCTTCTTCTATGTCGAAGAATAGGTTGGATGTGTTGCTGCCTTACGAGTGTTCGATGCGCACGGATATTGTCTGTTGCATTAAAGTGATGATAGGAAGTCAAGCTTTTGATTTAGAAGCATCACTACTACCAATAGTAGAGTTTGACGTGATCTTTGACATAGATTGGCTTTCGGAGCAACGCACTTTTATTAATTGTAGCTTGAAGATGGTCAAATTAGGGCTGAATACAAGTCATGAAACTACTTTCTCTGGTTTGAAGGGATCGAGCAAGATGCTGATGTCTGCTCTCCAAGTAGTTAAATCCATTCATGAGGGGGCAGGGGGGCGAAGTTGTTCTTCACCCTATTCGAGGATAGGAAGCCAAGCCTGATTTGGACAGTATTCCAGTGGTGTCGGAGTTTGCCGATGTTTTTCTTGAGAATCTTCCTGGAGCTCCACCTCAGAGAGAGATTGATTTCACCATCGAGTTGGTGCCAGGTGCCAAACCCGTGTTGTAGTATCCTTGGCGCTTGGTACCGAGATAGATGACAGAACTGAAGGCGCAGCTTCAGGAGTTGATAGAATAGGGGTGTTGGGTATTGTATCCACAATAACCCTAATTTGAAGAAAAGCCCAGTAAAGCTAAGATGAATTGAGTTTGCATTTGATGTTGTATTCTAGTTATATCCTTGCAGGTTTACTTTGCTAAGTACACACAAATGTTAGGTTACAGTGAGTTAGTAAACACATGACTACAAAATGTAATCCCTCATTATGTAGACCATCGTGTTGACTCATATGTAATCTTTCTATTGGAGTGTACTTCTATCCCAAGTACAGGAGAAGGATCAAGGAAGGCCAAAGTACTGGACTCAGAGAAGTGGAATTTTACCTAAGTAAAATTCGGCGAGTATGGTGAGTCATACACGTCGAATTCGTCGAGTATCCCCTTAATACTCGATGAATTCGTTGTGTATGTTCTCAATACCCGTCGAATTTATCGTATATACTTAGGGTAAAATTCTGTATATTTAGAAATCATCCAAGGAAAATTTGTTGAGTATCACTAGCGACACTCATCGAATTCGCCGAGTATCACTGGCGATACTCGCCGAATTCGACGAGTATCCCAGGCAATACTCGCCGAATGTGTCGATTCATATGTCAACCACTCAGGATTTCTAGCTAAGGCAAATTCTATGAATATCACTCATAAATTCAGCGAGTATCATAATCTATATTCGACGAATTCCGCCAAATTTGACTTTGGTCGTTTTTCCGAAAATTTCTCTAGTTCGGGATTTTCGGCCATGCACAGTAATTTTCTAGGGTTCGTTTTTGGAAATCTTTTATACCTGTTATTTCGAACCTCTATATAAAAAGGATAGTGTGATTTCGAATCTTCCAATCTTAACCTAATTGCTATTCGATTTAAAAAAAACCTTCCATAATCTGAACCATCGGTCGCACCTACGAAATTCACAATTTCCTCCTGATCGGTCGTCGACATCGTGCGATCTTCTTTAACATTGACTTCCTCGACTAGATCTCTTCTCCTTTCAAGATCTAATCTACTCCAGTCCTAAGTGTTTGAAGATCAAATGCTAAAGATTCAAGTTTGTCCAAGATTTCAAGTTTCCTAGTTCTACAAGTTTCAAGATCTACTTCTACGAAGAACGTCGGAGCGAATACTTGCAATCGTTGTTGTGTTGTAATATTTTTTTTTTGTAGGAGATTGTTTCTCCGAGTTTGTAGATCCGAAAGTGGATCGATTTTGTAGATACGTTAGTGGATCGATTTTGTAGATCCGTTTGTGGATCGAGTTGAAGACCCGGTTGTGGATCAAGGTGTAGGAGAGTTTGTTCTCTGAGGTGTAGGAGCGTTGCTCCGAGTTGTAAGATTGTTGATAATCTGAGAAAGGTGAAGTATCTGAATCTTACCCTTCATTGTAGATAGGCGAGGCGGGACAATGGACGTACCCAATATGGGGAACCACTATAAATCTCTGTGTTTGTGTGCTTACTTATTTTTGAGTAATTTTCTTTAATCAGTGAAAAGACACAAACATCACCTATTCACCCCCTCTAGGTGAGTTAGGTAGACGCTAGATACTTTCAAGGGGTATGTGCGTATAAGTTGGTCACCTTAGAGCGCACTGGCCCTCTTCGTGAAGAAGAAAGATGGTAATTTGTGGTTGTGTATCGATTATCAGGAATTGAATAAACTGACAGAGAAGAACAAGTACTCGATTTCGAGGATCGATGATCTATTCGACCAGCTAGTTGGGTCGACGGTGTATTCGAAGCTAGATCTAAAGTCTGGTTATTATCAGTTTAGAATCTGGGAAAGTGATATTTCAAAGATAGCGTTCAGTATACATTATGGGAATTACAAGTTCACTATCATGCCTTTTGGGTTGATAAATGCGTCATCCGTGTTTATAGATTTAATGAACCGGATGTTCGGTGAGTTTTTGGATCGATTTGTGTTAGTCTTTATTGATGATATCCTAGTGTACTCCCAGTCCAAGGATGATCATGCAGAGCATTTGCATATTGTTTTGGAGACTTTGAGGAGCAATCAGCTGTACGCCAAGTTCTCCAAGTGTGAGTTTTGGCTGTCTTCGGTAGCATTCATGGGTCATATTATTAGTGGAGAGGGGATCATGGTGGATCCATCGAAGATTGATGTGATACGGGAGTGGCCTATTTTGTCTTCTGTGGCAGAAGTCCAGAGTTTTCTGGGACTTGTCGGCTACAACAGGCGTTTCATTGAGAACTTCTCGCGGATTTCAATACCCCTTACGACAATGCCAATGAAGGATCAAAAGTTTGTTTGGTCGCCAGCTTGCGTACAAGACTTTGAAGAATTGAAAAGTCGTCTGACCACAACGCCTATTTTGTGCTCGCCATGTGGAATAGAGGGCTTTGAGATCTACAACGATGCTTCAGGTAGTGGCTTAGGCTGCGTTTTACTACATGGGAAGGTGATAGCATATGGTTTACGCTAGTTGAAGGTGCACAAGAGGAATTTTATGGTCCATGAATTGGAGTTTACGGCCGTAATATTTGTGCTGAAGCTGTGGAGGCACTACTTATATGACGTGAAAGTCAAGATTTACACAGACCATAAGAGCTTGCAGTATCTGTTGCATCAGAAGGACTTAAATATGCGCCAGCGGAGGTGGTTGGAGTTCCTTGGGGATTACACCTTCAAAATACATTACGTCCCTAGCAAAGGTAACACAGTTGTGGATGCGTTAAGACGCAGAGCTCCCATACAGGATAATTGGATACTGATGCATGACGAGCGTGTTATTTGAGATTTGGAGGCCTTAGAGATCTCTTGCGTTGATAGGAGGTCTAGTGCTGAAGCATGTTTGTATTGGACGGTGGTACAGTATGAACTCGCCTACCGTATTCGGCAGGATTTGGAGTTGGACGATAACATGAAGCGCTACATGGTTGAGTCTTTGGGTGGGTCAGATGCCCAGTTTACTATTGAGAATGGGTTGTTGTGGAAGAACAATCAATTGTGCGTCCCAAAGGTGGGTAAAATCCGAGAGGAATTAATGTATGAGGCTCATTATACTAAGTACTCGATTCACCAGTGAAGCACGAAAATGTATAATATATGAAAAAGATGTTCTGGTGGCTGGGACTGAAAAAATACATAGCGTTATATGTAGCCAAGTGTCAAACTTGTGCTTTGGTGAAGACAGAAAGTTTGAAGCCCGTGGATTTTTGAAGTCATTGCTTATACCAGAATGGAAATTTGACGATATAACCATGGATTTCATGCATGGTTTGCCAAAATTGCAAAAGGGAAATGACGCCATCTGGGTGATCATTGACCGTTTAACGAAAGTATCGCACTTCATCCCGAATAGGAAGGACATTTCTGTAAAGAAGCTGGCAAAGCTTTATGTGGACAATATTGTTCGACTACACAGTGTGCGTCGTAGCATCGTGAGTGACCGAGATGGACGCTTCACGTCTAATGACTAGAGGTTAATACATCAACTGTTGGGTACCAAGATGAAGTTTAGTTTGGCCTTTCATCGACAAACGGATGGTCAGACCGAGAGGCTAAACAGGATGATGGAGGACATGCTTCGCATGCGTGCCCTAGATCTCGGGAAAAAGTTGGAGGATCACTTATATATGATCGAGCTTGCTTACAACAATAGCTACCATACAAGCATTCAAATGGCACCCTTTGAGGCCCTATATGGTAGAAAGTGTCGTACTCTGTTGTCATGGTTGGAGACGAGCGAGTCAAAGTTATATAAGCAGCTTGAAGTCGAGGATGCGACTTCGATTGTTCGAACAATCAGAGAGCGATTGTTGATCGCACATGATGTCAGGCTAAATACTACAATGCCAAGCACATAAATGTTGAGTTAGCTGTGGGCGATTGGGTTTATCTGAAGATCAAACCATTCAAGGGAGTCTTAAGAATTTGACGCTTGAAAAAGCTAAGTCCGAGATACCTTGGGCCGTTTGAGGTTTTGGAGCATATTGGTGAAGCCGCTTATTGGTTGAAGCTCTCAGCAGAACTCAGTGGTCTACACGACGTATTCCACATATCAGTGTTGCAAAAAGTGGTGCAAGAACCTAAGCAAGTGATTGCGACGGGACAGGTGCTGATTGGTGATGGGTTGACAATGAGGGTCAAGACTATTCGCATTGAGGACGTTGAAGTTAAGCAACTTCGCAATAATTCTATCAGGATGGTCAAGGTCCATTGGTACAACTGTGGCCGAGAGGAACTATTGTTGGAGTGGGAGAAAACCATGAAGGTGGGGTTCTCCGAGTTGTTTATTTGAGGTACACACTTTGATGTTGTGTACTTCTTTAGTTTTCCTGCACAACTTAATTTCGGGATGAAATTCTTTATGGGGGAGAGATTTGTAACGCCCCAACTTTCCCAAAAGCGGGAAAAGGGTCTCTGGGAGATATCGCCCGGTGGTAGTGTTACCGTGCGGAAGTAGTGCCGTGAATTTAGCGATAGGATGCTCGGGAAGATACCACACAACGGTAGAGATACCGCTGGCAGTAGCCTGGTGAATTTATTGGCAAAGTTCTCAGGTTGCTACCACACGACAGTAGAAGATGTCGCGTGGCAGTAGCAGTAGCGTTCGTGTCGTAACCGACGTTGGTTACTGCATGGTGGTAGCATCTTATTGCATGACGATGTCACTTCTATAATGGTGTGGCAATGTGTCGGCCTATGATTGGAGGGCCTGGGCGGTGGCACATGATGCAACACCCCCTATCCGTCGCGTAGCATATAGTAGTAGGTCCGGCCGGGGCCTGACGCCATATACCACAGACAGACCGGGTGGTTACTTATGGAAACCATCCAACCAATCTCAACGTCCTACACAGAGCATTCTAGCGGAAGCAGTTTATAAAAGTTGTAAACAAGAACCCAGCATTAAAGCACGAATGTCCACTAGTACAAATTAGGAATGTTATACAAAAATACCCAAAACCGGCCTTAAGGCCTTACAAAATGTTTCACTTGAATATTACATATTTTACAAACCACGGCACGCAGGCCGGTCATACATGAATAAAGCAGTAAACACTTCTACTTGGGCCTTCGAGGGCCAGCTTCGCAAAAAGGGCTTTAGCCCGCTATTGACCGCTTGGTCCAGCTGCACCTGCAAGCAACAAACCACCGCACGGTGGCAAAACAAGGCAATGGTCAGCAATGCTGACCAAATTATAACGATCCCGCCCCCAACTCGGGGCGGCGATGCTCCTTCCCTGCATTTCATTAGCATAAGCGAGCAATGTATATATCCATAGCCATTTCATCACAGACGTTGGCTCGCACGGCCACACGCCCCGTGCACTCAGGGCACATTCTCGGTGAACCGGTCTATGTCACGTCAATTTAAGCCATCAACATTCCGGACTCACCACCGCCAACTGACGGCCAAACCTATGAGCAATTTGTCTTCTCGGCCTGGGTCACGACAACTTAAGCCATCAACCGCCGAAGACCCTACTCTATGCCAACGGTAAGTGCCACGTGCCTTTAGGTCTCTTTAACCGAACGACATAGAACGGGTACGGTTCCATCTAACCCATGCTCACATCGCAACGACAATTTAAGCCATATGCGCGGGTCAAACTTCCACCGAGTCCCATGTCCATCACAAATCACATAACCCGGTTATGTTCAAGTTGGCTCTCAGGCCACCAAGTTGGCAAGATCTCGTATCCGCCCAGTTTTTCGGGTGCACCTTTGGGTTAGTCCCCAAGGCTCCCTGCTGCAATCTACCGCATAGAAAACCCGAAAAACAATCCATAGCACGGAGTCTTCTCCGGCATTTATGAAATGTAACATCACCGATCCAGACCAACATGTCCGGGTAGGCTTCACACATCATGCCTATGTCCGTTCTCGCATACGGACTCTAAACAACGGGGACTTCACATATCTACCCGAAGGAGCGCCTCCAACTCTCCGCAAACTGGCGAGAGCGGGCTTCCTATGCTAAGAAAGAGAGCTATTCATGCTCAAGATGAGGATCGTTACCCTTGCGTTCCTCTTTGGCGCCATTGAAAAGTAAGCGGATGAAAACAACCGTACTAGCGTTGCCTCCGTGGATCCGGAGTCGGCTCGCGATTCAGAGCTCCGAAGCTCCTCCAATGGCGGATCTAGCTCCTTCTTCTTCCCTTAGCTTTCCTCTTTCTCTAAGGATTTGGAAAGAGATAAGGTATGAAAAGTGATGGATTTCTAAGTCAATCCACGGGTATATCCCTTCAGGAACATCCCCCAGCCGTTGGATCTCAAAACAAGGAAACGAACGGCTTTGATTCGGGGCTGAAATGCCCAATCTGGACCGAACACGGCCTGGCACACGCCCGTGTCCAGGGCCGTGTGCCGCATTCGCCGTCAAAATTGAATCACTTGGAACCTCATACGGGTATCGAACACGCCCGTGTTCGAGCTGACACGCCCGTGTTCCACCTGACACGGCAGTGTGGCCGGCCGTGTACCCCATGATTTTTCCCCTTTTTCAACCCGAGCACTGCACGGGTTCTAGGACACGCCCGTGTCCTTGCCCGTGTCAACTTGATACGCCTGGGCTCCAAGCCGTATACACGGTCTCGACACTTCGTGGCTAAGTGTCGACACGGGTCGACACGCCCGTGTCGCAGGCCGTGTGCCATGTCTCGACACATTGTCGACACCAAAGTGTCGACTTCGCGGGGCGAGTGTCGACACGGGCTGACATGCCCTGCGACACGCCCGTGTCGCAGGCCGTGTGCCATGTCTTGACATATCGTCAAAGCACAGTGTCGACTTCGCGGCTAAGTGTCGACACGGGTCGACACGCCCTGTGACACGCCCGTGTCGCAGGACGTGTGCCCAGTCTCGACACAATGTCGAGACCAAAGTGTCGACTCCCCGCCTTAGTGTCGACACAGGCTTGACACGCCCTGGGACACGCCCGTGTCCCAGGCCTTGTGCCTGCAGCCAGAACTCAAACTGGCCAAAAACATCCCCCTTTTTCTCCTTTGAGTTTCGGGGCGTTACAACTCTCCCCCTCTTAAAAGAATTTCGCCCACGAAATTACATAAAGGAAAGACATTCAAAACAAAATTTGTACCTGAGCGAAACAACTCCGGATACTCGTCAAGCATAGTCTGCTCTCGCTCCCAATAGAGCTCCTCACGACCGCAATTGTCCCACCGGACCTTGACCATCCTGATCTCTTTATTGCGTAGCCGCTTGACCTCCGAGTCCTCAATCCGCACGGGCTTGACCTTTGTCGTTAGCCCACTATCCACCGGCACTTGATCAACCGCGATCACTTGCGTAGGCTCTTGCACCGCCTTCCGAAGCACCGAAATATGGAATACATCATGTAAACCACTTAGCTCTACTGAAAGCTTCAACCTATAGGCCGCTTCACCAACTCGCTCCAGAACCTCAAACGGTCCAAGGTACCTCAGGCTTAGCTTTTTCAATCGTCGCACCCGCGAGACACCCTTGAACGGCTTGATCTTTAAGTATACATAATCGCCCACAGCGAACTCCACGTTCCTGTGCTTGGCATTATAGTACTTTGCTTGCCGGTCCTGAGCGATAAGCAACCTCTCCCGAATCGTTCTCACCAAAGAAGTAGCATCCTCCACTTCCGATAGCTTATACAACTTTGACTCACCCGTTTCTAACCAAGACAACGACGTGCGACATCTTATACCATATAGGGCCTCGAAGGGCGCCATCTGAATACTCGCTTGGTAGCTATTGTTGTATGCGAACACCAAGTAAAGGTGGTCTTCCCATTGCTTTCCAAAATCCAAGACACACATGCAAAGCATGTCTTCCATGGTTCTATTGACCCTCTCAGTCTGCCCATCCGTTTGTGGATGAAAGGCTGTGCTGAATTTCAGCTTTGTTCCCAACATTTACTGCACAAGCCTCCAATCATTGGACGTGAACCGCCCATCTCGGTCACTCACGATGCTGCGGGGCACACCATGAAGCCGCACTATGTTATCCACATAAAGCTTTGCCAACTTCTCCACCGGATCATCCTTCCTATGCGGAATAAAATGCGACACCTTCGTTAATCGATCAACAACCACACAAATGGCGTCGTTTCCCTTTTGCGACCTTGGCAAACCGTGCACAAAGTCCATAGAGATGTCGTCGAATTTCCACTCCGGAATAGGCAAGGACTTAAGAAATCCTCCCGGCTTCTGGCACTCCGCCTTTACCAAGGGACAAGTTTGGCACTTCGCTACGTATAGCGCCACATCTTTCTTTAGACCCGGCCACCAAAACAGTTTCTTCATGTCACGGTACATCTTCGTGCTCCCCGGGTGAATCGAGTACTTGGTATGGTGCGCCTCGTACAACAACTCCACCCGTAAATTGCCCACACTTGGGACGCACAAGCGACCGTCTCTCCAAAGTAATCCGTCCTCCACGACGAATTGGGAATTTGACCCATCCAGAGCCTCTATCATGAACTGCTTCATATGAGCATCCATATCCAAAGCCTGCCGAATACGATCAGCCAGGTCATATTGGACTTCAGTCTAATTCAGAACTGCTTCTGCACTTGATTGTCTATCCACACAAACAATATCCAACGCCTCCAACTCCCGCACCAATCACTCATCATGCACCGATAGCCAATTGGCTTGAGATGGGGCTCGGCGACTCAACGCGTCCGCAACCGCATTCCCTTTGCCAGGCACGTAGTGGATCTTGAATGTATAGTCCCCCAGGAACTCCATCCATCTACGCTGCTGCATATTCAGATCCTTCTGATCTATCAAATATTTTAGGCTCTTGTGATCGGTGTAGATATCAATCTTCACACCGTACAAATAGTGTCTCCACAGCTTCAAGGCAAAAATCACGGCCGCTAACTCTAAGTCATGGACCGGATAATTCCTCTCGTGCACTTTTAGCTGTCTCGAGCCATAAGCTATCACGCTTCCGTGCTGCAGTAGCACACAACCCAAACCGCTGCCTGAAGCATCGCTATATATCTCATAGCCTTCGGTTCCACATGGCGAACTCAGCACAGGCGCCGTGGTCAACCGACACTTCAATTCCTCAAAAGCTCGCGCGCACTGCGGCATCCAAACGAACTTATGCTCCTTCCTCGTCAAAGTAGTGAGAGGTAACGCTATCCGCGAGAAGTTTTCTACGAAGCGCCTATAATAGCCGGCAAGCCCCAAAAAGCTCCGGACTTCTGCTACCGTAGCAAGCTCAGGCCACTCCCGTATCGCAACAATCTTCGCCGGATCCACAGCAATACCCTCTCCACTCACTATATGCCCGAGGAACGCCACTGAGGATAGCCAGAACTCGCACTTCGAGAACTTGGCATACAACTGATTTCTCCTGAGTGTCTCCAACACCAAATGAAGATGCTTGAAGTGATCTTCCTCACTTTGCGAGTACACCAAAATATCGTCGATGAAGACGATCACAAAATGGTCCAAGTACTCCCTGAACGTCCTATTCATCAAATCCATGAACACTGACGGCGCATTAGTCAGCCCAAACGGCATGACCGTAAACTCATAATGCCCGTATCTCGTACTAAACGCTGTCTTCGGGATATCACTCTCCCTTATTCGCAGCTGATAGTACCCAGCCTTGAGATCCAACTTCGAGTACACCATCGACCCGACTAACTGATCGAAGAGATCATCAATTCGGGGGATCGGGTACTTGTTCTTCTCCGTCAGCTTGTTTAACTCTCGATAATCAATACACAACCTCAAGCTTTCGTCCTTCTTCTTAACAAAGAGAACCGGTGCGCTCCAAGGCGAAGAACTCGGGCGCACATACCCTTGCTCCAACAACTCTTACAGTTGAACTTTCAGCTCCGCCATTTCCTTAGGCGCTAGCCGATACGGAGATCGTGACACAGGCTTTGCACCTGGCACTAACTCGATCGTAAAATCTATCTCCCGTTGAGGCGGGGCTCCAGGAAGATCTGCGGGGAACACATCAGGGTATTCCGATACCACTGAAATACAATCCAAAGCTGGCTTCGACTTTGCAACCTCCACTAGTGTAAAGAACGGTTCTACTCCGGCACGAACCGCCTTCACCACCTGAAGAGCAGACATCAACGTCTTGCTCGACCCCTTTAAGCCCGTAAAAGTCGTTTCACGACTTGCTCCCAGCTTGACTTCCTTGCTACCACAATCTATATGGGCCTGCTGCTCCGAGAGCCAGTCCATGCCAAATATGATGTCGAACTACACTAACGGAAGTAAAGACGCCCGCAGGTCAAACTCCTGCTCCCCAATACGAATCTTAACATCGCAGATCTTATCCGCTCGCATCGAACACCCATTGGGCAACAACACATCCAACTTATCCTTCGCCATCGAAGAAGGGACTCCGATGCGTGATATAAATCCTTCGGACAAGGAGTGTGAAGCTCCCGTATCGAAGAGTGCTCGTGCCGGATTTTCACAAATCAATACAAATCCTAAACAAGTAGTGGTAAGGTAACATGTGCATGAGAAGCATATAATGACTTGCTATAAATTAAATCGTACATGTCACCACATCGGCTTGTTTAATGGCCTCCTGTTGGCCAAGATTGTTGACCCTTGGTTGGGCCGGAGCATAATGGGATGCGGTCGACTCCACCGCCTTTCCCTTCTCTTCATAAGTAGCTCCCGGCCTCCTCTCGGACTTAGGATGTCCGCTCCAACAATCGCGGGCGAAATGCCCCGTCTTTCCACATGTAAAACACGCACCCGGGGTCCGACCCGTAGTCGCCCTAGAAGCGCCAGAAGGAGCTGGACCCGAAGTCCTATGCTTCTTGAAAGACCTCCGATAGCCGGACTTTGAAGCAGTCGGCACTCTGAACTCAGATTTCTTTTCACTCAAGCTTTTCTTCGCTTGCACGCTCTTCATGTCCTTCACCAAGGACCGGGCAGTATTGACCAAGGTTAAGAAACCCTGCGTCATCGGCCCTGAAAGTAATAATCTCAACTCATCCCTCAGGCCTTCATAGAAGCGATTAGTCTTGCGCTCCTCATCCATGATGGTGGAGCTAGCATATCGACTCAGACGAGTAAACTCGTGGAGATATTCATCCACGCTCCTCTCACCCTGTACCAACTTCAGGAACTCATTCTCCAACGCTATCCTCTGCGTCGAAGGGAGGTATCTAGCCAAAAATAATCTCGAGAACTCCTCCATCGAGACATCACAAAGTTGCCTACCTCTCAGTAAGTGCAGCTCCAATCCTTCCCACCACATCTTCGCTTCACCGTCCAGCAGGAACGTAGCGATGGTGGTCATTTGCCACTCCTCCGTCTCCGTCGCTGTCATGACTCTCTTCACCCTGGAGAGCCAGTCTTCAGCCTGAGATGGGGTTCCCAACCCCGAGAATAACGGAGGGTTAAAGCTCATTACATGCTTCAGCTGCCTCTCAGTTGCCCTCCTTGGCACTATTGGTTCCACAACCACTTGCTCCACCCTCCTTGGCTCAGCCTCTTGAAGAGGTACTTACTCCATCACAGGAGCGGGCTGCTGCGCTTGCCTTCCAGGCTGCGCATTTATCACGGCCAACACCGCTTCAGCCACCAATTGTATATTTTCAGCCGACAGAGGTGTTGCAGGAGCAACTTCCGGTGCACTACTAGCCTCAGAAACTCGGCGTTCTGACGGCCCAACACCACTTTTGGTCACCTATAGTGGTACAAAACACCGTTAAGCGACCAAATAAATTGCAAACAGCAATTATAGGAACATGCAGGTTCCTCAAACACGAGTATTTTCATTCCTAAGTGGACATTCATGGGTTCTTTTACCATTATAACGATGACGCACACAATGTGCTCACCACCCCTTAAAAAGAATTCGCCCACGAATTCACTTTAAGCCCGACCAAAACCAGTAGTCTGATACCAAATTGCAACACCCCCTATCCGTCACGTAGCATATAGCAGTATGTCCGGCCGGGGCCCGACGCCATATACCACAGACAGACCGGGTGGTTACTTATGGAAACCATCCAACCAATCTCAACGTCCTACACAGATCATTCTAGCGGAAGCAGTTTATAAAAGTTGTAAACAAGAACCCAGCATTAAAGCACGAATGTCCACTAGTACAAATTAGGAATGTTATACAAAAATACCCAAAACCGGCCTTAAGGCCTTACAAAATATTTCACTTGAATATTACATGTTTTACAAACCACGGCACGCAGGCCGGTCATACATGAATAAAGCAGTAAACACTTCTACTTGGGCCTTCGAGGGCCAGCTTCGCAAAAAGGGCTTTAGCCCGCTATTGACCGCTTGGTCCAGCTGCACCTGCAAGCAACAAACCACCGCACGGTGGCAAAACAAGGCAACGGTCAGCAATGCTGACCAAATTATAACGATCCCGCCCCCAACTCGAGGCGGCGATACTCCTTCCCTGCATTTTATTAGCATAAGCGAGCAATGTATATATCCATAGCCATTTCATCACAGACGTTGGCTCGCACGGCCACACGCCCCGTGCACTCAGGGCACATTCTCGGTGAACCGGTCTATGTCACGTCAATTTAAGCCATCAACATTCCGGACTCACCACCGCCAACTGACGGCCAAACCTATGAGCAATTTGTCTTCTCGGCCTGGGTCATGACAATTTAAGCCATCAACCGCCGAAGACCCTATTCTATGCCAACGGTAAGTGCCACGTGCCTTTAGGTCTCTTTAACCGAACGACATAGAACGGGTACAGTTCCATCTAACCCGTGCTCACATCGCAACGACAATTTAAGCCATATACGCAGGTCAAACTTCCACCGAGTCCCATGTCCATCACAAATCACATAACCCAGTTATGTTCAAGTTGGCTCTCAGGCCACCAAGTTGGCAAGATCTCGTATCCGCCCAGTTTTCCGGGTGCACCTTTGGGTTAGTCCCCAAGGCTCCCTGCTGCAATCTACCGCGTAGAAAACCCGAAAAACAATCCATAGCACGGAGTCTTCTCCGGCATTTATGCAATGCAACATCACCGATCCAGACCAACATGTCCGGGTAGGCTTCACACAGCATGCCTATGTCCGTTCTCGCATACGGACTCTAAACAACGGGGACTTCACATATCTACCCGAAGGAACGCCTCCAACTCTCCGCAAACTCGCGAGAGCGGGCTTCCTATGCTAAGAAAGAGAGCTATTCATGCTCAAGATGAGGATCGTTACCCTTGCGTTCCTCTTTGCGCCATTGAAAAGTAAGCGGATGAAAACAACCGCACTAGTGTTGCCTCCGTGGATCCGGAGTCGGCTCGCGATTCGGAGCTCCGAAGCTCCTCCAATGGCGGATCTAGCTCCTTCTTCTTCCCTTAGCTTTCCTCTTTCTCTAAGGATTTGGAAAGAGATAAGGTATGAAAAGTGATGGATTTCTAAGTCAATCCACGAGTATATCCCTTGAGGAACATCCCCCAGCCGTTGGATCTCAAAACAAGGAAACGAACGGCTTTGATTCGGGGCTGAAATGCCCAATCTGGACCGAACACGGCCTGGCATACGCCCGTGTCCAGGGCCGTGTGCCGCATTCGCCGTCAAAATTGAATCACCTGGAACCTCACACGGGTATCGAACACGCCCGTGTTGAGCTGACACGCCCGTGTTCCACCTGACACGGCCGTGTGTCCGGCCGTGTACCCCATGATTTTCCCCTTTTTCAACCCGAGCACTGCACGGGTTCTAGGACACGCCCGTGTCCTTGCCCGTGTCAACTTGACACGCCTGGGCTCCAAGCCATGTACACGGTCTCGACACTTCGCGGCTAAGTGTCAACATGGGTCGACACGCCCTGCGACACGCCCGTGTCGCAGGCCGTGTGCCATGTCTCGACACATTGTCGACACCAAAGTGTCGACTTCGCGGGGCGAGTGTCGACACGGGCTGACACGCCCGGCGACACCCCCGTGTCGCAGGCTGTGTGCCATGTCTCGACACATCATCAAAGCACAGTGTCGACTTCGCGGCTAAGTGTCGACATGGGTCAACACGCCCTGCGACACGCCCGTGTCGCAGGCCGTGTGCCCAGTCTCGACACAATGTCGAGACCAAAGTGTCGACTCCCCGCCTTAGTGTCGACACAGGCTTGACACGCCCTGGGACACGCCTGTGTCCCAGGCCGTGTGCCTGCAGCCAAAACTCAAACTGGCCTAAAACATCCCCCTTTTTCTCCTTTGAGTTTCGGGGCGTTACACATGAACCGAGGCTATGATTAACGGTGCAACGCGGCAGTAGCTAGTTACCATGTGGCGGTAGCTCGGTTTATAGTACTGGAAGGGCCATTTTCTCTGTATTTCTTTTGAGAGATTTTTGGTTGAATGAGTGGAAGAGGAAGAGTAACATCAGACAAGGGAGATCTTACTATCATTGGAGTTTCAGATCTTGTATTCGTGAGACGAGTTCAGATCTATGGAGGCAAATCCGAAGAGGTCATTTACATACGGCTAAAATCTATCCAATGGCGCCAAAATGGACTTCTAGGGTAACAATCCTCTTCCTTGGACATGTGAAGTCTTTCTTTTTGTCATTTGAGGGTAGAAGCTCCACGAATACGTGGAAGTGGGTCACATTACAGGTAGATTCGTGTATCCTCATTGGTGTTGCATTTAGATCCTGAATCGAAGTATGAAATATGCATGACGTGTGAAGCCCATGAAAGGGGAAACTAGATCTGATATACTCTAGAGGGGGGTGAATAGAGTATATGGTTCTTTTTAAAACACAAAGAAAAACTTTTGCAAAGCTTTACAACAATTGTTGTAATGAGTGTAAGCAGGGAAGCAGAAATAAAACTAATCACAAACTAAGCTATGCAGAAACTAAGCACAAGAAAATCTAGGCCAGAAACAGAAAGAAAACATGCAAAACCAGATGACACAAGGAATTATAGTGGTTCCCCAACTTGGGTACATCCACTCTTCTACCACCCTAGGTAGGAATCCACTGCAGGATGAGTTGATCAGGTGTCCTGGGCACCAATGAGCTTTTGATAAGGTGCTCAAAAACCAAAACAGATTTTTTGATCAGGTGTCTTGCCACCAATGAGCTTTTGACAAGGTGCTCAAAAACCAGATTCAAACTTTTGAAGGGAGTTTGAAAAACCCTTTACAGAGTGGGGGTGAGAGAGTGATGGCAGTCTTCTCTTTCTCAAGCAACTGAGAAGACTATGTGGATTGATGTCAAAGCTCCCCCTGAGTCCTTGATCTTCAGGAAGATGAGCTTTGCTGAGGGTGATAGGCCTTCAAATGTAGAACTCCAGCAATAGATGATTTCAGCAAGCTGAAATGTTGAGTGTCTGGAGTCTTGAAAAGATGTTGGCCTTGAACACTTTAAGAGCTGAAGAGATCTGAAGATTTTTGAAAGCTTGATCTCTTTGAGAAGTGTTCTTCAGAATTCTTGTTGACAGAATATTTTCAAAGAGTCTCTGTATATTGAGTTGTGTCCTATTCTTGTCAATCTCTTCTCTTGATTCAAAAAAAAACATTCTCTTTTATTCTCTGTGTCTGAATAGGATATTACTCTGTCAAAGATAGCCGTTGGTCTGCATTGATTACAGCCTTAATTACATAATTTGTTCTGAAGGAAAGTCCACTGATTTGTTCCTTGAAAAATCCCTTGAAACTTGCTCCAGAAGTAAATGAAAACGGCTGGCAGATCTTCTGAATTAAATGCAGAATAACTTCTATCTAATTTGAATTTGAGTTCTGAAAGATAACTGAAATCGTCGAACTGAGCTCTGCTATCGTCGAGCTGAGCTCAGCGACCTGGAAAATGCAAGCAGCAACATAATCGTCGATCTGAGCTCAAAGATCGTCGAACTGAGCTCAGAGATAAGGATCCAGTGCAGAGTCAAAATCGTCGACCTGAGCTCAGCGATCGTCGAGTGGAGCTCGACGATATTATGAGGTTTGAGCTCAGCGATCGTCGAGTGGAGCTCGACGATCTGTCGAACTTGAGCTAGACGATCGTCGACCGGAGTTCGACGAAACGTCGTGCTGAGCTCGACGATTAGACTTAGTCTCCAGAAAAACTTTGGTCTTCAGGGCAGTTGCCAAACCTAGACTCCTGATCCCTTAGACTCAATTCTAATTGACCTATTAAGCTATACAGAAGGTCAAACACAGATTCCTAGAGACATAGTGATCCTGACCCAAATTAGTAATAGGGTGTTCCAACAATCTCCCCCTATTTGGGTTAGGAAAACTATTTACAGACTTTGGAAAAACAAGCAACATCATACAATCAGAAAAATACAAAAACAATAGTAGCCAGACATTACAGAACCATCACAGAGATATATATATATATGTCATCCAGATATCAGTCAGAAAAACCAAGAATTGTCACCTTACAGAGTTACTCTTTCTCTTTGCCTTTTACCAACTTGATTTCTCTGTTAGGATTTAAAGCTTCTTGCTTGGATCTGGTATCATCAGCTGCTCCCAAATATGTTTGCTTTGATGTCCTGGGAACCACTGCAGCTGGATGCAACTCCATGTACCTGTCTGCATCAAAAAATTTACTGGAGGCATATCTTTCTAGTTCTTTCTGTCTTTGTTCTGACATTGTAGATATATTGGAGGTGTCTAGGCCTTGCTCTTTGGCTTTCTTTATCTGGTCTAAAGCAGCCAACTCTTTCATTCTAGCAGTCCAAGCAACAGGATTCCTCTCAGGGTCCTCAAATGGAACAGGTGGCTCATACCTGTTGGAAGAAGTATCTTGAGGAGTCCTGGCAGTCACAGTTTCTCTGAGCTTATAGGGGAATGGACCTGAAGATGTATCAGAAGGAACATGTCCTCCCCTGGAATAAGGATGCTGCTTGGAATGCCCTTTGGAGTAAACCTGAGTCTCTCTTTGATTTCCCCTATATCCTCCCCTTCTAGAATAAGAGCCCCTAGACTGGCTTTCCCTTTGATATGTTCTAGCATGAGGTTGGTAGGGAGCCTGGCTTCTAGCTGGGCCTGATCTTGTAGAGCTGCCACCTGCACCTGCATCAGGTGGAGGTGGTGGAGGAGGATGAGGGTGCTTGAACTGGGAGGAGTCCTTATCAAACTTTCTTTTCTTCTTCATTGCCTTTAGCTGATTTTTGGAGTACTGCATCCAATGTTCAGAAATTGGGCAGTTGTGCAGAATATAGTAAGGAACATCATTATCATCTCTAACTTTGGCAGGAGGAACCCTCTTCATTGCCTTACTTCTTGCCTTCCTTTTCCTTGCAATGGTGGCAGCAGAGTCATCAGAATCTGTCTTAAACTCATCAGAGTCAGAGCTCTAGGCATCATATATAGCATCTATCTTCTTCATAAGATCTTTCTTCAGTTGCATTGCAGCAGATGGGGCAGAGGCAGAAGCAGAAGGGGCAACAGAGACAGATACATCAGCATATATAACAACAGGTACTGGAGCAGCAGTAGAAGCAACAATGGTTATTGCAGGAATTATGGCAGCAGCAGGTTCAGAACCAACAACAACATCTACAGCAGGCTCAAAAACAGCAGCCTCTGTCATCAGAGAATCCTGGGAAATGAGCTCATCAGCAGCAGTTGGAACATTGTCTTCTTCAGCAGCAAAAACAATATCAGAAGTAGATACAGCCTTGTCTTCAGCAGCAGCAGCAGTCATCACTGAGAGTGTAAAGGAGGAAAGAATGTTGGGGTCACAGCTGGAGAAAGGCACCATTGCCTTAGACAAATCCTCTGGGGGCTGGACAGCATGAACTTCTGGCAGACAGCTGTAGAATGCAGGATCAAATGCAGATAGCAAAGACCTTAGGTCTATTGCTAAGACTGGAGTAGGCACAGCAACTGGAGCAGAAGATACAAGCACAACAGCAGCAGCAGCAGGAGCAGAAGCAGAGGCAGCAGCAGCAGCAGGAGCAGAAGCAGAAGCAGCAGCAACAGCAGCATGAAGGCTGGCTTCATAAGGCATCTCCCCCTGCCTGGATGCAGATACCTCTGTATCAAGGCACACTGCTGGTGGGGCTGCTTGAGGAATGAGGGAGGAAAGCCTGGCAGACAGGGCTGCCACTGACTGTTGTAGAGGAGCTAAGGAGGCCTCCATGAGAAGAGAGAGCCTGGGGGCCAGTAGCTCATACAACTTGTCAGCTAGGGCTGGCAGATCTACATGCTCAATGGCAGGAGCAGAGGTAGAGGGTATTGGGATGGCTGAGGAAGCTGGAGGTGTAGTGCTGGATGGTGAAGGGATAGAGGGCTGAGGTGTGGGAATTGTGGAGATGGAGGACAAGGGTATAGATATGGATGGAGTGAATGATGGTTGGTCAAGGATGTGGTGGAGGAGATCTTGGAAAGATGTTGAGGAGGAGGGGAAGTCTGGAGGAGAAGAGGGGGAATCATCCATGTAGGATTCATCCAGAAGTGTGAAGGATGGTATGGATGGGGATGAGGTGACATCTGGAGGTGGATATGAGAATAATGGGTGGAAGTGGTCAACTGGAGGTGATGAAGTGGTTGCTGGGGATGGAATTGAGGTGGGAGATGGGCTGGAGATTGTAATGGGAGATGAGGCTGGAATGGTGGATGGAGCTGGAGGTAGGGTTGAACTTGGAGGAGGAGGAGAAGCAGCACTAGCAGCAGGCAGGTTCTCTGCAGGGGCAGAGACCTGGGGGGGAGTGACTCTTGGAGTCCTGGTGCCTGAAGGGGCAGTTGAAGAGGGCCTGCAGGGCTTGCTAATCTGCCTGTCCCATTTCCAAAATAGGGCACATGTGAGTCTCTTGGAGGCATTGATGTGCACTCCAGAGGAGACCAGCAGAGCAGGGCACTTTGCCTGAAGGAAGACTCCCAGAATTCTTCCAAAATTTACAAAGTTTTTGTTAATCTTTTTCTTTATCAGGTCAAAGAAGACCTCTCCCCAGTTCAGGCTTTTCCTATCCACCAGAGCTCCCATGAGGCAGAGCTGATGTCTGGAGATGGTGTCATGTGCAGAATGTTTGGCCAACAGGACCTTGCCTACAATATCTGCCAGAATGTTTGGAGGGAAGAAAATTTTTTGCAGAGAAATTGAAAGCGCAAGAGAGAACGACGGCGAAAAAAGAGTTTTATATTAGGGTTCGACGCAGAATTGGAAAGATCGTTGAACTCAGTTCGACGATCGAGGCTTCTAAAGGAATCTGAAGAGACTCCAACATCGTCGATCTCCGTTCGACGATATGGAAAGGCGTCGAGCTCCGTTCGACGATCGTTCAGTGAACAAAATCGTCGAGCGCCGTTCGACGATCGTTGAACAGAAGAGATAGTTCATACTATCTGAGGAGCGCTGAACTCAGTTCGACGATCCTGGAAATCGTCGAACTCCGTTCGACGATCCTGGAAATCGTCGAACTCCGTTCGACGATCTTGGGGGAAATCGTCGAGCGCAGTTCAGAGATCAGAAAATTCTAGACACTAAGGAAAATCAGAATTTTTGCCTAGTCTTGGTCAATTTTTAGCTTTCAAAATCTTGGATATTATTTAAGACTTCCTCCATCTAACATTCCTAACTGATTTAGGAAGAAGGTGTGTTTCTTTTCATCCAAAGGCTTGGTGAAAATATCTCCCCTTTGTAAATCAGTTGGGATATATTGCAGTTCAATTTTATTCTTTTCAACATTGTCCCTTAAGAAGTGATGCCTAATCTCTATGTGTTTTGTCCTACTATGGAGGACTGGATTTTGAGCTATGGAAATAGCACTTGTATTGTCACAAAATATTTTTGACTTCTCTAAGTTGTAACCATAGTCTAGGAGTTGATTTTGAATCCACATTATTTGTGAACAACAACTACCTGCAGCCATATATTCAGCTTCAGCAGTTGAAGTTGACACAGATGTTTGTTTCTTGCAAAACCAGGAGACAAGTCTATCACCAAGGAACTGATAAGTTCCACTGGTGCTTTTCCTGTCAATTCTGCATCCAGCATAATCAGCATCAGAGAATCCAGTTAACTCAAATGCTGAATCTTTTGGATACCAGAGACCTAGATTTGGACAACTTTTAACATACCTGAGAATCCTCTTTACTAATGTTAGGTGTGACTCTCTAGGGCTAACTTGGAACCTGGCACATATACATGTAGCAAACATTATATCTGGTCTACTAGCTGTAAGATACAGTAAAGAGCCAATCATTGCTCTATATGTTGTCTGATCAACAAGTTTCCCATGTTCATCAGCATCTAATACAGCATTGGTAGGCATGGGTGTTTTCATACAAGATGCCTCAGACATGCCAAATTTCTTAACCAGCTCATTAGCATATTTGGTTTGAGAAATAAAGATGCCTTCAGCATGTTGTTTTACTTGCAATCCTAGGAAGAAGGATAGCTCACCCATGCTACTCATCTCAAATTTAGAATGCATTAGGTTAGAAAACCTTCTGCACAATTTTGAGTCAGTAGAACCAAAGATGATATCGTCTACATAAATTTGTACTAGTAGGGTATTGGACTTATGGGTTCTAATAAAAAGAGTTTGGTCTACTCTACCCCTTATAAAACCATTTTCCAAGAGAAAGCATGCTAGGGTCTCATACCATGCTCTAGGAGCTTGCTTGAGACCATATAATGCTTTATGTAGTTTAAAAACATAATCAGGGTAAGTTGGAGAGATAAAACCTGGAGGTTGTCTGACATAGACTTCCTCTTTGATGTCTCCATTCAAGAAGGCACTCTTGACATCCATCTGATAAACTTTGAAGCCTTTGTGAGCTGCATAAGCTAGAAAGATTCTGATGGCTTCCAATCTTGCAACAGGTGCAAAAGTCTGGTCGTAGTCAATTCCTTCTTCTTGAGAATATCCCTGGGCAACTAGCCTTGCCTTGTTCCTTATTATTACTCCTTGATCATCCAGTTTATTTTTGAATACCCATTTTGTTCCAACAATGGAATGATCCTTTGGCTTTGGCACTAGTTCCCATACTTTGTTCCTCTCAAATTAATGCAACTCTTCTTGCATGGCAATGATCCAGTGTGGATCTTGCTCTGCATCTTGAATGGACCGAGGCTCAATTTGAGAAAGGAAGCAGGTGTGCAACAGGTTTTGGTTGACCTGATTTCTGGTTTGCACACCAGCTGAGATTTCTCCAATTATTTGGGAAATTGGATGGTCTCTTGATGTTACTAAATCAACAGGGGGTGTTGATTGTTCACCAACCTGTGTTGTTGTTTCCTCTTGTGGTACAACAACTGGCTCTTCAAGTGGTGGTTCATTATGTTGAGCATTGCTTTCATCTTCACTGCTTTCTTCTTCTTGAGCAACCTGTAGCTTGTTCATATCTTCAACTAGAGAGTGTTCCTGCAAAGGTTCTATGGTAGAAGAAATCTTCTCCTTGAAAGACATGTTAGTTTCATCAAAAGAAACATGAACAGATTCCTCAATTTTCAATGATGATTTATTATATACCCTATAGGCCTTGCTGATCATGGAGTATCCCAGAAACACTCCTTCATCAGCTTTGGCTTGAAATTTTGCTAAATATTTCTTGTCATTATTGTGAATGTAGCAAATGCAACCAAAAATTTTGAAATAGTCAACTTTGGGTTTCTTCCCTTTGAGTAATTCATAGGGAGTCTTTCCCTTCAGTTTATGTATTAGACTTCTGTTCAGCACATAGTTGGAGGTGTTCACTGCCTCTGCCCAGAAGGATAGAGGTAGATGAGCATCTGACAACAATGTAGTGGCAGATTCAATAAGGGTTCTATTTTTCCTTTCAGCTACCCCATTTTGTTGAGGAGTTCTAGGAGCTGAGAAAGTATGTCTGATCCCTTCACTCTGACAGAACTCTTGCATAAGAAGAGAATCAAACTCTGTCCCATGATCACTTCTGATCAAGGCAATGTGAGTATTGAACTCAATCTTTATACATTTGAGAAACTCTGTCAGACACTTAAAGTTATCAGACTTCTTCCTTAGAAAGAACACCCAAGTGAATCTAGAGAAGTCATCTACAATCACTAAAGTGTAGGATTTCCCTCCTAGGCTTTGTACTGTGATGGGTCCAAATAGATCCATGTGTAACAGATACAATATCCTAGGTAAATCACTCTTATTAAGTGACTTGAAACTGTTTTTAGTTTGCTTGCCTAATTGACAAGCCTTGCAGAGTCCTTCCTTCTTATAGGGGCCAGAAGGTAGTCCTCTAACAAGGTTGTCCTTGGATAGCCTAGCAATAGTTCTAAGGTTTAGGTGTCCTAGTCTCTTATGTCATAAAACATTTGGTCTACAAACTGAATTGAATAAACAGATATCTATAGTAGTTGAAAGAAAATCTACTAGGTAGATGTTACCTTTCCTTTTACCTGTCAACACAGTTGTGTTGTCCTCTGACTTGATTTTGCATAAGGTTTTGCTGAAGGTCACCTGGTAGCCTTCATCACATAGCTGACTGATGCTGATTAGGTTGTGCTTCAGTCCTTCCACATATGCTACTTTCTTGAAGGTTACAGAACCAATCTGGACTGCTCCATAACCTTTAGTTTGTCCAAAATTGGAGTCACCAAAGATAACCTTGGGTCCAAGCTTGGCTCTAAAGGAAATGAGGTTGTCCTTGTTCCCTGTCATGTGCTTAGAGCACCCACTATCCAAATACCATTGCTGGTTAGATGTTGGATAGGTCTTCACCTGCATATAAAGCAATTCACTTGTTTTTGACCCAGTTTACCTTGGGCCTAGGTTGATAACCTTTAAATTCAGAAATGAAAGACATCCCTGGCTGACTCTTATATCCTTCAGGATGATATCTCCTTGGAGGTAAAATCCATTCAGTATAAGGGTTAAAGGTTTGGGATGAAGAACCCTCAGGGTTCAATTTTGATTTGCCTTTGAGAAATTTTCCAGAGCTCTGACCTCTGTTCGACGATCTTGGAGCTGAGTTCGACGATCTTGGGTCAGATCGTCGAGCTCCGTTCGACGGTCGACTATGGGTGAGGTCAGGTATATGAGATCGTCGAGCAGCGTTCGACGACTTTGGCTGAGATCGTCGATCTGCGTTCGACGATTTTCCCTGAGGTCGTCGAGCTGCGTTTGGCGATCGTCGATCTTCATTCGGCGATCGTCGAGCTTCGTTCGACGATTTCTGCTGGGACTTAAATTTCTGAGGCAGATCAGAATTTTTCCTGGCAACCTCTACAACTCCCTTTCCCTTACTAGAAATAAACTTGATGGGAGTTGTTAGGACTATAGGTTGGCTGGATGAGGCACCCAAGCCCAGTGTACTGTTGAGTCTTGAGTTCACTGTGCTTGTGATGTCCATCAGCTTGATGCTTCTCCCATTGAGAGATTCTTCAAGCTTCTTGGCCTCAGAGAGCTCACTCTTCAGTGAAGCTATCTGTTCCCTATAGTTCTCCAACTCCTGAGAAAGTTTGAGGTTTTCTGATTTTAAAACATTTTGTTCAGATAATTGATGTCTGAGAGAGATGATCTCTTTCTCAGACTTTAGCAGGTCTAAACACAGTGCTTTAAATTCAAATTTAAAATCTTCTGAAGTGAAATCAAAAGAGCTGATTACCTGATCTTCTTCAGGTTGAGTCTCTGAGTCTGACTCTGACTCCTCTTCCTCTGAGTTGTGTTGTGAGGCATTGATTGCCATCATGCAGAACTCCTTTTCCTCTGCATCATCCTCATCATCACTTGAGCTGGAAGAGGCTTCTGACTCCTCTTCAGTCTCACTCCAGGATTCAGCAACAAATCCTTTCCTTGTGTGCTTATTTCTGCTGGAGGAAGGTTTGCTACTTCCATTCCTTTTGGAGTCCTTCTCCTTTCTTCTTTCTTTTCTGTCCCTTCTGTCCTTGTTCTTGTTCTCTGGACAGTCAGGAACCATATGCCCTGGTTTCCTGCAACCAAAGCAAATGATGTCTTTGCTATTGCCAATGGACTTGTCATACCTTGGGTTATCCTGCTCCTTGTATGATCTTCTTCTGAAGTCCTTTCTGGCCATCTTATAGAATCTTTTGGCCAACAAGCTGAGAAGTTCATCATTGGCTGTTCCTTTTTCTTCAGGCAGATCCTCAGTTGCCTTGAATGCTATAGTCTTCTACTTTCTTGTGGCTGGTGAAGCAGCCTTCTGTTCTTCTTCTCTGTTCTTGATGAGTAGCTCATAAGATTTGAGCTTACCCAACAAGGCTTCAGTGGTGATCTCATTAAGACTTCTAGCATCTTTAATTGGCCAGATTCTTGAATCCCAAGTGCTGGGGAAGCACATTAGGATCTTGTCATTAAGTTCTGTCAGTGAGATCTCTTTGTCTAATGTCCTCAGTTCACTGACAATTAGACTCAGTCTGTTGTACATGTCTCCCACTGACTCTGTTTCTCCCTTCTTGAAGTTCTCATATTGGGAGATGAGATGGGATCTTCTGTCCTTTCTCTCATCAGCTGAGCCAGAGACAATTTCTGAGAGCTTGTCCCAAATCTCCTTGGCTGAATTGCATTCAGCTACTTTTTGAAAAATGTCATCTGACATTGTCTGAGCTAAAATGTTCATTGCCTTGGCATCAGCTACTTTCCACTTTTTGATGTCAGCATCTGTTCCTGATGGAGGTGGAACAGCATTTGTGCTTGTGCCCTCTGGAGGTCTTGGACATACTGTCAAAACAGAATTAAAAATGTCTTCGTCAATAGAATTCATGTAGAGTCTAATCCTTGCTTTCCAAAGTGCAAACTTTGACAGATTGCACACTGGAGGTCTGGTGCTAGCATAATCTTTGTTCTGGGCCATGACTTGTGCAAGCTAAAGCTAATAATGAAATATAAAAGAAGGATCTAGATTGGGATCTTGGGGTTCAAGTGTTAGCCTGTACAACCAAACAGATATGGTATGTTTAACCAACCTGGCTCTGATACCAATTGAAAGGGGAAACTAGATCTGATATACTCTAGAGGGGGGTGAATAGAGTATATGGTGCTTTTTAAAACACAAAGAAAAACTTTTGCAAAGCTTTACAACAATTGTTGTAATGAGTGTAAGCAGGGAAGCAGAAATAAAACTAATCACAAACTAAGCTATGCAGAAACTAAGCACAAGAAAATCTAGGCCAGAAACAGAAAGAAAACATGCAAAACCAGATGACACAAGGAATTATAGTGGTTCCCCAACTTGGGTACATCCACTCTTCTACCACCCTAGGTAGGAATCCACTGCAGGATGAGTTGATCAGGTGTCCTGGGCACCAATGAGCTTTTGATAAGGTGCTCAAAAACCAAAACAGATTTTTTGATCAGGTGTCTTGCCACCAATGAGCTTTTGACAAGGTGCTCAAAACCCAGATTCAAACTTTTGGAGGGAGTTTGAAAAACCCTTTACAGAGTGGGGGTGAGAGAGTGATGGCAGTCTTCTCTTTCTCAAGCAACTGAGAAGACTATGTGGATTGATGTCAAAGCTCCCCCTGAGTCCTTGATCTTCAGGAAGATGAGCTTTGCTGAGGGTGATAGGCCTTCAAATGTAGAACTCTAGCAATAGATGATTTCAGCAAGCTGAAATGTTGAGTGTCTGGAGTCTTGAAAAGATGTTGGCCTTGAACACTTTAAGAGCTGAAGAGATCTGAAGATTTTTGAAAGCTTGATCTCTTTGAGAAGTGTTCTTCAGAATTCTTGTTGACAGAATATTTTCAAAGAGTCTCTGTATATTGAGTTGTGTCCTATTCTTGTCAATCTCTTCTCTTGATTCAAAAAAAAACATTCTCTTTTATTCTCTGTGTCTGAATAGGATATTACTCTGTCAAAGATAGCCGTTGGTCTGTATTGATTACAGCCTTAATTGCATAATTTGTTCTGAAGGAAAGTCCACTGATTTGTTTCTTGAAAAATCCCTTGAAACTTGCTCCAGAAGTAAATGAAAACGGCTGGCAGATCTTCTGAATTAAATGCAGAATAACTTCTATCTAATTTGAATTTGAGTTCTGAAAGATAACTGAAATCGTCGAACTGAGCTCTGCTATCGTCGAGCTGAGCTCAGCGACCTGGAAAATGCAAGCAGCAACATAATCGTCGATCTGAGCTCAAAGATCGTCGAACTGAGCTCAGAGATAAGGATCTAGTGCAGAGTCAAAATCGTCGACCTGAGCTCAGCGATCGTCGAGTGGAGCTCGACGATATTATGAGGTTTGAGCTCAGCGATCGTCGAGTGGAGCTCGACGATCTGTCGAAGTTGAGCTAGACGATCGTCGACCGGAGTTCGACGAAACGTCGTGCTGAGCTCGACGATTAGACTTAGTCTCCAGAAAAACTTTGGTCTTCAGGGCAGTTGCCAAACCTAGACTCCTGATCCCTTAGACTCAATTCTAATTGACCTATTAAGCTATACAGAAGGTCAAACACAGATTCCTAGAGACATAGTGATCCTGACCCAAATTAGTAATAGGGTGTTCCAACAGCCCATCCGAACAGGTTGGTATGGATTGGTGATGTTTGTATGTTTTGTATGCCGTAGTGTAACACCCCTATCCGTCGTATGGCATATAATAGAAGGTCCAGCTGGAACCCGACGCCATATACCACGGACAGTCGGAAGGGTTACATAAGAATATCAAAACCATACAACTATGACAACTCGTCCTACATAGAGTATTCTAGCAGAAGCTTTTAAACAGTTATAAAGACCACAGGGTTGATATATCAACTAACATGAATGTCCACAACTACCACAGGAATGAAATAACAAATATAAAGAAAACATTTGGCCTTATGGCCTTACAAGAGTTTCACTTAACAAAGTAGTGTTTTCCTTACATCAGCTCGCAGGCCGGCCACACATTATAGAAATAAAATACAACTATTTGCTTTGGCCTTCGAGGGCCAGCTCAACAACATGGGCTTCAGCCCGCTATTTAGTACTCGGCTCCGCAGCACCTGCAAGCAACATTGCACCTCACGGTGGCAAACAAAGCAACAGTCAGCCAAAGCCGACCAAATTATAATGACCCCGCTGCTTACTCGGGACGGCGGTGCTCCTTCCCTGCAATTCATTAGCCCAGCTAAATAATAAAAGTGCGAATATACTACGCCACAGGTGTAGGCTCTCACGGCCCAAACACCCTGTGCACTTAGGGCACATTAACGGTGAATCCGGTCAATTCCATGGCTTCACCACCATCCCCGGGATGGCAACAACGTGAGCATTTTAGCCTTTCTGACCACTGTCTAAGGCTCCCGACTATGCCAATGGCCAGTCCCTCTTTGGGTCTCTCTCACCGAACCACATAACTCGGGTCCAATTCCACTTGCATGTTGCTCACAACGCGTAGTTCACCTTAAGACGTACGCGCGAGCCAAACTTCTCTCGAATCCCACCACAATCCAAACAACACATAACCCAGTTATGTACAAGGCCGGCTCCCAAGCCACCAAATTAGCAGAATTACATTTTTGCTCAGTTTTCCGGGTGCGCCTTGGAGTTTATCCCCAAGGATCCCTGCTGTAATCTACCGTGTAGAAACCTGAAAACACAAAACACAGAGTCTTCTCTGGCAAACCATATAAAATTCAACATCACAGATCCAGACCAACATGTCCGGGTAGGCTTCACACACAATGCCTATGTCCGTACTTTGCTTCCGTACTCTATATGCGACACAAGGGGGACTATTCCTGTCAACCCCAAGGAACACCGTACACTCACCGCACACTCGCGGGAGTGGGTTTCCTTATGCAAAAGAAGGTGAGCTTCACATGCTCAAGCATAGAATCATTACCCTTGTAGTGTGCTTCTGCGCCATGGAAAAGCTATACGGATAGAAGGCTTCGCAATGGAATTTCCTCCGCTGATCCGCTCTCAGTTCTCAAAACGGTGCTCCGATGCTCCGCCGGCGGCCGGAATCCTCCCTTTCCTTCCTCCTCTCTCCAACTCCTTAGAAAGAGAATGATAAATAGCAAATGAGGAGTTTAACCCCCATTCCCAGCCTTATCAGAGAAGGAACACATCTGGGCTGTTGGATCTTAATTAAATAAAACGAACGGCTCAGATCCGCCCAAAAATCAACAAACCTGGGCCGAACATGGCCTCGCACACGGCCGTGTCCCAGGGTGTATGACTAGATCCAGACACGATCGTAGAGTACAGAAACTGACACGGGTCGAGACATGCCAGTGTCCCAACCAGACACGCCTGTGTCGGTTTCCGACACCCCCATGCACTAGGGCTATGTCACTAGTAACAACCACGCCAACCGACACGACTCTTGGGAACACGAGTGGTGATACGGGTATGCAAATGCCCATATCATTTGACACGCCCGTGTCACACTGCCGTGTTTACTGTCGTGTCCTTCTCTGGACACAGCCGGCCAACATAAATAACCACACGGCCTTGGACACGCCCGTGTCCTAGGTCGTGTACCCCTATACAGGCACCAGAAATTTCCTTGGACATGACCAGCTCGATTACGATTTTTGGGGCGCTACACGGAGAATACTCTTGGGTGATTGCTTAGATTTCAGAGTCACAGGGTGTGCAGATGGTTGCAATGAGAGTACTGGAGGTAGTCTCCAGGAAAATACCCAAAAAGGGGGAACAATCACTGGCCTGTCCCCTACCGCGTAGCGGTAGTGCTACTGACGTCGATAGCTCCCATTGAACATTGTGTTGTTTGCATGGCCGATCACGTGGAGACCTGGAGGCTATTGCTTTGAGAGGCATGCCACTTGTGGACCTGGAGGCCAGATTGTGGAACTGAGAGCCTGTGTGGCCCAGCTTAGGCGGCCGTGAGTGCTGGCCGAGGATCATAACAAGATTATGATCTGTATGGATGGGAAAGGGGATGCTGACCCACTCCATGGCTTGTTGTGCCCGACAATTTGAGCATCGGGAAAGTGCTAAATTGTACCCAACCCTATGCTGATCGACTTGGAGTGAGTCAAAGTGTAAATAACCATGACTTGGTTGTAGTCATAGGGGCATTGTCTTTGGCTTCTGCCCTAAAAGACTAGAATGCTCAAACGTTGCTGACCATCACAAAGAACGGAGGTGCGACCCGTTGGGGTTTGGTGCACCGTGAATGTGCCCTGAGAGCATGCGGAATTGGTCGATTGTGCCAACGTCTGTTGCAAATGGTGCTTGTTTGCACATTCTGATTGCCAAATTTTGTTAAAGCTAATGCCTACATGGAAGGAGCACCACCACCGCGAGTGAGGGCTGGGGTCGTTATAATTTGGACAGCTAATGCTGACCGTTGCTATTATTTACCACTGTCACGGTGGAATGTTTCATGCAGGTTCAGTCGATCCAACCGGGAAATAGCGGGCTGGAGCCCAGGATTGCTTAGATGGCCTTTGAAGGCCAAAGTGAATTACCCATTTATTTTATCATTCATGTGTGGACAACCTGCGTGCCGATGTATGCAATAAAATTTATTTTATAAGGCCTTAAGGCCATAATAGTTATGTATTTGGTTTCTCATTTCTATTTTTGTGTTAGTGGACATTCAATTGGCTGAGTTCCTATAAACCTTAAAATTACTTCCGCTAGATTTCACTCGATGTTAGGATGCGTGTGATTGTATTTTGGTTTCAATAAGTAACTCCACTAATTATACGTAGTGTGTGGTGATAGGCCCCGACCGAACCTTCTATTATATGTTATGTGAGGGATGGGGGTGTTACATAAAGAGTCTTGGTAAAACAAGGTCTTTGACGTAGAGAATAGTGTGAGGATACCATTTGGTGATAAATATACCACTTGTTGGAAAAGATATGTTACTAATTATCTAATTAGTGTGAGATGATTGAGTTTTTTATAGTAAGGCAACGGTAATAAGATTTTGGAATGAAAATTTTGAAATAAAACATCAATGAGCAAATTTAAGCATGTATAGAATCAAAGTTAAAGTTTATGAAGATGATATTTTGGAATTCAAGCAGACATATAATCATAGTTATAGTTGATACCACATTGTTTTTGAACTATAAACCAAGAGATGCTATAACAACAACATTTCATAGCATGATCCAAATTAGCTAAGCAGGATATGGATTTACAATGTTAGGAAATTTGCAAGCTAAATATACTAAAAATATTGTAGAGATCATGTGAAATTTCTTATTTCAAGGTTAGCTGATCATCTAGGGAGGGGAGGTGAATAGGTGTTTGAATCTTTTGAGTCTTTTTGTTATCTTGTTGCTTTCCTTTATCTTTCGGCTTAGGGTGATCTAGAGCTTGTCCTTAACACCTGAAATTAATAAGAGGTAAACAAATACACAAACAAGCACACAAAGATTTATAGTGGTTCCTCAAATTATGGGTACATCCACTATCCCTCCCACCTTTCTAACTTTTATTAGACAAGGCCAAACTACTCCAAAATGATCCTCAGAGTTTACACCTCAGGCCCTCAGCCTTATACTCAAAACTTCAACAAGTTCATACACTTAGTATCCTTTTCAGTACGCCTACGTCAGAACCAACATGTTCCTACCTCAGAGCTCTACAGACCTCCTACACTCAGTGACCCTCAAGCCACCCACCTCAGCCAAACATAATGGCCTACATCTCAGCCTTCTCAGCCCTATAGATTCAGGCACACAACCCTACTCTCAGAGTGTTGCAGCACTCTTACAACTCAGTGATTAATTAATCACCTACCTCAGACTTGAAACTAAGCCCTACAGCTCAGATCCAGTTGGATCCTACAACTCAAAGAGCTTCACTCTCCTACAACTCGGGCAATATTGCCCTACCTCAGGCTCAGAGAGTCCTACAACTTAGATCCAAACTTGGATCCTACATCTCAGTGATTCAACAATCACCTACCTTAGAACACCAAGTGTTCCTACTACATAGATCTAAACAGATCTAGCACTCAGCCTAATTACTTAGGCCTACACTCGGATTCAGTACACACTGAATCTTACAGGGTAATTTAAATAAAGTGTTTAAGTAACTGACTCAGAGATTAATCTCTGAGTCTACCTTGATGGACTTAGCAGGTTTCAATTTAGACCACTTATTGTTGAACACAAGAGTCCTATTCGGCAGCTAACTTCTTTACTGATCAGATTTACTCAATAACCTACTGTTGAAGGAATGAGTCCTCTTCAACAGCTATCTCCTTTGCTGATCAGATTTACTCAACAACCTGTTGTTGAAGGAATGAGTCCTCTTCAACAGCTGTCTCCTTTGCTGATCAGATTTACTCAGCAACCTGCTATTGAAGGAATGAGTCCACTTCAACAGCTATCACTACTCTTGAAGAATCAGAAGAATCATACTTGCTATGTTTATGAACTCATGATAGACTAGTTCCGTCGTCACATGCTTACTTTGTTACTCTCCACCTTCATTACCTTCCCTTTCCTCCTCCCCGCTCGATGCCTAGGAGCCATGGGAGAGGGGTGGGGGATGATAAGACTTAGTCTTTCAGACTAACGGTCGTTGACCAAATCATTTTAGGGGATTGTGGAGCCGAACCAGGAGACACAACCCCAGAGGTCGGTGCGCATGGAGACGGGGCAGTCTAGTACGGGAGTCCAGCCAGCAGGGACATTGAGTCCCGACCATTAGTAGATATTATAGATTTGCTTCCGCGATTGAGTGATTTGGAGTGAGGATTTTGATGTATCGAGCAGGATACCTCTTTAGTACTTTGCTTTATCATTACTGTGGACTCTCCCTTCGTGGAGATTTATTTATATTCATGTGATATTTGTGAACCAACATCTGAGTTTAATTTACTCTTATATTTATTCTACTCTTCTGCGATCGGTATAGCCGGGGGGATCGCCTTTTTATAGTGATGACCTTCCCGAGTGTGCTGGTGTCACCGCAAAGAGGCGGTTCTGGGCATAAGACCTAGTTGGTTTTGCAAAAAAGAGGGTCTTACACTGAGCAGCGGGATACTCTTGGGGTATTCCCTTACCCACCCAGGCGAGCCTACGGACCTGCTAGATAGTGAAAGCCTAGACAGCGGGTCTACCCGGGGCCGAGTGCATTTTCATGCCCTTCCAGCTAGTGAGAGCCTGAGCAACAGGATCCTCTTGGGGTCTTATAAACTTCCATCACACTTGCCTTGGCCACCGAGCGAGCCTACGAACCTGCCAGCTTGATGGAAGCCTGGACAGCGGGTCTACTTGTTGCCGCCCAAAATCACAAACACTTCGAAACCTGTGAAGAAACTACCTTTAGAATAACTATCATAATAAAACATACAATCTTACCGATGCTAAGGATAAAAATGCTTCAGGTCATCTCCACTCCATGTGTTACTTATGGATACCCCTTCCACATTCTGGAGGTGGTATCCCCCTGACCCCAGGACTTTTTCCACAATGTAAGGCCCCTTCTAATTGGGGTTGAGTTTACCCACATGGGCAGATCTTCCAGCAGCGTCAACTTTCTTTAGAACTAGATCTCCTTTGGTAAATTGTTTGATCTATACGTGCTTATCAAAGTACTTTGTCATCCGCCCCTTGACCTCCTCTTGCCTGACGGCGGCCACATCGTGAAGTTCCCCCACCATGTCCAATGAGCGTCGTAGTTCCTCTTCATTTCCTTCCCTCCATGCCTCGTATCCTTTGTCTGCAGCCTCAACCCGTGGGGATTTGACCTCGAACTCCATGGGTAGAACCGCCTCACACCCATGCGATAGTTTGAAAGGGGTTTTGTAGTGGCAATATTTGGGGTTGTTCGCAGAGCCCACAACACCGAGGGGAGCTGCTCCACCTAACTCCCCCTTAAGTTCTGCACCTTCTTCTTGAGCAGGTTCACTATGATTTTGTTTGTTGCATCCACCTGGCCGTTTCTCCTGGGGTGGTAGACAGAGGGAAACCTGAGGTCGATACCCAGCTCAGTGCAGAAGCTAATGAACTCCTCACTTGCGAACTATGGCCCATTGTCCGTGATAATGGCCTGAAACAACCCATTCCTACAGATGATCTCTCCCCAAACGAAGTTCCTGATGACCTGGTAGGTTACCTTGGACAACACCTTGACCTCCAGCTGCTTTGATAAGTAGTCGATCATGACCAAAAGAAACCTTCTCTGCTCGCTCGCCGGAGGAAACAACCCAACTAGGTCCATCCCCCAAATGGCGAAAGGCCATGGCGCCGTGATGCTTCGAAGCCGTTGAGCGGGCAGGAGTTGGAGGGGGAGTAGAGCTAACATTTTTGGCACCTCCTCGCAAACTCTATCGCATCCTTTCTCAGGGTGGGCCAGAAGTATCCCTGCCTGACCACCCTTGCTTCCAACGTTCTACCTCTCGAATGACTACCAAATTCACCAGAGTGTACTTCTTCCAGGATCCTTGGGATTTCCTCCTCTACCACACAACATGCCAAAAGGCCCGATAGCATCTTCCAATGTAACCCCCCTTCATGCATAAGATAATGAGCCGCTTTGTGCCAAAAGCCTTTTGCTTCCTTGAACCCTTCGGGAAGGCTGCCTGTAGTGAAGAAGGTCACAGAGGGATCCACCCATGAGGTTCGCCGATCCACTTCCATCAACTCCCCCTCCTCAATCGCTGGATGAAAAAGCTCGGTCAAGGTTCCCCCTCCCCGGGGTCCAAACTTGGACAATTGGTCCGCCGCTTCATTCTCTTCCCTAGTGACGTGCTGAATTGAGAACACTCAGAACGCACCGATGATCACCCAAGCCTTTGACAAGTAATTCTGGAGGGTGGGATCCTGAGCTTCAAACTCTCCCCTGATCTTTGAGGCCACCACTAGTGAGTCTGTGAGCACCTCGACGTCGTGAACCCCGAGCTCCTTAGACAACTGCAACCTGGCTATGACAGCCTCATACTCTGCCTGATTGTTTGTGACCGGGAAGTGTAGCACTACTGCTTGCTCTATGGTTACCCATTGAAAGCTTACTAACACTACCCCTCCCCCAAGGGAATATTTCCCCGAGGCTCCATCAACGAACATCTTCCAAGCTTCCCTTAGCAGTGCTTTCTCCCCCTCCAGCTCTATGATGTATTCGACCAAGAATTCAGCCACTGCATGTGCCTTGATTGTGAGCCTTGGCACGAAGGAGACGATGAACTCACTGAGCTCAATGGACCACTTAGCCAACCACCCAGAGTGTTCCACCACCTCAAAAATCTTACACAATGGGTGGTCGGTCACCACTTTGATTGAGTGGGCTTGAAAGTACGACCTGAGCTTCCAGGACGAGATGATTAGAGAGAAAGAAAACTTTTCCAAGATGGGGTAGCAGAGCTCAGCCTTCTTTAAGATCCTACTGACATAGTAGATGGGTAACTGTCTCTTCCCCTCTTTCCCTGCCAAAACGGAGCTCACTGTATCTGCTCCTACCCTAAGGTATAAGGATAGATCCTCCCCTTCCTTCGGGCTCTATAGGAGCGGGGCTTGGGATAGTTGAGCCTTCAATTCCCGGAAAGACTCCTCATATTCCTCCGTTCACTCAAACGTTTTGTTGCCCCGAAGCATTTTGAAGATAGGTGAGCACTTCTCTCTGGCATGGGAAAGAAACTGACTCAGCCCGGCCAGCTTACCTGTCAAGCGCTGAACCTCCTTAGCATTGCGAGGCGATTCCAATTCCACGATGGACTTCACCTTATCTTGGTTTGGCTCGACCCCCGCCGGGGTTAGAAGGTGTTTAAGGAACTTGCCTCGGCTTGCCCCGAAGACACACTTCTGGGGGTTTAGTCCCATCTTGAACTTTCGTAGGGTCGCAAACGTCTCTTCCAATTCAACTAGGTGTGAATCCACATCTCTGCTATTTACCATGAGGTCATCTACACAGACCTCCATGTTCCTTCCCCTTTGATTTTTAAACACCCGTTCCATCATTCGCTGGTACGTAGCCTCCGCATTCTTTAGCCCGAAGGGCATCATTTTATAGCTGAAGCATCCCTCCCTTGTGATGAAGGAGACATCCTTGACGTCGGGGGGATGCGTGCGGATCTAGTGATAACTTGAAAAGCATCCAAAAAACTCATAATAGAAAAACCGACGCTGAATCAACCAGTACGTCGATTCGAGGCAGGGGGTAGCAATCCTTAGTGCATGATTCATTCAATAAAGAGAAATCTATACACATGCGTCACTTCCCATCACCGTTCTTTACCATTACCACATTGGAGACCCAGCCTGGGTACTGGATCTCCGAGATGAAACCTGCATTGAGAAGCTTCTTGACCTCCTCGCGTATGGGCTCCTCCAGCTTGGTGGAAATTGTAACACATCCTCTATAATGATAGTATAATATGGGTCCGGTCGGGGCCCCACAACATATAGACTTCACAGCTTCAGCATTAAAAGATGATATGTAAACTACCCAAACTCAAAACTCAGACATCAACAGCGGAAGCATACAATCAAGAGTAGAAGTTATCCACCAAACCAAGAGTATCAAAATGGCGTTAAGGCCTTACACATCATAAGTCCAAGACTTAAGCACCATTAAACAATAGTAACGTGCACATGTACTACTAAGCTACCTTGGCATGCAAGCCAGATTACATTTCATGGGGCATAACATTCAATCAGAATACATGCAAATAATAGAAAGATCACTTCATGCGGCTTAGGCATTTTTGGCTGGCGAGCTTTCTCCTGCTTGTGATCCTTGCCCTGTAAAAATTTGGTTGTAACGTGGGTCAGCAAAGGCTGACCTCAACTGTGTAACCAACACTGAAAGTGCAGCTAGATCTGATATACACTAGAGGGGGTGAATAGAGTATATGGTGCTTGAAAACTTTTTACAACAATTGTTGTAATCTGAGTGAACAAGGAAGCATCTATTAAATCTAATCACAAAATAACCTACAACAGCAATTAATCACAAATCTAAACTAATCACAAAATAATCACAGAACAATCACAGAACAATCACAGCCAGAAACAAAAGATAAAGACAAGCAATCCAGATGACACAAGGAGCTATAGTGGTTCCCCTAAACTTGGGCACATCCACTCTTCTACCACCCTAGGTAGGAATCCACTGCAGGATAAGTTGATCAGGTGTCCTGGGCACCAATGAGCTTTTAATAAGGTGCTCAAAAACCAAATCAGATTTTTTGATCAAGTGTCTTGCCACCAATAAGCTTTTGACAAGGTGCTCAAAAACCAAATCAGATTTTTTGATCAGGTGTCTTGCCACCAATGATCTTTTGACAAGGTGCTCAAAAACCAAGCTCAAACTTTTTGAAGGGAGTTTGAGAAACCCTTTACAGAGATGGGGATGAGAGAGTTATGGAAGTCTTCTCTTTCTTAAAGCAGCTGAGAAGACTATGTGGATTTGATGGTGTCAAAGCTCCCCCTGAGTCCTTGAGATGTTCAGGAAAAGAAGCTTTGCTGTAGGGTGATAGGCCTTCATAAGTTGATCTCCAGCAAGTGATGATTTCAGCAACAGCTGAAATGTTAGGTGTCTGGAGTCTTGAAAGATGTTAGCCTTGAACACTTGAGACAAGAGAGATCAGAAGATTTCAGAAAGTTTGATCTCCTTGGATGTGTGTTCTTGAGAGAATTCTTTGAGACAGAGAATATTTTGTTTTTCTTCTTCTTGTCTGTGTTCTGAGTGTTCAGTGATTGAGAGATTCAAAAAATTCTTGTCTTTTATTCTCTGGTACTGAATAGAAAAACATCCTCTGTCAAGAATAGCCATTGGCCTGCATTAATTGCATCCTTAATTGCAAATGTCTTCTAGAGGAAAGTGCAAAGAAACATTCCTTGATAACCCCTTGAAACTTGGTCTAGAATAAATGAAAACGGCTAGAAAATCTTCTGAATTAATTGCTGAATAACTCCTTAACTGATCTGAATTTGAATCTTGAAAAATCCTTGAAGTCATCAGAAAACGTCGAACTGAGCTCTGCTATCGTCGAACTGAGCTCAGCGATTTGGACTTATACAACAACAGAAAACGTCGATCTGAGCTCAAAGATCGTCGAACTGAGCTCAGAGATAGAGATCCAATATTGAGTCAAGATCGTCGAATTGAGCTCGCAGATCGTCGAATAGAGTTCGACGATTTGTTGAAGTTGAGCTCAGTGATCGTCGAATGGAGTTCGACTATCTGTCGAAGTTGAGCTAGACGATCGTCGAATGGAGATCGACAAATCGTCGTGCTGAGCTCGACGATGTGACTTAGTCTCAAACTGAAAAAAAATTCTTGGTTTTGAGGGCAGCTTTCAAACCTACACTTCTAACCCTTAGACTCAATTCTAGTTGACCTTTAGATCTATACAGGAGGTCAAACACAGGTTTCCTAGAGACATAGTGATCCTGACCCAAATTAGTATTAGGGTGTTCCAACAATCTCCCCCTATTTGGGTTAGGATTACTATTTACAGAATTTGGAAAAATTAAATAACAACAAACACAGCAATAATACAGAAAAGGAAATAAGTTGGACATTGCAGAACCACAGATATATATCATCCCAGATAATAACCAGAAGTCAAGATGATTGTCACCTTACATTGTTATTTCTTCTCCTTGCCCTTTATGAGTTTGATTTCTCTATTGGGGTTGAGGGCTTCCTTCTTTGATCTTGTGTCATCTGCTGCACCTAAAGAGGTTTGTTGTTTGGGCCTTGGAACTACAGCTTCAGGATGCAGCTCCATGTATCTATCAGAATCAAAGAATTTACTTGAAGCATATCTTTCCAACTCTTTCTTTCTCTGTCCAGACATTGTAGTGATGTTGGAGGAGTCTCTGAATTGCTCTCTAGCTTTCTTAATCTGGTCCAGTGCAGCAAGCTCTTTCATCCTTGCAGACCAAGCAGCTGGATTATTTTCAGGATCTTCAAATGACACTGGTGGCTCATATTTATTTGATGGATTATCCTGAGGAGGCCTGGATGAAACTACGTCCTTCAGTTTATAGGGAAAAGGACCAGAGGTTGTGTCAGATGAGATTTGTCCTTCCCTGGAGTAGGGATGTTGCCTTGAATATCCTTTAGAATAAACCTGGAATTCTCTTCGATTGCCTCTATAGTTTCCTCTTCTGGATTGAGAGCCCCTGGACTGGCTTCCCCTATGATAGGATCTTGAATGTGGCTGATAGGGGGTTTGGCTTTTGGCTGGGGGTTGAGCAGCTGAGCTTCCACCTGCACCAACATCAGGAGGAGGTGGTGGAGGAGGATGAGGATGTTGGAATTGAGAAGAGCCTTTTTCATACTTCCTCTTTTTCTTCATTGCTTTGAGTTGGTTCTTTGAATATTGCATCCAGTGCTCAGTTATGGGGCAGTCATGAAGAATATAATATGGAATGTCATTATTGTCCTTGACCTTGCCTTGAGGTACTCTCTTCATGTCTTTGCTCCTTGCCTTTCTCTTTCTGGCAATGGTAGCAGAAGAATCATCAGAATCTATCTTAAACTCATCACTTTCAGAGCTTTGCTCATCATAAAGAGCATCAATCCTTTTCATCAAATCTTTCTTGAGCTGGGTTGAAACATATGAGGAAGCAGAGGTTGGAGCAGCAGCAGATACAACACTTGTATTAGTTGAAGTTGAAGCAGAAGCAAAGGTTGAAGCAGCAGTAACAGCAGCAGATACTGAAGTTGTGGCAGTAGTAATAACAGCAGTTGGTGCAGCAACAGCTTCACTTTCAGAAACAACAATATCAGCAACAGGAATATCATCAGAAAACATAGAAGTCTCAAAATCATGTGCCTCTATCATAAGGATATCCTTAGAAATTGACTCATCAGTAGTATCAGTAATAATATCAACAAAATTTACAGCAGGAAGGGCATCAACATTAGAAACATCAACACTGCTTTCAGCAGGAGTAGCTGCAGCAAGTACTGAATTGACAAAGGAAGTTATGATGCTGGGGTCACAACATGAGAAGGGCACAAGGGCCTTGGAGAGATCCTCTGGGGGCTGGATATCAACTCTCTCTGGAAAACAAGCTTTCTCTGGCAGACAACTGAAATATAGTGAATCAAATACTGAGAGCAGAGACCTGAGGTCTATTGAGAGGACTGCAATAGGAGGTGGAACTGGATCTTGAAGAGCAGCAGCAGTAACAACAACAAAAGCTGAAGAAATAGCAGACACAACAGAAGAGCTCACTTCATAGGGCATCTCCCCCTGCCTAGATTCAGACAGAGCAGGATCAAGGCACACTGCTGAAGGGGCTGCCTTAGGGAATAAGGAGGAGAGCCTGGCAGAAAGAGCTGCCACTAACTGGAGTAATGGAGCCACGGAGGTTTCCAAAAGAAAATTTAGCATGGGGGCTAGCAATTCATATATCCTGTCAGCAAGGGCTGGAAGATCTACTTGCTCAGCAGTGACTGGAGCAGAGGTAGAGGATGGAGATGGAGCTATTAGTGATGGTAGAGGAGAGCTAGTGTATTGGGGAAGAGATGGTTGAGGTGTGGGTAAAGTGGTGATGGAGGACAATGAGATGGAGATAGATGGTGTGAAGGTGGGTTGATCAATGATCTCTTGTAGAAGGTCTTGGTTAGAGGTTGATGATGAGGGTAGCTCAGGAGGTGAGGAGGGTGAGTCATCCATGAAGGAATCATCAATGAGATTGAATGAGGGAATGAAGGGTGACGTGGCAGAGTCTGGTTGAGAGTAGGAGTATAATGGAGGGAATGGTTCTTCTGTTGTTGGTAGAGTAGGGATTGGAGATGGTATAGATGTTGGAGAAGGGCTGGAGATGATGATAGTGGATGGAGTTTGAATGGTGGATGAAATTGGAAGAGATGGAATTGGAGGAGGAGGAGGAGAGGCAGCAGCAGGAAGGTCATCTACAGGGGCAGAGACCTGAGGGGAAGTGACTATGTCAGTCCTGGTGCCTGAAGGTGTGCTGGAAGAGGGCCTGGTGGGCTTGATGATCTACCTGTCCCATTTACCAAACAAGGTACAGGACAGTCTCTTGGAAGCATTTATGTGTATCCCATAAGATACTAGTAATGCAGGGCATCTGTTCTGCAGAAAAAGGCCTAGAATTCTCCCAAAATTCACAAAACTCTTGTTAATTTTCTTTTTAATTAGGTCAAAGAAGACCTCTCCCCAGTTCAGATTCTTCTTGTCCACTATGGCTCCCATTAAGCAGAGCTGATACCTAGAAATGGTATCATGGGCAGAGTGCTTAGCCAATAGGACCTTCCCAACTACATCAGCCAGGAATCTATATTCCACAGACAGATTCTTCTTCAGCAGCTTGCTAGGGTTAGCCTCAGAATGAACCATTCTTGCAAGCAATTCAACATATTCTTCTCCAGATAAATCAGCAGAGTCTCCACCAGTACTTAACTCAAAAACTTCTGTCAGAATTCCTGGGATCAAGGGTACCTGGGTGCCAGATATTGACCCAATAATTGTGTTTTGATTCTGGTTGTGGGCAGTGTAGACCCACTCTTTAATCTCATCAGCAGCAAGTTTAATCCTTGTGGTCATGATTGCAGCAAGTTTCTACTCTTTGAATAACTCCAAGATGTCCTAGAAAACCTGATCTGTTGTGCTGAAGGACTCCATGTCAATGTCAAAGCCGGCATCAAATTTCATGGCGACGAGAACAACAACAGAAACGGCCATAGATACCTGCAAAGAATTAACAAACAAAACGACCAAGTGCAGAAATGTTTGGAGGGAAATAAAGTGTTTGCAGAGAAATTGAAAGCGCAAAAGGAGAATGATGGCAAAAAATGAATTTTATATTAGGGTTTGACGCAGAAATGGAAAGATCGTTGAACTCAGTTCGACGATCGGGGCTTCTAAAGGAATCTGAAGAGTCTTCAACATCGTCGATCTCCGTTCAACGATATTGGAGAGCGTCGAGCTCTGTTTGACGATTGTTCAAAGAACAGAATCGTCGAGCGCTATTCGACGATCGCTGACCGGAAGAGATAGTTCATACTATCTGAGAAACGCTGAACTCAGGTCGACGAGTTCAGAAATCGTCGATCTCCGTTCGATGATCTGGGGGAAAATCATCGAGCGCAGTTCAGAGACCAGAAAGACACTCTAGACACTAAGAAAAATCAAGATGTTTGTCTAGTCTTGGTCAATTTTTAAACTTTTAAAATCTTGGATATTATTTAAGACTTCCTCCATCTAACATTCCTAACTAATTTAGGAAGAAGGTGTGTTTCCTTTCATCCAAGGGCTTGGTGAAAATATCTCCCCTTTGTAAATCTGTTGGGATATATTGCAGTTCAATTTTATTCTTTTCAACATTATCCCTTAAGAAGTGATGCCTAATTTCTATGTGTTTTGTCCTACTATGGAGGACTGGATTTTGAGCTATAGAAATAGCACTGGTGTTATCACAAAAGATTTTAGACTTCTCTAAGTTGTAACCATAGTCTAGGAGTTGGTTTTGAATCCACAAGATTTGTGAACAACAACTGCCTGCAGCCATATATTCAGCTTCAGCAGTTGAGGTTGACACAGAGGTTTGTTTCTTACAAAACCAAGAGACAAGTCTGTCACCAAGGAACTGACAAGTTCCACTGGTGCTTTTCCTGTCAATTCTGCATCCAGCATAATCAGTATCAGAAAATCCAGTTAAGTCAAATGCTGAATCTTTTGGATACCAGAGACCTAGATTTGGACAACTTTTAACATACCTGAGAATCCTCTTTACTAATGTTAGGTGTGACTCTCTAGGGCTTACTTGGAACCTAGCACATATACATGTAACAAACATTATATCTGGTCTACTAGCTATAAGGTACAGTAAAGAGCCAATCATTGCTCTATATGTTGTCTGATCAACAGGTTTCCCATGTTCATCAGCATCCAATATATCATTAGTAGACATAGGTGTTTTCATGCAAGATGCTTCAGACATAACAAATTTCTTAACCAATTCATTTGCATACTTGGTTTGAGAAATAAAGATTCCTTCAGCATGTTGCTTGACTTGCAATCCTAGCAAGAAGGATAGCTCACCCATGCTACTCATTTCAAATTTAGAATGCATTAGGTTGGAAAACCTTCTGCACAATTTTGAATCAGTAGAACCAAAAATAATATCATATATATAAATCTGTACTAGTAGGGTATGGGACTTATGGGTTCTAATGAAAAGAGTTTGGTCTACTCTACCCCTTATAAATCCATTTTCCAAAAGGAAGCATGCTAGGGTCTCATACCATGCTCTAGGAGCTTGCTTGAGACCATATAATGCTTTGTTCAACTTAAAAACATAATCAGGATAAGTTGGAGAGATAAAACCTGGAGGTTGTCTGATATATACTTCTTCTTTGATGTCTCCATTTAGAAATGCACTTTTGACATCCATCTGATATACCTTGAATCCTTTATGTGCTGCATAAGCTAAAAAGATTCTGATGGCTTCCAATCTTGCAACTGGTGCAAAAGTCTGGTCATAGTCTATTCCTTCTTCTTGAGAATATCCTTGATCAACTAGCCTTGCCTTGTTACTTACAATTACTCCTTGATCATCCAGTTTGTTTCTGAACACCCACTTTGTTCCAACAATGGAGTGATCCTTAGGCTTTGGCACTAGTTCCCACACTTTGTTCCTTTCAAATTGATGCAACTCTTCTTGTATTGCACTGATCCAGTGTGGATCTTGATCTGCATCTTGAATGGACTGAGGTTCAATTTGAGATAGGAAGCAGGTGTGCAACAGGTTTTGGTTGACCAGATTTCTGGTTTGCACACCAGCTGAGATGTCTCCAATTATTTGGAAAATTGGATGATCTCTTGATGTTACTAAATCAACAGGGGGTGTTGATTGTTCACCAACCTGTGTTGTTGTTTCCTCTTGTGGTACAACAACTGGATCTTCAGGTTGTTTCTCTTCAATGTGTTGAATACTTTCTTCATCTTCACTGCTTTCATCCTTCTGAGTAACCTGTAACTTGTTCAAGTCTTCAACAAGAGAATGTTCCTGCAAAGGTTCTATGGTAGAAGTGATCTTCTCCTTGAAAGACATGTTAGATTCATCAAATGATATATGAACAGATTCCTCAATTTTTATAGATGACTTATTATAGACCCTATAAGCCTTACTGATCATGGAGTATCCCAGAAACACTCCTTCATCAGCTTTAGCTTGAAATTTTGCTAAGTATTTCTTGTCATTATTGTGTATGTAGCAAATACAACCAAAAACTCTAAAATAATCAACTTTAGGTTTCTTCCCTTTAAGTAATTCATAGGGAGTCTTTCCCTTTAGTTTATGTATCAAACTTCTATTCAAGCACATAGTTGGAGGTGTTCACTGACTCTGCCCAAAAGGATAGAGGAAGGTGAGCATCTGACAACAATGTAGTGGCAGATTCAATAAGGGTTCTATTTTTCCTTTCAGCTACCCCATTTTGTTGAGGAGTTCTAGGAGCTGAGAAAGTATGCCTGATCCCTTCACTCTGACAGAACTCTTGCATAAGAAGAGAATCAAACTCTGTCCCATGATCACTTCTGATCAGGGCAATGTGAGTATTGAACTCAATCTGTATACATTTGAGAAACTCTGTCAGACACTTAAAGTTATCAGACTTCTTCCTTAGAAAGAACACCCAAGTGAATCTAGAGAAGTCATATACAACTACTAAAGTGTAAGATTTCCCTCCTAGGCTTTGTACTGTGATGGGTCCAAAAAGATCCATGTGTAACAGATACAATATCCTAGGTGAATCACTCTTATTAAGTGACTTAAAGCTATTTTTAGTTTGCTTACCTAATTGACAAGCCCTGCAGAGTCCTTCCTTCTTGTAGGGGCCAGAAGGTAGTCCTCTAACAAGGTTGTCCTTAGATAGCCTAGCAATAGTTCTAAGGTTTAGGTGTCCTAGTCTCTTATGCCATAAAATATTTGGTCTACAAACAGAATTGAACAGGCAAATATCTATAACTGTTGAAAGAAAATCTACTAGATAGATGTTACCTTTCCTTTTACCTGTCAACATGGTTGTGTTGTCCTCTGACTTGATTTTGCATAATGCTTTGCTGAAGGTCACCTGGTAGCCTTCATCACACAGCTGACTAATTCTTATTAAGTTGTGCTTCAGTCCTTCCACATAAGCTACCTTCTTGAATGTTACTGATCCAATCTGGACTGCACCATATCCTTTAGTTTGTCCAAAGTTTGAATCACCAAAGATAACTTTGGGTCCAAGCTTGGCTTTAAAGGATGTGAGGTTGTCCTTGTTTCCCGTCATGTGCTTAGAGCACCCACTATCCATGTACCATTGCTGGTTAGATGTTGGATAGGTCTTCACCTGCACATAAGATAATTCATTTGTTTTTGACCCAGTTTACCTTGGGCCTAGGTTGATAACCTTTAAACTCTGAAATAAAAGACATCCCAAGTTGACTCTTATATCCTTTAGGATGATATCTCCGTGGAGGTATAATCCATTCAATATAAGGGTTAAAGATTTGGGATGAAGGACCCTTAGGATTGGATTTTGATTTGCCCTTGAAAAACTTTCCAGAGCTCTGATCTCTGTTCGACGATCGTGGAGCTGCGTTCGACGATCTTGGGTCATATCGTCGAGCTCCGTTCAACGGTCGACTATGGCAGAGTTCAGGAACTTGAGATCGTCGACCTGAGTTCGATGATTTTGCCTGAGATCGTCGATCTGCGTTCGGCGATCGTCGATCTCCGTTCGACGATTTCTGCTGGGACTTAGTTTTCTTGGGCAGATCAGAATTTTTCCTGGCTACCTCTACAACTCCCTTTCCTTTATCAGAAATGAACTTGATTGGAGTTGTTAGAACTATGGGTTGGCTGGATGAAGCACCCAAGCCCAGTGTACTATTAAATCTGGAGTTCACTATGCTTGTGATGTCCATCAGCTTGATACTTCTCCCATTAAGGGATTCTTCAAGCTTCTTAGCCTCAGATAGCTCACTTTTTAGTGAAGCTATCTGCTCCCTACAGCACTCCAACTCCTGAGAGAGTTTGAGGTTTTCTGACTTTAAGGTATTATGTTCAGATAAATGATTTCTGAGAGAGATAATTTCTTTCTCAGATTTTAGCAGGTCTAAACACAAAGCTTTAAACTCAGATTTAAAGTCCTCTGAATTGAAATCAAAAGAACTGATTACCTGATCTTCTTCAAGTTGAGTCTCTGAATCTGACTCCGACTCTTCTTCATCTGAATTATGTTGTGAGGCATTGATTGCCATCATGCAGAACTCCTTCTCTTCTGCATCATCTTCATCATCACTGGAGCTGGATGAGGCATCTGATTCCTCTTCAGTTTCACTCCAGGATTCAGCAACAAATCCCTTCCTATTGTGTTTGTTTTTGCTTGAGGAGGGCTTGCCATTGTTACTTTTCTTGAAGTCCTTTTCTCTTCTTCTTTCTTTCTTGTCTCTTCTGTCCTTGTTTTTGTTCTCTGGACAGTCAGGTACAATGTGCCCCGGTTTCCTGCAACCAAAGCAGACAATTTCCTTATTATTAGACTTATCATACCTTTGCTTATCATGCTCCTTGTATGATCTCTTTCTGAAGTCCTTTCTGGCCATCTTGTAGAATCTTTTGGCCAACAGACTGAGCAGTTCATCATTTCCTGTGACTTTGTCTTCAGGCTGATCTTCTGTTGCTTTGAAGTCTATTGTCTTCTCTTTTCTTGTGGCTGGTGAGGCAGCCTTCTGTTCTTCTTCTCTATTCTTGATGAGTAGCTCATAAGATTTGAGCTTACCCAATAGAGCTTCTGTGGTGATCTCATTCAAACTTCTGGCATCCTTGATTGGCCAGATTCTTGAATCCCAAGTGCTAGGGAAGCACATTAGAATTTTGTCATTAAGTTCAGTCAATGAGATCTCCTTATCCAAAGTCCTGAGTTCACTGACTATCAGACTAAGTCTATTGTACATATCTCCAACTGATTTAGCTTCTCCCTTCTTAAAATTCTCATATTGAGATATGAGGTGGGATCTCTTGTCCTTTCTCTCATCAGCTGAGCCTGAGACTATTTCAGAGAGTTTACCCCAAATTTCTTTTGCTGAATTACATTCAGCCACCTTTTGAAAGATGTCATCAGACATGGTCTGTGCTAAGATGTTCATAGCCTTGGCATCAGCTACCTTCCATTTCTTGATGTCAGCATCTGTTCCTGATGGAGGTGGAACAACATTTGTACCTGAGTTCTCTGGAGGTCTTGGGCAAACTATCAACACAGAATTAAAAATATCCTCGTCAATAGAATTCATGTATAATCTGATTCTTGCCTTCCAAAGTGCAAACTTGGACAGATTGCACACTGGAGGTTTGGTGCTAGCATAATCTTTGTTTTGGGCCATGATTGGTGAAAACAAAATCTAATAATAAACTCAAAAAAATAACAGATCTAACTAGGAATCTTTGGGTTCAGGTGTTAGACTGTGCAACCACCAAGGTGTGGTATGTTTAACCAACCTCCCTCTGATACCAATTGAAAGTGCAGCTAGATCTGATATACTCTAGAGGGGGGTGAATAGAGTATATGGTGCTTGAAAACTTTTTACAATAATTATTGTAATCTGAGTGAACAGGGAAGCAGCTATTAAATCTAATCACAAAATAACCTACAACAGCAATTAATCACAAATCTAAACTAATCACAAAATAATCACAGAATAATCATAGAACAATCACAACCAAAAACAAAAGATAAAGACAAGCAATCCAGATGACACAAGGAGCTATAGTGGTTCCCCTAAACTTGGGTACATCCACTCTTCTACCACCCTAGGTAGGAATCCACTGCAGGATGAGTTGATCAGGTGTCCTGGGCACCAATGAGCTTTTGATAAGGTGCTCAAAAACCAAATCAGATTTTTTGATCAGGTGTCTTGCCACCAATGAACGTTTGACAAGGTGCTCAAAAACCAAATCAGATTTTTTGATCAGGTGTCTTGCCACCAATGAGCTTTTGACAAGATGCTCAAAAACCAAGTTCAAACTTTTTGAAGGGAGTTTGAGAAACCCTTTCCAGAGATGGGGATGAGAGAGTTATGAAAGTCTTCTCTTTCTCAAAGCAGTTGAGAAGACTATGTGGATTTGATGGTGTCAAAGCTCCCCCTAAGTCCTTGATATGTTTAGGAAAAGAAGCTTTGCTGTAGGGTGATAGGCCTTCAGAAGTTGATCTCCAGCAAGTGATGATTTCAGCAACAGCTGAAATGTTAGGTGTCTGGAGTCTTGAAAGAAGTTGGCCTTGAACACTTGAGACAAGAGAGATCAGAAGATTTCAGAAAGTTTGATCTCCTTGGATGTGTGTTCTTGAGAGAATTCTTAGAGACAGAGAATATTTTGTTTTTCTTCTTCTTATCTGTGTTCTGAGTGTTCAGTGATTGAGAGATTCAAAAAATTCTTGTCTTTTATTCTCTGGTACTGAATAGAAAAACATCCTCTATCAAGAATAGCCGTTGGCCTGCATTAATTGCATCCTTAATTGCAAATGTCTTCTGGAGGAAAGTCCAAAGAAACATTCCTTGATAATCCCTTGAAACTTGGTCTAGAATAAATGAAAACGGCTAGAAAATCTTCTGAATTAATTGCTGAATAACTCCTTAACTGATCTGAATTTGAATCTTGAAAAATCCTTGAAGTCATCAAAAAACTTCGAACTGAGCTCTACTATCGTCGAACTGAGCTCAGCGATTTGGACTTATACAGCAACAAAAAACGTCGATCTGAGCTCAAAGGTCGTCGAACTGAGCTCAGAGATAGAGATCCAATACTGAGTTAAGATCGTCGAACTGAGCTCGCAGATCGTCGAATGGAGTTCGATGATTTGTTGAAGTTGAGCTCAGTGATCGTCGAATGGAGTTCGACGATCTGTCGAAGTTGAGCTAGACGATCGTCGAATGGAGATCGACGAATCGTCGTGCTGAGCTCGACGATGTGTCTTAGTATCAAACTGAAAAGAAAATTTTTGGTCTTGAGGGCAGCTTTCAAACCTAGACTTCTAACCGTTAGACTCAATTCTAGTTGACCTTTAGATCTATATAGGAGGTCAAACACAGGTTTCCTAGAGACATAGTGATCCTGACCCAAATTAGTAATAGGGTGTTCCAACACATATCCTCCAGGCCATCCCTAGAGGACCCCACGACTCTCCATCACCCTACAGGTCAGCACTTCGTATGCAAAATACAATAACATTTAAAGATGTAAAATAGGTTTGAATGTCTCATACAACAAACACATTTCTATATTGAGCATATAATAAAAGGGGCCTACAATGTAGCATGAATGCAATCCCGGGTTTCACCCAAGACACCCTAAAGCGTATGCTTCTAACAAATCATCATATCGGGTACTCTAAATTCCCCATCAGCGTTCAAGACGTAAACACAATGGTACTCTAAATTCCCCCAAACGGCATACAAACCGCAAACACAAGGGTACTCTAAATTCCCCCAAACGACATACAATCCGCCACACAAATAAACCAATAAGAAACCTTGCTAGACCCTACCTGTCGCGACGTCCCAGTGAAAGTGATTTCAGATATGCTCTGATACCAATGAGGGATAGATTTGCTTAACTCTATAGGGGGGGGGGTGAATAGAGTATTTTAAAACTTTAATTAATTTTTACAGCGGATTAAAATATGTGATAAGTATATGTATAAAGAGAAGAAAACAAAAACTATCACAGCACACAGAAAATAAACAATAAAGCATTCCAGACGACACAAAAAATTTATAGTGCTTCCCCTAAACTTGGGTACATCCACTCTTCTACCACCCTGGTAGGAATCCACTATAGGTTTTTGATCAGGTGCCCTGCCACCATACATTTTTGCTCAGGTGCCCTATCGCCACAAGATCTATTTTTTCATGGGAGATCTAACAACCCTTTTGAGCTTTTGATCAGGTGCCCAAAAACTAAACTAAGTATTTTGATCAGGAGACTTAACAACCAAGGGGTTAACTTTTGAAGGGAGTTATAACCCTATACATAGTGGGAAAAAGAAAGTTGATGTTCTTCTCTGTCAATAGTCTAAGAGAAAACTAGTGGATTTGATCTTGTTAAATCTCCCCATGAGATGAAAAATAGTTCAGGAAGATGAGAGCTTTGCACAAGGTGTAGGCCTTCAATCTTTAGAAGATCTTCAAAAGCTTTTTGGCCTGATATTGAATAGTTGTCCCTTGAAAAGCTCTAAATCTGATGATGAAGAGCTCTGCGAGATTCTCTGTATATGCCCGTGTGTCTTAGTGAATTCTCAGTGTCTATTCTCTGTATCAATTGACTTCTTCAAAAATCTCTGTCTGGTCTTCTGAAAATAGTCCTTTTATATTACTTCTAGAAAAATAGCATTTGAATTTGAATTTTATCCTTGAATTAATGCTGGAATCCTGGGACTTGAACGACTTGAATTTATCTTAAATGCAATTCCTCAACTATCTTCAGTAAATAAGTCAAGTAATTACTCTATGAAATCCATAAATAATGCTGATAAGCAACGACTATATTTTTGAGAATATGAGCATTAATTATCAGAGAATTACTGCCTTAGAATAATCCAAACAGAGAACAAACTGAGAGAAAACGTCGAACTAATAGAAATCGTCAATCTCAGAACAGATTTCGTCGACCAGAACATCAAGTTCGTCGAGCTAAGAAATCGTCTTCGTGGAGCTGAGAGATTGTCTTCGTCGAGCTGAGTTCCAAGTTCGTTGAGCTGAGAAGGAATTTCATCGACCAAAGAACTTGAGAGAAGAGGGAAGATCGTCGACCTAAGCTCCAAGTTCATCGAGCTCAACTCGGAGTAGGGACTCTAAGTTCATCGATCAGCGAGCTGAGTTCGAAGAACGTCGAACTAATTCTCTGAACTCTTAAAGACTGCCATTCTTCTAAGTATAGATCTATGATATCTTTTGAGGGCTGGACCAATGTCTGTCTAACCTAGTCAAACCGGCCTATACCTAGAACTAACAAAATGACCCTAGGCTATACATGAAGGGTCAATAACCTAATAGTGAACCTAGCCCAAATCCATACTAGGGATCCAACAATCTCCCAGTATTTGGGTGAGGTCACTATGAACAACAAAAAAGAGAAAAATCACAAAGCATAAAAAAGATATCTGGCAGAATTTAAAATTATTTCATCAGATATTAACATCAGTGCCTTGTGAATAACAAATAGCAGATAATAGTTCTAATATAGAAAGAAAAATTGTTTAAGCTTTCTTAGAGTCCTTCTTCTGTTGATCTGAGGCAGGTCTGGTGAAGATAATTTCCCTTCTAGGATCTGCAGCTTCCAGTTTTGTCATTTTCATGTCACTGGCTCTAAGGATCATCACAGATGCAGCTCTTGGAACTACTGCTTCTAGATGTAATGACATGTAAGCATTTGCATTAAAAAGATTATATACCTAGTATTTTTCTAACTCTTTCTTTCTATAGGAAGACATGGTTGTATACTGAGATATGTTCTATCCTTCTTCCTTTGCTTTTCTGATCGGAGAAAGGGTTATTAAATCTTGAAATATGGCCATTCTGGAGTTGGCGTCCATTCCTGGATCACAGACTGGAGAAATAGGCCTTTCAGGAGATGCTTTATCAGGTTAATCATCTTCAGATATTTTTTGTTGCCTGCTGTGCTTTTGGTGTTGTTGTTGCTGCCTGTTGCTGCTGGAACTATATTTTTGTCTGCTGTAGGAAGGTTGGTACTGATGAGAAGATGTAGATTTCTGAACTTGACCAACACTTCTAGAAGATCCTGCTGCAGGAGGAGGAGGAGGACCTCTCCTAAATTTAGGAGGTGGAGAGTACCTACTGCTCTTCTTCCTGGATTTCTGCTCATTCATGGAATATCTCATCCAGTTTGGGGTATCTGGAGTGAGTGTTATATTATGCAGGATATAGAATGGAATATCAGCAGAAGGATTTGGCTTAGGAACAAACTTTGGAGGAGCAGTTTTAGCAGGAGACTTTCTTTTCTTTGAACGTGTATTATCAGAGTCATCTGACTCACTATCAACATCATCATCTATAGAATTTTCAGGATTATCATAAAGAGCATCTAGCTGCTTCAGCAAATCAGCTGAGATTCCAGGAATTTGTGGCTGTGCTTGACTTGTTGGCTCTGCAGAATTATTTGTAGCAATCTGAACATTTTCTTATTTTTTCATATCAGCAAACAAGATGTCAGCCAGATCTGGCATTGGAGAATCACACCAGCCAAAAGTTGGTGAAGAGATTGCCTTGTGCTCAGGAGCTGATTCACTAACAGCAAAACTTTCTGTAATCTCAGGAACAACAAAACTTTCCTTTAGTTGTTCTACAACTTCAGGACTTATTGGAGTAGTATAGACTACAATAGCTCTAGAATTTTGTACATCAAAACTTGGTAAAATATTTCTGTAAGTAAAATTAAAAGAATTCAGTAAAAAATCTAAATCAACTGTGGGATTTATAATGAAATCACCAACAGTGGTTATTTCTGCAACTATATCTGCCATGTCAGTATCAGAATCAATTAAATCTATTATTTTAGTTTGAGTATCTGCATCTGCTGAATCATCAAACATTTCTGAATCTACTGCTGCTTCTGCTACTGCAAGAGGAGGAACTGGAACTTCTTCATAGAACATCTCCCCCTGGCCAATAATTCTGGTGCCTTTGCCTGACAGAAAATTCCTAGAATCCTCCCAAAGCACACCTCTTTCTTAGTATTCTTTTTCTTTATCAACTTAAATAATATCTTTCCCCAGTTGACTTATTTCTTATCTACCAGAGCACACATCACCAGAAACTGGTGCCTGGTTATATAATCATGGGTTGTATGTTTACCCAGCAAAACCTTACTAACAATATCTGCCAAAAACTTATATTGAACAGATAAATTCTTTTTCAGAAGTTTATTTGGGTTTCCTTTAGAGTGACCCATCTTAGTCAACATAATTTCATACTCAGAATCATCTATTTCAATTTCTTCTTCTCTAGTAGCCAATTCAAAAATCTCAGTCAAAATTACAGGAGTTAGAGAAACCTGATTTTTGCCAATGGTGCCAGTCATGGTGTCTGCATCTGGTGAGGTTGAAGTAAAAAACCAATTCTCTTATTTCATTTGCTAGTATCTTGATCTGTGTTGTCATGAATTTCCTCAGTTTTTGTTCTTCACACAACTATAGGATGTCGATGAAGATCTGATCAGTATGGGTGAAGGAATCAAAATTGATGTCAAAGCGGGTGTTGAACTTCGTGCAAGAGAGGGAGAGTGTCGGAGTCGCCATTGATTTTCATGCAAAAACAAAAGAGAGAGTAAGAGCAAGAGAACAGAATGCGCGGGATAGAGCATGATGAAAACCTACATATAAGATTTTCAGAATATGAAGCGTCAGGCTCTGTCCTGTGAAAAATTTAAAAACTTCATTCTCAGGTCGAAAAAAAAATTTCATGAAGAAATAATATCGTTGATCTCAGCTGGAAGAGGGAAAACTTTTCGTCATTCTCAGGTCGACGAAAATTTTCTGAAGCAAGATCGTCGATCTCCGCTCGATGAAAATAACTTCATGCAGAGAGTTCGTCGATCTCAGGTCGATGAAATATCTCATGAATAGTTCTCAGATCATTGATCTCCATTCGACGAACTGTGATCAATTCTTCGACCTTGGACCAAACTCAAGTTAAACTTCTCCATTAATCATACCTAGCTGATTCAGAAAGAACATATGTTTCTTCTCATCTAAAGGTTTAGTGAAGATATCTGCTCTTTGCAAATCAATAGAGATAAAGACTATATTAACTTTATTTTTGTCTACATAATCTCTAATGAAATGATGTCTTATCTCTATATGCTTAGTCCTATTATGCAGTACTGGATTTTGTGCAATAGAAATTGCACTGGTATTGTCACCAATTGTAGTTAAATTATTTAAGTTGAGACCATAATCCAGAAGTTAGTTTTGAATCCACAATATTTGTGAATAACAACTACTAGCTGCAATATATTCAGCTTCTGCAGTTGAAGTTGACACAAATGTCCGCTTCTTATAAAACCAGGACACAAGCCTATCTCCAAGGAACTAGCATGTTGCTGAAGTTCTTTTTCTGTCCACTTTGCATACAATATAGTCAGAATCTGAAAATCCAGTTAAGTCAAATAGTGACTTTGTGGGATACCAAAGTCCTAGATTAGGACAACCCTTTATATATCTCAAAATTCTTTTAAGGAAAACAAGGTTAGATTCTTTGGGGTTCACCTAGAACCTACCACAAAGGCATATAACAAACATAATATCTAGCCTACTAGCTGTGAGATACAACAAGGACCCAACAATAGCCTTGTATCTTTTCTGATCAACTGGCTTACCCTGTTCATCAGAATCAATCACAGCATTGGAAGCCAAGGGTGTTTTCATTGCTGAGGCATTAGATATCCCAAATCTTTTAACTAGCTCCGTAGCATATTTAGATTGAGAGATTAAAATGCCATCAGAGGATTGCTTCACTTGGAGACCAAGGAAGTAAGAAAGCTCACCCATGCTACTCATTTCAAACTTGGAATGCATCAAGTCAGAAAACTTTTTGCATAGTTTGGAATCAGAAGAGCCAAAAATAATGTCATCTACATATATTTGTACTAATAATATTTTATCTTTATGATGCCTAATGAACAAAGTCCTATCTACAATGCCCCTAGTGAACTTTTGCTCTAAAAGAAAGCTAGCTAGGATTTCATACCAAGCTCTTGGAGCTTGCTTTAAACCATAGAGAGCATTATGCAATTTGAAAACATAAGAGGGATGAGTTAGAGAGATAAAACCTGTAGGTTGTTCCACATATACTTCCTTTTTGAGTTCACCATTGAGAAAGGAACTTTTGACATCCATCTGGTAGACCTTGAACTTCTTGTAGGCTGCATAAGAAAGAAATATCCTGATAGCTTCTAGTCTTGTAATAGGTGCAAAGGTCTGATCAAAATCAATTCCTTCTTCATGTTTATATCCTTGTGCTACCAGCCGTGATTTACTCCTGATGATAGCTCCTTGTGCATCCAATTTATTTCTAAAAACCCATTTAGTTCCAATGACTGGGTAGTCTTTGGGTCTTGTAACTAAATCCCATACTCTACATCTCTCAAACTGATTGAGCTCCTCTTGCATTGCAATAATCTAGTGGGGATCTTGCTCTGCATATTTTATGGATTGGGGCTTAAGTTGAGATATGAAGCAAACATGCATCAAGACTTGGTTGAGTTGATGCCTTGTTTGCACACCGACTGATATGACCCAATCACTTGAGATATAGGGTGATCTCTAAGTGTGACAAGATCAGTAGGAGGAGTTGGTTCAGCAACAACATTAGGAATTAATTCCGCTTGTAGAATTATGTTTGCTGTTAGAAGTTCAGCAACCATTTCAACAATATCATCTTCATTGTCTTCTTCAATATATGGAGAAGGATGTGACGTAGCCTCATTGGTGAGATTTAAATCATCCAATTTCTCACACAATTGGGGTACCTGCAATAAATATCTGGTGGAAGAATTCTTCTTCTTGTAGTACATGTTATCTTCATCAAAGGTTATATGTATAGATTCTTCCATTTTTAAAGTTGATTTATTGAAAACCCTATAAGCCTTGCTTGTTTTGGAATATCCAAGAAAAATTCCCACTTCAGCTTTGGATTCGAACTTTCTAAGATATTTCTTGTTATTATTATGAATGTAACATCTACAACCAAAAATTCTAAAGTAATCTATTTTAGGTTACTTCCCTTTGAGTAGTTAATAGGGAGTCTTGCCCTTAAGTTTATGTATTAGACTTCTATTCAGGACATAATTTGACGTGCTTATAGCCTCTACCTAAAAGGATAGGGGCAAGTAAGCATCTGCAAGTAATGTACCTGCAGCTTCAATGAGGGTTCTATTTTTTCCTTTCTGCTACCCCATTTTATTGCGGAGTTCTAGGAGTAGAGAAACAATATATGATAGCTTTCATCTTACAGAATTCTTGCATAGGGAAGAGATTCAAACTCAGTATCATGATCACTTCTGATCAATGCAACTGGAGTATAGTACTCAATCCTTATGCTCTTAAGAAAGTCTGTAAGAACTTTAAAGTTATCTGTCTTGTTTCTCAAGAAGAAAACCCAAGTGAACCTAGAGAAGTCATCTACAATAACTAAGGTGTAAGATTTCTCTCCCAAGCTCTGTATAACAATGTGTCCAAATAGATCCATATGTAGCAAGTATGGAATCTTGGGTGAATCACTCTTATTAATAGATTTAAAGCTATTTTGGTTTTCTTACCTAATTGACAAGCCCTACAAAGGCTTTCCTTCTTTTAGGGGAAAGAATGCAATCCTCTAAAAAGGTTGTCCCTAGAGAGTTTAGCAATATTTTTAAGATTAACATGTCCTAATCTCTTATACCATAATTCATTATTATTACTAATTTGATTTAATAAGCAAATTTCTGACCTAACAGATTTAAAGTTTACTACGTATATGTTCCCTTGCCTAAGACTAGTTAAGACAGTTATATTATCTAGAGAAGATATAATGCAAGAAGAATGGTCAAAGGATACCTGACAACCTTCATCACATAATTGGCTTATGGATATCAGGTTATGTTTTAAACCACTCACATATGCAACTTTCTTGAAAGTGACTGCTCCAATATTTATATTTTTATAGCATTCAGTCTGGCCATAGTTGGAGTCACCAAAAATCACCTTTGGACTAAGCTTGGACTTATAGTTTGTTAAGTTATCCTCACTGCCTGTCATGTGCTTTGAGCATCCACTATCCTGGTACCACCGTTACTCTGTGGTAGGATAGTCTTTCAGCTGAAAAATAAAAATTAGGAGTTCTTGACCCAGGTAACCTTGGGTCCTTGATTCTTTACAAATTTAAAACTAGAAATATAAGAACATTCAGGTTGGTTTTTATATCCTAGGTGGTGAAATTTCCTAGGTGGAATTATCCATTGATTAAATGGGTTAACAAATTCTTTTGGTTTATTAAAAGTTCTGAAATAATTAAAGTTTCTGTTAAATTGAACTGGGATTGACGAATTCTGATAAGTTCGTCGAACTGAGTTCGATGAATAGGGATGAGTTCGTCGAACACCTCTCAGAGAGTGGAAATATTCATTCTCTGTGCCCTAGTATAGTCGATCTCGGTTCGACGAACCATATTAGTTTCGTCGATCATAGTTCAAAGAATAATTATAATAAAAGTCCGTGTTTGGAGTTCGTCGACTTGAGTTTGACGAACTGTACACATTTCATCGATCTGAGTTCGATGAAATCTGTTGAACATTATTATGCTTAAGGTTTTTCTTGTTCTTCTACTTTTTCTTTGGTTTCTGTTTTAATTCAGTTGGTTTATTATTCTCATCAATTTTTTCTTTACCCTTTGCAGATATGAATTTAATGGGGGTTGAAAGTATATTTTTCTGAATTAAATAAGGTTGGCTTGATGAAGCACCCAAGCCTAACTTGCCATTAAGCCTGACATTAATAGTTCTTGTGATGTCCATCAATTTGATGCTTCTCCCATTTAGGGATTCTTCAAGTTCCTTAGTCTGATTCAGTTTAATTTTTAGAGTATTAATTTCTTCATAAGCTATAATTAGTTTGTCTTTTAGCTCAATATTTTCAGATAATAAAATTTTTAATTCAATTAACTTATCTCTGAGAAGTTTGATTTCTTTCTCAGATTTGATCACATCATTACATAATAATTTGAATTCAGTTTTAAAGTATTCAGAAGTAAAATCAAAAGAGGATATTTCCTGATCCACTTCAGTCTCTGAATCTTCAGCTTCTGATTCTTCAGCTTCTGATGGGTTGCTTGATGCATTGATAGCCATCAAGCAAGCTTTTTTAGATTTAGCTTTTTCTTCATCTTCACTGGAGCTGGAAGATGAGGATTCTTCTTCTGTTTCACTCGAGGTTTCTGCTATAAAACCTTTTTTCCTTTCTCTTGTGTTTGCTGGAAGAGGGCTTGCTATACTTATTTCTAGAGTCCTTGTCTTTTCTTTTGTCCTTCTTATGGTTCTCTGGACACTCAGAAAGAATATGTCCAGTTTTTCTGCACCCAAAGTAGATAATATCCTTGGTAGGAGTTTTGTCAAATCTTGGTCTGTCATCTTTCCTTGTTGACCTTCTTCTGAAGTCTTTCCTAGACATGTTGTAGAATATTTTGGCTAACAGACTCATCAGCTATTCATTTGCTGGTAGAGTTTCAAATTCTTCAGATGCCTTAAAGGCAAAGCCTTGATCTTTTCTTCCTAATGTAGAAGTCTTCTACTCATCTGCTTCTCTGGTCTTTATAAGCTGCTCATAAGATTTGAGCTTGCCTAGAAGAGCCTTTGTGGAAATTTCATTTAGACTTATGGCTTCCTTGATTGGCCATATCCTAGAGTCCTATAAGCTAGGTAAGCACATGAGGATTTTGTCATTTATCTCAGTCAGTGAGATATTCTTGTCCAAATTTTTCAGCTCATTGATTATTAGGTTGAGTCTGTTATACATGTCAACCACTGGCTCAGATTCATCATTCTTGAAATTCTCATATTGAGAGATGAGATGAGATCTTCTGTCCTTTCTCTCATCAACTGATCCTGCAAGCATTTGGTTTAGAGAGACCCAAATGTCCTTTGTTGATGTGCATTCAGCAACCTTTGAAAAGATGTCATCAGACATGGTTTGTGCCAGAATATTCATGGCTTTAGCATCAGCCATCTTCAACTTCTTCTAAGCATCTGTCCACTCAGGTGGTGGAACTGCTGAGGTACTTGTTGAAGTTGATGTAGAAGGAGTAGGGGGACCTGTCAAAAAAGAGTTATAGATATCTTCATCAATAGAGTTCATATATAATCTTATTCTTGTCTTCTAGATTGCAAACTTATTCAGATTGCAGACTGGAGGTCTGGTTCTTGAATATTCTTTATTCTGTGCCATGATATGAGAGAGACACTAGAGATAATTAGTTCTATCAGAGATCTTTTGGTTCAGGTGTTAGCCTGTAAAACCAAACAACCTTACCCTCTGATACCAATTGAAAGTGATATCAGATATGCTATGATACCAATATGGGATAGATCTGCTTAACTCAACAGGAGGCGGGGGGGGGGGGGGGTGAATAGTGTATTTTTAAAACTTTAATTAATTTTTACAGCGGATTAAAATATGTGATAAGTATATGTATAAAGAGAAGAAAACAAAAACTATCACAACACACATAAAATAAACAATAAAACATTCTAGACGACACAAGAAATTTATTATGGTCCCCCTAAACTTGGGTACATTCACTCTTCTACCACCCTGGTAGGAATCCACTACAGGTTTTTGATTAGGTGCCCTGCCACGACAGGTTTTTAGTCAGGTGACCTGTCACCACAAGATCTATTTTTTCATGGGAGATCTAACAACCTTTTTGAGCTTTTGATCAGGTTCCCAAAAACCCAACTAAGTCTTTTGATCAGGAAACTTAACTACCAAGGGATTAACTTTTGAAGTGAGTTATAACCCTGTACACAGTGAGAAAAAGAAATTTGATGGTGTTCTTCTCTGTCAATAGTCTAAGGGAAGACTAGTGGATTTGATTTTGTCAAAGCTCCCCCTGAGATGAAAAATAGTTCAGGAAGATGAGAGCTTTGCATAGGGTGTAGGCCTTCAATCTTTAGAAGATCTTCAAAAGATTTTTGAACTGATATTGAATAGTTGTCCGTTGAAAAGCTCTGAAGCTGATGTTGAAGAGCTCTGTTAGATTCTCTGTATATGTGTGTGTGTGTCTCGGTGAATTCTCTATGTATATTCCCTGTATCAATTATCTTTTTCAAAAATCTCTGTCTGATCTTCTGAAAACAGTCCTTTTATATTCCTTCCAAAAAATAACATTTGAATTTGAATTCTATCCTTGAATTAATGCTAGAATCTTGGGGCTTGAACAGCTGGAATTTGTCTTAAATGTAATTCCTCAACTATCTTCAGTAAATAAGTCAAGTATTTACTCTCTGAAATCCATAATTAATGCGGCCAAGCAATGGCTATATTCTTTAGAATATGGGCATTAATTACCCGAGAATTACTGCCTTAGAATAATCCAAACTGAGAACAAACTGAGAGAAAACGTCGAACTGATAGAAATCGTCAAAACTAGAACAGATTTGTCGACTAGAACATCAAGTTCATCGAGCTGAGAAATCATCTTCATCGAGCGGAGAGATTGTCTTCATCGAGCTGAGCTCCAAGTTCGTCGAGCTGAGAAGGAATTTCGTTGACCAGTGAACTTGAGAGAAGGGGGAAGATCGTTGACCTGAGCTCCAAGTTCATCGAGCTCAACTCAGAGTATGGACTCTGAGTTCGTCGATCAGCGATTGACGATCGTCGAGCTGAGTTCGAAGAACGTCAAACTAATTCTCTGAACTCTTAAAGACTATCACTCTTCTAAGTCTGGATCTCTGATATCTTCTGAGGGCTGGACCAATGTCTGTCTAACCTAGTCAAACTGACCTAGACATAGAACTGACAAAATGACCGTAGGCTATACATGAAGGGTCAATAACCTAATAGAGAACCTAGCCCAAATCCAAACTAGGGATCCAACACCCACGCCCGACTCCAATATCGGGATCAAGTCCACCGAAGGAGACCTAGCGGGACCCAACTGGAATCATCCGGGCTTGCCCAAAGCTCGGCATTCTCGTCAGTTCCACAGTAGGGGGACTTGTCTCGCTGGGACACTCTCCACACATGACTTTGCAATGTCACGGGCTAGCCAGTCAACCGCAGAGACAAATCATGTCATAGCACATTACAATCCCATTCCTATCCCGCCCAAATCCACCATTCGTATCGTAGCGTCCCCGTTCCCCAAGGAAACCATCTACCGTCACAACGGAGCTAACCTTATTTGGTTCCGATGGACGTTATCGTGCCCCAAGGAAACCATTTATCATCACAACGAAGCTAACCTTGTCCGGTTCCGCATATGCGTACTCATGCAAAATGAGGGGGGGGGGGACAAACAACATCACCAACGGTGTATTGCCGCTATGCATCATCATCGAGTCGGACTAACGGTCGCGACTGCGGCTTCACCCACTGAAAGTTATGGTACCTAAACAACTAGAGGGGGGGTGAATAGGTGACCTAAACCTTTTTGAAACTTTGTTGGCAGCAAAACAGTTATCACACAGATTTCTACAGCTAACAGTAATAACAAGATATAAACTGCTAATCCACAGCACAGCACAGCAGACACACAAATTTATAGTGGTTCCCCAATCTTTGGGTACATCCACTTTCCCCCTTCGCCTATCTAGCAGTGTACTAGATTCGGCCAAACTTCTCCACTATCTCAGAACCCAACTAGGTTCCTACACCTCAGGCCCAAAGCCTTACACTCAGCCACCAAGGCCTACACTCAGCCACCCAGGCCTACACTCAGCCAATTAAGGCCTACACTCAGAGTTCTTCAACTCCTACACTCAGGCAACCAAGCCCTACCCTCAGCCTTTATATTATAGGCTTACAATTCACTCAGATCCAATGGATCCTACAAGTTAAAATTGAATTACAATAACTAACTCTACAACTCAGAAAATAAGAGAGGAGTTGAGAGTTTCTTGAAGAGTTCTTGGAAGAACTCAGCTAGATCCAAACTGACTTAGCTTCCTTCAAAGCTTCTTGAGTAGAACTGAATTAGTCTGAATCTTCTGCAGTTGATCCTTGACCTCTGCTTCTTGAGATCCAGATGATTCTGAATCCTTCTTCTCAGCCTTAGTTCCAAAGACTGAATTCTTGATTGGAGCTCTCTCTCTCCAACTTCTTAGATCTGCAGTTGGACTGCCAGATCTTCTTGTGTTGATCCTCTGTGTATCACTTTTCTGATTACTTGAATAATCTGATCAATCACTTCAAAAATGGCTTCAACAACTTGTAACAACAACAACTATTACAACTTGTAATCCCAACAGTGAACCCCTTCTTCAGTAAACTGAGGGTGCCTATTTATAGGCATTCTTCAAGGTAACCGGCTGGTCCGGTTCAAAACAGTCTTCTGACTTCCCTGACAGTTGCTGTAGACCGGCTGGATCGGTAGCTGTCATGTCAACCAGTCACTTCTTGAAATTCTCTAACTGTCAGATAGTGTCGAGACTTTCTGTTCTTAAGTGTCGACACTTATAGACCAAGTGTCGACACATGTTGTGTAAGTGTCGACACAAGTCTATAAGGTGTCGACACAACTCCTTGTATGTCTCGACACAGACACTTCTTCAAGTGTCGACACTGAAATTAAGTGTCGACACAAGTACTTGTATCTTGTAGTATTCTTCTATGTGTCGAAACTGTAAAGTGTCGACATTGCTTCTTGGTGTCGACACAAGTCTTCAATTTTGTTTCTTCAGCTGAGTGTCGACACATTCTCTTAGTGTCGACACTTGTACTTAGAATATTTTGTAAACTTTTCTGTTCTTTGCTAAGTGTCGACACAGCTCCTTGTGTCGACACTTTCTTCAAGTGTAGAGTCTTTAACTAAGTGTCGACACATTGTGCTGGGTGTCGACACTTACTTCAAGTGTTGACTCTCCTGTTTGTGTGTCGACACATTGTGCTGAGTGTCGACACATTCTTCATATGCTGACTCTGTTGATTGAGTGTCGACACATTGTGTTGAGTGTCGACACTTGTCCTTAGTCTCTGCAGAATTTTGCTGAGTGTCGACACAACTCCAAGTGTCGACACTTTCTGATGTAGACTCAGCTCTTCTAGGTGTCGACACTTCTGCTAAGTGTCGACACATCTTTTCTGCTTACTTCTTCACTGAGTGTCGACACAGTTCCAAGTGTCGACACTTTCTGTCCGGTGTCGACTCTTCATTCCAGGTGTCGACACAATGACTCCAAGTGTCGACACTGCTTGTCTGGGTGTCGACACAAGCTTTCTCAAGTGTCGACACTTTCCCTCTGGGTGTCGACACATGGACTTAGAAACTTTTAGCTTCAGTCCAGTGAATACCTATCCTGCACAAGTAACTCAAACAAACATCAAATACATTATGATGTATATCATTGAGTTAGGTGAGGCTTCTTCAAATCAGGTACATTTGACCAATGTACCCAACAATCTCCCCCTATTTGGAGAAGTCATAACCCTTAGTCAATGATATACACCACTCATAATTAAAAATTAGAGAATGATGTAAAGCAGGTATATGTTAACAGGGTAAACTTAAACATGTAATAAAGCACACATGTATACTCATTAAACATTGCAGAACAAACAAGAAATAGACACATGCTTCTGAACAATCATGAGATATATTTATCAAAAATTGTTCTAACATTGTTTTAATACATTTCCATTGTTTTACAAAAATATTTCATATGTAAAAGATTACAACAATGTTTCTTAGTCTAATCTTAGGCTAGTTCTGATCTGGTTCTTTTATAACTATTCCTTTCCCAGCTTGTACTTTGGCCTTTACAGTAGCAGCAGCAGCAGGCTCAGTATCAGCAGTCTTCTTTCCTTTGGAGTCCTTCTTCTTAAGTTCTTCAGCCTTGATTTTCTGTCTCTCAAAGTAATGATAGGGCTTAGGAAAGTACTTGCTAGGCTCCACAGCTGTAGGAGGTAGCTTTCCTAACTTAGCCTTCCTTCTATACTGGACAATGGCTTCCTGCCTAATCTCATGCTTTCTCTATTCTGCTTCTGAAAACCATTTGTTCCTTTCATGAGCATTGTCCTTGGCTGCTTTCCAGGCTGTGAGAATGATGTTCCTAGAAGTAGGGCTCCACTGTTCAAAATCTGGCTTCTGCTCAGCTAGTTCCCTAAACTTCTTCTTTGACAGCCTTCTCTCTTCTTCTTTGTCCAAAGCCTCTTGCATAGCTGCTGTTATAGGTTGAACAACCTTTTCCAGAACAACATGTGACTTTCCAGCAGTTGGGCTATACATGGTGCTTACATCTGCATGAATCATTTCAAAATCTGGAGGTGGATAAATGACTTGAGCTACTTCCTGTTGCTCACCTCCAAGATATGCACTTTGAATTCCTGATTCAGCAACATTATCATCATCACACAGGGGAGGATAGCCCAGTGTAGCTCTGATGGAGTTAGAAATCCATTTGGCATGGTCAGAGCTAGCTTTGACTAACACCCTCTCCCCCTTTATGACTTCTTGTGCAACATGATCTCTGACATCATCTTTCTGGAACCTGATTTGGCTGTCCAAGTACCTGATTCCATCCTTAAAATAAGGTCTAAGCTTTGTAAGCTGTTCAGAAATGACCTTCTGTGAATCCTTGATGGCAGTCTTGACAGCAGCAATTTCATCTTGAAAAGCTTTATCAAATTCAGCCTTTGCAGCAGCAGATGATGTTGAAGGTTCAACAGTCTTATTCTTTAGTTCAGTGACTATAGCATTGTGGGAGGCAGTTAAATTATCATTCATTCTTAATTGATTCTCCAGCACATAGCCTTGCTTTAGTGCTATATCATCTACTTGAGTCTTGATCTTTTCCTGATGAGTTGCCAGAAATACCACTGCATTTCCACCCTTGTGGAAGCATTCATTCATCTCTTTCTTGTTCAGGTTCATCTCAAACCTGATTGATTTTATATCTTGAGCTAAATCAAATTGTAAAGACTTGTGGCCTTCATCAATATACTTCTCTATAGCCCTCCTGTGCTCATCCAGCTTAACTTGCATTGCTACCATTAAGCCACTGTAATCAGTTGATGGAGCTTGTTGGACTAAAGAGTGTTGAGCAACAGTTTGTAGAGCCTTCTTGTAGCTCTGACTCCTTCTTTTGAATACAAAGAATTTCTTCTTTTTAGCTTGTTCAGTCTCATCTTCCTCAGACTCTGAAGTACTGGCTATATTCACCCTGTCCTTAAGGCTTGATGGTTTTTCAGCTTGCACATCTAGTGCCTTCTCAGTGTCTAGCCTGAAAGGCTCATCCTGAACTTCCAAGTTCTCCCCCTCAACAGCAGCACCCTTCTCTTCAGCAGCAGCATTCTTGTCCATGTCAAAATCCTCTTGATCTAAATTCAGAAAGAGGTCTTCCATTGTGTATTCAGGGGGTGACTGTGCAAGAGATGTACTTGGTTCTTCAACTACTTTATCAGGAACTACTTCTTGTACTACTGATGTGTCTTGGAGAACAACATCTGGTTCTTGATTTGCTTGCTGAGTTTGCTGATGGACATCAGACAAATCAGAATCTATTACAGAAAAATCTAAAGTATTGAGGTCAGAAAGTACCTCTTGGATAATGATTGTAGCTTGCTCACTCTCCAGTGTAGAGGGTTGTTCTACAGCTGGAGGCTCCCCCTGGCTTGGATCCTTTTGCATGGGGCTAGCTGTAGGCAGCTCCCCCTGGATTTCAGCTGTCTCTTGAGGAGCAGGAGACTTCTCTGCAGCCACTTCTATTTGACTATCAGGAGTGAAAACAACTTGTTCTTCACTACCTGAACTGCTGGAGGACTCCTGTGTCACAGGAGCTATCTTCCTCTTCTTCTTTGGAGGTGAATCTTTCTTAGAAACTTGCTTCTCAGGGGTGGACAGTTCCTTTGACAGCACCCTTTCCCACCTTGAGAAGATCCTCATGTCCATCTTTCTCATGTGGTTGATTTTGCTACCTGCAGCAGTGCTCATTACCTCTGGTATTGTACCAGCCAGGTAGAGACTAAGTATCCTGCCCAGATTGGGCTTCTTCAGACTTTCCTTTATCTTCTCAAAGATAACCATTGACCAATCTGTTTTTAGGTTTAAGATGATTCTGGTCATGACATTGAACATGGAGGCTGACACCCTGTCATGCCCTCCAGGTTTACTGAGGATAACCTTTCCCACTATTTCTGACAGAAACTTTCCTTGAATGTTCATGCCTTTTCTGTTAAAGACAGAACCTATTTTCATCTTAGAGTCAAGACCACACCAGGTAAGTACTTCCCTGGTCTTAGATGTAGTCACTTCCTCTTCTGCTTGAATTCTAGGTAGCTGAAGTACCTTTCTTAGAGTTTTGGGTGAAATCTTGACCTTGGTGCCATGCACTCTTGATTTGATTTTGTGACCTGAGTCATCTACAGAAGCTCCAGTAAGGAATTCGAGAACTTCCTTCTTCCATATTTTGGTTGGTTCTGAAACCAGGTACTCCAATCCAGAATCGGTGACTAGGGTTACCACCGATTTGATTTCTTGATCGCCATCGTCGAACGCGCCACGAACCAGTTCATAGCCTTCATTGACGTTCTCCTCGAGCTTGGGAGCCATTAGGGTTTGTAGAATTAGTTTTTAGAAAAGAGAAATGTCGACACAGTAGTTTGGTCTCGAAACTCTGAAAGCGTGTCGACAAACAAAGAAAGAATCCTATTTATACCTTTCTGGTTTGAAGACGAACAGGCGGGATGGATTACTAAAGATGTGTCGACACTGGCAATAAGTGTCGACACTCATGTGTCGACACTAGTTTAGTCAACAGAGTTTATGTGTCGACACTTGGTTATGTGTCGACACCACATTACTCGACATGTGGTCGAGACGTTACTTAGAAAATTCTGAGTAAAACTTAAGTGTCGACACCTTATTGGATGTGTCGACACCAACTCGACATGTGTCGACACTAACATTCTGAAGTGTCGACACCAACTTCCTAGATGTGTCGACACCATTTTCCTGAAGTGTCGACACTTACTATTCTGTGTCGACATAGACTTGTCTATGTGTCGACACCTTTTTACTTAGCCAATTTTTAGTTCTGTAAACTTAGTCTAAGTTTATCATACCTAGTTCAATTTTGAACCTATTGAACTTAGCTTCTTCTAAAGGCTTAGTAAACATATCAGCTATCTGATTATCAGTTTTAACATATTCAAGTGCAATATCATTTCTTTCTACATGCTCCCTAAGAAAATGATATTTAATCTCAATATGTTTAGTTCTACTATGTGATACAGGATTATTAGCTATTGAAATAGCACTTGTAGAATCACAGAAAAGTGGAGTTCTACTTACCTGAAATCCATAGTCTTCTAGCTGATGTTGAATCCACAGAAGTTGAGCACAGCAACTTCCTGCAGCTACATATTCTGACTCAGCTGTGGAGATAGCCACACTGGTTTGCTTCTTACTACTCCATGAAATGAGTCTTCCACCTAGGAATTGACAGGTTCCAGTTGTGCTCTTTCTATCTTCTTTGCATCCTGCAAAGTCTGCATCTGAATAGCCTGTTAGATCAAAATCTCCATTCCTAGGGTACCAGAGGCCTAGATAAGGTGTGCCCTTTAGATATCTCAAGATTCTCTTGACTGCAGTCAAGTGAGACTCTTTAGGGCAGGCTTGATACCTGGCACAAACACATGTAGCATACATAATGTCAGGCCTACTTGCAGTCAAGTATAGTAGGGAGCCAACTATCCCTCTATACAAGGTTTCATCTACAGGTTTCCCTGCATCATCCTTGCTCAGAGACATACTTGACCCCATAGGAGTCTTCATGGTACTGGATGAATCCATACCATACTTCCTTATGAGTTCTAGGGTGAACTTGGACTGACATATGGATAGACCACTTTCAGTCTGTTTAACTTGGAGACCCAAGAAAAACTACAGTTCTCCCATACTACTCATCTCAAATTGACTTTGCATAAGCTTTGCAAACTTTTTGCAAAGGCTACTTTCAGTAGACCCAAATATAATGTCATCTACATATATTTGGACAAGTATGACTTTGCCTCTAGATTCCCTAAGGAATAGAGTCTTATCTATTTTCCCCCTTGAGAACTTGTTCTCAATGAGGAAGCTAGATAGGGTTTCATACCAAGCTCTAGGTGCTTGTTTTAACCCATATAATGCTTTCCTAAGTCTATAGACATAATGAGGTAGAGTTGGATCAACAAAACCTGCAGGCTGCTCCACATAGACTTCTTCTTTCAAATTACCATTTAGTAATGCTGACTTCACATCCATTTGGTATACCTTGAATCCTTGATAGGTTGCATAGGCCAAGAACATCCTTATGGCTTCCAGTCTGGCTACTGGAGCAAAGGTTTGATCAAAATCAATACCTTCTTCTTGCCTATATCCTTTTGCAACCAGTCTTGCTTTATTCTTAATGATAACTCCTTGTTCATCTAACTTATTCCGATAGATCCACTTTGTTCCTATCACATTGTGATCTTTAGGTTTAGAAACCAGGTCCCAAACCTTGCACCTTTTGAACTGATTAAGCTCTTCCTGCATTGCTTCAGTCCACTGTGGATCTTGTATAGCTTCTTCAAATTTCTTTGGTTCTATTTGAGACAGAAAACTTGAATATACTACAGCATTCTGATTTCTGCTCCTTGTCTGAACACCTTGTCTTGGATCTCCAATAATCAGCTCTACTGGATGATCTCTTAGATGCCTGTTGGCTGGAGGCATCCTTACTTCTGGTTGAACTTCTTCAGCATCTTCATCCAGCTGAGTTCCTTGTACTTCTTCAGCTCCTGGTACATGTAGTTCTCCCCCTGGACATAAGCCATCTTCTTCTACTTGCTGTCTTGCAGCAGGTACATCTTCTATGGTTAGCTTGTCCATCTTCTTAGTAAGACCTGTGGGGCTGCATACATTGCTAGACAACTCATTGTTAATTAGTTTTGTCTCATCAAAAACTACATGCACAGACTCCTCTACAACTTGTGTAGTCAAGTTGTAGACTCTATAAGCCTTACTATTATTGCTGTACCCAACAAACACTCCCTCTTGGGATTTGGCAGCAAACTTAGTTAAGTAAGACTTTCCATTGTTAAGTATGAAGCATTTGCAACCAAAAATCCTGAAATAGGATAGGTTTGTTTTCCTGCCTTTCACAACTTCATAGGGGGTCTTGTTTAACCTTTTAGTGATGGTAGCCCTATTTATCACATGGACATGCAGTGTTAACTGCTTCAGCCCAGAAATACTCTGGCAGTGATGAATCACTTAATAGGGTCCTACCAGCCTCTATCAAGGTCCTATTCTTCCTTTCAGCAATGCCATTTTGCTGAGGTGTTCTAGGTGAAGAGAATTCTTGAAATATCCCAAAATCTTCACACAGTTTTGTCATGCTTTCAGACTGAAACTCAGTACCATGGTCACTTCTAATTTTGACCACTGTACAGTTCAATTCATTCTGAATTTGCTTAACAAAGCTATAGAAGACACTAGGTGTTTCAGATTTCTGCCTTAAGAAGAACACCCAGGAAAATCTTGAGTAGTCATCAACAACTACAAAGGTATAGACCTTCCTACCTAAGCTGTGAACTGGCATTGGACCAAATAGATCCATATGCAAGAGGTATAAACACCTCACAGCATCTTTGTTGTCTAAGCTTCTAAAGGTGGATTTAGTCTGCTTGCCCTTTTGACAAGCTGAGCAAATGCCATCTTTGACACACTTAACTTGAGGACCATTCCTCACTAACTCTTTGCTAAAGAGTTTGCTAATAGTCTTGTAGTTAAGATGAGCTAGCCTCTTGTGCCACTTGACACAATGAGAGACTGTCTCATCAGCTACAAGACAAACTGGAGAACTATTGTTCTCAACCATAATGTCTAGACAATAGACATTTCTCTTTCTATATCCTGTCAAAATGATCTCTTGATCACTTGACCTCTTGATATGACAACCATCTTTAACAAATGAGATGTCATACCCTACATCACTTAATTGACTTATACTTATAAGGTTGTGTTTCAACCCTTTAACATAAGCCACATGAGTAATGGTAACTAAGTTTGAGGAAATGTTACCAAACCCTTTGATGATTCCTTTTTCAGAACCACCAAAGGTCACCTTTGGACCATTTTTGATTGGAATGTAGTCCTTCAAGTAGTCCCCTTGTTCCAGTCATATGTCTGGAACATCCACTATCCAAGTACCATGTTGGGGTATGGCCACTTGGATTCACCTGCAAAACAAATTAATGAACCTTAGAACCCAAAGTAAACTTGGGTCCTTGGTGATTGTTAGTTTGCAACTTGACAAAACTACCTACTGGCTTTCCACTAGGTAGCTTGCTACTCCTATTGGCACTTGCATTGTGCCAACAGTCCAAGGCAAAGTGGCCAACTTTGCCACAGCACCAGCATTCAAACTTGTTGTACCTTTGCTTAGGTACAGACTTGGCTGTCTTGACTACAGCAGGCTTAATGAATGTTGGGGCTTTGCCCTTGGACTTGGACTGATCCTGAACAGTCCTAGCTGGTTTAATAAAACCCAATCCAGCCTTTCCTTTATGATGAACAAATTCATCAATCAAGGGTAGCACTGATTTAGGTTTTGAAAACCTAGCAACTAGCTCTCTTTCCTTCTGGAGATTGATCTCCAGTAACTTAATTTGATCATTTTTATAGGTGATAGTTCCCATCTGAATCACAGTAATGTGTTTCAGCCTGGCTACCTCATTGAGCTTTTGATCAAATTCCTTCTCAAAATCTGTTGCAGCTGCCTTGAGACCAGCAATCTCCTTTGCCTGACTCTTGACTAGGGTCTTGCTTTTCTTATAGGCTTGCAACAGTACTTTATATTCATCTAAGAGCTGATGAATATCTCCCTCAGATTCAGAAACACTTCCATCACTTGATGAAAATGAATCTGACTCTGAACTAGAACTGAAATCTGAACTTTGAGTTGGACTTTGTACCTGACTAGGTCCTGGCTGCTCCAGGATTTTGGTACTTTCAGTCAATGCCATCAGTTCTTGGCACTGACATTCTTCTTGTTCATAGATTGATTCCATGATCTGCATAAACTCTTCTTCTTCTTCAGCAAATAGCCCTATGTAGGCTTCAGCATCTGTCTCAGTGTCTGAAGAAGAAATGTCTGAAAGAGTCTTCTCATTCTTTGCAACAAAGGACTTCTCCTTCTTTCCTTTGAAGTGAGTCTTCTTTTTGTCACTGGATTCTTTTCTTCTCTCAGGACAATCTGCAATAACATGACCCTGTCTATTGCAGCAGTAACACACTATCTTAGAACCAGTTGCCTTGCTGGTCTTTGCCTTTTTCTTGTCCTTCTTTGAAGGCTTCTTCTCCTGATACTGGACTTCTTTCCCTTTGGAAAATGAAGGTCTGGACCTCCACTGTTTCTTCTTCAGGAATTTCTGAAAATGTCTGGTGAATGCAGCAAAGTCTTCATCACTTTCACTGCTTGTAGGCTTTGTGCTAACAGACTCATCAGATTCTGATTCAACTACCTCTGGAGGAGGAGTTGATGACTTAGTCCTGCCCTTTCTAGGTACTTCTGACTTGAAGGCAACAGTCCTTTCCCTGTGCTCAGTCCTTGTTGATTTTTCCTCCTCTTTTCTTACTGACAGCTGCATCTCATAAGACAGCAACTTGCCAAACAGTGTGGGAGGAGGAATTTCTCCCAACTTTGCCATTTCTCTGATGGCACAGATCTTGGTGTCCCAATCTTTGGTTAGGGACCTTAAGAACTTATCATTCAATTCATAGTTAGTGAACTCTCTTCCATAGGACATGAGTTCATTAACAATTCTATAGAACTTCTTGTAGCATTCAGTGATGCTATCTCCTCTTCCTTGCCTAAAGCTCTCATACTCTTGATTAAGCAAGGACTTTCTATCTTGCCTAACTTCTTCAGAACCTTCCATATAGACAATGAGGGTATCCCACATTTCTTTTGCTGTTTTACAGTGAATTAAGTTCTGAAAAGTTGCATCATCAATGGCACTCACTATTATGTTTTGTGCCCTCTTGTCCATAGTGGCTAGGACAATTTCATCCTTGGTCATCTCAGAGAAATCCTTTGGAGTCCTCTGATTTGCATCCAATACTGAAATTTTCATTGGCACATAAGGCCCTTCTTTTACTGTGATGTAGATCCTAGGGTCAGAGGCTTCCATGAATAGCCTTACCCTCTCTTTCCAGATCCCAAAAATCTCTTTTCTGCATATGGGCAGTTTCATTGAACCCAATTCCTTGTGATTCTCTGAAGAACCCATGTTTCTTGATTTTCTTGAAACTGTGTTCTGATTTACACTGAATCTGCCAAACTGGATCTCCCCAGACAGTTAGTCCTTTTTGAGGAACCTCGCTTTGATACCACTTGAAAGTTATGGTACCTAAACACCTAGAGGGGGGGGGGGGTGAATAGGTGACCTAAACCTTTTTGAAACTTTGTTGGCAGCAAAACAGTTATCACACAGATTTCTACAGCTAACAGTAATAACAAGATATAAACTGCTAATCCACAGCACAGCACAGCAGACACACAAATTTATAGTGGTTCCCCAATCTTTGGGTACATCCACTTTCCCCCTTCGCCTATCTAGCAGTGTACTAGATTCGGCCAAACTTCTCCACTATCTCAGAACCCAACTAGGTTCCTACACCTCAGGCCCAAAGCCTTACACTCAGCCACCAAGGCCTACACTCAGCCACCCAGGCCTACACTCAGCCAATTAAGGCCTACACTCAGAGTTCTTCAACTCCTACACTCAGGCAACCAAGCCCTACCCTCAGCCTTTATATTATAGGCTTACAATTCACTCAGATCCAATGGATCCTACAAGTTAAAATTGAATTACAATAACTAACTCTACAACTCAGAAAATAAGAGAGGAGTTGAGAGTTTCTTGAAGAGTTCTTGGAAGAACTCAGCTAGATCCAAACTGACTTAGCTTACTTCAAAGCTTCTTGAGTAGAACTGAATTAGTCTGAATCTTCTGCAGTTGATCCTTGACCTCTGCTTCTTGAGATCCAGATGATTCTGAATCCTTCTTCTCAGCCTTAGTTCCAAAGACTGAATTCTTGATTGGAGCTCTCTCTCTCCAACTTCTTAGATCTGCAGTTGGACTGCCAGATCTTCTTGTGTTGATCCTCTGTGTATCACTTTTCTGATTACTTGAATAATCTGATCAATCACTTCAAAAATGGCTTCAACACCTTGTAACAACAACAACTATTACAACTTGTAATCCCAACAGTGAACCCCTTCTTCTGTAAACTGAGGGTGCCTATTTATAGGCATTCTTCAAGGTAACCGGCTGGTCCGGTTCAAAACAGTCTTCTGACTTCCCTGACAGTTGCTGTAGACCGGCTGGATCGGCAGCTGTCATGTCAACCAGTCACTTCTTGAAATTCTCTAACTGTCAGATAGTGTCGAGACTTTCTGTTCTTAAGTGTCGACACTTATAGACCAAGTGTCGACACATGTTGTGTAAGTGTCGACACAAGTCTATAAGGTGTCGACACAACTCCTTGTATGTCTCGACACAGACTCTTCTTCAAGTGTCGACACTGAAATTAAGTGTCGACACAAGTACTTGTATCTTGTAGTATTCTTCTATGTGTCGAAACTGTAAAGTGTCGACATTGCTTCTTGGTGTCGACACAAGTCTTCAATTTTGTTTCTTCAGCTGAGTGTCGACACATTCTCTTAGTGTCGACACTTGTACTTAGAATATTTTGTAAACTTTTCTGTTCTTTGCTAAGTGTCGACACAGCTCCTTGTGTCGACACTTTCTTCAAGTGCAGAGTCTTTAACTAAGTGTCGACACATTGTGCTGGGTGTCGACACTTACTTCAAGTGTTGACTCTCCTGTTTGTGTGTCGACACATTGTGCTGAGTGTCGACACATTCTTCATATGTTGACTCTGCTGATTGAGTGTCGACACATTGTGTTGAGTGTTGACACTTGTCCTTAGTCTCTGCAGAATTTTGCTGAGTGTCGACACAACTCCAAGTGTCGACACTTTCTAATGTAGACTCAGCTCTTCTAGGTGTCGACACTTCTGCTAAGTGTCGACACATCTTTTCTGCTTACTTCTTCACTGAGTGTCGACACAGTTCCAAGTGTCGACACTTTTTGTCTGGTGTCGACTCTTCATTCCAGGTGTCGACACAATGACTCCAAGTGTCGACACTGCTTGTCTGGGTGTCGACACAAGCTTTCTCAAGTGTCGACACTTTCCCTCTGGGTGTCGACACATGGACTTAGAAACTTTTAGCTTCAGTCCAGTGAATACCTATCCTGCACAAGTAACTCAAACAAACATCAAATACATTATGATGTATATCATTGAGTTAGGTGAGGCTTCTTCAAATCAGGTACATTTGACCAATGTACCCAACACCCACAATGCCTAATCCACTAACGAAGCGAATTTCTAATACAATATCATGTCGGTGACTGACACATTCGACCCGGTGGCTCCTCTTTAACCATGGCAACCGAAATCCCTCTTATTTGAGAGATCTGTTGCCTATATGCTTGAAATAAAATTAAAAAAGGAAAAGATGCCATGCACGCATCCTATAACTGACTGGAGAAGTGTTGTTACCTTACGACTCCTCTTCTTAGCCATGAAACCCTTGTCTTGCACGGATGAAAACGAGCGCCTCCAAGTCCTCTACCCAGATCTGGCATCAGAACGACGATCGGAAGTCTGAAGCTCCGTCAATGGTGGAAGAAAGCTCTCTTCCTCCTCCCTCCCTTCTCCTCAAAACCCTAACTCTCACTTCCCAAAAGAGAAAATGAAGAGAAACAACCGTTCAGTCCTATATAAGCACTCTGGAGGAGAGTCTTGGGCCTTAGGATCGAATCCTAAATAAAATCGGACGACTATAAAGCCAAATGACGGAACTGCTTCCGTCCGCTACCGCCGGGCGGCAGCTACCTACTACCGAGTTGTAGGTTCCCGAGCGCTCGGCAAAAAAATAATGTCGCGCTAACGCGGTCGATAAGGCTAATGCCGCGCGGTAGCGTTTTTCTCGAGTACTCGACGTTTTCTCGAAAACTCAGCGTTCGACGAACTGGGCACTTCGCTCGACGTTCGATGAAATAGGGCTAACGTCGGGCGATAGATAATATCATCGGGTGGTAATCCTACAGCGCTCGACGAACAGATCTTTCGATAGACGCTCGACGAAACAGAGCTATCGCCGAGCGGTACCTAGATACCGCCGCGAGCTAGCACTCACCGCTCTTAGCGCCTGGCCACTCAACGCTCTCAGCGCCTGGCCACTCAACGCTCTCAGCGCCTGGCCACTCAACGTTAAGCTACCGTCGGGCGATAACTACTACCGCCGGGCGATAGCTTCCAGAGACTCGTTCTGAAAATTGGGGTGTTACAACTTCTCCATCCTTAAAAGAATTCCGTCCCCGAAATTAATCTTCATGCAAGAAGACAATAAGAAAATTGTTTCAACGAATTTAAACATTATTACAACAACTTTACACACTCATTTCCATTCAATATTATACAAACAACTCGGGATACTCTACGAGCATGGTTTGTTCTCGCTCCCAAGAGAACTCATCTCGCTCGCAGTTGTCCCAGCGTACCTTTACGAGCTTCACTTCTTGTTCTGCAACTGCCAAAATTTTGAATCCTATATGACCACCGGATGGACTTTCATCCTCAGGTCCTCTTCTATCGGCACCGTCGCCAGTTCGATCACCACACTAGCCTCCACCAAGACTTTCCTCAAGACGGAGACATGGAAAACATCGTGTAATCCACTCAACCCTGTGGGCAACTCCAAATGGTAAGCTGATTCTCCAATGCATTTTATAACTTCGAACGGTCCCAAAAACCTCGAACTCAACTTCTTGAGTCGGCGAATCTGCGAAATGCCTTTGAACGGCTTGATCTTGAGATAGACCCAGTCGCCTACCGCAAACTCCACATTCCTATGGCGAGCATTAAAATACTTTGATTGCCGCTCCTTTGTGACCTTCATGTGCTCCTGAATGGTTCGCACCAACTCTCACACATCAACCATCACTTCTTTTCTTAAAAGTTTGGTGTCTCCCGCCTCTATCCAGGACATTGGCATTTGACGCCGCCTACCATACAAAGTTTCGTATGGCGCCATCTTTATGCTTGCTTGGTAACTGTTGTGATAGACGAACTCCACCATGGAGAGATGATCTTCCCACTTCTTCCCAAAGTCAAGAGTACACATTCTCAGTATATCCTCCATTGTACGGTTCGTTCTTTCTATTTGTCCATCAGTTTGAGGATGGATCGTCGTACTGAACTTAAGCTTCATGCCCAGACTTTTCTAAACCAACCTCCAGTCTTTGGACGTGAATCGTCCGTCGTGATCACTAATTATACTCTTAGGAATTCCATGTAGTCACACAATGTTGCGAACATACAACTCTATCAGCTTCTCCACGATGTCCTCTTTCCGGTTTGGGATGAAATGGGACACTTTGGTCAAGCAGTCCACAATCACCCAAATCACGCCTTTTCCTTGCTGCAATCGAGGTAAGCCATGCATAAAATCCATGCATATGTCATCAAACTTCCATTCGGGAATCCGAAGAGGCCTCAGGAACCCGCCCGGCTTCTAACACACAACCTTCACTAAGGCGCAGGTTTGACACTGACTCACGTACAAAGCTATATCATGCTTCAAACCAGACCACCAAAAGGATTTCTTCATATCCAAGTACATATTCGTACTGGCCGGGTGCATGGAGTACTTCGTAAAGTGAGCCTCAAACATCAACTCCTCGCAGAGCTTGTCGAACTGCGGTACACAAATCCTTCCTTCCTTCCTTAAGATCCTGTTAATCATCTCCCAGGCGCTACCCTCGCCTGTTTGTGCTTCACCACAAATGGCTGCAACTCTTCATCCAAACTAGTCGCTTCCCGTATACGATCGGATAAGTCATTTTGTAACTCGATCCAGTTCAATCGAGCCATACTTGACTTGCCTCTTGCTACACACTCAATGTCAAGGGACTCATAGTCCCGCATCAACCGCTCATCATGAGCTTCAATACAACTCCCTTAACCAGAGTATTTCTTACTCAAGCCATCCTCCAACACGTTGGATTTTCTTGGCGTATACTGAATTGCCACTTCGTAATAACCAAGGAATTTGACCCATCTACGTTGTCGCATATTCAAGTCCTTTTGGTCTAGAAGATACTTTAGGATTTTGTGGTCCTTGAAGATCTCCACCTTCGCACCATACACTTAGTGTCACCACAACTTTAGTTCAAAAATTATCTCGGCCAATTCCAAGTCACGGACGGGGTAATTCCTCTTGTGAGGCTTCAACTGCCTAGACCCAAAAGCTATGCCACTGCCATGTTGCACCAACACGCATCCCATCCCACATCCTGATGTGTCACTAAAAATCTGAAATCCTTCAGTCCCTTTAGGCAGACTTAGGATTGGAGCTATCATCAGTCTTTCCTTCTGGGTGTCAAACGCCTGATTGCACTCTTGATTCCACACAAACTTCTGATCCTTACGAGATAGAGAAGTGAGGGGTAGAGCTATCCGCGAAAAGTTTTTCATAGACCTTCTATAGTACCCGGCTAGTCCAAGGAAACTTCGGACTTCTGCCACAGTTCTCAAAACTGGCCAATCTCTGATGGCCTCCACTTTTGCAGGATCCACCGCCACCCCATCACCACTAATCACATGACTCAGAAATGCCACCTTCTCCAACCAGAATTTGCAATTTGAGAACTTTGCATAAAGCTGGTTCTCTCTTAACACTTGCAACACTGATCTCAAATGAGTCTCATGCTCCGCCTCCGATTTGGCGTATACCAAAATATCGTCAATAAAGATGACCACAAAAGAGTCCAAGTATTCACGAAATACTCGATTCATCAGATCCATGAATACTGATGGTGTGTTTGCCAACCCGAACGACATCACTGAGAACTCGAAATCACCATACCTCATTCCAAAAGCTTTCTTGGGTATGTCCTCATATTGAATCCGCAACTGATAGTATCCTGACTTCAAGTCCAACTTAGAATACATCACTGACCCCACCAACTGGTCGAACAGGTCATCTATCCAAGGAATCAGATACTTATTCTTGACAGTCAGTTTATTCAACTCTCGGTAGTGTATGCACAATTGCATACTACCGTCTTTCTTCTTCACAAACAACACCGGCGCGCTCCAAGGTGAAGAACTGGGTCTAATATACCCCTACTCCAACAGTTCCTGCAACTGAACTTTGAGTTCGGCCAACTCTTTTGGTGTCATCCTAAAGGGAGGACGCGACACCGTCCTAGCCTCTGGCACTAACTCAATCGAGAAATCGATCTACCGTCGAGGAGGTGCTCTAGGAAGCTCATCAGGAAACACATCCTCAAACTATGCTATTATCAGCATATCTCCAAGTGACAACCAGAAAATGAGAACCTACAACAACGCTACAAGAGCTATTGCTCCCTGGTTAACCGCCTGCACCAACTGCATGACCGAAATCAGGGAGCATGTCACTCCACTAAGGCCCTCAAACTTAACTTCTGCTTGCCCTTCACTTGTCAGGGTCACCACCTTAGATAGACAGTCGATACTGACACGTTGCTCTTCAAGCCAGTCCATTCCCAATATCAAATCAAACTTAACCAATGGTAGAACCGTTGCTACCAACGTGAAGTCAACTCCGTCTAGATACTAATAAATGTGCCCCTTTGCCCGGGTATTCATGGATGACCCATTGGGAATGCGCACCTTCAGCTCTACGTCCACCGAGAATGACTCAACTCCAATCCTTAGAATATAGCTTTCCGCAAGGAAGGAGTGTGAAGCTGGCATATCAAACAATACCCTAGCGGGATACCCAGAAACTAACACAAAGCCTAAAACATAGGCAACATACATAAATGATCTTGGAATTCTAAAGTAGAAGATTAACTCAAACTTTCATACCTGTCACCACATCGGGTTGGCGGATCGCTTCCTGCTGCCCAAGGTTGTACGCCCTTGGCTGCACGGGTTGGAAACGAGAAGCGCTAGATTCCGACATCTTTCCTATCTCCACTGCGCTGGGCCCGGAGCGCACCGACTATTCTTGTCTCGGCTCCTGCTATGTGCTACCCTCAGTACAGAAACGAGCTATGTGGTCCGGCTTGCCACACTTGTAGAATGATCATGGTCCCTTGAAGCAAGACCCCCCCTGTAAGACTCCCCCTCCCCGGATCCCAAAACACGGCACGAAGGGGGAGTCTTATGCCCGGAACAGCCGCCTTGTGGTAGCATTAGCACACGGGCTAATCTGTACCACAAGACGCCTATTCCGCCGGCTACAACCATATCAATATATCATGCCAACCCAACCAAATAAATAAGCAAGAGAAGTCAAAATTCACACTAAGTTATAATGTCCAAATACATCCATAAATAGAAGCTAAAACATGCTTCTACAATAAATCAGAGTACAGCTAATCATTGCCCAAACGGGCTACATCAAAGTAATCAAAACACTAACATCAGTAACTGACGGTATCGACGGCACCGTCACATCAAACCCTGTCGTCCTGGCCTGGCTGTCCTGCTGCGTAGTCTGCGGCTGCTCTACCTGCGGTGTGACCTACTAAAAAGGAAGACGTAGCAACCGTTAGTCGAAACGACTAAGTGGTTTCACATCCGCTCCCCCGGCGACTCCTCGGCATCGGGCGGAGAAAAGGAACAAGAGTATAGTATATAACAAGTATGCAAGTAAAGGAAGTACAAGCAGGTGGCAGTAGTGTAAGAGTAACAGCATCATAATCAGCATTTATGTAAAAGCTACACTAAACTAGCAAGTATAAGTAACAGTAGGAAAGTAACTTAACTTATAAGAATGCCCATACAAACTTATAAGTTAAGGATCGGGTTACATAAAAGTAACTCATCGTATAAGAGTACCCATACAAACTTATACGATGAGGATCTTGTGGTGCAATGATATGAAATGGTATGAATGCTATGCAATGACTCACCCATGCACACCCATGCAATTGCTATGTCGACACAGACTATAGTTCCCACTTTTCGAGCAGGTAGCTAACCTCTCAGGCATCAGCCGCCGTGGCCAGGCGGTGATAGTAGAATGGGCACTTCTACTACTAGGCGGGTATCACACTACTTCACCTAGGCCTCCGTACGCCTCAACGCTAAGAACACAACAACGGAGCCCATGCGTACTATGGCCCAGCGGGGTCTTGGGTAGATGTGCACCAAGAACACAGCCCGAACTGGCCTTGCGTGACCCGGAAGGGGCCTCGGAAGAAAGCACGAGGACACAGCCCAACCGTTCACATGGTCGGAGGGGCCTCGGGACGTGAACACCGAGGACACAGCCCAAACCGATCAAGTCTAACTGCCAACTCCCTTCGGTGTGACGATTGGCGAGCCCGTAGACCTGCCACACTATCCTTAACCTAGGATTACCACACCGCGTGTCGACTCACACCACATGCAATTCACAACCCATCATACCATGGAAGGGGCCTCGGAGTGAGCACGAGGACATAGCCCAACCATCCATCCACACCTTACCTCAACACGACCAGAACAGGTGGCGGTCAACACCGCACTTGCACATTTACTATAAGATGCCAATAGGAGACGACCCACTATTGTTGGACTCCTAAATTCAATCCGATATATAACATATGCATGGCCATGGGTTACCCATCTATATATCATCCCAAGTGATTTCAACATGATATAAACAAGATTTGCTCTTACGACAACCTACCGAAGTATTATCAAATCAATCCAATTAAACATAAGGAAATCAACAGGTCTCAAGCTATCTTGCAATAATAAATTGATTTCTAAAACAGTAAATATTATCATCCATAACACTTTGGTGGTTAACATAAAATTATTTCACCAAAACCACGAATTAATTGCGACATTGGATCCACCAATTTCAAATCCACAAAGTATGTAGAGACCCAGAATTTCAGCGCAGGATTAGCACTGGACAGCAACTTCGACCGGAGTTTCCTGAAGTTACAGGAATCCGGTGGAGGCGTGTAACCCCTCGTTGGAAAGGTATTTCCATGATCTACAACTTTCATATTCAGGTCACAACCCAGATTTGACATTATCCAATTTGAAATCGGACTTGAAGTCCGCTGCGTACAGAACACAGTTTCTGCATACAAGGTTTATTGAACACCATTTTCGTTTAGACTTTCCCGTGGCTACAAACTTCACCAGAAGTCGTGCAACCATTCGTTGGAAAGGTATTCTCAAGGGCTTCAACTTTCGTGTTAAGCCGAAAGCCCAGATCTGGCCATAGCATACATAAAAATGGCCACGAAGTTCGCTGCGCGCAGAATACAGATTCTGCACGCATCTTAAGGCGGAATGAACGGCATCGGTTCATCTTCCTCCTCAAGCGATCCTTCCTAAATTTTCCAGAAATGTCCTCCTCCCTTATTCAACCTCAAGGGCCAAAACTCCTCACGAAACCATTCACACATCGTCGTATTGAAGAAAAGGGGAAGGGTTGAAGAGATCTAAAATCTAGGATTCAAATCCTAGCATGGCCAAACCTAGAAATTGTCTCCTCTCCATCAAGCTCTCTTGAACCGATGTCTCTCCTAAACATCTAAGATCTAGCACCAAGGGAGAGGGTAGGAAACTCACATTGGCTCCAGCGGTACCACCATTTCCGGCCATGGATCTCGTAGTTCTCCTTGGCGGCATCTTCTCTTTCACGGCGATGGCGGATCTCCTTCGGTAGGACTTGCTCCTGCAGTTTTCCCTCTCACAGGAGTTCTCACTGGAAATAGGGGAAGAAAAGAGAATGAAAACGGCTAGGGTTTTCTCTCCCCTATATATATAAAATGTTACACGGGTAGGGACACGGCCGTGTCCTTACCCGTGTCCTGCCTGGCGAAGCGGCAACGACAGTTTCCATGTTGGTTCAATACATGACACGGGTTGGGACACGCCCGTGTCCCGACCCGTGTCCACATGACACGGCCGTGTGCCTGGCCGTGTCCTTGACCGTGTACTTCTCGGTTGCATCTCGACACTTCTCGTCGAGCTCAACTCGACGCACACGGGTAGGGACACGGCCGTGTCACTACCCGTGTCACTTAGTGTCGACACAGTTCGACGATCTCGACACGGCTCGTCGAGCTCAACTCGACGCACACGGGTAGGGACACGGCCGTGTCACTACCCGTGTCACTTAGTGTCGACACAGTTCGACGATCTCGACACGGCTCGTCGAGCTCAACTCGACGCACACGGGTAGGGACACGGCCGTGTCACTACCCGTGTCACTTAGTGTCGACACAGTTCGACGATCTCGACACGGCTCGTCGAGCTCAACTCGACGCACACGGGTAGGGACACGGCCGTGTCGCTACCCGTGTCGCTACCCGTATCTTTTTACACTGATTCCTCCACTTCTCCACAAGTGCAGTCCAATTCCCTGCACTTCTCGGGACTCGAGTCAACCCTCCTGACTCAAAAACACACACACTAGGGGCCTAGAGCGATTCGGACGTTACACCCCCCCCCCCCCCGACGTTGTACTATCTTCTCCTAATTCTTGTAGGGATGAGACTTCTTCTTCCACTTACTCCCATCAGTTCTTCCTTGAGATTGAGAAGACTTTCCTTCTCCCTGCTTGGCCACAAAACCCTTTTGACGTTGGGTTCTCTCCAAATCGCTCTCCAACGTTTGGCAGCCTCAACCAGCTCATTGAAACTAGCATTCTTCATTGATATGAGGGGTTGCCTCAGATTCTCCCTCAGTTCGTGGTATAAGAGGTTGTCCCTCTCCACATCATCATCCATGGTTGTTCCAGCATAACGACCCAACCAAGAAAAATCCTGAACATACTCGTCCACTGTTTTGTCCCGCTGCACCAAGTGCGGAAATTACCTCTGAAGGGCCAGCCTTGTCGACACAGGAATGTACTTCTTCAAGAAAGCATTCCCGAATTCTTAAATGGAAGGTGTGCGTTCAGGAAACTGGAGACCACTATGGCTCACCCACCACAACTTAGCGTCTCCTTCCAACATAAATGTGGCAAACTCAGACTTATTTTCCTCTGGTGTCTCTGCCGCTCTTAGAAGTTCTTGAATCATTGCCCACCAATCCTATGCATCGGTCGGCGTACCGACTCACTTAAACGTTGGAGGATGGAAGCTTAAGAAATACTTCATTTGCCGGTCTTCGTGCCCGACAACCACTATTTCAGCTAACAACTCTGCTTGTCTGGCTCCTCCACCTAACATGACTGTTGTCGTAACCGGGGTAGCAGGATTTGCTACCCATGCGACAGGGATCATATCTTGCACTACTGCGACAGCTTGGGCTGCCACCATTGCTTCTGCGAGCATGCGACAGAAATCGGCCGGGGTTATCCCCATGCCTAACGGACCTGGAGCAGTAGCACTGCTCACTGAAGGCTTTTCTTGTGGCCTCGACGTCCGTGCCTCGTCGCTTGCACCCTAAGCAGAAGCAAGGTAAAACAAGAACCATCCTCTATTCACAAGACTTAGACAATAGGACACTCACGGTCCCGTGATACTCCTATGTGGATAACTTTTTAATGCAATTCATTTAGGACATTCGTCCACGAAGACATACCTTGAAAGCTAACCTCGCTCTGATACCAAATTGTAACACCTCCCCTGTAATGACTGTATAATATGGGTCCGGTCGGGGCCCCACAACATACATACTCTACAGCTTCAACATTAAAATATGATATGTAAACTACCCAAACTCAAAACTCAGACATCAACAGCGGAAACATACAATCAAGACTAGAAGTTATCCACCAAACCAAGAGTATCAAAATGTCCTTAGGGCCTTACACATCATAAGTCCAAGACTTAAGCATAATTAAACAATATTAACGTGCACATGCACTCCTAAGCTACCTCGGCATTCAAGCCGGATTACATTTCATGGGACATAACATTCAATCAGAATACATGCAAATAATAGAAAGATCACTTCATGCGGCTTAGGCCTTTTTGGTCGGAGAGCTTGCTCCTGCTTGCAATCCTTACCCTGTAAAAATTTGGTTTGTAACGTGGGTCATCAAAGGCTGACCTCAAGTGTGTAACCAACACATCTCCTCCCGGCCGTCCCTAGAGGACCCCGGGGTACTCCATCACCATGCAGGTCAGCACTTCATATGCAAAATACAATACATTTAAAGCTATAAAATAGGTTTGGATGTCTCATATAACAAACACGTTTCTATGTTGAGCATATAATAAAAGAGGCCTACAATGCAGCATGAATGCAATCCCGGGTTTCACCCAAGGAACCCTAAAACATATGCTTCTAACACATCATCACATCGGGTACTCTAAATTCCCCATCGGCGTTCAAGCTGCAAACACAAGGGTACTATAAATTCCCCCAAACGGCATACAAACCACAAACACAATGGTACTCTAAATTCCCCCAAATGGCAAACAAGCCGCCACACAAATAAACCGATAAGAAATCTTGCTCGACCCCACCCATCGCAATGACCCAGGTCCGTATCCAATATCGGGATCATGTACACCGAAGGATACCCAGCGGGACCCAACTAGAATCGTCTGGGCTTGCCCAAAGCTCGGCATTCTCGTCAGTTCCATAGAAGGAGGACTTGTCTCGATGGGACACTCTCCACTTATGACTTTATAACATCACGATCTAGCTAGTCAACTGCAGAGACAAATCACGCCTTAGCACATCACAATCCCACGCCTTTTCCGCCTAAATCCACCATTCGTACCGCAGCATCCCGTGCCCCAAGGAAACCATCTACCGTCACAACGTAGCTAACCTTGTCCGGTTTTGATGAACGTTACCGTGCCCCAAGGAAACCATCTACTATCAGAATGGAGCTAACCTTGTTCGGTTCTGCATACGAGTACTCATACGAAATGAGGGGGGTAACATACAGCATCACCAACGGCGTCTTGCCGCTATGCATCATCACCGAGTCGGACTAACGGTCACAACTGCGGCTTCACCCACAATGCCTAATCCACTAATGGAGCGGATTTTTAATGCAATATCATGCCGGGGACGGACACAATCGACCCGATGGCTCCACTTGAACCATGGCAACCCAAATCCCTCTCATTTGAGAGATTTGGTGCCTATATCCTTGAAATTAAATCAAAAAAAGGAAAAGATGTCATGCACGCATCCTATAACTGAGAGGAGAAGTGTCGTTACCTTATGACTCCTCTTCTTAGCCATGAAACCCTTGTCTTGCAAGGATAAAAATGAGTGCCTCCAAGTCCTCTACCCGGATCTGGCCTCGGAACAACTATCGGAGGTCTAAAGCTCCGTCAATGGAGGAAGAAAGCTCTCTTCCTCCTCCTCCCTCTTTTCTCCTCAAAATCCTAACTCTCACTTCCCAAAAGAGAAAATGACGAGAAACAACCGTTCAACCCTATATAAGCACTCTGGAGGAGAGTCTTAGGCCTTAGGATCGAATCTTAAATAAACTCGGACGGCTATAAAGCCAAATGACGGAACTGCTTCCATCCGCTACCGTCATACGGTAGCTACCTACCGCCGAGCGGTAGGTTCCCTAGCGCTCAGCCAGAAAATAATGTCGTGCTGACATCGGCGATAAGGATAACGCCGCGCAGTAGCGTTTTTCTCGAGAACTTGACATTTTCTCGAAAACTCAGCGTTCGACGAACTGAGCACTTCACTCGACATTCAATGAAACAGGGCTATCGCCTGGCGATAGCTACTATTGTCGTGTGGTAATCATCCAGCGCTCGACGAACAGATCTTTCGGTCGACGCTCGACGAAATAGAGCTATCACCGAGCGGTACCTAGCTAATGTCGCGCGCTAGCACTCAATGCTCTCAGCGCCTGCCCACTCAACGCTCTCAGCTCCTGACAATTTAACGCTCTCAGCGTTTGGCCACTCAACGCTAAGCTACCGCAGAGCGATAACTACTACCACCGGGCGATAGCTTCCAGAGACTCGTTATGAAAACTGGGGTGTTACAGCAATGGTCCTCATCTTCTGGCTGATGGGACGCATCTTGGGATCTAGGTTCAGATGGTGGCAAGCCACATCAGCGTCGATGCCCGACATGTCTGTCGTGCTCTAGGCAAAGATGTCAACATTCTTTTGATGCACTCCCGCATCCTTTCCTGGTCTTCTGGGCTCAAGCCCATGCTGACCCTTAGCTTCTCTTCCCTCCCTGCCCTGCTAATGACCTCTATCTCCACGACTTCTTCTGCCGGCTCCAGCCGAGATTGCTCCCTGTCAGCTCTTTCCTCCTCTTCTCTCAACTCTGCGTCACCTTCTGCCCTCTCAACCTCCTTCACCTCCAACAGGCCCTCCCCAGACAACTCTGCTTCTTAACACCTCTGGGGCTCACCCCCAGCTTCTCCCTCTACCCCTTACTCCCCTGCAGTCTTCTCTCCAGCCTCACCTAGGCTCACCACTCCTATCTCCACAACCTCCTCTTGAACCTTCTCTCCAGCCTCACCTAGGCTCATCTCTCCTTCTCTCGTAGCTTCCTCCTTCATCAACATCTCCTTCTCCATCTCCTCTGCCTCCGCCATCCATGATATGGTATTGACGGCAGTCACATAGTACTATCTCGCCACCTTCAAATCCCCACTGATCCTGACCTGCACTCCTCCGCTGCTGAACTTTAGGCACTAATGAAATGAGGAGGGGATGCAACAAAAGATGCTGATAAGAGGCCACACAAAGATTGCGTTATAGCTTCTTGGAGCGTCAATGATGACGAACTGATAGTTCCTCGATACCCCCTAACATCACATGCAGCCCTACCTCTCCTTCAACTTCCTTCCACTCCCCTGAGAACCCAAACAATGGTCCATCTGAGGCTAAAACACTCCGAGCTTCCACCTTCATCTCGTCAAAGGTTTTCTTGAAGATTGCATTCACGGAGCTCTCGTTGTCTACCATAATTTGGGAGACCAAGAAATTCTCTACCGCCGTCTGGATTACCATGGCGCCACAGAATGGGTCTTTGTAGTCGGGCATGTCCTTCACCGATAAAGTGATTTTTTTTCCTACTGTGGGGGAGTCTGGGAGGTCAAGGCGACGCTCCGTCGATACATGGTTTAGAAGCTCCCCTTACGAGTGGCTTCGATCCCCACACCCCCATGGATCACCAGGATCTATCCTTGGGCTCCCACGCCCACCCGGTCTTCACATCTATCCTCTCCTCCTCCTTGCAGAACTTTCTCAATCCTTACGGGGGGTTGTTGTTGGACCTACCCCCTGGCCGCTCTCATCTCCAGAAACTTCGGGCAGGTGGTCATTGCATGACCCAACTCCTGGTGAAAGTCACAGAAGGGCAACGCAAACCTTCCCTCTCTCCTCCTCGCTCCTCCCCGAGCTCCTCTCCTTCCTCCTCTTCCCCTCACTATCTCCATCGCTTCCTGCTGCGGCGGGAGTGGGTCCCTCTGTCCCTGCCTCCAGGACGACTAGTTGAACCTCCTTTGCTCGTGGTGGTTGTCCCTTCCTCGGAAACCACCACCCTGTCCCTAAGTGTGACCTTCCTGGGGCCTCCAGTCCAACCTATTATTCGGCTCTTGTGGCCCCCCAACCTTGTTATTTCCCCTGCCCTCGGGGTTCCTCTTTCCTCCTCTCCTCTCTGCCTTCCTACTCCTGATTTCTTCTCATCATCCTCCATTAACTTGGCCAACCTCTTGGCAAACGCCGGATTGGCCGCCTTGATCGTGATTTCCTTCGCCGCCCTATCCACCAGCTCCTCGAAGGAGAGGGGGGGAACTATCTTCAGCTCCATGCTAAATAAGTTGGGCCTCAACCCCATGGTGAAGGAAAGCATCACCATGTACCCTGACATCTCCTAAATTTACAGAATCTCTTCCTGGAACCTATCAACATAACATCCTAGTGTCTCCTCCGGCCTCTGTTTGATAGTGAACAAGCACTCTGCTCACTTCTTCCTCTTCTTGGATGTTGAGAACCTCAGCAAGAACCCGCGTCGCAGATCCTCGAAGCAGTAGATCGAACTCGCAGGCAACTGGTGGAACCAGTCCCTGACCATCTCCTTCAAAGTGATGGCGAAGAGCCTACACTTGAAGGCATCTAACATTTGTCTGATGGAGATGACATATTCAAACCAATACACATGCTGCGTGGGGTCATCCCTCCACATATAGTAGGTCATGTTTGGCTCCCGGAACCCCTCCAGAACCGGAGCTGGGATGATGAGCTCACTGAAGGTGTTGATGCGCGGAAACGGAGAGGAGAGGTTGTCGTGGGCACCAGCAGCTAACGGGTTTGTTCGGTATCACAAGCAAGGATGATTGAAGAAGGTTGCGGGGATAACGGAGAGTTGAAGCTTCTGAGTGCTCAAGAGTGGAGCAAGCGCTTGATCAAGGGCTATAGAGATAAAGGAGAGGAGGTTGTTGATCCGAGTGCGGAGATGGTCAAGAGGTTGATCGGGAACTATCAAGCAGACGATTACTATGATGGTTGAGCTTGCAGGCTGATGCCAAGAGAGGTGAGTTGAGAAGAAGAGGGGGCCGCTAGTAGAGACAATAAGAAACTTCGCTCGCCATGGCTTAAATTTCACTCATGTGACGGGTTTTCCTTTGATTAATATTCAGTTGTTACAGCTTGAGTTGCACCTTTACATAGAATGAGAATAAAGGGTACATATGAGGAAGTTGGCGGCTAAGGAAAGAGGATGCCATAGAAAGCCGCGCGGACTGAGAAGAGAGGTTGGCAGACCGCGCGGCTGACTGATCCTGCAGCTTGCTGGAGTAAGCCTAGCGGACTGCGCGATCAGGCAGAGTAGATAGGGGAGGTCGCGCAGACTAAGAGAATGAAGTCTGCTAGGTCTGATGCTTGACCTTGCCGTCGGTTGCCCTCGTGCATGAGTGTTGTCGTCCCCCCAAAATGAGAGGTATGTGGGCTATTTATAGGCCCGAGGAGGTAATAGATTTCGGTAACGTCACCCCTGGTGAGTCGAGGAATTGCGCAAGTTGACCTTGGAGTCCGCCGAGTCCGCAACATGCTGTGCAGTTAGGGGGTCTTCTAGAGATTTCTGCTTTTGGCCGACTGGGATGTGTCCGCCTCTTCTATGCTGAGCGAGCCTGCGCCAAGGTGTGCGGGCTGAGGAGTAGTCTGCCCCTTACTGGAAAGAGGCGGTTGGAAAGTTGTGTCGTGGACTGCGTAGTGAGTCCACCTCTACTGCAGGGAAGCGTGTTGGTGGAAAGCTAGAGCTCAGTGGTGGACTGAGAGAGTTCACCCCGCTCGCGGCGAACGAGATGAGTCTGCCTCTGCAGGAGGCTTATCCCTTGGTAAGGGGACGACGACCCTGCGGACTGAAGACGAGTCCGCAAGATGTTTGTGGATTGACGGAGAGTTGGTCTACGATCCTTGGGTGGACTGAGATAGAGTAGGTCGCACACGCTGATGGACGACCTGGTGAGTTGTCACCTGCCTGGCGATCTGAAGCTCGTTGCTTATTGTTGGGCGACCTAGAGATAGGTCGCCTGGAGACGTGGCGGTCTGTTTGGATGGTGATTGGAGTACGCCACAGTTGGGTAGTACACCTATTGGGATGGAGAGAACTATAGGGCAGTTAGATGATCAAACCGCGCGACATGTAGGGGCAGACTGAGGAAGCAGTAAGCAGACCCTGCAGAACATGCGACTATTGCGTGATCGGGCGGTCAGACCGGCGAGACCGCCCTAGCCGCGTGGCCGGGGCGGACAGAAAAGTCTGTCCGCCCATACTTTGACTGGTTGCGACCTCCAGGTAGAACCTGGAGCAGGCCGCGACTAGCAAGCTGGCTACCTTGGGAGGGATCATCGATTTCTGGGTTAACATAATCCCAGCACTTTTTTAAGTCCCGAAGGGAACTTCGAAAAACTAGGAGACCCATGAAAATCGTGATCGATCCCTGAGAAAAGTAAGAGGTAGGAGAGATAGAACCTCATGTCTCTCCTTAAAAGGAATTTGTCAATGCCTATCTTTCTCCTGCAAAGGCAAAGTTATTGTAACCAAAGAAAGGGGGTACATCTTGTGTGTACCTGAATCGCTTTTGCGAAATGAAGAAGACGTGAATGTCTTCCACTGAGCGCTGCAAAACAAAGATGAGAAGAAAGGGACAGAAGAGTAACAACTTGCAAGTACCTGATGGAGGCTTGCAAGCAACTATTATCCTCTGCAAAAGGAGTAAGTAATATGCGTAAAAGAAAAAATAAGTTGCAAATGCCTGAAGGGGACTTGCAAGTGTCTGCTAGTCTCTGCAAAAGAGAAGTTATACGCGGATATGATATATATAAGTAAGCTGCAAGTACCTGAAGAGAAACTTGCAAATACCTGCTGATCTCTGCAAAAAGGAAGAGTGAGCAGCAGATATGAAAGAAAAGAAGGTTGCAAGTACCTGGAGGGGAACTTTCAAATACCTGATAATCTCTGCAAGAAAAGGGTTAGGAGTAGGTATGGTATATGAAAGTAAGCTTCAAGTACCTGAAGGGGAACTTGCAAATACCTGATGATCTCTGCAAAAAGGAAGAGTGAGCAGCAGATATGAAAGAAAAGAAAATTACAAGTACCTGAAGGGAACTTGTAAATACATGTTAATCTCTACAAGAATAGGGTTAGGAGCAAGAATGGAAGAATGAATTAAGCTGCAAGTACCTGGATCGAACTTGTGAATACCCGCTGATCTCTACAAAAGAGAAGTTAGAAACAGATATGAGAGAGTGAACTAAACTGCAAGTACCTGAGTGGAACTTGTGAATGTTAACTGCTGATATGATAAAACAGATATGATCGAATAGCAGAAGAAATGCCTAACGAACTCTGCTAATAGTCATATAAAGGTCATATCGTAATAGTGATGATATCTTGAATATGAAGTTCAGATCAATAAGAAGAGATCAACTTAATTAGAATCCAATAGTGTGGCTTGTTAATCAAGGAGAACCAGATACTTTGATTAATGATTGGTGTTATTAATATCCAATGAGTAAAAGAGAGCTTGTAAATGATCAACCGATAGAGCTTTGAGCAAGCAATGCATATAAGATGAGCATAAGCAAAATGAATGTTGCAAATCCTTTTGATAGGTCGGATTTAACCCATTAACCTGTGAAAGAGGCAGCTGATAAAAAGAGGTCTATACTCAGAGATGACCAAGAAAGGCTGGATGCTGCCACAGGAGATCCCCCGTGGGCGTTATGCATCGCTTTCCCGAGAAAGGTCATTACGAGTATAGTCCTACTTAGAGCGGGCTATCCGCGCATCCTTTAAAAGGGCATAAGAGAGAAAAGCATAGGAAATCCTGAGAAGGATCGTTAGATACAATGCTCTCATGCCTCGGGTTACAACATCGCTGATCAGTAAGGTCAGGTGCACCAAGTGGTCTATAACATTGCTCGCCTGTGGAAAGATCAGTGGAGTTGTGGGCCCTGCGAAAGAACGGATCGAGAGTACCATAGAGTATTTTGCCATCACAGTTGTGAGATGATCGAAGAGACAAGGCTACTCTTGATCGTCTTTGCTCATCAGGCAAAGATTATAGTAACTGTAATGTATCCTTAGCGAAGTACAGCAGAGCTAATATAACACCCCCTATCCGTCGCATAGCATATAGCAGTAGGTCCGGCCGGGGCCCGACGCCATATACTACAGACAGACCGGGTGGTTACTTATGGAAACCATCCAACCAATCTCAACGTCCTACACAGAGCATTCTAGCGGAAGCAGTTTATAAAAGTTGTAACAAAGAACCCAGCATTAGAGCATGAATTCCACTAGTACAGAATAGGAATGTTATACAAAATACTCAAAACAAGCCTTAAGGCCTTACAAAATGTTCCACTTTAAATTACATGTTTTACAAACCACGACACGCAGGCCGGTCACACATGAAAAAGCAGTAAAACACGAGCATTTAGGCCTTCGAGGGCCCTTCGCAAAAAGGGCTTTAGCCCGCTATTGACCGCTTGGTCCAGCTGCACCTGCAAGCAACAAACCACCGTACGGTGGCAAAACAAGGCAACGGTCAGCAATGCTGACCAAATTATAACGATCCCGCCCCCAACTCGGGGCGGCGAAGCTCCTTCCCTGCATTTCATTAGCATAAGCGAGCATTATAACAATAGCCATTACATCACAACGTTGGCTCGCTCGGCCACATGCCCGCACTCAGGGCACATTCTCAGTGAACCGGTCGATGTCACGTAATTAAAGCCATTACATTCCTGACTCACCACCGCCACTTAGACGGCCAATCCTATGAGCATTTGTCTTCCCGGCATGGGTCACGTCAATTTAAGTCATTGACCGCCGAAGACTACATCTATGCCAAGGCAAGTGCCACGTAAACCTTAGGTCTCTTTAAACGAACGACATAGAGCGGGTACGGTTCCATCTAACCCGTGCTCACATCGCAACGACAATTTAAGCCATTTATGCGGGTCAAACTTCCACCGAGTCTCATTTCTAACACAAGTCACATAACCCGGTTATGTTCAAGTTGGCACTCAGGCCACCAAGTTGGCAAGATCTCGTATCCGCCCAGTTTTCCGGGTGCACCTTTGGGTTAGTCCCCAAGGGTTCCTGCTGCAATCTACCGCGTAGAAAACCCAAAAAACAACCAATAACACAGAGTCTTCTCCGGCATTTATGCAATGCAACATCACCGATTCGGACCAACATGTCCGGGTAGGCTTCACACATCATGCCTATGTCCGTTCTCGCTTACGGACTCTAAACAACGGGGACTTCACATATCTACCCGAAGGAACGCCTCCAACTCTCTGCAAACTCGCGAGAGCGGGCTTCCTATGCAAAGAAAGAGAGCTACTCATGCTCAAGATGAGGATCGTTACCCTTGCGTTCCTCTTCGGCGCCATTGAAAAGTAATCGGATGAACACCACCGCACTAGCGTTGCCTTCATGGATCCGGAGTCGGCTCGCGATTCAGAGCTCCGAAGCTCCTCCAATGGCGGGATCTAGCTCCTTCTTCCTCCCTTGGCTCTCCTCTCTCTCTAAGGTTTTAGTAAGAGAACACTTAAGAAAAATGAGGGTTTTCCAAGCCCATTCACGGGTATATCCCTTCAGGAACATCCCCCAGCCGTCGGATCTCAAAACAAGGAAACGAACGGCTTTGATTCGGGGCTGAAATGCCCAATCTGGACCGAACACGGCCTGGCACACGCCCATGTCCAGGGCCGTGTGCCGCATTCGCCGTCAAAATCGAATCTCCTGGAACCTCACACGGGTATCGAAAACGCCCGTGTTCGAGCTGACACGCCCGTGTTCCACCTCACACGGCCGTGTGGTCGGCCGTGTACCCCATGATTTTTCCCCAAAATCAACCCGAGCACTGCACGGGTTCTAGGACACGCCCGTGTCCTTACCCGTGTCACCTTGACACGCTTGGACCCCAGGCCGTGTGCACGGTCTCGACATTTCGTCGAGCGAAGATCGTTGACCTGATGACACGGCCTTGGACACGCCCGTGTCCTAGGCCGTGTGCCTTGTCCCCAACGATCGTCGAGCAAATCTCGACGACTCCCCGGGACGATCGTCGAGACAGGTCGACACGCCCTGCGACACGCCCGTGTCGCAGGCCGTGTGCCTTATCTCGACGAATCATCGAGCGAATCTCGACGACTCCCCGGGACGATCGTCGACACGGTCGACACGCCCTGCGACACGCCCGTGTCGCAGGCCGTGTGCCCAGTCTCAACGAATCGTCGAGAAAATCTCGACGACTTTGCGGCTAAGTGTCGACACGGGTCGACACGCCTTGGGACACGCCCGTGTCCCAGGCCGTGTGCCTGCTGCCAGAACCCAAACTGGCCCAAAACGTCCCCCTTTTGCTCCTTTGAGTTTCAGGGCGTTATAACTCTCCCCCTCTTAAAAGAATTTCGTCCATGAAATTATATAAAGGAAAGACATGTACAAAACCGAAATTTGTACCTGAGCGGAACAACTCCGGATACTCGTCAAGCATAGTCTGCTCTCGCTCCCAAGAGAGCTCCTCACGACCGCAATTGTCCCACCGGACCTTGACCATCCTGATCTCTTTATTGCGTAGCCGCTTGACCTCCGAGTCCTCAATCCGCACGGGCTTGACCATTGTCGTTAGCCCACTATCCACCGGCACTTGATCGACCACGATCACTTGCGTAGGCTCTTGCACCGCCTTCTGAAGCACCGAAATATGGAATACATCGTGTAAACCACTAAGCTCCACTGAAAGCTTCAACCGATAGGCTGCTTCTCCAACTCGCTCCAACACCTCAAACGGTCCAAGGTATCTCGGGCTTAGCTTTTTCAATCGCCGCACCCGCGAGACACCCTTGAACGGCTTGATCTTTAAGTATACATAATCGCCCACAGCGAACTCAACGTTCCTGTACTTGACATTATAGTACTTTGCTTGTCGGTCCTGAGCGATAAGCAACCTCCCCCGAATGGTTCTCACCAAAGAAGTAGCATCCTCCACTTCCGATCGCTTATACAACTTTGACTCACCCGTTTCTAACCAAGACAACGGCGTGCGACATCTTCTACCATATAGGGCCTCGAAAGGCGCCATCTAAATACTCGCTTGGTAGCTGTTGTTGTATGCGAACTCCACCAAATATTGGTGGTCTTCCCATTGCTTTCCAAAATACAAGACACACATGCAGAGCATGTCTTCCATGGTTCTATTGACCCTCTCTGTCTGCCCATCCGTTTGCGGATGGAAGGCTGTGCTGATATTCAACTTTGTTCCCAACATTTGTTGCACCAGCCTCCAATCATTGGACGTGAACCGCTCATCTCGGTCACTCACGATGCTGCGGGGCACACCATGAAGCCGTACTATGTTATCCACATATAGCTTTGCCAGCTTTTCCACCGGATAATCCTTCCTATGCGGAATAAAATGTGACACCTTCGTTAATCGATCCACGATCACCCAAATGGCGTCGTTCCCCTTTTGCGACCTTGGAAAACCGTGCACAAAGTCCATAGAGATGTCGTCGAATTTCCACTCCGGAATAGGCAAGGACTTAAGAAATCCTCCCGGCTTTTGGCACTCCGCCTTTACCAAGGCGCAAGTTTGGCACTTGGCTACGTATAGCGCCACATCCTTCTTTAAACCCGGCCACCAAAACAGTTTCTTTACATCGCGGTACATCTTCGTGCTCCCCGGGTGAATCGAGTACTTGGTATGGTGTGCCTCGTACAACAATTCCACCCGTAAATTGCCCACACTTGGGACGCACAGACGACCGTCTTTCCACAGCAATCCGTCCTCCACGATGAATTAGGAATTTGACCCATCCAGAGCCTCTACCATGAGCTGCTTCATATGAGCATCCATATCCAAAGCCTGCCGAATACGATCAGCCAGGTCATATTGGACTTCAGTCCAATTCAGAACTGCTTCAGCACTTGATTGTCTATCCACACAAACAATCTCCAACGCCTCCAACTCCCGCACCAACCGCTCATCATGCACCGATAGCCAATTGGCTTGAGCTGGGGCTCGGCGACTCAACGCGTCCGCAACCGCATTCCCTTTGCCAGGCTCGTAGTGGATCTTGAATGTATAGTCCCCCAGGAACTCCATCCATCTACGTTGCCGCATATTCAGATCCTTCTGATCAACCAAATATTTCAGGCTCTTATGATCGGTGTAGATATCAATCTTCACACCGTACAAATAGTATCTCCATAGCTTCAAGGCAAATATCACGGCCGCTAACTCCAAGTCATGGACCGGATAATTCCTCTCGTGCACTTTTAGCTGTCTCGAGCCATAAGCTATCAAGATTCCGTGCTGCAGTAGCACGCAAGCCAAACCGCTGCTCGAAGCATCGCTATATATCTCATAGCCTTCGGTTCCACATGGCGAACTCAGCACAGGCGCCGTGGTCAACCGACACTTCAATTCCTCAAAAGCTCGCGCGCACTCCGGCGTCCAAACGAACTTATGCTCCTTCCTCGTCAAAGTAGTGAGAGGTAACGCTATCCGCGAGAAGTTCTCTACGAAGCGCCTATAATAGCCGGCAAGCCCCAAAAAGCTCCGGACTTCTGCTACCGTAGCAAGCTCAGGCCACTCCCGTATCGCAACAATCTTCGTCGGATCCACAGCAATACCCTCTCCACTCACTATATGCCCGAGGAACGCCACTGAGGATAGCCAGAACTCGCACTTCGATAACTTGGCATACAACTGATTTCTCCTGAGTGTCTCCAACACCAAATGAAGATGCTTGAAGTGATCTTCCTCACTTTGCGAGTACACCAAAATATCGTCGATGAAGACGATCACGAAATGGTCCAAGTACTCCCTGAAAGTCCTATTCATCAAATCCATGAACACTGACGGCGCATTTGTCAGCCCAAACGGCATGACCGTAAACTCATAATGCCCGTATCTCGTACTAAACGCTGTCTTCGGGATATCACTCTCCCTTATCCACAGCTGATAGTACCCAGCCTTGAGATCCAACTTCGAGTACACCGTCGACCCGACTAACTAATCGAAGAGATCATCAATCCGGGGGATCGGGTACTTGTTCTTCTCAGTCAGCTTGTTTAGCTCCCGATAATCAATACATAGCCTCAAGCTTCCGTCCTTCTTCTTAACAAAGAGGACCGGTGCGCTCCAAGGCGAAGAACTCGGGCGCACATACCCTTGCTCCAACAACTCTTGTAGTTGAACTTTCAGCTCCGCCATTTCCTTAGGCGCTAGCCGATACGGAGATCGTGACACAGGCTTTGCACCTGACACTAGCTCGATCGTAAAATCTATCTCCCGCTGAGGCGGGGCTCCAGGAAGATCTGCGGGGAATACATCAGGGTATTCCGATACCATGGAAATACAATCCAAAGCGGGCTTCGGCTTTGCAACCTCCACTAGTGTAAAGAACAGTTCTGCTCCGGCACGAACCGCTTTCACCACCTGAAGAGCAGACATCAACGTCTTGCTCGACCCCCTTTAAGCCCGTAAAAGTCATCTCACGACTTGCTCCCAGCTTGACTTCCTTACTACCACAATCAATATGGGCCTGCTGCTCCGAGAGCCAGTCCATGCCAAATATGATGTCAAACTCCACCAATGGAAGTAAAGACGCCCGCAGGTCGAACTCCTGCTCCCCAATACGAATCTTAACATCGCAGATCCTAACCGCTCGCATCGAACACCCATTGGGCAACAACACATCCAACTTATCCTTCGCCATCGAAGAAGGGACTCCGATGCGTGATATAAATCCTTCGGACAAGAAGGAGTGTGAAGCTCCCGTATCGAAGAGTGCTCGTGCCGTATTTTCACAAATCAACACAAATCCTAAACAAGTAGTGGTAAGGTAACATGTGCATAACAAGTATTTAAAGAAATTGACTTGCTATAAATTAAACCGTACCTATCACCACATCAGCTTGTTTAATGGCCTCCTGTTGGCCAACATTGTAGACCCTTGATTGGGCCGGAGCATAATGGGATGCGGTCGACTCCACCGCCTTTCCCTTTTCTTCATAAGTAGCTCCCGGCCTTCTCTCGGACTTAGGACGTCCGCTCCAACAATCACTGGCAAAATGCCCCGTCTTTCCACAAGTAAAACACGCACCCGGGGTCCGACCCGTAGTCGCCCCAGAAGCGCCAGAAGGAGCTGGACCCGAAGTCCTATGCTTCTTGAAAGACCTCCGATAGCCGGACTTTGAAGTAGTCGGCATTCTGAACTCAGATTTCTTCTCACCCAAGCTTTTCTTCGCTTGCACGCTCTTCATGTCCTTCTCCAAGGACCGGGTAGTATTGACCAAGGTTAAGAAACCCTGCGTCATCGGCCCCGAAAGCAATAATCTCAACTCATCTGAAAGTCCACCTAGTGTCGGCTATGTGCACCTATGGGGGGGGGATAGGTGACGTGTGGTTCTTTTGCGGAATTTACAGATGTACCTGCACAATAAAAACAACAGACACAGCACACAGAATACACAGCAAATTTATAGTGGTTCCCCGACTTGGGTACATCCACTTTCCCCCTTCGACCTATCTCCCCAACAATGGACGACTCGGTCACTTCACCCACGGGATTGAAATCCAATCCCTGCACTAACGGAAGGAGCCCTTCCACACGTGAGAGTCAACACTCCCACAAAGCGGGTTGCACCCAACCCTTACAACTCGGAACAACAGTTCCTTTACAACGAAATGAAAATGTAGAATGTACACGTGATACAAACTTCTTTTGGAGACTACGGTGTTCCTCTTTGTTCGACGACGTGTTCTTGAAGTCGATGAAGAGTCTACGACCTTGGTCTCTCTTGGAGAAGATCTCCCCGGAACCGGCGGCGGCACACGAGCGGCGGCTAGCTTCGGGATCGGCGGCTACGATAAAAAGTGGCTGCAGAACTTGGAGATCTAAACTTCGTAGCGAAGCAAGCTAGGTCTACCAACGGTCACTCTAGGATCAGTCGTCTCGATCGATTCGGACGGGGGAGTTTTCCCGGTCAACAAATCGAGAGACAAGAGATCTCCGGATAGACGCGTGAGACACAAGCCTTGCTAAGCTTCTGTCACCGGAGATCGGGAAGAAGAGCGATCAGCAGCGGCGACCACTTGACGCGAGCGGCGGCGGCGGAGCGGAGCGATTTCGCGAAGTTAGGGTTACGTCGCCGCTGGATTTTCTTTCTCTCTTATCCGTAGATTTACTGTTCAAAATACCTGTGTATAAATACTGTAGGATTCTCAAATATGACCGTTTGTGGGACCCACACATGAAATCCCCAAAATCCGGTTCAAACAAATCCAGAAGCAGAATCCGGTTCAGCAGCATTTGAGAAAATGCCAGTAAAAATCGGCGAGAATCGCAAGTTCTCGAGAATCGGCGAGAATCGCAGACGATTCTCGACGAATCGGCGAGAATCACCAAGTGATTCTCGACGATTCGTCGAGAATCGTTTGTGATTCTCGTCGAATCACTTGTTGATTCTCAACGAATTTTACTTTGTATTCATGGGCTGCTAGACAACAGGTTCGGCGGGAATTACAAGTGATTCTCGCCGAATCTTACTTGGCACCATTTTGAGATGGCCAGAAGGAGTCGGCGAGAATCACTAATGATTCTCGACGATTCGACGAGAATCACTTGGTGATTCTCGTCGAATTTGCCTTGGACGATTTTTCGTCTTCCACCTAGGAGCTGCTCCTTGATCCTCCAAGCTCCTTGTCTTCTCTTGCATATGAGCGGCCCTGTACTTGAAAGTAAGTGCACTCCAATAGAGAGAGTACACATAGGCCAACACACTGATCTGCTCAACGAGGGATTACGTCGTGCAGACCCGTGTATATTGACCTACTGCACCCTGACATTGGTGTGCACTTAGTGTGGAGAGACTGCAAGTACAACTTGAAAGAGTTTATCAAATACATTGTGAATTCATCTTAGCTTGACAGGTGGCTTCCTCAAATCTAGGTAATCGTGGATACAATACCCAACAATCTCCCCCTATTTGACGAAGCCAAAACCCTACTAGCTAAGATGAATAACACCTATCAAATAATAATTATAGCATTTAAAAAATTAAATATGCAACTCAAGGGAATAATGTAATCAGAACAGGACTTGAATCATTCACACATTCAAGAATATATATATATACCAAGAGAAATATATTCACATATAATTCAGAACTGTTCATACGACAGTAATAATTATTAAATGTTCTTAATACACCGTGACCAGCTATAAAATAATGACTATTTGTCCTTAGCTACGTCACCCTTAAGAGTTTGCGCCAAGTACTTTTTGCTCTGCCTTTCCATGTATTCCTTGGGCTTCGGGTAGTACCTAGGAGGAGCAACTTGTCTGGATCCTTGTTGTTTCTGAAGAAAATGTTGCGCTTCGCTTCAAATGCTTTGTGCGTCTCCCATTCATACTGGCTATATGCTTCATTTCGATTTATCTCTCCTCTTTCTTGCAGCCGGAAGGTGTCTAAGATGATGTTCCTTGAAACTGGGCTCCACCTTTCGTTTCTTACATCCTCCTCACTCAGTCTGATCCTCTTTTGAGTTGGTGTCTCCTTTGATGTCCCTTCCTGAACTTTCCTCTTTCCCCTTGCTTTAGCTAAAGCCTCCTGGTCAAACATACTTCTCAGCTTAGATTTGGAGATGGCCCTAGCGTCAGCTTCATCAGTGAAAATATCAGCAGCACTTGTACTTACATCCTCAGCAATATGTACTTCCTCAGCAGCCTTAGAAGTCTCAGGAACCTGAACACCGGCAGGTTGGTCAGGTAGGACGACGCCTAACGTGCCCAGTGCCTGTTGTAGCATCCACCAGCAACTCTCATAGACGTATTTGCTTGATTGGGCAAAGTTTGCATCCATGCTTTCTTGGAGCTCGGCCAGCTTAGCGATATACTCCTTCTCCCCCTTTTTGGCTTCGTCAGCTATGCAATTGGCATATGAGTGCAAGGAGTCATCAATATGCTTAGTTGTCTTGCTGAATTCAGTGACTAGGGCTGCTGATTTGCATTTAAAGTGACCATGTTACCATCAAATTTCTGAATATTGTTGGCCACAACGTGTGCGTTCTGATTGACAACAGCCAGAGTATCAGTAGCCTTTTTCAAGCCGGCCATTAACAGTGTGACAGCTTCGCCGGCCGCGTTATATTTTTCTTCGAATTTCTTCTCCATTACGTCTAGCTTATGGTTGATTGCCACCATATTCTTCAGCATGAGATCTTCAGAAGTCTTAATCTCTTGCAGCATTGTTTTCTGAGCTTTATCAAAAGAGGTTTTAAGCTCATTCACGATGCCCTGAATTATATGGACAGTGTGAATGGCTAGGTCATCTCGTAATGGGATACCCGGAGGCACTTCTTGGCCTTGCTCTGGCTCGGCAGCAGACGCATCAGTAGAGCTGGATACCATCACAGTCTCTATGGGAGGAATGTTGGTGGCCTCATTTACCTCCCCCTCCACTGGTGCAGACTTATCAGTAGGAGGTTCATCAGTATCCGGAGACTCAAACACTTCATGGCCCTCATTCACAGCGTCCTCTCCGTCCGCATCCAAAAATTCATCCACATCAGCAGCTTCTTCCTCTTCTTGATCAGCAGAGTCCAGTGTTTCAGCTTCAGTTCCTTGAGTGTGTCTGTTCAGGACCTCCTCATCCTCCAACCCAGGTTCACTTTCTTCATGAACTTCGGCCACCGCATCCCTGGCCACCTGGGCGATGTCAGATATTATATCCATATGAGAGGGTAGAGTCTCCCCCTCGATTCCTGCAGTCAGGGTATCAGGAATTTCACGGGGGGAGGCTGCGGGAGATACTTCCTCATGCTCTTCTACAGCAGGCTGTCCGATACGCCGCTCCCATCGATCAAACACAGTAGCATCCATCTTTTTCAAGTAATGGAGAGGGACTCCTTTGCTCATGTCGAATTTGTCTCCGTTGAGCTGGTTGAGATATAGACTGATGATGCGGCCGAAGCTTGGAGTGCCCAGAGTGTCCTTGATCTTTTGAAACAGCAACTCTCCCCAGTTGAACCTCTTTCTGCAGACCACAGCTATGAGAATTTTGAACATATCTCCGGAGATATGATCATGGGAGCCTGGCTTGCAGATGAGTACTTTTCCTATGATGTCAGATAGGAGCTTCCCTTCTTCATTCATCTCTTTTCGCTTTACTGATCGAGTGCCTCTGGGTAGACCGCAGAACAGGAGGGTTCTGGCTTTGTCCTCGTCCTCCAAATAGTCTTCCTGCTCCGCACTTGAAAGCTGCAGGTAGCGTGTTATCTTACTGGCAGACATCTTTACCTTAGTCCCAGCCACCTTGCTCTTGATGATGGAGTCTCTGTCTCGAAGCCTTGCGGTAGAGAAGAACTCCAGCACTTCTTTATCTAAAACTTTGCAAGGATGCTCCAATACGAAGGTTAGTCCGGCTTCTTCCAGCATGAGAATGATGTTTCGGAACTCGTCCGAGGCATGAGAAAAACCAGTGCGAACCAGCTCGCAACCAGAAATCAAGCCTGCAGTCGTCCTTGGGGCCATTGAGGATCTAGAAAGAAGCCCGACTCTAAACATTAGTGAACATTCAAAAGGAAAACATCACTTGGGGTTCGGCCTTGGAGCCATTGAGGAGGAGGTTACCTAAGGGCTTACACGCAAGTGAGTTGATGAGCTTCGGGAAGATCTTCGGTGGAGGGAAGAGTATCCCGAGGGGTGCGGCCTTGCTAGAACCTTGCCGTGAGAAGATGGTCACACACAGCAGCGATTCGACGGCGTCGACGAGAGCGTCGGAGGGCTGCGGGTGTCGGCGAGTTCGCGGAAGTGCCCGTGCGCGAGTCTTAGGGAGTTCTCTTGCGCGAGGGTCGTCGGGTGGGCTCTTGCGCGAGTCGTGAGGAAGGCGAACGGGCGGAGATGGTCTTTCGGCGGGATTTATATACGTTGTCGGGATTCTTATGGAAGTCGAGCGGTCGGGAGCTTCTTCGGCGGGATTTGTCTAATTCGGCGAGATGTAAAATGGGTCGGCGGGATTCAGAGTAAATATTGATGTTTTTCTTGACTACTTTGGGAAGCATTGCACCATTTTAGAGATTTTCCGATGTCAAGTTAATAAAAGGAATGATAAATACAAGTATATTCTAAAGTCAATCTATTTGAATTTTACTGAGATTTTTGCAAAGTCTTCTAAATGTCAATTGTATGTTGTCGAGATTTACAACGACATGTCTTCGAATGTCAAGTTAATACAAGATTAATAAATACATGTTTATTATAACGACAATCTATTAGGATTTGAGCGAGACTTCTTCAGACACTTCTTGATGTCAATTGTGATGTGTCAAAATTCGCAATGACATATCTTTGTTATCCTTTTATTGATGTGTAATGGTTTGCATGCCTCGTGATACGCATAAGTATACGTATACACAAGGATAGAAATATATATATATTTACTTTGAATGAGGATGCATCATGACACAAGTCCTTGAACTGATCAAAATTACCTGGGATATGGAGTCATCGTCTTAGTCCCACAGGTAGAACATATTAGTAGCTTAAAGTTAGTATGCTCAACAGGTAGCACATCTGTTATTGCAGACGCTTGTTCCAAGTTAGCCTTGAGCCACGTACTGTCTAGTTCCCAAAGTATTCACGGGGACCTAGACTACCCTGCAAGACAGAATTACTTTACCTTAGGAACCCAAATCATATTGGGTCCTAGGTTTCTATTAGCATAAGCATGCAACTGCCTTCCTTCGGAAAACTTGTCTGGAAGACTACCCCTGTCCCTAGAATGTGGATAAGCCCTTGCTGTGGGCACTGAGGGGTTGTGCCATCAGTCAATGGCAAAGTGTCCCACTTTGCCGCAGCACCAACAAGAGTGAATGTTGTATCGCCGTTTTCGACCTGATCTAGTGACGGATGTAGTCACGGTCCTAGGTCTAAAGGGGATAGGGCATGTTCTTGTTGCACAAATTCCTCTTCCGTCGAGGCATGATGAAGGGTGGAACGAATGCATGATGTGAGCGTTATGAGGCCGAGAAGGCGGTGCCATGCTTTCAGGCATCTTCCTTGCTGAGGCTCCATGACGCCTGACATCATGACTTCTATTCTCCCTATCCCGTGTCCTCGAATGGAGAGAATTCTTCTGTGAACTAGGACCTGCAGATCCACACTTTGTTGTAGCAGTGGCCGTGAATACAAAGGGCTCAGAATGAGTCTTAGGTATTTCCTCATGGGTGGCCATGACGCCTCTTGCACTATGGACGTTTCCACATGGGGACAATTCACCCTTGCAGTGACCACGATTATTCCTGTGGTCATACCTGAAGGCATGATGAGTTGCCTTCCCGCTTGGAGTGGGAGGTCGGAACACCGTTTCCCCATTTCTCCATCCCTGGATAATCCGGGAGATCCACCCGGTTTCTTGTTTTCTCTTTATAGCATCAACTTTGGAAAAGTTAGATACTATACGTTTCTCATTTTCTAGACTATTCTCTAGAGCTGAGATCTTAGAGTCCTTGACCTTGTTGGACGCCAATTGGAGAACCAACAAGATCTTCAGTCGAGCAATCTCTCGAGCTTGCTCCTCAGCAAGTAGATTGCTTTCCTGAAGGGCTCTCTTCAGGGAATCAGTATTTTCTGGAGGGGAGCAGTTTCTGTCTTCAGAAAAGTCAAAAGATGTGGGACAGGATGAAGATGATACATGTTCATCTGGGTTATTGTCATTAGAATCAGTGACCAATGTTTCGTCCTCGTCGGAGCTGCTTTCCTCACTATCTTCTTCAGTCTCTGACAAGGATACTGGAGCTCTGATGCAATCTGAAGGATCCTTGCATTCATCTTCAGAGGTGAGGACCCCCACATACGCTTCATCCTCTGATTGGCAGCATATTTCAGCATTCTCTGACCCCCCCCCCCCATCAGCTCTGAGATCGTCATCCACAGAGATTTAGCCGTTTTACATTTTTCCAACCTGGAGTGAGAGGCTCCAGACCAGACATCCATAATAATTTGTCGAATCCTCTGGTCCAGTTGGAAAAGTGAGAGTTCCATCTCTGTCATCTCAGCAATGCACATGGGCACTTGGATCCCCGAGTCGGAGGTCTTCATGGGGATAAACGGACCCTCTTCCAGGATGAGGGATGCTCGTGGATCGATGGCATCCAGGTGAAATAATACTCTCATCCTCCAGATGGGATAATAATCCTTTGAGCATGCAGGGAGTTTGAGTGGCAATACGTCATAATCCAGATCCATGCTTCTGACACTGGTGGCATGATTCTGCTCAAGGTGTTAACCTTTTTGAAGAGTAACCTCCCTCTGATACCACTTGAAAGTCCACCTAGTGTCGGCTATGTGCACCTATGGGGGGGGGGATAGGTGACGTGTGGTTCTTTTGCGGAATTTACAGATGTACCTGCACAATAAAAACAACAGACACAGCACACAGAATACACAACAAATTTATAGTGGTTCCCCGACTTGGGTACATCCACTTTCCCCCTTCGACCTATCTCCCCAACAAGGGACGACTCGGTCACTTCACCCACGGGATTGAAATCCAATCCCTGCACTAACGGAAGGAGCCCTTCCACACGTGAGAGTCAACACTCCCACAAAGCGGGTTGCACCCAACCCTTACAACTCGGAACAACAGTTCCTTTACAACGAAATGAAAATGTAGAATGTACACGTGATACAAACTTCTTTTGGAGACTACGGTGTTCCTCTTTGTTCGACGACGTGTTCTTGAAGTCGATGAAGAGTCTACGACCTTGGTCTCTCTTGGAGAAGATCTCCCCGGAACCGGCGGCGGCACACGAGCGGCGGCTAGCTTCGGGATCGGCGGCTACGATAAAAAGTGGCTGCAGAACTTGGAGATCTAAACTTCGTAGCGAAGCAAGCTAGGTCTACCAACGGTCACTCTAGGATCAGTTGTCTCGATCGATTCGGACGGGGGAGTTTTCCCGGTCAACAAATCGAGAGACAAGAGATCTCCGGATAGACGCGTGAGACACAAGCCTTGCTAAGCTTCTGTCACCGGAGATCAGGAAGAAGAGCGATCAGCAGCGGCGACCACTTGACGCGAGCGGCGGCGGCGGAGCGGAGCGATTTCGCGAAGTTAGGGTTACGTCGCCGCTGGATTTTCTTTCTCTCTTATCCGTAGATTTACTGTTCAAAATACCTGTGTATAAATACTGTAGGATTCTCAAATATGACCGTTTGTGGGACCCACACATGAAATCCCCAAAATCCGGTTCAAACAAATCCAGAAGCAGAATCCGGTTCAGCAGCATTCTGAGAAAATGCCAAGTAAAAATCGGCGAGAATCGCAGACGATTCTCGACGAATCGGCGAGAATCGCAGACGATTCTCGACGAATCGGCGAGAATCACCAAGTGATTCTCGACGATTCGTCGAGAATCGTTTGTGATTCTCGTCGAATCACTTGTTGATTCTCAACGAATTTTACTTTGTATTCATGGGCTGCTAGACAACAGGTTCGGCGGGAATTACAAGTGATTCTCGCCGAATCTTACTTGGCACCATTTTGAGATGGCCAGAAGGAGTCGGCGAGAATCACTAATGATTCTCGACGATTCGACGAGAATCACCTAGTGATTCTCGCCGATTCGGCGAGAATCACTTGGTGATTCTCGTCGAATTTGCCTTGGACGATTTTTCGTCTTCCACCTAGGAGCTGCTCCTTGATCCTCCAAGCTCCTTGTCTTCTCTTGCATATGAGCGGCCCTGTACTTGAAAGTAAGTGCACTCCAATAGAGAGAGTACACATAGGCCAACACACTGATCTGCTCAACGAGGGATTACGTCGTGCAGACCCGTGTATATTGACCTACTGCACCCTGACATTGGTGTGCACTTAGTGTGGAGAGACTGCAAGTACAACTTGAAAGAGTTTATCAAATACATTGTGAATTCATCTTAGCTTGACAGGTGGCTTCCTCAAATCTAGGTAATCGTGGATACAATACCCAACATCATCCCTCAGGCCTTCATAGAAGCGATTAGTCTTGCGCTCCTCATCCATGATAGTGGAGCTAGCATAACGACTCAAATGAGTGAACTCGTGGAGATATTCATCCACGCTCCTCTCACCCTGTACCAACTTCAGGAACTCATTTTCCAATGCTATCTTCTGCGTCGAAGGGAGGTATCTTGCTAAGAACAATCCCGAGAACTCTTCCATCGGAACGTCTATCAGTTGTCTACCTCTCAGATGATGCAGCTCCAATCCTTCCCACCACATCCTCGCTTCACCATCCAAAAGGAACGTAGCGATGGTGGTCATTTGCCACTCCTCCGTCTCCGTTGTTGTCATGACTCTCTTCACTCTAGAGAGCCAGTCTTCAGCCTGAGATGGAGTTCCTAACCCCGAGAACAACGGAGGGTTAAAGCTCATTACATGCTTCAGCTGCCTCTCAGTTGCCCTCCTTGGCACCACTGGTTCCACAACCACTTGCTCCACCCTCCTCGGCTCAGCCTCTTGAAGAGGTACTTGCTCCATCACATGAGCGGGCTGCTGCGCTTGCCTTCCAGGCTGCGCATTTATCACGGCCAACACCGCTTCAGCCACCAATCGAATATTCTCAGCCGACAGAGGTGTTGCGGGAGCAACTTCCGGTGCACTACTAGCCTCAGAAACTCGGCGTTCTGACGGCCCAACACCACTTCTGGTCACCTATAGTGGTACAAAACACCGTTAAGCGACCACATAAATTGCAAACAGCAAATATAGGAACACACAGGTTCCTCAAACACGAGTATTTTTATTCCTAAGTGGACATTCATGGGTTCTTTTACCATTATAACGATGACGCACACAATGTGCTCACCACCCCTTAAAAAGAATTCGTCCACGAATTCAGTTTAAGCCCGACCAAAACCAGTAGTCTGATAACAAATTGTAACACCCCCTATCCGTCGCATAGCATATAGCAGTAGGTCCGGCCGGGGCCCGACGCCATATACTACAGACAGACCGGGTGGTTACTTATGGAAACCATCCAACCAATCTCAACGTCCTACACAGAGCATTCTAGCGGAAGCAGTTTATAAAAGTTGTAACAAAGAACCCAGCATTAGAGCATGAATGTCCACTAGTACAGAATAGGAATGTTATACAAAATACTCAAAACAAGCCTTAAGGCCTTACAAAATGTTCCACTTTAAATTACATGTTTTACAAACCACGGCACGCAGGCCGGTCACACATGAATAAAGCAGTAAACACTTCCATTTGGGCCTTCGAGGGCCGGCTTCGCAAAAAGGGCTTTAGCCCGCTATTGAACGCTTGGTCCAGCTGCACCTGCAAGCAACAAACCACCGCACGGTGGCAAAACAAGGCAATGGTCAGCAATGCTGACCAAATTATAACGATCCCGCCCCCAACTCGGGGCGGCGACGCTCCTTCCCTGCATTTCATTAGCATAAGCGAGCAATTTATAACAATAGCCATTACATCACAGACGTTGGCTCGCTCGGCCACACGCCCCGTGCACTCAGGGCACATTCTCGGTGAACCGGTCGATGTCACGTCAATTAAAGCCATTAACATTCCGGACTCACCACCGCCACTTAGACGGCCAATACTATGAGCAATTTGTCTTCCCGGCATGGGTCACGTCAATTTAAGCCATTGACCGCCAAAGACTCACATCTATGCCAACGACAAGTGCCACGTAACCTTAGGTCTCTTTAACCGAACGACATAGAGCGGGTATGGTTCCATCTAACCCGTGCTCACATCGCAACGACAATTTAAGCCATTTGCGCGGGTCAAACTTCCACCGAGTCCTATTTCTAACACAAGTCACATAACCCGGTTATGCTCAAGTTGGCACTCAGGCCACCAAATTGACAAGATCTCGTATCCGCCCAGTTTTCCGGGTGCACCTTTGGGTTAGTCCCCAAGGCTCTCTGCTGCAATCTACCGCGTAGAAAACCCGAAAAACAACTAATAGCACGGAGTCTTCTCCGGAATTTATGCAATGCAACATCACCGATCCGGACCAACATGTCCGGGTAGGCTTCACACATCATGCCTATGTCCGTTCTCTCTTACGGACTCTAAACAACGGGGACTTCACATATCTACCCGAAGGAACGCCTCCAACTCTCGGCAAACTCGCGAGAGCGGGCTTCCTATGCGAAGAAAGAGAGCTACTCATGCTCAAGATGAGGATCGTTACCCTTGCGTTAATCTTCGGCGCCATTGAAAAGTAATCGGATGAAAACCACCGCACTAGCGTTGCCTTCGTGGATTCGGAGTCGGCTCGCGATTCGGAGCTCCGAAGCTCCTCCAATGGAGGGATCTAGCTCCTTCTTCCTCCCTTGGCTCTCCTCTCTCTCTAAGGTTTTAGGAAGAGAACACTTAAGAAAAATGAGGGTTTTCCAAGCCCATTCACGGGTATATCCCTTCAGAAACATCCCCCAGCCGTCGGATCTCAAAACAAGGAAACGAACGGCTTTGATTCGGGGCTGAAATGCCCAATCTGGACCGAACACGGCCTGGCACAAGCCCGTGTCCAGGGCCGTGTGCCGCATTCGCCGTCAAAATCGAATCTCCTGGAACCTCACATGGGTATCGAACACGCCCGTATTCGAGCTGACATGCCCGTGTTCCACCTCACACGGCCGTGTGGCCGGCCGTGTACCCCATGATTTTTCCCCAAAATCAACCCGAGCACTGCACATGTTCTAGGACACGCCCGTGTCCTTACCCGTGTCACCTTGACATGCCTTGACCCCATGCCGTGTACACGGTCTCCACATTTCGTCGAGCGAAGATCGTTGACCTGATGACACGGCCTTGGACACGCCGTGTCCTAGGCCGTGTGCCTTGTCCCCAACGATCGTCGAGCGAATCTCGACGACTCCCCGGGACGATCGTCGAGATAGGTCGACATGCCCTGCGACACGCCCGTGTCACAGGCCGTGTGCCTTGTCTCGACGAATCGTCGAGCGAATCTCGACGACTCCCCGGGACGATCGTCGACACGGTCGACACGCCCTGCGACACGCCCGTGTCGCAGGCCGTGTGCCCAGTCTCAACGAATCGTCGAGAAAATCTCGACGACTTCGTGGCTAAGTGTCGACACGGGTCGACACGCCCTGGGACACGCCCGTGTCCCAGGCCGTGTGCCTGCTGCCAGAACCCAAACTGGCCCAAAACGTACCCTTTTGCTCCTTTGAGTTTCGGGGCGTTACAGCTAACACATGGGACCTCCCTTGATGCACACTTTATATTAGATGGCGGCCAGGATCCGAAGTCCCGTAATCCACCGCACAAGGGTTAGACCACACCCACTACACATATGCGAACACTCCCCGTGATATGTGGTCGTTGTGGTCTTACGTCGGAGTCCAACCTCGAGGGGGCCCTTATCAAGACTCAGCGATGTCTCGGTGGTTCAGTGAGCTCTTTGGCAAAGAGAAAATAGAGGTGGAATCATTCCGAAAAGGAAAAAGTGTCAGTATGGGATCTCTGACATAAACTTTATTGAAAAGAATGAACACTAAGAAGTGTTTTAGAAAGATAATGTTTAAAGAGTAAAGAAGAAATAACCTGCCATGATTGTGAGGAGCCTTAGGAACTGTGTTCTTTTCACTTCAGAATAATATTCCAAACTTTCCCTCGTCAACGACATCAATGGTATCATTAATAACGAGGTTAGGGTATTCATTGATTTGGCTCACTCCTTTTGAGCAGCAAGGAGTGTCTACAACCTCTTTTCCCTTTGAGGTTGGTGGATCAGAGTGGTCACTTTTTGGGAACATGTCACGCATCTTCCCCTGCCTCAGCATCCTTTGTACCAGTTGACGAAGTTCTTGGCAGTTTTTAGTTGAGTGTCCTTGCTCTTTATGAAATTTGTAGTACGACTCTGAGTCTTTAGATCTTTGAACAATCGGCCGGTAAGGTCTTTTGAAATTAGCCCTACCCTTCATGACTTGGCTTACTTCTTGCATGGCCTCATCTAGTTCAAACTCTGTCAAGTCATCATCTCACTGTTGATGAATCGAAGTTATTTGTGTAGCTGGGGCCGGTAGTAGTAATAATTGATCTTGAGCATGATCATGACTCGGGAATGGGGTCGATGATGTTGAAATCTTCTTCCCTTCCTCGAGTGGGATGGAAAAACTTTCCGAGGAGACCTCAAAGGTTGCTTGTAAGAAGGAGAATCCTTCTCTGCTATAAGCCTGGAGATGAAGATGGGGTTACTCTTCTTACCTCGAATGTATGAGTTGGCTAAGCCAATCAATTCTTGCTATGTTCTTGGTGCTCGGAAATTACCTTCAAACTTGAGTGGCCCTTCACATAGGTCATGTATTAGAGCCACCCGATACATTTCTTGATCAACGATCTCAATGTCCAAGATCTCTCTCTAGAATCAATCTACAAACTGAGACCAAGTTTTACTCTCTCGTTGCCTGATCTCAAAGAGGGCTTCTGGACCGCCCTTTTTCTCCATTGAAGTAGAAAACCTAAGCAAGAATTCCCTCCGCAAATCAGTAAAGGAAGTGATGGACTGAGGGCGCAGACCATAGAACTAATCCCTCACTTGTCCATCAAAGGTTGTTATAAGAACTTGCATTTGGTAGCATCTGAGAGATTCTTGAGAGCTACGGCTGATTCAAAAGCTTGAAGATGCTCCATTGGATCAGTCTCTCCAGTGTAAGTTGGTAACTGCGGCTCTCTGAAATTAGCTGGAGTTGGTTTATGTCGAACATTTTTTGAAAATGGTGACGGCTCTTCCTGCTTTCCTACAACATAAGGAAAGAAAATAACATGAGTTGTGGCTGCAAAAGGAGCAGGAGGGTAGAAGGGAAAAGCTGTTGTGGAGGATTAAAGGCAGGAGCTGATGGGTAAGGATGACTTCCCTGAAAGTTTAGAAATCTTGCTGGACTTCCCCGGGCAGCTTCCCGGAAGAAGTTTTGTCGAGCTGCAAACTCATCATTTTGAGGCCGCAAAGGGGCTGCAGTCCCTTGCAAAAATGTTGGTGTCTAAGCAGGATGATAGACCGATGGATAAGCTAGTGGATAAGCTTACTAATTTTCCAATGTTGGTGTTGGATTGACCGGAGGAATAAGTGCTGATATAGATTGCATTTCCAATCGTTATGCGATTGCAACTAGAGTTTGGTTTATTGCCTGGAACTATTGGGCAGTTTCACGGCGTGATTGCTCCAAAGCTTCTCAAAGTGAGTCCTCAACGGTACTTAGAGAAAAGTTCTCGGCTGATTGATGATCTGACATGGCTAACTGTCGGTTTTCACCGTCTGTTCGAGATCTAAAGGTCGCATGTTAATTGTTGATGCGTGAAAATGGAGAGGAGAGGTTGTTGCGGGCACCAGCAGCTAACGAGTGTGTTAGGTCTCACGAGCAAGGATGTTTGAAGAAGGTTGCATGGATAATGGAAAGGTGAAGCTTCTGAGTGCTCGAGAGTAGAGCAAGCGCTTGATCAAGGGTTGCAGAGATAGAGGAGAGGAGGTTGTTGATCCGAGTGAGGAGATGGTCGAGAGGTTGATCAGGAACTGTCAAGCACACGGTTACTTTGATGGTTATGGTTGCAGGTTGATGCCGAGAGAGGTGAGTTGAGAAGAAGAGGGGGCCGCTAGCAGCGGAAACAACATTATTTGCCCGCCGCGGCTTAAATGCCACTCTTGTGATTGACTTTCCTTTGATTAATATTCAGTTGTTACAGCTTGAGTTACACCTTTATATGGAAAGAGAATAAAGGGTATATAGGGGGAAGATGGAGGCTAAGGAAAGAGGATGTTAGAGGAGACCGCGCGGACAGAGAAGAGAGTTCGGCATACCGCGCGAGTGACCGATCCCGCAGCTTGCTGGAGTAAGCCGAGCGGACTGCGCGATCAGGCAGAGTAAACAGCGGAGGTCGCGCGGACTGAAAGAATGGAGTCCGTTAGGTCTGATGCATGACCTTGTCGTCGGTTTCTCTCATGCATGAGTGTCGTCGTACCTCCTAAATGAGAGGTATGAGGGCTATTTATAGGTCCGAGGAGGTAAATGCTTTTGGTAACATCATCCCCGATAAGTCGGTGAATTGCGCGAGTAGACCTTGGAGTCCACCGAGTCCGTACCATGCTGTCCGATTAGGGGGTCTTCTGGAGCTTTCTGCTTTTGGCGGACTGGGACGAGTCCGCCTCTTTTGTGCTGAGTGAGCCTGCACCAAGGTGTGTGGGCTGAGGAGTAGTCCGCCCCTTACTGGAAAGATACAGTTGGAAAGTTGTGTGGCAGACAACGTAGTGAGTCTGCCTCTACTGCAGGGAAGCGTGCTGGTGGAAAGCTAGGGCTCAGTTGCGGACTAGGAGAGTCCGCCCAGCCCGCGATAGACGAGACGAGTCCGCCTCTGCCGGAGGCTTATTGCTTAGTGAGGGGACAACGACCCGACGGACTGAAGACAAGTTCGCAAGATGTTTGTGGACTGACAGAGAGCTGGTCCATGATCCTTGGGCGGACTGAGATAGAGTACGTCGCACCCGCTGATGGATGACCTGGTGAGTTGTCATCTGCCTGGCGATCTAAAGCTTGTTGCTTTTTGTTGGGCGACCTGGAGACAGGTCGCCTAGAGACGTAGCAGTCAGTTCGAATGGTGATTGGAGTCCGCCACAGTTGGGTAGTCCACCTATTCGGATGGAGAGAACTATAGGGCGATTAGCTGATCAAACCGCGTGGCCTGTAGGGGTAGACTGAGGAAGCAGTCTGCATCCCCTGCGGAACATGCGGCTGCTGCGCGGCCTGGGCTGTCAGACCGGCGAGACAACCCTAGCTGCGCGGCCTGGGCAGATAGAGAAGTCAGTACGCCCATACTTGGACTGGTCGCGACTTCCAGGGAGAACCTGCATCAGGCCGCGACTAGCAAGTTGGCTACCTTGGGAGGTATCACCGATTTCTAGGTTAACATAAGGGGCTCCTGCCCCCTGCCTGTCGAGAGGGTTCGTCACGCGATCTCGGCTCGCTTGCCCTATCCGTGCTGGTCTGTCCCGGGAATAACTCCCACTTGGGTACATCCCTTTCCGCCGCTACTACCGGAACCTCCTTCCCGGGAAGCTGCCCGGAATCATTCTCGCCCAATGATGGAGCAGCCGCCACCGGGACCTGAGGAGTCTCCCACTCGCCTCGTGCCGATAAGGCCAAGTGGATGGTCTAGAGGACTTCCCGCCTGAAGTCTTCCAACATGCCCAAAGTCACCCCACTTCCCCGAGAGGGAGAACCCCCCCGAGCCAGCTCCTTCTCCTTCATCCCCAGCCATGAGACTTAGCTTGAGATTTTCCTGTGTCAACTACGGTCCACACTCACCGCACCAGAAATGTTGAAGCCAAAAACGGGCCTCAACAAGAGTTTGGAGCTTGGGGTGTAACCGACACCTATTTCTCCCAAACCTCAACCCTGACTAGTGATAAAGGACTGAGAACTGACCCAAAGTCTCAGTTGGGAGGTCTCTCCTCTAACCCAGAAGTTCTCTGAGCACTTCCCCTCCAAAACCAATTGCTGAGCTAGGAGTACCTCAGAAAGCTCTACAAGGAAAAATCAGAGTATGAGAAAATCTTCCTTCTGAGATATCATGTGGGTCTATTTATAAATTTTCAATATCTGGTCTGGAAAAAGCATACTTTGTTGCCCTAAAATTACTAAAATGCCCCTGGGTTGGTCTGCCAATAGCCAAGCTCTGCTGTTCCGAGGAGCTAAATGCAGACCCTGGGGTATTTAGGTAATTTCAGGTCTGGGTTGAGCGGGAGCGTTAAGTGGAGAAGCATCACTCAATGCTAAGGGATGGCAGGAGCGTTGAGTGGAGAAGCATCACTCAACGCCAAGGGCTTCCGGGAGCGTTGAGTGGAGAAGCATCACTCAACGCCAAGGGCTGGCATGAGCGTTGAGTGGAGGAGCATCACTCAATGTCAAGGGATTCCGCCAGCCCGAGGCGCGTGCCCTTTCGCCTGCCCAGGGCGGAGCCTTCCCGCCTGCCCTGGTTCAGCTATGGCATAAACCTAAACCTGCTCGATGAAAATAACTTAAGTTGAAGGCTTAGTTCGACGAATTTGCATTCGACGAATAACGTTCGACGAATGGTGTTTTACGAATTAACATTCTCAGCTCGGCAAATTGAACCTTCTCAGTTCGCCGAATTAGACCTTCACGATTCGATGAATTAGAGTTCGACGAAATGACGTTACTCGACCCCTGGACGAGAGCCTTCCCGCCTACTTACGGCAAGAGCCCTCCCACCCTCTTTCTTATCTGATCCCATTTGAAGCCCAAAGCTAGCCCAATTAGGGTCCTTGGGGGTTTTGGTTCCACCCAGCGAATATGGGGTTGTACACACACACTGTAAACGTGCAGTTTTATGATATACATACAATATGATGTATCTCCCTACTAGATATTATCGTCGTACAATTCTTGGTCGCTTAAGATATATACTTATAACCACATCTGAGGTAGGTCTGTGATGTAAGTCTAAGGCATAATCTACAAGTTATGAAGCTTTGTCAAGCCTCAACTAGTCCCTCTTTCCTGTTCAACATCTATGACCTCCTCATCCCTGTCCTCTCTCAGATACTCCATGTACTACTCCTAAACTTGGTATCCCTACAGCCTGATGGTAGAATGCTCTAATATGTTTGGGATGCTGGCAAAGAAAGCAGTTCCCTGCAAAGGAAACATCTCATCATAATACTAGTGTGTGCTTGGCTACTGGTTGGGGGTACTAGCTACTGTGCTGGCGGTGGTGGTACCTGATAGGGCTATGGTGCTTGTCGGTTTGGTCATTGCTGATGATGTTGCCTCCGATCTCGGAACTATCATCGGGGGGAGGGGGTAGCCTCCCTCACTTGTCCTTGACCTCGAGTGGGCTCTACATGTCCCCACTGCTGCTGGGCCACCATCCTTTGGTCCATCACCAAAGCGATATGGGTGGCAATGATGTGAAAAGTCGACAGTGAAACCATGATCAGGGCATGTCAAAGGTCGTTGCGCAAACCTCGGTAGAATCTGGCAGCTCGATCCCTATCCTTCATTGCGAGGGTTTCACGAAGGGGAAAAAATTATGTACTCTCACTGACACTCTAGCACGGTCCATTCTCCCAGACGTATCTTAAGGAACCGTTCCTACAATGTGGCTCGTTCAGCATCTAAAATGATATGATCAAAAAACACATTGGAGAAATCTCCATAGAGAATCTAACTGAGCGGTCGTACTCTAAATGTAGAGAAATCAGTGCGGAAATAAAGTGCAGTAATAGCAGGAAAAGACAGGAATTGAAATGAATTGCGGGAACTAAAATACTGAAATAAAGAAAAGAAAAAAAATTTAGTTATGCATTTCCATCTTCATTTAAGGAGGCAAGTTCAGTCTTTCTCTCCATTTATAGGAGGAAAGTTCTTCACTCTGGCCATAGGAGGCTTCTTCGTTCATAGGAGACAAGTTCTTCACTCAATTCATAGGAGTCTTCTCCATTCATAGGAGGCAAGTTCTTCACTCTGTTCATAGGAGACTTCTTAGTATCATATTTGATTCCACCACTTATTTGATTCCACCTCTTAGGTTGGCTTACTCAACATATTTAAGAGATAAGACCATATTATAATTTCTCATTTCCTATTATAATGATTCGATTAACGATTTTATAAACTCTCAATCACTTGTGTCGGGAGATCCTAGCTATCTATTGAGATAGGGCCTGATTATCCTCGATTTTCAATCTCATGAATTAATAAAAATTTAAAGTATCAAAGAGATCTACAACTTTGAGCCGGGGTTGGAAATTTTCCTAATATTAACTCCAAGATATGAGCTTGGTGTACACCAAAATTTATTTCTCATTACGCGCAAAGTCTCGTAAATAAGTTTCAAGATATTTTTAATGAACCAAAATATCAGAATTTTGCTGAGAGTTAAGATTACCATTAGGATCCCTTTTAAAATCATCCCAAAGTTTTTTATAATAATCTGCTCCACCATTTTGGTCCCCTGGTATTTCCTGAATAGTGAATTTACCCAAAAATATAAATCTTAAAGTTATCCGGATTAGTTAATAAATTCTAATAGAATCTGAGAGGGTGAAATCCCTCTCAATACACCACATATACATTTTCCAGACATTTTAATCATGTAAATCTGTATTTAGGAATTTATTTAGAAAGGGAATGATTCCTTGATTACAGTTGTAAGAAAATAGTAAACTATGAGTAAAAATTCCCAAATTTCTATCAGTAAAAATTCCCAAATTTTTATGAGCTTTGAATATGCCCCCAAATTTTTCAACAAGATTTGGCCTCTCTGATTATTTTTCTCCGAAAGTAGGGATTTTAAAATTATATTCTTTGAGGTAATAGGATGCTTAGTTTCTTCAATAAAAATTAGAGTTGTCACGGTTCCGGTTCGGTTCCGGTGCTACTAAAAGCATGAACCGAACTAATAAGGTAATGGTTCTTCAAATTAGAACCAAAACCTTATTTGATTTCACCGGTTCCGGTTGCGGTTCCAAATTAATTTTTGGAACCGTCGGGTCAACGGTTCCGCTTACGGTTCAACAAGAACCAAAACCAAACCGGTCACTAACGGTTCGGTCCGGTTCCATAGGGTTTGGTCTGGTTCCAATCGGTTTCAACTAAAACCAAAATCAAACTTTGCGGAATGAAATAAAAGCGGGTTGCAAATAGTAAATCTCAAAACAACATCGAAATATAAATAATTATGTTGTGCACTTCTCGACGGTCTTTTTGATGCAGTGGTCCAGAGCCGCTCTGCTCTGGTTCTGCACCAAAGGAATACGTCCGGTCCCACAACTGGGCTGCAACCCAAGTACCCTACTCATGACCGCACTTATTCTAAGCGCAGCGAGATATTGAGGCTGCAGCTCAGTTGGTGATAGTCCCTTTTAGGAAAGGGATTTATCAATGGGGTTGGGTTCGAGACTCCGCCTCAACATCTCGCCGCGCTGAGAATAGGTGCGGTCTTGGGTGGGGTGCTTACGCTGCAGCCCGATGGTGGGACCAGACGGGTTCCTCTAGTGCAGAATCAGAGTGGTGCGGCTCTGCACCACTGCATCACTTTTCTACGATCGGTTGTATAGTATTCATCGTTTTCCTACGCGTGTAGACTTGCCACGACGTCTAGTTGGCTTGTGCATGTCTCGTCGACATGCTCAACCGTAATAATCGACTACAATTAGTTGTATTTCATGATTACTAATAAATACTAGTTGTATATATTCTATATTTTTAAATAAAATATTTCAAAAAATATGTAAGTAAAATTGAAAATACATTATATAACTGTATAAAAATCAAAAGTGCACTGCAAAAATTTACTCAGAATCGCACCAATGTCAAACAAAACCACACAGCTGTTATGCGGTGAAGTTTTGTTCGATCCAAAATCGATCACCCTTTACTGTGATTGTTGTTTGAGTTCAAACTGCAACAGCTTCACTCGTGATAGTAAGTATAAATATTATAGATAAAATATAAAATAATAACAATTTTATAATAATATTAATAATAATAATAAACGGATTGCGGTTCAGTTCTACTTCGCTCCGGTTCGAATCGGGTCTAAAAATCTTGAAACCGCTTGAGACTTGTATTTTGCGGTTCCGGTTCCGGTCCGGATAATAAAATGTAAGAATCACACCCGAACCAATGTTGTTCACGGTTCCAAAATTCAAACCGAAACCTGAATAATTTGCGAACGGTTCTATCTGATTCTTTGCGGTTCCGCTTCGGTTCCGATTCGATTTGCGATTTGCAATTTGCAATTTTATGTGACAGCTCTAATAAAAGCCTAATAAAAATCCCCGAGAGGGGTGTGATTGTCCGCCTTTATAACATATAAAAACAAGGGTGGTGATATTGGTACACCATATATGGCTATTGATACCTCATGACTATTTGTACACCTCAAAAATATATTTGTACACCCACTCGCTATTTATACCCCAAGTTTAAAATTTTAAACGGTAACATATGATGCCTAATTAAAACACTAAAAATCACATGTGCAATAAAGGTAATATATTGATTGTCATCATTTAACTTTTTTTGTTGCTCAAAATATGTCGCTACAAAATTACATTGGTGCAACATGTACAAAAAATTAAAAGTCATCAATTAGTCATCACTCAAAATGTATTGCAACACAAAGTTAGTTTCCAACATAGTGAGTACAACATTCGTAAGCGTCCGCTCAAAAGTTCATGTCCCTGCAAAATAGTGAAATCAAATTTAAATTATCAAGAGAAATAAACAAGTTGATATTAATACTAAAAATCTGCAATACTTACATACCTGATAATCAAATGAGTCGTGTAATATATGGAAATTCCCACTGCGCTGCCACATGCTCATGATATCTTGTCCACACTGGAAACAAAGGCGGGAGTGGGCATTCATCATTCATCCGCAACTCAATGAAGTGGTTGTCATTTATATATCCGAGATAAACAACCGTTCTAATGTCCGGCGGTGCTGAATGTAGTGGTAGAAACTTCAAGGAATTTTTTTAGATTACTATGCCCCCCCTCTACACGGTTGGTGGTCGTGTTTCCGTAGTGCATGTATTTATCAACCCACGACGAAACAAACATCTCCTTGTAGGGTTCTAACCATGTATTTGTAACATAAGCAATCACATCTGCATAATCTGTAGCATAATCAATCATCATTTGATTCACCCACATGTGAAACTCATTCTCCGAAATAGAATTCACAATATTTTGCCATACACACATAAATGCATCAAAATCTTTGCCCTTACTAAAATGTCTTTTGCAATGTGCCAAGATATTACGATTTATATGTACTTGACATAGCAAATTAACCCCTTTGAGCAGAGCGAACCTTCAGCAGAGCGGAGAGCCGAAACCTTGAGCAGAGCGGACCTTCAGCAGAGCGGACCCGAAACCCCTTGAGCAGAAGAGCTGGAGCGGTGGAGCGGAAACCTGGAGCGGAGGAGCCGGAGCGGAAACCTGGAGCGAAAACCGAGCGGAAACCTGGAGCAGAGCGGAAACCTGGAGCGGCGGGCACTGAGCAGCGGCGGGGTACAAATATTAGGTTTAGGGTTATAAAAAAGGGGGGTTTTAATTTTTTAAATGAGCTATCAATAGCCATATATAATGTACTAATATCACCACCCAAAAACAATTAGGGGAGTTTTGATCATGAGGATTCTCCTCTGGAATTTTCCTTGTAAAAAGAGGTAGTTTTGGATAGCGGCATAAAATAAAAAAAACACTATTTTAAAATTCCCAATTATCTTAGGGAGTGTGCCTAAGCCCTGGCAATACACAAGAATTTTCCCAAAAAATTCCCCTTCTTAAAGTTTTTTGTTAATTCAGAAACACCAAATTCCACAATTTAAAATTATAAATATATTTATATTAATAATTTTTAGAAAAAATTCCCAAAAGGTCATGGGAATAGTCCACACTATCGTGGACACTTCATGCTCTAGGGTTTTCTGCCAGACCTCTTAAGTTTTCCTCAAAAATTGGTTAAGATTCTGTAAATACACAGGATGCGGATAGAAAATCACGGATGGACGGCTGAGATAGAGTTGCACTTCTGTTTTTTTTCCTAAACAAAACGATATATACATATATATATATACAAGCAGTCGTACACGGGAGACCCCGTGCGGGGCGGTGACATTGGTCTGGGACGGAGACATTTGTCGGGGGCGGCGACATTTGTCGGGGGCGGCGACATTTGTCGGGGGCGGCGACAATTGTCGGGAGCGGCGACAATGGTCGGGGGCGACGACATTGTGCGGGGGCGGGAACGGCGACATTGGCGAGGGCGACGACATTGACGGGGAGGCGAGTAGGGGAATAAGAAAAAAAATTATGCAAATGAGTAGGAGAATAAGAAAATTTATGATCAAATGACAAAAAAACCATGCAAATGAGTAAAGAAATAAGAAAAATGAGGGGTATTTGTCATTAAAAAGTTACATCATAGTTGTGGGGTATTTTGGGAAGACGAATGTTACAGCATGACTCTTTTGGAGTTTGCTTATAGTATAAATAAATATATATATATATATATATATATATATATATATATATATATATATATATATATATATATATATATATATATATATATATATATATATATATATATATATATATATATATATATATATATATATATATATATTATACGCTCGCGCTTTTTTAAGGGGAAAAAAGCGCGAACGTATAATCACCCGACGGAGAGCAGCCCCGCGTCTTCTATCAGTTTTTCGGGCCGAGGGTTATTCCAAACCCTTTTACCTGCCTCATCGCGCGATTTCGTTTCCCCCAGATGAGCGAAGGACGCCGACATGTGACAAGCGAAGAACGACGACGGCGCGGTTATTCCAAACCCTTTCATCATCCTCCCGGCACCCACCGACGAAGAACCATGGGCGGATCTAAAGGGGGGCCACAGGGACACGTGCCCCCCCCAAATTTTTTGGAAAGTTTGATTAGGCGAACCTTCCGAGGGTATTCCGGTGGCCCTCCGGCGGGGCCAGCGCCGGCGGTGGCCCTGATCGTGAGACCCAGATCGACACCGTGGTGTCGACACACCCTGGTGTGTCGACACCATGGTGTCGACACACCGTGGTGTCGACACACCCTGGTGTCGACACACCAGAGTGTGTCGACACCACGGTGTGTCAACACACCAGGGTGTGTCGACACCACGGTGTGTCAACACACCAGGGTGTGTCGACACCAGGGTGTGTCGACACCACGGTGTGTCGACACCAGTCTGTCTACACCAGAGTGTCGACACCAGTGTGTCGACACACTGGTGTCGACACATTAAAAAAATCCAAAAATTTAAAAAATACATAAACATTAAAAAATTAAATCAAAAAAATCCAGAAATTAAAAATAAAAAAAATTTAAATAGGAGTTCTGACCCTATTCTTGCATTTCAGCATTTCTTGTCAGAAGTATAATGTATATCAACTTGTAATGTACAACTTCACTTCAGTCGCAATGACTTCTGAGTCATCAAATTCTGAGAGTATGGATGTTATTGTACCTGAAACGAATACAGATTCTACTGAGCGCAGTGTTACTGAATCATATGTTAGTTTGGTGTTTGAAAGTGTTGATGAGGCGTACTGGTTTTATAATAGTTATGCTCTTAATTTAGGGTTTGGAATTAAAAAAGGATCAAATTCTAAATCATTTACTTCAGGAGATGTATTGTCAGAAGGTTCGAATGTAATAAGTCTGGGTTAAAGACTTCAAAAGAGGGCGAAGAATCTTCAACGAGAGCACATCGATTGACAAGAGTTAATTGCAAAGCCAAATTAGATATTCACAAGAATTAGAACTTTAAATGGGTTGTCACTGGATTTATAAAGGAGCATAATCATGAGTTAGATACTCCCAGCAAAGCTAAAAGACATCGGTGACATAATGTACTTCACAAAGATAAGAAAGTTAGAAAATTGATGGATCAACTTTATAGTGTTGGAATGGGTCCTACTAAGATTGCAAAGATTTTAAATGAAACCAATTTTAAAAGCTCAATATCTGCAAAACAAGTTTCAGTGCATTTGAGTGAACACCGCAAGAATAACATAGGAAATGAAGGTGCCTCAGTGTTTGCGTATTTAAAGAAGTAGCAAGAGTTAGATCCAAATTTCTACTTTGACATAGAATTGGATTCTAATTTAGTACTTCGTTCTTTTTTCTGGGCAGATTCAAAATCACAAAATGATTTTTTAACATTTGGGGATGTTGTTGTGTTTGATGTTACTTATAAAATAAATAAGTTTATGATGTCATTTGCACCTTTTACAGGTGTAAATCATCATATGCAGCCAATTTTATTTGGTTGTGCTTTATTAGCAGATGAGACAGAAGAAACTTTTCATTAGTTGTTCCATCAGTGGTTAAAGTGTATGTTTGACAAAGCTCCTAAAGTTATAATTACCGATATGGATGAAGCTATGTACAATGCAATTAAAAGAGTTTTCCCGCAAACACGTCATAGATTTTGCTCATGGCATATAGGAAAACACCTAATCGAGCATGTTTTTGAAATCCGAGATATTCATGAGGATTTCAAGAAAGATTATTATGAATGGTACAATAGCAAGGATGTTAGCACAAGTGAACTGAGATGGAAAATATTTACTCAAAAGTACAACATTGAACATAGTAGTTGGTTGTCAAAGATGTGGGATCGAAGCTAACATTGGGTTCCAGCTTATTTAAAAGACCATTTTGTTGCTGGAATGACGTCGAGTGGTTGGAGTGAAAGCATTAATGCATTTTTTGATGGTTTTGTAAATTCTAAAACACAATTATTAGAATTTATAACTCAATACGAAAAGGCATTACAGTCACGCCATCAAGCAGAAGAACAAGAAGATTTCAAGACCTTGAATTCCATGGCAAACTTGTTGACAAGCTATGCACTTGAAAGAAACGCAGCACAATTTTATACCAAAAATATGTTCAAGCTTTTTCAACAAGAATTTAAGCAGAGTTTAGAATGTTGGTATGAAAAATTCAATATAATTGGTACAAGATGACATTTAGAGTTGGCCTTTCTTGTGAGGAAGTAAGCAATTGGTGCAATGTTATCTACGATGATTGCGATACAAGAATAATTTGTGAATGTGCAAAATTTGAGACAAATGGATTTTTATGCAAACACATTTTGCACATAATGATTACTAAGAAACATTTACAAAGTATTCCTGACTTATATCTATTGAAGAGATGGTCTATTTCTGCTAGAAGTCAATCAAACAATATAAAATTGGTTGATAATAGTGATATTGTGACGCTCATGATGAAATGGAAGCTAACTAGTACCCAAATAAAGATTTTCAATCATGCAACTGCATCAAAGGAAGCATATGAACTTGTTATGTCAACATTAGATGAATTGTTGGAGAATATAAGAGATTCATTATACTACTCAGAACCTACAAGTATTACAAGTCAAGTATGGTCAACTCCATTTATTTCAGGATCGTATTGTATTTCTATTCGAGATCCTGTCATTGTGAAAACTGAAGGAAGACCAAAAATTGCATCAAGAATTGAATCGTGTATAAAAACCTCTCAAGCACAAGGTAAAAAAAGAACTTGTGGTACATGTGGAAGAAAAGGACATTACTCAACAACATGTCCGCAAAAAGATCAAGTAATTTCGTCAATTTTTCGTATTCTAAATTTTTATAACTATATTGATTAGCACTATTAATTCTTCATTTATTTTCTTTGAGTAGGTTGATATTTTGAAAAAAGACCAACTCTAATTGTTTTGCTGATCAAGGCTAGTAGAACTGCTATTTTTATTGCTGATCAAGGTAGGTAGAAATAATTTTATCTAATGTGGATGTTTCATAATTTGGTTTGCTTTGTTCATCTAACTGTAGGTTTTCATTCCACTTAAATTACAAACATTATAGATTAAAGTGATTTTCAATATTAGCAGGTCATATGGAGCTTGTTGATTAAGTTGGTCAATGATTTTCACATGGAGCTTGCTGACCCACATTCAATTTTCCACCTTCAGATCGCAGCTGAATTATTTGTGTACGGCTTGATTATGACTTCTTGTTAAAAAATTTTGTAACTTCTTGTATGTACTTGTGTATGGTGTAACAACCCCATCCTTTCATATAATATATACTAGAAGGTCCGACTGGGGCCCCACAACATATACCACAAAACAGACGATGAAGCTACAGAGTAATACCAGAGTAGCACAGCACACCTAACACATTGCATTCTAGCGGAAGCCTATACACTTGAACTCCTCTCTTGAATGTCCAACATATAAAACTCCACATTTTATAGATTATAGGAATGTCTTACAACACATATAAATAGTTGGCCTTATGGCCTTACAGGGCTTTCAAACAGTGGCCCAAACATTGGCACGCAGGCCGGCCACATCAAAAGAAAACATAACATGTACATCTAGCCTTTGAGGGCTAGCAGCGACAGCAGCAAAAGCAGTAGGGACTTCATCCCTTATACGTCTCGCTCGGTTCTCCAGCACCTGCACAGGGACATTCCACCCATGGGTGGCAAACAGAGGCAACGGTCAACATTCAGCTGACCAAATTATAACGACCATACCCCTTTTTCGGGGAAGTGGTATCCTTCCCTGCAGGCATAGCATATCACAAGCATGTATATATATCTCATATAATGTGCTTTCACGCACACATGCCATCACAACCGTCAGCCACCCGGTCCAACGGTCCATGCACTCAGGGCACCTTCTTGCTGTACTGGCAAATCAGTTGCCCACCACCGTATTAGGGTCACAGCCCAACGTCAACTCATTTGAGCATTTACTCCATGGTGTGCAGCTGGAGTTTTATAGTCTTAGTGAACCGGGATTGGCCCGTAGCCGCCTATTGTATCACGGCACGTAGGCCTAAGATTCTTACTATGCGCTCTAACAGACCGCACCTTCTAGTCTCACGTCGGACGGACATAACGCAGGTTGGATCCTCCACCCCCTGTTGCTCAAATCGCCTTGCCATCACCGAGTACGGTGTACTCGCGACTAAATAAAGGCACGGGTAGGTCTCACCGATCCTGTTCTGGCATTCAAGCCTGGGTATTTCTATTACACCCATTCATCTCACAGTATTAGCGGGTCTTTACTGGACACACCAGTACTTCCTACTACTCTCTTCGCAGGTGGACACCGCAAATAGCAAAAATGTCAGGGGTCTTTCCTGGCTACCATGCCAGTACTTCTTGTTACTCTCTTCACAGGTGGACTCCCCATGAACATTAAGCATTCCAAAGGGTATTTCCTAGAATTCCAATCTAGTACTTCCTGCTACTTGCTTTCACAGGTCGAACCCAATAGTACAAACAACACAAGCATTCTACGGGTATTTTCCTGGACTACCACTCCAGTACTTCCTGCAACTTCCTTTCACAGGTCTAACCTGTCGACTCCTAAACTACACATTTACCACGGAGTCTTCTCTGGTTCGTATGCAACATCACCAATCCAGACCAACCTGTCCAAATGGGCTTCACACAACATGCCTATTCCGTAATCCATTTTCAGATCTATATGACAACAAAGGGGATTTCATGAATCAACCCAAAGACTCCCAAAATCAGCCACCTTTTGGTGTGGGAATCACATACATATGCCAAAAAGGAAGCCTTCACATGGCTAGGAAGAAAGGTCGTTACCCTCGAATACCGCTTCGGTGCCATGAGCTCCAAGCTGGCTCGAATGACTCACAAGAGCTTTTCCTCTGCAACGTCGGCCTCAGATCTCTCGTCGGCCAACCGCAGCACCACCGGTGATCAGCCCCATCTCCTCCTCCTCCTTCTTCCTCTCTCTTTCTCTCTCTAGAAGTGTAGTAAGAGAAAGTCAAAAGTCAAATGAGTTTCCCCAACCCATTCTCGGTCTTAAGAAGACAGGGAGGCCTATCAGCCCTTAGATCCAGGCTGAAGTAATGGATAGCCATAATTTCACCAAAAATCATAAATTTTGCCTGACACGGCCTGTGACGCGCCCGTGTCCCAGGCCGTGTGCCTTAAGCGGTGCTCTACCGACTTATCCAAACTAGTGACACGCCCGTGTCACAGGACGTGTCACCCGACATGCCTTCAGACACGCCCATGTCTGTGGCCGTGTTCATCAGGCTGAAAATCTCAAAATCACCCGAGACTTACACGGCCTGTGACATGCCCGTGTCCCAGGCCGTGTGCCCATACACGACACTCGACACGGCCCAGCTCAAATTCGTCGGGCTGAGTTCGTTGACTGCGCTGACACGCCCTGTGACATGCCCGTGTCACAGGCTGTGTCATAAGCACTCGACGATCGTCGACTAAATTTTGTCGACCAATCGTCGACTGTTCGTCCCAAACACTCGTCGACGCAGGACACGCCCTGGGACATGCCCGTGTCCCAGGCCGTGTCACCCCAAAATGAGCCTGCTGAAAAATGGGGTGTTACAACCCTCCCCTCCTACAAGAAATTTCGTCCTCGAAATTTGTATACAGGAAGGCAACCAGCAACCAAAATTGTTTATAACATGAAACGTTTATGTAACAATAAAATTTTCACGATGCAATCGCTACAAAAATAGCTCGGGAAACTCCGCTCGCATGGTTTGCTCTCTCTCCCATGTAAGCTCCTCACGGCCGCAATTGTCCCATCGGACTTTAACCATTCCGACCGTCTTGTTCCGCAACTATTTCTCAGCTCGATCTTCGATCTGAATGGGTCTAACTCTCATTGTTATCCCATACTCCACCGGCACACGATCATCCGTGATCACATGAGCTGGATGTTTAATGGCCTTCCACAACACCGAGATGTGAAACACATCATGTAATCCACCCAAGTCTGCCGAAAGAGCTAGCCGATACGCAGCTTCTCCGATTCGCTCAACCACTTCAAATGGACCCAAATATCTTGGACTCAACCTTTTCAAACGTCGAATCCGGGATACGCCTTTGAAGGGCTTTGAAAGAAATAGTGCCTAACCACCTAGAGGGGGGGGGGGTGAATAGGTGAACTTTATCTTTTAAAATTTAAGGCAGAAACACTGAACAATTAAACCTGTATTTACAATTTTTTATAGCAATTTAGCATAACTAGCTCAGTAATCACAGAAATAAACAAACACGGAGTGCACACAGATTTTTATAGTGGTTCCCCAAGGTCTGGGTACATCCACTTTCCCTCGTTGCCTATCTAGTAGTGTACTAGATTCGGCCTAACTTCTGCACTACTCCTCAGATCCTCAGATCCTACAGCTCAGAACCCAAAACAGGTTTCTATAACTCAGAGTGTCCCCACTCCTACAACTCAGGCACAAAGCCATACCACTCATTCTTCAACAAGACCTACACTCAGGCTAAACAGCCCTACCTCAGCCTTCAACAAGGCCTACACTCAGAGAATTGATTCTCCTACACGCAGGCTCAAATGCCCTACCTCAGCCTTTATAGATTTAGGCTTACAACTCAGATCTATACAAGTTCCTACATGAATTTGATAATACAAAGTAATTAACCACAACCCTAACAGAGAGAGATGAGTTGGCTGGCTTCTTGATGAGTTCTTGGAAGAACTTGACAGAGATCAACCTCCCTTAGCTTTCTTCAAAGCTTCTTGAATTAGAACTCAGTAGGGTTGAATCTCCTATGAAGATGATCTTCAATCAACTTATGTCTTGGGATTCAGATCTTAATCTGAATCTTACTTAACAGCCTGGTTCAACAGCTGTTCTCCTTAGAAGGAGCTCTCTCTCTCCAACTTCTTAGATCTTCTGTCGAAGGTCTTCTTCTTTTGTGTTGTTAGATCTCTATGTAGATCTTCAATCTGTTATTGATCTTCAATGAATAATTTGTTTATTTCTTGTCACTCCCTGTTGAAAGAAAAAACCTTTATATAAGCTTTCTCCATGGTGACCGGCTGATCCAGTTTCTAACAACCTTCTGACAGCTCTGACAGTTGCAGTTGACCGGTTGAAATGGCAGCTGTCCAGTCATCCAGTCACTTCTTGAAATCACTGTCACTGTCTGAAAGTGTCGAGACAGATAGTCATTATGTGTCGACACAAATAGACTAAGTGTCGACACAAGTAGACTAAGTGTCGACACTAGCCTTGATGGTGTCGATAGAACTTCTTGTGTTGTTGTAACAGCTTCTCGACACTGCTTCTTTAGAATGTATCGACACTGATTCTGTGTGTCGACACTAGCCTTCTGTTGAATGTATCGACACTAATTCTGTGTGTCGACACAAGTACTTCTTCTTTAACACTTAGTTGAATTCTGCTGTGTGTCGACACAACTCTTTTGTGTCGACACATGCCTTATTGTGTTGAAAACTTGCTGAGTGTCGACACATCTCCTTTGTGTCGACACATGCCTTCATGTGTTGAAACTTGCTGAGTGTCGACACATCTCCTTTGTGTCGACACAAGTACTTTAACTTTGTTGAAGCTTTGCTGAGTGTCGACACAGCCTCCTGGTGTCGACAAATTTGATATCGACAAAGTTTCTCTGGGTGTCGACACTGACTCTAAGTGTCGACACAGATTATGTTGATAATTCTTCACGGTGTGTCGACACTGCATGTATGTGTCGACACCTTTCTTCTAGTGTTGACTCTGTCTTTCTGCTGCCGACACAATTTCTCCAAGTGTCGATACAGCTTCTCTAGGTGTCGACATAAGCCTTCATAAGTGTCGACACTTCACATCTAGGTGTCGACACATGGACTTAGAAACGTTTCTGCATTTCCTGCAATTACTTAACCTGCACATATAAACTCAAAGCACATCAAATACACATGATGTATATCATTGAGTAGGGTGAGGCTTCTTCAAATATGGTACACATTTTCCAATGTACCCAACAATCTCCCCCTATTTAGAGAAGTCATAACCCTTAGTCAATGTTATACAACATTCATAACAAATACTCAATATGATGTATACCAGTATTATATGACAGGGTAAAAACTAAACATGTATAAACAAAACATGTATAAACAATTATCTCAGAATAACAATGTAATAGATTGAACATTAAACATTGTTTTGTTACAACATCCAAAAGTTTTATTAATCAAAAGTTTACATGGAGTTTAATGCAAATGATTACAAAGTTGTAAACTTAAGAAAATTCTATCCTATGGCTGCTCTGGCTCATTGATAACAATGCCCTTCCCAGATTGAATCTTGGTTTGAACTGGAGCATCATTGTCATCAGCAAGCTTCTTTCCGTTAAGATCTTTCTTCTTCTGTTCTTTAGCCCTTATCTTCTGTCTCTCAAAATAATGATAAGGCTTAGGGAAATACTTGCTAGGCTCCTATGCATTAGGAGGTAGCTTCCCCAATTTAGCCTTCCTTCTGTATTGTACTATGGCTTCTTGCCTAGCTTCATGTTTTCTCCATTCCTGGTCAGAGTACCATTTGCCCATCTCTAGGAAATTATCCTTTGCAGCCCTCCAAGCAGTCAATATGATATTCCTAGAAGTTGGGCTCCACTGTTCAAAATCAGGCCTTAACTCTGCCTATTCTCTGAACCTCTTCTTAGATAATTGAGCTTCTTGCTCCTTTAATATTGCATCTGGCACAGGCTGTACTACTTTCTCACAAATAATATTCTGATTACCCTCAGGAGGGCTATACATAGATTGTACCTCCTGATGTATCATCTCAAAATCAGCTGGAGGGTAGATTACTTGTGCAACTTCAGCTGGCTCACCTCCAAAATAGACAGGATTTGTCCCAGATTCTGCTACATTATCATCATCACACAAGGGTGGATATCCAAGGGTAGCTCTGATGCTGTTTGAAATCCATTTAGCATGGTCAGAGCCTGCTTTGACTAATACCCTCTCCCCCTTTATGACTTCTCTTTCTATATGATCCTTAAGATCATCCTTCTGAAACCTGATCTGAGCATTCAGATAGTTAACACCATCTTTATAAAAAAGGTTTTAACCTTTAGAGCTTTTCAGTGATAACCTTTTGAGAATCTTCAATGACAGTTTTAACAGCAATGAGGCTTTCTTGTAAGTGCTTGTCAAACTCAGCCTTGGCAGTAGTCCTTGCTGCAGTCTGAGCAGCTGCAATATTTTGCATTTCAGTTACTATCACATTATGTGATTCAGTAAAATTGTCATTCATTCTAATCTGGTTTTCCAGGACATATCCTTGTTTCACTACCATGTCATCAACCTGCTTCTTTATCTGCTCTTGATGTGTAGCCAGATATACTACTGCATTGCCTCCTTTGTGGAAACAATCAGTCATTTCTTTCTTAGTTTGATTAACTTCAAATCAAATAGATTTTATATCTTGAGGCAGATCAAATTGAAGTGATTTATGTCCTTCATCCATATAAGTTTGGAGAGCCTTCCTTTGCTCATCCATCTTGATCTGCAAAGCCACCAATAATGAACTATAATCAGCAGTTGGGGCAGGCTGTGGAACAATGGTTTGCAGTGCTTTCTTGTAGGTCTGGCTTCTCCTTTTGAAAACCTGGAGCTTTATTTTCTTGGCTCTAGCAGCCTCTTCATCTTCAGAGTCAGAAGTACTAGCAATGTCTACTCTATCCTGTGGAGTAGGTGGCAATTCCTTTTCTGCTCTTGGTAGCTCCTCAGCACTCCTTTGCTCCTCAGTCTCTTTTCTAGCAGTCTCCTCCTGTAATCTTACATGCTCCCCCTCAAGGTTAGCTGACTCCCCCTCAACAGCTGCTCTCTCGCCCTCAAAGTCAGTCTGTAGTAAATCAGGGAACAGATCTTCTAGAGTAAACTCCTATTGAGTAGGGACTGGAGAATCTCTGATCTCAGGAGCATTATCAGCAACTGACGTGTCCTCCATGACAATATCTTGTGGTTGACTATGTAACTGAGTTTGCTGATCAACATCAAGTAATGAGTCAGTCAATACTTCAGCCTCAATATTGAAAATAGATTGATTAACTTCATTGATTACCTCAAGAATTGTTTGGGTTACCCTTTCACTATCTAAGTGAGTTGGCTCATCCACATGTTGAGGCTCCCCCTGGAGTGGATCCAGGTGAATGGCGCTAGCTGATGGTATCTCCCCCTGCCTCTGTGCGTCTTCAGGTCTTACTGGTGACTGTCCAGCATTTCCACCCTCTCCATCATCAGAACTAAAAATTACCTGCTCTTCTAAGCTACTTGAGGATTCAGGAGCCACAATGGCTTTCTTCTTCTTCTTCTGATGAGAAACTTCCTTTTCAGGAGTAGACATTTCCTTTGTCAACACCCTATCCCACCTTGAGATAATCCTAACATCCATTCTCCTCATATGATTTATCTTAGAACCGGCAGCTTGGTTCATGACTTCAGGGATACTTCCAGCTAAGTATAAACTCATAATCATACCCTGATTGGGCTTCTTCAGACTTTCCTTTATCTTATCAAACATTACTGCTGATCAATCAGTTTTAAGTTGGAATATTATCCTTGTCATTAAATTAAACATGTGAGCTGATATTCTATCATGCCCACCTGGCTTGCTCAGAATTACCTTGCCAACTATTTCAGATAAGAACTTGCCCTGCATGTTCATGCCTTTCCTTTTAAAGACTGTTACAATCTTCATGCTTGAATCAAGTCCACACCATTGCAGTGCCTCCCTTGTCTTTGATGCAGGCACATCTTCCTCTTCTTTAGTTCTAGGTAGATGTAGAATCTTTCTTAGACTTTTCTGGGTGATTTTTACTTTTGCCCCATGGACTGTGGACTTAATCTTGAGTCTAGTTTCATCAAGTGTAGCTGCACTAAAGAATTCAAGGACCTCCTTCTTCCAAATCTTGATTGGTTCTGAAACAAGATACTCTAACCCAGTCTCTGCAACTAGGGTTATAACACCTTGGATTTCTGGTTCCGTGTCATTAAAGGCATGTCGCACGAGCTCATAACCTTCATTGATGTTCTCTTCTAGCTTGGGCGCCATTAGGGTTTGGAGAAATTTTGAATTTAGAGAAGAGAGATATCGACACACAAGTTTGGTCTCGAAACTATGGTGAGCGTGTCGACAAACAATGGTGAAGTCCTATTTATACCTTTCTAAAAGCGAAGGTGAAAAGGCGCGTCAAAATACTTGAAATGTGTCGACACTGTTGAAAAGTATCGACACTTACTTCTAATGTCTCGACAACTATGTGCCGACACAAATATAGTCGACAGAATATATGTGTCGACACTTATACATCTGCGCTCGACGATTAGTCGATACTTCACTCGACGAATTCTGTGTAAATCCTAAGTGTCGACAACACCCTGGATGTGTCGACACCTACTCTGCATGTGTCCACACTAATTCTCTGAAGTGTCGACACTGACTGTCTAGATGTGTCGACACCATTTCTCTGAAATATCGACACCACTTCTATGTGTCGACACAGACAATTCCTTATGTCGACACCATTTTACTTAGCCAATTTTTTAAAAACTATTGTAAGTTTAACATTCCTAATTCAATTTTAAAATTATTGAATTTGATTTCATCTAGGGGTTTAGTAAACATATCAGCTATCTGATTATCTGTTTTAACATATTCTAGTGAAATGTCTCCTTTTTCTACATGTTTTCTAAGAAAATGGTATTTAATTTATATGTGCTTAGTCCTACTATAAGAGACAGGATTATTTGCAATAGAAATGACACTTGTAGAATCACAAAGTAAAGGTGTTCTACTTACTTGAATACAATAATCTTCTAGCTGGTGTTGAATCCATAAACGTTGTGCACAGCAGCTTCCTGCAGCAAAATATTCTGACTCAGCTGTGGAGATAGCCACACTGGTATGCTTCTTACTACTCCATGACACCAGCCTTCCACCTAGAAATTGACAGGTTCATGTAGTACTCTTCCTATCTTCCTTGCAGCCTGCAAAATCTGCATCTGAATAACCTGTCAGTACAAAATCTCCATTCCTAGGGTACCAAAGGCCTAGATAAGGTGTGCCCTTAAGATATCTCAAAATCCTTTTGACTGCTGTCAGATGAGATTCTTTAGGGCAAGCTTGGTACCTAGCACAGATACATGTAGCATACATGATATCTGGTCTACTAGTAGTCAAATACAGTAGGGAGCCAACTATCCCTCTATACAAAGTTTCATCTACAGGTTTCCCTACATCATTTTTTCTTAAAGACATACTTGACCCCATAGGAGTTTTCATGGTAGTGGATGATTTCATACCATACTTCTTTATCAACTCTAAGGTGAACTTAGACTGGCATATGGACAAGCCATCTTCAGTCTGTCTAACTTGGAGACCCAATAAGAACTTAAGTTCCCCCATACTGCTCATTTCAAATTGTCCTTGCATAAGTTTTGCAAACTTTCTGTAAAGACTACTTTCTGTAGACCCAAATATTATGTCATCTACATATATTTCGACTAAGATAATCTTGCCTTTAGATTCCCTAAGGAATAAAGTCTTGTCTATTTTTCCCCTTGAGAATTTGTTCTCAATGAGGAAACTAGACAGGGTTTCATACCAAGCCCTTGGGGCTTGTTTTAACCCATACAAAGCCTTCCTAAGTCTATATACATAATCAGGTTTAAGAGAATCAACAAAACCTGATGGCTGCTCTACATAGACTTTTTCCTTCAGATTTCCATTCAGAAAAGCTGACTTTACATCCATTTGATATTCCTTTAACCCTTGATATGTTGCATAGGCAAGGAACATCCTTATTGCTTCCAGTCTTGCTACTGGAGCAAAGGTTTGATCAAAATCAATACCTTCTTCCTGCCTATATCCTTTTGCAACCAACCTAGCTTTATTCTTTATAATGATTCCATTCTCATCCAACTTGTTCCTAAAGATCCACTTAGTTCCAATAATTTTGTGGTTCTTGGGTTTAGGAACTAGTTTCCAGACCTTGCATCTTTTGAATTGATTCAGCTCCTCTTGCATGGCCTCAATCCAATGAGAGTCTAGAACTGCTTCTTCAAATTTCTTTGGCTCTACTTGGGATAGGAAACTGGAGTAAAGAACTGTACTCAGATTCCTGCTTCTTGTTTGAACTCCTTGTCTGAGATCTCCAATTGTTTGATTGGCTGGATGATCCTTTAACTGTCTATTTGCTGGAGGCAGCCTGTCTTCAGGTTGTACACCTTCAGTCTCTTCATTTAGCTGCAGCTCTTGGTCTTCTTCAGCATCAGGAGTATCTTGTACTCCCCCTAGACAGCAGCCACCATCTTCCACTTGCTGACTTGCAGAAGAACCTTCTTTTATTGTAAGCTTGTCCATCCTCTCAGTTACACTTGTAGAGCTGCAAATAATACTTGGTAATTCACAGTTAATGAGTCTTGCTTCATTAAAAACTACATGTACAGAATATTCTACAACTTGAGTAATCAAGTTGTAGACCCTATAAGCCTTACTATTGTTGCTGTACCCAACAAAGATCCTCTCTTGGGATTTGGCAGCAAACTTGGTTAGACAAGACTTTCCATTGTTAAGTATATAACACTTACAACCAAACATCCTGAAATAGGATAAATTTGGTTTTCTGCCCTTCACAATCTCATAGGGGGTCTTCTTGTGGATCTTGGTGATAGTAGCCCTATTGATCACATGACAAGCAGTATTTACTGTATCAGCCCAAAAATATTTTGGGAGAGAAGTGTCACTCAATAGGGTTCTACCAGCCTCTATCAAGGTTCTATTCTTCCTTCCAGCAATACCATTTTGCTGAAGTGTTCTTGGTGACGAAAATTCCTGAAAAATCCCAAACTCTTCACATAGTTTTGTCATACTTTCAGACTGAAATTCAATACCATGGTCACTTCTGATTTTGATAACTGTACTGTCCAATTCATTCTGAATTTGTTTAACAAAACTATATAAGATACTTGGGGTTTCAGATCTTTGTCTTAGGAAGAACACCCAGGAATATCTTGAATAGTCATCTACAACCACAAATGTGTAGACCTTCCTACCTAGGCTGTGAACTGACATAGGACCAAAAAGATCCATATGCAAGAGGTATAGACACCTCACAGAATCCTTGTTCTCAAGGCTATGAAAGGTGGATTTGGTCTGCTTGCCTTTTTGACAAGCTGAGCATATCCATCCTTTATACACTTAACTTGAAGACCATTCCTCACTAACTCTTTGCTAAAGAGTTGACCAATTGTCTTATAGTTAAGATGAGCTAGCCTCTTGTGCCATTTAACACAATGTGAGACTTTCTCATCAGCTACAAGACAAATAGGAGAAACATTGTTCTCACATACAAAGTCAAGACAATAGACATTTCTCTTCCTATATCCTGTCAGAATGATCTTTTGATCACTTGACCTTTTGATATGACAACCATTCTTAATAAATGAGATGTCATATCCTAAATCACTCAACTGAATTATGTTAATGAGGTTATGTTTCAAACCCTTTACAAAAGCCACTTGAGTAATTGTAATCAGGTTACTAGAAATATTACCAAAGCCTTTGATGATTCCTTTTTCTGAACCACCAAAGGTAACTTTAGGACCATCCTTGATAGATATATAGTCCTTCAGCAACCCCCTAGTTCTAGTCATGTGTCTGGAACATCCACTGTCCAAGTAGCATATAGGGGCATGACCACTTGGACTCACCTGCAAAACAGATTACTTAACCTTAGAACCCAAATAACTCTTGGGTCCTTGGTGCAGGTTAGTCTGAATTTTAACAAAACTACCTGTAGCTCTTCTAGCAGGCAGTTTGCTACTCTCCTTGACACTTGAATTTTGCCAACAATCTAAGGCAAAGTGGCCTATCTTGTCACAACACCAGCACTCAAACCTATTGTACCTTTGTTTAGGTACTACCCTGGCTGAAGTATCTACAGCAGGCTTTATGTTTTGTGCTAGGGATTTGCCCTTAGATTTGGACCTAGCAGTCCAGGCAGGTTTTTTAATCCCCAATCCAGTCTTACCCTTTTGTGGTACAAACTCATCTATCAAGGGTAAAACAGATTTAGGTTTAGAAAAACTTGCAACTATCTCTCTCTCTTTCTGAAGTCTAATCTCCAGATTTCTGATCTGATCATTCTTAAATGTAATAGTACCCATCTGAATAACAGTAATGTTCTTCAGTCTGGCTATTTCATTCAGTTTCTGATCTAATAACTTGTCTGAATCAGCAACAGCCAATTTAAGACAAGCAATCTCCTTTGCCTGAGTTTTGGCCAAGGTTTTGCTTTTTCTTTAAGGCCTGCAACAAGTCCTTATATTCATCAATTAACTGATGAATATCTCCTTCAGATTCAGACTCACCCACATCACTTGATGCAGATGTATCTGATTCTGACTCAGTACTATAAATTGAACTAGAAGAACAACTTTGTACCTTACTTGGTCCAGGCTGATCCTGGATCTTGTCTCCTTCATATAAAGCCATCAGTCCCTTACACTGATGGTCCTCATGCTCATAAATTGAGTTCATTAGCTGCATGAACTCATCTTCTTCCTCTTCAGCAAATAATCCAATGTAGGCTTCAGCTTCTGATTCTGTTTCTGAAGATGACTGATCAGTCAGACTCTTGTCTTTCTTAGCAACAAAGGACTTTTCTTTTTTGCCCTTAAACTGAGTCTTCTTTTTGTCAGCTGACTCCTTCCTCTTTTCAAGACAGTCAACCACTACATGTCCCTGTCTATTGTAGCAATAGCACACAATCTTAGATGATGTAGCTTTGCTTGGCTTGGACCTGCTTCTGTCATTCCTTGATGACTTCCTTTTCTGATAGTAATCATCTTTTGGCTGAGAAGTGAAAGGCTTAGACCTCCACTGCTTCTTCTTTAGAAACTTTTGAAAATGCCTAATAAAAGCAGCAAAGTCTTCATCACTTTCACTGCTATCTGAATTCTTGCTTTTTGAATTATCTGTCGCAGCCTCAGCAACTATTTGAGGTGGAGATGGAGACTTGCTTCTATACTTCCTAGTGGATTCAATCTTGAAGGCCACATATCTTTCCTTGTGCTCCACTTTTGTAGTCTTCTCTTCCTCCTTTCTAGCCATTAACTGCATCTCATAAGATAACAGTTTTCCAAACAAAGTTGGAGGAGGTATGTCAGCTAGTTTGGCCACTTCCCTAATGACACAAATCTTGGTGTCCCAGTCCTTAGTCAGGGATCTCAAGAACTTATCATTCAGCTCATAGTTGCTGAATTCTCTTCCATAGGACATCAATTCATTAACTATCATATAGAACTTCTTGTAACATTCAGTAATTCTATCAGACTTTCCTTGTCTGAAGCTTTCTTATTCCTGATTTAACGAGGACTTCCTATTTTGTCTTACTTCTTTTGATCACTCCATATAAACTATTAATGTGTCCCACATTTCTTTAGAGGTTTTACAATGAATTAAGTTCTGAAATGTTGCATCATCAATGGCACTAACAATAATATTCTGGGCTTTCTTGTCCATAGTGGCCAGAATGATTTCATCTTTATTCATTTCAGAGAAGTCCTTGGAAGTTTTCTGATTTGCATCCATAATGGATATCTTCATTGGCACATATAGGCCTTCTTTAACTGTAATATATATCCTTGGGTCAGAAGCTTCCATAAAGAGTCTAACCCTCTCTTTCCATATGCCAAATATCTCTTTTCTACATATTGGCAATTTCATGGACCCCAACTCTTTGTGATTCTCACTAGAACCCATTTTCTTGATTCTTGTTTGTTCTAAATCTGCCTTCAGGATCTTACTCAGACTGTTATGTCCCTTTTTGAGCAACCTCGCTTTGATACCACTTGAAAGAAATAGTGTCTAACCACCTAGAAGTGGGGTGAATAGGTGAACTTTATCTTTTTAAATTTAAGGCAGAAACACTGAACAATTAAACCTGTATTTGCAATTTTCTGTATCAATTCAGCATAGCTAGCTCAGCAATCACAGAAATAAACAAACATAGAGTGCATACAGATTTTTATAGTGGTTCCCCAAGGTCTGGGTACATCCACTTTCCCCCTTCGCCTATCTAGTAGTGTACTAAATTCGGCCTAACTTCTGCACTACTCCTCAGATCCTCAGATCCTACAGCTCAGAACTCCAAACAGGTTCCTAGAACTCAGAGTGTCCCCACTCCTACAACTCATTCACAAAACCCTACCACTCAGTCTTCAACAAGACCTACACTCAGGCTAAATAGCCCTACCTCAGCCTTCAACAAGGCCTACACTCAGAGAATTGATTCTCCTACACTCAGACTCAAATGCCCTATCTCAGCCTTTATAGATTTAGTCTTACAACTCAGATCTATACAAGATCCTACAGGAATTTGATAATACAAAGTAATTAACCACAACCCTGATAGAGAGAGATGAGTTGACTGGCTTCTTGATGAGTTTTTGGAAGAACTTGGCAGAGATCAACCTCCCTTAGCTTTCTTCAAAGCTTCTTGAATTAGAACTCGGTAGTGTTGAATCTCCTGTGAAGATGATCTTCAATCAACTTATGTCTTGAGATTCAGATCTCAATCTGAATCTTACTTAGCAGCCTAGTTCAGCAGCTGTTCTCCTTAGAAGGAGCTCTCTCTCTCTCCAACTTCTTAGATCTTCTGTCGAAGGTCTTCTTCTTTTATGTTGTTAGATCTCTGTGTAGATCTTCAATCTGTTATTGATCTTCAATGAATAATCTGCTGATTTCTTATCACTCCCTGTTGAAAGAAAAAACCTTTATATAAGCTTTCTCCATGGTGACCGGCTGATCCGGTTTCTAACAACCTCCTGATAGCTCTGACAGTTGTAGTTGACCGGTAAAATGGCAGCTGTCAGGTCATTCAGTCACTTCTTAAAATCACTGTCACTGTCTGAAAGTGTCGAGACAGATAGTCATTATGTGTCGACACAAATAGATTAAGTGTCGACACAAGTAGACTAAGTGTCTATACTAGCCTTGATGGTGTCGACAGAACTCCTTGTGTTGTTGTAACAGCTTCTCGACACTGCTTCTTCAGAATGTGTCGACACTGATTCTGTGTGTCGACACAAGTACTTCTTCTTTAAAACTTAGTTGAATTCTGCTGTGTGTCGACACAACTCCATTGTGTCGACACATGCCTTCTTGTATTGAAAACTTGTGAGTGTCGACAAATCTCCTTTGTGTCGACACATGCCTTCATGTGTTGAAACTTGCTGAGTGTCGACACATCTCCTTTGTGTCGACACAAGTACTTTAACTTTGTTGAAGCTTTGCTGAGTGTCGACACAGTCTCTTGGTGTCGACACATTTGATGTCGACAAAGTTTCTTTGGGTGTCGACACTGCCTCTAAGTGTCGACACAGATTATGTTGACAATTCTTATCGGTGTGTCGACACTGCCTGTATGTGTCGATACTTTTCTTCTGGTGTCGACTCTGCCTTTCCTGGTGTCGACACAATTACTCCAAATGTCGAAACAGCTTATCTAGGTGTCGACACAAGCCTTCATAAGTGTCGAAAATTCACCTCTAGGTGTCAACACATGGACTTAGAAACTTTTCTGCATTTCTTGCAATTACTTAACCTGCACATATAAACTCAAAGCACATCAAATACACCTGATGTATATCATTGAGTAGGGTGAGGCTTCTTCAAATCTAGTACACATTTTCCAATGTACCCAACAGGTTTGATCTTCAAGTAGACCCAATCGCCTATCACGAACTCCACGTTGTGGCTTGGGGCTATAGTACTTCGCTTGACGATCTTGGGCTATGAGTAGCTTCTCTCGAATAGTACGAATGGTTGAGTTTGCTTCATTGACTTCATTACGATTATAAACTCTTGCTTCGCCCGCTTCTACCCAAGCCAAGGGAGTACAACACTTCCTTCCATATAACACTTCATATGGTGTCATTCCGATGCTCGCCTGGTAGCTGTTATTATAAGCAAACTCCACCACGTAGAGATGATCTTCTCATCTCTTTCCAAAGTCTAGGGCGCACATCTTGAGCATGTCCTCCATCGTTCTGTTGGTCCATTCAGTTTGGCCATCCGTATGGGGATGAAAGGTCGTACTGAATGTCAACTTCGTGCCCAACAGCTGGTGAACTAGCCTCCAATCATTGGACGTGAACCGCCCATCTCGATCACTGACGATGCTCCAAGGAACACCGTGAAGCTGCACAATCTGGTCAACATATAATTTTGCCAAACTTTCAACCGAATCATCCCGCCTGTTTGGGAGAAAATATGCTACTTTCGTTAGCCGGTCGACAATCACCCAGATGGAATCATTGACTCGCTGAGATCTCGGCAACCCGTGCACGAAATCCATGGAAAGATCATCAAACTTCCACTCTGGAATCGGCAGAAACTTCAAATACCCGCCCGACTTCTGGCATTCCGCCTTGACCATCACACATGTTTGGCATTTGTCAACATAAAAAGCCACATCTCTCTTTAGCCCTGACCACCAGAATAGCTTTTTCATATCATTGAACATCTTCGTGCACCCGGGGTGGATGGAATATTTTGTATAATGCGCTTCATACATCAATTCTTCCCGCAATTTACCCACATTCGGGACGCACAAACGACCTTCTTTTCGCAAAAGACCATCATTCCAGGAGAACTTTCCTTGTGTCCTAGCTTTCGCATAGTGTAGGAGATCTCCATCCAACTCCATTGCTCGTCGAACTCGGTCTGCAAGGTCACATTGCACCTCCGTCCAGTTCAAACATGCATTGGCAGTGACATTCTTGTCAACACCAGAAATCTCTAATGCTTCCAGCTCCTGAACGACTTCATCATGCCTTTGCAACCAAACTGCTCTTTCCGTAGTCCGCCGACTCAAGGCATCCGCGACGATATTCCCCTTCCACGGAGTATAGTGAATCTCAAAGGTGTAGTCCCCGAGAAACTTCAACCACCTTCGTTATCGCATATTCAAGTTCTTTTGTTCCAATAGGTACTTTAGGCTCTTGTGATCTGTATAGATCTCCACCTTCACTCCATAAAGATAGTGTCGCCACAGCTTTAGTGCAAAGATCACCGCCGCCAATTCTAAGTCATGGATGGGATAATTTCACTCATGCACCTTCAGCTGGCATGAGCCATAAGCAATAACCTTTTCATTTTGTAGAAATACGCAGCCTAAGCCGCTCCCTGAGGCATCACTGTAGATTATAAATCCATCGGTACCACATGGAGATGATAACACAGGCGCCGTGGTCAACCGAAGCTTCAGCTCGTCAAAAGCTCGCGCGCACTCTGGAGACCAAACGAACTTCTGTTCTTTTCGCGTCAGCGTGGTTATCGGCAAAGCAATCCGCGAGAAGTTTTCAACAAATCTTCGGTAGTAGCCTGCTAGTCCAAGGAAACTCCTGACCTCGGCCACTGAAGATAACACTGGCCACTCTTCTATGGCCCTTATCTTCGCTGGATCCACTGCTATGCCCGCTCCACTCACCACATGGCCCAGAAAAGCCACCGACGATAGCCAAAATTCACACTTCGAGAACTTGGCATAGAGCTGATTCTTCCTCAATGTGGTCAACACCAACAGCAAATGCTTCTCATGATCGGCTTCCGATCTCGAGTATATCAGGATATCATCAATGAACACTATCACGAACAGATCCAGGTCCTCGCGGAATATTCGGTGCATCAAGTCCATAAATACCGAGGGCGCATTGCACAGTCCAAATGGCATGACCGTGAACTCGTAGTGCCCGTACCATGTTCCAAATGCAGTTTTGGGAATATCTTCTTCCCGGATTCTCAATTGGTAATAACCGGATTTCAAGTCCAACTTCGAGTAGACAGACGATCTCACTAGCTGATCAAACAGCTCATCAATCCGCGGAATCGGATATTCATTCTTCTCGGTCAGCTTATTCAATTCACGGTAATCAATACATAACCGCAAGCCACCGTCTTTCTTCTTCACAAAAAGCACAGGGGTACTCCAAGGAGACATGTTTGGGCGTATATAACCCTGCTCCATCAATTTCTGCAGTTGGACTTTCAACTCTGTCATTTCCTTAGGTGCGATGCGATATGGCGAACGAGCCACGGGTTTTGCACCTGGCACCAACTCGATCGTGAAGTCAATCTCATGCTGGGGTGGTAGCCCAGGGAGATCCTTGGGAAACACATCTGCAAAGTCCGACACAATCGGAACATCACCAACACTGGCCTTAGGATCAACAGCCTGAATCAAGGCGAAGTTGCACTCCGCACCCTTCCGAACAGCCTTCAAGACTTGGAGTGCAGACAAAAACGTCCCTCCAACTCCTCGCATACCTGCGAACTTCGTCTCCTGCTCGATATTCTGGCCCAACGTGACCTCTTTGGATTAGCAATCAATCAAGGCATGCTTCTCTGCAAGCTAATCCATCCCAAATATCACGTCGAATTTCGATATCGGCAATACAGATGCAGTCAAACTGAAATCCCGACGTCCTATTTGGACCGCCACATCGCAAGATTGATCCGCAAGCATCCAACAGCCATTAGGAAACACCACTCTGACGATATTTGTCTTCACACGACTAGGTATCCCAAGTCCGAAGTATACTCTCGAGATAGAAAAGGAATGCACCCGTACAACAGTGTGCCCAGCGTGTTTAGAATCAGTACAAATGTGGTAATCACATTACACAGCCAATACACATATGCAAAAACAAGTAAATATACTCAAAAAGCTATAAACTCGTACCGGTGACGACGTCACTTTGTTTAATGGCCTCCTGTAGGCCAAGATTGTAGACACGGGGCTGCGCCTGTGAGGCAGAGGATTCCATCACCGCCTTTCCTTTTTCCGCATATAACGCTCCCACCTTCTTTTCACTCTTTGGTGGCACCCGACAATCTCGAGCTATGTGCCCCACCTGTCCACAATTGAAGCACGTACGAGTATCCGTCTTGGACGTGGCCTCCGACGTTGCTCCTGAGGCAACTGAAGAAGGAGCTTATCCCGCCGTCTTGGCCCTCTTGCCCCATTTCTTCTTATAAAATGACTTCGTCGGTCGGGGAACTTTAAACTCCGGCTGTGACACAGCCAATGCCCTCTTCCCTTGCACTCTCTTCATGTCTTTTTCCAGCACGCTTGCAGTGTCAACCAACACCTGGAAGCCTTGGTTCACCGAACTAGAAGGCAGGAACCTCAGCTCGTCCCGCAGTCCTTCGTAGAACCTATTCGTCTTCCTCTGCTCATCAGCAAATATTGAACCCGCATACCGCCCTAAGCGTGTAAAATCATGCAGGTAAGCTTCCAAACTGCCATCACCTTGCGTCAGCCTTTGGAATTCATTCTCCATGGCAATCCGTTGCGCCGCAGGAAGGTGCTTCGCTAGGAAGAGTCGAGAGAATTCTTCCATCGATACTTATTGTTAAGGGACGACCCGCCAAGTGATGCAGCTCCATCTCGTCCCACCACAATCTAGCCTCTCCTTCAAGAAGGAAGGTAGGTAAGGTGAATTTCTGATGCTCCTCCGTGCCAATCTCTGTCATGATCCGCTTGACGCGCGATAACCAATCCTCAGCCTGTGCAGCAGCTCCCACTCCCGAGAACGTCGGCGGGTGAAAACTCATAAACCGCGTCAAGTGCTTCTCAGCGGCTCGAGGATGCACAACCACAATAGGTTCTGGCCTTGCCTCCACCTGTTCTGGCCGCACAACCGGCTGTGCCTGCCCTTGTGCCTGCCCAACCGGCTGCCCTTGAACCATGGCAAACAAAGCCTCAACAATTTGTCGCACAGTTTCTGTAGATGGCGGAGGTGTCAGCACCTCAGTTGGTGTCGTACTTTCATCCGAACGTTGGGGCTCCGATTGCCCCGCACCACTCCGAGTCACCTAAAGGGGACAAGACACACACATTAGCGGCCTTACACAAGCAAACAACACAAAATAGGAACACGCAGGTTCCTCTAACACAAGAATTTGCATTCCTATCATGGAGATTCAGGAGTTCAAACATGTTAATTTGGTTTGCACAGACACGTGCTCGCCACCCCACAAAAGAAGTCGACCACGACTTCGAAAGGGAAATAATAAGACACCTGATACCAAAAATGTAACTACCCCATCCGTTCATATAATATATACTAGAAGATCCAGTCGGGGCCCTACAACATATACCACAAAATAGACGATGAAGCTACAGAGTGATACCAGAGTAGCGCAGCGCACCTAACACATTGCATTCTAGCAGAAGCCTATACACTTGAACTCCTCTCTTGAATGTCCAACATATAAAACTCCACATTTTATAGATTATAGGAATGTCTTACAACACATATAAATAGTTGGCCTTATAGCCTTATAGGGCTTTCAAACAGTGACCCAAACATTGGCACGCAGGCCGGCCACATCAAAAGAAAATATAACATGTATATCTAGCGTTCGAGGGCTAGCAGCGACAGCAGCAAAAGCAGTAGGGACTTCAGCCCTTATGCGTCCCGCTCGGTTCTCCAGCACCTGCACAGGGACATTCCACCCAAGGGTGGCAAACAGAGGCAACGGTCAGCATTCAGCTGACCAAATTAAAACAACCCTACCCCTTTTTGGGGGCAGTGGTATCCTTCCATGCAGGCATAACATAGCACAAGCATGTATATATATCTCGTATAATGTTCTTTTACGCACACATGCCATCACAACTGTCAGCCACCCGGTCCAACGGTCCGTGCACTCAGGGCACCTTCTTGGTGTACTGGAAAATCAGTTGCCCACCACCGTATCAGGGTCACAGCCCAACGGCAACTCATTTGAGCATTTACTTCATGGCGTGCAGCCAGAGTTTTATAGTCTTAGTGAAACGAGATTGGCCCGTAGCCCACCATTGTATCACGGCACGTAGGCCTAAGACTCTTGCTATGCGCTCCAACAGACCGCACCTTCTGGTCTCACGTCAGACAAACATAATGCAGGTCAGATCCTCCACCCACATTGCTCAAATCGCCTTGCCACCACCGAGTACGACGTACTTGCGGCTAAATAAAGGTGCGGGTAGGTCTCACCGATCCTGTTCTGGCATTCAAGCCTGGGTATTTCTATTACACCCATTCATCTCACAGCATTAGTGGGTCTTTCCTGGCTACCATGCCAGTACTTCATATTACTCTCTTTACAGGTGGACTCCCCATGAACATTAAGCATTCCAAAGGGTATTTCCTGAAATTCCAATCCAGTACTTCCTGCTACTTACTTTCACAGGTCGAACCCAATAACACAAACAACACAAGCATTCTACGAGTATTTTCCTGAATTACCACTCTAGTACTTCCTGCTACTTCCTTTCACAGGTCTAATTCGTCGACTCCTAAACTACACGTTTACCACGGAGTCTTCTTCGATTCGTATGCAACATCACCAATCCAGACCAACCTGTCTAGATGGGCGTCACACAGCATGCCTATTCCGTACTCCATTTCCGGATCTATATGCCAACAAAGGGGACTTCATGAATCAACCCAAAGACTCTCAAAATCAGCCACCTTTTGGTGGGGAATCACATAGATATGCCAAAAAGGAAGCCTTCACATGGCTAGGAAGAAAGGTCATTACCCTCGAAGACCGCTTCGGTGCCATGAGCTCCAAGCTGGCTCGAACGACTCACAAGAGCTTTTCCTCCGCAACGTCGGCCTCAGATCTCTCGTCGGCCAACCGCAGCACCACCGGTGATCAGCCCCATCTCCTCCTCCTCCCTCTTCCTCTCTCTTTCTCTCTCTAGAAGTGTAGTAAGAGAAAGTCAAAAGCCAAATGAGTTTCCCCAAGCCATTATCGGCCTTAAGAAGACAGGGAGGCCTCTCAGCCCTTAGATCCCAGGCCGTGTGCCTTAAGCGGTGCTCAACCGACTTATCCAAACCAGTGACACGCCCATGTGACACGCCCGTGTCACGGGCCGTGTCACCTGACATGCCTTCAGACACGCCCATGTCTGTGGCCGTGTTCATCAGGCTGAAAATCTCAAAATCACCCGAGACTTACATGGCATATGACATGCCCGTGTCCCAGGCCGTGTGCCGATACATGGAACTCGACACGCCCCAGCTCAAATTCATCGGTCTGAGTTCGTCGACCACGCTGACACTCCCTAAGACACGCCCGTGTCAAAGGCCGTATCCTAAGAATTCGACGATCGTCGACTAAATTTTGTCGACCACTCATCGATTGTTCCTCCCGAACACTCGTCGACGCAGGACACGCCCTGGGACACGCCTGTGTCCCAGGACGTGTCACCCCAAAATGAGCCTGCTGAAAAATGGGTTGTTACATATGGAATTTCTAAGCTGAATCATTTGTGTAACTGTTTGTAATCATTTGTGGCTAGATTAGGATGCGCCTCTATTCAAATCCAGCAAATGAACCATATGTTGATTTTTATTTTTTTTCTTGTGCACGCTTTATAAATAAGTGTGTAGGCTTTATACGATGTAGCATTGTATAAGTGAGAATTTCATTTGTTTGATAATGATTATCATTTGCTATATTTATATGAAAGAATTTAGTCTTGGTGCAATGTAAAAATGTATCAAAATGTGTTTAAAAAACAAGCTTTAAACTTTATTTTGAGAAATATGGCCAAACATACTATAAAAAGAAATATATACACTCAAGTTTTTTTAAGCTTAAAAAGCTTGAGTGTATATATTGCAAACCCATATATATATATATATTATATATATATATATATATATATATATATATATATATATATATATATATATATAAGCAGTCGGGCACGGTGGACCCGTGTGTGGCAACATTCATCGTGGGGGCGACATTTGTTGCGGGTGCGACATATGTCAAGGGGCGACATTCATCGTCGGTGCGACATTTGTCATAGGGGAGATATTCGTCGTAGGGAGACATTTGTCATGGGGTGACATTTGTCATGGGGGCGTCACTTGTCGTGGGGGCGACATTTATCGTGGGGGCAACATTCGTCGCGAGGGCGATATTCATCGAGAGGATGACATTCATCGCGGGGGCGACATTAGTAGTGCACGGGGGACCCCATGCGGGTCCTCTGTGCAGGGAGACCTTTGTCATGGGGGAGACTTTGGTCGGGACAACCACATTGGTCAGGGCTCGCGACATTGGTTCGTGGCGGCGACATTGATCATGGGGCCAATTGACGCGGGGGCGACATTCATCGTGTGGGAAACATTTGTCGCGAGGGCGATATTCATCAAGAGGGCAACATTCATCGCGTGACGACATTAGTAGTGCACGGGAGACCCCGTGCGAGTCCTCTGTGCAGGGCGACCTTTGTCATGGGGGAGACTTTGGTGGGGACAACGACATTGGTTAGGGCTCGCGACATTGGTTCGTGGCGGCGACATTGATCATGGGAGGCTACAATATTGGTCGAGGTGGAGACATTGGTCATGGAGGGTGACATTGGTCGAGGGCGGAGAGATTAATTGTTGAGGAGGCATTGGTCACGCAAGGCCACATTAATCGTGGATCGAGACATTGGTCATAGGGGGGAGACATTGGTCATGGACGGTGACATTAGTCATGGGGATGCCATTGGTCGTGGGTGATGACATTGGTCATAGGAGACGCCATTGGTCGTGGGCGTGGACCCAGTGCAAGGGCGACAATATTTGGTGGGGGCGGGAATATTAGGTGTTGGAACACCCTATTACTAATTTGGGTCAGGATCACTATGTCTCTAGGAACCTTTGCTTGACCTTCTGTATAGCTTAATAGGTCAATTAGAATTGAGTCTAAGGGTTAGAAGTCTAGGATTGGAAGCTGCCCTGAAGACCAAGTTTTTCTGTCTGGAGACTAAGTCTGATCGTCGAGCTCAGCACGACGATTCGTCGAACTCCGATCGACGATCGTCTAGCTCAACTTCGACAGATCGTCGAGCTCCACTCGACGATCACTGAGCTCAACTTCATAATATCGTCGAACTCCATTCGACGATCGGTGAGCTCAGGTCGACGATTTTGACTCTGCATTGGATCTTTATCTCTGAGCTCAGTTCGACGATCTTTGAGCTCAGATCGACGATTATTTTGCTGATTAAGTTTTCCAGTTCGCTGAGCTCAGCTCGACGATAGCAGAGCTCAGTTTGACGATTTCAGATAACTTCCAGAATTCAAATTCAAATCAGTCAGGAGTTATTCTGCAATTAATTCAGAGATTTGCTAGCCGTTTTTATTTATTTCTGGACCAAGTTCAAGGGATCTTTCAAGGAATAATTCTGTGGACTTTCCTCAGAAGAGTTTATGCAATTAAGGATGCAATCAATGCAGACCAACGGCTATCCTTGACAGAGAATGATATTCTATTCTGGAACAGAGAATAAAAGACAGAATGTTTTTGAATCCATACCAACCAGAAGAAAGAATACACACAATACAGAATACAGAAATATACTCAAAAATCTTCTGTCAAAAAGAATTCTGAAGAACACTCATCAGAGAGATCAAGCTTTCAAAAAAATCTTCAGATCTCCACAGCTCTCAAAGTGTTCAAGGCCAACATCATTTCAAGACTCCAGACACTCAACATTTTCAGCTTGCTGAAATCATCTATTGCTGGAGTTCTATCCTTGAAGGCCTATCACCCTCAGCAAAGCTTTTCTTCCTGAAGATCTCAAGGACTCAGGGGGAGCTTTGACATCAATCCACATAGTCTTCTCAGTTGGTTGAGAAAGAGAAGACTGTCATCACTCTCTCACCCCCACTCTGTAAAGGGTTTCTCAAACTCCCTTCAAAAGTTTGAATCTGGTTTTTGAGCACCTTGTCAAAAGCTCATTGGTGGCAAGACACCTGATCAAAAAATCTGCTTTGGTTTTTGAGCACCTTATCAAAAGCTCATGGTACCCAGGACACCTGATCAACTCATCCTACAGTGGATTCCTACCTAGGGTGGTAGAAGAGTGGATGTACCCAAGTTTGGGGAACCACTATATTCCCTTGTGTCATCTGGTTTTGGCTTGCTTTCTTTTTGTTTCTGGCCTTGATTTTTCTGTGCTTAGTTTTTGCATAGCTTAGTACTGTGATTAGTTTTATTTCTGCTTCCCTGTTCACACATATTACAACATTGTTGTAAAGTTTGCAAAAGTTTTTAAAGCACCATATACTCTATTCACCCCCCCTCTAGAGTATATCAGATCTAGTTGCTCTTTCAATTGGTATCAGAGGGAGGTTGGTTAAACATACCATATCTGATTGGTTGTACAGGCTAACACCTGAACCCCAAGATCCCAAACTAGATCTGTTTTTCTTTTGTATTTTATTATTAGATTCTGTTTGCACAAATCATGGCCCAAAACAAAGAATATGCTAGCACCAGACCTCAAGTGTGCAATCTGTCAAAGTTTGCACTTTGGAAAGCAAGGATTAGACTTTACATTAACTCTATTGACGAAGATATATTTAATTCTGTTTTGACAGTGTGTCCAAGACCCCAGAAAGTACAAGTACAAATGCCGTTCCACCTCATCAGGAACAGATGCTGACATCAAAAAAATGGAAAGTAGCTGATGCCAAGGCTATGAACATCTATCCCAGACAATGTCAGATGAGATTTTCAAAAGGTAGCTGAATGTAATTCAGCCAAGGAAATTTGGGATAGACTCTCAGAAATAGTCTCAGGCTCAGCTGATGAGAGAAAGGAACAGAAGATCCCATCTCATCTCTCAATATGAGAACTTCAAGAAGGAGAGTCTGAGTCAGTGGGAGACATGTACAACAGACTGAGTCTAATTGTCAGTGAACTGAGGACATTAGACAAAGAGATCTCTCTAACAGAACTTAATGACAAGATCCTAATGTGCTTCCCCAGCACTTGAGATTCAAGAATCTGGCCAATTAAAGATGCCAGAAGTCTGAATGAGATCACCAACTGAAGCCTTGTTGGGTAAGCTCAAAATCATTAGGCTGCTCATCAAGAATAGAGAGGAAGAACAGAAGGCTGCTCACAGCCACCACAAGAAAAGAGAAGACCATAGCATTCAAGGCAACTGAGGATCTGCCTGAAGATAAAGCTACAGGCAATGATGAACTACTCAGCTTGTTGGCCAAAAGATTCTATAAGATGGCCAGAAAGGACTCAGAAGAAGATCATACAAGGAGCGGGATAAGCAAGGTATGACAAGTCCATTGGTAATAACAAAGACATATTTGCTTTGGTTGCAGGGAAACCAGGGCACATAGTTCCAGACTGTCCAGAGAACAAGAACAAGGACAGAAGGGACAGAAAAGAAAAAAGAAAGGAGAAAGACTCCAAAAGGAATGGCAATAGCAAACCTTCTTCAAGCAAAAAATAAGCATACAAGGAAAGGGTTTGTTGCTGAATCCTGGAGTGAGACTGAAGAGGAGTTCTGAAGCCTCTTCCAGCTCCAGTGATGATGAGGATGATGCAGAAGAAAAGGAGTTCTGCATGATGGCAATCAATGCCTCACAACACAATTCAGAGGAAGAGGAATCAGAGTCTGACTCAGAGACTCAACCTGAAGAAGATCAGGTAATTAGTTCTTTTGATTTTACTTCAGAAGATTTTAAATCTGAATTTAAAGCACTGTGTTTAGACCTACTAAGTCTGAGAAAGAGATTATCTCTATCAGAAATCAATTATCTGAAACACAATACTCTAAAATCAGAAAACCTCAAACTCTCTCAGGAGTTGGAGAACTGTAGGGAACAAATAGCTTCACTGAAAAGTGAGCTCTCTGAGGCCAAGAAGCTTGAAGAATCCCTTAATGGGAGAAGCATCAAGCTGATGGACATCACAAGCACAGTGAACTCTAGATTCAACAGTACATGGCTTGGGGCTTCATCCAGCAACCTATAGTCCTAACAACTCCCATCAAGTTTATTTCTGACAAGGGAAAGGGAGTTGAGTTGTAGAGGTTGCTAGGAAAATTTCTGATCTGCCTCAGAAAACTAAGTCCCAGCAGAAATCGTCGAACAGAGATCGACGATCGCCGAATGAGATCGACGATCGCCGAACGTAGCTCGACGATCTCAGGAAAAATCGTCGAACGCTGATCGACGATCTCCGCCAAAGTCGTCGAACGCGGGTCGACATCACATATACCTGACCTCACCCCATAGTCGACCGTTCGAAACTGAGCTCGACGATCTGACCCAAGATCGTCGAACTCAGCTCCAAGATGTCGTCGAACAGAGGTCAAAACTCTGGAAACTTTTTCAAAGGCAAATCAAAATTGAATCCTAAGGGTCTTCATCCCAAACCTTAACCCTTATACTGAATGGAGTATACCTCCAAGGAGATATCATCCTGAAGGATATAAGAGTCAAACTGGGATGTCTTTCATTTCAGAATTTAGAGGTTATCAACCTAGGCCCAAGGTAAACTGGGTCAAAAAAATGAATTGTTTTATGTGCAGGTGAAGACCTATCCAACATCTAACCAGCAATGGTATTTGGATAGTGGGTGCTCTAAGCACATGACAGGGAACAAGGACAACCTCACTTCCTTTAGAGCCAAGCTTGGACCCAAAGTTATCTTTGGTGATTCCAACTTTGGACAAACTAAAGGATATGGTGCAGTCCAGATTGGTTCAGTAACCTTCAAGAAGGTAGCTTATGTGGAAGGACTGAAGCACAACCTAATCAGCATCAGTCAGCTATGTGATGAAGGCTACCAGGTGACCTTCAGCAAAACCTTATGCAAAATCAAGTCAGAGGACAACACAACTGTGTTGACAGGTAAAAGGAAAGGTAACATCTACTAGTAGATTTTCTTTCAACTGATATAGATATTTGCTTGTTTAACTCTGTCTGTAGACCAAATGTTTTATGGCATAAGAGATTAGGACACCTAAACCTTAGAACTATTGCTAGGCTATCCAAGGACAACCTTGTTAGAGGACTACCTTCTGGCCCCTACAAGAAGGAAGGACTCTGCAGGCTTGTCAATTAGGCAAGCAAACTAAAAACAGTTTAAGTCACTTAATAAGAGTGATTCACCTAGGATATTGTATCTGTTACACATGGATCTATTTGGACCCATCACAGTACAAAGCCTAGGAGGGAAATCCTACACTTTAGTAGTTGTAGATGACTTCTCTAGATTCACTTGGGTGTTCTTTCTAAGGAAGAAGTCTGATAACTTTAAGTGTCTGACAGAGTTTCTCAAATGTATACAGATTGAGTTCAATACTCACATTGCCCTGATCAGAAGTGATCATGGGACAGAGTTTGATTCTCTTCTTATGCAAGAGTTCTGTCAGAGTGAAGGGATCAGACATACTTTCTCAGCTCCTAGAACTCCTCAACAAAATGGGGTAGCTGAAAGGAAAAATAGAACCCTTATTGAATCTGCCACTACATTGTTGTCAGATGCTCATCTACCTCTATCCTTTTGGGCAGAGGCAGTGAACACCTCCAACTATGTGCTGAACAGAAGTCTGATACATAAACTAAAGGGAAAGACTCCCTATGAATTACTCAAAGGGAAGAAACCTAAAGTTGACTATTTTAGAATTTTGGTTGTATTTGCTATATTCACAATAATGACAAGAAATATCTAGCAAAATTTCAAGCCAAAGCTGATGAAGGAGTGTTTCTGGGATACTCCATGATCAGCAAGGCCTATAGGGTCTATAATAAATCATCTTTGAAAATTGAGGAATCTGTTCATATTTCTTTTGATGAAACTAACATGTCTTTCAAGGAGAAGATTCTTCTACCATAGAACCTTTGCAGGAACATTCTCTAGTTGAAGATATGAACAAGTTACAGGTTGCTCAAGAGGATGAAAGCAGTGAAGATGAAGGGAATGCTCAACACATTGAAGCACAACCTGAAGAGCCAGTTGTTGTACCACAAGAGGAAACAACAACACAGGTTGGTGAACAATCAACACCCCCTGTTGATTTAGTAACATCAAGAGACCATCCAATTTCCCAAATAATTGGAGAAATCTCAGCTGGTGTGCAAACCAGAAATCAGGTCAACCAAAACCTGTTGCACACCTGCTTCCTATCTCAAATTGAACCTCAGTCCATTCAAGATGCAGAGCAAGATCCACACTGGATCATTGCAATGCAAGAGGTTGCATCAATTTGAGAGGAACAAAGTATGGGAACTAGTGCCAAAGCCTAAGGATCATTCCATTGTTGGAACAAAATGGGTATTCAGAAACAAACTGGATGATCAAGGAGTAATTATAAGGAACAAGGCAAGGTAGTTGCTCAGGGATATTCTCAAGAAGAAGGAATGACTACGACCAGACTTTTGCACCTGTTGCAAGATTGGAAGCCATCAGGTATTTCTAGCTTATGCAGCTCACAAAGGCTTCAAGGTTTATCAGATGGATGTCAAAAGTGCTTTCTTAAATGGAGACATCAAAGAGGAAGTCTATGTCAGACAACCTCCAGGTTTTATCTCTCCAACTCTTTCCTGATTATGTTTTTAGAATGAAATAAAGCATTATATGGTCTCAAGCAAGCTCCTAGAGCATGGTATGAGACCCTAGCATGCTTTCTCTTGGAAAATGGTTTTATAAAGGTAGAGTAGACCAAACTCTTTTTATTAGAACCCATAAGTCCCATACCCTACTAGTACAAATTTATGTAGACGATATCATTTTTGGTTCTACTGACTCAAAATTGTGCAGAAGGTTTTCTAACCTAATGCATTCTAAATTTGAGATGAGTAGCATGGGTGAGCTATCCTTCTTCCTAGGATTGCAAGTCAAACAACATGCTGAAGGCATCTTTATTTCTCAAACCAAATATGCTAATGAACTGGTTAAGAAATTTGTATGTCTGAGGCATCTTGTATGAAAACACCCATGCCTACCAATGCTGTATTGGATGCTGATGAACATGGGAAACCTGTTGATCAGACAACATATAGAGCAATGATTGGCTCTTTACTGTATCTTACAGCTAGTAGACCAGATATAATGTTTGCTAAATATAATGTGCTAGGTTCCAAGTAAGCCCTAGAGAGTCACACCTAACATTAGTAAAGAGGATTCTCAGGTATGTTAAAAGTTGTCCAAATCTAGGTCTCTGGTATCCAAAAGATTCAGCATTTGAGTTAACTGGATTCTCTGATGCTGATTATGCTGGATGCAAATTGACAGGAAAAGCACAGTGGAACTTGTCAGTTCCTTGGTGATAGACTTGTCTCTTGGTTTTGTAAAAAACAAACATCTGTGTCAACTTCAACTGCTGAAGCTGAATATATGGCTGCAGGCAGTTGTTGTTCACAAATTTGTGGATTCAAAACCAACTCCTAGACTATGGTTACAACTTAGAGAAGTCTAAAATCTTTTGTGATAACACAAGTGCTATTTCCATAGCTCAAAATCCAGTCCTCCATAGTAGGACAAAACACATAGAGATTAGGCATCATTTCTTAAGGGATAATGTTGAAAAGACAAAATTGAATTACAATATATCCCAACTGATTTACAAAGGGGAGATATTTTCACCAAGCCTTTGGATGAAAAGAAACACACCTTCTTCCTAAATCAGTTTAGGAATGTTAGATGGAGGAAGCCTTAAATAATATCCAAGATTTTGAAAGCTAAAATTGACAAGACTAGGCAAAAAATTCGATTTTCCTTGCGTGTCTAGAATCTTTCTGATCTCTGAACTGCGCTCGACGATTCCCCTAAGATCGTCGAACGGAGATTCGACGATTTTCCAAAAATCGTCGAACTGAGTTCAGCGCCTCTCAGATAGTATGAACTATCTCTTCCGGTCAACGATCGTCGAACGGCGCTCGACGATTTTGTTCTCTGAACGATCGTCGAACGAGCTCGACGCTCTCCAATATCGTCGAACGGAGATCGACGATGTTGAAACTCTTCAGATTCCTTTAGAAGCCTCGATCGTCGAACTGAGTTCAACGATCTTTCCAATTCTGCGTCGAACCCTAATATAAAACTCATTTTTCGCCGTCGTTCTCTCTTGCGCTTTCGATTTCTCTGCAAGGATTTCTTTCCCTCCAAACAGTTCTACGCTTGGTCGTTTTGTTGTTGCATTGCAGGTACAATGGCTGTGTCAGTTGCAGTTCTAGCCGCAATGAAGTTCGATGCTGGATTCGACATTGATATAGAATCTTTCAACACCACTGATCAAATTTTCCAAGATATACTGGATTTATTCAAGGATCAGAATCTGTCTGCCCTCATGACCACTAGAATCAAGCTGGCTTCAGATGAGATAAAGGAGTGGGTCTATACTGCTCATAATCAAGACAACTCCACAATAGTTGGGTCCATTGCTGGAACTCAGGTACCCTTGACCCCCACCATTTTAACAGAGGTTTTTGGGACTAAGAAATGGAGATGATATTGCTGAGTTATCTGGAGAGGAATTACTGTGACCTGCTTGCCAGGATGGGTCATCTAGAGGGAAACCCTAGCAAGCTATTCAAGAGGAACATGTCTGTTGAATACAGGTTCCTAGCAGATGTGGTAGGGAAAGTGCTGCTGGCAAAGCACTCTGCTCATGACACAATATCCAGACACCAGCTCTGCCTCATGGGAGCTCTGGTGGATAAGAAAAGTTTAACTGGGGAGAGGTCTTCTTTGACCTAATCAAGAAGAAAAAAACAAAAGCTTTGTAAATTTTGGAAGGATTCTTGGAGTTTTCCTGCAGACCAGGTGCCCTGCCTTGCTGGTCTCCTCTGGAGTTCACATAAATGCCTCCAAGAGACTCACCTGTGCCCTCTTTGGCAAGTGGGACAGGCAAACAGCAAGCCTGGCAGGCCCTCCTCAAGTGCTCCTTCAGGCACCAGGACTCAAAGGAGTCACTCTCCCACAGGTCTCTGCCCCTGCAGCTGACCTGGCTGTTGCTGTTGCTGCCCTTCTCCTCCTCCACTTCCAACCCTTCCATCATCCACCATCCACCATTACCATCTCTAGCCATCTCCAACATCAATTC